>JARHVA010000119.1:6497500-7821922 GCA_037957365.1 Torreya grandis | reverse complement strand
CACTGAAAAGAGAGCTAATTGGATAACTAATATATTGGAATATGATATCAAAGTTAAGCCCACTAAATTAGTAAGAGGTAGGGACTTGTGTCAATACCTTGCTCAAGATTCTAAAACTCTAACAAAAGAACAAGTCATTGAAGATATTATACTTCAAATACAAGAAAATGAATTATATATTTAGGTGACTAATAGGTTTAATTTCATAAATACTAGCCAATATCTGAGTCATCTTCCCTACAAGAAAAGAAGATACTATTGATAGTAGGGATCTAGCTTTGTCCAGTAGACCCTTTTTCTTTTCAAAAGAAATTTTGATGGGATCTTACTCAGATGCATAGAGGGGGAAGAAAATGGAAAGGTTTCACATGAACTTCATTATAAACCATTTGGAGGCCATTTTTATTTAAGGACCTTGCTATCAAGATACTCTAGGAAAGGTATTTTTGGCCCACTATGTTTTTCGATTGTCATAGTATGGTTAATAAGTGTCAATCTTGTTAGTTTTGCATCGATAAGAGAAGAAATTTTGTGTTTCCACTCAACCCTATAATTGTTGAAGATCCTTTTTCATAATGGGTCTTGCATTTTATTAGAATGATTAATCCAATTTCAAGTGTGGGACACAAGTGGATCTTTATTACATTATATTATTTCACAGGGTGGATAGGAGCAGTACCCTTAAAGGAAGCAATAGAGAATGTGATTCTAGATCTCCTATAGGAAATTATGGATAGGTTCAAACTAACTTGAACTATTATATCTAACAATGTTAAAGGCATCTCCTAGGGTCCAAAGTATCTGATTTTGTGTTATTATTATCTTCAAGGGAATGGTTTGGCATAGTTGACTAACAAGAACCTGATTAGACTCATCAAGAGAATGGGGAATGAACATAAAAGAAGATGGCATGAATACATAAAGATGGATTTATGAGAATATTAGATAATATATAAGTATGTAATAAAGGCCTCTCCATATGATTTGGTATATAGAACAAGGGGTAGTAATGCATATTTTTATCAAAATTTTAGCTTTACAGTTGATAAATCAAATAGAAGTTGAAGAAAATGGTCCAATGCAAGCTAGACTAGCAGAGTTATTAGAGCTTTAGGACAAAAGAGAATTAGCATGAGTAAATGATGATTTGGACAAGCAACTATAAAAATTTGGTTTGATCAAATAAATTTAGAGCCTAATTTTAAAATTGGTGCATTGGTTTTAAAATTGGATGCAAGAGCGGCTAAAATCAGAAGCCATGATAAGTTTGATTCTTTGTGGATGGGCCCCTTCAAAATAATTTCTTATAAGTAGCACAATGATTATGAATTAGAGACAAAATAGGAAGAGCCTCTAGGTATTCCTGTTTAATGGGATTTTCCTTAAACTCTTTTGTATAAAAAATCATGCAACCAATGTATCATAACGAGGCTAGTTTCCTTTCTATTTTCTTGTTTTGAGGTTGTTCACCCACCTCTCTTCTTTTTTGGTGTTATTCGAGTGTGTGTTAACATTAAAGAATCTCTAATATACCTTATAATTTTTTGTCCTATGACTTTCTCAAAAGAATGCCTATCTAATGGGTTTCCCCAAGGGTCTTTAATATTAAAATTTTGAATTTTGAATTGAGAATCTCAAAGATTTGTTTTTTTGGAGACTTGATGTAATTTTTAATGAGACATGACTAACCATCGAGGAGATTCATTAATTATTTCTCATGGAAGCCATGAAGTTAAAATAAAATTTGGGTCTCATTATTCTTCATCGATAAACAAAGTGTTTACTCAAAGCTAAGTGAGGAGCAAACATCTAAGTCCAATTAAGAATAAGAAGTGACTCAAAGAGAAACAAAGAGTGTTCTCATAGTAGAGGGGTTTAGTTGAAATTTACACCACATCAACATCATCAAATTCATATGCCTTAGCTCTTACATAGCCCAAAACAATACTCTTAAGAACCAAAACAGTGCTCAAAGGTGTCTCCTGGGACTCTTCCCTCATCCTCAACTATGTAGATGAAAGTTTTTACCCTTTTTTAACAAAAAAGACTAAGGCCCTTAGAGAGGTAGTGCATGCCAAAATTCTAAATCAAATAATGTCTAAAACCTTTATCATGAGGATTTGGACCTTAGGGATGGATCGATATCTAGTACCCATTAATGCACCCATACCTTGAATTGGTAGAATTATGCACACCAAAATTATAATCCTGCGAGCATGATGATTCAAAAAGCATTAATCAAGGTAGTGATCACCTCCCAGACTATCCATGACATGATAGGTCTATATCATGAACCTTATACTAAATTTTATGACATGAATTAGTTGAGGGCATGTTTGGTCTTAGGTACACTAGCAATAAGCATTTCTAAATAAGGAGTTGTGTCTTCTTAAAAATAGTACTCAAACTCTAGCCCTACACTTTGAGAAAGGTAGGTTGTCTCCAGACTCCCAAGATGTATGTTTGATGCTTACCTTTATTTTTAGGGGGAATAGCAATAAAATGGTGCATGACTGGTAGTTGGTAGCCATTATTTGTATGAAGACCATCTTCAGGTCAGTAACATACAAGTTCAATTTTATAGAGAACATCACCTATTCCATGAGCCAATAGTTGGCTAATTTTAGTACTCACCCCTACCTTCAGGTATTCTTCATATCTATTCCACCTTATTTTGTATCAAAATACCCAATTTTTTTTAGCATCATATGAATTTGAACTCTATGGGACTTAGAATCCGTAGACCCCCACAAGGTTATCCCCATGTCTACATGGACTCATGTGTTGTCATACTCATCAGATACCTATGAGTTTGCTAAGAATTTTATGACACAAATAATGGGGAGATGGATTTAGATGGAATAAATAATAGAATGAATGACTCAATTAGGGGCCATCTTGTCTGATGCCCATCATCATTTCATTAAGGTTCATGGTTTTGGGGAGGATCCCTTTTTACTTCCCAAAGTTTTGATCAGTAGAATAGTAGGCTTGGAAGTGGCATAGTAATTAGTGGTCATAGACTCCAAGTTTAGAGTAGGAAAAAAGAAGAGGGATTTCTATGATATCCCACTGACCAAGTGCGGCATTACTATAGTAAAGAGATAAGCATACATTATCTTGAATAGGAAACTAGCTTTTTATGGGTTAGTTTTAATTCAAGAATCTATGGAGATATGACCCAGATGGCTTCATGACCTCTTGGCTTGCCAAGAGTAAGGTCCATACCTTCTTTCAAGCATGAGAGCAAAAAAGTTTTTTGAAGATAGGATGTCTCTCAGAAGAGATACACTTGACTTATATGTGGAGTTATAAGACATCCAAGCTACTACATGGGAGTCTTTTTATCAACCCACTTAGACATTCAACCCAAAAAAGGTCATGTCTATGCATTTGAGATAGGCTTTAGTCAAGATGGACTAGATTCAAGAGAAGATAGCTACCTATTAGAGGTGTAGGCAAGATATCGGTGAGTTAGCCTAAAATTTTGAGGTTGTACCCATAATTACCCAATGGGAGACCCTATGGGATGAGTTTCATATTAGATTGGTTTCCATTATAGATACCATCAATATCCCAGAGCCTCAAAGGGAGTCTCAACATGCAGAAGCATCTATGGAAGTCCATACTACTTCAACCTAGCCACTTCTACTTAGTGAAGTGGAAAAGTAAAGGATGACCTAGCTTACTTCATAACCCATTACATCAGTGGCCCCTTAGATACCCTTTAGGTAGCATCATTCACATAAAAAGTGTTGGACTCATCTCATTTGGTAACAGTCCAAAAATCAAGAGAATATCCCTCAAAGAGCCTAGAGAAAAAGAAGCAAAAGATAGTGTTTCAGGAGGGAGACAAATAAAAAGAGGCACAACTTGCCTCATACATGTCTCCACATCAATCTTCAACTTAAATTCTATTTATGCCACCCTTTTCATATGGCTTGGCACCTTCATCCTTTTTAGCTATACCTACTCAATCATTAATGCCATCTAACTCTCCCTTCACTCTTGATTCCCAATAGTTGAGTTTGCTAACCTTTTCTCCTAGGGTCTTGACAAACCCATCTCCCTCACAATATCAACCCAAATAGTCCATCATCATGCCTTATGGTTTACCCCATCGATCTCCTTTTGTGGGTGGTATTATGGCCTCTCCCTCAAAATTCCATGCCTAATCTAATTTGGTAAGGAAGGCTAGAGAGGCAAGAAAGGAAAAGTAGAGGAAAAAAGAGATTAGAGTTTATTCACTATCGCCCACATGGTCCCTAATGTGAGCAAGCCACTCAAACAAATACAGCTCGAGGATTATACAATGAGTGTAGTGGTGATGGACCTAACTCAGTTTAGGCCACATGATAAAGTAGAGATAATGAATGAGACTACTAATATGGTAGCGACATCTTATTTGAAAATCTTAGATCAGGTCCAAAAATAAAAATCAATCTTAACTCAAGCCCAAAACATAGTAAGCTGCTTAAGCCTAGATTTTAAGGCCAAAGACAAATAAATTTTCCAACTCTATAGGGACCTAAAAGGGGAAATATCCAAAGAAGTTTTGAAGACTTCAGAGGAAAAAATAGATGCACTCTAAAAGGATCTTAATTCAATCAAGGCATCTAACTACCTTTTTTAGAAAAATAAGAGGGTCTTGGAGAAGTAGAGTAGTGATAAGGCAATAGAGGCATCATAACTTCAATAGAAGCTAAGTGTTATAGTGGTAAAAAGGACTAGCCTATAGGTTAGGTGCAAGGCAACAAAAGATAAGGCCACCTAGTTGATCCAACAGTTAGCATAACAACCTAAGGCAATAGGTATTATCAAGATGGTAAGGGGGATCTATGTTTATTACTACCAAAGGATATCCATCAATGTTACCTAGCTCATGCCTACACTCAGATTCATATCTAATGCACAAAAATTATGCTTAAGGTTGGAGTCCTTTGTCGAGAAGATGCTTTTATCAATCTTAGCTAAGGTTCCTAAATCATAGGTGTTGACTCAAAAATTATATGATGTGATAAAAGAGAATATTCAGGCATCTGGAGTCACTGATAAGATGACAATCATAGGGAAGGTCAGTGAGATTTTGAGCTATAATAAAGCTACTTTAAAATGTAATAATATACTAAATCTCTTAAAAGAAGGGGTCAAAGGAATGAAGGTACACATTGAAGGTTTGGTTCAGTTGGGAATCCCTTCCCCTTTCCCCAATGACACCACTATCTTGATGGAAGATCTACTTGTCTGGAAGCAAAATGATCAGACTATGTTTTAGTCTTTAAATGACTCTTTAGACATCATTGAGGTGGAGTCAGTTTTGGCTCTGATGACCAAATTGGAGAACTAGTTGCATTTGATGGTGTAATGTCTCTAATCCTTTTCCCATAAGGAAATCATCAAGTTACATAGAGTTTTTCAAGCTCTATAGAACTGGGAGTACCCAATAGAGGCATAATGGACTAGGTACTAGATGTCACTACAAAAGCTCTAAGGGAATAATTATGGGAACCATAATTTTGGTCATCTTTTTGGTTGAAAAAGGATAAAGTTTCTTCCATGTAGGCATGGATCCCTTGGTGAGTCACCATGAGCTATATAATAATTTTCTACAAAGTTTTATTTTTACTCGAGACTCTTATTTTTCTTTTGATAAGTACCACAGTAGCATTCTAAGTATCAAGGCCAAAATAACCTAAGTATAGAGCTAAGTGTAGAGGGTATCCATGTGTTTCTTCAACATTGTTTCTATCTCAAAGGAATGAAATAGAGCCTTCATATTGTGCTCAATGGATACATGGTGCAACAACGGTCCTTTTATAAAAGTAAAGTTCCTAGTAGTGAGTCTAATAGTAAGCACTAAGCTTCATGAAGTCCCCTTTTTGATAAATATTCGAAAAAGGTTTTTAGATTCAAATGAACATGAATTAATGACACTTGTCAGCTCGATGCTCCCTTAAAGCAAAAAGAGTTTTTACAAGCCTCCATGAAGCACAAGACTATCACGTGGATAAGAGTTGTTTTATTTTGAGTCAAGAGGCAATATGAGAGTATGAAACATGTAGAGGGTATCCACATGTCACCATTATGATATTTAAGATCCAAGTTAAATATCAAATACCTCTCAACTTGTGAAAGGATTCCATGTGTAGCTTACGAATAGCAGAAAAAGGATCAATGGCTTGATTGGGATCCATGGATCCAAAGGTGCAAAACCTCCAAGAGTTGTTAAAACTAAAAGCCAAGTAAAGAGTGGGAAAGAGTCTTAATGACTCTAAAAGGCCATGAAATCTTCCATGTGTGCATGTTTGGGGAGACTACATGTTAAAGACAAATGAGGATCAATAATTGAAATAGAATGAGAGGGATAATTAGCAAAATTAATAGAAAAAATCCCCAAATGATTTAGCTCTAATGGCATGCAATTTCTCATATCTAAAAATTATGGATAAGTGGTTAAACCCCTGACAAGTGGCAGAGACTCATAGTAGATATTTTTTTATGCTATAAGTAGCTGTAAAATGGAAAAATAAATTAACCATCTAGATTAGATACAGAGTTTTAGAAGCTAGTTTTTGGAAGCATTGGATTGCCTTAGTAGTTGCCTTTCTTAAGAGTTTGAAGATTGTATTATGTACATTTTTCCTTATGTAATTTATTCATATATAAAGAGAGAGTGGTTTTCTATGCAATAATAGTCCACTTTTAGTATTGCTTCTCATTTTTTACTATAAGCCTTTTGTCAGCTTCACATAATTACTAATATTATTAACCATGATGCATATTCTTTAATATTTTAAGGAAAAACTATTGAAACTAATATTGTGCTATTAGAAATAGATGATGATTCAAGTTAATTTTTCTATTATAAGCCTTTGGCTATTCTATAGTCTTTGCTAGAATTATTGATCATGCTTTATGCTCTTTAATCCTTCAATAAACTCTTTTATTACTCTTCACTATGTTGTTTAGTAAAGGAATCCAATCTTGGTGTATCACCTTAGTAGCTTAAATTTTTTTTTATGCATTATTTT
The DNA here is from genome assembly GCA_037957365.1 of Torreya grandis. Taxonomy (NCBI): domain Eukaryota; kingdom Viridiplantae; phylum Streptophyta; class Pinopsida; order Cupressales; family Taxaceae; genus Torreya; species Torreya grandis. The sequence continues at coordinate 7,814,891 of JARHVA010000119.1, read as the reverse complement.
CTCTTCCTTTACACTAAACCCCAAGAGAAGAGCTAGCTTATTTAAAAGCTGGAGGTTATTTTGAGGGTCAAGTCCCACTTCTTTGAAACTTCCCATGACTTTGGTGATTAGTTTCAAAATTAAGTATCCACAAGTAGAAGAACCAAGTTACCCTTTGAAGACATTGGAAAATGGAGCGATTATTCCCCAAGAAGATGCTATTATTAAAAATATGGGTTGATAATATAAATGCCTCACTCCTCATTTGAGACTAAGAAGTGATAGTGGTTGAGAATTGTAGAAACTTCAACTTTACTACTCAAAATATCATCATAATTATTTTTGGTGGAACCCCGTACCAAGTTCATATGTTAAAGGTAGATCTCTATACTAAGTTCATATGGAAATATGAAAAATCTGAATCAACTAGTGCAAAAGGATTTTAGATTCAAAGTGATTATATATACTAGTGTTCCCATCATAGAAATATAAAAGTGCATTCATGAAGAATAGTTGTGCTTATAAATTTGATCCATTTATACCTCAATGTGATGTAGAATTCCATAAATTTGTATGTCACTTTGTTCATTTTATTATATCTGATAACCTGCTCAATCTAATCGTCATAACTTGATAAATCTATTGAATGTGATCTGTGTGATATGTCTCATTATGTCATATAATATATCACATGTTACTCATAGTCCTATAAAATTATCCACATATGCATCACAAATGTGTCAATCTATCCTTATTTGAATCATAATTTATTCCATTTTAAATGATAATTTATCCCAATCTATCTCATAATTTGAGTTTTATGTCTATCAAGTGTTACATTCCAATTTCAGCCTATGTTTTATAACTTTAGAATATGTGGATTAATATGGTTATCAAATTATTATTATTTCTTTGATTTGAGCTTTATAACATATACTGGTTATGGGATAATGATATGTTGTTTAGTTTACATGATCTGACAATTGTAATTTTTTATTATGTACATTGTAGATGTATATTTGTCAGTTTTGCATCATTAGTTGATATATATGATGACTCAAACTAAATACCTACTTTTTTTGAGGTGGATTCATAATTTATCCTTCCCTCTGAGTATGATGGAGGGAGATCATCATCGAAGAGAATGGAATAGATGGGATAATTTGGGGATGATAGAGAAATTACTAAGACTCTACACACACCACAATAGATTTAAAAATTTATATGCATAACATGTTTTAAATGTTAGTATGTAAATATGGAATAAATATTGTATGTGATTATATTTTGTATGTATATTTAGTTATTGATATTTCAGTAAGATTACCTAAGATTTCTTTACTTATAATTGTCTAAGATTTTTGAGAATGAATCAAAAAAATAAATGTCTAATTGCACACACATACACATAAATCACATCTATATATCATCATGAAAATCATAAAATCATATACATCATGTCATCCAAATAAATAAAACATGTAATAATGTGTATATATATCTCTCAAAACATGTACATATCACTACATAAACATGCATGTTGATATTAAAATTATATATATCTATCTCCTATCATATAATATCATACCCCTGGGGCACCACTACCATTGGTCCCACCTATAATACCACTACCATATGGTGCTAGTATTATTAGGATACCTACCTATTTACCCACCAAAGTGGTCCACTAACCTAGAGTTTTCACAACTACCCCACCTACTAATTTGGCCATGTACTTACCCCATCAAGGTTGCTCATGACACTATGCCAAAACTATGGCCTCCTAATACCTAAAATCCTCCACTATGACCATATAACATGCCATAAGGATGGTAATTAGTGGTCCTAGTGGTGCTTTCACTACTCCTCCCCTCTGTCTCAAGGTGTCCCTATCTTAGGTCACCAAGCCTAGTGAGGTTCTAGCCTGATCTCTCTCATCTATCATCATGGAAACTTGACCTTATAATATGACAATTTGGCCTTACAATATGGCCACTTATCCTTGTAACACTATAATCTATGTATGTGCACCAACAAGTGTTGCACCTACCTATCCATCAGGGCCACCAGCCTATACCTGTACCTATGGACCCACACCAATAAGATCCACATCTATAGTCTACCATCCCCCATTATCCCACCTAAAGTTGGTAGCTACACATCAGGCTTGGTACCATGCCACATATCCATAAAAAAAATTGGCATCATCAATTCCTACTCTAACTAACATCTTTTCATGATCTAAGACCACATCCTATGGCTATGGATTGGGTAACAAAAACTCAACATCTTCCCTCTTGTACCTAAAAAATAGACCTAGCATCCCATGCACTATGGTGAACTACCTCTGAACTCTATCAAATGGGATGAGCTCAATCTCACCCTCTCTCTCCCCATAGATCTATCTCCAGCTCTATAATGACAATATATGATAGATATAGAGGGCCCACATAAGAAAGCCCACATATGGTATCCAAACTATATCTCTAACAACCAAACCTTCCAATGCATCCCTAAACTAGTCAATATCTCTCACACCTCCTCCAAATCCTATGAGTGCATAGTCACCCATCCATCACATGAATCCCACTCTAAATTCCATCTAGGCATATCCCTCCCATGGTATCCCCAATAGTCTCAAAACCCTAATGTGCTCATATGACCAACAATGGAGCACAAACCCCATGTCGATCCCATACCTCTTATGAGATTGAAATGCCTAGAGCTCCTTGTATATCTAAATTAACAAAATTGGTGCCCACCCAAACACTGTCCCACCAAGAAAAATCTCCACCAACACACCCAATAATAAATAAGGAAACTTCCCATTGCTTGAATTAGGCAAAGTAAAATAGGACACTGCCATTATCATCATAATCATCAAATGCCTCTCATTTAGAGCCCTTTAATATAATGGCTTATAACTAAAACCACTAGCATACAACCTAGTAAGGGCCAAATCCTCACCATAAAGGATGTCTAACTACTCATCCCTCTCCTCACTATCAATATGGTAAATTGGCTCCCCTCAAATAGGTAGCTATGTAATCCTATGAACATCCTCTAATAGGATGGTCATCTCTCCTATCAACAAGAGGAAGGTGTATATGGATGGATCCCATCTCTCAATGAAGGCCATGATCATCATTGCATCTCATGGAAAGCATTGATAGTATCTCATAACCCCAAGGCTGACCTCCTCCATGTGTGTCTAGTCATCCTTGATCATCCCTCCATGGATCTTCATAAATATCCTAGGAACTTGATCCCTCATCTAGATCTAATCTTATGCCTTCAAAAATTCAAAGTAACATGCACACTTAGTTTTCCATTACCATCATTCACTTCATTCATTCTACCTACATCAACCTAAACCCACCTAAATAAACCTATTCTTATACTACCCTAACCCACCAAACTAAACATCTAACTCTTTTATCAAAAAACATCTACCCTAACGCACAAAATTTTTAATACCTTCCTTAAACCTTTGAAATCAACACCTAACTCTACCCAATAACCATTTCAACAAATCATTCCTACTTGACAATTACCCTATCTTAATTTACACTTGGAATTTTAACTACTCAAATTTTTTAATTTTTAAAAAAAAATTTACCTATATATTTATATTAAAACACACCTTCTTGAATCACTTGACCATCGATTATCACTATGACTACAAATGGTCACTATGACTACTGACAGTCAAGTGACCTCTTAGCTTTGATAGTCGATCATTGATGGTTAAGTTTGACCATCAATAGTTGGGTCAAACCACTGACGGTCATTGTGTGTGACCACTGATGGAAAAACACCTAACCATACCTTCTTAAAAGCCAACAAAACAATAAAGTTTAAAAAATAAATTACCTAATTATATCCTATACCTTATCCCCAACCCAAATACTCTTTCAATTTCAAATTTCATCAACTAATTTTTAAAATAAAAAATAAAACCTAAATCTAGGTCAAACCCCCCCAAAAAGCTACCAAAATAACCACAAACTACCCAAATTCAACTTTAAAATAACCAAACCTATTAATTTATCAATTTAAAACACTACCCACCTCATTCCTTGACCACTATCAAGGATGAAGCCCACATCTTGCTACTCAGCCATGTCCACACCCACCTTGTATCTTTGGTCCCAATAGATCACCTTAACACATACCTCTAATAAATCAACAATGATTGAGTCAACAAAACAATCAATCAACCCTCTCACATAAAATGCCAAATCATCAAATTGTCATAATGCACAAAAAGCTTGAGAGTCAACAAGCTAAAAGTGAAAATAATTTTTATTTTTCACTTTTTATCCTCTAGCCTTTTAGGGTTCCCCATGATCGTCAATGGTCTGGGTGACTATCGATGGTCGATCTTGGGACCCTTGACTGTCAATGGTCAAGAAACCCATATTTTAACATTTTTAGGCACCCACACCTAAGTGAAATTTTTTTGGAGATTACCTTCTCCCCCAAACCAAAATTGACCTTTAGAGAATACCCTCTCTAACTGACCAACCACCCAACCACATCTACCTTAACATTGGCTATTTTTGGCCCAAATTATCACATATTTTTGCAATGACCTTGCCTTGGTCCTTTTTGACTACACCAACTAACCTTGCCATGTTGAACATTTGAATTTTCACCACCTAGTACACAACCAGACCATTTGTGTTTTTCAAAGGGGCACTTCCTACCTTAGATATCTATGAGAACATTGACTCTATTTAGAAGACTTGATAGGAATAACCTGATTAACTATGCTTAATGCTATGACTCAATTAACCCGTTACTGATCCTTCTAGAAACAACCTTATTTTTACCAACATTGGGAACCCTAATCTTTTATGCAATCTTGACTATCGTACTTAGTCATATTTTATGCACATGTTTGCACTTCAAATGCCCAACCACACTTTTTGTCATTGACCTCATGGCTCATCATACACCACTTATAAAACCCTGACTTGATTTTAGTTTCACTTCATCAACTCCTAGTTTGAGGGGGAACACTTCCTCCCATTCTCGATGCAATCAGACCTTCAACCAAGTAATCCATTTTTATTTTTTAACTTGTTAATTCAAATCCACATAATAAAAAAAGGGTAAAATGTAGACATTAAAAAATTACACAATGGATTTAGCTATTGCAATGCCTCAAGACCCACTATGGACCACCTAACCCTTATTAAACCACTGACCAACCCATCAGATCTTGAGTCTAGTTAGCTACTTAACTAAATAAAATCACCAATTCATTAACTTAACCATTAGCCAACCCCTTTTAACTCATCTTGACCCCTTTACCTTTGGACACTTAACCATTGATGGTTATCTTGATTGTCGATGGTTAGGTTGACCATCGACAGTTAGGTCATTACCTTACTAACACAATACTAGCTATGTGCAAGATAACATGACAAAACTTAATGTGTCCACCTTGCCTGTTGCTACTAAACTTGTAAACATCAAAATCAACAAGCCAACCTACTAAGGAACCTTCTATATTCCATCTCTCTTTACCTATAAAAGGAGGGGGGTAAGAGGTGAGAAAGGATCCATATTTTATCAAATAGAATCACTTTTAAGCATTCCAACACACAAGTAATCAAGCTTCCAATCAAATTGTCTTATTTTTAGCAATTTAACAACTATAATAGAGATCCAAACCTCTACAAAAATTTCTCTTAAGGTAAAATACTATTACTCTACCAAAATTTCTCTAGTCATCAACCATCAACCATCAATAAATAGGTATAGTTTGTATTTTAGTTCTATTTGGTTTCTGACTTCCAGGCCTAAATCATATCTACTACACCTATCTTTTGATTTCCCTCTCCCTAACCAAACCCTTAACCAAATACCTATCCAATCAACAACCCATCTTATAACTTATTTTCTAAACACTTCCAAAATCCACAAGTAACTATCGATGGTTAACACAACTGCTAAGAGTCACCTGCAACCATTGATGGTTACCCAACTGCTAACGGTCAGATTAACCACCAACATTCACCCCAACCACCAATGATCACTATGGTAAAAAATAACAACAATTTATTTCTAACCCCATTTCCGCAATCAAATTTGACTTTTTGTGTCCCTACCTATTCATAGACCCCTACCTAATTTTATGAACCTGACCTGATCTAATTTAGACTAGTATTGAACCACTATTGTTATATTTAGTTATTTTATTTATCAAGCATTGATTTTCTTGTATTTCATTTTAGTTAATTTTTGTTATTTGATGCAAGTAATTTCATTTTATCTCTTTCAACTTAATTATTATCAAAGAGTGGATTGACAACCTCGTAACAAACTCATGCTTCTTGGATCTAGCTCATGCTAGGTAGTCCACCTATCTTTCTAGCAATCCCTTTTGTTAGTGATTTATTATCTATATTCATCCTTACAAGATAAAAAATATCCCTCCACACTCATCTAGATCATGCATACACAACAACTAGGTTCTTTTACCACACCTTTATTTCTATTTTCTTATCTTCTCCCTTAATTAAGAAATGAGCAAAAATTAAGACAAACACAAACATTTTATTTAGTGCATAAAATTAACACTCACTTATATTTCAAAGTATTCAAAGTGTTTGTTTTATTTGTGCAAAATAAAGAATACGTGTATGTTCCCCCCATCCCCTTTAGGGAACTTGGGTGACCAAAAGCACCTTTTCAATTGCACTTTGTGCCTAGTCCAAGGCATGGAAAGAATGATATCTATGCTCTTGCAAAAACTTGTATGGTTTGGGTGATTTAAAAATAACCTCTAAAGTCTTTTCATTTAGTCATTTGTTTCATGTAATTTGGCTTGTGAAGGGGATTTCATAACTTCTTTATGAGTTTTTTAGGGAAGATTTGGCCTAGGATTTCATCTCTTAGCATTGTTTTGACCCTGTTCCATGATGGGGTATACAAATTAGGGTAGATATACTATGAGAGATAAGGGGTTAAGAGGCTAACCTCTCCTTTCATACTAAAAACCTAAGTCAAGTCTGATAACCAGGGTATTCCACTAAAAAGTACATGGATGGAATTGTTATGAAAAAGAATAGACCCTTGCATAGTAAGTTAATTGGTATGAACTCAATTAACATGATGAATCTCTAGAGTTAACCACACTTGGGATCATCTAGATGGTTAAAAATTTAAGTTTTATATAAACCCTTTGATGTGGAAATATTTTTGATGCTAGGTGAGTAGCTCGAAGGTCCATATCACCGTACAATCTTTTGGGAGAAGGGGGGTGTAAAAAATCTACTACTTCATGCACTTTTATTTTTGGATTAACAATTAAAATCCTCCCAAGATCATGTCTATAGATGGATTTCAATAATACGAAGCAACCTTGTCAGTTTAGGGCTTAGGATGATTTAATTAGTTGTATTTGGTCTTTTTCCTTTTATTGCTTAGTCTTTTAGTCAAAACTTTGCTTGTATTCCCACATCAAAAAATGAGTCTTATGTATACATTAGTCTATTATTTGAGGAGGAATTATGCCATCCATTTGACACCTTGATATTTCCTTAGACTTTTTGTGTCAAAAACATTGTGGGTGTCACTTGATTGAAATAGGTAACGTTACACTTCCTAAATCATTTCAAGTTTATACCTTAGAGTCTTTGAACAAAGCATTATTTATACCTTTAGAGTGTGATAATGCCATTACACTACTCAAATTATTTTATATACTCATTTTTTCTTATGTCTAAGTTTTGCATTTGAAATCAAACCATGTATGCCTTTATGATCTTTTTCTAGTATCATTATACAATTTAATTTTGTCTAGATTGTTTGGTCAAAAAGCCTAGTTTTTCCTAAGTTGAGTTTTTAATTAATTTTGACAAGTTTGAATTTATATATTGATTCATTTCTATTTATTCCTTGGGAAATTTGGGCTTAGACACAAATATTTCTCTTTTGGGTCACGTAACTTAAGTTAATTCTTTACCCAAATTTAAAAACTATTGTTTGTACCTTTATTTGAGATAAAATAGTCTATCTCCAAATGACTATTGTCTTATGCCTCATATAATTTGATCAAGTTTATGTCTAAAGTCAAATGTCAAGTCTATGCCAAAGTGTTCCAAGTTTTATAGATTAAATACCCCTTTATTTTAAGTTTGGGTTTTGATGCTGTGTTTGGCCAAAAGTCCTAGCACATGCCTTGTTTGAGCCTAGCTTTTGATGCCATGTTTGGCCAAAATACCTAGCAAACTTTATATTCTTAGATTAGACATATTTAAAACAATTTGAACCTATATTTTGGCATTTTTTTCATCCACTTGACCTTTTTGTGTGAGACATTTAATGTTAGACATTTGAAGTTATACTATTTTATACCAAGTCCTAACATAGACCCTTTTAGAGATACAACTTAATTATTTAACCAAGTTGGATTGAGTTTGCATAATTTATATTTTTAGACATTATTTTTTAGATTTTTTAGAGCTCTACCCCTTTTTTCATGAAGAATTCACCATTTATTTGAACATGTCTCACTATACATGTAGTGGAGTCTTGTACAATCCAAAGTATAGTAATATGGTCACACAAGAAGACTCTATCCAAGATCCTTATAGAGATGATGTCATTTATGATATGGATATTTATTCACCTTACAAAAATCAAATAGGAGAATAAAGCCAAGATCCTTTGGCCCATTATTTGGTTAACACACCTCCATACTCAGAGTAAGACCAAGAGCAAATGGCACAATAATTAGTTAGAGTACCTTTGATTCTAGAACAAGTCCAATAACAACCATACTATATTACAATTATATCAGTATATGAACCTTATTTATTTGATCTTTACTTACAAACAAATATGAAGTCTTAATTAGGACCACTAAGGTAGGGGCTTAGTTTCTGATAAACTTTCCCCATGAAAATTTACCAAGTCTAGTAAGAGGGCTTTCTAACATGCCTTATAATCAAAACATCAAACATGTCTCTTCTAATAATATTAATTATATAGTACCAATTCCATATCAAGACCCTCATATTATTATCATATGGAAAGGCCCCATGGAGGACGAATTCATATAAATATAGATAGCATACCAAACATATATAACCCTAGTACACAACTTCAATAACATGACCATGTCAAATGCTCCTCTTATTGAGTTATCTCCTTCAACAGGAGTATTAATTAAGTTGATAGGACTATAAAATTAGGTTATAAACCCAATAATTTAAATCAATTTAATTGAAAACATGTTCCATACCCCAACTATCGAATAAGTGTCTTTTATTTCAATGCAGCATAGAGAGCCAAACCTATTGGATAATGCACAAGCAACATCCAATCTAGAGAAAAGTGGTGTAATTACACAAATAACTAGTCAAAAACAAAATGTGTATTTAGTTAACACCATGAGTGGTTCATAGATACAGGGGGAATGAGCTTCTACCTCCCAACCTCAAATAATTACCTCTAATCATCAACTATCTTCTTCTATGAGCACACAAACACAAAGATAAATTAATCAAGAAATAACCAGTGCCACGCCTCAACAAAATGTGAAAAATTCTACTCCAACATAATAGGTGATGACTAAAATTCCATAACAATAGGCACATTCTAACATACCAATGTAATAGAGGCAAAACATTTTTCCACCTCAACGGGGGGCAACCAATGTTCCAACTCACCAGGTAGTGATAAACATACCTCTTCAATCACAAACCAACATGCCATTCTAATCATAAATGATTTATAATAAATAACATACAAGTATTGGTCAATGATAAATGCTAAACCTTGAACCTCCATCTACTTCCCAATAAGGATTCATACAACCAAGAGGTTCCAATGTTCCACAAGTATCAACTAGGGAATAATAGCTTTTTATTCCTAACATGCCATAAGTTCAATGATAAGGCCTTGGTTCACAAGTTCCCCTAAATCAAAAAGGTTTGAATATTTAGAAAGAAGTACCTATTTAACCTAAATAGGCATAGTACAACCATATCCTTATGTCCCAACCACAATTTGCATAAAACCAAGCTTACATACCCAATGCTAACTAGAATATCATACAATAGTGCATGCAATTCTAATAACTGAAACCTTATTCATACATGCATTTTCCTTGTCAATTCCATATACAAACCAACATTACATAACAAACCATGCCTCTATTATACCTAGGTCAAAATAATCCACTTTTGATCACCTAGCCACCTCAAGCCAATATTCCCTTCAGTTTCCTAGCCCAAGAATAACAACAAATGAAGGATGTAATTAATACCATCCAAAATGGGAAGCATACCAAGAAGTTTAATTAAGATGATGTGTGTTCCTACCATTTTAACATGGTTTACTTGTAGATACCATTTATTTCAAGGTATGAGCCACCAAAGTTTGACAAATATAAAGGGAAATGTGACCACAAGGCCCATTTGATGGAATTATTTATTGCTTTCCAAATAGTGGCCTATAGCGACATATACCTCTTACTATTATTTCCAAGGAGTTTAACAAGACAAACATTGGAGTGGTTCCTAAAATTACCAAAGAATTTAGTTTCTGATTTTGATGATCTTTTAGATAAGTTTGTGTAGTACTCCTATAATCTTGAGCATGAGATTTCATTGGTAGATTTTATGTAAGATAAATAGAAATAAAATGAAAGATTCACAAGTTATCTATAGTGATGGATAGCCCTTGCAAGCTAATTTACCCATAATCTACTATATAAGTAACTAGCCATTGTGTTTACCAAAATTTTGCACATTGAGATATCTTACTATCTAGAGTTATAGTGTGCACACACTTCAAAAAAAATCATTGATAAAGGTTTTTTAATTTAAATATCCCTTATCAATAAAGGGATCATTAAACTTACCTCATCAAATTAGAACCAAAATCAAAACTAGAGCAATGGCTAAAATTAGAACTAAGTCCAAGTATAAGCATCATAACAAACCCAGGGTAATAATTATGATAAACCCAAGTAGTTAAATCACAAAAAGAATGTTGTATGGAATAAAGTAACTGAGTCATAACATGTCCAAATGGTGTAAACACCATTTTCTCAACCTACATCACATATGAAAATTATTCCTAACTAACAACTCTTCAGCAAACACAGTAGCCTAGACCAATGCAAAAAATACAATAACCTATGCCTTTGCAAGCCCCTCCTCCAAGGAGAATTGTGCCTACTCATCATATCTTTAGTGACGTTAGAGAACCCATTGAATCTATGTTTCACAAGCTCACCATGGATAATCTGATTAAATGGCCTATTCTGAATCACTATCCGAAGGGCACTAACTATCTAGACTGGAATATGTAAAATTAATTCTATGAGTATCATAAGGTTAATTGACATAATTTGTGATGTTGTGTGAAAATTAAACATTTGATTAAAAATATGTTGGAAAATATATAGATCACATTAGATCATGGAGCTTTTACATCTAATCATAACCTCAGTATTTATCAAAATCCCTTTCCACAACATAACAACTAGCAACAACAACAATGACCAATATAATAACAACAACAATATCAATAGCCAAGATATAAACAACAAAACCAATTACAAAACTATAACATGAGTATTAGAACAAATAACATCAAATGAATGGATGGAACTAAGGCCAGAATGATGCCAATATCCAATAGACCGACCATGCAGTTGCACATGACTATAACAAGGTTATTGGCCATACTGTAGGAGGTCATGTTTCCACCCTTTCCATCAATATAAGACTAATTATAACTCAAACAAGACTATTGCTAATTAATTCTAATCAACCAACCCATGCTAGTGATCCTTCTTTAACTTAGGACTGCATACATACATACTAACAAGTAGGGTTTCCCACTTTTAGACTGTATATCGATAACTCATCATTGACCCATGACCACACATAAGTGCATCAATAATCAAAACTTATCCTATCTAGCACCCTCTACCATCATTTATTAGTAACAATGATCTTGTATCTAATACCAATTATGCAATCACAACTTATTAGTCAAAGATTACCATACTAACCCCACAACCATCTACCACTTCACCCATCCTCACCAACAAGCCTTTTATTACTATGTAAGAAAAGACATTTGATATTGTGGAATAATTGTAGAAGATGCTTGAAAAAATCTCTATTTTGGATTTTTTACATACATATACAATCCACAAAAACATCTTAACAATGTTCCTTGGCTAATCTAAATATCCTAATGATATATCTCCAGACAAATTTTAAGCTTTGGTTGGACATCTAGCTCCAAGCCAATAATTAACCTTCGACCAAAGTGATATGTCATCTCTTGTCCCATTTCATAATAATACATTATACATCAAAGTTTTCATAACATGACACAAAGTGAAGTGTGTCAACATAGACAATGAATTGGGTATAAATATCATATCTCTAAAGATCATCAAACTTCTCGAGTACACCATAGTTGATCTCTAGACATAAATAATCACAATCAAGGCCAATAATAATGAAGAACAAGAATCACAGGGCACCATTAGCTTGCTAGTTATCATTGGGACTTTGACCCATGATACACTATGCCATGTGTTAGACCTTGATTTATCATATAATATGATTTTGGGTAGACCTTGGATATATGAGATTCATGTAATCCCTTCAACATTACACTAGTGTATTAAGTTCTCCCATTCAAGTATGGAGGTTACTATCCATGGAGATTTGCAACCATACAAAATTTTCAAGAATTTGGAGGTTGAGTACCATATCTATAACTATTATTTTGGTCTAAATCTGGTTTCAAAGAAGGACAAAGGAAAATAAATGCTTATTGATTCACTGGAGGCCAATTGCATTGACCCTGATACCCTTGATTCACTTTCCCACATGTCACCTCCTAAAATATCTAATCATTATACCATCTTGGCTAATGTCTTAGGAGAATATTTGACCCATGATACCTTCTACATTTCTAAGCTTCCACATAACCCCAAGTCCTTTGGAAAACCAAAAGCCAAACCAACTTGCATGGAATGGAAAAGAAAGGGCAAAGCCAAATTGCATAGTCCAACACCCATTATTTTTATACTGGCCTATGGCCAAGAATTGGACCTACTTGTAGGTGACACTTCTTGGTTGTATAATGACAAACTGGTTGACTATTACCTAAATGCCAGGTATCTCATTTCAAACAAAATCATGAAAATACATGCCTATGAAGGAGAAGGCCTTGGGATGAATCAACAGGGTCTATTTGAGCTAATTTCTTCCACTCAATACAAAGGAACATATGGTCTTATATTTAAACTACCTGGGGGTGACCCGATGTACCCTATTTGTGTTCTAATGCCAATGACTAGTGATGATGATGCTGATAGCAAAGCAGAGTCTGACCATAGCCTTTTTGATGACCTAGCCAATACCAATTTGTTTGATACTAATGTTATTTGTACCCTTCAACCAGTTATTCACCACAATCCATTTCCATTATATTATCCACAACTGATATACTAAGACCAACAAGAATTAATAGTGCTAGTTGATGATTTTCAAAATGATGAGGCCTTTTCCAATTTTCTAGGCCTTAGGGATAATGTTCCATTAGGAGACCAAAAACAAGGCTTCTCAATCAAGTTATATTTTGAAGCCTATTTTGGAGACTAGGTGAACACCCTTAGCCACAAACAATTAAATAAAACATTGAGGTACCAAAGTGAAAACCTCTTTGAGGTACTTTTGGACTAGGGAAATAGTAAAGAAAAAGGCTAGTCTAGTGGTGGAAACCTATTTTAGGGGCCATTAGATGGGGGGTTTTTAACCTTCTTCAAACATAGCTCAAGAGACCACCAAAATTGAACTTGCCTATGGGTTTGAGTTTCGCATTGAATAACATTAGGATTTTCATCGAATCATCCAAGAATTTCTAATAATGTTTATCAATGGCCATTCCTAGCATTGGGGGATTTTGATTCATCATGCCTAGGAGAACTTGAGGAGCCAATCCTAATAGAAGACTACCATTATAGGTCATTTAAAATATTTGTTGACAATTCTTGAATATGGTTCCACACTTCTTGTATAGGATACTACAGAGGTTAACATCAGGACTCTAGTTGACCTAAAATGGATCAACTCAAGTTCATCCCTCATTTAGGAGGAACATGAAGTATTTACAACCCTATTGAGGGAATTTATTGATATATTTATCTAGCCCTATTCTGACATGCTTCGTTTGGACCCAACCTTGGTTGTACACCACATTGTGGTATATCTTGATGCCAAATATGTAAAATAAAAATTGCACAAGATACATCTTTGCATCGCTATCTTAATGAAGAAAGAGTTTGAGAAGCTCTTGTAAGTAATATGTATTTGACTGATCGACTAATTAGAGTGGATCTCTAATGTTGTACCCATTAGTAACAATCTAGAAGGAATCACAATGTACACTAATTTTAGAGACATAAACAAATCCTACCCCAAGGATGACTTTCCTCTTCCAAATATTGACATGGTTTTATACTCCATAGTGGGTTATGAAATGCTTTCACTAATGGATTGATTCTCAGGATACAACTAGATCCAAATCACACTAGAAGACCAACACAAAATAATGTTTACCACTTTATGGGAAATATTCTATTATCAAGTTATGCCCTTTAGTCTTAAAAATGCTAGGGCCACTTATCAAAGAGACATTACTATCATATTTCATGATATGATGCATGATATTATTGAAGACTACATCGATGACATACTAGGAAAACCAAAGACTAGGGCCAATCATCCAACAACATTGAGGAAGATATTTGAGAGACTACATGAATACAAAGTCAGGATCAACCCTATGAAGTGTGTTTTTAGAGTTAATTCAGATAGATTGCTTGGCTTCATTATGTCTTGTCAAGGCATTGAAGTTGATCCAACCAAAGTATGAGCCATAATAGACATGCCACCACCAACCAATCTAAAGTAACTCCATAATTTGTAGGGCAAAATATAATCTATTAGATGATTCATATCTTAATTGGTAGATAAGTTCCATCCCTTCATGAAATTAATGAATAAGGGTGTGGCATTTAATTGGGATGATGAATGCTAAAATTCTTTCCAATAATTGATGGACTATCTTGTACATCCACCTATTTTATTACCTCCAATACTATGAAAGATATTCTTACTATATCTATCTGCAATCGATAAAGCCCTGGGGGTACTTCTAGCTCAACAAGATGATCATTGAAAAGAGCATGTTGTATACTATTTAATGCATACACTAGTAGAATATGAGCACAATTATACACCCATTGAAAAAGCCTATTTATCTATGGTCTTCACACTTCATAAACTATGCCATTACATAATAAATAACAAGAACATGGTCATTTTAAAAGTAGATCTACTCAAGTATCTACTATTCAAAATAGCTTTATAGGGCCACATGGCTAAATGGATCATGTTCCTCAGTGAGGTTGAGATAGAATATGTCAACCAAAAATCCATCTAGGGACAAATTCTTGCATATCAGCTTATTGAAACACCCCTTACATATACAAAACCACTAACATTCTAATTCTTAGATGAATCCATTATTACCATCATTGAAACACTAGAATTTGTATTTTTATGGATCATTCATAGCATATGGAATGGGGGTAGGCCTTTTGTTCATCACACCATAGGGGGATCTAATCCTTAAATCATTATAGATCATCTTTCCTTCTACTAAAAACATTGTTGAGTATGAAGTACTTATTTCAAGACTTCAATAGGAATTACAATGGAACATACGACATCTACAGGTTTATGGTAATTCTTAAATTAATCATTAATCAAGTTATAAGCCATTTTTAGACCAAAGGTGACAAGCTAGTACCATATAAGGCCATGGTCAACACTCAAACAATAGATTAATGATATATAGTTTGAACATATACCAAGGAACAGTAATAGAATAATAGATGACATGGACACCATTGGATCTCTAATTCATCATATAAATATGACCAAAGAATACTAGTTCTTCACTAAAAATATGCTAGCACCAACTCATGAACCTTTAACTATCATAATGATCTATGATATTATTGGTCCCAGATCTATTTGGTATTCAAACCTTTACACCTATCTTCATCACCAAATAATTCCACTAGACCTATTCCATAAACAATCTAAAGCCTTTATCCACCATGCTGCACATCACACCTTACTCAGATCAACCATATACCACCATAGTTTTGATGGAAATATACATCATTTTTTAACTTTGGTAGAATCTACATTAGCATTATGAGTAGTTCATGAAGGAGTATGTAGAGCCCACACCAGTGGGGTAGTCCTATCCAAAAATATCCTACATATCAGGTACTATTGGGCAATGATGGATGCAAATGCAATTACATGTGTGAAAAGATGTGATAAATGTCAATGGCATGCTGCCCTGACCAAGATTCTAAAACCAATGCTTACACCATGACCATTTATGACATGGGGCCTTGATATCATTGGGAAGATAAACCCCACCTCATCTAATGTCCATAAACATTTCCTTACTGCCACAAAATACTTCACTAAGTGGTTTGAAGCTATACCCCTCACTTACATGACTAAAAAATAAATTTATAAATTCATATGTAACCATCCCATTTGCTACTATGGTATCCCCTATAACATTATATTTGATAATGGTGGATCATTCAAAATAAAGAAGTTAAATTGCTATGTGCTGAGTACAAAATTACTCAACATTTTTCAACTTCATATTACCCTCAAGGAAATGGCCAGGCATAAGCATCTAATAAAACCATTATCAACATCCTTAAAAAGATTATTAATGATGCTGGCCATGATTGATACCTCCAAATATTTCATGCCCTCTGGGCATACTATACCAATCATCATACTCTAATAGGAAGCACTCTGTATTTACTTATTTATGGCATTGAGGCCATTCTTCCCATTAAGGTCAAGTTACATTCTTTGTGAATCTCTTTAAATCATGTCTTATATGGTGAATAATATTGAGTAACTTGCCTATAAGAGCTAGATTTACTTGATGATAAAAGCCTGGATGTAGTTAACAACCTACAAACATACTATAACTGATTTCATTACCACTAAAATTGGCATGCTATACATAGAGAATTTGATTTTGGTGATGTTGTCCTTAAAGAAAAATAACATAATACCATGGTCAAGAAGAAACATAAAGGCAAGTTCAAACCAAAATAGATTGGCCCTTTCATCATTATTACAAACTATGGCATTAGAACATATAGGATTGCTACACTAGATAGGGATGAACTTGATGAGCCGATGAACATTATACACCTCAAGCATTAATTCACTTGAGAGACTTGGTATATTATATATGAGGCCTATTTCAAATTATACTATAATATAAATATTTTTCCTTTTACCATGCCATTCTCTCAAATACCATTCTACCATACATTTTCTATTAGCCAAGTTGTTTTCACCCTCCCTACCCATCCTTTTGACTTTGGTTTGGTTCCATTGGTTTCAAGACCACTTTCTACATACAGATTCATATCAAGTTTTAGTAGTTATTTCAAGCATTCCAAATAGAGTCCATATTTTTGTAGTAGTATGACAATGGTTTAGTAGTTTCATCCTTCATTTGTTGTTCCATTCTATATTAAGTGTTCCTAATTATAACCACCTTTGGGAAAATCAGTGTCTTACTATCATGCTACTAATTATAACCAGTTATGGGCAAACTAAGGGAAATAATTATTTATCATGCCTTGAAGTACCACCCTATCATGCCTATGCCATATTGTGCCATTTTGCCAACTTTGCCTATTTTGTTTGAATTGGTTGCTATACTAGTCAGATTCTTCCAATGTAAGGTAGAACTATAGTGACTTGAGGTCCCATCCTGTGACTATGTGGGTAGTGCTTAATTTATATTTGGGTCAGCTCAATCAACCTAATCCATGCTCTCACTATTTTATGAGTATTCTAAATTTGAATGCTCTCACCATTTTGTGAGCAATATTAATTTTGAATTCTCTCACTATTTTATGAACTTGGACCATTTAGTGTTTCATCATTTTCCATCATGTTGAGATACATATAAAATTCCCAAAATATTTGTAAAATTGATTTATAAAATCCAAAAAAATTGACCATTTGTTTGCCTTAAGGATTCTGGAAACCCTCACTAAGTCATAATAAACCACTTGTCATTTAGTTTCCCCATACTTATTGGCCTTGCATCCCATGCTCTCACCATTTTGATAACCCATTCCCATATTCTATTCATCCATCATGTTTTTCTTGTCATCATTTTCTTCTGTCCCATTTTTGGGGAGAACTACATTTGGCCTAAATTTTTTGTTGGAAATTACATCCATGGAACTTTGTAGGTAGCATCCAATTGCTGAGTGCTTTTGGAAATATCTCAGCCACCCCCTTCTTTTCTTTATATTCCCTAATTTTATTTGTTTTGTTTCACTGTATCCTATGGTCTAGGGGCAATGTGTGTGTCATATTGTTTGTACTTACAATATGATTAAACATTGTTTATTGTTTCTATTTCTTTTATTTGGTTTTATTTTTATTTTCTTAATGTTTTATTTATTTATTTGTTTACTTTCTTGTTGTGCCTTGATTCACTCTATATGTATTTATTGATTGATTCCTTACACATTATTCTTGAATCCATCTATATTCATACGTCAACATTTTCATCATGGTTTTTATCATTCGTGCATTATTTTCCATTGAATATTGGATTTCATGTCAGTCTTTATGCATATTTTAACCAAGCTATCATTTTATCTATCATGATGCCTAGCGTCATGTGCTAAAACAAAAATCAGCTCCATGGGTCTACATGGTAATGCAATAATGATATATCTCTTTAACACCAATAATATTCTCAATCTAATCCAAATCATATCCTATATAGAGTAATTAAATAATGAAATAATTTTCTTCGTTGCTAATTCAAATGAGCATCTCCCTACTTGTAGGTTTCCCATATTCATCTTTCTCCTCTTTACAAATTTACCATCATATTCCATATTATGTTTTCCATAATCAGGGTATATTTATTATAACCACCTTTGGGCTAATCATTGTATACCATCTCAATTGCATTTCTAATGATTCTAACCATCTTTAGGCCAATCAATATGTTTCCATCCTTTTTAAGGTTAATGATTATAGCCACCTTTGGGAAAATCATTCTCTTTCTTTTTCCCAATTGGAGCATGTTTTCATTGTGAAAATGCTTATAACCACCTTTGGGAAAACCATTATCTCTATTTCCCCAACTGGGGCATGTTTTTATCTTCCCAATGATTTTAACCACATGTAGACAAATCATTGTTTTCCCTTTTACTGATTATAACCACCTTTGAGAAAATCAATCTCTCATTACCTTAAGCCTTTTTCAATGATTATAACTGCCTTTGTGCAAATCATTACCTTTTTTTATCCCACATATGCCAATGATTATAACTTGCCTATGGGCAAATAATCCTATTTATTTACCCTAACTAGGGTAGTTCCATATGCCATTGATTATAATTTCCTATGGGCAAATCAGTCTCTTCCACCCCATTTCATATTTTTTAGTCCAATCATTTCCTCCTTTCGAGGGACCAATTACCAACCCCTTTACCAATCGTTCCCTCAAGGGGGAACCTACAATTCATCCATTACCACTAAAGTTGTAAGCATACAAAACCTTTTCATTATTTGACAAAACATTACTATGATTACAACTTGTAATGCCTTCCAAAATAGGGGCATATTGTAGACACCTAAAACTAGCCACCAAAGGCCTTTGACAAGAGTTTAGACTAATTCCAACCAACCTTAGTAAATTAAGTTTAAGAATCATTGAACATTCCAAATTTATTTGTGCATCATCTGTCAAAGCTCAAAATCTGATTGAGAGATCCCTTATTGGGGTATTATACCATAAGCAACAAAAACCTCTCATGAATTCATCTCTAATTATCATGTGACATCATAACATGCAATTTGGCCTATAGACCTATTAAGTGGGGCAAGTGCACACATAAATCAAATATTGAAAAAGCTAAAATCTTAATCAAAGTTAATTAATAAGCTAAACCAAATTAAATTCCTAGTTGAATTATCCACATGCAATTAATTATATTCTAAACAAGTAATATAAAAATATGAAATATCCTATCTTTTCAGGATTACCTTTTGTGAGTTGTCAAGGCTTTGAAAAAATATCAAAATATATCACTTGTGCCTATTGATTGAAAATAATTAATTCTTGACACCTTTTAACTCTACTAGGGTTAATTAAATCACTTAGGTTAGGTTTGAATCCATTCCATGTTTAAACTATACTTTAACTCACCTTGAATTGGGGTTAGTTCCTAAGCTTATAAATACAAGCCATTGCCTATTGAAAGGAGAAATTGGATAGTGTAGAGTTATAACACAAGTTTTTACATAATACTCAAGATAATATTATTATAATGCCAAAAATTAAGCCAAGCCATCAAGCAAGCATAAGACATAAGCCAACAATGGTGCCAAGGAGAGAAAGAGAAAAAAACTCCATTGCCAAAGACTCTTTGAGCACAAACTAAATAAGCCACAGACAAATCATTTAGAGTTCTCAAGAAATGTAAGGATTATTTTTATTTTTATTTTAATTAGGTTTTCAATTATATTTTATCCATTATGCTCCCCCTATGATCTAGGAAAGTAAGTGTTAACATGTTTGTGTGTTTTCATTCAAGTTTTGTTACTTGTTATAACACTTGATCTAACCTCCCTTCTTGGATTACTTGATCATAACTTCAAGCCTTTTGAATCAGTAGAAGCTGTAATCTACCTTGTTCATGCTCATACGATTATGTGATTTTGATGTTCAGTTGATCTACATCTGTGATAAAATATATTCTTCCTCTTGTATGTCCTTATTATTTACCTTTTTATCAATAGGTTTAGTTATATAGGTTATATGCTGTGTTAAGGTGGTTTATGTTGGTGAATTATTGTGGAAAGTAGTTGGTTCTATATGATACAAGGCCTTATAGTTATCACTTCAAGTCTTAGGCACAAATATTGACCCCCATATAAAATGCTGAAGTATGAAGAACCTAGTTTGAAGAGTGTGTGGGATATTTTTAGTCCACATTGAGTTATATAGTGCTATCAAGAATCTGGTATGGGGAGCATAAATCATTGGTGTATCACCTTTATTAGATATTAGGTTTAATTTGTGTCTTCCTTCTCCTTTTTCCTTATCAATGCATTATTTTAGTATTAGTTTTTAGGTGATTCATCAAGGGAACCAACCCTTTATGGAGGTTCACTCCAACCATAGGTGACCCATAGCATTTGAGTGATATCATAGTGTCAATTGAGTGAGGAGACCTGAAACAACTATTCAAAGGGTGTAACTCAAAGTTACAATAGGTACATTAGACAAACCAAGAGAT
This sequence comes from Torreya grandis, assembly GCA_037957365.1. Lineage (NCBI taxonomy): Eukaryota > Viridiplantae > Streptophyta > Pinopsida > Cupressales > Taxaceae > Torreya > Torreya grandis. The sequence continues at coordinate 7,793,458 of JARHVA010000119.1, read as the reverse complement.
AACTGATTTATCCCAGGGCATGATCGACATAGGCACTAAACCTTTCCTTGAATAGTCAAAAATCTAAATTATGCATATGGGGAGATAAAAACCTACACAACTCAAATCTGTACTTATTGTTATTATTTTTTTAAACATGTGATTAATCTATCATATTTTATCTCTTTTCAAGTTCAATTGTCAATTTCATTAATTTTATTTTACTAGTTACATGTATTTTAGCCACTAAGTCAGATTTGAAAGTTACATTGTGAAATAATAGATTTCCTTAGTGTAATTATTTTACCTTATCTAAATTTATTAAATGAATAAAGGGCGAATATTTTTGGTGAACCCCTCAATTATTTGAATGATCATACCTTCCTTAAAAGGGTTTCATGGCTATTTTGTTGATTTGATTTTTGTTCTTACTTGTTTGGTAAAACCCTACTTTTGTTTTACCTATTTATTTTTATAAATTATATCCACCTACATAATTAGGTTTGTTTACCTTTATTAATTGAATGCATATAATTTTGGAGGTTACCTAGGGTTTCATCCTTTTATTTTAAATGTTATTTTCAGATTTTATTTTTTCTTAGGGTTCCTTACATTGCTTCATCATGAGTGTTTTTAATGCTTATATATTATGCCTAGGAGGCCTATCTCTTTGCATCCTACTAGACATATAACTATATTGAGTGGTCATACTCATGAATTGATTTAATTACTTTTGCATACAAATCATGTTTTTTTTTTTTTTGATATTTACTAGTTATACCTTCTATTGATGTTCCTCCTTCCAGCACTAATGATGAAACTAATTTCATTACAGGGAAGACATTCCATTAAAGAAAATAAATTTTAATGATGATGTTAGTAAGGATAATCAATATTATTGTGATGATACACTTCTAAACTTATATATTTGCCAAAATTAAAAAAACATGAATGAGAAAAATACATAGTTTGATTACCAACGATCCTAAAAAAAGGATGTTATTTCTTACTTATTGAAGCTTATAATAGAAGAATTAGGAATAAGGATTATTTTCAATGAGTAACCTCCATTGGATGATTCTAACCCTTCTACATAAATTGGTGAGGATAGTGCCCCTCATGATACTAAGCCTTATATGAAAGCACCTAATTCTATCACACAACCTTAGGTTGATGTTTCTATTCTTAATACTTCTATTGTCCCACCTACTAACCTAAATACCAATGTACCTCTAATTAATTCATATATTCAATCTCTTAGTCTTGGTAATAGTCATCACATTAATCATGCTTCACATACCAGTGTTAATCATCCTGAGGCACCTTTACATACGCATGTTAATCCCACACCTAGTGGTTCATATATTAATCCATAAAAACAAAAAAACCTTAATGACTCAAGAATGCAAATTTTTTAGATATCTCAAACATTTATCAAACCTAACCATGTGGTTTCATCTTAAGGAATATTACATAACCCTTTGGCTTAGTTAATACTTTCCCACCATTTTAACCCATTATTCAAAGTAGCAAAAATTTAAAAGAATTAGTGGAAATGGGGACCCATCTAAGCAAATCAAAGATTTATTTGCATATTTTGTTGAATCTCAACATGATCAATTGATTTTGATAAAAAATATTTCTTTGGAATCTCATGTGGTATGATCTAGATTGTTTTTATTCCTTACTCATGGGATTTGTGTATAGACTTCATGATTTACTTGACCTCTTATTAGTGCATTTTTCAATATACATTATTTAAAAGGTTACATTTTCTCAAATTTCTCAAGCCAAGAGAGGACCTAATGAATACATTGTTGAATATGTGATAAAATTTAAAACCATGCTTACCAAAATATCACACCAAATTTTTGATAGTGAACATCAAACTATTTATCCAATAGTTTTCTTAACCCACTCTGGGATAAAGTCATGTTTAACACATATGACTCATTTGACAAAAATATTCATGCATTACACAACATTGAGGTTAAATTCATGGATGATACTATGTTAAAGTACAAACCTATTACTTGTACATCCACTACATATAAATATTGTGGGAAAAAAACATACAAACCTAAGTCTAATGGTGTGCCGAATTTATAATCTAAGAATTAGGCCAAGCCATTAATGCAATTTTAATACCAAGTGAGAACCTTACCTTTTGAGTTCTTAATAAAAGGTAATAATTTAAAACATTACCAGATACATCACATGTGATATTAAAATAATTAAACTATATTATGACTTACTTATCAAATCCTTTCCAAATGGATACAAAATGAGCATTGCCTATAAATTATGATCATAATCAACTTTGTGAATATCATAGAGATTCAAGACATGAGACTAATAAATGTTTAAAATTATTACATAGGATCCATGACCTAATTGATAACAAAAATATTATCATTGATGGGGATAATTATTCATTGAAAATAATTTTTTGCATAGCTTAATCAATGTATACAAATCTTTAGCAATTTATTAAAAAATCATAATGTTCTAAAAAAAATTGTATATGAAAACATATATACATCATGATACTATTATGGTTGTGCATTAGATTGAAAAAATTATTGGCATGGTGTCAAGTTCTAAAATGCATGCTACTTACATCACATTTCATGACCATGAGATACCTAAGATGCATCAAGAAATGGTCCTATATATATGCATGATTTTTTTAATTACCATATTTCCATCACACATAGTATTATGACTAACAATGATTATAGTGAAAACCTTATTTTGATATAATTCATGTCTAGCCAAAGTTATACTATAGAGAAATTTATTTGGTATGACTATGATACTATAGATTTTCAATGTTCATACACACATACTTAGTTGGTATTACTCTCCTAGTTTTAGTTAGTACTTGGATCACTCTAGTTTGGTTCTAAATTATAGTAGATATAAGATAATATAATATTTTAATTAGACACCCTTATTTTAATTAGATGAGAGTGATGCCTTCTATAGCTCCAAAAATTTGAATGGAACCACCAATGTTTGGTAAGGTGTTAAAGCAAACCACTAAGAGGCTACAAGGCTCAGGGGTTATATGGGATATGTTGTTCCCAAAGTCAGCTACGCTTGATTTTGGAGCAACCCCTATGAAACTTATTTATTTTATACTCTTCAATCTAAGTTCGTTGTTCAAGGCAGGTTTCTCTTATTCTCAAGTAAAGTTGACTGACATCTTGAGAAAGTTTACAACACTTCCTCATCATGATTTCTCAAAAATCATGAAACCTGTTGTAATCTTTATCTGACCAAAATGTCAATTTTGATCATTTTTAAGGTGTTAGAAAAATTTCATTTTTCTTCATGCAAAGGTGGCAATTTTTTCCACTCTTGCATTTCTTCATGCAAAGGTGGCAATTTTTGCCACTCTTGCATTTTTTCATGCAAAGGCGGCAATTTTTGCCACTCTTGCATTTCTTCATGCAAAGGTGGCAATTTTTGCCACTCTTGCATTTCTTCATGCAAAGGTGGCAATTTTTACTGCTCTTGCATTTCTTAATGCAAAGGCAACAATTTTTGCCGCTCTTGCATTTCTTCATGCAAAGGCGACAATTTTTGTCGCTCTTGCATTTCTTCATGCAAAGGCGAGAATTTTTGCCACTCTTACATTTATTCATGCAAAGGTGGCAATTTTGATCATTTTTAAGGTGTTAGAAAAATTTCATTTTTCTTCATGCAAAGGTGGCAATTTTTGTCACTCTTGCGTTTCTTCATGCAAAGGCGCAAATTTTTGCTGCTCTTGTATTTCTTCATGCAAAGGCAAAATTTTTTTCTACTCTTGCATTTATTTATGCAAAGGTGGCAGTTTTAGTTGCTCTTGCATTTCTTCATGCAAAGGCGGTGATTTTTGCTGCTCTTGCATGTTTTTCCTTTTTCTTAATGCATAGGCAGTATTTTTTGCCACCGAAGTAAATGAAAATATCCCCCATATGCATGGGTGGCTATTTTTTTCACCCATGTAAGCATTCTCTCAAATTTCCTAACTTTGGAAAACTTTTAGTTTCGCTTATTCCGAGCCTGATTTCTTTTGGTTTTTTGGCATGCTCATAGTTTAGCCGTTGTCATGATCATTGACATGTAGTTTTCCTAGATTACCAGTATTTCCCTTGATTTCATGATCATGACTTTTATTGTAGTTTCTCTTGTGGGTCCTTCTTCATCGACATCCTTTTGACAAAAGCTCTTCCAGATGACTGAGGTTTCTTTGAAGAAGTTGAAGACAATGAAGTACAAGTATCAAGGTGTTTTTTCAATCACCTCAATTACTTTTAATGTTGATGATATTAGAGATACAGAGATTAGTCACAGTAGTGAGAGATGCCATAGTTAGGGTGAAGGTGATTTTTAAGAATACTGTTACTCTAGATAGTATCGAGATGCAAGTAGCTATCACCATGTACGATGCTCATATGAAGAAGACTGGGGATAAAGATTGAAACTATTCTTCCTTGATTTATTTTCCATTTTTCAAATGCACTTTTGTAATCACTTTGGACATTTGCACATGCATTTTTGTCATGTGTAATTACATGTAAAAAGTATGGAAAGTCCAAAGTCAACAAAGGCTCCCATCTTTGACTAGGTCAAAATATTTAAGTATTTTCTCAATTCTCAAGTCCTCTCCCTATAAATAAAGAGAGCCTCTTTTGTAATATGGATCTTTTTGTAATCAAAATCAAAAACTCTACCCAAATTGAGATACTTCCTGAGACTTTGAGCTCAGATTGTAAATCATATTTTCTTGAATGAATGAGAAAGCGGGTTACTTTTCAAACTTTGCATTGGAATGACTTGTGTTATTTAGGGAATTGTTCTTATGTCATTTTTCCTAATAATATGTCATATATTTGATTAAATAAGTAGAGTGTGTGGAGATTATCGGGAAGATGTTCTAAAGTTAATTATGAAGACTTTGTACTGCTATAATTACCTTTAGTTTGTGTTTCTTGTGTTTTGGTGAAAAGGGTATTAGAAAGGCTTTATACTAATTTTATCCTTTGTGATCTTATACTCTGTTATGGTTTTTGGTGGAGACTTTGAGCTTCACTTCATTATATAGTTTTATTAGTCTTAAATCAGCAAGAGAAGTAATGAAAGACTTTGTGCTTTTGTGGGTTTCTTGTGGATCCAATTACTACCTAGGAAGTTTTCTTACTATTTACTGGACATCATTTCTAAAAGAAGAGGATTATTTTTAGTTATTACATAGGAATTTTATTTTAACTTGTGAACATCATCTCTAAAAAAAGAGAGATAGATGGTGTGATTTCACCCCTGAGTCTATTTTCAGTTTATATTAATATATAATAGTTTATAGGGAACCTCCCCTTGATGAGAGGAGAGATTTATCTCACTATGCTATGGTAAACCTACACTTTTTGCCATATAAATCTCCTTATACTATGGTTGATATACCCATTTTGCCATCAGTTAGTTGACGACAAAATATTCACCCAATATGATATAAGAGGTCTATAGCATCTATCTAATTTACCAGCTTGTACTAGGCTATAGATAGACTTAAAAACTAGGTTGGGGTTAGCATGAATAAGTACACAAAGCATGAAAAAGTGATCTAAGAATTTGAATCAAGAGAGGATGGTTAGTATGGTGTTAGTTCTAAAATGAAATAAATACATTAATAGCATAACATCTCTAGGATTAGACACTAGGGAGAGCTTAGTTAACAAAATTAAATGACAAGCACAAATAAAAAGCAAGGGATCAAATACAAGAGTTATTTCACCTTCCTTGGATGCTCCAAATGCCTTTGTAGTAGTGGCTTACTCGGCTTGTGCTCATGAAGTCCTTAGAAATGGAAGCTTGGCTACCTCCATCTCTCCTTGACACCTTTGGCTTATGGCTTGGCTTGGCTTGTAATCAATTTGGCATGGTAACAATAATTGCTTGAAGCTTTTGGAACCAATTTGGCATGATAACTTTGCATCAAAAAAGCTTAGAAATGATGTTGTGAGACCACTTTTTTATATATTTTTGGATTTGATCAAAATCAACCTCAACCATCCATTCAAGATTGAGATGTGTGGTTGAGGATCAATTCAATTTTTAGAAGTAAGTTTTTAATTATCCTCATCATGACATTAGAAGAAGGGTCAATTCAGAGTCATGAAAGGCATCATGGAAGGCATTGATGAGGCATAGAGGCTACGAATCTTGATATTTGTGGCATTTATAGCCTAGGGTTGTCTTCGTAAGAAATGAAGTTACTTGATGATGCATATATTCAATATTCATTTCTAAAAAAAAGTATTCAACAAGTTTCTATGGAATTATTAATTAGGCCTTGATTTGGGTTAATTAGCTCTTAAACATGATTAAGCACTTTGTGCACAATTTATTCAAATTAATCATAATGCGCTATTATTGGTCCAAAATTTAATTGGATTAGAATTGGAAGGTGATGTCAGATGTATTGGAACCATATTCCCATTTAGGATATTTACAAAAACAAATAACAAAGGCACAAGTCTTGTGTAAAATATTTGATAGGGAAGAGCAATCCAGAGCACTTAGGTGCAAAATTAGCATTTTGACTTAGAATGATTTGATCAAAGTTAGCTAGCCCATAGATTGCATTACTCCATTTAGGGATACCCTGGACAAAATCAACACTTGAATATGTTATTTTCATATCATTTAGCATGCTTTACTATTTTTATTCCAAATTGTGCATTTTGAGTGGAAATTGGCCAAAAGCCTGGTTGAAGGTTATAAGTGGCCAGTTTTAGGTGTCTATAGTTTGCCCCTATTTGGGAAGATGTTGCAAACCATAGGCAAAGCAATGCCTTCTCAAATAATGAGAAATGGATTGTATGCCAAAAAGAATAAATCTCTAAATGGTCTTGGGAAGCCTATGATGATACCCCCTCAAGGGAGTGGTCATCACATTTATTGATAGATGGTCCCTAAAAAAAACAAGAAGAAAAGCAGAATTAACCCATGGTTGAGATTAATCCAAATGAGAAAATGATTGCATGCATTGATGTAAAAAGGAGGTTGATTTTCCCAAAGGCAGTTATAATCAGGAATAAAAGTCAAAATAATGATTTGCCTATAGGAAATTATAATCATTAAGAGGACTTAGATTGGCTAAAGATGATTGTGCCCCAGTTAGGGCTGATTAGCAAGCATAAATCAAGGATATAACGTAGAATATAGATTAAAAATGATCAGGTGCAAAGTGATGAAAGAGATGAAAAGAAGAATAAGATTGATTAGTGTGAATGATTCATTTGTACCTGCCAATGATGAGATGCTCATCTTGATTAACAATGATACAACTAGAATGGTAAAATGAGTTTTATTTATCAAGGGTGGGATGGAATGATTTGCCAAGGTGCAAAGGAGAAACTTTTGTAGCTCCATTGATTGTAGACCTTTATGAAGCTGATTTTTATTGTATCATGTGATGGTAGGCTTCATGATAGAACACCATGAATACTTGGCCAAAATATGTGTAAGGACTGACTCTCAATCTAATAAACACTTGAAAATAATGCACCAATGATAAAAACCATGATGAAAATGTTGATGTATGAATGTGGATGGACTCAAGAATAATGTGCTCAAGGAATCACCTAAAAAATGCATATAGACTGAGTCAAGGTAGTAGTGCTGAAAGCAAACAAATAGGGAAGCAAATAAACAAATAGAAAAACAAATAAACAAACAACTTAAAATAAACAAACAATAGAAAGCTGAAAAACAAAATCAAAAGAAAGCATCCTAACAATGACAATGCCCCAATAAAGTGGATCGAGGATAACTGACTAGGCTTAGATAGGAAAAATATTTTTGGTATTTTTGAAATATTATGAATGTTTTTGGAATTTTGAATAATCTTAACTTGTTAGAGAATGACAAGATACTTGATCATAAAATGATGAGAGCGTTTGGCTTAGGTTGCTCACAAAATGGTAAGAACGTATGGAAAGGAAGACTAAGGTGACCTCAATATGAATTGAGCATGACCCACATAGTCCAAAAATGACCTCAAGTCATAGTAATTCCATCCACACAAAAGGTGAGGAAAAACCAACTAGGTCCTAATAATATCTCAAATCTAGCAAATGACCAGTCAAATGAAAATACTAATGGCAAGGTGATGCAACAATGCATGATAAATAAGTGTTGCCCCTAGTTTTCCCATAAGAAGTTATAATGAAGATACAATGGCATAGGTCAATGATTCTAATTTGCCCATAGGTGGTTATAATTAGTAGCAAGACTAGTGAAACATTGATTTACCCATAGGCAGTTATAATCAAGCTCACATAAACAAATGTCAATACAAGATGAAAGATATCTTTCCAGGTGAATTGTCACACTACTTTCATAGACTATCATTATAAAAACATAGATTTGATTGATTGTTGAAACTTGATCAGATTGCTCTCACAAAAGCTGAGGTAAGAATCAAATGAACCAAGATCAAAATAGGATTGGGTAGGATGGCTAAAAATAGGCTTTAGTCTAGATAGGAATGGAATGATAGGATGATATGGTATCACTATAGATAATGATGGATTGGATAAAATGGGAAGAGGGTTGCCTCCATGAGGTGGGGTGAATAGAAGGATCTATGATAATGGTATGGTACATGTTTTTGGCCTGGGTGTGGTTTTTGATTTTGTTATTCTTATTGATGGGGAGATACACGTCCTAATAAACATATGATACAAACAAAATACTTGATCATGTTAATTTCTATCCCACACCTCATCAGAATAACTACTCTATCAAGAATGGATTATATATTTTGATGCTGAGAATGCTTTTGTGACCTTCCTTGGTTGTTGATTATGATTCCTTCAATTGTCAAGACAAGGTATCTTTGTAGCCTCTACAAAGGAAAATGCAGCCATGGATGGTAAACAAGGACAAATAATGGATGGTAGGTTTGATTGTGAAATGGAATGGTTGATAATAATGGACTGTATAATGGTGGGGAAATAAATAAATATCAGGACTTTTAGTCACACGTAATGTTGATGATGTTATATTCAACATAACTTTGGTTGTGGTAGGGCCAAAGATTTGTTCTCTTGATAAGACCACCAAACTTTTTTGTTGTTTGATCTTGAGAGTAGCTTCCATCTGATTAGGCTATAGATTGGAAGCTATTTTTATTTGATCTTTGATCTTATCATCATCAAGTAGTGAATAACTTTTATGCTCAGCTATTGGTGCCTCAAAGAGGTTTTCACCAATGAAGTTGTCTTGATTGTCCCATAGCGCCTTTGAGAAGGTTTCACTAAGGAATGTTGACTTTTGACTTTGATTGTCTTCTAGTACTTTCAAAAAAGTTTCACTAGATTATGCTAAGTTATGACTTAGATTTTCTCCTAGTACCTTTGAAAAGGTTTCACTAAGGAATGCTGACTTTTGACTTTGATTGTCTTCTAGCACTTTAAAAAAGTTTCACTAGGAGAGTGTTCTTCTGCTACATGAATGTTATCTTGGCTTCCTTGCCCTTCTTCAACTTCTATGCCACCATGGATGTAGTTCAATAAAGTGTGATTCTATCAGTCAAAATCAACACTTGTGGGAGATGGAATGTCAATAATATGGCTATTTTGGTTGATGGTAATGGCCTGTGGAAAGGTAATGGAATGGGTAGAGGCTGCATAATCTTCATAGAAGATACTAGGATAACTTATGTCAAAGTTGAATAAATCATCCTCAAAAACAATAAAAGGATCATAAATGTATTCAAATTAATCTAAGAGGTATGCGTAACCAAAGTTGTAATAGCCATGAGCATATATTTTTTTGAATTTGATTCTAACTTAAGGGACTCTGAATTCAATGTTGAGACTAATGTTGATTTTGATTCTGATGCTAAATCTGATGTCAATTCAAGAATAAAACTTGACTCTAATTTTTATTCTTCATCTAATGGGTACTATGTTACAATGATGTCTTGTAGATTATTTGGTTTTAGATAAGTAACAACTTGTAACGGCATGATAGGCTCCACAAAGACTAGTTTCTCAAAGTAAGACTCCTCTAGGATGGGAAAAAGGTCAAGAGACAACTCCTTAGAGACTAGCTTGTCAATAGGAGGCTCGTAAAAGATAGGCACATGTTCAAGGTAATGATTTTACCAAAGGTAGTTATAATCATTAAGAAGTGACTTGATATAGACTAGCTCATCAGTGTGAGACTCTTTGACAACTAGTATATGATCAATAGCAAATTTATCATAGGTTGACTCATCACAAAAGGTTGATTCAACAAAAAAATATTGGATTGGTTGGTTCTCTTGGCCTTGGTTTCCAATGAGTTGGAAAATACTAGTTTTGAACACAACTTATTCTTCAAAGGATTGGATCGATTGAGGTTTGGATGGGATTGGTTCTAGATGAGGAATGACTTATGATTAGATAATGGTAGGGCCTTGGGGAGCATGATTTCTACATGAGATAAAGGATAAAGTCTTGAGATGGTAATGATAAGGTGGTGTGAAGCATGATTTCTCATACAAGCCAAAGGACTAGGTCTTGGAATGATGAAGGGGTGTTCTAGAGCTCGGTTGCTTACACAAACCAAAGGATGAAGTTTTGGTATAGAAATGGTTGGGCATTGTGGATCTTGGTTGTTCACACAAACCAAAGGATGAGGTATTGGTATGGGAATGGTGTGATGTGGTGGATCCTGATTACTCACATAATCCAAATCATCCAAGTCTTCCTCATAAACTATACCATCTTAGTTGTGAGTTAGCTCATAAGCTAGTTCTTGACTATGTTCCATGTATTGATTATATCCCAAAAAAAATTATCTATAGTTGGGTCTTCAAAGTCTTCTTCACAAGCCTCTTCATGCCAATCAAGGTCTTGATTTGGATTTTGTGTATTTTGACTATGTTCCCCATATGGAGTATTATAGGGAGAATAATAAAACTCCTTAAAAAAATTTTCTCTATAGGAGTTCCTAGTGGGATTTTGTGTGTCCATTCTATCATAAGTTGGATTGTATGTGAATCCACCATACGTGTAGTGAGACATTCCATATAAATGATGAAACCACTAAAAAAAGGCTTGAATTTCTACAAACTCTAAAAAAACTATGTCTAAAGGACAAATTGTTTAAGCTTGGTCTAACTTGGTCAAAAGGTGGTGCCATATTTCCAATGTGGTCTAAAAGTGGAGTTGTATCTCCAAAATGGTTTGTGCTAATATTTAGCATAAAATAATATAACATCAAATGTCATACGCATAAAAGGTCAAGCATCTGATTAAAAATAGGCATGTCAAAAGTCTAGGTCAAAGTGTTCCAAACAAGGTCCAAACTAGGAAAGGGAAAAGTTCAATTGCTATGTCTTTTATCCAAACATGGAGTCAAAATATAGGCTCAAACAAACAGGCATATACTAGGAATTTTGGCCAAATGACATCAAAATCTATTCTTGAAATAAAGTCTAATGTGACTTGATTTAATCTAACGAGTTTACAAATAATTTTGACATAAACCTGACACATAAAATCAAACATAAACATGATCAATTGGAATAAGGCATAAGACAAAAGGATATTTGAAAAAAAACTATGTTTTCTAAAATAAAGGCACAAAAAATGATGAGGATAGGTGTAGAACAAACAAACCATCAATAGTTTTCAAATTTAAGTAATTGATTAACCAAAGTTATGTAACCCAAAAGAGAAAGATCTATGTATCATCCCCATGAATTGAGACTTAAATAGAAATAAATCAATGTTTGAATCCAAACTTGACAAGGCTAATTGAAAACTCAATGATGAAAATTAGGTTTTGACTAAACAAGCTAGACAAGATTGGACAACATGATGGCACAGGATAAAGGTCCAAATGGTATGCATGATGTGGTTTGAAACAAATGGTTTTTGATATAATGGTAAACTAGTTTTGAAATAAATTGAGCAACCTAATGATGTGATGCTTCAAAATACTCAAAGGCAAAATGGTTTTAACATGTTTTGGGTAGCATAAAACTACCCTCCTCAGCTCAAATGACACACACAAAAATAAGTTTAGAAAAAATTTCAAAGCATAAGTGTGGTGTAAAATAGCTAGCATCACTCCTCTTTAGACAAAAGAGTGATGCATAGACAAATTGGTTTTGACATGGATTATGAAAAAACAAATAAATTTTTTAGTCTCAAAATATAATAAGCAAAAATAACCAAAATACTCTAAGTATAACCGTCCAAATCCTAACAAGGGTATGGAAAAATGGGGTTGACTAAAACTAGCAAGGTTTTGATTGTTCTAGGGGAATAAATTGCATAATGACTTTCACATCAAATAATGCAAAAGATAAGCACAAAAACTAGGTGACCATGGCATTGGATAGTTATAAAAAGGTCTAGTCCTTTTTACAACCACTACATCCTACTATTTGCTCAGTGTAGTGTGATGTCCAAATGTAGATACGTCTCATGTGCAACTCTAAATGAGTAAGTGAAGTCCATGCTGGGAGGTGAAACCCTAGGTCAAAACTTCCCTAAAGAACTCACAGGAGGCAATGACATCCCCCTTGCAAGCCAAGTTTTCATAAAAATAAAGAAAGCATAAAAGGTGAAAGACTTTAAGGTCATTTTTAAGATCACCAAAACTTTGATGAGTTTTTGGGGAGTGCTTTAGATGAATTTATTTTTAATCCTTGGACTACGCTACTTGGAATAAGAATGACACTTTTGATTTCAAGGATTCCCTATAGGGGACAAATGGAAGAGCATACATGCAACATTCCTCTTTTTTCCAAACAAAAATTTGATTTAAACAACTATTGCAAACAAAATTTGATAAGTGTGTTCAATTTTATAGCCCAAAAGGAAATATTTGGTGGTGTTCATTTGAACCCTTGGTCTTAGTTGAAAACTTTGAAGACATTCATAAAAAAACACCAAAAACAAGGTTCTTAATCAATCTTTAGGCATGCAAAGGCGATTTAAACATGTTTTGACTAAATATCAAGCTTGGTCCTGTAGCAAAATTGTTAGCATATCCTTTAGCTTTGAAGCTATTTTGAGTTTAAAATAATAAACTTTGGAAAAGTAGCTCTTGAGTCTATGTTTTTGGAAAAACATAGTGATAGATGTTGGTTATTACCACCAACATTAGTTGCTCTAGGTAACCCAAATCTAGCCAATGTTAGTTTTGCTAATTGGTGCCAGTTAAGTTAGTAATTAATGTTGATATTTCTTGCTAATGCTAGTTATTGTGTAAAAATTGTGGTAACCAAAAATGGCAATATAAAGTTAGAAAATCAATTTTCAAGATTTTTAAAGGCCCAAATAAATATTTTAGAGTGGCAAAAGGATCTCTTTTAGGTGTAAGATGTGTCTAATCCCACCAGGTGTGCTATGTGATCTAGGAATTTGACTCAAGAGAGGATGGTTAGTATGGTGTTAGTTCCAAAATGAAATAAAGACACTAATAGCATAAAATTTTTAGGCCTAGACACTAGGAGAACTTAGTTAACAAAAGCAAATGACAAGCACAACTAAAAAGTAAGGGATCAAATACAAGAGTTCTTTCACCTTCTTTGGATGTTATAAATGCCTTTGTAGTAGTGGCTTACTCGGCTTGTGCTCATGAAGTCCTTAGTAATGGAAGCTTGGCTATCTCCATCTCTCCTTGGCACCTTTGGTTTATGGCTTGGCTTGGCTTGGAATTAATTTGGCATGGTAACACTAATTTATTAAATATTTTAGAACCAATTTGGAATTATAAATTTGCATCAAAAAAGATTAGAAATGATGGTGTGAGGCTTCCTATTTTTAGATTTTTTGATTTGATGAAAATCAACCTCAACCATCCATCTCAAGATTGAGATGTGTGGTTGAGGATCAATTCAATTTTTTGAATTAAGTTTTTAATTATCCTCATCATGACATTGGAAGAATGGGAAATTAAGAGTCATATAGGGCATCATAGAAGGCATTGATGAGGCATAGAGGGCATGAATCCTGATATTTGTGGCATTTATGGCCTAGGGATGTCTTCCTAAGAAATGAAGTCACTCGATGATGTAAATATTCAATATTCACTTTTAAAAACAAGTATTCAACAAGTTTCCATGGAATTATTAATTAGGCCTTGATTTGGGTTAATTATCTCTTAAGCATGATTAAGCACTTTGAGCACAATTTACTCAAATTGATCATAATGCCCTATTATTGGTCCAAAATTTGACTAGATTAGAATTATAAGGTGATTTTAGATGCATTGGAACCATATTACCATTTAGGATGTTGCCAATAAAAAAATAACAAAGGCACAAGTCTTGTTTAAAAGATTTGTTAGGGAAGAGCAATCCAGAGCACCTAGGTGCAAAATTGGCATTTTGACTTAGAATGATCTAATCAAAGTTAGCTAGCCCATAAGTTGTATTACCTCATTTAAGGACACCCTAGATAAAAATCAACACTTGAATATGTTAGTTTCACATCATTTAATATGCTTTAGTGTTTTTATGCCAAATTGTGCATTTTGGGTGGAAATTGGCCAAAAGCCTGGTTGGAGGTTATCAGTCACCAGTTTTAGGTGTCTACAACAAACTAGGTTGGGGTTAGAATGAACAAGTGCGCAAAGCATGTAATCACCTCTAGCTAATCTAACCACAGTAAGGAAAGTGGATAAAACTATACTATTGGTTGTGCAAACAAAATGAAAGCAATAATACTAAATGAAATTAGATAACTAAAGAAATGTAAATCTAGTAATTAAGGAAGTTTGAGGCCAAAAGAAAGACATTTTATGCAACAAAGATGTTTTATACCAAGGGTTCAAGAGCATTCCTGAAGCTCCTTTTGTTTTATCTACTTCAGATGTAGATGCAAAGATGTGGCTCTATAGGCTTGGTCACATGAGTGAGAAGGGAATGGATGTTCTTCAGTCAAAATGTATGCTTTTAGATTTGATAGATCTAGATTTTTGTGAGCACTATATTTTTGTGAAACAAGTGAAAGTGAGGTTTCTCACAATTGGGTAAATAAAGAAGAAGCACAGGTTAGAACTTGTTCACACAAAGGTGTGGGGACCAGCTCAGGGAGCTTCTATTGGAAGATCACAATATTATGTTTCTTTCATTGATGATGCTACAAGAAAGGATTAGGTTTATTGCATAAAGAAGAAATCTGATGTTTTTGACATATTTAAGAACTGGAAAGCCTTGGTTTTTAAGGAGAAGATGATGGACAGAGCTCAGTTCAAGAGGCTGAATAATTCTGAGCAGGGCAATGTTGATTTAGACAAGGTTATGATCCAAAATGAGCTCATGAGTAAAAATCATCACTCACAAGAAAACACAGTTATCGACGTCAGTCAAGTGAGAACTGATGTCGATCAGGTAGGAACCGATGTCAGTCTAGTGGAGACCAAATTCGGTGATGTCGAGTAGGTGGAAACTGATGTCGGTCAAGTAAGAACCAACTTTGATCAGGTCGATCACATAGAACTGACATCGGTCGGGTGTAGACTGAGAGATGACCGAGATCGATCACTGTTAGAATGAAATTTAGGCGAACAAAAAACTATCAATGAGTCTTAAACACCCATGTGGAGCTCTAAAAGGGTAAGTAAACCTCAATTTCATTATTCCCCTTCTTTATACTACTTGTTGCTTACTGATGGTGGAAAACTAGGAAGTTTTGAAGAGGCAATGCAGGTAAAATCTAGGAAACAGTGGGAGCATGGCATGAATGAGGAAATTGATTCCTTGGAAAAGAACAAAACATGGGATTTGGTTGAGTTTCCAGCCAAAAAAAACACACTAAAAGATGAATGAATTCACAGGTTAAAAAAAGGAGAGAATGGATAAGTGAGACAGAAGGCTAGGTTATATGGTCTTGAGCAAGCTCCAAGACAGTGGTATCTAAGGTTTGATAGGTTTATGACAGAGCATGGCTTTAGTCAATGTCAATGTGACTATTGTGTTTATTTTACCAGGTTGGATAATGATAGCTACATTATCATATTATTGTATGTAGTGTATATGATTGTTGTAGGGTCACACATGCAGGGAATTGCTAAGCTAAAGGTAAAAGTAGCTCAGACATGTGCCAAAAAGGATTCAGGAGCAAAAATTCTTGGAATGATTATTTCTAGAGACAAGGAAAATCATAGGTTGATTTTGTCTCCAGAGGATTATGTGAATAAGGTAGTAGAGAGGTTCAATTTGCAAGATGCAAAACCGGTTAGCACACTTATGGTTTGATAGTTCAAGCTGAGCTATGAACAGTGTCCTATATCACATGATGAGGTTGAGTACATGGTATGTACTAGACCTGATATTGCCCAAGTAGTGGGAGTTGTCAGCAAGTTTATGGCCAATCTAGGAAAGGAGCATTGGAAAGCAGTTTAATGGATTCTTAGATATTTGAGAGGGACCAGCAGCAGGTATTTATGCTATGTAGGGTCAAGCACTTCTCTACATGGGTATGTAGATTTGGATATGGCAGGTTACTTGGATGGCAGGAAAAGCACCACAGGATATGTGTTCACTGTTGGTGGTTGATCTTCAAGATTGAACTTAAAGATGGAGATACAATCCAAAAACAAATTAGAGGATGTACAGGTGTAGCTATTTATCTCCAAGTCGGAGATTGTTAAGTTGTGGAGCTAAAAGCTTCACTAATGCAAATGTGGAGGTTGTTGAGTGTCATAGTAACCAACGTCGGTAAGACTGCCGACATTGGTCTGGAGTAGGCTAGATGATACTGACATCGGTATGGAATTAGCTAATGTTAGTTATCTCTAGATAGATAGAGACTGATGTCAGTCATCTGTGCATTCCATAACTGGTCTAATTTTAGATAGACAGTTAGTTTGCATGTAAAGACTAATTTTAGTCTTGAGTTTGCATTTCTAATTATTGTTTGGTTTGGGATCTATTTAAGAGACCCATGGGACTGTATTGTATTTAAGGACTAAGAAGGATTATATCCTTAAGTGTATGATCTAGATGTTCTACAAGAGTGCAAGATCAGAAAGATCTACAGGTAAGTAAGGTTAGTTGATCTACGGGATAGCAAGATCAAGGAGATTTGTGGGTGTGTGTGTGTGTGTGTAAGATCAGTTAGATCTATGGGGTATCAAGATCAAGGAAGATCTGCAACACATGGTGTATGTAAGGTAGGCAAAACAATTGAGTTGATTGTCATCAGGTACTGGTAGTAGGCAACAACAACCATTGGGTTGATTGTCACTGACTGGTGGAGGGAACAACTTTGTGTTTGAGTTGGTTGTAATTGATTGAGAGAGAGATCTCTTGAGGGAGAATTACTATACGCCCAAGAGGTGTGGGAAGAGTGAGATTTCTTCATTTTATTTCCTTCTGGAAGAGTGTTAATATAGATTGTATTGTTTCTCATATCATCTATTCTTTGATATTTTTGAATTCTAGTTACTTATTACTTTTGAGTTAATTCCGTGTTTAGTTGCTTATACAAAGGTAATCAATTGTACTCTCAGAGTAGAGTAGAGGATCCTAACACATAACATATGGCTCATAGAATATTTCAAGAGTGAGTTATAAAACTTCAAATTAAAGTTTATTGTTGGGGGGGTTTACCACCTGTCAAGCTGGGCCCCACCCTTTGGTCTTCAATAATATGATTCCTATAAACTTATTGTAAAATTCATAATAAATTCACCATAGATAGTAAAAGTACCCTTTAAAAATGATTGCACCCCTAATAAAAAATGACCCCTTATTGATAATTTTTTCCCCTATCCTCTTTAAACAAATCACTTTTAAACAAACTTGTTAATATAAATGGGGAATCGACCCCTAGAACTCCATTATTAAGAGGTCTTATCAAAATGTATATTCTTAATCCACAATTATGTGTTCTTAACCATATACATAAGCAAAATTATTTTTAATTTTTAGAAATAATATTGCACCAATAAAGGGGGGCATGTATCAAGGCATTTAATTTTTTTTTGGATTAAATATAATGGATTTGTAGATACTAAAATCTAATTTATATATTACCTTACTCTTATACACTTGTCAAATACCTATCATGGTTATTGTTAGGTTGTGGAGCTAAAAGCTTCACCAAGATGGAAATAGGAGGAGTTATGGAGGTTGCAGAGGTTACAGAGAGTTGTAGAACAAGTTACAGGGTAACCAATATCGGTCTGATCAACTGACATCGGTCATATAGCAGTGTAGAAGCAATCGATGTTAGTTATGAGTCGGTCGACATCGGTCAGGAAGGAGCCGACATTGACAACTTGTGTGTGAAAATGCAGTTTGCATATAGATTCTGGAGAGTCTATTTTTGGACTGTTAGTTTGCATGTTAAAGGCTAATTATAGTCTTAGAGTTGCATGTCTAATTATTGTAATTAAGATAGTCTAATTATTGTAAGCATGAGATCTATATAATAAACTCATGGGCTATATTGTAAACTAGTCCTAGAGAGTAAGAGAGCAAAATAAGCTCCTTCAGAGAGAAGAGAGCAATGGTGTGTTCCTCCTAGTGCCACAGTACCAAGTGTGGGTGCTGGTTTGCAGAATCAGAAGGGTTCTTCGTGTATGTATGATCTTGGTTAGCAGGTGTGCAGGACCACGTTTGGAGATCTACAATGGTGAGTAAGGTCTAGTGATTTGTAGGTGGTAGTAGAGAATAGGAGATCTACTTGGAGTACGGTTGTGTACTTGGTATACTAGTAGTGTTGTTACTGACTGGTGGAGGTGAACACCAACTCTATATTGGAGTTGTGTGTTGGGACTGTGAGAGAGAGGAAAGAAGTCCTTGAGGTGTGGCAAGCCTTTGAGGTGGAAGAAGAA
This sequence comes from Torreya grandis, assembly GCA_037957365.1. Classification (NCBI taxonomy): domain Eukaryota; kingdom Viridiplantae; phylum Streptophyta; class Pinopsida; order Cupressales; family Taxaceae; genus Torreya; species Torreya grandis. The sequence goes on along the minus strand of JARHVA010000119.1, from coordinate 7,774,639 downwards.
GTGGCATCTTCTTTATTGTATTTTCTTCTGAGTGATTATTAATACAATTGTGTATTGTCTCTCATATCTTGTGTTGTTTCATATTTCTAGTTACTTATCATTCTAGTTAAATTCTGTGTTTAGTTGCTAATACAAGAGGTAATCATATGTGCTCTAATTAAGGAGTAAGATCCTGACAGTTGGTATCAGAGCAGGTTAAGCAGGATGACCAGGTTGGTACCAACTTGACAGTTGGTATCAAAGCTTTTAGTTGGGTTTACTAACAGGTGGTTTCAGATCTAGTTAGTGTTTGTTGATTACAAGTCACTCTCAGGGGTTTTAGATTGAGTGGGAGTATAGCAATGGCAGAAGAAAGTAAGCTACGAATGGAGAAATTGAATAACACGAATGGTCTGATTGATGGAAAGAAAGAGCAGGTAAAGGAAGATTGTTGGTCGATATAAAATCAACGTGTAGAAGCAGATGTTGCAGGTGATGTTGCATAGGTTGCTCTAGATAAAGTAGAATCTTGGTTTATAGATTCTTTTGCCTCTTTCCATGCAGCCTGAAATAGAGCATCTTTTCATGGGTATGTCTTTGGAGACTTTGGAGAGATTTATTTAGGGGTTGGTCAGCCTTGCCAGATTGTTGGCAAAGGGGAAGTGAAGCTAAAAATGTAGATGGATAACACATAGGTGTTGAAGGAGGTCATGCAGGTACCAGTCTTGGAGATGAGTCTAATTTCTTAAAGAAAGTTGGGTGATGGGAGATGCACAATAACTCTCACAATGGATGCACTTGAATTAGGCAGTGGTAAGAAAGTAGGTATCCTTTATCTATCTACTTATATTATTGATTCACCTTTTGTTAGAGAGATGTGGCTTTGTAGGCTTGGTCACATATGTAGGAGGGGAATGCATGTTCTTAACTGGAAGACAGATATCTTTGACAACCTTAAGAACTAGAAAGCCTTGGTGTTCATGGAGGAGATGACAGACAAAGATCAGCTAAGGGGATTGAATTATTCTAAGCAAGGCTATGTTAATTTGAATAGGGTTTTGATCCATGGAGAGCTTATGGGTAAAAATTCATCACTCATAGGTGAACACAAGTACCGACGTCAGTTAGGAGGAACCAACGTAGAACAAACAGGCACCAACATCAGTCATGTGTAGATCAGTAGAGTCAGTGGTGTCAGGTAGTAGGAACTGACATCAGTCATATAGAAATCAACATTGGTAGAAGGTACACTGGCATCGGTCAGGGAATTGACATCAGTAGATAGGGTCAGTCATAGGGAACCGACATCAGTTGGGTGTAGATTGGGAGATGACTGAGATCAGTCACTAGTACGGATATTGGGTGGACAACAAGCTATCAACGAGTCTCAAATGCCCATATAGAGGTCAAAAGGGGTAAGTGAACCTCATATTCATTGTTCACCTTCTTACTAATTACTTATTGATGGTCGAGAACCAGGTAGATGTGAAAAGGCAATGCAGGTAAAATCTAGAAATAGTGGGAGATTGGCATGGATGAGGAGTGTGAGTCCTTGGAGAAGAACCAAATAGGAGTTTGTGGGTGGAGTTGTCAGCTGGAAAAAAGCACTGAAAGATGGATGGATTCCCATGTTAAAGAAGAGAGTGGATGGATACGTGAGACAAAAGGCCAAGGTATATGGTCTTGAGGAAGCTGTAGGATAGTGGTACAGGTTTTGACAGGTTGATGACAAAGTAGGGCTTCAGTCAATTTTAGTGTAACCATTGTGTTTGACTTACCAGGTGGATGATGGTTACAACATTATCCTATTACTATATGTGGGTGATATGCTAGCAGGTTCATACATACAGGGATTTGTTGAGTTAAGGGTAAGGTTAGTTTAGAGGTATGTCATGAAGAATTTAGAGTAGTGAAATTCTTTCACATAAGAGACATGGAGATTTTGTCTCCAGCGGGAGCTGATGTGAAGAAGGTGTTGGTGAGGTTCAAGATGCATGATGCAGAATCAGAAAGCACACCAAGGGCTGGACAGTTCAAGCTGAGCTTAGAATAGTGTTTGAAATCACATAAGGTCTGGTGTAGACCTAAGTTTTTCCAAGCAGTGGGAGTTGTCAGAGAGTTTGGAGCCAATTTGGGGAAGGTGGATTCTTAGGTATTTGAGAGGGACTAGCAGTAGGTTAACATGTTATGCAGGGTCAAGGACTTCACTACATGGATATGTAGGTTCAGATGTGGTAGGTTACTTGGATGACAGGAAAGGCATCACAAGGTGTGTGGTGGGTGGTCTTCAAGATGGAGCTTGAAGAGGGATACAAGCCAGGAAACTTATTAGATGGTGTACAGGTACAGGTATAAGTGCAGCTATTTATCTCCAAGTGGGAGATTGTTAGGTTGTGGAGCTAAAAGCTTCACCAAGATGCAAATAGGAGGAGTTACAGAGGTTGTAGAGAGTTGTAAAATGAGTTGTAGGGCAACCAACATTAGTCTGATCAATCGACGTTAGTCATATAGTAGTGCAGAAGCAACTGACGTCAATTATGAGTTGGTCGACATCGGTCAGGAAGGAGCCGATGCCGACAACCTGTGTGTGAACATGCAGTTTGCATGCAAATTTCAGAGAGTCTATTTTTGGACTGTTAGTTTGCATGTTAAAAGCTAATTATAGTCTTGGAGTTGCGTGTATAATTATTGTAATTAAAATAGTCTAATTATTGTAAGCATGAGATCTATATAATAGACTCATGGGTTGTATTATAAACTAGTGCTAGAGAGTAAGAGAGAAAAATAAGCTCCTTTAGAAAGAAGAGAGCAATGGTGTGTTCCTCATAGTGCCATACTACCAAGTGTGGGTGCTGGTTTGGAGAATTAGAAGTGTTCTTCGTGTATGTATGATCTTGGTCAGCAGGTGTGCAGGACCACATTTGGAGATCTACAATGGTGTGTAAGGTCTGGTGATTTGTAGGTGGTAGCAGAGAACAGGAGATCTACTTGGAGTATAGTTGTGTACTTGGTGTACTGGCAGCATTGTTACTGACTAGTGGAGGTGAACACCAACTCTGTATTGGAGTTGTGTGTTGGGACCATGAGAGAGAGGGAAGAAGTCCTTAAGGTGTGGCAAGCCTTTGAGGTGGAAGAAGTGGCATCTTCTTTATTGTATTTTCTTCTGAGTGATTATTAATACAATTGTGTATTGTCTCTCATATCCTGTGTTGTTTCATATTTCTAGTTACTTATCATTCTGGTTAAATTCTGTGTTTAGTTGCTAATACAAGAGGTAATCATATGTGCTCTAATTGAGGAGCAAGATCTTGACAGTTATAACTTTCAATTTTAGACCTTATTACCACTTAAAGGATTGCAGTCACTATTTATTTGTGATTAATTGCTTATCTCTTAGTCTCACCATTTTTATTAGATGTCCATGACTTTTATACCATGAAAAAATCTCTAAACTTTATTATTATCCTTCACTACTAGTTTTATACCTATACCTATTTTCTGTCTTTCTAGATAATTCCATCCTAAGTGGACACATGCATTGATGCAACTATGCATTTTCCTTAAAAGTGCCCAGTGCCACAAAGTCATAGTTTTTTTAAAGGAAACATAAATAAAAATTTGGCCTAATTTATTTTATGCGAGATAGTTACAAAAGGGATTGGTATATATACAAGATCAACCCTCATTCATTTACTACCTAGAAATCACATACAACTCACAAGGTATTAAACCAAGAAACAATCAATCAAGTATTCAAGTGAGAAAACCTACCATATTCATCCTTTTTTTTGCATCAGTCATAGGATCAATAGTTATACAAGTCTTAAGTACTCAAAGAGTATCCCATGAACCATATTTTCTAATTTACAAGCTAGGTCATTGCATGTCTTTACTTACCACACATTATACCCTTGTGTACACACTAGCCAACACATAGGGGACAACTACATTTACTTCTTTGATCATGATACACTTAGATTATATTATGCTATGATCACTTTATATTATCATGTTTGAGATTATATACTTACACATTTCTATATACATGCTTAAACCTTTCCCAATGTACTCGATATGCTATGTACTTAAAGGTTTTTTGCAAACACACATTTTTAAGAACTAGTATGATATGTTCATGTTGGTTGCCTATATTCCATGCTTTCATTTATGTAATTTCTTAGGTCTATTATTTCTTTCTATTGTCATGCATTGTATTGATTGTTTGACCATTTGAATATGTGTCATTGATTGTGGTCCCTATGCCTTTGTTTTCATAATGGGACATTTGAATATGTCATTGTTTGTTATATGGACATTTGAATATATCATCCTATGATTTGTGGACATTTACCTTTTATTGTGTGGCATTTTAACATGCCCCTTGTATGAGGTCTCCTTCGACCATTCCCTTTTACTTTTATTTTGAGATCTCTTGTGTGTGTGCTTGATTGCTTACTGAGCTTGTGTTTTTATTCTCTAAGCATTACCATGATCTATATCATGCATCTTAATACTTGATGTAATAACATATTTCTTGATCCAATGTTATATATACCTAGACTTGTTATTCTTATATGTTACATGATCCATACATAACTTATACAATTATATTATCCTTTTAGAGGTAAGGTAATTACCATATTATATTTCCAATCACCTCAAAAAGGGGGGCATATTAGTGGGGGAAAATCATTCAAGAATAAATTACACACTTTCATACTTTTATATTATAGTGGGGGCATGTCAAAAAGGCATGACCTCTACACTTGTTCAGTATTCAACATCTCTAGATTATAGTGGAGCCATGTTATAAAAACATGTTTTCCACATATACAATAGTTCTTAACTTTTCCAAATTCAAGGGGGAATGTCATATAAACATGTCTTCTACACTCACACAAATTTAAAATTCACTATATTTTATATTTATATGATTCAAATACATATTTGTGGTAACATTCTATACATTGGTACTATTATTATACCCAAATTTTAGATCGAGACATCTATGAGGTGCATATGCCTATTAGAGCTACAATTATTGAGAGGAAGGGGGTGAATCAATGATGCTAGATAATTGAATTCAATTCCCAACTCTTAAACATTCAACATACATCAACTTGATCAAGTAACATAAACATGAAAGCACATACATCCAAAGCATACATCACATGAACAAATCATATATGTGAGAAACCCTCTTGGGGGATAAAACCCACTAAAACTTAAAAGATGGATTGTAGTCCTATAAAAAAAGATCAAAAATTTATACCAACACCAATTAATCAAGGAACACACATCCCTTAGTTTAGTGAGACACCAATCCCATAATGAGTTACTGCCCTTATCTAGATGAGCACCCACAATAACTAGACCTTTAGTAAGTTTTACCTTGTAAGGAGGAACCAACCCCCTAGGAAAATAACAACCCACTCAGATACCTTAAATAGATAATCTTAAACACTTATTTCTACTCTTCAACTGATGATGACCACCTTTGTTTTTACTCTTCACCTTCACTCTTTTACCCAAATAGTCTCAAGGGCTCACTCACTCAATCTGCCTCTTCTAGGCTCATTTGGTCTAATGACCATTGTATCCACTTGCATCAACTTAATCAAATAAACATGATTGATCCTATTTCCTCTCTAAAGGTCCTCACTAAACTATACCTTCTCTTTCATAGTTTCTCTCCTTTGCTTGAATCCACATGTTCACACTCAACATAATTAGTCTAATAAGACCTTGTACTTATACCACTCTCTTCCTTTAACCCATCTTGGTTGGCCAAGATGATTTACATATTTGAACCACCTTTGAAATAGGTCCTCATACATGTTAAATGTAATGAAATTACTTCAACAATAAAGTAGAATAGTAGAACCATATAGTGATAGAAATGGAGACATTTAGAATAGGTATGGAAAGATGTGTTATATCACCATTCTATAAGTGGTAGCCATTTAACCCAATGTTCCTATTTATCTGATACAAAACAATGGAGATACCCCTCTAAACATTTTTTAACCGCTTCTATTTTTCCATCAGATTGGGGGTGGTAAGATGAGATATGAGCTAGTTGAGTACCCAAATAGGAAAATAGTTTAGTCCAAAAATTACTAGTGAAAATAGGATCATGATCACTTACAATTATTTTTGGGGTTTCATGTAATTTTAGAACTACCTCAAGAAAAATGGGTGTGAGAGAGCAAAAAAATGGGCATATTTTATAAGCTTATCCACAATGACCAAGATAACATTCTTACCTTTAGAACAAGGCAACCCTATGATGAAATCCATGGAAACCTCCTCCCACCTTTGACTAGGAATTGCTAATGGTTGTAATAGACCCAAGGTCTTAACTATCTCACCTTTATTCTATTGGCATATCAAGCATTCTGCCACAAAATTTTATACATATCCCTTGAGTCCTTCCCAAAATAATTATTTCTTAATTATGTGATAAGTTTTCAAGAACCTTGAGTGTTTCCCAATTGGAGATACATGTGACTCCACAAGAATCTTATGCTTAAGCTCTAAATATTTGCACAAGTATACCTACCCTTATACCATAAGAAATTACCTTTCCATTCAATTTTGTTAGAGGCTAAAGTACCTTGCTAGAGATTCTAAGTTAGAACCTGTGTATCCTTGTCTTACTCCCATTCTAACCTGGCTTCATCCACCCAATTTTCTTGCAACATGGACATTGCACAAAGTAATGTTTCTGTAGATGTATCCCATCTAGATAGTACATATGCTAATACATTATCTTTACCCTTATTTTAGATGGTTTCAAAATCATAACCCAACATTTTGGTTACCAACTTTTGTTGTTCCTTAGATGGTAGTCTTTGCTCCAAAAAGTATTTGAGACTATCATGATCCATTTTCACCTTAAAGTGTCTACCCATCAGATAGGGCCTCCATTGTTTAACTGAATGAAGAATAACAATCATTTCTTTCTTGTAGATAGGTTTTTGTAGATTATTACCTTTGAATTGACAACTCTCAAATGTAATGGGTCTTCCTTCCTGCATTAGTACTACTCCCAACCCCGACCCAGAAGCATCACATTCAATAATGAATATCTTTGAGAAGTCTGGAGTAGGCAAAATTGAAGTGGTACACATAGCTACTTTTAGTTTCTCAAATGATTTAGTGGTGGCATCATTCTAATGGAAGGCATCCTTCTTTAGCAATGCAGTGAGTGGAGCTACTATGCTACCATAACCTTTCATAAATCTTCGGTAGTAACCTGTTAGTTCTAGGAACCCTTAAAGGTTTTTGAGAGTTTTTGGCATGGCCCCAAAAATAGATGAGTGGTAATCAAGAATCATATATGGATGCCTATGTGGGTTGAACTTCTATGGAACATAATCATGCAATAATTCCCTCTATCCCTTTTTTAGCATCTTGGTCATTTGATGGGAACTAATCAATTGTGGAGATTTTACCTATAATCCACGTAGTTCAATTTTCTTACCTTCAGAATGAAAGCACATGAATAGTTCCTAAAATTTCATCTCAATGGTACCCAAGGTTGTGAGCCATTAGACTCATAAAATAATGTCTGTGCTACCCATGGGAATAGAAAACATAGGAGAATCGAGATTGTACTCACCTATAACAAGCTTAATACTATGGCATTTGCCTAAACAATTAAGTATGCCACCATCTGTAATCATGACCTAAAATTTTGGTACTAGGTAGATGAAATAGTTCAATCAGGAGGCCAACTTATGGTTGATGAAGTTATGTGTACTCCCTGAATCAATCAACACTGTCACCTTCTATTTCTTGAGGAAACCCACCACCTTAAGAGTTTGTGGAGTGCTAATACCTAAAAGTGCATGACAAGATATTATAGGTTGGGAATCTTTAGGTACCTCCTCTATCTCTTCCTCATCATCATTGGAGGCATCATCTTCTTCTTCATCTTCATTGGATCCCTCAATGTATAATAACTCCTTCTCAACACATCTATGTCCTTTTCTCCACTTGATGTCATAATTGAAACATAATCCTTTTGCATACTTCTCTTCAATTTGTTGAGGGGTCAATCTGGTAGGTGGAGGAAATGTTGGTGTCGATATGTTATGATCTTTGAAGTGAGTTAATGGCTACTTCTTATTGGCTATGAATTTTTCCTCAGCTCTACATGCCATGATAATATAATAAAAAATATTAAGTGGATTAAACATGTGTACCTCATGTTGAATGTGGTCCTTGAGTTCACCCAAAAATAGGTCATTCAAGTTCTCCTCAGAAATTATCTCCACATGTAAGGATAGGTTCCAAAAATGATGAATATAATCCTTAACAAGCCAATCTATCACAATTTTTCCAATTGGCTAAAGTAATTCTCTATCACACTATTGCCATAGTGTAATTGTAGCTCCTCTGTAAAAACTGACTAGGTGACACTAAGAGTCATCTTTTTATTTTGAGCACACAACCATTGATACCAAATGAATTGATTGGGTTTAAGATACAAGGATGCCATGGTAACATTTTGTCCACCTAAGATCTGATGTAGATTAAAATAATTCTCCATTTGGTTGATCCAATTGAGTGGATCTTTTCCATCAAATTTACACATATCCATCTTTGGTAATAGGTTCCTCTGTGGCAATGTAGTTAGATTTGAAGTAGACTAGTTGGGAGAACCACCCTGGTGGGGTTGTGTAATAGTGATAGCTTGATGATTTGACTAATTATTTTTCAAATCCATCATGATATCTACCAAACTATCTTGTATGGATTTCATATTAGATTGTATGCCTTGCACCTCACTTTGAATGCCTTGCACACTATAATCAAGCTGGCTCACTTTGTGATTTATGTTAGAGAACCTTGGTATAAAGGATCTAGTACATCCCCCTTATAACTCCATCTCTTATTTGTTAGGTTTTTTACCTAGAGTTTCAAGACCCTTTCCTCAGCCTCGAGTTTGTAGACCTGCCATAAAAGGGATTTACGATGTCGAACTTGATTAACAGTTTTGACCCAACTTTGACCAAGAAATTTTGGACTTATGTCACCATAAAATAAAACATACAAAGAGCATAGCCTAGCTAAATTTTTCTAAGCTTTCCAAAATGTAAATAAATAAGAAAAATTCTTTGAATTGTGCATTATAGAGTAATTTTATGAAAACCCCTAAAATGGTGATAACTTTTGTAAAATAGATCCAAATGAGCTTAAATTTTAATGGAATCTTAGTTTAATTATTTAACACCTTTAGTAAAAAAAATTATAGATAAGTTCACAACCATTTTTTATATATATCCAAATTTAAAAAATTAGGGTTTCACACACAAGATTGCCCAAATCATAGCTCTGATACCACTTGTAATGAAATTAATTCAACAACAAAATATAATAGTAGAAATAGATCCAAATATGACTAAAACATATCAGAATATATGATAATAGACAAGCCACTTTGAGGGGGAAACCTACACAAGTTTCAATAAGAGTATAATTCACAATATGATGATAAACAATTACCCACTACCTCTTATATATAGTCCATCTAGGCCATAGTTATTCCATAGGCTGACCTACTAACCAAATTAATGCATAGATAAATATGATATAACATTAAAGAGGGATAATTAAGTCATAAGTAAGCTATTCCTATCCTAATACATGTGATAGGTTAAGTGTGTAGCATTAAATGTAAGAAACACACAATCCTTAGGTTGGCCATTACCTTATTATCCCCAAACCACCATTAGGTCTTAGTAAGATTTAAAATAATTAGGCCTACTCACCCATACGTTACAACTTCAAATCCTTGGGCCAATTTTAACTTACACCAAATCTTTAAATACAAAAAATATATATAATAAACCCTTGGTTACCCCCTCATGGTTCCATGCCACCTAGAACACCAACTTAACACTCGAACCTACCAATTAGGTCTCCTTGCTCTTTAGGTCTTCAAATACAAAAAACATAGTCTCAAAATTTTAAAGAAAATACTCAAATATTTCACATACAATATGATTAGATCACATGGATGAACCCTTAAATAAATATTAAACACCTCCATGTGATTTAGACACTTCAACTCAAGCTCTAAGTACTTAAATCAACTCTCTTATGATGACCACTCAGACTAGTCATATACAATCAAAATATAGTCAAGATAATTTGAATCTCCATATCTGATTTGGGGCATATCATGACATATAATAATTTATAATAATCCTTATATACTTATATAACATATTCATACTCATTTTTTTCCTTCAATATGCTTAGAACACCTTCTACTTACCTTTACAAGATGGTCACTCAATCTACTAGTGCATTCAACAAACACAATCAAATTCTAAGCAATTTTTCACACTAAATATATATTGATAAAAATTAAAAAATACACACATATGGTCCTCATGGAGTCTAAAACACTCTCCAATAGTTAGTTCATATTGAAACATCAATACACTATCAATAATAACTCAAATATCCTTCTCGGATCACTTACAAGCTAAGGTCAAACACACAATCAACTTTGGAGCTCAATATCTATAACTGTAAAAATATTCAAATCTTATAATCGACTTATCCATATTTTAATTTAAGTCCTCTTCAAATTTTATTTTTACATCAACATGAAATTCATGTTGAATTAAAAGATATAGCTCAAATACTACAAACTAGTTATTCCTTTGTTAATTAAAATACCAACAGCCACTTTGTAATGCAAATATTACAGACATGTGTCTTTATCTTGTGCCCTTTCAAAACATGATAAAATTAACTAAATTCATCTCATCATTATCTTTCTATATTTAAATTTCTTTTCTCACTATTGATCTTTGATCTATGCTTTTGTGATTAAGACACTTGGCACCCTCATGTGCCTATTGAGTACATTGAATTTTTGACTTCAATGAACTTCCACCACTTGAAATACCAATTTAACTTATGAGAATCCTTTAAAATATTTATTACATATTCACCATTGGATCACCACTTATAAATTAATGTGCTCTATTAGATCATTATCTGGTCAGATTAAATTCTTACCATTAGATCTGTGATCCGATTAAACACTCACCATATATCTTCGATAATGCACCTTAATAAATTTTGATACGCTTTATGTCCAGATCTAAAATTTGAATCACATGATCACCTCACATATGGGAATCCATCCTTGTCTCAAACTACTCTTGAAACTTTCACATGTGTGAAATATGATGTCATCAATCTACTCACTCAGCTTTATCTATCAAGATGACTACTTGGCTTAGACATTCATATGACTGTTCTAATGAATTCAATTAAATTTCATAAGCATTATAAGAAATCATAAAATCCTATAGGGTCTATACAACATGACCATACCATCAATATCATCCATTAATTACTTAACTAGGCAAACACTCTCCAAACCATCAATTTGATCACTTTATCATTAATGCACTATGTATCATGCTCTCTTTGAAATGAATGAAAACCTAACATCAATGACCATGATTAAAAATCCCCCATTTGTCATTTATATCAAAAGACCCTTATAATGACTTCATTTGAACAATGATTTCATTTGAACTCCATTATGAACTTTCTCCCTCTTTGACATTAATGACAAAGGGGCTCTTCTTTAATATGCCAAATTGATCATTTTTATGACAAATTTCTCAAAAATATTTAGAAATCTCCCCATAAAATAAATATCCATCTAATGCCATTTTTTCTTTGACATACACAAATCTAAACTTGGACTTCTTTAATCCTTGGACCTGTCTACCTACAGAACTCACAAGCTCTCTTTGCTCATACATGGAGATTTAATACTTTGTCAAAACACATGGCCTAGTTTTATCAAGTCATCATATCAATCTTCTTGAATTCACAACTTTATCAAACATATTCACACTTCTATCATGACTAAATCATCTTCACATATTCTCCCTCTCACATCAAGCACATCTTATTCAAGCCACTCAAGATAACTAAGTTAGCTCCCCCTTTGCCAAACACATATCTAAATGATATTGTTATCCTAAAAATTCAACCAAAGCTCAAATGGCATCCACCATGCTTCCTCTTTCATGTCAAGTGTCTCTTTGAAGCCTATATAGAGACACCCTAACCCATAATATCTTAGAAAAATGTGATACTAAGAGTCACCCACAACTCCTTATATTCCTTCTCCTCCTTGGTCATCTGATACTGTTAGTTCCTCTTATTCTTCTTAGACTTAAGAGAAGCAACTTGATCATCCACTACAATATTCTCCTTTCCTATAAGATAGAATTGAAAACATATAGAGACAACATAGATTCATGACATACCCTTTCATCTAAATAAAGAACCTCATCACTAGGCATTGATAACTGATGTTCTCTTGGATCTATACATACCTTAGAACTAGCCTCAATTAGTAATTTGGTCTTTTATTTGAGCTTGACTTGAACTAACTTTTGATTTTACTTTTCTATCTAGATAGATGACACATTATCTTGGCATTCCTAAACCTTATTCATTTTTTATTCCTTTTTTTCTTTAGCAGATAATCCACCTTGATCTTTCAACTCAACTGAATTAGTTTTCTTGGTTTTCACTTCCTTAGGTTTCCATACCAATGATTGACCTTTCTTGAGCACTCTAGGATGTCCATGCACCTTCTTATGACTTGAGATATTTATTTTAAAATATCTTAAAATATGACCAACTTGAAGACAACTAAAACAAATAACATCATTAATATCTTATACTTGATGAATATTATGAATATTAGTAAACACACCATCTTGTCTCTTAGGTTCATTATACTCAAGCTTAACTATCTTAGGTCTCCATGTATGGGTTAGTATTTTACCATTCTTTTTGGACAATAATCTATAAATATTTCCCATGTCATGAAAATTATAGAAGACTACATTATCCATACCTATAGCTGACTATCTACTCTTCCTTCTACAGTTTTTTGCCTTATGACCAAACCTGTGACAAGCAAAATAATGACCATTAAAATATCTTTCATAACTCATGGCACTTGGATGCCTGATGGATATTTCTTGTTGATCATGGTACTTGCATCCTTCTTGTCTTGAGTTGAACTCTATTTCTCTTTTTTAGTCTTGTTTACCTTATTAACAAATTTTTCATGCTCATCCTTCAATGAATCTAGCTTGGTTTTCAATTGAATGCTCTCATCTTCTTTAGCTCTTATACTTAAAATTATAACATCTAACTAAATTCTAAGAACTTGAATAGTGTCCTTATCCCTTTTAGCTTATTTAGCCATGTCATCCTTCATTATACATGCTTGAGTTTAATAGTATTTATATAATAAAGATTGGAATTAAAATCATGATGCTCACCTTGTTTTGAACTCAAATTAGCATTTGTCTCTTCTAACTGAGTTTTGAGATGTCTTCATTTTTCTTCTTTTGAACTTAGATTTGTCTTTATAACCCTTAATTGATCCTTAAGAATGCTAATCTTTTCTTTGTCATAATTTGATCTTGAGATTTCCTTCAAGGGTTCTAGATCCTTATTGAGCTTGATGCACTCATCCTTAATAGCCTTAAATATTGAGGCCATGATCTTATTTTGAGCTTCTTCTTGATCATACTCTTTCATCTTACCTCTGTACTTTTCAAAAAGTGCCATGATCTGATTACACTTTTCTTCACTTAAGTTTAGACATTCATAAATAAATTCCACTTGAGCCTTTAACTCTTGATTCTCTTTCTTTAATTTGTTATTCATATTGTACCTTGGATCACCTTCAAGTGGTTAAATTTGTAAAGAAGGTCCTGCTATGCTACTAATTGTTAGAGGTACAATCACTAAGAGGGGGTGAATTAGTGATGCTAAATAATCCAATTCAATTCCAAAATTTTAAACATTTATCAAACATAAAATTGATCAATAAATATAAACATGAAAGTACATACATACAAAGCATACATAAAATCATACATCACATGAACACATCATATATGTTGGAAACCCTCTTAGGGGATAAAACCCACTAAATCTTTTAAGATGGACTATATTTCTATAAAATAAGATATAAAATTTATACCAACACAAATTGATCAAGGGACACCCATACCTTAGTTTAGTGAGACACCAATCCCATAAGGAGCTACTGCCCTTATCTAGCTGAGCACTCATAATAACTAGACCTTTAGCAAGTTTTACCTTACAAGGAGGAACCAACCCCCTAGGAAAATAAGTACCCATTTAGATATCTTGGAAATATCATCTTAAACAACTATTGATACTCTTTAACTAATGAATACCACCTTTGTTTTTACTCTTCACCTTCACCCTTTCACCCAAACAGTCTCAAGGGCTCACTCACTTAATCTACCTCTTCTAGGCTCATTAGGTATAATGACACGTGTATCCACCTAAATCATCTTGATTATATAAACATGAATGATCCTATTTTCTCTTTGATGGTCCTCACTAACTCGTACCTTATCTTTCAAATGTTCTCTCATTTTCTTAAATCCACACGTTCACATTAGTCCAATTATACCTTGTACTTATACCACTCTCTTCTTTTAACCCATCTTGGTCATCCAATATGCTTTACATATTTGAACTAAATTTGAAATATGTCCTCATAAATTTTATATTTAAGAATCACACACTCTTCAGGTTGGCCATTACCTTATTACCCCTAAAACACCAGTAGGTCTTGGTGAGACCTAAAACAATTAGGCCTACTCACCCATACATTACAAATTTAACTCCTTGGATCACTTTTAGCTTCTACCAAAGATTAAATCACATAAAAAATATCTCAAATAGACCATTGATTTCTCCCTCATGGGTCCATTCCACCTAGAACACCAACTCAACACTCAAACCTAGCAATTAGGTGACCTTACTCTTTATGTCTCCATATATAGAAAACATAGTCTTAAACTTTTGAAGTAAATACTCAAATATTTCACATAGACATATTATTAGATCACATGGGTGAAAACTTAAATACCTATGAAACACATCCATGTGATTTAGACAATTTAACACAAGATATAAGCACTTAAATTAACTCTCTTAGAATGACCCCTCACACTGTTTATATATTGTCAAAATATAATCAAACTATTTTGTCTCTCCATATCTGATCAAGGGCATATCATGACATGAAATAATTTATAATAATATTTATAGACTTATATAACATATACATACTCATTTTATTCCTTAACTTTGTTTATAACACCTTCAAATTACCTCTGCAAGATGGTCACTCAATCTGTCATTGCATTCAACAAACACAATCAACTTTTAAGTGATTGTTCACACTGAATATGGATTGGTCAAACCTCAAAATCCACATATATGGTACTCATGAATTATTAAACACTCTATAATAGTTATTTCATCTTGAAACATCAATATAATATCCAAAACAACTCAAATATCCTTCTTGGATCACTTCTAGACCAAGGTCAAACACACAATCAACTTTGGAGCTCAATATATGTAATTATACAAACATTCACATATTATAATAAACTTATATGGATGTGAATTAAATTCCTATTCAAATTTTATTTTTACATCACCATGAAATTCATCTTGTATCAAAATAAATAGCTCAAATACTACAAACTCGTTATTCTTTTGTTAATTCAAATACTAATGGTGATTGTGTAATGCAAATATTGTAGACATGTGTCTTCATCTCATGCCCTCACATAGATTGATAAAATGTGCTCCATCAATCTCCTCAAAATATTCCTAGATTTAAATCTCATAAGTTACCATTGATCTTTGATCCTCACTTCTATGATTAAGACACTTGGCACCCTCACATGCCTTCTAAGCACATTGACTATTTGACTCCAATGAACTTACCATCACTTAGTATCCCTGAATGCCTTCTAAGCATCCTTTTACATATTGAATCAATAAACACCATTGTATCACTAATGAGAAAATAATGTGCTCTATTAGATCATTATTTGTTTAGATTAAATGCTCACCATTAGATCTGTGATCTGATTAAATTCTCACCGTAGATCTTGAATAATGTAAATTTGGCTAAGTATGGGAACTTCATGAACTCTACCTACGAAGCCAATTTTACACCTTAATTAATTTTGAAACATTAAATTTATAGACCTAAATTTTGAACCATATGATCATCTCTCATAGGGGAATACATCCATGGATTAAATGGCTCCTTAAACTTTCACATATGTGAAATATTATTTCATCAATCTACTCACTTGGCTTTATCTATCAAGATGACTACTTGAGATTAAACATTCATATAACTATTACGATAATTTTTTTTCACTTATATAAGAATTTTAATTACTCATAACATCCCATACAGTCTATGTAATATGACCATACCATTAATACCATCCATTAATTACTTAACTAGGCAAACACTCTCCAAACCATCAATCTAATCACTTTCTCATTAATGCACTATGAATCATGGTCTCTTCGACATCGATGACAACCTAAAATCAATGACCATGATAAAAAATGCCATGTAATGGTCACATAAAAATTATAAAATCAAATCACTATTTAGATTTAAAATACTATTGTAGACTTATAATACCCAGTATGGACTATTATTGAGCCAATCTACTATAATAGTTGGTTCATTTTTGAAAGGTTGAGTTGATTAAATTGCTCAATATTAAAAAATTTATAAGTTAAATTTCATTAAATAGTCTAAATTAATGAAGATATAGGTTGTATTTGATTAAATAATCCACCCTCAACAAATATTTAGTGTGAGTTGATTAAATTAGTCATACTCACTAGGTTAAGAAACATATTTGGGTTGCACGATTGAGATGAAAGAAGCTCAATGGTCATGTTGAAACTCACCTCTATACAAATATTTGGGAATGTGTCTCCAATATATTTCTCTCTCTCTATATATGCACTTTCAAGTTTATAATTATCCTAATCTTAGTTTTAATGTTTCATAATGAGGCATCCTTTCAAATCAAATTGCCAAAAGGCAAGATGGTTGCATCAACACACAAATGTATTCCTAACCTTGATTTTTCTACTTTCAAGTATTTTAATTTATTTCAATTTTAGATTTCATACACTAATTATATACTATAACATGAAATTAGTTATAGGTTAATCACAAGCAAATCACTAAGGGTGGGCTCACATAATTTTAGATAATGTGTGTTATACACACCTAGATACACATATTTTTATTTAACCTAGAAATTTCATTACTAAATTAAATGGGGGTGGATGTCAATACTAAAACATGATTTATATAGTATCTTAGTCTTGTACTCTTTAAAAATACCTATCATGGATTTACCTTATAGTTCTATACCTTACCACTACCTAAAGGCTCTCGTTTACCATTGCTTTGTGCCTAATTCCTTATCTCTTAGTCTAACCATTGTTATTTTTATGACTATGCATTATATACTATGCAAAAATATCCAAAATCTGTTATTATCCTTCACTACTAGTTTTGGAAATGTACTTATTTTCTATCTCTCCATACACTTGCATCTTAGGTGGACATATGCATCAACACAACTATCAATTTTCATTACAAAGTGTCCAGTGCTTAAAAGTCATCAAATTTTTAAAAGACAAACATCTAAAAGGTTGGCCTAAGTGATTTAACATGAGATATTTCCAAAAAGGACACACACACACACACACACACACACACACACACACACACACACACACACACACACACACACACACACACACACACACACACACACAGACAGACACACACACACACACACACACACACACACACAAGATCAACCCTCATTCATTCCACACCTAGAAATCACATAAAACTCACAAGGAAATATACTAAGAATTACTCAATTAATCATTCAAATGAGAAAATCTGCCCTATTTGTCCCTATTTACATATTAGTTCTAATTGCAGTCTTTCTACAAGTTTGAAGCATTTAAAGAGAATCCCATGAGACATATTTTCTAAGTTACAAGCTAGGTTATTACATTTATTTTATTATCACACATTGAACCCTTGTACACACACAAGCCAACAAGTAGGGGAGAACTACATTAGTCTGGGGCCTTATTAGGATTATTTGTAATGTAATAGCACCCATTGACAAAGGGGTATTTGGGGTTTGGTCAACATTTTACGTCCACTAACACATTTTTCCCACAATCACTCCAAGGGTGATGAGATAGGGTTTTATCATTTGATAAAGAGTGATAGGCTATGGACAAAATATGAAGGCATAAAAACAAAGGCTATAAAAAAAATGAACGGTTCCTATTGATCACATCCTAATCTAGTCAATATTCTGTACATGACACCTGTGAAGAATTTTTACACCTACATCAACATAAATATCTACATCCAATGAAAACATTTGAAACCACATAAAGGATATTCCTAGAATATAATGACTATCCCAGAATCATCGTATAGTCCACTTTCAGTGTGATCCTACTCAGACATGCATACGCACAATAAACTAGTTAAGTATTAGTTGTTTCCATATTACTACAATATTTATCAATAATTGTACTTTACTAATCTTAACAATATCAATTTTATAAATTCATAATACTATTTCTATAAGTTTTTCCTATTAATTGGCCCTCTTATTAGATTAGTTTACCACAATTGTGTAAAATCTAATCTATATTTCTTAACCTTAGATAAGACATACATCTAAATTTAGGGTTAAACAAGAGTAAAAAACTAATATTGTAGTTTTTAAAGTACATTTACTTAAGTAGTTTTTAAATTCACCATAGTGTGAAGATTGCTAAGAAATAGTCATTGATATTTGAAGATAAAATTATCTACTTCCTTTATCAAGAAGTGGATTGGGTTTAAAAAATCTAAGGGAAGTGTTTATTATAATTTAACGCCTATCAAAACTATTTTTAAAAAAATTAATGGGAATAAGAGCATTTCACATCATGGTAGCATTTTATTTTATATAAAGTGGGTGTACTCATAGTACACTATTTTCAATTTCAAAATTTCAAAGATTAAGTTTACGATTGAAATGTTGACTATCTATAAGAAATGGGAAATGTTTTCAGGTGCATTAACAAACTTAGTGTGGATGGAATGTATCTTGAGCATAATTAAATTATTCAACTCTTCCCTAGGTAGGTGAAGGTGAATACTAAAAATATTTATCTTTATTTACTTTTTTGCACACATGAATTAAATCACATATGCACATCAAAGCATGGGAATTATGTTGAGACCTAATTTTGGTACAAGATCCTTTTCCACAATGTATTTCCCATGGTTTATCATGTTTTTCACACGTGTGTATAATTAATTGTTTATAGGACTTATCTTACCCAATTTTTTTATTTTAGGGTGTTTATTTTCCTTGTATTTCTTATATTATGGCTTATTTCCTACACATGCCACATGGGTTATTCCACCTAACTTGGATTTTCCATACACTTGTGGGATATGCTTACTTAGGTGTACATTATCATAGGAGTTACATGTTTGACTCATTATTAGCTATATGAATTTACTCTTGATTAGATATTCTAGGTATGGGAGTTACACTCTATTCTTATCAAATTGGACCTAGTTTCATGGGGGAGTTATAAATTTCACTCCCTATTTTATACATCTGAGATATTGAGATAATCATATAGAGTGTTAGATATTTGTGGTTACTTTTGTTTTCAATATTATCATCTATTTGATTTTTATTAACTTGCAAATACTTGTGAACTTTTTTGACTCATGATTGTATTGAACATGTGCATCTATTTGATCTTATGATCTTGGCATAATCCATGATAAGAGTGACTACAGGCGTGAAGACCAATTGAAAATTTGAAATTTTAATTTAATGATATCATTGACATTATTAAATTTATAAAAAAATATAAAATGGAGGGGTTATTTAATCATGGGTGGTGGGGGGGGGGGGGCAGGTTTGATGTCTCACTAAGTGGATAGTAACAATGGAGTGATTTTTTACTATTTTTTTTTTTTATAAAAACATTATAAGTGGAGTATTTTTTTTATTTTTTTCATAACAAAAATATTTGAGGGAGATATAAGGACATTTTAAAAGATTGTAATCATTTTGATTAATCATACCTATTTTATCATTCATTTCTCTTGTTGAAGATGGAGGGTGAGAACCGGTTTGGTAGGTGACCAAAACCCTTACAATTAAACATTATTTTATCCTTATCTCCTTATTAAAAAAATTTATTTCTCTCCCCTTATGAATGCATTATCGATAGAGCTCAATGTCCTCCTTGGTTTGTTTCACTTGTATCTCATGTGTTTTTCTATTTTTGACATCACAAACATTTATTACTCCTGGACTCATTATAAGTTGAGTTTGATGTAAAACACTTGAGCATGTTATGTACTTGAAAATTTTAGGTGGGTCATTGATAATTATATCAATTTTTTTGTTTTAAGCTCTAATTTCTCTCTTTTTCACACAGTTTCCACAACTGTTAGATATTTCCATTTAGTGTCAACTACACTGATTGATCATTCATGTACACATTGTCAATTGAGTCTAACATCCATTCACTAAGAATGCACGATTATCTATTGAATCCATACATATATTATTCATTATTAGACACATTCTAACCTAAGTATGACATCCTTAGATTAAGCATGCATTATTATTACAACCCAGGGGTCATTGCATGTTGCACTATGTAATGTTTTCTCATTGTACTTTCTTGGTGTCTCTACTCCTAGTCATGTTGACTCCATTTGAGAGATACTAGATGAGGATATATTATAATCCAATATTTATTCTTGGAAAGATAGACTATTATTTATGGCATGTGTACAAAGAATGTATGATAAATGAAAAATAACTTGTTACATATATATATGGTCAGGTTTCTACACCCATTGATCCACTTTAGCACAATGACTGGGTTAACTCATGATATGGCTCTTGGTCACCTATTGATGCACATTTCTTAGGATCTACACCACCATGTGGAGTATACAGAGTATCCTTTCACTATTTATAGAATTATTCAAACCATTTTTAGATATCTTGCTAATATTATTATCTCTCCTATTATCTCTTCTTAGATTTTACACTCACCTAATCCTATCAGTAATTATACATTGGAGGATCATATTATCTTCATTGATAGTAGTGTACCTATTGAGAGCATTGAAGACTTATCTTTTCTTATGAATAATCATTATACATATATACATGTTTCATATACAATCCATTCTTTAGTTTTGAGGGTTGTTAATCCATGCTCTCCATTTCACATGGACCTTCTTTCAGTGAATGTTCCATGTCCTTTTTTTGATAGGTCTACTTCAGTGGCATTACATTTTGTTCCTTTGCATGTTCTTGTCAGACCTATGACACACATTAGATTTGGACCATATTCAGAGATATTTGTATCGATTTATTCATCTTCTATTATGGAATGGGAAACATTTCAGTACACACACCATGTTCTTCTTTTGGCAGAGGAAAGTAACATTGTTTGATGTAGCTGGAGATTCTTCAGTCTTCACATAGAGGATCTTTTTTTTGACATTAGTCCTCTTACAAGTTGTACTTGGAGTGTTAGATGCTTCAACATCATATTCAATTGGGATTATTATCACTCTCTTCTTCTTTTCTCTCTTGGGGGGGTAATTTTTTCCTATGGGTTTTATCCTTTTATCCACTTTATGAAAGTTGCTTTGTACTTGGGTACCTCATCAGGCCTTGTTATTGAGACCCGTTTATTTTACTCACCTAAGCTATGATTATTAGGGGGGGGGTGTTAGTTTATGGTGTTTATTTTTCTCAAACTTCTTATATTATGGCTTATTTCCTACACATGGCACATGGGTTATTTCATCTAACTTAGATTTTCCCTACACTTGTGGGATATGCTTACTTAGGTGTAAATTATCATAAGAGTTACATGTTTGACTCATTATTATCTATATGGAGTTACTCTTAACAAAATATTCTAGGTATGGGAGTTACACTATATTATTAACACATTTAACCTAATTTCATGGGGGAGTTACACATTTCACTCCCTATTTTGTACATCTAAGATACTGAGCTATTCATGGAGAGTGTTGGATCTTTTTGGTTACTTAGCTTTGCAATCTTATCATCCATTTTATTTTTATTAACTTGCAACTGATTGTGCACTTGCTTGAATTTTATTACACTAAACATGTGAAACTATTTGATCTAGTGATCTTGGCATAATCCCTGATAAAAAATACCCTTCATTTGGTTCTAAGTGATAGGATCCTTCCTAAATAAGTTAGGAATAAATTTAAAATATGGGAATTAATTAAAAAATAACAATAATATATTGACTCAAAATGAATATAATTATATTACAATAAAATAATTATTGGCCTCTTCTAAGGGGAACCTCCTTTGATTAAGCTCAATTCAATACAATTCATAGGTGCCTTCAAACTAATCTAAGATCCTATTTATAGTAATCTATGACTATATAACTACTACTCCCAATGAATGTGGGATTATTCCATAATTATACTATTACATTCTACTATTATATTACATTATTATATCTATTACAATGAGCTTGATGGATGTCTTAAAAATCATAGGCATCCATATCCTTTTGTTCAAAAAGAAAATTATAAAAGGATGGTTAGGATGAAGGGTCATAACATGCCCTACCCCTTAAAATATTTTCCCTCAAAGCTTTAGGTGAGGATATTATTGTTGGATTAATAGGTAACATCTTGTGCTTGTATCCCATGCCATTTTACTAGAACTTTCATGATGTGTTAGAGTATAGGTTTATTATTTTCCCATATTTATTTATTACATGATTTCCCCCCTCACTTAGAGTTTTCCTACTTTCATGGAAATAGTTACTTAGGTGTACAGGTTGATGAAATGATTATGAAGTAACTCCCTTGACCTATGATTCTAGATATGGGAGTTACTCCTCTATTCTTGGATCTATTAACCATCTTTTGTGGATGAGTTACTATTATATTTTAGGGTTTGTTGACCACCTTTTTTTGAGTTAATCAATACTCTCCTATTTGTACTTCTCACATTTGTGAGCTTTATTAATGCAATTTTTTTTACACTCCAATCTCTTTATGAAATATTATAGCATTGTATATTACATTTATTTTTAGATACTTCATTTATGCACTTGTTTGGTTCATGTGTTCATCCTACTCATGTATTCAACTTATCTGGACCTTGGACTCAACCCTGATATGGTATCTGAGTCACCCTAGTAATCATATGTCTGGTTATCTTGTTAGTATTATTTTTAAATATAGACTTTATTTGCATATATAATGAGGTATTTTTTAGAGGGTTTGAACAAAAATTGAGTGACTTTTAAAATCTCAATGCGATTGAAAAAAATTATAGGGGTATTTTTATTAAATCTTTAGTGGTAGCATTGCTTTTTTTGGTGTGTTATAGAGATCAACATACTAGTTTGGGGCTATTTCAACCTAGTTAGTGTTTTAAATGACTTGAGTCTTTATTGGCCTCTCAATGGCCTACTCTTTTCATGGCTTGCCATATTCAACTTTCAATACCCATATGACTTTTTTCTCTTCATTTGGCCTGCTAGTGTGATTGTTTTTGGGTGGATGCTTATTAGCTGAGGTTATTTTAAAAGTTACACTATCCTCTTAGTAACATCACCACTCAATATTTATTGAGGTTTGTGGGGAAATTTTTCCATTAAAATATATTTCATCTTACTTCCTACCATCCTCTCACAAACTGTTTCTATGCTTGGATGTTGATATGTTAGTTTGAAGGTCTGCCCCACTATTGGTTTCTTGTTCAACATAGTTTATTTTAGTGCCTCTCAACAAAAGCTCCTTGATGGATCGTACGACCTCCTAAACATCTCTTAATTTACCATGCACTACCCCTTAGGTGTCACCATGATGGTCAACCCTTTCTATGTTGAAAACCACCTCATTTTCTCATTCATGTTATTTGGAAACCACTCCATTTAAATATCTTTATTGGTGAAATTTTAAGTTAAAAAAAGTAGTCTTTTTTGAAAACTCATGGTTCCATAATATAAACCAATTTAGTTTTTATTATAAGTTTTTTTAATTATCAAACATGTTTTAAAAAATGGGAGGTTTGGTTCAAACTATGGGTTTGGATTTTTTTATTTTGAGGGAGTTTACCTTTTATATATAATGTCATTCATTTGACATTGTATTAAGCATATGCTAAATATTATGAGTTGGGGGTCATTGTTATTAGTGGGATTTTTTTATTATTTTTTAAAATACAATTATTGTTGGTTGGCATTTTTTGATTATCTTTTATAAAAATAATATATTATGAACTTAAAAAAAAAATGAGAATATTATTTTTGTTTAAACTCTTCATTTCCTTACTAGTCAAAGATTAGAAGGTTTGGTTTAGTTTGGCAGGTGGCTAAACCCCCTCACATTCAAAAAAATACTTTCTATCTCTTATTTTCTCACCATGTATACTAATTTTAAATGCATTATCAACTAAGATTGTCATCCTCATTTTTTCTTGTAAATCAACTATTTTTTCACATTTGCATTTCTTACTCTAGACACATTTTGAGCTATGCTCGATGTCTTTTGAGCGTGAATTATTTAAAACATTAAGGAAGGATTCATCATTTCATAGTTTAGGGGGTGTATATTGTGTTTCTAAGTCACTTTCAATTCTATTTTGCACTTATATTTCTACAACAAATAAATAACTTCAACTCCAACCACTGTACTTTATTTATGCATAATTGATACAAGTTTAATTAACACTTTAACACCATTTAACTAATATAAATATAAAACCAAAATGAAAATTATATTAAGGATAAAGGGTTTACATTAGACTACAATGGGTAATGAGACTAAACCTAATAAATAAACATATAAATTTAAGTGGTATAACCATTATGACAAAGCCTATGGTTTGTTGTGTCTATATTTGTCTCATGATATTGTCTTTCAATTAGAACTTGATAAATGACTAAATGAAGTGTGGACCATCTTGGAAAATATTTTTAGGAAGCTAGATGTGATGAGAGGTCACAAACTTAAAAATAAGCTTATCATCCTAAGTCCTAGCAAATTTGACTCCCTTCAAGATTTCTTTACCAATTTCAAGTCTTTGAGATTGATGTTAAAATAATGTGGAATAGAGAAGAATGATGGCCAACTTATTCTTTATATACTCTGTAAACAAGGTCTAAATTATTTAGTCTTTGTCGTTACTTTCCATGCCATTAAAAGTGCTCTAGGTACTACATGGAAAATGCCCTCTTTAAATGCCTTTATTACCAACTTGACTCGAGAGAAAGCTAATAAAATAAAGATGGGTACATTAAAGTACTAAAAACCTTATGCCCTAATTTATAGGAATGGGAAATAGAAAGCTCATAATAAATAGATGAAGAAGAAAAAAGGATCAAGAGAAGAAGAAAGAATCAAGCTTTGCCAAAACAACCAGTAAAACCTCCTCTTCTAATGACAAACCAAAGAAAGAGAAGGTTAAGTGTGACCATTTCATGAAAAATGGGCATGATGAACATAACTACATGAGGAAACATAGTGATCATCTAAATCATCTTTTATAGAAAAACATAGGTGTTCCTAAGTCTATCAAATAAAATTCATCAACTCAAGATTATTTTAATGAAAAAGGTAAAGGTAAAGAGAAAGAAAAGGGAAACTATATTATAGTATTTAAAACTCTAATCTCTTCATGGGTTATTGACATAGGTGATTTCCACCATATGGGCTATTCACAAATTGGATTTTCTTCCTTAGAGCCGTGTATCATGTCTTCTATCACTTTGGGTGATGAAAATGTAATAGACATTTTAGGGAGATGGTATATTTAAATAGATGAAGGAACATTTAATAATGTTCTAAGCGTTTCATCACTCTTAACTAATCTCATATCAATGTACCAAATCACTCACATCAATAAGGGTATGAGGGTAGAATTTTCACTAGATTCAGCCATAATCAAAGAGTTGCACAATGATTCTATATTGGTAGTGGGTAGAGAAGATAACCAAGCTAGGTTATATAACTTCTCACATTTTTCAGCTAATTATTATTTGATTACATTGCTAAATAATTTAGATGGAATTAATAAACTTTTTCATGAACAATTTGGCCACCTCAACTACCGCCACCTAAAACAACTCATCAAGAATGATATTGTCATAGGCTTACCTCATGTCCATTTATCTAAGGGTCCTTATGAGGGATACAACTTTGGGAATCATCCCAAATAGAAATTTTACAAAGGTAAATACTGGAGGGATTCATAAACATTGGAGTTAGTACACAGTATGTCAAAACCAAGTTTGTGTAGTTTTGTATAATAGAGCAGATTGATTTATATCATATAGTTCCTTATAGTACTAAAAAAAAATAGAGTTATAGGATGCAATAATAGGTCCTTGAAAGAGATGGTGAACTTTATTATTCAATATAAGTCATTAAAACCTTAGTATTGGGATGAAGCCATTAATTATGCTTTTTTACATTTAGAATAGGGTTCTTCACATAAAAGGTATAACTCTATTTGAACCTTGGCACAACATAAAACCCATAGTTGATTACTTTAGGGTTCTTGGATCTCTAGCCACAACATGCACACCAAAGAAGAAAAATAAGGTATATAACCTCAGAGTAAGCCTGATATATTTTTAGGTTATCTAGATGGTGTTAATGGTTATCACCTTCATCTGACCACACATAAGCTATTTATAGGGAGAAGTTTTCACTTTTAGGAGAGTCCTACAGTCTCAACACTTGACACTTATCCCACTTCATTGGACTTACTTGGTTTAAATTTAGATGATTCAAATCAATCTAAACACATTTTAGAGGTTAAGGACACTTCTAGTTTTGATAGTGAGAGTAGTGATCATGACTCATCTCCATCCACATCTAGCCACACTTTGGAGGATGATGTTTATATACCTAACTCATCCACTTATGTTCTTCTCTAGGCTAGGTAGACATTATAGAGCATAAGTATATGGGTTAAGGATATTTTAGATGATAGGCATACACATTCATATTTTTAGAGTGGTCCACATGATTTCTATACCTTTGTCTCAAATCTATAAACTTTTAAGGAGGAATTAGATATTCTTGAGTGAGATTTACAATGCACGAGGAGTATAAATCCTTAATTAGGAATCACACTATGGATTTGACACTTCTTCATAAGGTAATAAATATGGTTTGATGTAAATGGATAAATCAAACTAAATATGTAGTAGATGGGTTTGTTGACAAGTTCAAAGTGTGATTGGTCATAAAGGGTTTCTTACAAGTGCATGACATAGATTACATAGAGACGTTTCCACCAATCACCAAAATTAAATCTATTAACTCACATTTTATATTAGTATAGCTAATCATTAGGATGTTCATCAGATGGATATAAAGAGTGCATTTATTCATGGTGAGCTTTAAGAGGAAATTTATATAGAGTAGCATCTATGATTTGTTGAGGATTCTTCCATTGTAAATAAAATCTATAACTCCATCTATGGCCTTAAACATGACCCTCATGCTTGGTATGCTAGGATGTATTCATTATTTCTTTTGATAGGATTCACCAAATGTCATTCAAATTTGAATGTCTATCTCTTGTAGTAATATGATTGGCTCTTGATTTTGGTACTCTATGTTGATGATATTTTGATCATTAGGAGTTCTCCATTATTCATTATAGTGGTGAAAGAAACTCTCCAGGATAAATTTTCCGTGACAGACTTGGGATTACTACATTACTTCCTTGGGATTCATATTTCTCAATCAGGCTTAAAGATCATTTTTTTATAACCTAAGTATGCTCTTGATCTACTTACTAAGTTTCACATGGTTGATTGTTAGCTAATTTGATTTCCTTTTTATCTAGAGTAAAGTTTGAGGTAGATTGTACTTAAGCTTTGGTTGATGCTACCTTATATCAAAAAATTGTATGCAACCTTATCTACTTGACACATACTAAACCTAACATATCATATGTAATGGGCCTAGTCTATAGATTCATACAAGAACCCCATTAGCTACACTAAAAAGTAGATAAGAGGACCTAACAATAAATTTAGGTAACACATAAATTTGAGATTCACTACATATTTGGAACTGACATCAAATTGATTGGCTATACTGATTTAGACTGCATTAGTGATATTCATAATCGTAAGTCCACTTTAGGTTACATTTTCTCTATTGGCTAAAGTTTGATTAGTTGGTCAAGCAAGAAGCATAATGTTATTAATTTTTAATCTATGAAATAAAAAATATAGGGGGATATAAATGCTGCCACTGAGGCCATATTAATTCAAGGGATTCTCATAAAGTTTGTGATCCAAGCAAAAATTCAAGTAATAATTCGAGCCATAACTTTTGAACCATAGCTCCATTTTAATCCCCATTTGAACCGTTGGAAAAATAAGAATGAGGAGAATGTGATGAGATGTCACAAAGATATGATAGATGGTTTTTAACCCCAAAAAAACCAATGGAAGTGCCTAAAATTTTAATTTTAATAGTGCTATCCAAAAATAAAAAAGTCTTTAAAAATAATAATTTCTCAAATTTTGTGTTGTTGTAAATTGTGGAAGTCAAACCACTTCATATCCCTCAAGATTGGTGACCTTACACATCCTCCTCTTGATTTAAAAATATGTATAAATAAAGATGTATCCTGAGAAGGGGATCAAACATCTCTTCCCAGAGATAAGCATATGATTGTATATTCAATCTTGTGAGTAATAAAAACATCTCTTCCCAGAGAAACATCATTATGATAATTATGCTATTTTTATGTTCTTAAAATATCTTTCAACCAAAACCCATGAGTTTTGGATTAGTGGTATTAGAGTGGTTTGTCTTGAGAGTGTATGATCCAGTGAATGAGGTCAAGATACAAGAAGCTTGGGTGGAAAATAATAGATCCAACATACTATCCACCTATTCACTCCAAATGACCTCAAATGGCAGACAACACTGAGACATCTCATCCCTTCAAGGAAATGGTGGATGAAGACCTCTAGTGACAATAAGTGTAAATGCTAGATTAATTCACCCAAAATCTCCAACAAATCTTGATGGGAAATTTTGGCTCTTCATCTGCACCCCTAATTTTTCGTCCATGAAACATCCTTTTCATGCCCCAACACCCTTCAAGGTTTAGGTGAATTTTGATATCCCTACATTTGAAGGAAAAATCAATGCTGATGTAGTAGAAAATTGGTTGGATCAATTGTCTTCTTATTTTTCTATAAATAAATTCACCAATGTAGAGAAGATTAATTTTGCTCTTTTGAAAGCGTCATTGCCTATCAAAAATTGGTGGGAAGTGTACAAGAAGAGGTTTAGTAAAGATGACATTGGCATTGAGGTGGAACCTACCTAGGATGATTTCATGGAAGCTGTAAAGGAAGAATACTACCCCATTGGTGTACATGATGATCTATACATACAGTGACAACAACTTCACCAAGGTAAGGAATAGACTGTTCAAGATTACACTAAATTATTTTATTCTTTGTCTATGAGATTGGGTATCTAGGAAAGTGAGACCACAAGGCTCTCAAATATCATGGTGGACTATAATGGTATATACAGGGAAAATGGAACTATTTAATTTGGAAACCCTTGATGAGGCATACAAGTTCATGGTAAAGATTGAGCAGAAGCATGAAAGAAAGAATACGAAGAGTCAGCCTTCAAAATGGAAAAGTGACAAAGAAGGTCAAACATGAGGCCAAAATTGAAAGCAAAAGGACTTCCAAGATAAGAAACCCCAAAAAGGGAAGACTAGGAAATGGTGTGATTACCACAAAACTGGAACTCACTCTAAAAAAGAATGTCAAGCCATCAAGTCCCTAATTTTTAAGTCACAATCCTTGACATCTATTGCTCTACCTCATACAAAACCTACAATAAAAGAGGATGAAGAAGAGATTATAGATTTTGAGCCCGATACCATCATTACTTCATCACAAACCCATGAGGAAAGGCCAGATGATAATGAAATGTTGTTTCACTCTAAGTTATAGGTGAAAGGTAAGTCTTTGCATTTCATTCTTGATAGTGGGAGTCAAAACA
The DNA here is from genome assembly GCA_037957365.1 of Torreya grandis. Taxonomy (NCBI): domain Eukaryota; kingdom Viridiplantae; phylum Streptophyta; class Pinopsida; order Cupressales; family Taxaceae; genus Torreya; species Torreya grandis. The sequence continues at coordinate 7,744,557 of JARHVA010000119.1, read as the reverse complement.
ATTTAATCTCTACTAATGTTGTGAAAATTCTAAATCTATCCATGAAGCCTCACCCAAAGCCATATAGTATTGGATGGTTGAGCCTAAGGAGAGATGTAAATGTAACCCACCAATGTCTTCTTTCATATGCAATAAATTTTTTCCAAGATGAGGTCTTGTGTGATGTGGTTAATCTAGATGTTTGCGTTGTAATCCTTGGACAACCATTCATGTATGATTGATATGGTATCTATAAATCAAAATCCCAAAGGATCACCCTCACTCTTAGAACATGGTGCTATAGGTTATAAGATGTACCACCTACCACATCTATCTCCTTGATTAGTGCTACGTAATGTAAGAGATATTGGAGAAGATAAAACAATTTATTCTCATGGTGGTCAAGCCATAGAGATCTAAGAAAGCTAATGTTGAAACCTTGAATACACAATCAACACATGAACAGAAGTAGATGGGTCAAATCATGGGAGAATATGATAACTTATTCAAGTGACCCACATGAGTTCCACTTCACTATCAGGGAAAATATTATATCGATTTGGTTCCAGGATCAACTTTGCCTAATAGCCTTATGTATCATAGATCAATTTTGGAGAATGATGAGATAAAAAAGTAAATTGAATAATTGATCTAAAAGGGTCACATCAGGCCAAGCTCTTTACCCTATAGAATCCCAATTGTCTTAGCACCAAATAAGGATGGAACATGGAGGCTTTGCATTGACTGTCAAGCCCTCAACAAAATCATTATGAAGAATCACTACCCCTTCCCCAGGATTGATGACCTACTAGACCAACTCTATTATGTGAAGTTTTTCACCAAAATTGATCTCAAATCTAGCTATCACCAAATTCTTATCAATCTCATTGATATCTAGAAGACTACATTCAAATCTAAGAAGGGGATATTAATGGTTGGTTATGCCTTTTGGCTTAATTAACACACCTACAACCTTAATGAGGTGATGGATGACATCCTATGACCCTTCACCAACTCATTCATGGTTGTCAACCTAGATGACATACCTATCTACAACATAACATGGGAGAAACATTTGTAATATTGTTATAAGGTGCTTCATACTCTTTTTAGGAATAAATTGTCTGTAAATCTCAACAAGTGCACATTTAGGATGAAAATAATTTAGTACCTGGGGTATGGTGTGGATGAAGAAGGGGTCCACATCAACCCAAAGAAAATTTAGGCTATTCAAGAATGGCCTACACCAAGGACCCTCATAGAACTTCATAGCTTCATGGGTCTTAAATTTTTTTATCATATGTTTATTCTTAGATTCTCACATGTTGCTTAACCACTAAACCAAGTGACTAAAGGAGGAGATAAGGTTTCATTTTAGTGGGGATACATACAATAAAGAGCATTTGATAATTTGAAGAATAGACTCTGTTCAACTCCTATTCTTGCCTTGACAGACTTGCATCAACCTTTTGAGTTGACAAATTCATCTGTATATGCCGTGGGAGATATCATCATGCAACATGGCCATCTTATAGCATATCATAGTGAAAATTTCAATGATATAGTCAATAAATACCCAAAATTTGATAAGGATCTCTATGCCATTTTGAAAGCTTGCAAATAATGGAAACACTACATCTTAGGGAAAGAGATGGTCATCCACACCGACCATAGACTATTGGAATTCATCTAGACATAGAAAAATTTGTGAAATGAGAGGCACCAGAAGTGGGCCAGATATTTTTAGTAATTCCATCTAATAATTGAAAAAAAAGGGAGCTCAAATACTGCCATAGATTATCTAAGTCGCCCACCAATTGCTACACTCACACAAGTTCTTGATCTATGTGGACACGAGACTACCACATAGGGTGCTCTATATGAAGCAGATCCTATCTTTATTGATACATGTTAGGTGCTTTAAGAAGGTAAACATGTCTCTAATTTTTATTTTCAAGATAATTTCCTTTGTCACATGAGTCATGTCTATGTTTTAGCTATAGATCAATAGAAGATGATATGGGAAACACATTTCAATAGGATAACTAGATACTTTAGTGTAGAAAAGACATTGGTAGTACTTCAAAAGCACTTATACTAGCCCCATAAATAGAAGGATGTGAAAAGGTACCTCAAATATTTCACCCCATGTGTAATATCCAATCCAACAAATAAGAAGCAAGGATTGTATACACCATTGCCAGAACCAACCAGGCCTTGGGAATCTGTCTCAATGGATTTTATCTTAGGTTTGCTCACTTCAAAACATGGCAAGGACTATATTATTGTTGTAGTTGATCATTTTTCAAAAATGGATATCATGATTACTTATAAGAAAAGTATATCTATTGAGTAAACTACTTAACTATATTTTAGTCGTGTATGGCTCCATTTTTGTCTCCCCAAGTCCATTATTTTAGATAAAGATAGTAGGTTCCTAAGTATCTTCTAGTCCACTCTATGGAAGATGATGGATACCAAGTTGATAAAGTCCATGGCCTTCCACCCATAGACTGATGGTCAGATAAAAGTTGTGAACCACTTAATTTTTCACATGCTTTAGATGTATCACTCTAAAAATCTATGCACATGGGATGAGGGGCTTATTCCATTCATAGCTCCACTAAGAATATTCCATTCCATGTATGACTCATGTTCCAACACATGGAACCAATTGATGTAGCCATTCCATTCTCCACCATGTAATACACACCTCATGGGAGATATGAGGTAGCAAATGCAACAAAGTTCATTGAAAAAATATAACACATCCAAAAGTAGGTTCATGAAATCTTAGAGAAGATGAATCAAAAGTATAAGCAATGCCATGATAAACATATGGTTACACACCATTTTGATATAGGTAAGAAGGTTTGGTTATGGATTCAAAAGGAATGACTCATATACCCACACAAAAAAAATTGGCCTCTATGATATGGTCAATACACCATCACCAAAAAATTTGGAGAAAATGCTTTTGAGTTAAACCTACCAGCCTACCTTGGTCTACATCTAATATTCAATATGGAGCTCTTAAAACCATATCATCCACCTCTATTAGACACTTTAGTCATATAAAAACAAATAGATATTGATGAGCTTGATCTATAGATTTTTGTTCTATTAGAGGAGGATCATATTGTGGACACTTGAATGAAGACAATAAGAGGGTGCTCTATCCCACTTTATTGAGTGGTCAAAAGGGGTAAACTTAGCCACCAAGGTGTGTGGCTCATAGAGAATAAAATTAAGACAAAACTAATACACTTGATAAGGAATATTTATGCAATTCAGACCATTGCTTCTCAAAGAGGGTTTAGGTGATAATTCAAGTGACAGTTTTACCCCAATTAGTGGCAGAACTTTTGAGAGCTATAACTTTTGAACCATAGCTCTGTTTGACTCCCTGCTCAAATTGTTAGATAAATAATAATGAGGAAAATGTGATGAGATGGCACAGAGATATGATCAATGGTTTTTAACCCTTAAAAACCCAATAGAAGTGCCCAAAATTTCAATTTTAATATTACTATCTAAAAATAGAAAGTTTCTAAAAATAGTAATTTCTTGAATTCTATGTTGTAAATCATGGAAGTCAAACCACTTCACCCCCCTCAATATTTGTGACATTCCACATCTTCCTCCTACCTTCAAAATATGTATAAATAAAGATGTATCCCAAGAAGGGGATAAAAAATCTCTTCCTAGAGATAAGCATATGTTTGTATTTGCTATCGTGTGAGCAATAAAAACATCTCTTCTCAAAAAAGCATTATTATGATAATTATATTATTTTTGTGTTCTTAAAATATCTTTCAACCAAAACCCTTGAGTTTTGGATCAGTTTGGTATCCAGTTCAGATGATCTACCATCAACTATTATGACAACTAGAGTATTATTCATATTTATAAGAATCTTATTCATCATCAGTGAACTAAACACATTGAGATTCAAATATACTTCATCAGAGAGATTATTCATGGGGAAATAATTGATATAATATATTTATAGATGATAGATTAGATTGCAAAGATCTTCACCAAACCTTTCACAAAGAGTAATTATCTTCACTTGTGATCTCTTCTTGAGGTTCAAGACACTAAAACATCATTTTTTAGGGGGGAATTCTAGCCTCTTCTTTATGGATCTCTTTTTGGAGGAGTTTTTCCTACAACTTTTCTCTATTTATCTACTTTATGAAAGATTTCTTTGTACATGGGTACCTCATTAGGCCTAATTTCTAAGACCCATTTTTTTACACTACACACCTAAGCTGTGCTTACAGGAGGGTGTTAGAGTAGGGGTTTATGATTTTCTCATATGTATTTATTTTATGTTTTTCCCCTTTACTTGGAATTTTCCTAATTTCATGGAGAACCTTGCTTAGGTGTATAGGTTGACCAAATTGTAATTCCCTTGACTAACTATTCTTGGTATGGGAGTTACTCCTCTATTCTTGGCTCTATTGATCACCTTTTTTTGGAGGAGTTATTAATATATTTCAAGATTTTATTGACCATATTTTTTGGAGGAGTTTCTCAACACTCTCCTATTTTTACTTCTAAAATTTGTGAGATTTTTAATACAATTTTGGTTTTGTCTCCAATCTCTTTGTGCAATATTCTCACTTGTGTATTTCATTTACTTTCAGCTACTTTGTGTTGTGCACTTTCTTGGCATGTGGGTTCATTCTAATTATTTATTCAACTTATCTAGAACATAGACTCAACCTTGATAGACCTAATTGAGGAGTAGATGAGAGTACTTGTGGAGGATAACTTAGGTTGAAATATGAGATATCCTTCTACATCACATTTTGGAAGAACTATTTGGGTGTTCACATTTTGACCAATGACCCTATTTAAGTACGAGACATGAAAAATAAGATATACATATGATGAAGGTGAGATTTACAACTTGTAAGTGATAAGTCCAACCCAATGGGTAATTTTATACAAACCATAAATTTTTTGAACTAATTTCTAGTGACCTTTCAACTTCAAAGAGGATTGATTGTGATGTTGCAAGTGAATAAAAACCATATTTCCAAGGTGAAAGGATCATTCAAAGTGGTATTGGTTTGCATACTACTTCATGTGATTTTATGTCATGTAGAGATTATAATCAAGGAGTTGAAGGATATTATCAAATGTACTGATGGTAGTATCAACAACTTGTCCTAGAGAGTTGTCTACTATATATCATAGAAGAGGGTGGATTTGACCATAAATAACCTGATATGGGGTTAACTTGGTGTCTATATGGTATGAGGTATTATACCAACATTATATAAATGGTAACCATTTTACCCACTAATGTTTTTGCTATGTGACAAAATAATGAAGATAGTTATCTAAACATTTATTGATAATTTCTATCTAGCCATCAGTCTATGGATGATATCTTGAACTCATTTTTAGAGTTGTACCAAAGCACTTGAGGATTTATTTCTAAAAATGACTTATGAAGGTGGAGTCAAAATATGAGATAATATAGGTGGGAATACCATGGATCCAAAATATTTGATCAAGAATTTCTAGGCTATGGTGGAATCAATGTAAGGATGAACTAGAGTACATAAATGAGCATCTTCAGAAAGGTGATCCGCTCCTATAAGAATGATTGATTTTATTATATATTTTGGGAGACATTCGATCAAATATATTAAAATGTCCATCCAAAGATGTTGTGGAATTGGTAGTGGTTAGACTAAACCATATGGTGTGACATTTCCCTCTTTGTTGAATTGGCAAATATCAAATTCAACAACAAACCTCTTGATGTCCTACTTGATTCTAGGCCAAAAGCAACTGTGATAGACTTTCTCATACATTTTTTAGAAAATTTAAATGACCTATGGAAAGGGAGGCATGCATATCCTAAAAAATGATATTTTAAACTTAGATCTAATGAATTAATAACTTCCACTTCACTTATTGTTGTTTGAAGATTGGAATTAATAACTTCCACTTCACTTTTAAATCATTTCATGTCTTCGGTCTACTCTATAAAAGTATATGTTTAAGTTATCAAAGTCTTAAGCTAAGTGGTTGTGACTTGTGAGAATCCTTGAGTACCTTGACCTCCATCAAAACTTATCCTATAAGAATTAAGAAACTAACATTAAACTATTATCAATGGGTGCTTATTTGTTTTTATATCTCTTCAACATCCTAGAACACTTTCATGTACTTGACTTGTCCTGATGCTTAGAACATTCTCAACCAATTTCTAGCATTATTATTCTTTGGGCAACAATTGTACTTCTAAAATTTTATTTGGCCATGACAATTTGATAAAAACCCCATTGATGATGGGAATAGTGCTTCTCAATTTTTTCAAAAATTTATGGTAGATGTATTTGGCCTTGATAAACTATGTGGTAGCCTCTATTTTTCCTATTTGGGATCCACCATGTTTCTACATTTCTTCAACAAAATATCCATGAGCATCTCTAATTTATTAATTTATTCACCAAAGATAGGAACTCCATCCTCAAGTGCTGGTTCACTTCTCAAAATCATTTGGTGAAGGCCTAATGTCCTAAGTTGACTCACTTCAGATGCATCTAATTGGAATTTAAGTTCTTCAATTTATTATTTAATTTTTCACCTCATTTCATGCTCTTCTTGAGAAAATTAGATGACCTCATAATGTTTGTAGTGAATATGGCCCACATCATGACTGTTAAGAATGTTTTGCTTAAAAACCTCTAAGGCAAACTTGATGATGGTTTCATTTACTTACACTAGTGAAAAATTTGTGGGACTTACCCAAAACATGTTTGAAACATCTTCCACCTCTAGGCTTATGTTTTTTTTAGAATTTGGAAACTCAAACCATTTTTAATCATGATATACTTCCATTACAAAAGACATCTCATGATAAGTTTATTTTGTGGACTCATGCTTGGGGAAATAACCTTACAAAAAAAATTATTTGTCTAATGTGTCTTGTTAGAACATGACATAAATAGTGGGTTCCTAATTTGTCTATTGATATTACTTTACCACTTTTATAGTTTCCTTGTCCTTTTAGGGGTCATATTGTGGATCAATAATTTTAGGGGTCTTTTCCTATTACTCATTGGTATTAGCACCAAGGTCCTATATACTGGGCCTTCCCCTCTTTTTACTTCTTCAAGTTTTGGACTCTCAATTTCCATTTGTTTCTCATCAATATGCCATTCTTCACTGGGACTCATAGGTTATTATTTGTTAGGCTCATGAGTGAGTTCCTTATAGGTTGTGAGTTTGGATATGCCTCACTTGTGTTTAGAATCACTACTTAGGGTGCTTCTTGCTTGGGATATATCTAGGTAGATGGATGTGAAGTAACATATTTTTAGTTTTCAGGTATCCCCTAGGCTCTTATTGGTGATGGGGTTTGCCTTTGTCATTTAGGCTTAGCCTTGGACTGCTCCTCTTATGCCCTACTTGAGATTGTGGCCTCTAGTCTTGGCCTCTTATTTTTCATTTACACCCTTTATTTTTTGCATGTTCATGGTTGATATGGGAGTGGTTCCTTTTCCACTTCTTGAATTCTTGATGTTCTCTTTTGGGGTCAGAGCATATAGAAAATCACCTAGATCTACCCTTACACAACTATATTGTATGGGTTGATATTAGTTTTATTAGTCTCATGCATCTCTACATATGCATGCCTCCCTAGGTAGACATAAATATTATGAATAGTGTGTATCTCAATGTCAAACTTTTTTGCATCAATATTCATATGGTGCGCATCCTCAATTCAATTCATAGAGTCCATGAAATATTTGGCAATGAATGTGTATGGTAGTTTGAGCCATGGTAACAAGTTGTTAGTGATTTCCATCTAGATTCACATGAGGGAGTAGTGTTTCTTTACAAATAATGTAGTATAGGATCCCATTTATGTGGAAAAATAATTAGGTATGTACCATTCATTCCCAAATACCTCCTTTATGCCATCAAATTAATTTTTCATCTTTACTTTGTAGGAGGGTGTGATGGTGCTAGGGTAGGTGAATTATTTGAACCTTTCGATGGGGGACTTATGATTTTTTGGGTACACCCACTTTAGTTCCTTTTAAAAATACTCCAAGACTCTAATTTCATAAAAAACTAGTAACATTAAAATTATATCCCAAGGGAACTTATAGTTAGGCAGGTGATGTACCTTCTCAACATCCTTCTCAATTTTATCAGTAAAGTAAAGGGAGTAAATTGCACTTTTTTCCCTTGGCCATTTAGTTGGAAACATATAAGTGGCCCATATCCACCTATCCAAGTCTCCCAAATTAGTCATGGCCATGCCCATAGCCACTCAAATTACAAGATCTATTAGGATTATGATGTACATGATGTGGCCTTCCTTTTTATATTGGAATGCCACTATTATTTTATCAATTACCTCTTGATCCTTAATATATAAAATGAAATAAAATATAGAAAAAATTAACCCCATTATTTTATTGATCCAATCAGGGGTAATTCTCAAATTGTGCCCAATAAAGTAGAGGCAGTCTTCAAGAATGTGAAGAATTAGAAAGCAAAATACCTCCTATAGTTTCCTAAAATAAAGAAGTTGGAAGAGTTAGAGCACCATTGCATCTTATAAAAAGTTGTAAATCATGAGATCATAGGTGATATCATTTATGGTGTTTTAGCACTCTACTTGGTAGTCCTATTGCAAGTTGAGTTCATTTTTAGGCTATTGATGATTATAATCAAGGACCTAACAAGTGGAAACATTTGAATCCAAATCATATATGTGTAGAACTATATTTAGGTATTGTATTTCCTCAATCAAAATGGGAAAGGGAGGTGGTGTGGTAATAACCTTCTTTCCTACATGTGCCTTCTAGTGCCTTTCTACTAGATGTCCCTTCCTCTAGCTTTGTGGGGTATATGCATCATGTGTCATGTTCACTAGATCCCTTTTATTGGATGTACATAAAAATTTCTTATTTTTAACCCTTGTATTATTCTACTTTGAGATTAGATCTCTACTCCATTCATACTTTCAATTTGGCTACATCATCTATCAGGGTCCCTGAAGGTTAATGCAGCACTGACCAACTCACCTGAATGAATACATTTTAATTATTCTATCTCTAGACATAAAATGATTTGGAATCCTACTTCAACCTCAAATGGAAGATTTTACACCTTCAACTTGAAACTTTCTCACACTTGTTCCTATGGTGACTTTACCACTTCTTTCATTGAATGCTCTTCACCATAATCTTTGCTTCATGTTTTATCACTAAATAACTATGCAATTTCCTTATCTTCTCACTTTTTCACACTTTTTTTGAGATTTGTAATGGATTATAATTTTTCAATAAAATTGAAAATGGAAGGTCTCTCTATCTTTATAGTTTAACCCAAATTTTCACATTAATTCCTCCATGGTATTTTCCATCACTTCAACCATTTAATGTTTTAAACAACATGCCTTGGTGTCCATTTGGCATGATTTCCATTCATGATATGATATTGTTATACCTATAATTTAACCAATCAATAGATTGGTGTCATTTTATATTAGGACTAGTGTGCAAGGCTAGATGTAATGAGATGTTGAAATTTGAGTTAATAATTCATTATTTGGGGAGTTTAATCTACCGTTGATGTCTAAATATAAGGACAACAATGAGATTCTAATTCTATGTTTTAGAAAAATTAAATATAGAAAGTTTTGCTAATTGAATATCTCCTATGATATTCCTTGTTAAAATGATTCTTCAGTTTACACTATCAACTATTGGAATAATTGTCATTGATGTTAAAGGAATTGTAACAGATATGAATGAAAATGTCAAAAAAAATTGTTGCCAGAAGTGAATGGAATTATCACCAGAAGTGAATGGAAATGTCGATGAAAGTGAATGGAAATGTCAACGGTCACATCTCTTGGTGAAGAGGTACCTCTTGGATGGGACACATCATTTAAAGGCTATCTACGGGAGAAGAGATGTTGAAGTATCATAAGTATTCAATTTGAATGAAGATCATATAAGTGTGAGAGAGAAGGAAGAGAGGAAGAGCAGAAAATGAGATATAATATCTCTTAAGAAAAGAAGTGTGAAGGGTAGATTTATTTTAATGAAGAATATTATTTGAGAATTGTGAAAGAGAGGAGAGCAAAAAGTATACAAGAAAATCAGTGAGAGAGAAAGTGTAAGATAATCAAATCCATCATTCAATCGAAGAAGCAATCACAAACAGTGGAATTGATTTGGCTTGAGATCGGTGCCTCATTGTCTAGGGGTTGGTGTTCTTGTGGGTCAGTGCTCATGAATTGTCCGGGTTGGTGTTTGGCAAAGGGGATCAGTGTCTCTAGTGGGTGGGTGCTCATAAATTGACCAAGTTGGTGCTTGGTTTTGGGGATTGGTGTTTTCAGTGGGTTGGTGCTTGCAAACATTATAAAAGATATATATATATATATATATATATATATATATATATATATATATATTGCCGTGATTTTTTTTCAAAGGGTTTCGACATAAATCTTGTGTTCTCTTGTGTTATTAATTGCTAGAGCTTGAATGTTTTGGTTGATTAAATTTGAAAAGATTAAAATATTATGTTATACTGGTTCACTCCCCCTCTCAGTATAACCCTATGCTTAACAATTGGTATCAGAGCGGTTTCATCAGAATTAGTCTAACTGCTGGAAGGTGGATCCCAAGAGCACACATGGCTAATTGACAAGGTGAGGACAATTTCTCCACAAACAAAGCACCATTTTTTGATGGAATGAATTATGCTTTTTGGAGTATAAGGATGAGAACATATCTTATGGCTCTAGGGTTTGATATTTGGTTATCAGTAGCGACGGGGTAAATAACACCAACAAATCAGCCAATGGATCAGGCTGGAAAGAAGGCATGTGAGAATAATGTGAAAGTGAAGAGTGTCATTTTGTGTGGCTTATCAATAGGGTATTTCATAAAAGTAATGCATTATGTGTCAGCAAAAGATATATGGGACAAAATTAATAATATCTATGAAGGTGATGACAAGGTCAAGAAAGCGAAGCTTCAAACACATAAAAGGTAGTTTGAAAGTCTTAAGATGAAAGATGAAGAAAACGTTGTAGCGTATCTTTTTTGTGTGGATGAGATAGTCAACACCATCAAAGGGATAGGTGAGAAAATGGAAGAATCAATGATAGTACATAAATTACTAAGGTCACTTCTTATGAATTATGATGTGAAAGTCTCAACTATTGAAGAAAGGAAGGGCTCAGACACATTAAAGATGGATGAATTACATGGAATTTTCACAACATATAAAATGAGGATGAAAGCAAAAAATCGAAAAAAGCATGAAGCAAATTTCAAAGAATCAAAGAAAGTATCACAAGAGCAAGAAAAACTACAAATTAGAGAAATATGAGAAAAAGAAGTGCTCTGATAAAGAAAAGAAAAACCTTTATTCAAAAAGTGCTGGTAGCTCAGGTGAGGAGATTGAAGAAGGTGCTATAAATAGTGATAGAGGTGAGGTTTTTTTCATGGGTATAGAAGATTGGGATGGTGATGACTAGATAATTAGAGGACAATCTTGGAGTGATTCAGAAGTTAGAGAAGTAGAAGTAGATCTTGAAGGAGAACTCTTAAGTGCCTTGAATGAAAACAAAATGCTCAAGAAAGAGAATAAAAAACAAAAGCATCAAATTTAGAAATATGAGGAAGATGATGAAGATAGAGAAGAGTTATTAAAAATTCAAGAGGAGTCAAAAATGGTCATCATGAGTCTAAATGGTCAAGTCGAAGATGCGAAGAAAATAAAGGAAGAGATTAAAATATAACTAAAGGCAAAGTAGGAAGAATGTGAGAAGCTAGAGGCTAAGATTGTTGCCTTGAGAAAGGATTTAGAAAAAGTGAATGCTAAATTGACAAGTAACTTAAGATTTGAGAAGAACACTAAGGTTCTAGATGAGATTCTAGATTGACAGAGGTCACTATTAGCTATGGAGATGAACAAAAGGTTCCCAATGAGGATGTTAAAAGTGCTAACCCTGTGAAGATAGAAGAGAATGCTTCCCCAAAAAATGAATTTTTGCAAGTAGAAGACAAAGGAAAGAACTATTGGAATGATAGAAGATCATTCTTACCAAAATAGTCTGACAGGTACCAAGGATTATTTTATGGCTATTATTTTAATCACAACATTTTTTGTCATAGAGCAAAGGAGTGGAAGAGACATGCAAGGAATGGAAGTGCATGGAATAGTGGCAAAAATGTAGATATGAGGAATGAGCATGCAAGAAATGACTATGCATGGAACAGTGGCACAAGTAAAGGATGCAAGAGGAATGCGCATGGTTGGAAAAAAACAAAGATTCATATGGTTTCTCAGGTAGAAATTCATTTACTCCATTGTCAAAAGACATTATATGTTATAATTGTAATAAGTATGGACATATAGTGAGACAATGTGGAAGTAATACTATAGACCAAAACAAGAAAGAGGATGCCTAAACCAAACTCAAAAGAGAATTTGTGCAAGTTTGGAAGTGGATGCAACAATGAGACAATTAAAAGGAGTAATCTGTGCTTGTGCAAAAGGCACAAGGATCAATGGCAGGGAGGCCATGATGGAGCACAAAGCACAAGAAGAAATGGTAGTGAAGACCATGTTGAAGTAAGAGAGATATGATGTGCATAGTGGAAAGATGCTACAAAGTGGAACAATAAAAGAAGATTTACTATAAGTGGTATAAAATAAATTTAAGATTGCAACGAAGATGACAAAAAAGATAATATCTTTTTCATTTGTGATTATGAGAGGAATCATCAACTCAGGGGGAGCAGGGTGTACAACCCTTTGAAATTGATGTCAAAGGGGGAGAATTGAAGATAGGGGGAGTTCATATACCAATTCATGGGGATTGCCATCAATGACAAAGGGAGAGAATGTTGGAATAATTGTCATTGATGTTAAAGGAATTGTAATGGATATGAACGAAAATGTCAAACAAAATTGTTTCCAGAAGTGAATGGAATTATCGCCGAAAGTGAATGGAAATATCGACATAAGTGAATGGAAATGTCAATGGTCAAATTTCTTGGAAAAGAGGTACCTCTTAGATGGGACACATCCTTTAAAGGCTATCTAAGGGAGAAGAAATGTGGAAGTATCGTAAGTATTTGATTTGAATGAAGATCATATAAGTGTGAGAGAGAAGGAAGAGAGGAAGAGAAGAAAATGAAATAGAATATCTCTTAAGAAAAGAAGTGTGAAGGGTAGATTTATTTTAATGAAGAATATTATTTGAGAATTTTGAAAGAGAGGAGAGCAAAAAGTATATAAGAAAATTAGTGAGAGAGAAAGTGTAAGATAAGTAAATCCATCATTCAATTGAAGAAACAATAACAGACGGTGAAATAAATTTGGCTTGAGATCGGTGCCTCATTGTTTAGGGGTTGGTGCTCTTGTGGGTTGGTGCTCATGAATTGTCTGGGTTGGTGTTTGGTGAAGGGGATCGGTGTCTCCAGTGGGTGGCTGCTCATAAATTGATCGAGTTGGTGCTTGGTTTTGGGGATTGGTGTTTCCAGTGGGTTGGTGCCTGAAAACATTATAAAAGATATATATATATATATATATATAAGCAATATTTTGCCGTGATTTTTTTGACAGGGTTTTGATGTAAATCCTGTGTTCTCTCGTGTTATTAATTGCTAGAGCTTGAATGTTGTGGTTGATTAAATTTGAAAAGATTAAAATATTATGTTATACTAGTTCACTCCCCCCTCTCAGTATAACCCTGTGCTTAACATCAACATCTAGAATTTAAACATGTGCCATAAGACACTATAGTGTCCTCACTCAACTTGCCTAGTTGGGTAGGATAGTGTGATATTTTAGAATGTGAGAATGTTGATTGTTATTTATCACTTAGACTACTTCCTAATTTTTTTTGAATATGTAGATGAGTTAACAAACTTTACCTATTAAATTTATTCTTATGAGAATTGAAAGACACACTTTGCATAAAGGAAACTCATTTGCATTTAATTGAAATAAACTTTACATTTACTAGAAATAGACTTGCATTAAAAGGGAAATTACACTTTGCATTGAAAGGGAAATCACACTTTGCATTGAAAGGGAAATCACACTTTGCATTGAAATGAAATATACCTATATCAAAATAAATACACTCTTAAACTATAAACTAGAAATACCAGTTGCCTGATCTTCAGAGAGAAGTGGGCTCTTTCTCCTTCCTTAGAACATGATCAAATTTTACTCAATAATGGAATGGAATGATAAACTTTATTAATACTTCATTTTCAAAATGACATATATAGATTCTATGAAATTACACTTGAATTTTTCTTCTCTTGTTCTCTATTTTCTATTATCTGATTGATTATTTAAAATGAGAAGTAGACATGTATTTAAAGCACATCTCAATGAATTTTCTCAAGATACAATATTTGGTGATCCAAACAACCAAATATACTTATTAAAAATATAATATCTAGGAATAATATCTCACGTTTATAAGAAGGCATTGGAATTAATTTAACTAATAATAGATCAAGTGTAACTAACATAGATTTGAAGAGATTATATCCATTTAAAAAAAATAGAAATAAATTTATATCTATATCATTTTAGACTATTGCTATGAATAATAATTTTTAAAATAAGATATCTAAAGAAGGAAAATCTATATATAAATAGTAGATATCGTTGGAGTTGCCATATTGATCTGTAGCGTACAATTGGGTATCTCCAGAGCATGACTAGACATATTCGATGCACATATGGGCAAGTCCTTAAAGTGTCTTTGAAACCTCTTAAGATCTCGACTAAGGATCTTTAGAGCTCAATGTATTATACATTGAGTCCTCAAAATTATTATCAAAAAGTTGTTGCCAAAACTATTGATGACTTCTCAAAATAATCCTACCATAGGGATGTATCTCTATATATAAAAGTGTGCTCATTTCATTCAAGTTAGACACAAATAACAAGATAGAGAATCAACAATGTGTCACATATGAATAAAAGACAATTTCACTCATTTCCTACTTAGATGAGACCTTAACTATTAAATGTAATGTAATATATAACCAAGAGGTAACACTTATGCATAGTTTATATGAGATGTACTGAGCTATATATAATGTTCATAAATTCATACCACTCCATCATTAATAAATGCATGTCCCATTCTTTAAAATTTGTTACATCTTTCCTGAAGTGTATGCCATCTATAAAAATTCAAATTTCTTAGGTTGTTCATAAGAAACTGCCTTTTCTATTTCAACCTCAATTGTTTATAATAACATTTCCTTTACAATCTTCATTCTGAATACCTATTTCACATGCCACCTCTTATGTACCTCATTCTACCTATTTTTTGCATCCGTCATGCACCCTATTTTTCACACCCCATTGTATTCTAAGCTCTTCGATCTAGTATAATTTTTCCATTATTTCTTTCACGTGCCTCCTGTACATGTTTAATTTTGTGTGCTTACTTTACATGCATCCTTTTGCTTAATCCTATTGAATACTTATTATATACACCTCCTCTTATGAAATTTATAGCTTAAGTAGGCTATCCATCCTTAAAACCCACCCCATACTAAAACCCGTGTGTGGTCCTCCACATCATATCATAGTGTAATTCATGTTAAGAAAGAAAAATAGTGTAAAATAAGAAAAAGCATATCAAAGAGTATAAAACCAATTAAAATAAGGCATGAAACCAATGAAATTATTATTTTAAAATGAATAAAAATATTAGATGAACCTAGTGGCATACACCTTGTTCACTAAAGTGAATGATTACATAGAATGATAGGGCCGAAGCTAACTATCATTGAAATGTCTTAGTAGGTATTGGATATCTAATCTTTTAAATTTGAAATCACCTATCGATTAGATAGAATGAATAATAAATAGACCATCCCACTAGATTTTTAATTTACTTTAATGAAATATAAATTTTGAATCATAGACCAGGACATGCATACTAGGAAGAAAAACATTGGTTTTGATATGTTAATCATGCCAAGCTTTTTGTTTTTAATCTCAACTCCTTGGCTCTAGTGTGTGGGGAAGCATGACTCATCAAGATAAAATAGAGTGTTTGAACATGATTGTAAGGACTCTTCATCATCTAATCTACCAACATGTGTAATATGCAAAGAGGGTATAAGGAAATCTACCAGTAAAATTGATTTAGCACCAAAAACGAGATTGAAGGGAGTACTCTTATTTAACCTTTTGTATGTGGTCTGATATGCCCATAATATTGTGAAAAATACATAATCCCAATTAATGTGATTGATGTTGAAAATATTTTTTAATGTGTGATCTAGGATCTCATTGAATGCTTCAGCTATGCCATTAGCTTGAGGGTGGTATGGCATGGTTTTATGTTGTGAAATCATGAATTCAACCAAGAGGATGCATATTATCTCTTTGAGAAAGTGAGTGACATAATCACTTGTTAAAACTAAAGGGCATCCATACTTTGTGATGATATTTTCCCATAGAAATATTTTATTAGTCATAGAAGTACAATTGTGTGTGGACACTGCATCAACCTAGTGTGTGAGATAGTCTATGGTAATAATGATATACCGCATGCTAGTCTATCACATAACTAATTGAATGTGCCCAATGAAATCAATAACCCATTTCTCAAATGGTTCATGAGAAAGTATTGTATGAAGAGGCATAACATTCCTTTAGTTTGGTTTACCTACACATTGACAAATATCACATTGGCATGTATAAGCTTTGTCATCTTTGAATAATGACCACCATAATCTAGTTGGGAGAAATTTTTGTGATGTTACATTGCTAAAATAATGTCCTCCTATGACAACCTCATGGAATTATTGAAGGACTTCCAAATTCTCATGATTTATTATGCATCTTTGTAGTACTTCATCTTGACCAAGTTTGTATAGGTCCCAACTAATTAGCTAGAAAGGGGTAGTGCATACAACTAGTTACTTTTTCTATTGGGTGGTAAGATTGTCTAGCATGAAACTTATTGTAATAAAAGACATAATTTCATCCAATTATTTATGAATGAATATAACTTCAAAAAATTGTACATATGATAAATCATCCTCTATGGCCTATGTTTGTTTACTAAGATTAAACATGTGAGAGGTGGTTTAGAATAAAATTAACTTTTCTTGGTTTAATGACCACAAAATACTAGAACTCTTAGAAGAGGACAATCCATCAATAGACATGCATGTGTAATACTAGTTTATTTACCAAATACTTGAGTTCTTCATGATTTATGTTGAATAAAAATGTGGTTTCCACCAAGTATTGGTGAAATTTTTGAAGTTCATAAACCATAGACAAGGCCTCATGGTCTATCATAGAGTAGTTCCATTCTATAGGTGTGATCTTTTGGATAGAAAAGTAAATAGGATGATCAAGGTTAACCTCATTGGGTTGTGCTAGGATAACACCTACTACCATGCCTAAAACATTAACATGCATGTGAAATGGCTAGTTCTAGTTTGAGAATTGAAGAATGGGTGTAGTCACTAGTTTCTCTTTCAGGGCCTTAAATGTTTGATGAGGTTGAATCGTCCATAATAATAGGAAATTATGATTGAGTAGTTCTTCAATTTGGGTGGATATGTTAGAATAACCTTGAATGAACTTCCAATTGTACCTCATCTAACCTAAGAAGGTGTGGACCTCACTCTGAGTGTTTGGCACTGCGTGTTAGATAATGATTATATTTTTAGTGAGATCCATCAATAGTCCATCCGGATAAATTATATGTCCTAATAGAATCTAGATGGGGTGGAAAATATGTACTTCTTTAAAATCAAGGAAATCTAAAGCTAGAAAAAATGTTCAAACATGAGGCATAAATTGTCATAGTGGATGTGCACTAAACCATACACAGTCCAATCATCTAAGTACACCT
The DNA here is from genome assembly GCA_037957365.1 of Torreya grandis. NCBI lineage: Eukaryota > Viridiplantae > Streptophyta > Pinopsida > Cupressales > Taxaceae > Torreya > Torreya grandis. The sequence goes on along the minus strand of JARHVA010000119.1, from coordinate 7,726,652 downwards.
AAAGAAAATTGTGGATGAAGTCTTTAAAATATTTGAACATAATACATGAGAACATGACAAATGCCTTTGAGGTCAAAAGGCATAAAATTGTATACAAAATAACCCCACTCAGTTATAAAGGTTGTCTTTGCCTTATCTTCTTCAACAATTTGTACTTGGTGATAGATAGAAAAGCCATCGATGAATTTATAGATCTTTCACACAACATTTACCAAAATTTATATGATGAAAGGAGTTGGGAAAGGGTCCATTACACATATCACATTGAGTAGACTATAGTCCACATAAATTTAAATACAACTATCATTCTTTGTTAGGTTGTGGAGCTAAAAGCTTCACTGATGCAAACATGGAGGAAGTTGTTGAGAGGTTACTGAGTTACAGAGCAACCAACATCAGTCTGATCAATCAACGTCAGTCATATCTAGTGTAGAGAAAACTAACATTAGTCAGGGATCAGCTGGCATTGGTCATCTCCAGCCAGACAGGGATTGACGTCCGTCACCTGTGCAATTCCAAAATTGTTGGTTGCACGAATAGTTTGTTAACAAACTAGTTGTTTGCATGTTAAAGGCTAATTTTAGTCTTGGAGCTGAGGATCTAATTATTCTAATTAGATGTCTAATTATTGTTTGCATGGGATCTATATAATAGACTCATGGGATGTATTGTAAAGTGTGCTAGTTGAGTAAGAGCAAGGTTAGCTCCTTCAGAGTGAAGAGAGCAAGGTGTGTTCCTCCTAGTTCCACAGGGGTGTCGAGTGTGTATGATCAGGTAGAGCTATAGGTTGTGCAAGTTCTGGTAGAGATCCACAGGGGTGCTAGTTTGGAGAATCAGAAGGGTTCTTCATGTGTGTAGGATCTTGGTTGGTAGGTGTGCAAGGCCACATTTGGAGATCTACATGTGTAAGTAAGATCATTTATTTGAAAGTGTGTGTGTGCGAGGTCAAAGGAGATCTATGGGGTAGCAAGATCAAAGGTGACAACAACACAATAGGTAGCAAGATCAGGTGAGGTCTACTTGGAGTATGTTGTGTACTTGGAGTATGGTGTGTACTTGGTCGTGGATTGCATGGAACACTTATGTATTGGTAGTAGTGATACTGACTGGTGGTACTGGTAGTAGTGATACTGACTGGTTGGAGGTGAACAACAACTCTATGCTTGAGTTGTTGTTGGGACCATAATTGAGAGAGTGAGCTCTTGAAGATATTTACTATTTATGCCCTAGAGGTGTGGGAGCCCTAGAGGTGTGTAAGGAAGAAGACTGTGGCATCTTCTTTATTGTATTTCCTTCTAGAAGAGTATTAATACAATTGGGTATTGTCTCTCATATTCTATGTTATTTTTGAATTCTAGTTACTTGTTACTTTTGGTTAATTCTGCATTTAGTTGCTTGTACATGGTAATCAATTGTGCTTCCTAATCCTAATAGTGGAATCAGAGCATGTTTGTTGTTCTAGATTCTTGACATTATTGATGTTGATCACAATGGGAATAACACATTCATATTCATCAATGGGAGTAATAACTCCAATGTGTAACATGCTATCAATTTCCTCTTTAACCCGAGTCTATAGATTTGGGTTCATCTGATATATCCATTTCCTCATTATTCAAATGCCTTTAACCAACTTGATGTGTATTCTTTTATAATAATAGTTATAATCCATTAATTTTCATTTAGATGCATGGGAAAACATCCTAGTACTCATGTAAAAGTTAAAATATTTTAGTTATCTCAACATCAGACTAGTAATTTCCCACAGTGGTTAGTTTAGGTGCATCATCCATTCCAATGTTGCGATAAACAATTTGGAGTGGAATAGAATACAATTTTTACTCAAACTACAAGGTATCTATGACATCACATACCTCAAACTCTTTATGTAGAATTAAGTGATCAAATTATGGATATGGAAGATCATAATTGGCATATCAATAGTGAATAAAATGTAAAGGAATAAGTAGACAATGTTTGATGTCCTATCAGGTGTTTGTGTCTTTGCACATTTTTTGGTGAATGTATCATGCCTTATCCCAAGCACATAGGGTATCATAAAATGTAAGTACATAATAATTTTGATAAAATTATTGTCAATGATCTCAAGTCTTTCACATTTTGTTATATCTTTATTTGGATAAGTAATACCACTATAAATTAGGGTAGTACAAACATGATTGTCATAGTGAAAGTGATTATGCATGACTATACATATTTGCTCCTATTTATGTAATTGTTACTAATGAGTATACCACCATTGAATAACTATCCCTTGAAATAAAAAGTGATCATGTGAAACATTTCATCCATATTAACTTAGTATGCCTCTAACTAGTGTAAGTATTCTCATACCTCTATCTAACCATGAAACCTACGTACCTAGTCCAATTTTAAGGGTGGTCCATCTATCAGGTGTCCACCAATGAGTCAAATTTTTTTGTGGCACTAAGAAAGGTTTGGAGAGGAGCTTATGTCACTATCTAAGACACCACATAGGTACCTTGTTAGATCATATGTACCATGATCCCATTGGTCATAAGAGACACTAATAGTGTTAGAAATGGACTAAGCATCTTCCTATTGTAAAATCCAATCAGGAGTAGGACCCATATTTTCATGTCCTTGAGTAGTAATGTTATAGATTATATTAACATCCTAATCAACATCAATGGGTTCTATAAAAGGGGATCATTGGTTATTATTTAGAGGTATGAATAGAACTGAGTGTCATTCTCAAAATTGATATACCTCTTATTAAAATGTAAGTCATAATTATTTTCATAGCATCAAGGTCAACCCAACATAATAGGGAAGTCATAAAATTCAACAATATTTATTACCTCAAAATTTCCCTTGAATGTGCCTCCCAAGATGTTGATGGTGGCATAATTAAAAATGCCTATGGGTAATGCATGTGTTTTTTTGGCCATGAATAAGACATGTGTGGATGTTTTTAAATTGGGGCTCCTCATAATTTTCTAAGAATCTTTGGTTAGAACATCAACCTCCATACCAATGTCTATGAGGATGTCATAGATCATCTAACCATTAATAGATGCATTGATAAGGACTTCTTTATCATATTCTAGGTTTGGTTAAATATGGGTATCTTGTCATCACACATGGTTCAAACAATGGTCCTTAGAAGGATTTAACATTTTCTATTGAAACTAATTATTAAGGAGAGGAATGATTTCTTTATTAAGGAAGAGTTTGCACAACTCTCAAAAATCATCATGCCCTGAGTCCATGGTTACCATGTCTCTTTATATCTTGGCTTGAATTATAAAATCCTTATATTTTAAGAACTCAATTTTGCATTGTAGTTCTTATAATAAGGTCATTGTGTCATTCAACTCTTCTTTCTATCATTAAGCATCAAGATAGTGTTGTGCATGAGGATTTTTACATTGAACCTTTTTAGTAGGTGGATTTGAAACTAGTTGGGAATGAACACCACTCCATGTAGTAATATTAACCTTGGGTCCAACTGGTAGAGTGGTAGGGAACACTATCGACTAAGCATTAGGAGTTTTTACAACATGTATTAACCTTTTGCTCTTATTATTTCATACTTTAGTAATGGTAGAATAGAAATTAAGATATTCTCTTAGGCAATGCTTAGTCTTACAAAATGTGTAGGTTGGATAGATAGTGAAGTCATGTTGGTAGTGGTATAGAGAACCACACTTTTAACATGTCTTAAGTGGAAATTGACCACCATTGCATCAATTTAAACACCCTTAAACTCTAAAATATCAACCTCCACCAGCCTCCTAGTTGTTAGATATGTAATTTTGGCATGTACCTCATGTGTGTACTTCATGAATATCATTAATGACCTAACACTCATTGGTATCATCCATATATGCATAAAATATTTTAAATTTTAGTGACACTTTAGTTTGGGTGGTGCACTAAAGCAAGGAAAAACTCCTTACATCATTATCTTCATTATAAATCTCACATGTTTATTTCAATACAACATGAACATTACTCTATAAATATTTGTTCCTATTATGGCCTTCCACTTCATAGTCAACACACCATAAGCCACTATAGGTTTTATGAGCATTATTATCCATAAGCTTCACCAGTTGAAAATCCATCACAATGATTTGAGCATCCATAAAGGGGCTAATCCCCATATCTATACTTCTCATAGCTTCAACATGGAGGGTGACTTCCAGTGCCTCACATGGTTTAAGTAAAGTCTTGTGAGATAATGCTCATTGAAACAAAAGTAATATACCTCCCAAAAACCACTACGTATGATGCATACGGTTAATCTAAAATGATAGTTTTTAAATGTGAATCATACATGTGCACACTCTTAGTGAGCTCTTTCTTGATATCTATTAGCCAAATATTGGCTACCATAGGATAGGGTCATAAAATTCTTCCTTTTACAATGCATGTTAGCATAGTTTAAGGGAAATTGATAAGTTTAAGGTAATGTTCATTATGATCCTATACTTGTCTATTCACTTCATGTCATGATTCAATATGGTTCAAGTGATGCTAAGGTTTTAGGGTGTCTTATTAAGTCATATGACACATGAAAATATCATGTTATACTCCTTATAGTCTGTACAAGTACCCAAATAGGTTTCATGTTATATCCAAGGTTAATAAGTCATTTTTTAAACTCTTCTATATGTCATTAACATGTGTAAATTTGTCAAAAACTACTTTAAGACCCCAAAAGGTGAAAACACATAGAGAGGTATTTTAAAATGAATTGTGATTTTTGTTATAAAGTGAGGTTGATAGACATTTCAAGATAAGCTAGTTTCAAATGAAGAAAAGTAGTTACAAGTGAATTTTAATGCTTAAAGGATGATATTAATTCACTTGTATGGATATATAAGGATTATTTTGGTGAAAATGGTTCAAAATATGTCTCTTCATATTCCCTAAGTTAAATCTAGGTTTCGAATGGAGGTATAGGTCTAAAAAAGGCATAAAATACTCCCTTTCTTCCTTTGACTCCTTAGCAAGCTTGTGAAGGCTAACTTCAGATCCTTGGTCCATAAAATGGAGAGAGAGTTAGGATTTTATCCTTTAAAAAAAATAGATGGTCCTAATGGAATTAAAATCTATGGCCATATTTTTTATATTGGTTTTTTCCTTTATGAACAATCCTTAAGATTGTAGATGCTTCTAAACTACTTGCAAAACCCATACATTTCTCATTTGATTAAATTTTGGACTTTTGGTGTAGATGAAAGTATGTGAGATATATTTTATGGTCTATTTAGTCCCATCATATCTTCTTCCATCCTTTTTTGGCACATGTGATAGTTGAAAGTGAGAAAAACCTTCATTTGTGCTAAGTGTAGTCCTCAATGAATTTGTAGGCAATTTTTTGAAGTCTGTAAGAGTCTTATTATGAGTAGATAATTTTAATAAAGGAATAAATATTGTCTTAAATTCAATTATTAATCTCTCTTATTCAACTAACCATTATAGTCACCTCAAATAATGTGCTAGTGGATGATGTGCAGTGTATGAAAACTAGGTAACTTGAGCAGAATCCATTTTGCATGATTAAAAGGCATGCAATAAAATAGTGGTAATGGATATAATATTTTAAAGGTTAAAATGGAAAAAATGGGCCAATTAAAAAACCTTCATATGTATAATAAACTCAGACCTTGAGGCCTAGCACCTAAGAGATCCCAATGTGTATATATAGGTCTATTACAATCCTAAAGAGGAAGGAGACTAATTTTGCAGTGGTGGAAAAAACATTAAGAGGTTATAAATAATAATGAGGAGAGGAATATTAGGGTAAAAATAAGTGGCATATTATAAAGACTAAAATAGTGTTAAAATGACTCACTTAATGGAACCTAATAGTAAGAGTCCAAATGTGGACCTACATGCCAATGTCAGTCATTAGATAAGAGTTTAATGTCTAATGAGAATGTGAGTGGGTGGGTAGAGGATCATATAGAACATAGAATAAATCCTAATAAATTTTAAATAATCCCAAGGGATAGGGTATATTTTAATAAATCCTTCATTCACATTTGCAACATATGTAGTTTCAAATCAAACACAGGCCTGAGGGTGAAAAGTGGAAGAAATTTGGATGTCAAGAAAAATTGAGTTTAATTTAGATGATTTGAGGCATGGGAAATATTTAATAGATTAAAATATTTATTTTTTAGGTATTTTTAGGGATAATATATCTTAGATAATCCCAAAGATCATCTACAACCAAGAGACCTAGCTGACTGCGCATAAACCTGTCATGAGAGAGTGGAAGAAATGTCACCAAGATGAATCATGTTTGAGGTGAAATAAAGTATTAACATGTTAAAAAATAAAATTTTAATAATTTAAAAATAATATAATAAAATTTAAGTGTCAATGAAGAAGATAACATCCATCCACAGTCAGTACAAGCCTAAAACTAGCACCTACAGGCATGTTTAGTCAAAATAAAAGATAAATGTGCATGATATGTGAAATCATGAAGTGGAAAAAATGAATATATTTAATTTAAATATGTTATCATTACATCCATATGATTTTAAAGATAAATTAAAGTAATTTCAAGGTTTGAGAAGACTATTTAAGCCTACTAGGCCTAAACTTGCACACATAGGCATGTGTGTAAAATTATGAAGAAGGTTTTTTTGTTGAGTGATAAATAAGAATAAATGATATAAAATGTGATTAATACTTAAATAGAAAATTTTATGAGGTTTTTGACTCCTTTAATAATGAGAAAAAGGGTAAACACAGTCTACTAGGGTTACCTACACCAAACTGCCATTAAACCTTGGTTATCAACTATTGAAGGTGGTAATGGGGTTGAGAAATGGGATGGTGAAGAAATCCATTAAAACATTTTATATTTTTAATAGACCTTAATGGGTTTTATAAAGTCAATAAAAATCACTTTTACATCTTTTCCCATAAATTCCTCTCTCTTAAGCTCATGAATGCAGGAATGATTACTCAAGAGACTTTTTTTTCTACTTGTAATTATACAGAGGAGTTATATGGGAGCCTAAGATAGTATGGAATTTTATGGGCCTTTATATAATTTAAATTTGTGGAATTAGTTTAGTGATTAAGGCCTTAGGCCTTATGAATCATTTTTAAGATGATAAATAGGTTTTAAGCTGGTATGAAACCTCTCTAGTGACCTGATGGGATAAATTGGTCTCATAAGTGATTGAAAAGGATGGAAAAACCCTTGAAATGATATTATAAACCTTCATAACTCTCTTTGTCACTCCCTCAAACCATTGGTTGGCATGTGTAGGGTACTATGTATAGAAAATGGTTAAAAAGGTGTGTTTGTAGTTCTATTTGTAAGCTAAGAAGATAGTGGATGGCCTCCAAATCAAATAAGAAGGCCTTATGAACCCATAAAAAGATTATATGATACTATAAATACTTTTATTCATGAATTTAAATATGATATAGAGGCTAATCAATCACTATCTTAAGTTAAAAGGGTGACTATCATAGTAGCTTGTTTAAAAAACATAGTTGCAGACCTATCAAATACTCTTAGAGAGATTCCATTCAATATATCCAGTTGTATTATGATGGTATAGGTATTATCAAGAAATTATCAAGCATTGGAGTCCATGAATCTCTAGAAAAACCACTCCAGTTACCTCTCAGGCTTGAACAATCATCTAAGCTAGGGTTTTGACCATTTCTTAGTTCACTCATCTATAAAAGGTCTAATATCATTAAATTTGGCATAGAACATGATTATGGGTTATGGAAAATGAATCAACATTTATCTAAATTTTCACATGTGTGAGCATTTACTAGAGCTAAATATCAATTTCTAGGCCTTGAGACCTAATTGAGGGCTAATTGAGAAGAGAAATAGGTGAAATAAGTATACTTTCACTTAGTGTCTATTTATGAAACTTTTTAAAAAGTAGGAAGAACATAGTGGGTACTAAAATATATGATTAGTTTTCAAGGATCATCTATAAAATGTTTTACACAAGGATATTTGTATGTTTTTAGGGTTACAAGGAATTGAAGACAAGTATGGGTTTTAAGTGTAAAATTAAGTCTTTGAGGAATCCAAGTATTGATATAGGTTTTTCAAGGTAGAGAGAGGTATATCATGGAGAGAGGTTTCATTCATGAAGATGGAAGCAAGATTTGAGACATTTGAGCAAGAAAGGCATAGTGAGACTAATGGATTTCAAACCTAAGGAGATATGATCATCACTACAACATTAGTAGTAAAGATATCCTAAGCATATCTAAATTGTCAATAATAAGATAAAAGGGTATCTCAATGTGATTTTATGACTAAGGAAAGCCACTTGTCACTTTTTAATCCAAGAGGAGGGAAGTTTAAAGAAAAGACAAGATGTGTCAAGCAAATAAAGAAACTCCCATGACATTTAGGAGAGGATGCATATTATAGAAAGAAACACATGTCATTGAAGACACTATGAAACTATTATTCAACCTCTTTCTTAATTTTAACTCTTGTTGGAGACTTATCATTGCTATTTTCTATGCCACTTCTCTCTCTCTCTCTCCTCTCCAACTCTATATATACAACCGTGTTTGGCTTTGTAAGGATCCTTTGGCTGAGTATGGTGAAGCCCTACTAAACTAAACACTTGTATAATGCATTTAAATGATGAATAAAGATGATTCTTACTTCTTCACATGCTTGTAACTAGTGTAATTGTGTGATTATTCATGAATGTTAGTAGTAGTTTTTGTACTCTATCTCATTTGTCCTCTCCTACCAATTTACAAATGGATTATCTTATTACAAGTCACATGGTGAGTTTGATGTAGTTATGCATGGTTTGAAAGTGTATTTAAATAATTAGTTCCTTACTTAGACCTTTTGACCAGCCCTCTCATTCAATACATTGTCTATGACCTCTACATTGAAATGCTCATGATTGAAGGTTCTTGTTTGAAAAGTGTAATCAGATTTAGGCCTAATTCATTTTCTTAGTGCATGATAGTCTAGTGGAGGGTATTGATTTTGTGTATCACCTCCCTTAGTTTTTTTATATGATATCCTTCTCTATTTTCCTTTTCAAGATAGTGGTGTAGTTTAGTGAGCCTATCTGATATATCAAGGGGAGCTATCCATATAATCTAGAGGTTTAGTCCACGTAGAGGTCACCCAAAGCCTAGGACTAATTCCATTATATATTCAAAATTGAGAAGGATTGAATCACCCTCTCAAGTGTCAAATTTAAACTATAATAATATATTTTAAGGAAAAAATACTTTACTGCTCAAATTTAGGGATATCAAATTCTTGGAGAAAATTAGTCTTTAATAATTCATAATTCACAACTACTTGTTGGGGATAAATTTTTTGGTACCATTTATGTGTGTAAACCAATAAATAAGTGGTAAATTAAGTTACCTTTTGATTACAATAAGTGATACCCCACATTTTACAAATTATTTCACACTTGTGAACACATTCTACTGAATTTTGACACCTTGATATTTAGGCAAGTGAAGTGTCATCTTGTAGTAGACTGTAGGTGCATTGGGCAGTTGTAGTGGAACCTGCTATGGTAATCCTTTATTTCCTCTTAAACCATGTTGTGGAGGTCTACCAATGCCTCCTATGGTACCACTTAATTATCCATCTCTAGTAGAACCACCACCGATACTTTCTCCTATGCCTCCTACAATAATAGGTGCACTAGAGATAATGGGTGTTTGGGGAGTTTGATCAGTTATTAGTTGACCTATAGTCTACCCACTAGTTAGATTTAGTCCACTAGGCATTCCAAGTTGATTCATAGGTTTTTCTTAGAAAAAAAGGTATAAATTAATGGTAAATTGCCATCTTGATCTTAAATTACCAGAGACTCCTCTAAAGATTTTGGTTTTAGATTTAACTTCAGATTCCACACTATTAGTATCCCAATTCCTAACAAAAATTTCATCAAACTTAAACGAGTATGCACTTTGACGGGCAAATTGGGTCTATTTGGGTTGGATTATGCTATCAATGTTTATCCTAATTCTTTCATGCATACTTGGGCAAAAATGGGCATGAATGGTTAGGGATTACTCATTGTAGACACCCCATTTTGGCCATAACCATGTTCCAACCAGAATTTAGATTGATTTCTACCAAATAGTACAAATTAAGCCTAGGAATCACTAAATATCCCAATTTTGTCTACACATTAGACATTAATACCTATAATCATGTTGAGAAATCTTTATTTAGGGCATTATCTTATATGCAATAATAAATTCTCACATATTCATCACTAGTCAAGTTGTGACCTAACAAATTGATAGATTAGCCTTTGGACCCATTAATCAAGGCACATAATTCCTAAAATACAAAAATGCTAAGTAGAATGAATTAAATAATAAAATCAAATTCAATGCTTAAGTGAAATTTCCATGTGTAATTAGTGAATATGAATTTTTAAAAATTAAATTCTAATAAAATTGAGGTCATGATGATTCCATCATCCTTAAAGTCAAGGACTTGAAAATATCTCAATTAAAGCATTAAATTTAGAAATGGAAAGCCATGTGTAATAAATGGGATATATATACCAAATATTAATTGCTTGTCCCCTCCATAACTCAAGAATGGTTAAACTAAACCCAACTGTGGTTAAAGCTAACCTAATTGGACTTGGGTTAGTGTTATTATGAAAGGCTATATATATATATAAGTGCCAAGACCATTCTAAAAAAAGCTCTAAAGCCAATATTATAATGTTTAATTATTGAGAGACAAAGCATTATTATAAGGTTATAATGTTATAATATAAATAAACTGCTACATCTTGCCATAGCTAAGCTAAACATTGACAAGGTGACAAAGAGAAACAATGCAAGGAACACCATTATCAAAGACTCTTTGAGCATATGATCCAACACATTCCTTTATGGATAAAATGTAACTCTTGCTCTCAAGGAAGGTAAAAAATACTTGTTTTATCTTCCATTGTTAGTTACTTGCATTGTTCTCTTATTCTTTGAGTGTTTAGGCTTGAGGTGTTATATTTAATAGTGTGTTTATATTAAGTTTTTTCATACTAACACTTGAATAACTCCCATATTGTATTCCTACATCACACTCACCATGAGTTTTTTATTTCCTTTGAATTCTTGTGGCACTTTTAGTATCCTCTCATTTGCATCTGGGATCGCTATCTCTCATAACCTTATGCCTGGATTCATCATACTTTAGCTTATGAAATTATTGATTTTTGACTTCCATGCTAAACTACCAATCCCATACCGTTGCATACCCATTTACTTCCACACTAGTACATTTCTCATGCATGAGAGTGTTTATCCATCCATGGGGAAGTTCTCAAGTCTAGAATCAACCATAATATTCTTAATATCTAAAGGAAATTGATTGAAATACCTCCAATGTGGTTATATCAGAAAGTTAAACTATGTTTCCTTTATATAAGAGTATGTAGAGACAATGCATTCTAGAATGTAGCTATTGAGAGCTCCTTTCCACCACATGTCCAAGTAGTTTTAAACTTTTCTAAGGTTGTTTATTGCTCTACTGACCAAGGAGCCTTCCATCCATAATTTATTTAATGTTATTACACATATGCTAAAAGCCAAGCATGTATATAAATAGGCAAGTATACAAAGAATGTTCCATATAGATAATAATTTAAGTGATGATCTACCCATGTGTGCAAAGAAAATCTCAGTTCAATATTCTAAAGCAAAAAATTATCCTATATGGTACCAACCTAGAACTCAACTTTTATAAAGATATCCACTCGAGCATCTTTTTACCATCATGTTAATAAATGCAATAGGTCCCAACAAATAAACCAAAATGTTAGGTTTATTTATATACTTATTTCTTCATGATTAAGTACTAGTCACACTCTTAGATGAAGGGAGAATCCAATGTGCTAACATGCTAACATATCACAAGAGTGACCTCACATGATCACTTGAGGCATGCAACCTAGATCGGTTCCCATTGGTTATTCTTCATGATGGTAAATGGATAAATATTAATTTGAGTTAACATATTTAATCTTTGTTATTACAAACATCATTCTAGAGTTAACCATTTAATGCATTCACATAATTCAAGTACTATAGTATCATAAAGAAATATTAACACCAAATAAATTCAACATATCAAGGTTCATAGAATACTAATTCTATTGATCTCATTTGATAGGGTTACAAAGTTACTTCTTTCAATACACATTCTCTAGATCTCTATCCTGATAGCAACAACACATCTATATTAAACATTATCACCAAGGATTCCATCATTGTGTGAGGTTGGAACATTTTAAATTTTAGATTGAAGCATATAGCTGAGTTTGTTGATGAAGAAATTTAAAAAAAAATCATCAGATAGGCCTTCAGTTTGATTGGCTAGTTTTTAAAACAATTTAATATTCTTTCATGGTGCTAGTTTGATGAAGTTTAGTTAATGCTCCTATGAAGTCAACATAGGCACTAGGCCCAAAACTCATTAACAATAATTTGTATAATTCAACCCAATTTTATTTGGGATGTGACTTATGGTACCATTGGAACCACTGACAAAGTTACTTATCTAAGTGAAATGAAGATATAAGGACTCTTTCAATAGTGAGATGTAGGCTGAAATATTTTTCTACAAAGTATAGCCATTTGGTAGGTTTAGTGTCATCAAATATGGGAAATTTTAATTTATCTATATGAAATTGTGTTCTTAATAAGAACTACCATATTATTTATAATTATCAATAGGTGTAAATGCATAACTTGCAACATGGAAGATGGGCATGTGGTTATTGAGTTTAGATACTTGGAATTCAATTTATGTCATATGACCATTGAACTCATGGGGCATGGTGCCTATATGGGTAAAAACCATTTACAAGGGGGTTTAGGTTTGGGGGATGTTGGAAAATGTTGAGTTAATTTATATGTCAAATTGGTCATTTTTTAAAGATGATTACAATGGTGTAAAATGAAACAAGTGAAAAAAAATGTTTTTTAAAAAGTGTGTTCGAGCTGCAAACAGGAATATTTCTGTATGGAAATTTTAATTTTATTTTATTTTGAAAATAACCCTTAAATTATCAATGTGATGAGAAAATAAAAATGGAGTATTTGACCTATGAGTACCCAAAAGATTCTACACTTAGATAATTTTTTTTTTATTCAACTGCAACTACAATTAGATCTGTTACTTCTATGGCAAAAACTAGATCTAAATTTTTTAGCTTATATCAAGTAATTAAAAATATATCATTGGAAATATGGCCAAAAATAGATCAAAATTTATAGAAAATAAAAAAAATAATGAGATTAGTTGGTTGTATGGCCAAAACCAAATCCAATTTTTAGCTTATATCAAACAATTACAAAGAGATTGGTTGGTAGTATGGCCAAAACTAGATCAACATTTATAGAAAATAAAAATAAATATGGTGAGATTGGTTGGGTGTAAGACAAAAAATAAATCATAATTTTGAGAAGAAGAAATCAATTATAATTTCAATGAGGGAATTTGTGTATGGTCAAATTTGTAAGTAAAATTCCTTACCAAAACTTGATAGTGATGGTGTAACACATAGACAACATTAAAAAGTCCTGTTAGAGATGTTGAAACATGGAAAGATCATGTATAAAATTCCATTTGGAATGAATTCATATAAATAAAATCCACATGCATATTATACTTATCTAAATCATTTAATTTTTTGATCTTGGATCTAATTTGAACACATATTTATGTTATTACTCAAATTATGTGTTGTAATTTCACATGGATGAGATCATTGATCGAATAATTATACCATACTTGGAAATGGTGGGCCCATTGATCCTATCATTCATCATTTTTTGAGTCTTTTTTACTTAGGTTATGTTCCATGTGCCTTAATTATTTCTTATGAATATTACTCAAGTTATCCTAAGTGTAAATCATGTTCTCGAGCACCCTATTTGTATTGAGTCAATCTAAGTCATTATAAAAGCAAAAAGGAGAGAGGAATCAAGTATCCATTTTTTTGATCCATTATCCAAGTTAGTTATAATGCTTACCATATCTTTTTCTACACTTGTGATGGAAAAATATTTGTGCATCACCCTCATGAAATAAATTGATGGTTTAGTATTTCATTTAGTTACATTATCACTTTTAAGGAAGAGGAGGTTCAAAAGCATTTCTCAAGCTCTTCCATTTATATAAACTTATATCTACATGGAAGTTTGATTATGGTGTGTGGGATAAATATTTTACAACTCCACCTTGATGGCTCCATGACTATATAAACCTTTGTTTGTTATGAGTGTCAAGCTCAGTAAGCTAAGGAAGAAGATTTCATTTCTACATTTCTATCCATTAGGTTAGAGAATCACAAGTACGTACACATGACCATAAATTTATAAAACCCATAAAGTAATGTAAGACAGGTACATTAGTCAAACTAAGATATCAATGATTCTACATAGGAATGACTGATGCATGCACCAATCTTATCCTTACATATTTAGAGGTTCAAATTTTACACAAGGTTAGATACCAACTTGCCAAATCCATAATTATAAATCCAAACAAAATTAAGGTGTGATTATTCCATCATATTTTATCTCTTTTTAAGTTTAATTATCAATTTTAGTAGTTTCATGTATTTTAGCCATTAGGGTAGATTTGACAGTAGTATTTTACATTGTGAAATAATATATCTCCTTAGGGAAATCATTTTTTCTTGTTTACATTTTATAACTGAATAAAGGGTAAAACAAAAAAATACTTCACAAAGTAAAGAATACGTAGACCTAAGGGAATATGGTTTATGAAGTTGGAAGAATGGCACATCAATATCATACATGACTACTCATGCATACACAAGATGGGTGAAAGAAGAGTATGAAGTGATTATAAGTACATGAACTATCATAATTTTATCCCACCCTTTTATCTGACCTTGAACACATTTTATACTATCCTAGTCTTTTCATGAATCTTGATAGTAAAGGCTTTGAACCCTTGGCACTCTGAACACATTCTTCATCCCATTATGGATTGCTCTCTTTGAGAAGCATATTATTTGTTTTGTCTAGGACATGTTATAAGATTGAACATTTTTTTGTCCCTTGACCAATTATTATCTTGATTATATCTCATGGACATTATGAACATCTTCAGTAGCAGTTCTACAAAGCAGTTTAACTAGGATAGTCTTGTGCAGCTTCAGACAAGTCAACAATCGCATCTTCTTAGTTCTAATATTTTCTATTCTTTCTTATTTTATCAATAACCTTGATCTCACTAATTTGTGAGCATGGGCCATTATAGATAGCTTATCTATCTTATTGGAATCTCTACTCTTAGGATGTGCATCTCCTTGACTAGATGGTCCCACCCTATGCATATTTTATCCTAAAAACATCAAAAACATTAGAAATACTTTGAAAATACCAAAAACATCAAAACATGATCCCTAAAGAAAAAAAACATTATCTCATGCTTATATAAATTTGTACATTCCCATTCTACCATCCCACACTCTCACTATTTTGTGAACAACTGTTAAGTTTAAACGCTCTTGCCAATTTGTAAGCATAAAAACACTAGCTCATTTCATCTTGTCCCATGCACTTTCCATTTGGAAAAATCATTATTTCTTGTCTCATAAGCTTCTTGTTTACTAGACCATTATTTTTTGTTTGTCTTATCTTCCATTTCTTCTATAACATTAATCATGCTAGTTTGATCATCATTTTTCTTCTATCCCATTTCCTTGGAGAACTACATTTGGCCTGAAGTTCATGTTGGAACATGCATTTATGGAACTATGTAGATAGTGTCCACTTGTCTTATACATCTAGAGTCATCTTGGCCAACCCATTCCTTTTCTTCTCTTCCCCCATTTCTTATATCATTATTCCTCTTTAATTAGGGAACAATTGTCGTGTCATTGTTCTTTGTTATAATGTGGTAGAAAGTAATGCCTCTACTACACTTAGTTTTTATTTATGTGTGTTTATTTGAGTTTTCTTGGTGTTTTATTGTGTTTTATTGGTGTTTTATTGTGATTTAAAACCTCTCCTTTTATTTCTTCTCCTTTTCTCTTTTTATTACTTCTTGTTCCATTCTTTGTCTTGTGTTTCGTTGTCTTGTTTTTCTATTTGATTTTGCTTTCCTCTTTTGTGTTTAAGAATGCCTTGATGGTCCACATGGATCTTGATTATTTATATCTTGGTTTCCTATCATTAATATGTTCTTACCTTTTGTATTTAAACATTTTTTTTCCTACTTAACTATTGATAGATCATATCTTGATTTCAAGTTAGGTTCATTTATGTTTATCTTTTTCTTTGTCTTTTAATTTTTGTTTAAATATAAATTATTGTAATTCTAGCTTTTGTCATTGTTTTACCATTATCCTTAGTTATAGGTATTCACATTTGAAATAGCTTAGTGAAATTATAATATTATGTCATTCTAAGTTATTCATACTTATGATGCCTAATTTCTTTTGCTATAACAAGCACTTTGTGCTCAAATCTCAATGTCTTAATGTCAGCATCAGCTCTAATGAATGATTCTCAAGAACACTTTGAAAAACATAAGCTCAAGATATGGAATTAGGCATATAGGTAACATGCATTTTAGGCTTCTTTGTATATGCTTAGACATGCATATTTTCACATACATTGTCAGTCTAATCAAATTTTGTTCATTTTTCATCATTCTTCATTCCATTTTCTCCCGAACTTGGGTGAACTACATTAGCCAGAAGTTCATGGTGGAACATGAGTCCATGAAACTATGTAGGCAATGCTAAATTTCTATTAAGGTTAGCTCATCTATCTCCATTCTTCTTTTCATCTCTCTCATCACTTTGTACATTCTCATATGCTTGGCTTTATATGGTTTTCTAAGCAATTACCCCTTTGCATGTATGTTTGTGCCTGCTTGCTTTAACCTATCTTTTAGGTTATATCCTTGAGCTATTTTTATTTCCAATTACCCATGTTGGGATGCACCATATAAACAATTTACAAATGAAATTATATCTATAGAGGCAAATCATTATTTATTCTTTATCAATGATCAAAATTTGCCCTACTGGGGCAAAACTATTTTATCATGATCAAATCTACTCTATTGAAGTACTTATTATATTCTCTTTGGAGACCTCGTTCTAGTGGTGCTTCCTTTCCTAAAGCATAATGTTCTCCCTTTGCCTTTAATTCCAATATTTCCACATTAAAACCCATGATAGAATTATTTATGTGTAACTTGTCTCAGGATTGATCAATGTTGTAAGCACACAGCTTGTACTTTTAAATTAGGTACATTTATAGTGTGTCCCTTACATTTATAGATTATATATTTCCCATTCCCCCTATCTCTAGGGAATATTATACCTCTCATTATATTTTGATCGTTGATGGTAATCATGTATGCAAGCATTAACTCATCTAGATGTGATCTATTCCATGGGTTAATCTCTCACTTTCTCTCTCTTTTTGAGAGTCCATCCTTCTCTTTCATCCTAGTATGTCCTTTTTAGGGGGCATCATGGGTTTGTTCTAATTTCTTCTTAACAACTCTTTTCTTTAAAAAGATATTACTTTGTCTGAATGTCTTGCTATTGCTTCTCAAATAGGGGAAAAATGTAGACATCCAATTCCTAACACCATTTATGTTGAGATTTCAATCTTACTCGAATTGCACTCAAATGCACATTTTAGGTCAAAATCTATAAAAAATCCTAAATTGGTCAAAATTGTCACTTACAAGTGCCATTTTAGGTCAAAGTATCCCTAAATAGGGCAATGCATTTTATGGGCTAGCTAACTTTGACCAGATCATTTTGAGTCAAAATGACCATTTTGCCATTTAGTGCTTTGGATCACTCTTTTCTTCTAATTAATTGGTACACATCATGTACCTTTTTTATTTGGTGTTGGAAACATCCTAAATGGGAATATAACTCCAAGACATCTAACATCACCTTCTAGTTCCTCTCCAATCAAATTATGACCCAATAATATGACGTTTTGATTAATTAAGGGCCAATTTTCAAATAATTACACAAATGTTGATTAACCTTATTTAAGGCTAATTAATCCAAATTAAGAGCTTAAGTGGATTTTACATGAGAGTTTTTGAATATTTATTTTTGAAAATTGATTCCTATTAACTGCATCATTAGGTGACATCATTTCTTGGGAAGACATCCCTAGGCCATAAATGTCACAAATATCAAGATTATGGGTCATCCATGCCTAGTTAATGTCTCCCATGCCTCTTAAATTCCCCTTCTTCCAAGGTCATGATGAGGATAATTATGTATTTAATTCCAAATATTAGGATTATCCATGGCCACACATCTCAATCTTGAGATCGACAGTCATGGTTGATCCTAACCAATCTCAAAAATCTATAAATAGAGAGGCTATGGACATGAATTTTGAGCTTGAATATTGAAAAGTTATAATGTTAAATTATTTCCACAAGGTTTTCCATTTGATCATATATTTTGCTTGCAATGTTCATTGATAGGCTAGTTTAGTGATTTAGAATCATGAGCCTATGTTTTATGGAGTGTTCTTGAGGCATCGGAGGAGCTTACCACCATTGTTGACAAAGATAAGGATGCTTGATCAAGGGAGAACATATTTTTGAGCCACATGGGTATGGTGAATCAATTTGGGAAGGTAATATGGTGTTGATTTATTTCATTTGTTTCTTGGTATCATTTATAATTCTCATAGGAATAGATAGGCTTGGTTAGTTAGTTCTTTATGGATGTTTGATTATTTATGGACTAATGCTTGACTAACTTGCTTTGTAATCCTCTCTACACCCACCACGAACACTACCAACCTCCCCTCTATCAAACCTAACCCATTGATCAATACCCTTTTACTAAGCTTAGGGGTATTTATCCCTTCTACTTCACTACCCATTAGCACAAAGGTCACTACCTCCCCTGTTGTTACCAAACCAATGACCACCCATGCCTAATCTATAAGAACACCTTAGTAGTTACCCATTGCACCTAATCTAGGATACATCCCTAACCCGCAAGGGTATGTGCCCACTACCCAAGCACCATCATCCACCTACGCTACCCAACATCTAGCATCCACATTCCAATAAGTGACAACCTCTGAATTGCTAAACAATTACCAATATGTTACCCAACCTCAACTATAATATCATCCTTATAATCCTTTTGGTGTACCACCTCAAACTGACCTAATGAAAATGCTCGTGGACAAGATGACCAACCTTGAGTCATCCATTTTAGTGGCTCATAACTTCTTATCCTATGATCATATTTGTAATGGACCTATTCATCCTTCTATCCCCATCAGACCTTACCCTCCTCAATGGGAGCTTTCAAAATTTACCATATTTTAGAGCAATGACCTATAGTTAAACCTTAGGAATTTTAGGCATGCATGTTACATCATTAATTATGATGATGCCCTTCTCCTTTGAGCCTTCCCCATGTCTTTAATGGGCAAAACACTCAATTAGTATAGTTCCCTCACCAATAATTCCATCTTTTATTTCACCCAACTAAGACAAGTACTCTTAGATCGCTTTCCCACTAACATTTCCAAGAAGGTCTCTAGCACTGACCTTTATTCTGTCAGGTAATTTTATGATGAGTCCATTTCTGATTTCATCACTTATTAGAGAATCTTGATTAGTTACCTTTAATTTTCCTTGCCTCAACTTGAACTTATATAACTTTTCACTTGAGCTTGCACCAAACATATATCTTCTACACTGCATGTCCAAAGCTTTATAACTTTTGATGAATCTTTTACCATGGCATGTAAACTAGAAAAATGGGCCATAATGAGGGTAAATTGAAGTTATGAAATAAGAACTCTACCTTCAAGACCAATAAAACCTCTTCTTGTAAACCAAAAAACTAAGCTAATACTAAAACCAAGACTAGGGGAATTGTGAATGACATCATCCTTAAAACCACCCCTCCACCCAATGTCAATCAAAAAAATTATCCCATTACCTCCAACCAAAACATAAGGAACCCAAACTAAAGCAAAAAAAAATAATTCACTCAACTTGGAGAGTCTTATACCTTGATTATGGAAAAGCTACTAAAATCTAACCTTATACAACTTCCACCCATCAAACCTACCCAACAATTTGATTCTTCTCATCCTACACCTATTTGGTATAATGAGAATGACCTCTATGCTTTTCATCAAATATTTAGACATGACATTAGCTGATGTAATACTTTCAAGAATGTTGTTCAGAGTCTTATCGACAAAGGGGAACTTGTGTTGGATAATCCCAATGCCCCTCAAAATTAAGATCTTGACATCTTTAGGAAACCTTTTCCCAACCATGCCCCTGTCAAAGCTGAAGACACACAAGTTGAATATTCTCATGATGCCCACATGATCAATATGGTCTTTGATACACCTATCAACCATTCTACCTACTTTTCCCCCACTTCATTTATCAAGGTGGTGGAGTCACTTTCCCTTCCTTGAGAGGCCTAAACTAAGGAGGTTCCTTTTTCCTTAGCTTCACTCATAAAGGCTTTGGAATCATCATGTACCCCTTTGGATAACCAACCTAAACAAATAACCATTCCTGGGCCACCATCTCCCCTAACTATAGATCAAGCCACAAGTATGGACATCTTGCCTAGGGGAGTAACATTTTCACAAACACCCCTCAAAAAGTGATCACCCAGCCCAAACTTACCTCTCTTGATTGAGGAAATGAACAAGGATATAAACCCTCCTCCTCAACCCATAGGTTTTTCCTTGGCACATGCTACCTAGGAGGCTAGACTAGTATATAAACCTTTTTACAAAATCATTCAAAAGTTAGGTATGATTACAAAACTAGACATAGATCAAACCACTTTTTGGCAATAGTTATGGGTTCCCTACATCAATGAAATTTAACCTTCTAGTATGCCTCTAACCAACCAATCCATCATTTCCCCATTGCCTCTCAAGCCTATAAGAACTTCTACCAACCCCTCACCTTCTTAGTCAACCAACACAACCACCTCTCCAATGATCACACCAGTAACCAAACCTTTCAAAAATCTTGATGTCTTCCCTACTCAGAGTTTGGTTTACCCATCCTTGAAGGTGGAATCAACCTCACCCAAGCCTATTCCCAAGTCTCAACCCACACCAACCAAGGGGATAAAAACATTGAAGGGCAGCATGACTAAGACTCTACCTCCCTCTACCTTTCCCTCTTTCTTAGGGCCTCACCCTTCCACTTTGCTTAAAAATTAACCTCCTTTAAACATGTATTTCCCACTACCATTAATTATGATAGCCCACTTATTATCTGATGCATTGGTCCTTCTTAGATTACTAATAGTCAGACCATCAAACTCAACCACCCCAACTACCAATATACCTAGACCAAAGCCATCAACTAGAAATACCACCTTACTCAAACCATCTCTCACCAAACCTATTGCCACCATCACACCCATTTTACCAATCCAAACCATGATCCTTATACCTTTCTTACCTCTAGCTAAATCCTATATGACCATTCTTCAAATATTATTACATACCTCCTGCCTCACATTACCTCTTATCAAACCTTTTGATACTCTTGATTTGAAGTCAACCTAGTATAATGAACATCAAATATGATCCTATCACAAGACACTTTGACATGACACAAAGAATTTCAAATCCCTCTAGGCCATTATCCACTAACTCTATGATGAGGATTATCTTTTAGTAGATGAAATTAAATCCATTCCTCCACCAATATACCCAATAGTGAATCACCAACACATTCCTAATCCCCCACTCTCACCTCAGAGTGATAGAGAATATACCCAACCTCATATCCTACCTTGCCCCTCTATCCATACCATTAATGTGGTCACATGATCACAAAAAAATAATAAAGGGAAGGCTAAAGTGTCTATTCCATGGACATACCCACCAACTTACCCTAAACTAAACCATATCCAAACCTCCACATCTATAGCTACGTAAAAAAATACCATCTTATGCAATTCAGAGGCTAACCCCCCTAAATCCATCAAGAGGGTCATTCTTAATAAATTTTACTAAAACCCAACTAAGATGAGCCTCTATGAGTTCATTTCCATCTCACCCCACCATCATCAGGGCATGATAAAGTATATGCAAGCTATTGAGGTTAGAAAATGAGAGTCCTAACCTATATAAGTCTTCAAAATCACTCTCCAAATCTTTACCCTTGTTACCTTCAAGGATTTAGATTTACCTTTTATCCATCTTACGGACTTGGATCCCCATCTTTTTATTATAGCCCACATCAACTAAACCCACATCAAATAGGTTATGATCGATGATGGACCTAGTATCAACATCATCTCTTCCCATGACTATGAGAAACACAAGCTACTAGATAATGTTAAGTTTAAAACTTCAACCATCCTTAGATCTTTTAATGACACTATAACCACTACCTTGGAAACTATCATCCTTCACATTAAGCTAGGACCTCACATGCTCCCCAAACTCTTTTATGTGGTCAAAGGTGAACTCTAATACAATGTTTTATGAGGGAGACCTTGGATTCAAGCTATGGGGTATGCACTTTCCACCCTCCATCATTGTGTCAAGTTTGAACATGAAAGTCAAGTTGTTACCATACAAGTTGACCCTAGCCCTTTTGGAACATGCAATATGACCTATTGACTTGATGATGTTCTCTTACCTTTATCTAAAGCACTACAAAAAACCACCATTAAGCCCTCACCCATAGAAGCCAAATCTATTTCTTTCACTTCCATTGAGGCATCTACTAGTGCATCTATCCCTACAGACTAGATACCCTTCACTGATCCTTTAAAACCCACCTTTAAATACATTACCATTGGATAATACCACCTCCTCACCCTTAATTCCTTCCCAACTCACTAATAATATTAAATTATCAACCACTAACCATGTTATGACCCCAACATTAGAGTCATTACCCCATTGGGGCCTCTAAATTGTTAAACCCACTTTATTTATGGGGAATTAACAAGCCACTTAATGCTAGTGCCACTCCTCCACCTCAACCATTCATCTCCAACTTCTCTTATTTGGACAACCAAGACTTCACGAAGCTATACCTCCATAGGTATGATTAGAAAGGATTTGGCTTAGGATGGTATGAACATGACCCACACATACTAATCTCAATTGAGACCTCTAAGCTTCATGAGAAAAACAACCTTGGCTTTATTCTACCTAATTAGAAGAAATCCTAAAAAACTTCTACTATCATTGTTGAAGAAGAGACCCCTTCCTCATGAACAACCCCTCTACCTGTGGGTGACGATGAGGACATCATTCCACCTAATTTTTTTTTGTCAACATGATTACCCTTGGTCCCCTAGCTTATCAAAAGGAAGGGGTACCTATATCCATCCCTTTAGTCCATCCTAAACTAGTAGGAGAAGACTCTCCTACCATTCACACTATTTAATGATATGATGATGATTCTATTCTCACCTACCTTAATCTGCCTAATTCTTCCATCCACAAATCCTTAACTTTAGAGACCTAAACCATGTTAAATGAGCCCACCATGAATATTGACATAGGCAATCTAAACAACCCCCATGTTTTCAAACTAGGCCAAAATCTCACCCTTGAGGAACTACATGACTTCTATACCTTCCTATATGACTTTAGTATTGCATTCACCTAGTCATACGCTGACATGCCTACTATTGAGCTAGCCATTACCACCCACAATATTGTGACTAATCATAATGCCAAGCCTATCAGATAGAAACTCTATTGAATTCATCCTTACATATATCTCCTTATCAAATAAGAGCTCTAACACCTCCTTTTTGTCAACTTCATTCAACCCATTTATTATCCTTAGTGGGTTTCAAACATCATGCCTATCAATAAATCTATAGGGGGACTATGTATTTATGTGGAATTTTGTGACCTCAACCTTGCCTACCCAAAGGATGAATTTACTCTACCTAGCATAGACCAACTTGTTGATCTTATAATAGACCACAAGATATTGTCACTCATGGATAGATTCTTGGGTTATAATCAAATTTTGATTGGCCCTAAAGATAAGCACAAGACTACCTTTATCAACACATCGGGGAATTTATAAAATAGAGTCATGTACTTTGGTCTAAAGAATGTTAGTGCAACATACCAACATGCTATGACCTATATTTTCCATAACCTTATCCATACAATCATTGAAGACTATGTGGATGAACTTCTTAGGAAGTCCAAACCTTGCAAAGACCACTTAACCATTATCATGTCCACCTCAATCCCAAAAATGTACTTTTGGGGTCTTGTTAGGTAAACTTCTAGGCTTCATTGTTTCCCTTCAAGGAATCACAGTTGACTTAGCCAAAATTAAAGCCATCCTTGAGATGCTACCTCTAACCAATCTTAAGCAGCTCTATAGTTTGTAGGGGAAGCTCCAATCGATTCTCTATTTTATCTCCCAACTCTCTGATCTAGGTTAACCCTTCCACCACCTCTTGAAAAAAGACATCTCTTTTAATTAGAATATTCATTATCAAAAGACCTTCGATGCACTCAAAGAGTACCTTCTATCTCCACTTGTCCTCACACCTCTTAAGGATGACCAACCTTTCTACCTTTATATCTCTGCCACTAACCATTCCATAGAGGCAATGCTTGCCCATCAGGATGAACAACATAAAAATAAAGCTATCCATCACATTAGCTGTACACTTGTCAAGTATGAGACTTGATACACACATATTGAGAAACTATGCTTGAATTTAGTATTCATGGCTACCAAACTTCACCACTACCTACTTAACCATAAATTTTTTGTCATAACCAATAGTGACCCACTGAAATACATGCACTCCAAACCATACCAAAAAAAGTATATGGATATGTGACTCATGTTTTTATCTACGTTTGACCTTGAATTCCTCTAGCATAAATCAATCAAGGGGTAAGTGATTACCAACCAATTGGCTGATGCACCCTTAATAGACACCCAACCTCCCTTTCTTGAATTTTTAGATGAGTCAATCACATGTCTATCTCAAATGGATTTTACCAATCATGTAATCATGTTTTTTGATGGTTCTAAATGTCAGTATGGTGGGGGAGTTAGTATCATCCTTATTGGTGAACCACTTTATCTTTTAAACTTTATTTTGAATGTACCAATAATGTGGTTGAGTATGAAGCCCTAGTAATAGGTCTTTAAACTTCCTTAGCCTTAGGAGTCAAAACAATCAATATCTTTTGTGACTCCCAACTTGTGGTCAACCAAATCACTAGCATTTACTAGTATAAAAATGAGATTTTGCAACTATACAAGTAACTGGTTACAAAAAATTTAGCATCATTCAATCACTACCATATTCAAACCATCATGTGATCTACCAACATGTTTGTTGATACCATGGCTTCTCTTACATCTCAGATCCTGTTAGCACCCTCAAACTCCAAACTATCAATCATTATCCATCACCTCATTGAACCCTCCACACCAAATTAGACACTCCAACCATCTTCAGTGTGGAAGAAATCCTACTTGACCTCTAGTATCAATAAACCTTCAACTACCCTCAACTTGGAATAGTTCCCTTTGGCCTCTCTAGGAATGCCCATTGGATGTTTATTCAGAGCACCTCTCATTATACCATTATGGGAGGAATTATTAACAAAGGTGGTTTTGATGGCCTCCTATTTTGTTGCCTTCATGCTCCAAAATCCTCTCATGCTATCAAGGACACACATGAGGGTATCTACGGGGGCCACTTTAGTGGAATTACTATGGCTAAGTGCATCCTCTACCTAGGATATTACTGGCCCACCCTTTACTAAGATTACTACAATTATGTGAAAAAGTGTGTCAAGTGTCAATAATATGCTAATTTACATCATGCACCTAGCAATAATCTTTGCATTTCTATGTACTTTTGGCCCTTTTCACAATAGGGTCTACACCTTATCAATGAAATCAACCCCTACTCTTCACAATGACATTATTCTATCATTATCACAACTGAATATTTTACCAAATGTGTGGAAGTTATTCCTCTTGTTTTGATAAAAGATGAAAATATTGTTGAATTTATCACCCACCATATCATCTATCATTTTGGTGTACCCCATAAGATCATCATCAATACTGGAAAATCCTTAAAAAAAAAAACAAGTCCAGGGCCTTTGTGACATATTTGGTATTAAACTTATCTTTTCATCACCTTATCACCCACAAGTAAACAGACAAGCCAAAGCCTCTAACAAAACCCTTAACAATATGCTTACCAAAATGGTTAATGCCTTTGTTTGGGATTGGCATGTGTACATCCCTTTCTCCTTATGGGAATATTGTACTAGCATTTGAACCCATATAGGTGCTACACCTTTTTCTCTCATGTTTGGATTTGAGGCTATATTGCCTCTTGAAGTCCAAATACCTTCTCTTCACTTATCTTTACATGATCTTATTTTAGAAAATGAATATCATCATGAATGTTTAGCTCAACTTGAGCTACTTGATGAGAATCATTTGGCTGCCCTTTTCCATCTCTATGTCTATCAAGAATGAATCAAATGTGCGTATAATAAACAATTGAAAGTTTAAGAATTAAATATTAGAGATCTTGTTTTCAAGGAAAATCAACATGTAATTAATATGGGAAAATGTAAAATGGGAAAATTTACTTTCAATTATCTTGGACCCTACATCATAACCCATAAGTATGGATCATGAGCTTATCATTTATCCTCTCTTGAAGGAAAACCAGAACCTAAACCTCTCGATGATTCACATCTACATCCCTTTTATTGTTAAATAGGGATCACAATCATCATTTATCTAACTTAAGCTCATCCCCTATTACCACATTCACTTCCCCCTTTTTAGGAGAAATCGACTAAAACTAAATCATGTAATTATCCATCACAATTATAGCCTAATCTTGAATTGTGGGTACCATGGCTATATCCATGGCATGATTCTCATAGTACTCCCATATTTTTGAGATTAGTTCCTATGGTCTCTGTCACCTATAACCCTTTTTTAGTGACTGGACCTTCGTGTCAACCTAATTTTGCCTTCATAAAGGTAATCCCTTGATCATGTGTAAACAAGTCTATGTCAAGTGAAAAAAATATCAAAATTCATAAACAAACTATGGGTCATTCTTAGCATTCACAAACTACTTGAAAAATCCCTTGAAGGACAACTATCAAAAGCATTTAAACTAATCACATACATTTAGACCACTCCTTTGAAGGATGATTGAGTAAATCATTTGTCAAAGCTAATAATTTCTTGGAAGCTTCCTACATCAATCAGCTTCCCTAACCCTAAAGCAAATTCAAAATAGCAAAGACCCCCAAGCAAAAATAAAAGAATTTTGAAATCTGTAATCAGCTCTAATATAAGCAATAATATTGGAAAGCTATAATCGGTTCTCCTCAGTAGACTTCTTACATCGACTAGTCTACACTTTATATATGAACATAGACTTATACCACATCTAGAGAAACCTACATAAAAGGCATACTGTCTCACTAACAGTACTAATTTCACCCATTCTCCCTTAACATATCATATGCACGAAACTATGAACTTACTTGACACAATGTGATTAAGATTCCTATTTATCAACCTAAGAATGCTAATGTGAAGTATATGAAAGGTTTAATTTCACTAAGCCAATCTAACTTTGGGTTTCATTTTGATCCAGATGAATGAAAAGCCATCGTGCTCCTTTTCTTATTTTTCATTAGTTCATGTAGATATACCTCTCATTATTCTTATCACTTTCCTACACATCTAGTTTGTTACCTACTTCATATATTTTCATCCTTATTAATATTCACATTCTACCTCTATGATCTTGAACAATGAACATCACATCAAAATCATGAAAATCATGAACTATGTCAACAAGTAACACTATCTATCTATCTATCAATGATCAAAACATGATGCAATAAGACTATAGGCATCATTATATCTATTTAACATTATCACCTCATATGAGACTATAAGCATATCATTACACCATAATAAACATAAACCACATCAATAAACAGTCCATCACGAACCTTAGTATATACTAATCTATCCATTTTTCCATGACATTAGCATTATTCTTTTTATCACATCAACTCCTATCAAACACATCCATATAACCATAAAAAAAGTCATTACATTCTCATATAACATGCATCCATCAATACAATATCCTATCATATTCACGAATAGGATTAGATCATCATAACCAACTTTCTAGCATCATGTGCTTATGCTACTAAGTCAAGCATATCGTAAAGCATACACATGTAACCATAAATCATAAACCATAAACATGAACATCACATGAAACATGAGAATACATCATATATAATACTTTAAAGCATATATCATATACATCAAACAATCCAAAATAATACATGTAATAATGTATCAACTCTCTCTAAATATATATATATATATATATATATATATATATATATACATCTCACTACATCAGTGAATAGGTCGGTATCAAAATATCAATGCATCTATCGCTATCATCAAGAAAACACATATATGAACCTGGTCATGGACCACCTCTACCACTAACCATATCTACACCTGTGCCACTACCATTAGCCCCATCTATACCTATACTTGGTGGTGGTCCCCCTGGGACCGCTACCTAACCTACTATAGAAGCCCATTGACCTAAAATAGCCTTCGATGGCCTACCAGCCTAACTAGATCTATACTTTGCATAACTCATAGCCTAGGGTAGTTAGTCTAATACCATCATCTCATAGTATTTGAGCTCCTCTATAGTGGCTAGGTATTATGCCCATGCCACTATCCCTTGTGTTACTCTAACTATTGCAGCTTCTTTAACCCTCTATTTGAGTAGGTCCCTCTCTTGCATAACTATATCAAAGGATGCTTGTGCTTGGTCCATCTCACCTATAACAATGGCAATCTAATCTTGTAGTATGGTGATCTAGCCCTATAGTGTAGCCACCTATCCCTATAAAATCTATATCTAAGCTTGGGCTATAGACAACATCACCCTTACTTATCCATCATGGCTAGCTAGATCTACAACCATAAGCACCACCCCTCGATCATCTCCACCCACATCTACCACTACATAGATCAGTTGGTACCAAGCCATATAATCATCTATATACCCTATGTCATCTATAGGGTCCTTAATAAGAAGTTCCATATAGAACTAGTAGGGTAGGCTAGAAAATTGACAACTGAACCTCTAAGTCCTACTTTCTATACTAGGGATGTGGACTTGGTACACCTTATATCAAGCTAAACTAATGCTTCACCTAGTCAAATAGAATCAACTCAACCTTACCCTCTTAGTGGCCCATTATCCACCTATAACTTTGCATGGCTATAACTTTACATGGCAAGGGTTTGCCTCCTATATCCTCGCCAGATAGTAAACTATAGATATGGTCTCTAGGTAATGTCCCCAGCTATCAATACACCTAGGGCACACTTGAACCACTCGACATCATGAGCACCAACTCCTACCCCTGATGTAGTCACATCATCTCTCCATCTCATGAATATGATAAGGACCTCAATCTATATATACCCTACCCATGGTAATCCCATTGGTATTAAAATATAGATGTGCTCATAAGCCTAGTAATGAAGAACTAGGCCCATGATGATACCATATCTCCTATGCTATCTAACTCCCCATAGCTCACTATAAATCTAAACCAAAAAAATTTAAGACCCAACCAAACATTATCTTCCTAAGTAATAACTCCACTAATACACCTAATAATACATAGGAAAACCTCTTACTACTCAAATCCAGGAGCCCAAAGCATGTAACAACAATCATCAGCATCTTCATCAATCTCCTCTCTTTTGGATGTCTCTCATATAACGCTATATAGCTAAACCCTTCAGAATCCCATCTAACCTAGTCACTATCATCCCCATATAAATAATCAACCAAACCATCCCACTCCTCTTATTCTATCTAGTATATCACCTCACCATGTAGTGGGAGTCAAGTGATCCTATATATATCCTTTAGGAGAATAGTCATCTCCCTAGTCGATAGTAAGAAGGTATTCATAATAGGATCCCATATCTCAATGAGTGCTATGATCATGGATGCATCCTTGGGCATATGATGGTAGTGCCTCATTGCCTCAATCCCTACCTCCTCCATGTACACCCAGTCTTTGATGGTCATCCCCTCATGAAGCATAGAGAAGATATGTCACATGTGATCATGCATCTAGATCTGCTCCCTAGCCTACATCATATTATATACTTAGCCCAATCCCTGATACTGATCTCATATACCCTAGCTTCCAAATAGACCCTAACCTTAATCTTATCTTAAACAACACCTTATCCATTACCTTAACTTATAGTAACCTACCCATTTTACCCTAATCCATGTCTATTACCCTTATATTTACTTAAATTTAAAACTCAACACCTAACCCAACCCTAAACACTCTAACCTATCCTACCTAACCATCTATGGTCATGTTGATCACCAATGATTGGGGACCCATCATTCTTAGGGTGTTGACCATCGATGGTTAGACCTAACCATTGATAGTCACCTATGAGCATTCCATTATTAGAATCCCTAAAACTCCCATAAGTAAAAAGACCTAAAAAAAATACCAAACACTAAATTAGCCACCCTAATGAGTTAACAAGCAACCTAAATCATTCATCTACCATATCAATTTGGTATTCTACCTACAAGTTTACCCCAAAACCCTAAAAACACTACCTAGGGCATATGAATCAGACAACTTAGTCTAGAGCTCCCCCCAAACACATCCAAATAGCTAACTTCAACATACACTATCAATTCAAATGCACCCATATCTCATTCCTTGACCTCCTTTATGGTTTGAGCCTGTGAATAACTACCCAACCATGTCCTCATGCTCCCTACATCTTGGGCCCATGTAATCCACGCATATGCCTCTAGCCAATGAGAAATAGTCAGCTTAGTAATCATCTTCCTCACATAATGCTAAAATCACTAAAATAAAGCCAATAAATCATGACAATAAAAATGCCAAAAGTCACTTTTGTTTTTTACTTTTAATAATCTAGAATTTTAGGGTTTTCCTTGACCATCAATGGTTAGGGTGACCATTGATGGTCACCTTCTAGGATCCCAGACCATTGACAATAAGGAAACCCTACAAAACCCCCATTTTTACTTTTTAATTGAATCTTACTAATTCCTAACACACCAAACCCACA
Source organism: Torreya grandis (assembly GCA_037957365.1). Classification (NCBI taxonomy): domain Eukaryota; kingdom Viridiplantae; phylum Streptophyta; class Pinopsida; order Cupressales; family Taxaceae; genus Torreya; species Torreya grandis. Next base: position 7,695,388 of record JARHVA010000119.1, on the reverse strand, counting down.
TTTTGAACACTTTTGAGGTGACCTTCTCCCACCAACCTGACCACCTCATCACCTCATTGTCATTATTTTTTGGCCCATCTAGCATGCAATTTATGACACTTATTGCCTAGTCCTTTGACCATAATGATAATATTACCATGTTAACCCCTTTTTTAATTTTTCACCACCTTGTGCATATTGACCTACTTGTATCTCACTAGGAGCCCTTCTTACCCTAGATACCTATGACACATGACCCATTTGTGTTTTCCCTCGAGAGCACTTCCTACGTTGGATAGCCACTATAAACACTTATCCTTGATTTAGAGACTAGCAAGTATATCCAACCACCATGCCTAAATGTAATCATGTGATACATTGGTCACTTATCTTCCTAGCATTGATCCTTATTTTTACTAATGTTGGCAATTTTAGTCTATGTACAATCTTGACTATCACACCCTTTTATCACATTCTATATGCATGTTTGCATCTCAAATGTTTGATTTCATGTCACCACATCATGACTCACCATCTACCACTTATCAGACCCATGGCTCATTTAGCTTCATCTCATCAACTCTTGATTTGAGGGAGAACACCTCCTTCCACTCTCAGGGTAATCAAGCCATTGACCCATACTCCATTTTTGTTATGCAACTCATTCATGCAAGATGAAAAACAAAAAGGGGAAAAATGTAGACACCAAAAATTTACACAACTATGTTTTTGAATGTCAAAAATACCCTTAAACCTACCTAATCCCCCCTTGGGACCAACCTACACCCATCTGGCCTCACCAAACCTATTTGCTCTTGGTTTTACCAAATTGAATAACCCTAACCTTTAGGACCATTTTCTTGTGAACCCTCACTTTGACAGTTAGGGTGACCATCAATGGTTAGCCTTGGGAATGCATGACCATCAATAATCAAGATCCACCTTTTCACTAAGAATATGTAAGCTTCATCATCCCTCTAGTAAATATAAACTAGTCTAATTCATGTTGTGAGCCTTGGCATGGATGAATTATATTTAGATGGCCTAGTTACACCTTCACTTCCACCTCTTACTTATGTCTATAAGAGAAAGAGGCCTAAGAGGTTAAATCCATCTATAATAATTATCAAGAGCTTAGGCTTTAGGAGTTTTCTTTTGTAGGTTAATTAGTTCAATTAAAATCATCAACATTATCAAGCATTATCAACCATATTATTAGGAGTAGACTTGTTATCTCCTCTAAACTAAGCATTCAGGTACTATTACTCTATCAAAATCAAGCCAAATTCCACCAAGTGAACTATATCAACTACCCACCCAACCAAATTTTGGTAAGAAACATACTTGTTTGTCAATAGTCACATGATTTAATCCCATTTTTAGATCAACCTAGCCCTTGCCCAACTCTTAGAATCCATCTATGGGATCCCATCTATAGACATCTAAAAACTACACACAATATTTTTTGATCTTATGCTACTTTGGACCCTTATCTAGCCTCATGTCTAGTGGACCACCTAACTCATTATACTTAGTTACAACTTAACCTTATCAAACCCCCCACCTAATTCATAATTAAATATAAATTTTCTCACTAAAAGTCTTTAGTTCCTTGACCATTGATGATTGGCCTAATTTTTGATAGTTAGGTCCACTATCTTGCTTTAAAAAAAAACTTTAAAGCTTTGCCATATCTTGTGTGAGATTAGCAAATTTTGGAATGGTAACTTACCTTTAAAAACAAGCTTTTAAAACTACATATATTGGCAACTTTATCCTCAATAGAATTAGTAAATTCCTCTATTACAATTAGGAACTTCTGCTTATAAAAAGAAAAGAGGAGGAAGTACAAAAGGGGGAGAATCAAGTACTTTGCATTCAATTTACCTTACAGGTATCCATCATCTTTTTGATATCCAATAGTATCATTGGTGACTTGAAGCTCTATAATAATCACATTTAGAGGTCTGAAGTACCATCACTCTAGCCAAATTAATTTAGGATCCCTTTTCCAAGCTTCATGTATCTTATGCTTATTTTCTTTAATCTATCCTATTTTTGATCTTTCTATCTTATTAGAGTTATCAGTATCTTATTTCCACCTTCTTATTTTATAACCAAACCTCTTCTAGCATGAGAACCATGTTTGGAATTTTCATTCTAACCACTTCTAAAATTAAATAGGCAACCACTAAAGATTTCCCTTAACCATCGATATTTCCCAACTGTCGACACTTTACCTTAACCATCGATGGTTCCCCTAAACCATCGATGGTTCACTATGGAATAATTTTCAAGCAAGCTATTTTCAACCCTTTACCTCAAATAAAACCCCAATTTTTGTGTTTCCCTTTGATTGTAGAACCCTTCCTAATTTTCTGGACCAAGCCCTAACTACCTTAGCATAACATTTAATCATTTTCTCTTAATAAGCAATTTATATTTTCTTTCTTGCATATATCTATTTTATTATCGTTGAATGCAAGTACCTTCTTTTATCATTTCAAGACTAATTGTCATAAAAGGTGGATTAAAAGCCTCCTAGAAAGCATTGCGCTTCTTGGATCTAGCTCACTCTAGGCAATCCACTCAACCAACCATCTAGCAACCCCCTTTCAAGTGTCTTTTATCATTTTCAAGTTATTCCTTCCTAGCCAAAGAGGAGTTCCCACATTCATCTAGATTCACGTACACATTCTACAAGGTATTCTTTTACACACCCTATCAGTTGCTTTCTTTTATCTTATTTCAAAATTAAGAAATGAGGAAAATAAATTGAAACATTTTAGCACACTAGGTGGGATACTAGTTCCCTTTCCTTCTTTTATTGTTTGCTCATTGAATGAAATCTATTTTTTTTGGGGCTTAAAATAAACCATTTGCATACATTGACTACTTGCCTATTTTAGCTCACTTATATTAATTAAAGGCATCATAATTGAATCCTAGTACACTTATGTTACACAATAAAAATCACTTTCACAAAATAAACATCTAAACATACTTGAGAAAAGGCTTGACTAGGATTTTATCACCTAGTGACAACCTTACCCCTTCTTAGCTATCCTACTTGGATTTCACCACCAAGGGGAGAACTAACTCAACTCTCAAATTGAGTTTAAACTCTAAACATGGTATGTTTGGCTAAGCACCTGACACTCTTATCATTGTAGGATCATGAAGTGAGGGGGTAGGCCCCAATATAAAGCCACATATCTAAGTTCAACATAGATTTTTCTCTCTTGAGTGCCTGAATAACCTAAAATTAGCCATATATTACCTCTTTAGTACTTGATTTATAAGCCAAAATATCTCTTTACACTCTCTAAGGCATAAGCCAAAATAGATTTAAAAAGGAATCCTAGGATAACCATACTTTTAGTATATCCATTGATTGTTTGGAATTCTTTTGGTTTCTCTTTGTTTGAGGTGTGAGTTTTGCCATAATATCCCCCAATCTCTCATATGGTCTTTACTAGACAAAAACTAAGAAATCAAACCAACCAACCACCACCATCCTCTTCTTCCTTCATGGAGTACACTTTTGATGTTGAGGGTTCTCCTCATTCTCCTCCTCTTCTCACCCAAATTTTGGTTGTTTATGAGGGTGATGTGAACTTTGCTACCTTCCTTGATAATAATCTGATTTCCCTCCAACATTATCTCAACAACTTACCCAACCATCCCTCTGTTATTTTGGTCCTTCCAATAGATCCTCCTTATGGTATGCCTCCCCATCTTATGGTGGGGGTTACCTTGACACAACCCTCACTAATCCAATCCCCTTCTTCATCCCATATACTACCACTACCCCAACCCAATCGAACATTCCAACTTCCAACCAAATTCCTCCTACCACACTCCATAATTTGAATTTAGGTTCAACTCTACCTTTAGTCACCTATATTGCCCTTACCATGGGGTTATCTTCTTCCCTTACTTTTTCCATTCCATTTATCTTGACCAATCCACTAACTTCTAACCCATTTTAGAATCTAGTGCTTTCTATACCTAAAACACTTCCACCTATCAACACTAGAGTCACCACCCAATCTCAATTTACCCAACCTCCACTTACCACCTCAAGTATACCTTTAAGCCAACCTACGTCAATCCACCAAAAAAGTACCTATTACAACCTACCAATATGAATACAAACCTCCCTACACCCAACCATTTATGCCCATTAGCGCATATGTGGCACCATCTCAACCTCTTATTACCACTTATCAATATGTGGCCTCTTTAATGCCTTCTACCACCTATCCTTATATAGTCACCACTCAACCCCAACAGAATGTACCCATCAATTATACATCTTACAAACCTCAATTGGATTTGATCAAGATGATAATGGAGAAGATGACTAAGAATAATCTATTTCTATATCTCATAAAATTTTATCCTATGACCAAATTTACAATGAACCTATCCTTCCATCTATCCCCATTCACTCTTATCCTCCTCAATGGAAACTGCCCAAAATTTCCAAATTCTAAGGCAAAGAGGATCCCCAATAACATCTGAGAGCATTCCATCATTCTTGTTACTCAATTACATATGATGATTCTCTCCTCCTCTAAAGTTTCCCAATGTCTTTATTAGTACTTGCCCTTGATTGGTATAGCTCTCACCCTACACATTCCATCTTTTCCTTTTCCCAACTAGCCCAAATCGTTTTTGAAGATTTATCAATAAACAAAACTAAAAAGGTTTCCATAATTGACCTCTAATCTATTAATAAATTTGATGATGAGTCAATTTTTGGTTTTGTGGCTAGTTGGAGAGGCCTTATCAATCAACTCTCATTCACCTTAACCCAACTTGAATTAATTGAACTTTTCTCTAGAGGCTATCTTAAGCATATTACACCTACTCTTCAAGTTCAAACTTTCCAAAAATTTGATGAGGCATTCACCATAGCACAAAAAATTAAAAACTATTATATTGATGAATGCAAACTGAAATTGAAAAATAAAAATTTTAACTTTTAAACCCAATGACCCTACCTATACTAAAACCACTAGCCAATCCAATACTAAAGCAAAAACATATGCAAATTTAGTGGTTCTAAAAACTGCCCCACCTCCAAATATTAACCAATCCCATGAAAATAATTCTTCCAAATATTCTTATCATAAAAATCAAACTCAAAACTAATTGATCTGGGTAACAATTTAGGTGACAATTCAGGTGACGGGTCCACTCCAATTGATGATGAAACTTCTAGGAGCCATAACTTTTGCACCGTAGCTCCAATTGACTCGCCGTTTGAACCATTGGAAAGATAATAATGATGAGAATGTGGTGAGATGGCATGAATATTCTATCAATGAATTTTGACCCTCGAAAACCCAATGGAATTTCCCCAAATTTTAATTTTAGTAGTGCAGTCTAAAATAGTAATTCTTCGAATTCTGTATTGTTGTAAATCATAGAAGTTAAACCAATTCATCTCCCTTGAGATTGGTTACCTTACACATCCTCCCCACACCTTAAAAACATGTATAACTGAAGATGTAGCCTGAAATGGAAATTAGACATCTCTTCTAAGAGATAAGCATATGTTTGGGTCTGCAAATTTAATCAATAAAACATCTCTTCTCAGAGATAGCATTATTTGAATTGTCTTGTTATTGTTTCTTAAATTATATTTCAACTAAATATTTTCAAGTTTTGGATCACTAATCCCCTCCATGATAATATACTACGATTAGGAGTCTTATAAGTCTATTCTAGATAAATTTCTCAAATCCAACAGTATCCAACTTCTACCAATTAAAGCACCCCAATAATTTGATTCTTCTTGCCCTGCACCTGGGTGGTATAACAAAAATGACCATTGTTCCTTTCACCAAACTATTGGACATGATATTAATAGATGTAATATATTTAAGATTCTTGTCCAAAATTTAATTGATAGTGGAGAGTTAGCATTTGATAACCCTAATTTACCTCCTAATCAATCTCTCAACATTTTCTATAAGCCTTTCCCAAACCACACTCCTTCCACCCAACATCATGACAATAAACATGAATCATCTAACTCACTTGAGGCACATAAAATCAATGTTATCATTAATGTGTCCATTGGTAAAGAAATAACTACCTCTATCACCCAAAAAGAGAAACTAACTACCTTTCTCTCTCTAATTGACATGACCATAGCTTCATTTACCCCTCTTTTGGTGGAAACACCTAAAGAGACATTTATTTCTTCAACCACTTCTTCCACATCCCTAATCCAAGTGGTATAATTTCTTACCTATTTGGATGACCAAGACAAAGAAGCAACCATACCTACCTCTCCCATTGTGGAACCATCTATGCCCTCTTTGGAAGCCATTCCCTAAGAGACCATTACCTCATCTACCCAATCACCACCTTTGGAGACTCCCACCAATACCAAAACAAAAACCATAACTTCCACCAAAGAGACACATACTAAAACCACTCCACCTTTTTCTTCACCCAAGGGCTTAAGCTTTGAGACCAATGATCAAAGAACTACACCCATTTATAAGCCTTTCTCTAGGTTAGTCCAGATTTTAGAGTTCATATTCTAGGCCAACTTTGATAGAGCCATCTTTTAGCATCGACTTGGCCTTCCTTATCAAAATAAATCTGACTATGAGTCTGCACTTACCACCCTACCAAACAACTCATCTAAATTCATAAAAAAACCATCCCAAACTCCTTCATAAAAAAACTTACCACCCCACCAAATAACTCATCTAAATTCATAAAAAAACCATCCTAAACTTACCAAGTCACCTCATTCTTCTTCTAGCAAACCAATCAATAACCTAGGGCTCCTTCCCACACCTAGTCAAACTCACCCTCCTTTGAGATTGGAATTAACCCCCTCAAGCTCACCAAATAAAGATGTAATTAAGTCCATCAAGAACCAAGGATTACCCAAACCTTCACCTTAAACTAAGCCCATACCACCTCCACACCTACATTATTTATTACGACCACACCCTTTCACTATCCCTATTACCTACTCATTTTCCAATAAATAATCACCCGATTATTCACCTTCAATCACCAAACCCTATAGTTATTCATTATTATTAACCAACATATCCCCATATAAATTTATAATTGTAACCAAACCTTTTCCATCCAAAATTTTTGCATCCAAAACTCCAACCCCCAAGTAAATCATACTTAAGCATACTCAACCACAACCAGCAATCAAAATCAAGTACTTTGTATTCAATTTCTCTTGCAGGTATCTGACATCTTTTAAGATATCTAGTAGTATCGTTGGTGACCCAAATCACATTCAGAGGTCCAAAATACCGTTACTTTAGGAAAATTACTCTAGGATCCCTTTTCCAAGCTTTAGGTATCTTACACTTATTTACTTTAATCTATCCTATTTCTAATCTTTCTATCTTATCATTATTTTATCACACCTTCTTATTTTGTAACCACACATTTGTTAGCCTAAGAACCTAGTCTAGAATTTTTATTCTGACCACTTCTAAAATTACACAAACAACCACCGATGGTCTTCCTAACTACTGATAGCTTCCCTTAACCACTGAAAGTTTCCCAACCACTGATGGTTTACCTTAACTTCTGATGGTTCACCATGGAATAATTTTCTAGCAAGCTATTTTCACCCCTTTTCCTCAAATAAAATCCTACTTTTTGTGTTTCCCTCTAACCACAAAACCTTCTCTAATTTTTAAACCAGACCCTAACCACCTTGGCATGACATTTAATCATTTTCTCTTAATAAGCAATTTATCTTTTCTTTCTTACATATATCTATTTTATTATCATTGAATGCATGTACCTTATTTTATCATTTCAAGCTTAATTTTCATAAAAGGTGGATTGAATACCTCTTAGAAAGTATTACACTTCTTGGATATAGCTCACGCTAGGAAATCCACTCAACCAACCATCTAAAAACCCATTTTGAAGTCTCTCTTGTGATTTGTAGGTTATTCTTTCCTAGAAAAAAAGGAGTTCCCACATTCATCTAGATTCACGTGTGCATTCTACTAGGTATTATTAAACACACCTTATCACTTACTTTCTTTTTTAAAAAAAAATTAAGAAATGAGGAAACTAAACTAAAACATTTTTGTGGGGACATTTGGCCAAATTACATCTTTTATTTGCTTTCAAATTTTAGACCACTCCCTTGAAGGAGCCTTTAAAAAACAAGATTTTAAAGCTACAAGGATTAGAAACTTTATCCTCGATCTAATTAGTAATTTCCTCTATTTCAATTAGAATGCCATTCATGTGGTCTAAAATTCCACCAAAATAATAGCATGACCTATTAAAATATCCCTTGAAAGCTAGAATAATACATATCCTTTTGCAACATAATATGACACTTTAAATGTTTGTAGGATAAATTTAACATTAGGATAAAGTTAACATTTTGTAGATATCATGATTAAAAACAAACTATTTTATTTGCTTTCAAATTTTAGATCACTCCCTTGAATGAGCTTTTAAAAAAAAAGCTTTTAAAGTTACAAGGATTGACAAGTTTATCCTTGATCTAATTAGTAACTTCCTCTATTAAAATTAGATAGAGGATTAATTTTCCAATCCTCATAGCTTTAAAAGATTGTTTTTTAAAGGTAAGTTGCCATTCGAGGGGTTACTAATCTCACACAAGAGCTGGTAATTCTTTAAAGTTTTTTTTGTAAAGCAGGATAGGATACCTAACCATCAATAGTTAGGCCAACCATTGATAGTTTAGGCCAACCATTTATGGTCAAGGAGATAAAGAGTTTTGGTGATAAAAAGTGTATTAAATGATGCATAAGGTGGGGGGTTTAATAAGGTTAAGTTGAAACTAAGTCCAATGAACTAGGTGGTCCACTAGATGCAAGGATAGATAAGGTTACAAAGTAGCATGACCTCATAAATTGTTGTGTGTAGTTTTCAGGTGTCTACATTTTTACCTTTGATTAAAATGACTTCTTGCCTTTACTTTTTACCTTTCATTTTTAAAGGTTTTCCTAACCATCAAGAGTTTAGGGAAACCGTTGATGGTTGACCCCAGGGGCAACCCTAACCATCAATGGTTAGGGTCCTTCACCTTTTTCTAACCTTTTCCACAAATCACCCTTCCCATCAACCCACTCCCACTTAGAACTACATTTGACCTGAAGTTCATTTTGGATACTTTGTCTAGGGAACTATGTAGGTAGTGTCCTCTCACCTGGTGTAGATGGAGTTAGCTCAACCACCCTCCACTCACACCTTTTTAAACCAACCTCTTCACATGTTTTGTGATAATTATTTTTTGTCCTTTGATCATACTGACCCATTTTGGCAAAGATGACCATTTGACCATTGCACCACCTCATGCACAACCCAAGTAATTATGTTGTTTAGTGGGATTACTTCCTAACCTAGATACCTGTACATGACACTAAATTTATCTATATGGCTTGTTAGGCATAACCTAATTGGCTATGACCCATGTTGTGGCTTGGTTAACCTATCTCATGCTTCTAATCCCCAAACATATTTTTATGCCACTATGGCAACTTTAGTCTTTATACGATCTTGATTATCACTCTTAGTCATATTTCATGTGAATGTTTGCATCTCAAATGCCACCCTTTATGTCACCCACCTTGTGCCTACCTATTTACCTATTTATCAAACCCTGAATAAATTTTTATTTTACCTCAATCATATCTTAGTTATAGGGGAATACCTCCTCCCATACTTGGGGCAACTAGACCAAAATATTGACTATTCTTGTATTTTTGTTTTCTATCATGCTTAAAGCTACACAACAAAAAGGGGAAAAATGTAGACAACCTAAAACTACACAAAATAACTATTTAGGTCATGCTACTTTAGACCCTTGTCTAGCCTCACATCTGTGGACCACCTAGTTCATTAGACTTAGTTTCAACTTAACCTTATCAAAACCCCCTACCTAATGCATCATTTAATACACCTTTTCTCACTAAAACTCTTTAGCTCCTTGACGATCGATGGTTAGGTCCCCTATCCTGCTTTTAAAAAAAAAAAACTTTAAAGCATTGCTAAATCTTGTAGGGGATTAGAAACTCCTAGAATGGTAACTTACATTTAAAAAATAAAGATTTTAAAGCTATGAGGATTGACAACTTTATCCTTGATCTAATTAGTAACTTCTATTAAAATTATAGACTTTAACTTATAAAAGGAAAAGATGAGGAAGTGCAAAAGGGGGGAGAATCAAGTACTTTGCATTTATGTTCTCTTATAGGTATCTGACATCTTTTTAGATATCCAATAGTATCATTGGTGATCCAAAGCTCTATCAGAACCACATTCAAAGGTTTGAGGCTTTGTCACTTTAGCCAAATTACTCTAGGATCCTTTTACCTAACTTTAGGTATCTTACACTTATTTGCTTTATTCTATCTTATTTTTGATCTTTCTATCTTATCAAAGTTATCAATATCTTATTTCCACCTTCCTTTTTTGTAACCAATCCTCTTCTAGCATGAGAACCTAGTACAGACTTTTTGTTCTGTCCACTTCTAAAATTGTACAGGCAAATTCTAATGGTTTTCCTAATTTTTGATGGTTTCCTTTAACTATCGATGGTTTCCCAACCACTAAAGGTTTACCTTAATTGCTGATAGTTACCCTAACCGTTGACAGTTCATTGTGGCATAATTTTATAGCAAGCTATTTTTAACCCTTTGCCTTAGATAAAACCCCACTTTCTATGTTTCCCTTCGATTGTAGAACCTTCCTTGATTTTCTAGACTAGACCCTGACCACCTTAGCATATCATTTAATAATTTTATCTTAATAGGTAATTTATCTTTTTTTCTTGCATAAATCTATTTTATTATCATTGAATGCAAGTACCTTCTTTTATCATTTCAGGACTAATTGTCATAAAAGGTAGATTAATAGCCACCTAGAAAGCATTACAATTATTGGATCTAGCTCATGCTAGGTAATCAACTCAACCAACCATTTAACAACCCCCTTTCAAGTGTCTCTTGTGATTTGTAGGTTATTCCTTCCTAGCCAAAGAGGAGTTCCCAAATTCATTTAGATTTGTGTATATTCTACTATTATTCTTCTACACACCCTATCACTTTCTTTCTTTTATTTGATTTCAAAATTAATAAATGAGGAAAATAAACCAAAAAAATTTGGCATGCCTAATGGGACACTAGTTCCCTTTTCTTCCTTTATTATTCACTCATTGAATGAAATCTAGAATTTTCCTTTTGGGCTTAAAATAAAACATCTACATACATTGAATTCTTTCCTATTTTAGCTCACTTATCTTAATTAAAGGTATCATAATTGAATCATAGTACACTTATGTTACACAAACCAAATCACTTTCACAAAACAAACATCTAAACATACTTGAGACAAGGCCCGACTAGGATTTCATCACTTAGTAGTAACCTTACCACTTCCTGACTATCCTACTTGGATTTCACTACCAAAGGGAGAACCATCTTAGCTCTCTAGTTGTGTATAAATTCTAAACTTGGTATATTTTAGCTAAGCACCTGACACTCTTATCACTACAAGATCGTGAAGTGAGGGGGTAGACCCCAATATCAATCCACATACCAAAATTCAACACATATTTTTCTCTCTTGAGGGCCTAAACAACCTAAAACCAGCTATAGATTGCCTATTTGGTACACAATTTACAAGCCAAACTCTCTCTTCACACTCTCTAACGTATAAACCTAAAGCTATTTAAAAAGTTATCCTAGGATAAACATACTTTTAGTGTGTGCATTGATTTCTCCTTTGATTGCTCTTTGTTTGAGTTGTGAGTTTCATCATAATATGCCCCAATATCTAATATGATCTTTACTAAATAACAACTAAGAAATCAAACCAACCAACCACCACCATCCTCTTCTTCTCCATGGAGTACACTTCTAATGTTGAGGGTTACCCTCATTATACTCCTCCACATCCTCATCCTTCCTATATTTTGGTTGTTTTTGAGGGTGGTGCAGACTTCCTCCCTTAACTAAAATTAATCTAACTTCCCTCCAACAATATATCAACTACTTACTCGACCATCCCTCTGTTACTTTGTTCCTTCTAATAGATCCTCCTTATGGTATGCCTCCCCATCTTATGGTGGGGCTTACCTCAACCCAACCCTCACTAATCTATGCATTTTATTATTCCAACATCCCATCTACTACCACTACCCAAACCCAATCCAACATTCCAACTTCCAACCAAACTCCCCCTACCACAACCCACACTTCACATGTAGGTTTAACTCTACCTTTAGTCATATATACTCCCCTTATCGTGGGGTTATCTTCTACCCATGATTCTTTCCTTCCCTTTTTCTCAACCAATCCACCAATTTTTACCCCATTTTAAAATCTACTGATTTCTATACCTTAAACACTTCCACCTATCAACACTAGAGTCACCACCCAACCTCAACTTACCCAACCTCCACCTGCCACCTCAACTATACCTTGAAGCCAACATACATCCATCCATCAACATGTACCTATTAAAACCTACCAATATGGGTACATACCTTCCTCTAACCAACCATTTGTAGCCATCAGCTCATATGTGGCACCATCTCAACCTCTTATTACCACTTATCAATATGTGGCTTCTTCAGTGCCTTCTACCACCTATCTTTATATAGCCGCCACTCAACCCAAACATAATGCACCCCTCAATTATGCATCTTCTCAACCTCAATTGGATTTGATCAAGATGCTAATGGAGAAGATGCCTAACTTAGAATCATCTATTTTTGGATCTCATAAACTTTTATCCTATGACCAAATTTACAATGAACCTATCCTTCTGTCTATCTCCATTCACTCTTATCCTCCTTAATGGGAATTTCTTAAATTTTTCAAATTCTAAGGCAAGGGGGACCCCCAAAAATATCTAGGAGCATTCTATCATTCTTTTTACTTAATTACATATGATGATGCTCTCCTTCTCCAAACCTTCCTAATGTCTTTATCAAGACCTACCCTTGATTGGTATAGCTCTCTCCCAACACATTCCATGTTTTCCTTCTCCCAACTAGCCCAAATCTTTTTAAAACATTTATCGATAAACATAACTAAAAATGTTTCCATAACTGACCTCTTCTCTATCAAGAAATTTGATGATGAGTTAATTATTGATTTTGTGGATAGATGAAGAGGTCTCATAAATCAACTCTCCTTCACCTTAACCCAACCTGAATTAATTGAAATTTTCCCTAGAGGTTGTGCTAAGCATATTGCACCTACTCTTCAAGTTCAAACTTTTTGAACATTTGATGAGGCATTCACCATGACACAAAAACTTGAAAACTATGTTATTGATGAGGGGAAACTAAAATTGTGGAAAAAGAATTCTAATTTAAAACCCAATGACCCTCCTTCTACTAAAACCACTAGCCAATCCAATATTAAATCAAAAACATCCACAAATTTGATGGTTCTAAAAATTTCCCCACCTCTAATTATTAACCAATCCCATCAGAACAATTCTTCCACATCTTCTTATCAGTAAAATCAAACTCAAAATTTAGCCCCTCATGACAATATACTCTGATTGGGGAGTCTAGTGTGTCTATTATAGATAAACTTCTCAAATCCAAACTTATCCAACTTCCACTAATTAAACCACCCCAATAATTTAATTCTTCTCACCTTATACCTTGGTGGTATAACAAAAATGACCATTTTGCCTTTCACCAAAAATGACCATTATGCCCAGCATCTACTTCATTACCTAATCAAACCCTCCAACAAGCAGCTTCTCCCTTATCCCCACCTAAGAGTGAAGTAGAGGAACTAGAGTAAATATCAAGCCCTGTTATCCACATTGTTCTAAAATAATGTGTTACTCAAATTCCCTGTGATCAACTAGCTCATCTATTCCTTCTTCACAAATCTTGGTGGAAGAACACCTACAATCAACATTTCAATGACTCTCACTAGGCTGATATCGCCTTCTCATGTTAGATGCCTTCACTAATCCACATGAATATGGGAATATTCAAGATGACCCTTCTTATGATCCCAAAATTGGCACCATTGTCCCCTTTGGGCTTCTTAATAATTGAGCATATTTCATCTATGGGGAACTTGATCGACCGCTTATAGCTCCCACTACCACTCATGTATCTAACCCTTTACCTCTAACTTTTCTTACCTAAGCAACCTAGCCTTTGCCAAAACCTACCTTTATTAATGTGCTTTGAAGGGGTTTTATCTTTTCCTCTATGAATAAGGACTCCATGAGTTTCCCATTATTAAAACCTAAAAACCTCATGAGTTCTTTGGTCTTGGGTTTGAACCACCAGAAGAGCCCACATCACCAAAAACCATTGCTACCACTACTAAAAAAATCCCACCTTCACCAACCCCATCTTACTAATCTAAGGAATCTAACATCATCCCATATAATTTTTTTTTAGTATCAAAACTATTAGTTTAGGCCCCCTGACGTATCACAAGGATGGCCAAACCAAAACCATTCCTTTCATTCACCTATAAATGATTGAACGTGACTCTCCCACCATGAACACTATCCAAAATCAAGATGATAATTTTATTCTCACTTACCTTGGTGTGGGGGATTCCTCTATCCATAAATCTCTCCCTCTTGAGAATCAAGCAATGCTAATGAATCAACCATTGATGTTGACTTGGGAAGTTAGGAGAACCCTCACATCATCAAAATCAACCAATCTTTAACCCCCAAAGAGAAACTAGATTACCCCTCTTTCCTTCATGATTGTACCATAGTATTTTCTTGTTATTATCAAGGCATGACTATAATTGATCCTTTTATCACTCTCCATAACATCATCACTCATCCTAGTGTTATGCTAGTTCAACAAAAACTCTATCGTATGCATCCCAATATAGTTCTTCTCATCAAAGAAGAACCTCAATGCCTTTTATTTTTTAACTTAATTTAACCCATTGACTATCCATAATGGGTTTCTAATATTATTCCCATCACCAAGCCCATAAGGGGCCTTTCCCTTTGCGTTGAATTTCATGATCTCAATCTTTCCTGCCCTAAAGATGAATTTCCTCTACCTAACATTGACCAGTTTATTAATCTCACGACTGGACATGAAATGTTGTCTCTCATGGATGGTTTCTTGGGATATAATCAAATTTGATTGATTGTAAAGATAAACATAAAAATTATTTTATCACCCCATGGGGAACCTTCTGCTATAGGGTCATGCCCTTTGGAAAAAATAATGTAAGAGTAACCTATCAGTGGGCCATGACCTATATGTTTCATGACCTTATTCATAATATTATTGAAGACTATGTGGATGATCTCCTAGGGAAATCCAAACATTGTAAGGATCACCTCACTGTTCTTGCTATCATCTTTGAATGACTAATACATTACAATGTTAGGCTTAATCTCAAGAAGTGCATCTTTGGAGTATTATTAGCAAACCTCCTTGGATTCATCATCTCTCTTGCCAAAATTAAAATAGACCCCACCAAAGTTAAATCTATTTTGGAGATGCTACCTCCTACCAACCTTACCCAACTTCATATCCTACAAGGCAAACTTAAATCAATCTGATGCTTCATTTCCCAACTATGAAAAAAATGCCAACCCTTCCACCACCTTTTAAAGAAGAATGTTTATTTTAAATGGACAAAAGAATGCCAACAATCCTTTGACTTGATAAAGTAGTACCTTCTATTTCTGTCTATCCTCACCCCTCCTAAGGATGATAAACCCTTTTCCCTATATATCTCTGGCAAGACCATTCCCTCAGTGTAATGATCCTACATCATGATGAATAGAAAAAAGAGAAGGCCATCTATTACATTAGTCACACTCTAATCAAATATAAAACATAGTATACCCATCTTGAAAAACTTTGCCTTTCCTTAGTCTTTTTAGCCTCCAAGCTCCATCATTATCTTCTTAATCACAAAACTAATATCATTACTAACATTGACCCCTTCAAGTATATACACTCTAAGCCATATCAAAACTAATGTATGGCTAAGTGGCTCATAATTTTAGCTAACTTTGATCTTAAGTTTATTTTTTAGAGGTCTATTAAAGGATAGGTCATTATTGATAGATTATCCAAATCTCCTCTACCTGATAATCAACCAATACCTCTTACCTTTCTTAAAGAGTCTATTACAACTCTTTCCCAAGAGGAAAACCCCCATCAAATGAATGTGTTTTTTGATGGCTCAAAGTGCCTAAATGGTGGGGGTGCTAGAGTAATCCTCATTCCCTTTATTGGATAACCACTTCCTCTTTATTTTAAAATTGACTTTGATTACACCAATAATATAGTTGAATATAAAGCCTTAGTCATAGGTCTTCAAACTACCCTAACTTTGGAAATCAAAAAAATTAATATCTTTGGAGACTCTTAGTTGGTCATCAACCAAGTCAATGGATATTATCAATATAAAAATGATGTCCTCTTAAATTATAACTAACTTGTAGATGAACTTTTGGCATTATTTTATCATTAAACCATCCAATCGATTCCTCAATCCACCAATAAATTTTTAGACACCTTGACATCTCTCACTTCCCAAATTCCATCCCAATTGGCCAAATCTAAACTATTTGTCATCATTCATAATTTTATCACACCTTCATATATTACTTTAGACCTTCTCACCATTTTTAATGTGGAAACATCACCTCATGATGTTTGGTATGATCAAACTTTCAATTATCTTCACCTTGGCATTCTCCCCCTGATCTTTCAAAGAATGCTCGTAGAACCTTTATCCAGGGTACCTCTTGTTACACTATACTAAGAGGAATCCCTTATAAACGTGGTTTTGGTGGCATCCTTCTCCATTATCTATATTGTTATGAGGCTTTTCATGCCATCAAGGAAGCTCTTAACAACATATTTTGGGGACACATTAGTGTCTTAGCTGTTGCCAAACATATCTTTCACCTAGTCTACTATTGGCCAACACTTAATCGAGACTATTGTGATTATGTTAAGAAATGCATAAAGTGTCAACAACATGCTAACCTTCATCACACACCTCCCCTTGGTCTTCAAGTATCTTAGTATTATTGGCCTTTCTCACAATGGGGACTTGACCTTATTAGGGAAATCAACCCCCATTCTTCACAATGACATCAATATATCATCACTTCTATGGAATATTTAACTAAATGGGTGGAAACCATCCCGCTTATATAAAAAAAAGATGAAAAGATAATTGACTTAATCAACCACCACCTCATCTGTTGCTTTAATGTCTCTTATGATTTGTAGGTTATTCCTTCCTACCTGAAGAGGAGTTCCCACATTCATCTAGATTCATGTGTTTGTTTTACCAGGTATTCTTCTAAACACCCTATTGCTTGCTTTCTTTTATTTTATTTCAACATTAAGAAATGAGGAAAATAAACTAAAACATTTTGGCAAAGGGATCTTAGAGTAATTTGGCTAGAGTGGATTTTTTTGAGGTGGTAATAGATATCATCTATCACTTCAGTGTCCCCCATAAAATCATCATTAATAATGAGAAATCCTTAAAAATTAAGAAAGTCCAAGATCTTTGTTATGATTTTAGCATCAATTTAAGCTTTTCCTCACCTTATCATCCACAAGCCAATAGATAGGTATAATATTCCAATAAAACCCTCATCAAAATGCTCATAAAGGTGGTCAGTACTTCTGGTCAATATTGGCACCTCCATATCCCCTTTGCTTTATGGGCTTATCACACCAGTATCTAAACTGGTATAGTTACAACACCTTTCTCCCTCATCTTTGGAGCTAAGGTAGTCTTTCCTCTTAAATTCCAAATTCCCTCACTTCATATATCCTAGCATGAAATCCTCTCTAAAAGTGATTATCATCAAGAGAGACTCACATGCCTAGAGCTTCTTGATGAGCATCACCTTACTATGCTCAATCATCTTCATGTTTATCAAGAATGAATTAAGAATTCATACAAAAACATTAAAAAAATCATGAATTCAACATTGAAGACCTCATCCATAAAGAAAATCAACATGTAACTAATATGAAGAAGGACAAGAAATAAAAGTTTGCTTTTAACTAGGTAGGATCCTACATTATAACCCATAAGTATGGATCTGGTACTTACCATTTATTCCTCTCTCAAAGGCAAACTAGAACTTGAGCCAATCAATGCTTTACATATGCATCTTTTTTATTTTTAAACATGATTAAACTTACTTCTGTGTCTAACTTAAGCTCATCCCTTGGTTCACAAGACCTTTTACCCCCTCTCACCTACATATCCTTTTTGGGAATGATTGATTACAACTTAGAACCATGTGATTCATCCTTCATAGATAAAACTTAATCCTAAGTAAGGATACCTCAGCTCTACCCATAACATGGTTCTCATGGATGCTTTTTATCTCTCCACAGATGGAATCCCATGATCAATTGTTTCTCAACCCATCCCTTTCATTTACAAATAACCTTTTATGCTAGAGTATTACCCCCATTAGGGTGGACCTTTACACTTAAGTAGACTTATCCATGTCTAAATTCACATTCAAAATCATAACATTATAGATTACTCCCTTAAAGGATAGATACATTTAAGTAGACTTATCCATGTCAAAATTACTTAATAATAGACTGTTCCCTTGAAGGATAGCTATAAAAATCAAATTTTGGACCACTCCCTTGAAGGATGGCTAAACAATAATGATTTGAAGATTCCTACATCAGTAAGCTTCAACAACTTATTAAAATATCAAAATTAATAATTTTTTTTTGTCAAAATCCAAATGAGTATGCTATAATAAGCTCTTAAATATGCCATTGGTAGACTTAATGCATCAATCAGTCTAAATAGTATCCCACTTTGCCAAAATCAGATCCTATACATGACATTGGTATACTTCCCATAATGATCAGTGTACATAATAAGGCATGAACTTATTTTCTTTATATCTTTATCACATATAGAAGGGGCAAGCTAACCCACATTAGGTTGCCACTTAACATTCATCTTCTTATAAATTACCCACATTTACTTTACTCCTCATTTAACTCAAGGGATTATGAGCTTACTTTATATGAAGTGATCAAGGCACCCTCTCAAACAAAGCATGCTCTTGCAAAGCACTCTATGGGATTGTGTTCACTAAGTCAATCCAATTATGGTTTCTTATTGTTAGGTTTTTACTAATCAGAGTGACAAACCTTTTCCTTATCTATTTAGTGGGATATGTGAACATGTGTGTCTTTCTTTTTTTTCTTTCAAGATGTTCAAAAATTCTCATGACCAACACAATCTTTCACCCTTTCCTCCCAAAAGAATCACATCAATACAATCCCAAATATATTATCACATCAAGTCAAACCTGTCCATTATGTTATCACATCATACTAATAAATTTTTTTTTATATGTCTCAATGCATCACTCAAAATATCATCACATCTGTTACTTAAACTAAGTTACATTAAATTAAACTTAAATTGAATATTCTATAGCCCAGTCAACATATTATCATCATCATGCCTCAACTAGCCAATCAAAATAAGCATAATCATAACCAAAAATACTCATGACATAATCATAATTATACATCAACATCAACATCTTAATAAACATAATTATAACCATCATGACATCATCATCATACCTAAACTAACATATCATAAACAACAATCATGATTCTAATCATCAAAATGAACATCACATCATAATCCTTATAACCATAATCACAAGCATAATCATAAACATCATCATAATCATAACATGACTAAACATAAACAACATAAACATCCAGAATCCACATGATCAACATGAGCATAAACATAATCATAATATAAAATAATACATGTGTCTCTCTCATAAATACATCTTACATCATCAGCATGTAGGCTGGTATCAAAATGTGTACCAAAAGAATACATCTAAATATCATATCTCTAGGCCCTAGAGTTCTAGAACCACCTACACTAGAACCATCTAGTGGTGGACCCCTTGATGAACCTACCTACCCTATAATAGATGCCCACTAACCTAGTGTATCTAATACTAGACCCCCAGCTAGGTTGGCCCTATAATCATCATATCTTATCACATCTAGAAATTGGGCTAACACCATAGCCTCATAGTATTAGAGCTCCTAAATCTTGGCTAGGTACCATGTCCTCAATACTGAGTCAGTTGATCCTCCTGCTATGGTGGTCACCCCACCTTTCTATCTCAAATATTCCCTTTCCTATATGACCAAATCAAGAGTAGTTCTCTCTTGATAACACTTGATCATTTGAGTAGCAACTTGGCCCTATAACATGACTATTTGTGCCTATAATGTAGTCACCTATCCTTGTAAACATGTTACTTGGGCCTATGCCACTATAAGAGATGCTATTGTCTAACCATCCTACCCTCCACCCTATACCTATGTAGGATTAAAATCCATGGGCTATTGGCCCCCATCTTCCCATCCAAAATCTATGACTTGATACTTGGCCTAGTACCATCCCATGTATCCATCTGTAACCTTGACATTATCTATAAGAGCCTTAATGAAAAGCTCCTCAGAATCTAGGGCAATCACCTTTGGCTATGGATCTAAAATGGGGTACTTTGTATCTTCCTTCCTATATCGAGGGACATTTGGAGGAACATCCTATAATATCCTAAACTACCTTTGGACTTGATACATGGTAACCTTGACATTATCTATAAGAGCCTTAATGAGAAGCTCCTCTGAATTTAGGGCAATCACCTTTGGCTATGGATCTAAAAGGGGGTACTTTGTATCCTCCTTCCTATATCAAGGGACATTTGGAGGAACATCTTATAATATCCTAAACTACCTTTGGACTCGATCTACTAGGATGCACTTAGTCTGACAATCCCATCTCTTATTAACCCATAGCCAGCTCTGTAGTGATAATGTGTGGTACTTGTAACCTATCCATAAGGAACAACTTAGATATGGTCTCCATATGATATATGGTACTACCAATCCCTCCAAGGTATCCAAGAACTAATCTATATCCTTGACTCCACCACCATCCCCTAACAATGCATAGTCACCTTTCCACCTCATGAACTTGACTCTATAATCTATCAACACAAAGCCATCCTAGGGCAGCCCAAATGGTCTCAACACTCATATATGCTCATATGCCCAAAAATGGAGCATAAATCCAACACTGATCTTGTATCATATTTGTGCTATGAAGGCCTAGAGCTCCCTATATATCTGTACAAGTAATATTGGGGCCCATCCTAAAATCATACCCCCTAGTAGCATCTCAGTCAACACTCCCAATAGTAGACATGGAAACTAGTCACTACTCAAATTTGGCACCATGAAATAGGATATACCCATCATCATCATGGTCAAGAGACATCTATCCTATGGGGCCCTCTAGTATAATAATTCATAGTGAACTCCACCTATATGGTATCTAGCACTGACCTGATCTACACCATATATCTAGTTTATGAAGTAGTCTCACTCATCACTCTTAATATGGTATATCAGCTCCCCATTAATTAAAAGCTAAGTGATCTTATAGATGTCATCCAAAAATATCAACATCTCTCTAGTTAGCAATAAGAATGTGTTTGTGGTAAAATCCCATCTCTCAATGAGTATTACAATGATCATTGTGTCTCATAGAAGGTTTTGGTAGTGATTCATGACCCCAAGGCCAACATGCTCCAATTACCTCCACTCAACATCAGTCATCCTATCTCAAACCTACATGAATATCTTTGAGCCTAGTCCCTCATATGAATTTGACCATGGGCCTATACTACAATCACATTAGTGTTACTCTTCTAATCTACATATTCACTGATATCACTGTTTCACCTTTTCCCCTAACCTATACCTACAAACTTTACTTCTACACATCCTATAGACTTAACTTAGAAATCTTTTCACTTATCCCTTCATTAGTTTTAAGAATCCCCACCTAGCACAACACTATTATTTTCATAACCACCCTTTCCACCTTTCTCAAAACCCTTAAAAAACATTTCACACTCTACATAACCCTTCAAAACATTTTAAAATCTAACAAACCTATCAAAAACATAAAAAAACCCCTTTCAAAAATATTCAAACCTATAAACTTCACTCTAGGTATTTCCCTACCTTTCCCCAACCATCAATAGTTTAGGGAACTATCAATAGTCCCTCTACCTCTAAGTCCATAGTGGTTGATCATCAATGGTTGGTACCAAGTTTCCACGGTTGGGTCCAACCACCGACGGTCACTGTGTGTGACTACCAATGGTAGAACCTTACCTCTTACTTCCCCTAATTTGTTCTAAAACTTTACACAAATGCCAAATACCTAGGCTACTCCTATCTTAATCATCATTCTCAATCTAACCCAACCCCTCACTTTCATTTTTATCCAAATTTTACCCAATTTGTTTTCATGACCTAAAAATTAGGGAATCATAGCTCATAGTTATTATTCCCAATACCCAACTTTTACACTACCTTAATCACCATCTCCTCAATCACTTTCCTATCCCTCAATTATTCCCCTTTTATAAATTTTTAAATATGACCTACCTTATTCTATGATCACCGACAAATAGAAGCCCTCATACCACTACCCAACCATGTCCTCATCTTCCCTCCATCTGGTGTACATTCAAATACACTAGCCCACTCAACAATCTCTATCTCGACAAGTTTGCATTCTAATTCACATAATAAACAAAATGTCCAATTCTCCTAATTGTTAGAGAGCATTAACAAATAAATCAATAGTGGTCAAAATGACTTCTTGTATTTACTTTTTACCTTTAAAATTTTTAGGGTTTTCCTAACCATCAATGGTTTAAAGAAACCATCGATGGTTGACCCCAGGGGTAACCCTAATTACTGACAATTAGGGTCCCTCAAATTTTTCTAACCTTTTTCATAAATCACCCTTCCCCTCAACCCATTCTTACCTAAAACTAAATTTGGCCTAAATTTCTTCTTGGATGCTCTTTTTAAGGAATTATGTAGGTAACATCCTCTCAATTGGTGCAGATGGAGTCAACTCAACCACCTTGTACCCCCACCTCTTTGACTTGACCTCTTCTCATGTTTTATGATGACTTTGCATGGTCCTTTGATTGCATTGACCCATTTTTCCAAAGTTGACCATTTGAACATTGCACCACCTCATGCACAACCTAGGTAATTATGTTGTTTAGTGGGAATACTTCCTAACCTAGATACTTGCACATGACATCAAACTTATTTAGATATATTTCTAGGCATAACCTAATTGGCTATGACCCATGTTGTGGCTTGGTTACCCTATCTTATCCTTTTATTACTTGAACATTTTTTGTCCCACTTTGGTAACTTTAGTCTTTTCACAATCATGATTATGAATCTTAGTCACATTTCATTCACAGGTTCACATTTTAAATGTAACCCTTTATGTTGCCTACCTTGTGACTACCCATTTACCTATTTATCAAACCTTGACCTTATTTTAATTTTACCTCAATCATCTCCTAGTTTGAGGGAGAATACATCCTCCCATACTTAGGGAAACTAGACTCAAATCTTGACTAGTCTCTTATTTTTGTTTTTTAGCTTGCTTAGAGGTACACAACAAAAAGGGGCAAAATGTAGACACCTCAAAATTGTACACAATATTTTTCAAGGTCATGTTACTTTGGGCCCTTATTTTTCCTTATTTCTAGAAGATCACCTAGTTCATTAGACTTAATTTCAACTTAACATTATCAAACCCCCCACCTAATGCATCATTTAATACACCTTTTCTAACCAAACTATTTAGTTCCTCGACCATCAGTGGTTGGCCTAAACTATCGATGATTGGCCTAACCATCAAAGGTTAGGTCCCCTATCTTGATTTAAAAAAAACTTGAAATCATTACTAGCTCTTGTGTGAGATTAGAAACTTATAGAATGGTAACTTACTTTTAAAAAACAAGCTTCTAGATATATGAGGATTGACACCTTTATCCTTGATCTAATTAGTGACTTATTCTATTACAATTAATAACTTTTGCATATAAAAGGAAAAGAGGAGGAAGTGAAAATGGGGGAGAATTAAGTAATTTGAATTCAATTTCTCTTACAAGTATTCTACATCATTTTAGATATCTAGTAGTATCATTGGTGACTGAAATATCTATCAAAATCACATTCAAAGGTTTGAAGCACCATCACTCTAGCCAAAATAATCTAAGATCACTTTTCTAAGCTTTAGGTATCTTACACTTATTTGCTTTAATATATCATATTTATGATCTTTCTATCTTATCAGAGTTATCAATATGTTATTTATACCTTATTTCATAAAGAAACCTATATTAGATTGAGAACCTAGTCTGGATTTTTTGTTCTAACCACTTCTAAAATTACACAAGCAACTGTTGATGATTTTCCCAACCATCGATAGTTTCCCTTAACTGTCAATGATTTCCCAACCACTGATAGTTTACCTTAACTACTGATGGTTCACCATGGCATAATTTTCTAGCAAGATATTTTCACCCCTTTAACTTAGATAAAACCTCACTTTCTATGTTTCTATCTGACCATAAAACCTTCCCTAATTTTTTGGACCAGACCTTGACCACCTTAGCATAAAATTTATTCATTTTCTCTTAATAAGAAATTTATCTTTCCTTTCTTACATATATATATTTTCTTATCATTGAATGCAAGTATCTTCTTTTATCATTTCAAGCCTAATTATCATAAAAGGTGGATTGATAACCTCCTAGAAAGCATTACAGTTCTTGGATATAACTCATGCTAGGGAATCCACTCAACCAAACATCTAACAACCCCTTTTTAATTATCTCTTATGATTTGTAGGTTATTCTTTCCTAGCCAAAGAGGAGTTCTCACATTCATTTGGATTCACGTGTGAATTATACTAGGTGTTCTTCTACACACCTTATCACTTGCTTTCTTTTATTTGATTTCAAAATTAAGAAATAGGAAAATAAATTAAAACATTTTGGTGGGGATATCTAGCCAAATTATATCTTTTATTTAATTTCAAATTTTAGACCACTCCCTTAAAGGAGCCTTTAAAAAACAAGCGTTTAAAATGAGGATTGGAAACTTTATCCTCGATCTAATTAGTAATTTCATTTGTTATAATTATAATTCCATTCGTGTGGTCTAAAATTATAGAAAAATATTAGTGCAACCTATTAAAATATTCCTTAAAAGCTAGAATAATACATATCCCTTTACAGGATAATATGATACCTTAAAGCTTTCTAGGATAAAGTTAACATTTTAACATTATCATAATTGAAAGCAACTTATTTTATTTGATTTCAAATTCTAGATCACTCCCTTAAAGGAGCCATTAAAAAATAGGCTTTAAAGCTATGAAGATTGGCCACTTTATCCTTGATCTAATTAGTAACTTCCTTTGGTACAATTAGTTTGAGGATAAAGTTTCTAATCATTATAGCTTTAAAAGCTTATTTTTTAAAGGTATGTTTCCATTCTAAGAGTTTATAATCTCGCACAAAATCTAAAAATGCTTTAAAGTTTTTTTTAAAAGCAGGATAGGGGACCTAATCATCAATGGTTAGGGCAACCATCGACGATTTAGGCTAACCATTGATGGTAGAGGAGATATAGAGTTTTGGTGAGAAAAGGTGTATTAAATGATACATTAGGTGGGGGATTTGATAAGGTTAAGTTGAAATTAAGTCTAATGAACTAGGTGGTCCACTAGATGCAAGGCCAGACAAGGGTCCAAAGTAGCATGACTTCAAAAATTGTTATGTGTAGTTTTCAAGTGTCTATATTTTTACCTTTGGTTGAAATAGCTTCTTGCCTTTACTTTTTACCTTTCATTATTTTTAAGGTTTTCCTAACTATCAATGGTTTAGGTAAATAATCAATGATTGACCCCAGGTGAAATATAACCATCGAAAGTTGGGGTCCCTCACCTTTTTTTAACCTTTTTCACAAATCACCCTTCCCCTCAAACCATTCCTACCTAGAACTAACTTTATCCTAAATTTCCTCTTGGATAATGTATCCAGGGAACTATCTAGGTAATGTCCTCTCACCTAGTGTAGATGGAGTCAGGTTAACCACCCCCCACCCACAACCTTTTGACCTGACCTTTTCACATGTTTTGTGATAACTTTATGTGGTCCTTTGATCATACTAACCCATTTTACCAACGTTAACCATTTGAACATTGAACCACCTTATGCAAAACCCAACTAATTATGTTGTCTAGTGGGGGGACTTCTTAACTTGGATACTTGTACGCAACACTAAGCTTGTTTGAAAGGTTTTCTAGGCATAAACCAATCATCTATGACCCACATTGTGGCCTAATTAACCTATCTCATCCTTATAACCCCCAAACATAATTTTATCCTACTTTGGAAAATTCAATCTTTGCATGATCTTGATTATCACTCTTAGTCAAATTTTATGTGTAGGTTCACATCTCAAATGCCACCCTTTATGTCACCCACCTTGTGCCTACCTATTTACCTATTTATCAAACCCTAACCCAATTATGATTTTACCTCAATGATCTCTCAATTTGAGGGGAATACCTCCTCCCATACTCGAGGTAACTAGACCCAAATCTTGAATAGTCTTTTATTTTTGTTTTATAGCTTGACTAAAACTACATAATAAAAAGGGACAAAATATAGACAACTAAAAACTACACATAATAGTTTTTGAGGTCATGCTATTTTGGACCTTTGTCTGGCCTCGCATCTAGTGGACCACCTAGTTCATTAGACATAATTGAAACTTAACCTTATCAAACCACCCACCTAATGCATCATTTAATACACCATTTCTCACCAAAACTCTTTAGCTCCTTGATCATTGATGGTTAGCCTAACCATCAATGGTTATGTCCCCTATCTTTCTTTAAAAACAAAACTTTAAAGCATTGCTAGATCTTGTGTAAGATTAACAACTCCCAAAATGGAAACTTACCTTTAGAAAATAAAGATTTTAAATCTATGAGGATTGGCAACTTTATCCTTGATCTAGTTAGTAACATCTACTATTACAATTAGTAACTTTTGATTATAAAAGGAAAAGAGGAGGAAGTGAAAAAGGGGGAGAATAAATTACTTTGCTTTTAATTTCTCTTGTAGGTATCTGACATCCTTTTAGATATCCAAAAAAATAATTGGAAATCGAAAGCTCTTTTAGAATCACATTTGAAGGTCTGAAGCACTATCACTCTGTCCAAATTACTCTAAGATCCCTTTGCCAAGATTTATGTATCTTACGCTTATTTTCTTTAATCTATCCTATTTATGATCTTTCTATCTTATCAAAGTTATTAATATCTTATTTCCACCTTCTTATTTCATAACCAAACCTTTGCTAGCCTGAAAATCCAGTCTAGAATTTTTGTTCTGACCACTTCTAAAATTGTATAGGCAACCATCAATGGTTTTACAAACTACTGATGGTTTCCCTTAGCTACTAATGGTTTCCCAACCATTGACAGTTTGCCTTAACTATCGACAGTTCCCATAACTACCGATAATTCATTATTGTATAATTTTTTAGCAAGCTATTTTCAACCCTTTACCTTAGATAAAACCCCACTTTCTATGTTTCCCTCTGACCATAGAACCTTCCCTAATTTTATGGACTAGACCTTGATCACCTTAGCATAGTGTTTAATCATTTTCTCTTAATAAGCAATTTATCTTTTCTTTCTTGCATATATCTATTTTTTAATCATTGAATGCAAGTACCTTATTTTATCATTTCAAAACTAATTATCATAAAAGGTGAATTGACGGCCTCCTAAAAAGTATTACACTTCTTGGATCTAGCTCATGCTAGGTAATCCACTCAACCAACCATCTAAAAACCCCATTTCAAATCTCTCTTGTGATTTATAGGTTATTCCTTCCTAACTAAAGTGGAGTTCCCACATTCATTTGGAATTACGCATGCATTCTACTAGGTATTGTTCTACACACCCTATCACTTGATTTCTTTTATTTTCTTTCAAAATTGATAAATGAGGAAAATAAATTGAAAATTTTTGGCATGCCCAGTGGGACACTAGTTCCATTTCCTTCCTTTATTGTTTGCTCATCAAATGAAATCTAAAAATTTCCTTTTAGAATTGAAATAAACCATCTACATACATCAACTGCTTGCTTGTTTTAGCTCACTTAGCTTAATTAAAGGTATCATAATTAAATAATAGTATACTTATGTTACACAAACAAAATCACTTTCATAAAACAAACATCTAAACATACTTGAGACAAGGCCCGACTAGGATTTCATCACCTAACGACAACCTTACCCCTTCCTAGCTATCCTACTTAATGTTCACCACCAAAAGGTGAACCAACATAGCTCTCTGGTTGAGTATAAACTCTAAACTTGGTATATTTTGGCTAAGCACCTAACATTCTTATCATGCAAGACCATGAAGTGAGGGGGTAGGCCCCAATATCAAGCCATGTACTAAAGTTAAACACATATTTTTCTCTCTTGAGCACCTAAAAAACCTGAAACTAGATATATATTGCCTCTTTATTACCCATTTTATAAGCCAAACTCTCTCTTCACACTCTCTAAAGCATAATCCAAAAGTAATTTAAAAAGGAATCCTAGGATAAACATACTTTTAGTGTATGCATCGATTACTTTTAATTCTTTTAGTTGCTCTTTTTTTGAGGTTTGAGTTTCATCATAATATCCTCCAATCTCTCATATGGTCTTTAATATACAAGAACTAAGAAATAAAACCAACCAACCACCACCATCCTCTTCTTCCTCCATGGAGTACACATTTGATGTTGAGAGTTCCCCTCTTCCTCCTTCCTAGATTTTAGTTGTTTCTAAGGGTGATGCAAAATTTGCTACCTTCCTTGACAAAAATTCAATTTCCCTCCAACATTATCTCAATAGCTTATCCAACCATCCCTCTTTTACTTCGATCCCTCTAATGGATCCTCCTTATGGTATGCCTCCCCATCTTATGGTGGGGCTTACCTGAAACCAACCCTCACTAATCTAAGCCTCTTCTTCTTCTAACATCCCATCTAATACCACTACCCAAACCCAATCCAACATTCTAACCTCCAACCAAACTCCTCCTACCATACCCCACACTTCACATGTAGGTTCAACTCTACCTTTAGTCATCTATACTCCCCTTACCATGGGGTTATCTTCTACCCATGATTATTCCCTTCCCTTTATCTCAGCCAATCCACCAACTTCTACCCTATTTTAGAATCTAGTGATTTTTATACCTCAAACACTTCCACCTATTAGCACTAGAGTCACCACCCAACCTCAACTTACCCAACCTCCACCTACCACCTCGACTATACCTTTAAACCAACCTACATCCATCCACCAACAAGTATCTATTATAACATACCAAAATTAGTACATACCTCCCTACACCTAACCATTTGTGCCCATCAACTCAAATGTTGCAACATCTTAACCTCTGGTTACCACTTATCAATATGTAGATTCTTCAATGCCTTCTACCAATATCCTTATATAGCCACCACTTAACCCCAATAGAATATACCCCTAAATTATGCATCTTCCCAACCTCAATTAGATTTGATAAATATGATAATGGAGAAGATGTCTAAGTTAGAATAATCTATTTCTAGATCCCATAAAATTTTATCCTATGACCAAATTTGCAATTAACCTATCCATTCATCTGTCCCCATTCACTCTTATCCTCCTCAATGGGAATTTCCAAAATTTTCCAAATTTCAAGGCAAGGAGGATCCCCAACAATATCTAAGAGCATTATATCATTCTTATTGCTTAATTGCATATGATGATGTTCTCCTCCTCCAAACCTTCCTAATGTCTTTATCAGGACCTACCCTTGATTGGTATAGCTCTTTCCCTACATATTCTATCTTTTCATTCTCCCAACTAGCCCAAATATTTCTAGAACATTTCTTGATAAACA
Organism: Torreya grandis; assembly: GCA_037957365.1. NCBI lineage: Eukaryota > Viridiplantae > Streptophyta > Pinopsida > Cupressales > Taxaceae > Torreya > Torreya grandis. The sequence continues at coordinate 7,665,461 of JARHVA010000119.1, read as the reverse complement.
TAACTAAAAAGCTTTCCATAACTGACCTATACTCTATCAAGCAATTTGATGACGAGTCAATTATTGATTTTATGGATAAATGGAGAGGCTTCATCAATTAACTCTCCTTCACCTTAACTCAACCCAAATTAATTTGAATTTTCCCTAGAGGTTTTGCTAATCATGTTGCACCTACTCATCAAGTTCAAACTTTTTAAACATTTGATGAGGCATTCACCATGACACAAAAACTTGAAAATCATGCTATTGATGAGGGGAAATTAAAATCTTAGAATAAGAATTCTCATTTCAAACATAATGACCCTCCATCTACTAAAACCACTAGCTAATCTAATACTAAATCAAAAACATTTGAAAATTTGATGGTTCTAAAAACTTCCCCACCTCCAACTATTAACCAATCCCATCAAAAGAATTCTTCCAAATCTTCTTATCAGCAAAATCAAACTCAAAACTAAGCTGCTCCATGACAATATACTCCCATTGGGGAGTCTTATATGTATGTTCTAGATAAAATTCTCAAGGTCAACCTTATCCAACTTACACCAATTAAACTTCCCCAATAATTCGATTTTTCTCACCCTATACCTGGGTGGTATAATGAAAATGGCCATTGTGCCTTTCAACAATCTATTAGACATGACATTAATAGATGTAATCCCTTTAAGAGTCTTGTACAAAATCTAATTGATAGTCGAGAGTGAGTGTTTTAAAACCCCAATGCACCTCCTAATCAATCTCTCAACATTTTTTATATGCCTTTCCCAAATCACACTCTTTTCACCCAACATCATCATGATAAACTTGAATCATGTAACTCATATGAGGCACATATAATTAATGTTATTAGTAATATTCCCATTGTTAAATAAATCAGCACCTCTATCACCCAAATGGAGGAACCAACTACCTTTATTTCTCTAATTGGCATGACCATAGCTTCATCTACCCCTCATTTGGTGGAAATACCTATTACTTGAACCACTTCCTCCACCTCCCAGATCGAAGTGGTAGAATTACCTACTTATTTGGATGACCAAGCCAAAGAAGTAACCATACCTAGCTCTCCCATTATTGAACCATCTATGCCCTCTTTGGAAGCTATTCCCCAAGAGACCATTACCTCATCTACCCAATAACCACCTTTGAAGACTCCCACCAATACCAAAACCAAAACCATACCTTCCACAAAAAAGACCCATATTGAAACCAATCCTTATTCTTATTTACCAAAGGGCTTAAGCTTTGAGACAAATGATCAAGGAACTATACCCATTTATAGTTGCTTCTCTAGGTTAGTCCAAAGTTTAGAGTTCACATCCCAACCTAACTCTGATAGAAACAAATTTTGGCTTTGACTTGGCCTTCCTTATCAAAATAAGTCTAACTTCAAGTCTTTACTTACCACCCCACTAAATACCTCCTATAAAGTCATACAAAATCCATCCCAAATGCCTTCACTTGATCATAGCAAGTCACCTCATGCTTCTTCCACCAAACTAATCAAGAACCTAGGGATCCTTCCCACACCTAGTCATACTCACCCTCATTTGAGATTAGACTTAACCCCCTCAATCTCACCAAACCCAAATCCATTTGAGTCCATAAATAAGGAAGGAATACCCAAACCTTCACCTTGAACCAAGCCCATACCACTTCCTTCACACCTACCTTCTTTATTAGGAGCACACCCTTCCACTACCCTTGTTACCTACTTTTCCTCTAAGAAACCATCACCCTATTCTTCACCTTCAATCACTAAACCCTCTAGTTATTAATCATTCCTAACTACCTTATCCTCGTATACCTTTCCACCTATAACCAAACTTTTTCCATCCAAAACTTCTACATCCAAGACTCTAACCCCCAAATGGATCATACATAAGTAGACCCAAACATGACCATCAATCAAAATCATTCCTCCAACTACTACTCCCATGAAGAAACTTTTGCCTAGTAAAGTTCACACCCTTCATGTCCAAAACCCTTTGCCTACAACACCTATACTAGAGCCTTAGATAACTATTTTACAAAGGTTGTTGCAAATCTCTTTTATTAGCGTACCTCCAATCAAACCTTTTGACCCTATCCATCCTAAACCAACTTGTTTCAATGGTAATTTTATTTTCCTTTACCATAGGACTCCTAGACATGATACAAAAAATTTCATATCTCTCCAAACACTTGTTTATAGCCTTTTAGATGAGAATGATCTATTGGAGGAGCCACCATTGTGCCCAACATATACTCCATTACCTAGTTTAACCCTCTAATAGGCACATTCTCCCTTAACCCCACATAAGAGTGAAGTGGAGGAACCAAAGGAAATATCAAGCCCTATTATCCACAATATTCATATGGTTACCCATTCTTGAGCCCAACAAGAATATACGGAGAAAACTAGAGTAACCATCTCTTAGACTTACCTTTTAACCTCTCAACCTACCAACCAAACCCAAGCATCTCCATCTCCACCCTCACAACCCTAAAAACCCAAAGTATCCATTTTGGGAGATCCACCTCCCAACCCTACTTGATTTATCTAATGGTTCATGCTAAAATAAATTCACCAAACACCAATGAAAATGAGTCTTATTGATCTAATCATCACTTTGCCTCAACATCATCAAGAATTAAATGAGGCTCTACATTCTATATAGGTTTAAATTGATGATCCAAAACATCTATAATCCTTTGTTGGGGCCCTCCACTAGGCTGCCCTTATCACCTTTTAGGATTTGAAAATCCTACCTTTTCACATTAAAGATCCTGATCCTCCACTCTTTATCACAACATACATCAATCAAACCTATGTCAAAAGGGTAGTGATTGATGGAGGATATAGCATTAATATCATCTCCTCCCATTCATATTACCAACTTAAAATCCCCATAAACATCATGTCTGAAAGTACCATTTTCTTTTTCTCTTTCAATGATACCCTGGAAACCACCTTAGGGACCATGGTGCTCCACATCTATTTGGGACCACGAACCATTCCTAAGCTATTTTAAATTATCAAGGGTGAGTTACAATATAATGTGTCACTTTAATGGCCTTGGATACATGTAATGAGTTACTTACCTTCTACCCTACATTAATGTGTCAAATTTGAGCATGAGGGACAAGTCATTACAATCAAAGTTGATCCTAGTCCCTTTGCCTCTTGTAATATGACATATCAGCCTAATGATGTTCTTATTCCTCCACCATCCACCTCAAAACCAGATTCTAATTAAAACACTTTATAACCTATCATCAATAACATTTTCCCCCACCATAATGATGAATCATCGACTAGCTCATCTATTCCTTCTTCACAAATCCCTATGGAAGACCCCCTATAATTAACATTTCAATAAATCTTGTTGGGGTAATATTACCTTCTCATGTTAGATGCCTTCCCTAATCCACATGAATATGGGAATATTCAAAATGACCCTACTTATAATCCTAACATTGGTACCATTATCCACTTTGGGCTTCCCAATAATTGAATTAATTTCATCTATGGGGGACTTGATCAATCACTTCTAGCTCCCACCACCACTCCATATATCTAACCCTTTACCTCTAAATTTTCTTACCTAAACAACCCATATTTTTCCAAAACCTACCTTTATTTATTCACTTATAAGGGATTTGATCTTAGCCACTATGAATAAGGACCTCATGAGTTGCCCATTATTCAAAACTATAAACCTCGTGAGTTCTTCAGTCTTGGGTTAAAATCACTAGAAGAATTCACAACACCAAAACCCATTGCTACCACTACAAAATAAATCCCACCTTTACCAACCCCATCTTATTAATTTGAGGACTTTGACATCATCCCATCTAACTTTTTTTTATCAACACTGTTAGTTTAGCCCCCCTAACCTATCACAAGGATGGCCAAAATAAAACCATTCCTCTCATTCACCTGGAAATGATTGAATGTGACTCTCTCACCATCAACACTATCTAACATCAAGATGATAATTATATTCTCACCTAACTCAATATGTGGGATTCCTCTATCTATAAATCTCTCAGTCTTGAGAATCAAACAATGCTAAATGAATTAACCATTGATGTTAACTTGGTAAATCAATAAAACCCCCACATCATCAAAATTAGCAAATATTTAACCCCCAAAGAGAAACTAGATTACCCCTCTTTCCTTCATGATTGTAGCATAGCATTTGCTTGTTATTATCAAGACATGCCTAAAATTGATCCTTCTATTGCTCTTTATAACATCATCACTCATCCTAGGGTTAAGCTAGTTTGGAAAAAAATCTATCGTATGCATCCCCATATAGTTCTTCTCATAAAAGAAGAACCTCAACACCTTCTATACATTAAGTTTATTCAACCCATTGACTACCCACAATGGGTTTTTAATATCATTCCCATCACCATGTCCACAAGGGACCTTTGCATCTACATTGAATTTCATGACCTCAATCTCACCTACCCTAAATACAACTTTCCTCTACCTAACATCGACCAACTTATTTAGCTCATGGATGGCCATGAAATGTTATCTCTCATGGAATTTTTCTTGGGATATAATTAGATCTTGATTGCCCCTAAAGATCAACATAATTTTTTTATCACCCCATGGGGAAGCTTTTACTATAGGGTCATGCCCTTTGGATAAAATAATGCAAGAGTAACCTATTAGTGGGCCATGACCTATATATTTTATGAACTTATTAATAATATTGTTGAAGACTATGTGGATGATCTCCTAGGGAAATCCAAACATTGTAAGGATCACCTCATTGTTCTTGCTATCATCTTTGAATGACTAATCCATTACAATGTTAGTCTCAATCCCAAGAAGTGCATCTTTGGAGTTTTATCATGAAAACTCCTTGGATTTATCATATCTCTTCATAGAATTTAAGTAAACCCCACCAAAGTCAAAGATATTTTGGATATGCCACCTCCCACCAACCTTACCCAACTTTGCAGCTTGTAAAGCAAACTTCAATCAATTCAATGCTTCATTTCCCAACTATCAGATAAATGTTAGACCTTCCACCACCACTTAAAGTTAGATGTTTATTTTAAATAGACCAAATAATTCCAATAACTATTCGACTTGATCAAGGAGTACCTTCTATCTCTACCTATCCTCACCCCTCCTAAGGATGATCAACACTTTTACCTATATATCTCCACCATAAACCATTCCCTTGGCACCATGCTCATGTATCATGATGAAAAAAATAAAAAATAGGCTATCTATTACATCAGTGGCACCCAAATTAAATGTGAAAGTCGATATATCCATCCCAAAAAACTTTGCCTTGGCTTAGTCTTTGTAGCCTCCAAGCTCCATCATTATATTCTTAATCACAAAAATTATATCATTACTAACACTGACCCCCTCAAGAATATTCACTCTAAGCCATATAAAAATAAATGTATGGATAGGTCCATTAAAGGATAGGTCATTATTGAAAAATTAATTGAAACTTTTATACTTGATAATCAACCAATACCTCTTACCTTTCCTGACAAGTCTATTATAACTCTTTCCCAAGAGCAAACCACCATTAAATGACCATATATTTTGATGGATGAAAGGGCCTAAATGGTGGGGGTGCTAGAGTAATCCTAATTCCACTTATTAGAGAACCACTTCCTCTTTCCTTTAGACTTGAATTTGATTGTATCATTGATATAGGAAAATATGAAGCTTTAGTCATAGGTCTTCAAACTGCCCTAGCTTTAGGAATCAAAACAATTAGTAGCTTTAGAGACTCCCAGTTGGTCAGCAACCAAGTCAACATATCTTATTAGTGTAAAAATTATATCCTCTTGAAGTATAAATAATTTTTAGATAGAATCTTGGCATCGTTTGATCATTACACCATCCAATCAATTCTTTGATCCACAAATAAATTTGTAGACACCATGACATCTCTCAGTTTCCAAATTCCATCCCAACTAGCCAAACATACACTATTTATTACTATTCATCATTTTATATCACCTTATTATATTAGTTCAATCATTCTCACCTTTTATAAGGTGGAAACATCACCTTTTGATGTTTGCTATGATCAAACTTTCAATTATCTTAACCTTTGCATTCTCCCCTTGATCTTTCAAGGAATGCCCATAGAGCCTTTATCTAGGGTACCTCTCATTACACTATTCTAGGAGGAATCCTTTATAAATGGGGTTTTGATGGCATCCTTCTCTATTGTCTCTATCATCATGAGGCTTCTCATGCCATCAAGGAAGTTCATGATGGCATCTATGGTGGACACTTTAGTGGCTTAGCTGTCACCAAATGTATCCTTTGCCTAGGATACTATTGGCCCACACTTAATCAAGACTATTATTACTATGTTAAGAAATGATTCAAGCATCAACAACATGCTAACATTCATCAGACACCTCCACATGGTCTTCATGTATCTCAAAATTATTGGCCCTTATCATAATGGGGCCTTGACCTTATTGGGGAAATCAACCCCCATTCTTCAAAATGACATCAATATATCATCACTGTTATAGAATATTTCACTAAATGGGTTGAATCCATCTAACTTATATCAACAAAAGATGAAAATATCATTAACTTCATCAACCACCACCTCATCTACCACTTCTATGTCCCCCATAAAATCATCAATAATAATGGTAAGTCCTTAAAAAACAAGAAAGTCCAAGAGCTTTTTGATGCTTTCAACATAAATTTAAGATTTTCCTCACCTTATCATCTAAAATCTAATGGATAGGTAGAAGCTTCCAATAAAACCCTCATCAAAATGCTCACAAAGGTGGTCAATAATTTTGGTTAGGATTGACACCTCCTTATCCCCTTTGCTTTATCAATGTAATGCACTAGTATCTGAACTGCTACGAGTGCAACACCTTTCTCCCTCATCTTTGGAGCTGAGGTAGTATTGCCTCTTGAAGTCTAAATTCCCTCACTTCATATATCCTTGCATGAAATCCTCTCTAAAAGTGATTATCATAAAAAATGCCTCACATGCCTAGAGCTTTTTGACGGGCATCACCTTATCATGCTCCATCATCTTTGTGTCTATCAAGAGTGAATCAAGCACACATATAAAAAACACTTGAAAAAGCATGAATTAAACATTAGATACCTTATCCTTAAATTAAATCAACATGTAACTAACATAGAGAAGGCTAAGAAAGGAAAGTTTGCTTTTAACTTGCTAGGACCCTATTTTATAACCCATAAGTATGGATTTGGTGCTTATCATTTATCCTCTCTCAAAGGCAAACTAAAACCTAAGCCAATCATTGCTTTGTATCTACATCCTTTCTATTGTTAAATAGGATTAAACTCACTTCTATGTCTAACTTAAGCTTGTCCCTTGCTTCAAAAGGCCTTTTACCCCCTCTCATCTACATCTCCCTTTTGGGAATAATTGATTACAACTTAGAACTATGTGATTCATACGTCATAGATAAAACTTAATCCTAAGAATGGGTACTCTATTTCTACCCATAACATGGTTCTCATGGACACTTTTCATCTCTCCATAGATGGAATCCTATTATCAGTTGTTTCTCAATCCATCCCTTTAATTTAATAATAACCTTTTATACTAAAGTCTTGCCTCCATAAGGGTGGACCTTTATGCCTAAGAAAACTTATCCATGTATAAATTAATATTCAAAATCATAACATTATAGATTACTCCCTTGAAGGATAGATACCTAATAATTCCAAGTTACTTAATAATAGGGTACTCCCTTGAAGGACAACTATAAAAATCAAATTTTAGACCACTCCCTTGAAGGATGGCTAAGTAATAATCATTTGAAGCTTCCTGAATTGATGATCCAAAACTCAAAAGTTTTGGTTGATAAATATCACAATAACATAGAAATAACACAGTAACAATGAATTCTCTGAGAAGAGATGTAGTATTACTCAAAATCGCAATACAAATATATGCTTATCTCTGGGAAGAGATGTTTGTCTTCACATTTCGGGTTACCTCTTCTTTTATACACAATTTGAAAGCATGGGGAGGATGTGGAAGGTCAAAAATCTCAAGGGAGATGAAGTGGTATGACTTCCAATATTTAAAACAATACATAATTTGAGGAATTACTATTTTTAGAAACTTACTATTTTTAGACAGCACTATTAAAATTGAAATTTGAGGCACTTCCGTTGGGTTTTCGGGGGTCAAACTTCATTGAGCAAAGCTCAATGCCATTTCATGACGTTCCCCTCGTTCTTAGCTTTCCAACGGTTCAAACGGCGAGTCAATTAGAGCTACGGTGCAAAAGTTATGGCTCCTGGAAGTTCCGTCATCAATTGGGGTGGAACTGTCACCCGAATTGTCGCCTAAATTGATGCCTGGATCAATTGATCAAATTCAAAAACTTGTTAAAATAGAAAAATAAATAGACAAAATTCTATCAAAACCCAAATAAGTAAGCCTAATCAGCTCTTAAATATGTCATTGGTAGACATCTCACATTGATCAGTTTACATAGTACCCATCCTTGCCATAATCAACTCTTATATATGGCATTGGTAGACTTCCCACATTGATTGGTCTACATAATAAGGCATGTAACTATTTTTTAAAACTCTTTGGTCACATATAGAAGGTGTATGCTAACCCACATCAAGTTACCACTTAACATTCATCCTCCGGCTGATCACCCACATTTACTTCACTCCTCCCTAAACTCAATAGACTATGAGTTTACTTGTTATGAAGTTATCAAGGCACCTTCATTCTCAAAACAGCATGCTATTATGAAGCACTTGATTGGATTTTGTTTTCTAAGTCAATCCAATTATGGTTTCTTATTGTTAAGTTTTTGCTAATTAGAGTGACAAACCTTTTCCTAATCCATTTCTTGGGACATGTGAACATGTGTGTCTTTCTTTTTTTTATTTAAACACGATAAAAATTCTCATGACCAACATAATATTACACCCTGTCCTCCAAAAACAATCACATCAAAACAATCCCAATCATATCATACGAATACCAATCCCAAATATATTATCATATCATGTCAAACCTATCCACTATGCTATCACATCATACCAATAAAACATTTTTTCATATGTCTTAATGCATCACTCAAAATATCACCACATCTATTGTTTAAAATAAATTACATTAATTATTAAATTAAATTAAATACTCTTTAACCTAGCCACCATATTATCATCATCATGTCTCAACTAGCCAATCAACATAAACATAATCATAACTAAAAATACTCATGACATAATCATAATTGTACATCAACATCAACATCTTGATCAACCTAATTATAACCATCATGACATCATCATCATTATCTTACCTAAACTAATAGATCATAAATAACAATCATGATTCTAATCATCAAAATGAACATCACATCATAATCCTCATAACCATAATCACAAGCATAATCATAAACATCATCATAATCATAACATGACTAAACATAAACCACATAAGCATCCAAAATCCACATTATCAACATGAGCATAAAAATCATCATAAGTATAATCATAAACATCATCATAATACAAAATAATACATATGTGTCTCTCTTATATATACATCTTGCATCATCGACATGCAGGCTGGTATCAAAATGTATACCAAAAATATACAATGTCTAAATATCATATCTCAAGGACCTAGAATACCAAAACCACCTGCACCAAAACCATCTAGTGGTGGATGCCCTAATGAACCTACCTACTTGGTAGTGAATGCCCATTGACCTAGTATAGCTATTGCTAGACCCCTAACCAGGTTGGCCCTATACTCCCTATATCTCATCACATATATAAACTATGATAACACCATAGCCTCATAGTATTAGAGCTCTTAAATGGTGGCTAGGTACCATGTCCTTAGAATCAAGTTAGTTTATCCTCTTGTTGTGGTGGTCACCCCACCTCTCTATCTTAAAGAGTCTCACTCCTATGTGATGAACTCAAGAGTTATTCTCCCTTGGTCGCGCTTAGCTATTAGAGTAACAATTTGTCCCTATAATGTGACTATCTATGGCTATAATGCAATCTTCTATCCTTATAAACCAATCACCTAGGCCTATACTGATATAAGGGTTGTTACTATCTGACCATCCATCCCTCTAACTTGTACTTGTGTAAGATCAACATCCATAAGATACTAGCCCCAATCTCCCCATCCAAAATTTGTGGCTACATACCTAGCCTGGTACCATCCCATGTATCTATCATTAACCCCAACATCATCTATAGGAACCCTCATAAGAAGCTCCTCATAATCCATGAAAATATCCTCTAGTTATGGCTCTAGAAGGGGGTACTCTACATCCTCCCTCTTATATTGAGGGATAAATAGAGGAACATCCTATACTAGCCCAAACTATCTTCAAACTTGATCTATTAGGATGCACTCAGTCTCACCATCCCATCTCTCATAAACCCATTACTAACTCTATAGTGATAGCATGTGGTACCTATAACCTATCCATAAGGGTTAACTCACATACAACCTCCATATGATATTTTCTACCACCAAGCCCTCTAAGGCATCCAAGAACTAATATTTATCCCTAACTCCAACACTATCCCCTATATCACATAATCACCTCACCAAATCATGAAATTAACTCTATAATCTATCATCACAAATCCATCCTAGGGAATTCCAAATGGTCTCAATACTTATATATGCTCATATGCCCAAAAATGGAGCACAAAGATGACATTGATCCCATATTGTGTTCGTGCTCTGAAAGCCTAAAGCTCCCTATATATTTTCACAAGTAATACTAGGGCTCATCTAAAAATCATACCCCCTAGCAGCATCTCAGTGAGCACTTCCAACAATATAAATGTAAATTAGCTACTACTCAAATATAACAACACAAAGTAGGATATAACCATCATCATCATGGTCAGGAGACATCTATCATATGGGGCCCTTTGGTATAATGTCCTATCGCAAAATCTACCTATATTGTATTTGGCCTTAATCTAATGTGTACCATATATCTAGTGCATGAAGTAGTCTCACTAATCAATCTCAATATGGTGTATTGGCTCCCCCTAAATCAAAAGTTGAGTGATCCTATGGACATTGTCCAATAATATTGACATCTCCCTAGTCAACAATAGGAATGTGTTTGTGGCAAGATCCCATCTCTCGATGAGTGCCACAATTATCACTATATCTAAAAGAATGTGCTAATAGTGCCTCATGGCCCCTATTTTGAAATCCTCCATTTTCCTCCACTCAGCATCAGTCATCCAATCTTAAACCTCTATGAATATCTTTGGGACCTTATCCCTCATCTAAATCTAATCATGGGCTTGCACCACAATCACTTTAGCATTACTATTCTAATATACATAATCATTGATATCACACTTTCACCTTTTCCCCTAACCTATACCTAAAAAATTCACTTCTACACAACATATAAACTTAACTTAAAATTATTTTCACTTATCCTTTCATCACTTTTAAGGAATCCCCACCTAGCACAACACTATTATTTTCCTAACCACCCTTTCCAACTTTCTCAAAACCCTTCAAAAACCCTTTAAAAACATTTCACACTCTACACAACCCTTAAAAACATTTTCAAATCTAATAAACTCTTCAAAAACATAGAACACCCCTTTCAAAAACATTCAAACCTACAAACTTCACTCTAGGTCTTTCCCTACCTTTCCCCAACCATCGATGGTCCCTCTACCTCTAAGTCCCTAGAGGTTGACTGTTGATGGTTGGTATTAACAATTGATGGTTGGGCCCAACCATTGATGGTCATTGTTTATGACCATCATCAGTAGAACCCTACCTCTTATTTCCCCTAATCTATGGCAAAACTTTAAACAAATGCTAAATACCTAGGCTACCCCTATCCTACTCATCATTCTCAATCTACCCCAACCCTTCACTTTCATTTTTATTCAAATTTTATCCAATTTTTTTTCATGACCTAAAACTTAAGGCATCATTACCCAAAACTATTATTTTCAACAACCAACTTTTATAGTACCTTAATCACCATCTCCTCAATCAATTTCTTATGCCTTAATTATTTTGCTTTTTTCAATTTTAAAATATGACCTACCTCATTCCATAATCATTGGCATGGATGAATCCCTCACACCACTGCTTGACCACATCCTCATCTTCCCTCCATCTAGTGTACACTCAAACACTCTAGCCCACTCAAAAATATCTACTTTGGCAAGTTTGCACTCCACTTCATACAATAGACAAAACATCTAATTCACCCAATCATTGGAGAATATTAGCAAATAAATCAACAATGGTCAAAATGACTTCTTGTCTTTATTTTTTACCTTTAATTTTTTTAGGGTGTTCCTAATCATCAACCCCATGGGTAACCATAATCATTGATGGTTAGGGTCCTTCATCTTTTTCTCACTTTTTGCACAAATCACCCTTCCCCTCAACCCATTCCTACCTGAAGATACATTTGGCCTGAAGTTCCTCTAAGATAATCTATCCAAGGAACTATGTAGGTAACATCTTCTCTCCTATTATAGATAGAGTCAACTCATGCACCCTCTACCCCCACCTTATTGACCCTACCTCTTCTCATATTTTGTGATGACTTTACATGGTCCTTTGACTGTGTTGACCAATTTTACCAAAGTTGACCTTTTGAACATTGTACCACCTCATGTATAACCCAACCAATTATGTTGTTTAGTGGGAGAACTTCCTAACTTGGATACCTGAACATGACACTAACCCTGTCTAGATGGCTTACTAGGCATAACCCAATCAGCTATGACCCATGTTGTGGTCTGATTACCCTATCTCATCTTTTTATCCCCTGAACATATTTTTGTCCCACTTTGGAAACTTTAGTCTTTACGTGATATTAAGTATTGCTCTTATTCACATTTCATGTGTAGGTTTATATCTCAAATGCCACCCTCTATGTCACCCACCTTGTGACTACCCATTTACCTATTTATCAAACCCTGACCCAATTTTGCTTTTACCTCAATCATCTCTAAGTTTGAGGGGGAATACCTCCTCCCATACTCGGGGAAACCAGACCCAAATCTTGACCATTCTCCTATTTTTATTTTGTAATTTACTAAAGATACACAATAAAAAGGGATAAAATGTAGACAACTAAAAATTTCACACAATAATTGTTGAGGTCATGCTACTTTGGACACTTATCTAGCTTCACACCTACTGGATCACCTAGTTCATTAGACTTAATTGTAACTTAATCTTATCAAACCCCCCACCTAATGCATCATTTATTACACCTTTTCTCACAAAAACTCTTTAGTTCCTCAACCATCAATGGTTGGCATAACCATCAATGGTTAGGCCCCCTATCCTTATTTAAAAAAAAATTAAAGCATTACCAACTCTTGTGCTAGATTATCAACTCCCAGAATGGTAACTTACCTTTAAAAAACAAGATTTTAAAGCTATAAAGATTAACAACTTTATCTTCGATCTAATTAGTAACTTCCTCTATTAAAATTAGTAGCTTTTGCTTATAAAAGGAAAAGAGGAGGAAGCGCAAAAGGGGGAAAATCAAGTACTTTACATTTAATTCTCTTTCACATATCTGACATCCTTTTATATATCTATAAATATCATTGGTGACCCTAAGCTCTGTCAAAATCACATTCAAAGGCCCAAACAACCATCACTCTGGCCAAATTATTCTAGGATCTCTTTGCCAAGCTTTAGGTATCTTACATTTTTTTGCTTTAATCTATCCTATTTTTTATATTTCTATCTTATCAGAGTTATCAATATCTTATTTACACCTTATTTTATAACCAAACCTATGTTAGCCTAAGAACCCAATTTGGACTTTCTATTTTGACCACTTCTAAAATTACATAGGCAACCACCAATGATTTTCCTAATCACTGATAGTTTCCCTTAATCATCGATAGTTTCTCAACTACTAATGGTTTGCCTTAATTACTGATAGTTCCCCTAACCACTAATGGTTCACTATGGCATAATTTTCCAACATGCCAATTTTAACCCTTTACCTCAGACAAAACCCCACTTTCTATGTTTCCCTTTGATAAAAATACCTTCCCTAACTTTTTGGACTAGACGCTAACCACCTTAGCATAATTTTTAATCATTTTCTCTTAATAATCAATTTATCTTTTCTTTATTTCATATATCTATTTTATTATCATTAAATGCAAGTACCTTCTTTTATCATTTCAGGCTTAATTGTTATAAAAGGTTGATTGATAGCCTCTTAGAAATCACTATGCTTCTTGGATTTAGCTCACACTAGGCAATCTACTCAACCAACCATCTAACAACCCCCTTTCATGTGTCTCTTGTGATTTTTAAGTTATTCCTTCCTAGCTAAAGAGGAGTTCCCACATTCATCTAGATTCACGCATGCATTCTATCAGGTATTCTTATACACACCCTATCACTTTGCTTTCTTTTATTTTATTTCAAAATTAAAAATGAGGAAAATAAACTAAAACACCATCATTCATCTATTTGTCAAACCCATAATTCCACTATCAACTACTGATAGTCAGACCCTAACCAGTGATAGTCAGGCATAACCACTAATGGTTACCCCAATCATCAATGGTCACCTATGGCACCAAAAACTAGCAACCTATTTTCACCATCTACACCCAATCAAATCTAGTTTTCTATGTTTCTAACCACTCACAGACCCCTTTCAAAGTTTTTGAAGTATACCTCGATCCCTTAGTACTAGTATTACTTAGTTTATCACTAATTTGATCATTTCTAGTCTATTTTCTTAGTGAGCATTCTTGTGTTCAATTTTAATAATCTTCTTTAATTGATCCAAGTACATTCTTTCTAGTTTGATTGACTTAATTATTTAAAAAATGGGGATTGACAACCCCTAATAAAGCTCTCTCTTCTGGGATCTAGCTATCACTAGGCAACCCACTCAATTATATGTCAAACAAATAAGTTTACTTTAGTGCTTTCTTATCTGTAGGTCTTCCTCCCAAGCCAAAGATGAACTCTTCACAATCTTCTAATTCAAAACACGCACAACCAAATAGGTTTTTAAACCATACACGTATTGAGTTTCTTTTCCCTCTTTCTTAGAACTTAAAGCAAAAATTTACATGAAGCATAAGGAACTGTGTTCCTCATTCAAAGTAGAAATGAAAACTACTCCATGAATGGATGGTGCCTTTTAAGTAGAAGCAAAGGAGTGTGGATGGCCCTAAAACTATGTAAAAGATTACCCAATGTCTGATGTATCTTAAATCAAATATCCCACTCCCTAAATTTTTTATGGTGGATTAGAAATTGGTGGATTGATAAATAACTCCTCAAGACATGGAAGGTGATAAGGAGATGGGGGAAGTGGGTTCCCATCACTATTGTAGTAATCTTTGGTAGAAGAGAAGTCAACAATATCACAAATTTGCTCAATTTCTAAAGTGTCATCAACTACATGTGAATTTGATGAATAATATAAAAGAGGGACAAAGTGGGAGAATGAATATAGTTGAGTCTCATGATCAACTAAACCCACTGCAATGATATTATCATTATGCAAATCTTTGACATACATTGGATTTGGATTGAACTCAACTTGCATACCCTGACTAAGGTGATTAATCTAATAAGTTGATAGGAGATTAGTTGACTATGAGAAAACAATTAAAACATTGTTAAATTTTCCACCACTAACTTCAATAGGCCCTCTCCCTAAAACTTGTATAGAAGTATTATCTCCTAGTCAAACATAAGACATGTTACATGGCTCCAAGGAAGTAAACTCTAGATGTGAAGAAGCCATATGATGTGATGCACCACAATAAATAACCCATATTGGAGCTAGAGGTACCACTAAAACTAGATCTCTCCCATTTTTTCTCTTTTTTCTCTATTCTTTCCCTTTCCTTTTTCCACTATCATTTTCCTTGGACTTATGGGTTGATGATGATGGTTTGATAGACTCAGGAACACCTATGTTGTTCTTCTCAAGAAGACTCATGAGGTGATCAATATTCTTCTTTAAAATTTTAATTTCATCATGGTTTATCATGCAATACCCATATTTGATCCTCTCTTTTTTGGATTTAAAGCTAGAAGATGAAGTGTTGGAGTTTAGTGTGGTGGTGGGTTGATCATTCATGTTATCATGATCCTTATTATTCTATTTCTTCTCTTTTGAAGCCTTTTTGATGTCATGTATTGAAAGTAGAGCATGTGGTTTAATGGACTTTAGTACACCCATTTAAATTAGTTTATATTGTTCTTCAGTCAAGTCAGCAACAAACTCATTAAATGATGGCATAGTCCATGAAGTACCAAGTGCTCTCTTGGTTGCATGGAAGGTGGAGACAAAAATAGAATAGTTAGGACCAAGTTTTACAAGGAAAAAAAGGATGAGTTTTGAGTATTTTTTTTAATCACTTATACATTGTTTTAGTTACATTTTAATGATTTGAACTTAGTGAAGTACTCCTGAAGTGTGTCAAAATTGCTAGGGCTAAGACTAATTAGTTCATTTTCTAGTTCATGTCCTCTCATCTCATCAAATTTATTAAAAAGTATCCCTAGGATATCCCATAATTACTTAGGTTTTTTATATGATTAAATATGAAAGTGTAGATCTGGTGACATAGAAAGATAGAAAACCAAAGGCTTCATCACACTTGTGAAACCATTGTTCCTTATCTATATCTGGTTTAGTTTGTAAACTCATAGTTATTATGTAAAACTTATTGTTCATCAAAGTGAGTGAAATTGAAGGATTCCATTCATTATATTTGAAAGGTGTGATTAAATAAATTTAATTAGGATCTATTTTCAACAAAATGAATAAATGCAAAAAGATAGAATTACAATAATTTGTACACCCCCTGTAATTATGTTTGACCCTCCCATATTTTGGCACTTTATATTTTAGTGAATTTTATAATGAAAATATGTCAAATACATGAAAAATTAAAAAAAATTTAAATTTTCAAAAGATGGTGCTTAATTTTGAGTTATCAATCAAAAGTAATTACATAATCAATTTCTTATAAATAATGCCTATTTAATAAAACTTGCACTAAAACTTAAAAAAAACCTTGTGGTGAGAATGGACCTAGCCTTACAACCACTCATTGGAATTGAAATAAAATAAGTGACATAAAAATCATAACACTAAGATTTAAAAAATATTTTTATTTTCCTAATTATGCAAATCAAATGAAATAATTCCACTTGTTTGTTGTTATTTTTCCCGAATATTATCATAGTCAATAAAACTACATTAACTTTGTAAATTATTAATGAAAATATATTTTTATAAATTATGTGTAGAGGTAATAATAGGATGCACAAAATCTATAAACCTTTATAAGTGACCATTTATGGTTTTACCTTAGTATTAAAAAGAAAATATGTGTTTAATCACAAAAAATGGATTTATAAAAACTTGCAGACCCTGATTTGAAAGGCTATATGATTTCCTTAAGAAAGTTTTGAAGGCTTCCTTTATCTACCAAGAGTGGTTGTAATCCATCTTAAAAAATTATATGCAAATATGCGGGAAGAATACATGTAAATGCCAATTCCTTGGCTAACATAGAAAACTTCCAGCAATGGATGTGAACATAACTAACTCAATTTTACAAATAGACTCAAGATTTCAAAAAAATAAAAACATTAAAAAACTAGAAAATAAAATACCAGATTAGATTTTCTATCATGCCATAGTGTTCACCAAGATCACTAGATCAATTAAATGTACTAGTTCACTAAATGTGAGACAAGCAAACACATAAGGTTGTTGAAAGTAAATAAAATCACAATAAGAGAATTATTACACAAGTTTGGAATCAAATATCCATCATATTTCACCCAAGAGCATAATATCTCACTCCAAAATAAATGCAAAGGAGAACATTCCACTAAATATGCTTAGAAGAGGTATGAAGCCACATGCATTTGGTAATATGAACATGGATTAGTTGTCAAATGAATAGTAAACCCATGTACTAGAGATAAGTCAACATTAGTTGGTGAATGACAAGGAATCCTTATCAACCCATTTGAATATAATTTACACATGTGGATGTGTAAATAAATAACCTCATAAATCACCTTAAATAATCCACTTGAGCACTGTGAATAATACAAGTGTAGTAAAAACCTAAGTAAGGTGAAAAATATACACTAACACTTTTAGCCAAACATGATGGACATGGGGAAGAACGTGCAATGTAATATCTAAGATGTAAAATGGTATCATATGAAAATAACTATATGCCAATTGAAAAATCTTGTTTATCTATGGTTTTTACAGCCTATAAGCTTCATCATTATATGATTAATAGCAAAACCATCATCATTGCCAAAGTAGATCTGCTCAAGTATCTACTATCAAAAATAAATTTATAGGGTGCACAGCTAAGTGAATCATGCTTCTAAGTGAGTTTGATATTGAATTTGTCAATCAAAATGTTATCAAGGGACAAGTACTTATAGATTAACTTTTTAAAGCTCTCATTTCAAACAACCAACCACTCACTTTTGATTTTTGTAATGAGTACATCATGACTATCATAGAAACACCTCCTAAAGAGAAAAACTCAAAGATATATTTTGATGAGTCATTCAAATCTCATGGATATTAATGAGGAATTTTATTTATTACACCACAAGGGGATCTCATTCCTAAATATTTTTGTGTCAGCTTTCTTTGTACGAATAACATGGTTGAATATGAAACATCTATTGTAGGGCTTTGTCAAGTGGTACAATGGAACATTATACATATCTTGGTTCAAAATGATTCTCAACTAATCATTAATTAGGTTATAGACCTATTTAAGACCAAAGATGATAAGATTGTACCATATAAGGTAATGGTGGTCATTCTCAAGCAACAAATTTCTCACATTTAGTTTGAATGCATACCATGGGTCAATAACAAGATAACATATTCCATAGCTACCATCAGTTCTTTGATCTAGAACACAGACAAGGTAAAAGACTCAGTTCCTCATTGAATATCTTCTAATGCCTTCTTATGAACCCTTGATAGTTGAAATGATCTATGATATTGTTGGTCACAGTTATATTTGGTATTCTAATTTATATAATGATCTTCATGACCAATTCCTTCCACCTAAACTTTCACATAAGAAATAAAAATATTTCACACACCAAGCCTCTCGATATACCTTACTCGGCCTAACCCTTTACTGAAGAATCTTTGATGGAACTCTACTTTGTTATTTAACTTTGGTAGAAGCTACATTAATGTTGAGATAAATTCACAAAGGAGTTTGTGGAACCCACATTCGTATGGAAATCCTTGCCAAAAAGATCCTATGTACTACTTATTATAGGTAGACCATAGAAGTAGATGCAACTATTTATGTAAAAATATGTAACAAATATTAGAGACATGCAAATTTGATTTATGATCTAACTAGAACACTCAACCATTGCCTAAACCATGTCTATTTTCAATATGGGGACTCGATGTTAGAAAGATTAACCCTACTTATTTAGATGGCCATAAGCATATCCTTACCACAAATGAGTACTTCACTAAATGGGTTGAACCTATACCTCTCACTTACATGACTAGAAATAAATTTACAAATTCATCTTCAACCATCTCATTTACTATTATGGTATCCCATTCGACATTATATCTAATAATGGTAGATCATTTAAGAATAAGGATGTTAAGGCACTCTATACCATGTTTAACATTACCTAAAAATTTTATACTACCTATTACCCACAAGGTAATGGACAAATAGAGGCATCTAACAAGACCATTATAAATATTATTAAGAACGTTATCAATGATGATGGTTATGATTGGCACCTACAGATCTATGATACCCTCTAGGCTTATACTACTAATTATCATACTCCAACAAGAGCCACATTGTATTCCTTTGTTTATGGCATTGAGGCTATGCTTCCCATCGAGGTTGCATTTCCTTATCTATGTATCTCATTGAAGCACATACTTGATGATGAGGATTATAAAGTATCTCATCTACAAGAGCTAAATTTTTTGGATGAAAAATGCTTGGCTATTGTAAATAGCCTTTAAGCATATCAGAACTAGTTTGTTAAGCATGGGATATACTAAGAGGGGGGGTTAATCAGTATATAATATATCTTATAAAACTTTCCCTTAACCAAATTCCACTTAATCGAACATTCAAGATATGGAATAAAACTCAAACAATAAACACCACACAAGATAGAGAGAGAAACCAGATATAATGTGGAAACGCAATGTGGGAAAAACCACAAAGAACAATCTCAAGTATATGAATGAGCACCAACCCAAAAAATATTTTCAAGCACCAACTTGTAGGAGCACCAAACCCTTTGCTGAGCACTAACCCATTAACTATTCATGAGCACCAACCCCTTTGCCAAGGACCAACCCAGTAACAATTTGTGAGCACCAACCCATAAGAGCACCAGCCCCTTTGCCGAGAACTAACCCAACAAAAATTCATGAGTACCAACCCACAAGACCACCAACCCCTTTGTCGAGCACCAACCCAGCAACAATTCATGAGCACCAACCCACATGATCACCAACCCCTTTGCTGAGCACCAACCCAGAAACAATTTGTGAGCACCAACCCACAAGAGCACTAACCCCTTTGTGTATACCACACACCTATCTCTCAATGTTGCTATATCAACAAATGATAGTTAAATACAACATCTCTTTCTTCTCTCTCACCTTTGCTCTTATAAGTTAGATATAACAAATACAAATCATATTCATCTCTCATAATTGCTCTTCTAAGCTAGATATTACAATATCAAATCAACCTCTATCTCTCTTATTACAAATGGCTTATCAATCCTTTATTTATAGCTTTCCAAATGACCTTTGGCCTTCCCCCTTTATGACCCTTCAATCCTCATGGAAAATGGCACCAAACTTGTATGACCCTTCATATCCTTGCCTTTGAAAAGTCATGTGGTGACCCTTCATGATCAAAAATGTCCTTCCCTCTTTTGTCCTTATCTTGGTGACTTTTCATATTCCTCAAAGTGTCCCTTCATGAGGAATTTCACCCTTCCTCTTTTGTCTTCACTTGGTGACACTTAGAATTCCCCAAGATGACTCTTCATGGGAAAATGCATCCCATCCTTATTTTGTCTTTACCCTGTGGCTCTTTGACTTCTCCATGGGCCCTTCTTTTGTCTCATATGCAACCAAAAATATATTCATTATTATTAAATAAATATTAACTCACATTAGCCAAGATATATCTATTACAAATAACATTAAATGCAATGGGGCCTTTATCACCAATAATGCTAGACCTTTGACATCAATGACAATATTTACAACAATCTCCCCCTTTGTCATTGATGGCAACCTCAGTCCTAAAACTGCCACATCTTTTCACCTGCACATACTATCATATGAAAACATACTGTAACTCCCCCTTACTGTAGCAACCTGTACCTATTCCCTGTACCTATTTTATGCACCTGTACCTATACCTATTATTCTCCCCCTTTGACATCAATGGCAAAGGGCCTACCTGGATCTAACACTTAGCTCCCCCTCAATTGATGCTAAACATCAATGGCAAGAAGTAATAGAAATTACTCCCAACTCCTCTCACAGATCTTTGAATGTGTCCTTTGATCATGCCTTTGAGAAGATATCTGACAATACATATACATTACTTCCTATCCTTTAAGCATTTGCAATCAACTCATTTGAATCTTTTTCTTCTAATCTCACAACCTTATTTATGAAACTCTAATGTATATCCTTGATCACATATTTTACTAACACTCAACAGATTATGCTTAAGACCTTTTACATATAAAACATTCTTCGTCTTAGTTCTACCATAATCTAAACTCAAAGTACCTTTTTCGGCTATCCTAACAGTGGTTTTATTCTAAATCTCACTATACCACCATTGATCTTATTTAGAGTAATTAACTTACTTTTGTCTCCTATCATATGCCTTGAACATATGCTATCAATGAACCATGGCTGATCTTTACCTCTTACATGCAGGGATGTTTGAACCATCATAGAATCTTCAAGTTATTTCTTTTGCCATGAACATGTTTGAACCTTCTTCTTGATGAATGGATCTTTGAAACTCTGATCCTTCTTGACTAACTCAAACATGCTTCTACAATAGTGAGCTATGTGTCTGAAGTTGTTGCAGTTGTAACATACTATGGTCTCTTCATCAAAGTTTGATAGAGAAGCAAAAGAGTTGTGGCTTCTTCTTGACTCTACTTGACTTTCCTTCTTATTTCTAAAATTGTTAGCTCTTTTTCTACATTCTAATTTCTTGTGACCATATCCATTACAATAAAAATAATAGCCATAAAAATAAGACCTGTCTATATATCTCTGACCTGATTGCTTTTTGTAGCTTTGTTCTTTCTAGCCTTCTCTATTTGAAATGTCCTCTGTATTCTTCATTTCTCCCCTTTTTGTTTCCTCTTTTGTAAGAGCTTTAGCATAGCTTTTTTCTTTTCAAATCCAATCCCTATCTTGTTGAATTTGCTTTTTGACTTTCCAATATCTTATTCAGCATGTTAGTGCTATCCTCAAATTTTGAATCACTAACTACTTTATCATTGACTGCTTTCTCAATATCTTCTTTTAAAGAGGCAATTTAAATAACATACCTTTGACATTATTTTCTTTCTATTTCCAACTATGCTATGAGATCTTCTTCATTCTTCTTGGCTTCTTCAAAGTGTGCTTGTAGATCTTCAATCATTTCCTTTGACTCTTGTTCATTTTTCTCGATCTAGTGCTTTAATCTTTGATTCTTCTGAACATCTTCTAACTCTTCAAGGGCACAAATGAGTTCTCCTTCCATATTCACTTTAGCTTCTTCCTCTTCTTCTTCTTCATCATCTTCATGTATGGCTATGAATAAAATCTCTTCTTCTTATGAATCACCGACTCCACTATCTTTGACTAAGCTAGGATCCTTAGAATACAGGCTCTTCTTCTCAAATCCCATCTTTGATTTACCTTTGAAATTCTTCTTGTATGCAGGCTTTTCTTCTTCATCATCATTACCCTTATTTGGGCATCTAGCTAAAAAATGTCCAATCTTTCCATAATTAAAATATTTAAAAGGTAATTTACCTTGATATTTACTTGTTCCACTTTTTGGCTTGTGAATGAAAAGTTCTCCATTGTCATCTTCATCATCACTGGAACTATCACTTGATTCTTGAATCTTAGCTTTCTCTTTCTTTGATGTCTTGAAATCTGCTTCTCTCTTTGAGGGTTTATCTTGTTATGTTCACATCTCATATGCCGTGAGTAGACCATGAAGCTCATCCATCTTTAGCTTGGCTAAATCTTCATCTCCTCAATTGCCGAAACCTTTACATCATATCTCATTGGTAGAGATCTCAAAACCTTTTGTACCACTGTTGACTCTTCCAACATTTCTCCAAGACCTTGAATTTGATTTATGATTTGATCAACTAGAAAAAGATAACTTACTATATCTTCTTCTTCCATCTTCAAACTTTCAAATTGTCTTCTAAAAGTCTAAAGCTTAGCTTGCTGAACCTTTCCATCACCTTTGTAAATATTCTCAAGTTTTACCCAAGTTTCATAAGTAGATTTACATTGCATAACTTTAACAAATTTAGATTCACATAAACCACATAAAATAGCATTTAAAGCTTTATAATTACTTTCACTTGCCTTCTTTTTTGTTGGAGTAATTACAGATGTCTGTGGCTCTTCATATTCCTCCACCACTACTTTCCATATGTCGAATCCAATTGCCATCAAATAAATCTTCATTCTCATGCTCCAAAAAGGATAGTTCATCCCATCAAACAAATGTACCTTATTTGTAGAAAATCCTTCCTGTGATGCAGCCATCGTGTTTTCCTGATCTACCTTCAAGCTATAAAACTTTTTTGAAGAAACTTACTTTGATACAAATTGTTGAGCACATGATATGCTGAGAGGGGGGTGAATCAATATATCATATATCTTATAAAACTTTCCCTTAACCAAATTCCACTTAATCAAACATTCAAGATATGTAATAAAACTCAAACAATAAACTCCACACAAGATAGAGTGAGACACCAGATATAACATGGAAACCCAATGTGGGAAAAACCATAGAGAACAATCTCAAGTATATGATTGAGCACCAACCCAAATAATATTCACAAGCACCAAATTTTAGGAGCACTAACTCCTTTGCTGAGCACCAAACCAGTAACTATTCATGAGAACCAACCCACAAGAGCACCAACCCCTTTGCCAAGCACCAACCCAGAAACAATTCATGAGCACCAACCCATAGGACCACTAACCCCTTTGCTAAGCACTAACCCAACAAAAATTCATGAGCACCAACCCACAAGAGCACCAACCCCTTTATCGAGCACCAACCCAAAAACAATTCATGAGCACCAACCCACAGGAGCACCAACCCCTTTGCTGAGCATTAACCCAACAATAATTCATGAGCACCAACCCATAGGAGCACCAACCCCTTTGTGTATACCACACACATATCTCTCAATGTTGCTATCTCAACAAATGATATTTCAATACAACATCTCTTTCTTCTCTCTCACCTTTGCTCTTCTATGCTAGATATAACAAATACAAATCATATTCATCTCTCACAATTGCTCTTCTAAGATAGATATTACAATATCAAATCAACCTCTATCTCTCTTATTACAAATGGCTTCTCAAGACTTTATTTATAGCTTTCTAAATGACCTTTGGCATTACACCTTTGTGACCCTTCAATCCTCATGGAAAATGGCACCAAACTTATATGACCCTTCATATCCATGCCTTTGAAAAGTCATGTGGTGACCATTCATGATCAAAATCATCCTTCCCTCTTTTGTCCTTATCTTGGTGACTTTTCTTATTCCTCAAAGTGTCCCTTCATGAAAAATTGTGCCCTTCCTCTTTTGTCTTCACTTGGTGACTCTTGGAATTCCCCAAGATGACTCTTCATGGGAAAATGCATCCCATCCTTCTTTTGTCTTTACCTCGTGGCTTATTGACTTCTCCATGGGCCCTTCTTTTGTCTCATATGCAACCAAAAATATATTCATTAATATTAAATAAATATTAACTTACATTAGCCAAGATATATCTATTACAAATAACATTAAATGTAATGGGGCCTTTATCACCAATAATCCTAGACCTTTGACATCAATGATAATATTTATAACATAGTTATGTGGTAAATATAACCAATGTGAAAGCATAGAGAGTTTGAGCTTGGTGATCTTGTCCTTAAATAAAAATAGAAGAACACCATGACCAATAAAAAGAATAAATACAAGTTCAAGCCTAATTAGATAGGGCCTTATATCATTATTACTAATTATGTCTCTAAAGCTTACAGGTTAGCTACACCATAAGGAGATAAACTTGATGAGCCCATGAACATAATACATCTCAATAATTATTTCATTTGAGAGACCTGAGGTATTATCAATAAGGATAATTCATAATCATATAATGATATCACCTTCTTTATAACATACCATAAACCATTCCTTCCATACCTTCCCTTTAGGCTGAAGTTATTTTACCCTACATTACCCACCAATTTTGACCTTGGTTTTGATCAATTGGTACTTTAGGCACCATTAAATATTGGATTGACATGAAGTTTCAATAGTTGATTCAATATGGCAATTCATTGAGTGCATATTGTTTTGAACAAGGTAGTATCTTAGGGTAGTATGATAGTGGTTTGGCAATTACATTCTTCATTATTATAATGTTCTATCTAATCTTAGGTGCTAATAATTATAAACACCTTTAGAAAATTTAGTATCACTGACCCATATAATTGTTTCCTCATTATAAGCACCTTTGTGTAAATTATGAGTATCCCCATTTTTATCCACATTTCCATATCACTATTCTATACTTTGCCATTTACCTATTCATGAACTTGCTACTATGTAGTCATATTCCTCCATTGTAAGGTAGAAATATAGTTACTTGAGGTCCTTTAGGACTATGTAGGTAGAACTTGATTCATGTTAAGGTTAGATTAGTCACCCTTATCCCACACTCTCACCGTTTTATGAGCATATTTAATTCACACTTATTATTATTATAGGAGTTGACCCACTCTATGTCTCAAAATTCTCTATTGAGTTGAGATAGCTAAAATCCCCAAAAACATGGATGTAAGGAAAACCATTCATATTGTATTCTTGCCACTCAGGATGTGCATCTCCTAATTGGTAGGTATAACTGAAGCATTCTCATGGATTTTATCATGACCATTTCCATTTGCCTATTTCATTTTTTGATATTATTTCATCCCTTTTTTGGGATAATTACAATTTCCTTGAAGTTCACATTTGACCTAGTGTCCATAGAACTATGTATGCAATGTATAATTACCTAGTGTATTTGAAGTTATCTCAACCAATTTTGGTGATTGATTTTGTTCACTATTCTCTTAAATCATTACTTTATCTACATTTGTATCCATAAATTCTCTTGCCATTTTTCAAGATATTTATGCTCTCACCATTTTGTGAGCTTATTCTTATTCTCAACCTTAGATGTAGTAATCTTTATCAACCCAATCTATGTGTGAATACTCATCTCTTATCTTTTAGTGTGGTTTTAT
Source organism: Torreya grandis (assembly GCA_037957365.1). Classification (NCBI taxonomy): domain Eukaryota; kingdom Viridiplantae; phylum Streptophyta; class Pinopsida; order Cupressales; family Taxaceae; genus Torreya; species Torreya grandis. Next base: position 7,638,814 of record JARHVA010000119.1, on the reverse strand, counting down.
CCAAAATCAAACTTGTGCTCACATGATTTCTTTGTGTTGACATTTCATGAGTGTGACCATCATCCCTCTCTTTTATTATGCACTCACTATTTTGTGAGATCATTCCCATATTCCTCTACAAGTCATCAATTTTTTCTTATAATTCATTTTCTTCTATACCATATCTTGGGAGAACTACATTTGGAATATTTTTCATGTTGGATATTATGTCCATGAAACTATGTAGGTAACGTCCACTTGTCTAGTGCATCTGGAGTCATCTTGGATACCCCTTGCTTTTATTTATTTCCTTCATTTTTGTTTTTATTTGTGTCATTATCCCCTATAGCTTAAGGGAAGCATTATTAGTCTTTTGTTCTTAAGTTGTGTTACCTATGTTGTTGCTACCTCACTTAGGGGTCGCCCTATCTCCAAGAGTAACACCTTTATTATACATGCACAAACAATTTGTCCTTTATTTATTACTAACATTGTAATTAGGCATTATTTATATATTGCCTTTGTGTGTTTAGAATAGTTTGTTTATTGCATTTTTCTTTGATTTGTATTATTTTATTCTTTCAATTTCTTTGTTTTATTTGTTTGGAGTCTTGTTTATTTTATTTTTTTTGTTGGTGTTTTATTTTTTATCTATTTTTTTATTGGTGTTTCATTTTTTACCTATTTTTATTTATTACTATTTTATTATTATTTTTATTGGTGTTTTTATTTGTTTATGTATTTATTAGTGTTTTGTTTTTATTTGCCTTTTTGCCTATTTATTTCTCAATTATTGTAGGATTATTACACTTATGTTTAGATTTTCCATATCCTATATTTGAGTTGTAAATTAGTGTACATTCTTACACTGAGTTTATAGCAATATATTCACTTGGGATTTGAATTTTCATATCTTAAATCTAAATGATTTGTTCTTGCATTTAAATTAAGTTTTACATGCTTTGTATAGACATTGTTAGTATAGTTGTCTATAACTATGATACATAATATCACAAGCTACAACAAAAATTGGGCCAAAAAATATATTCAACAATGTAGTGGATATCACTCTTTATTCACACTTGGAAAATATTGGACCTATGTAAACACTACCCAAATGTAGAGTAATTAAAACACAAGTGAATTATAATTGTTTCTAGTTAGGACATGTATCTCCATACTAGCAGGTAGCCCAACTTCATGCATATACTTTATGCCATCTTACTATTAATTCATGAGTATGGATTCAATATGTAAGCCCCCTTTTCCAATTTTCCATACTAGGTAAAATTCTATGGAAATTCCTTAACCATATCTACTCTACTGGGGAAAATATGAATTGTATCGTGTTTCCATCCACCCTATTAGGTAAAACCACTATGCCAATGATTATAACTTCCTTTGGGAAAATCATTATTTTTAGATATATCTACCCTACTGGAACATTTTCACCATGCTAATAATTATAAATACCTTTCAAAAAATCATTATTTTCATCCATCTACCCTACTATGGCACCTCATTATCCTGATGATTAAAATTGCCTTTAGACAAATCATCATTTTCACTCATTTGCCCTACTGGGGCATCTCACCATGCCACTAATTATAACCACCTTTGGATATATCAATATTTCCACCCCCATTACCTATAATTTACATCATTTGATTTTTTTTTGAGGGAATGTTTGCTAATTATATTTTGCCACCCAATTCCTTGAGGGGTATCCAGGGATCATCCATCACCTTTTAGGGTATTAACCAAGGTATTAATGAATGTTTCATTCTTTGAGAAGATTTTACTATGCCTATATCTTGAAATGCCTTACCAAATAGGGATAGACTATATACACCTCATTTTGGCCACAACCATGTTCCAACTAGACTTAAGATTGATTTCTACTAAATAGTGCAAATTAAGCCTATGAATCACTAAATGTCCTAGTTTCGTTTGCACATCAGACATTGCATACATTTTTGGGGTATTATCTCGTATCTAATAATAATCTCTCAAGGATTTATATCTAGTCAAGTTGTGACCTAGAAGATTGATAGATTAGCCTTTGGACCCATTAAGCAGGGCACTTAAACAATTCCTAAAATGCAAAAATGCTAAGTAGAATGAATTAACTAAGCAAATCAAATTACATACTTAAATGAAATTTACTTTTAAAATTAGTGAGTATGAATTTTTAAAAAAGGAAATTCCAATAAAATTGAGATTGTGATGAATTCATCATCCTCAAAGTTAAGGAATTGGAAATATCTCCATTAAAGCCTTAAATTTATAAATGGAGAGACATGCTTAATAAATGGGATCTTTATACAAAACACTAATGGTTTATCCCCTCCTCAAATCAACCAAGGTTAAACTAAACTTAACTATGGTTAAATCTAACCTAACTAAACTTAATTTAGGGTTAGTTTGAAATGCTATAAATTGAAGTGCCTAAACCATTCTAAAACAAGATCTCAAGCCAATGTTATAATGTTCAATTATTGAAAGAAAAATCATTCTTGTAAGGTTATAATGCAAAGATATTGATAAATTTCTACATCTTGCCAAATCCAATCCTAACATTATCAAAGTGACAAGGATAAATGATGCAAGGAACACCATTTTCAAATACTCTTTGAGCACACGACCAAGCACACTCCTCCATGGCCAACATGTAACTCTTACTCTCAAGGAAGGTAAAGATTACTTGTTTTGTCTTCCATTATTAGTTACTTGCATTTTTATCTTGATAATTGAGTTTTTAGGCTTGAGGTGTTAGATTTATTAGTGTGTTCTTATTGTGGTTTTTCATACTAACACTTAACTAAATCCCCTCTTGGATTCCTACATCACACTGACCATGTCTTTCTACTCTCATGTAGATTCTTGTGGCACTTCTAGTATCCTCCCATTTACCTCTAGGATCACTACCTCTTATATCCTTATACCTATCTTATGATTTTTTATTTCTCATTGTCTAAATTCTATGTTAAACTAACAATCCCATATTGATGCATAGCCATTCATTTCCCCACTAGTACATTGCTCATGCGTGAGATAGTTTAGCTGTCCATGGGGAAGTTTTCAAGTCTAGAATCAACCAAAAGCTTCTTAATATCTAAAGGAAATTACTTAAGATACTTCCCATGTAGTTCTATTATAAATTTAAACTATGCTTTCTCTAGAAAAGAATATCTAGAGATAGTGTATTCCAAAATGTAGATATTGAGAGCTCCTTTCCAACTCATATCTACTACACATGTCTAAGTAATTTTCAACTTTGCTAAGACTATTTATTGCTCTATTGAATAAGGAGCCTTCCATCCACAATTTATTGAATGGTCTTGTACATATGCCCAAATCCAAGCATGTAAGTTAATGGGTAATTATACAAAGAATTTTTCATATAGAGAATCATATAAGTGATGCTTTAACCATGTGTACATAAAAACTTTTGGTTCAATATGATGAAGCATAAATTTCTCTTCTATGGTACCAACTCAATGCTCAATGTTTTTTAAAGATAATCATTCAATCATCTTTCTACCATCATACTAACAAATACAAAATGTCCCAATAATAGAACCAAAGTATTGGGTTTATTTCTATTTTTAGTTCTACATGACTAAGTACTAGTCACACACCTAGAGGAAGGGAAAAGCCAATGAACTAACATGCCAACCTAGACTAGTTCTCATCAATTCTATAACACAATGTCAAATGGATAAATACTACTTTGAGTTAACACATTTAATAATTGTTATTACAACCATAATTCTACAGTTAACCATTTAATGCATTCAAAAAGTGTAAGTACTCTATTATCATAAATCATTCTTAACACCAAATATATTCATCACATCAAGGTTCATAGAATACTAGTTAATTTGATCTCATTTGATAGGATTACAAATGTACTTCATTCATTACACACTCTCTAGATCTATATCATGATAATAATAACATTTTTATATTAAACATTATCACCAAGGCTTCCATCATTATGTGAGGGTGGAATATTTTAAAATTTTGATTGAAGCACATCTTTAAGTCATTGATTAATAAAATTCTTAAAAAATCATCAGAGAAGCCTTCAATTTAATTGGATAGTTTTTAAAACTATATCTAATATTCTCACATGGTGTCAATTTGATGAAGTTTAGTCAATGCTCTTATGAGGTCATCATGGGCACTAGGCCCAAAAATCACTAACAAGTGTTTGGAAAATTCAACCCAATATTGTTAATGATGTGATTTATGGTACCATTGGCATCAATGAACAAGTTCCTTCTTTAAGTGAAATGAATCAAAAAAGACTCTTCTAGTAGTGAAATGTGCGCTAAAATATTGTTTTATATTGTAGAGCCATTTGATAGTTTTAGTGTGATCATATTTGGGAAATTTTAATTTAGGGACATGAAATGGTGTTATGGAAGAAGAAACATCATCTTATTGATAATATTCATTATGTGTGAATGCATGAATTACAACATAGAGGATGGTCATGTGGTTATTGAGTTCAGATAAATGGGATTCAATTTATGTCATACAATCATTTAGTTCATGGGACATGGTGCCTAAATTGGTAATAACCATTTACCAAGGGGTCTAGGTCAGGGATGTTGAAAAATGATAAGTTAATTTCTATGTCAAATTGATCACTTTTTTAAGATTATTACAATGGTGTAATTTGAACACAAGTAAAAAAATGTTTTAAAAAAAGTGTGTTTGGGTTGGAATCAAAAATATTTTTGTATGGGAATTTTAATTTAATTTAATTTTTACAATACCCCTTAAAATCACCAATGTGATAATAAAATAACAATGGATTATTTGACCTAAGAGTAACTAAAAAATTATATACTTAGATCATTTTTTTACTATTCAACTGCAATTATAATTAGATTTGTTACTTTTATGGTGAAAACTAGATCCAAATTTCTAGCTTATATCAAGCAATTACAAAGAGATCAATTGGAAGTATGGCTAAAAATAGATTTAAATTTATATAAAATAAAAACACAAATAGTGATATCAGTTGGTTGTATGGTCAAAACTAGATCCAAATTTTTAGTTTATATCAAGCAATTACAAAGAGATTGGTTGGTAGTATGACCAAAACTAGATCAAAATTTATATAAAATAAAAACAACTATGGTGAGATTGGTTGGGTGTAAGACCAACCCTAGATCATAATTTTGAGAAGATGAAATCAATTATAGATTCAATTAGGGCATTTATGTATGTTTTAATTTTTAAGTGAAATTATTTACTATAACTTGATAGTGATGATGCAACACATAGTCGATAGTACAAAGTCCTGTTATAGATTTTGAAATATGGAGAGATGATGCATACATGACATTTGGAATGCATGCATATAAATAACATCCACACATAAGTACATCATGTAAAATTTTCTTGTATTGATGACAACCTCATTTAAAAAAACATGTAGATCTTCACATCAATTCAACTTGTAAAACTTAGATTGCAGCCATGATTACCTCTAAAAATTAGATCATAGCCTTGGTGGATAGAAGTAATTAGCCTTAACTCCTAAAGATGTAAAAAATAAATGGCCCTGGAAAGAGCTATGATACTATATGATAGGATCCTTCCTAAACAAGTTAGGAAAAAATTGAAAATATATGAAATAAATCAAAAATAACATCAATATATTGATTCAAAAGAAATAAAATTGTATTAAAATATATTAATTAAAAAATCACTAGGCTCTTCAATAGGAAACTTTCTTTGAGCATGATTAATTCAATACAATTCATGGGTGCCTTCATACTAGGCTAGGCTCCTATTTATAGTAATATATCACTAGATACTAGTAGTCAAAATGAATGTGGGATTATTCCACTATTACATTCTAATTTTACATTCCATTATTCTATCTATTGAAATGGGTTTGAGGGATGTCTTACAAATCATATACACTCATAGAATTTTATTAAAGAAGAAAATTACAAAAGTATGCTTAGGACAAAGTATCTTAACACTAATCCTTCCAAACATATCTTATACTTATCAAAATCCTTTAATTTTTAATCTTAGATCCAATTTGCACACATTTTTATTCTATTACTCGAATTGTGTGTTATAGTTTCACATGGGACAAAATCATTGATCCATTGATTCTACCCTACTTGGGAATGGTGGGCCTATTGATCCTATCCTCCATCGTGTTTTGAGTCTTTTTGACCGAGGTTATTTTCTATGTGCCTTAATTATTTCTTATTATCCTATTTTCACTGAGTCAATCTAAGTCATTATAAAGGAAAAAAAGAGAGATGAATCAAGTATCCATTTTTTGATCCATAATGCAAATTAGTTATAATGCTTACCATATTTTTCTACACTTATGATGGAGACATATTTATGCATCACCCTCATGAAATAAAATGATGATTTAGTATTTCATTTAGTTGCAAAATCAATTCTAGAGAAGAGGAAGTTCAAAACCATTTCTCAAGATATTCCATTTATATAAACTTATATCTACATATAGGTTTGATTATGGTGTCTGGGATAAATATTTTACAACCCCAACTTGGTGGCTCCCTAATTGCATAAACCTTTGTTTATTATGAGTGTCAAACTAGGTAAACTAAGGAAGAAGACATCATTTATACATTTCTATCCATTATATTGGATAATCACAAGTACATACACATGAAAATAAAGTTACAAAACTTATAAAATAATGGAAGACACATACATTAGTCAAACTAAGATATCAATGATTCTACATAGGGCATGATCGATGCATGCACCAATATTATCCTTGCACATTTAGAGGTTCAAATTTTGCACATAGGTAGATACAAACTTCCTATATCCACACTTATAAATCCAAAAAAAATTAAGTTTTGATTATTCCATCATATTTTGTCTCTTTTTAAGTTCAATTTTCAATTTTAATAGTTTATTTATGTTAGTTTCATGTATTTTAGCCATTATGATAGATTTGAAGGTATTATTTTAGAATGTGAGATAATATATCTCCTTAGGGAAATTATTTTTTCTTATTTACATTTTATAAATTAATAAAGGGTAAAACACAAAAATACTTCTCAAAGTAAATAATATGTATACCCAAGGGAAGATGGTGTAATAAGTTGAAGGAGTGACACATCAATATCATACATGACTAATCATACATAGACAATATGGGTGAAAGAAGAGTATGAAGTGACTAGAAGTATGTGCAAACATGTGAATTTATGTGTTATAAACTTCATGCAAAGTGGATTTTCAAGGCATGGACCAAAAAGTACCAAAGTATGTATTGTCAGGAGGATGACAAAGAGATGGGTTTTGAAGGTAACTCAAGCATCTAAGAGGGTGTTGAGACTAAGTAAAGGAAACTTGAATAAACTACCCAAATATTATGGAATAACTTATGCATGACTTAGAAGCATGTTTTCACAAAGAGGAATATTAGGTTGCATCATTTGTATACATATTGCATAATACTCTTGTGTGATGGTGGGAAATGAACCAATCTTATTTATTGAGTTGGATAACATATAAGGAGGCTTTATATGTATAATTAGGTATAATAAATGAAAGAATTTTATACCAATTTTCTCAAGGGATACTAACCTAACATAACACTTGGAATGATGTGACAAGGAATGGACCAATTTTATGGTCATTATTCTTATATGGCTATTGGTACATGTGTTGTTTTCCACTTTGAAATAATGAGCACATGTATTTTACATTTTTAGTGAGTAAAAAAGGGAGACTTTTAACTAGGATATGGTTAAGATGGATTTAAAAGACACCTCCATGTTCACATCAAAAGATGAAAAGTTGAATTCCCCATTAAAATTCATGTATGTGGCAATATAAAAGAATGGTGTGCAAATGGATATTATGTTAAAATAAATGAACTAGGAGGAATATTTTGAGAGCATTGGTTTATTTGAATGGGGTGAGTGTTTGATATTTTTTGGAGAATTATTTTTTAGTTACACACAAGATTTGGAGAATGTGTGGGTAAATAATCCATGTCAAGAAAATGTTCTCTACAAGATTGGTGTGGAATAAGAGCTAGATGATGTGATAGATTATTTGAATACAGAGACTACCTCTAGGGAAAGAGTGGTCAAAGTTGTCAAAAAATATAGTAATAATTATTGATATTATCAAATACATGTGAAGGAATAAAAAGTGGGAATTGATTAAGAGCTTAGAATGGATATAGAGGGACATTATTGGATGAATGTAGAGTTTTCATGCATCATATATATCATCAGGGAGATTAACAATTTATTTCAATGGAATTACCATGAGATGAAGGGATTGCATGAGAATTTTAGTATGATTTCCATAATTTTGTTGAAGGAATGAAACCTATGAAGATTAATCCATATATGATGAACCCAAACATTCAAGAAAACATGAAGGAGGAGATAGATAAAATGATCAAAGTTGGCGTGATAAATCTAGTATGATCTGATTGGGTGAGTTTTATGGTGATAAGTATAATAAAGGATGGATGGATTAGAGTATCTATGGATTTTCACATATATAATGATGTGTGTGTAAAATATACATTATGATCACCATTCATGGAATAAGTGTTGGAAGGAGTGGTTGGCTTTGAAATATATATGTTCATATATAGTTTTTTGGGTATCACCAAGTTAAAATCATGGATAAAGATAAGTCAAAAAACACTTTTACCTTGGAGTGGGGCTTGTACACATATAATGTGATGCAATTAAATTTGAATAATTAATCAAATGTGTTTTCACACAATGTGGTTGAAGCTTCGAAGAATTCCATACAAAATTTATTATAGGTGTATCTATATTACTAGACTTTGTATGGATTAGTGAAGGATCTCTACACTAACTCACATGTAATATTTTAAAGGTATTTAAAACTTTAGATGTCTTTGAGTATAAATAAGTGTGAATTTTCAATGTTATTTTGTAATTTATTGGGATATGTCATCTATAAATAAGGCCTGTTAGTTTATCTTGTAAATTTATAGGTGATATTATAATTGAGTGCACATAAAGTGAGGTATGCATATTTTTGGGACTGAAAATATTATAAAAATTATATCCATAATTATTCACATGTTGTATGACCTCTAGAGGAGTTGATAAAGAAAGATAATTCATTTAAGCTGATGAATAAGAAATAATAGGTATTTGATGTGTTATAAGGGAAATTAGCTAGTGCGCTAATCCTATAGTTTTTGAATCGCAAGATTTTATTTCATAATCATGTTGAGGCATCAATAATTATGGTGGGAGATATATTTTTATAGCCTAGAGAATGGAAGATTGATCATGTTATTATGTTTTCATGTAGGAAATTTGCCAAGGCTAATAACAATTATAGAGTAGAAGTTTAGGAAATATGTTCTTGCTACTTTTTATGTTTTTTACTAATCATGAGGCACTTAAATATTTGGTGAATAAACTAGTGTTTCATGGGCATATTTTTAAATAGATAGTGATACTATAAGAGGTTCAGTTTTTAGCAATAGTAAACCTTAGAAGATTGAATGTGGGACTTGATCATCTATCATGCATTGAGGTAGGTGAGGTTATGCATAAAATTAATGATAACATGTTAGATGAAAAATTATTTAGGGTATAAAGAGTTATTAAATAGATGACATATATTTTTTTAATTTTTCTACTTTAAGATTTTCCACAAGGGACTTGATGGATAAACAAAATAATAAGCTAGTGGTAAGGGTTTTATCCTATCAATTGATAGAGGGAACTATGTAAGTTTGGAAGAGATGAATTAATACATAAATGTGTATTGGAGAATGATCACCTAGAAATGTTATATTAATTTTAGGAAGGCATTGTTAGGGGACATTACACAAGGGAGGAAACTATGGGCAAGATTTTTTTGGCTAGATACTAGTGGCAAAATTTCTACAAGGATAGAAATGAGTACTCATAGGAATGTGATATATACTAAAGGGTATAAAATCCTAATAGAATTGATGATCTTCCATTAATCCTAATTTTTTCATAAGATCCATTTTAAAATTTAGATGTGTATTTCATGGGTCCAATAAATCATGTTGCATGACACAGTGGTGTATGTTTATTAAACATTAAATATTAACTATCCTTACCCTTATGATAAAGTCCATGGAAAGCACTGATATATCAATACGATGGTTAAAATTATATGATCAAGACGAAAGGTGCACTTATAATAGATGAGAACATAAATAGTTATTAGAGGTTGAAAAGTGGTGCACACAGACACATGTATTCCATGTGCACATGTTTGATAGAGACTTCTATAAATTCAAGCATGAACCATAAGAAGTCAACCCCAAGTTTGAAAAAAATATCAAGATGAATATAACTAAAATTTGTGTGAATCCTAGAACCACAATGAAGATCACATAGATAAATGAAAAAATGTATGACTAACAGTTGATCCTGATAAGTTGTTGAGAAGTGGTGACAAATGGTAAGGTAGATAGATTTGAGAAATCTAGAGAAATACTTTTCAAGTGGAAAAATAGCACAATAACCAAAAAGTGGTGGTAGATGAGATACAAGTTACACACATGACCCTTTGGAAAACCTATAAAAGGAAGGTAGGTGAGCTATATAAAATAAAAGTTAGACCTTAGAAAAATGTTGTCACATTATAATTATAGTACCACATGAATGAAAAGTATAGTATAATGTAGAGATAAGACTAGTAAGGATAAATTTTACCAATGTAATCACCATGAGTGCCTTGTATAATGAACAATTACATAATGGAAATTATTATTCTTTCAAATAATTTTATCCATGACTATGAATATTAGAACCTTGTTATTATGTACATGAGTTGTTATTACTAGGTTTATTGATAGTTTATCTAATAAAAGGATGAGAAATCTAATAGAGTATAGTTTCTTTGTATATTTTAGATGAATATTAGAACCTTGTTATTTTGTACATGAGTATGTTACTGCTAGGTTTATTGATAGTTTATCTAATATAAGGATGATACATTTAATAAAGTATAGTTTATGCATATATGTTTTTTATGGTTATTATTTAATTTAATTAGTTCCAAGTGCATTTTAATTACATTTCACATGAGATAGTATCCACATGTGAGATAGTACATTCACCAACCCTTCATGTAACTACCCTTGACCTATCCCAGTTCCCCTCTCTACACCTTAGGTGAATTTGTAAGTAAAAAGTCATATGATGTGTTGACATAGAAGGATATAAAAATCAATTTTTTGGGTGCTTGAGATGACTAGACTATTGGTGATCTCTAGATACACAAAAATGTTATATCATAATGACTACTTACTACTTAATAAGAAGGGTTAAGGTTGCACATATAAAAGATTGTACAATAAAAATAATAGCCATATTATTGTGGAAGAGCACAATAAAAAGGTATATGTGTTATATAAGTTTAATGAGTGATAGAGGTATTTATTTTCATGTGGATATGTGCACATATTACTAGAATAATTTATGGTTGCACATCACAAGGCAACTTCTTACCATCTATAGGAAAAATGGTATAGTCAAGGCTTTTAATTTTTTTTATGGGAATTGAATTCATAGAGATTTATGATATGGTATGGAAGGATTGGGATGATCAAGTGTTATTGATGTTGTGGGTATATCAAAAAAATTATAAGTGGTTGAACAAATGTATGCCTTTAAAAATCATCTATGGGAAAGAGGTTGTGTAACCAATGGAGTTATTGAATTCTTCATTGAGTATTTTATGTGTAGGAGGTTTGGAAGAATTATATCATTGGATAAGAGGAATTATTTTTAATTAATATTTATGGAGAAAAATGCTCACAGGATGGAGATAGGGGGTAGAGAAAGCTTGCTATAAAGTTTGACATGAAAAGCACAGGAAAAGCAATAAATTTTGCATCAACACTAAGGTGATTTTATATGACTCCAGATATGGTAAAAACCTATAGAAGCTCCATAGAAAATGAATGTGCCATAATTTATTCACCACATTATGGAAATTGACACATTCATGATGTTCAAGTTGTATGACAAATTTATATAGGGGCACTTTAATGGAAGTAGGAAAAATACATAATTTGAATGACTACACTAAAGGTGGTTGTAAGGACACTACCTTGTGAAAATGTTACACAAAAATATTTCCTAGATTTTGTAAAATTATGTGTTGGTAATAAGTGTATATTATATTATAAATCTAGTTAGGAGAGTTGAGTGGGGTGTTTGAGGATCCTTATGCCATGTTTATAAGTATCCTTATGAGGGGTAATCGTGTGTAGTGTATTATTATATATAATTTGAAACATGGATATACAAAATTAAAAAAGAGGTAAATGAGCTAAGGCAATAGATAATTAAAATGATGGGTAAGAGGACTTAGTGCATATTGGTTGTGGGGAGATGGGAGCATTGGATTGCTTTAAAAATATTTTTTTAAAAATGTTTGTATTAATGCACATGAAGTTTTATATAAAAAATGATGCACAAGGGAAGTGTAGCACAATATTATGCACAAAAATCAAGGGGGATGAGATGGAATATGCACAAGGAATGTGCATATACAAAAATTAGGAGATTCTAAAAGGAAGTGACATATTAAAAATTGTGAAAAATAGTCATAAATTAAAAATTTGACCATTGGAGGATATCAAATCAAAATGTTAATGGGTAGGTGGTAGAGTAAATGCATGTAAGGATATAAAAAGGTGGGAGATGGCCTTTAAAATTAAATTTTATAAATTGAGAGAATTGAAGAGGTCTCTAATATTATTTTGCATAAAAGGAGACTAAGGCATATAACTAATTGATGTTGTAAAGGGTTATTGGGGTATCATGAGGAATATACAACAACATTGAAGGAACACATAAGAATCTAGTTCAAGAGTGAGTAATTAAATAACTTGTCAAGAATGGGATTATGGAGAGGAAACATATTGTTTAGAAAAGTTGTGAAGGGTTAATGTTAAGAAATAATGGAAATAAATAAGATGATTCTAGTGGTAACACTTAAGTGGATGATGAAAAATAAGTTTTAGAGTTAGTGTCTTTTAGTGTGTTAGAGACAAGGAGGAGACTAAGGTGGCATCAAGGAAAACCAAAACTAAGGGATCTAGCAAATTTTTTATTGGAAAAAGGGCAAAGATGACAAACATGTTTTTCACTCCAAAATCCTTTTCCAAAAGACACATATGAGACTAAGTGCTCTAGAGAGAAAAGTTTGAAAAATAAGGGACTTTCATCCTCCATTTTATGATTAATACTTGATCAATCTAGGGCATGACTATAGGTATGTCATTACATGATATATCCTACATAGAATAGCATCCAAGAGATGCAATGCTACCACCAAAAACTCAATTCTAGTTGTTTAGAGTTATAATTTAATGTTATGATCTTATCATTAAAGTTATTTTGATTCACTTTTCCACTTTATAAAATAGGGGAAAGGTAATTAAATTAAAAAACAAACATAAAATGAGAGGGAAAGGGGAGTAAAAAATAAAAACATTAGTCAAGTACAAATCACAATTATACCACTATGTTCCTACCTCAACAATTGCACAAACTTATAGGAACACAATGGGAATGATTATAAGGACAAAATATAAATGTATAACTCAATCATTATTCACTAAATGTAAACACACAAAATACTTATAGCTATTTCACACAAATTTTAGAGTACTTCATAGCTGAAAGCACATGAGTAAAGATTTTTTAAAGGAAATGAAAATAATGCATAAGTGAATTAGACTAGAAGTAGCACAATCTAATTACTATATTTAATCCTATAACTAAATATATTGTCAACACTATGAAGTAGGTGTTGACAATTGGATTTTCACCCTTGAGGAGATGACTAACTCTCCTCATCCAAGTGGCACCATGGAGACATCCCTCCTGCTATGGGTGAAAATATTGAGAGATGAATCTCTAGAAAGGGCTAGTTCCTTGATGTACTCTTTGAAGCTCTTCTATACCTATCAAATTGTAGATGAAAAGGGATTAGTAAAAAAACTAATAAGACCAAAAATGGTGATGCACCAAAATGTATATATTCTACCACTTGACTAGAACTACACCACTTAAAGAGAATAAGGATATCTCACACAAAACTCACAACATAAGAGGTATTGTCACATCAATGTTTTATAAGTTAGATTTAAGAAGGTATTTGATGTTTAGGATGGTAATGGGTGATTACAAAAAGGGATATAGTCATGAGCCAGTTCTAAAAAACACCTATACACTTATAAAATAATAATAACACAGACCTCTAACAATGTCCTTTCTACAAATTGGTAGATAACCAAGATTGACATGCTAGAAAGAAGACCTTTCACTATGCACATAAAAAAGATTTCAAATAAAATCAATGTAATTGCATGTGAGTGAAAAAATAACTTATATATTTATTCAAGAGTCCTTCAAGTAAAAAATTTTCTAGCATTTCCCCATCAGCCAATGGATGCTGCTCAAAAGAGCCAAGAGAATGCATATTTATAGCTTGTGAGAGGAGGAGCAAGCAAATGAAGTCCAAGGGTCACTTGGACATGTGTCACCTTGAGAAAATTAGTTAAATTTGAATGTGAAGGAGGGGTGAAGTAAGCCATACCATGTTAGGAGGTATACTTATCCAAAACAAGTCATAAGAATGGTGAAAAGTGGCATAAAATCTCTAGGATTGGCATAAGAAACTACCTCCATAATTTACCTCTATTTTAACGCCCTTCTTCTAACTAGGGATAGGTCTAGTGATTGTGATTAGAGGAAAGGCCTTCAAACAAGAAATCACATGCATTATTTTTGACCTGAATCATTTAGAAACTCTTGGAGAAGAAGAATAACTATCAACAGTCTTAAAATTCCCTATTTCTAATCACCTTTAACACTCATCATTGAAAAATATTTAGTTACCAATGAAAATCCATGGGAATGGATGAATTAAACCTAGAAATCTTAGCCATGACTCTAGATTCTTCAATTTCACCTTAAAATGACATCCAATGGAGTTTTTCACACTTTTCACCCTTGTATGCATGATGCCAACCTTGATTTAATGAAAGTGAGGCCTTTGTTTGAAACATTTTAATTTTTTTCATTGGTTAAAATGAACATAGGGAGTTATTATAAGTATATAAATTTCCACCAAACTTGATTTCATCCTTTGGAATGTCATATATCCTACAAAATACAAAAAATGGTGAATAAAACCATATTTTGCATGCTTTTCCTAAAAATCCGTACATATCCCTCACATGTATATGAGACCTAGAGAGTCATTTACATCATAAAATTTATTTAATTTCCATTCCCTCACATTTGGATGCTCAAAATGCTTCATCTCTCCAATCGGGTCTCTATAAGGGTTTTGCAAGGGTATTGAGTGGTTTAAACTCTTAACATTTGTTCATAAAAGTATGAAATTAAAAATAATTATAAATTACACTAAGGTATCTTCAAGGACCTCTTATAACTTATCCAAATGTCTTAGGATCCCATGCAAACTTTCATGAAAGATGAGTGATGGACGTTGACATTGGAGTTATTTTCATGCTTCTTGTGAGTGTTTCAGTATGTCTAGGGTTAGAGATGGATTATTTTGGAGTTTACTTTTAAAAAAAAGATTAATCACCTCTGTATCTGACCTATAGACATGTTACAATCCTTGGGATATCTCAGAAAGAGCCCAAAATGGAGATGACCCCTATTTTAGGACGAGACCTATGTCTTGCCAATAGGCCTGTTTACACTTTATAAACCAAAAGATGATAATTTTCACTTTAAATTAATTTATAAAACATTAAAAAATAATATATACCCACATATTCATCATAAAAAATACTATATTTCTTAGAGAAGGTTAGAACTTGGAATGACATTTCATTTGGGGTTGGGTTTGCATGCTTTCTTACTAGGTCTACTTGTAGACCTTCTTATCTAGACCATATAATTAAAATTTAAACCTTATATTCTAGTTTATTATGTTCTCCCATGTTTACATAAACTATCCCAGCCTTACCAACCGATTAGAATGACATTTGGTTCACTATCTAACACTTTTCCCAAAAACTACCATTCTTGTGCATGAAGGAAGCAACTTACCTCTGAGACAAAATAGAGGCATATTTACCTATTTGTATGATAAAATTTAATATTTTATTATCTCAAAAATTTCATAATGACCAAACATACTAAGGGGTTTTGTCAAATTCCATGTTTATGGAGTCTAACCATCTCTATTTCCTAAAAAAGGGGTCAAAAACCCTATTTTTTGCATGTGTTTGCCTAAACCTCCTTATGAATGCTAATTTAAGATATCATCCATACTTATTATCTGGTTTTAAATTATCACCATTCTCATTTCAATATAATATATCTTTTTAATCCATCTAAAACCTTGTTTTCTAGTGAAACCCTCCATTTACCTCTTGAACCAAAGGTTTTCTTAGCTTGACTGTACGTACTGTGTCAAATTTGCTCAAAATAAAAGGTATTTGAATGTTTTTTTAATGTGTTTGGAAGATTATATTCTTAAATTTAATCTATTATACAACCTTACCAGGTTTTATACCTTCCTTCCCTCTCTAGGTAGTCAAACCTATACCCTGCTCTCACCTAGCTAGGACCTTGCCTGACTGTAATAGGGGATTTAGGTGTTTTATTTGGGAATTTTCTTGTTTTGGAGATCATTAATGGTGGTAAGATTAATTTATATTAATATTTAAGATATTAAATTGTTAAAATAACACATCTTCCTAATTCATAGTGATACTATTACCTTCAACACTAACCTTGCTCATTGTTTACTCAATCTTGGCTCAACTTGGTTGTAGATTTCCTTGGGCTTGACTTATGTTTAATGACAAATAAAAACTATTTGATACTCAAAAACTCATTAAATTGATAAAATTATACAATTTTAGGATAAATTCACTTTCTCATACCCATGTACCCTTCATCTCCAAGATTAGGCACCTTTATGCTTAGGACTGAGACATTTCATGAACCTTGCCTGTAAGTTGTTTTAGGACTTAAGTTGTTGTATGTGGACCTTACCTGAATGTTTCATTAAGTAATAAAACATTATTAATTATTGGATTAAATTTTAAACTCTTCAAACCCTGTCAACTTCCATGTTAAGGTCATTGGTCTAGAATATGTTGTGTGACTATGTTTTATGGATCTCTAACCCTGTTGTAGGTTATCTTGAGGTTTAATTAGGGTGATAATGTCACCAAAAAATTTTAAGGGTCCATAATTTTTTTTTAAAACTATAATTTTATATTGAAACCAAATTGATTGGTCAAAATAACACATCTCATGCCTTGTTCTTTAGGCTCATTCTTGTATCCCTGTCTTAGTCTGTACAGGGGTTGTAGGTCACTATGGGAAACTTTGACCTCTCCATTCATGACTAGATTATTATTCAATTTTTTTTTTCCAAGTGATTGATATGATTCACCTTTAAATCTTTCAAAAAAAATTAAATTTGGAAATATGACCAATGCCTAACAAACTATTTGTAGGTGTAATTCTACCTTGTTGTATAAACATAATATAGGTGTAATAGGTCATTACAACTAGTTGTGCCCTCTCTCATGATAAATTTGCTTGGAGTTGACTTTTTGAAACTTTTGAGTTATTTTCCCTTGTTATACATGGTTTAGGACTTACCAAATTCATTTTATGGTGAACACTCCTTGAAAATTTTGTAGATATCATTGTTAGCATTCAATAGGTTTCTTCACAACTTGGAGGAGTTCAAAGTCCACCTTCCACTTACCCGTTGGCTGCCAAAACTGGCATAGTTTATCTAGGTGAATAGGGATACAAGGAAAAAAAAAAAGTGATGGAAAATTAATCTACCATGGAAAATTTTAATCCATAAAAACTTTAGAACCTCTATTTTCCACATTTGGGGACTAAGAGCCCAAAATGGAGATGACCTTTCTTGAATTGAAAACTTGCTTATATATCATCCTAGGTATTCATGGCATGAAAATAATGGATCTTTTAGAATGTTAAGGCTCAAAATGGATTCAAAAATTTACTCCAAGATCTCTCACCTCTTTATAACCTCTTGAACCAATCATAAATTGACTGAAGGTGACAAGGCAACAAACAAGGGAAAGATGAGCAATTTAGCCTTGGAAGAGTACTGATTGGACTTATTACAAGTTGATTACATGAAATATATTTATAAAAATGAATTTAAATCATATTATCACCACCATGAAGCTCCCTATATGTTGAAAAACATAGGTCCTACACCCATCTTTGCAACTTCAAAAAATAAGCACCATTTGAAATCTCCTTCTGAGACAATGAGAAGTGAAGTGTTATATGTTGGGAATATCATGGAGAGATCTTTATTAGAACATAAAAACACCCCATCAAGATCACATAGCTCCATGGACTTCTAAAAACTAGAAATAGATGCACTATTATGAAAATGAAGTAAAATTATATTAAAATCCACATATATAAGTACTATTTCCAACTCCATCTGTACCTTCTGTACCAAGTGTTTGAAGTTGACCTTCCTTTGAATTAAAAGAGGAAATGGAAGAAAAATGAGTTGAAAATGCATATTTTTTCATTATATTTGAAATTAAAATGTGTAAATGGGTGTGGTGAGGTGAAGAGACATCCACCCATGTTTTTAGCTAAAGATCAGATCATGGGGACCGTATAAGTGCCCAAAAAGGGCTAAAAATAAGTAGAAACTCCCATTTTTTGACTATAAATAAATCTTGGACTATCACACACTTGATTATAAAACTATTTAACCTCTCTCAAATTAACCATTTATTGGTGACAGTTTTATCACTTTATCAATTTGTACAAGTCCTCTTTCTTAGCTCAAAAAGTGGGCCCACAAGGCATTTTTTGCATATTGAATATGGTAAATATAATTAGATGACTTAAAAAGATCCTAAATCACATAAAAACCATATTATGAGAATAAAAACATATTTTATTCCTTTTAATAGGTTTGGCCCTATTTGACTATGGTTGACTTTAATTGACTTGACTAATACAAAGGGCTAGACTTTGGACTAAGGCTAGGCTAGGGATAAGTGAACATCTAGATTAAAATTAAAGCCCTATAGGACATGGATAAACTTTTACAAAGTTTAATAATGTAGGGTTTGACTAAAATTTGACCAAATGTCAAATTTGGTCAACACTTTTGGTAACTCCTAAGGGTAACATGCTTGTCTATGTTAGAAACTAGTAGCCTTATCCTACTAAGGCCCAATGGAGTCAATAAATTCTTGAAGATTACTAATAAGGACATGCCAAAACAAAACATAAATAAAACACACCACACCAAAAAAATAATACCAAACAAAGACAACACAAAAAAGACAAGGACAAAATCACACTTGTGCATAAGCACTTAGGGAGCACAAGGAAAACAAGAAATTATGTACAAGAGAAGAGGAGAAAATTAGTAGAAATGTTTGGTGTGTATCCCATTGACAAGGATATGAAGCTCCTATCCAACCAAATTTGAGAGTTGGAAATAATTATATGACTAGAATTGAGTGATCACATATGAGCCACTCCACAAAGCATCAAACTTTGTATCTTCTAGGTTTATCCCTATCTTCATCCCATTTTAGGAAAATGTCTCCTTCCTTGAAACTTCTTAGCATGGATTTATTGTCAAAATACTTATTTTTTTACTCTTGGTGAGTAGTCATAGTTTGCATAGCTTGATCTCTTATATCTTTAAGCTCCATTAACTTACATAACCTAAATTCCATGCTCTCATTCTCCATCAATTGTAGCTGATAGGTGAGGTTCAAAGCTAGTAACTCAAGTGAGATAGGTAATCTAGCCTCCTTTCCACAAACAAGTGTGTATGGTGAGTTCCCAATTTCTCTCTTTGGGTTGATCCTATCAACCCAAAGGGTTGTCTTTAACTTGGAGTGCCAAGTCCTTTGATTCTCCTCCATTGTCCTCTTTATAATCCTAATTAGATTCTTGTTTGTGGACTCAGCTAGTTCATTCCCTTGAGGGTAATAATTAGATGAGGTACTAAGATAGATTCCATGCTTCAAGGCCCATTCACTTGTCCTTGCTCCAAGAAAGGCTAATGCATTATCTAAAATTATTATTGAAGGAGATCCAAATATGGTTACTATACCTTCATATAATTCTAGGACTAAGTTTTCATTTGCATCCTTTACAACTACAGCCTCCACCCATCTTTTAAAGTAATCAATAGTAGTTAATACCAATTTATGACCAGTACTAGAAGGTGGATTGATTAAGCCTATGAAATCTAAACCCCATTGCATAAAGGGTTTTTCAACTTAGATTGGATGAAGAGGTAAGGAAGCTAGATTTTGTTTTCCATCAAAAAGAGCACACTTTTGACATCTTCTTACCCAAGCATGGGTGTCCGTGAACAAACGAGGCCCAAAGTAACCAACCCTCATAATCTTAGCAGTTATATTTCTTAGAGCAAAATGACCACCAGTTGGTCCATCATATAATTCAAATAGACTTTATCAATCTGATCCAAATAAAGACACCTCAAAATCACACTTGAAAATTCATTCGTAAATAGTAATCCATCAACAAGTACATAAGGGATAGATTATAGCCTAAAGTACCTTCTTTTAGGTCTATTAAAACCTTGTGGACACTCATCGGTTTGAAGGAAGTGAATCATGTCTTGTGTCTAAATTCTCATAGATGAAGGTACAATTGATATAGGGTCATCATTGATTACCAAAAAAACCTCCCTTTGTTCCTTCAAGTCTTAAGCAAGGTGTTCACATAGTCCTTTTCCCTTCACTAGTTTGGTTGTCTTGATTTCCATATCATACTCCATCACCTTGGTGATCTAACCTATCCTTTTCTCATTAAAATATTTACTTAATATAAAGTCCTTTAAATTATATCAGGGACAAGTATATGTATCTTGTTATTTGATATCATGTGTCTGAATTTCTTTAAGCTCTTAATAACTGAAAGCACTTGTTTCTGAACATAAGTATATCTTACCTCATAGCCTTCCAAACCTTGTCTAAATAAGGTAATAGGTCGTTAAAAATTCTAATCATTTTCTTGAGTAATCATGGTAGAGATCATTTACTCATTCCCAAAAGTATATAAGGTGAAATCCTTGGAAAATTCTAGACTTGCAAGTGTTGGAGCTTGGGCAATGGCTTGTTTGATCTCATCAAGACTTTCCTTTCTCCTTCTTGTCCAAGTGAACATTTAATCTTTACTTAACATGGATTTTAGAGGCTTGACCAAATTATAAAATTTATGAGTGATATCCTTATGAATTTAATTTTACCAAATACATTTTTTAAACCTTTATTATGCTTAGGCAAAGACAATGCCAATATGGCATTCACTCTCTCATGATCAATGGTCAAGCCTTTCTTGGAAACAATATGTCCTAGTATTTTTCCTTCATGGATATCAAACACAAACTTATTTGTGCTTAGAGATATTACATACTCTCTACACCTCTCAAATATTTCGTTTAGGTGCTTCAAATGATCGTTTGCATCCTTGGAGAAAACTGTCACATCATCAAGATAAACCAATGCAATGCCATTGATTAGTCCTTGGAAAGCCATATCCATTACACATTGAAAAGTATCTATATAATTTTAAAATAAAAATGGAATATTCCTATTGGGATATTTGCCCCATTTTGTGGTGAATTCTATCTTTTATTGTTCACTTTCCTTCACCAAAATCTGATTGTACCCAAAATAACCATCTAGGAGAAACCTCTCACTACCTGCCACAACTTGTAGAATTTGCTCCATAAAAGGGAGAGGATAATGATATATAAAAGAGACAATATTAAAATATATAAATTACACACATTACCTGATCTCCCCATTATTATTTCTAATAGGGACTAATTTAGCAACCCAAGAAGAATGCTTGATAGGAAAAATGATTCTAGACTCAATTAACTTTGTGAGATATTTCTTCACGAGTGGTTCAATGTTAGGATTTATTGGAATTTGTAATTTATTTATGGGTTTTCAATTTTCATCTATCTCTATGGTTTTTTGAGATAATCTTGGATCAAAACCCTTCAATTCACTATACTCCGATGTAAAGATATCACTAAACTCCTGACATAAATCAATAAAATCATGCTTCTCTTGATTAGTACATACATTTCCAAGTGCAAGTAGCTTGTACTTAAATAATTATACATTTTCATAGTTATCTTACTTAGTATACATGCTTACCTTCTCCTTCTTAAACTGGTCATCCTCATTGAATATGCTTTCAAGAGTGACTAAGCCTTTAGGAAGCTTATTGGACTTCAATTGGACAATCTACCCTCCATATTCTTGGTGAAGCTTGGAATGATTTTTTGTAGATAAATTATCCTCCTCTTCTACGAAAATTTCTATTTGTTTTTAAATTTAAAATAGCTACCAATTGGTGGCATTAACTGGTATAGATGGTCTAATAATCACCTTTAGATGGGGTTGGTTTTTGTCTTCCTTTATGCTTCTTAGAACATCAAACTAAGCTCCAATAGATGCCAACCTATTAGCATTATTATTATCTTCTCTTGGGATGGATGAGATTTTAAAGTCTTGGAAATCTTATAAAATATCCTATACTTTATGCTTGTATTACTTGAGCAAAGAATTATTGGTTAAATTCTGCCCTCTAACTTGATTGACAACAAGCTCACTATCTCCATATCCTTGAAGTTCTTTGATTTCTCTTTTCCTAGCCCATTCAAGGCCATGAACAAGGGATTCATATTTTGATATTTTAAAATTTAATTATAATTGGAACCTAAAATTTTAATAATACATTTTTTAGAGGGTAAAACCAACATTTCTCCACCACATGCCCCAATCTTGCTTCTAGACCCATAAAAAAGAGCTACCATAAACCATTCACCTCTTCACATGGCTTCACTAGATCGGGTATGAAGGAATATTTATTATGCATATAGTATACCCCAAGAATATATTATTCAATAAAATTATAAGGATCATGCTCATAGTGTTCATTTCCGCAATCAACTAGGAACAAATTAGAAACTCCCTCAAGGGAAGATAATGGAGATTGGTCAATGTGAAGCTCCTCTTCATCAATGATGGCATATTTAAAAATTACCACCTTAGGTGAGTATGGTTCCAAGTTATCTTTGTGAATAGGTTCATACTCAATCTTTGCCTTAGTGCCATACTTTATCCTAAACAACATGTAAAACTAATTAGCTGCCAAGTAGCCACCTATTTTAGCTGTAAAATCTCTTGACAAGCAAAGGGCAAAGTATGGAGGTAAATTTACCACCACCACATCATGAGGAATAAGAAAAGTATTAAAACCATGAAGTATCAAATTCACATTTTTTACTATCCCCATAGTTTTGGATGGTGATCCATCCAATTATAAGACTCCCTTAGTCATTAACTCATACTTTAGGCCTAGTTTATCTGCTATACATTTGGGCATAATTGAAGTACTATGCCCACTATCTACGATGAAATTATGAACCAATAAATCACCAATGATTATAGATATATAAAAATTATGAGTATTCTCATTCTTGTTTACTTGACCATCAATTGATTGGGTTCCATTAACTAAGACCACATTGTTAT
Source organism: Torreya grandis (assembly GCA_037957365.1). Taxonomy (NCBI): domain Eukaryota; kingdom Viridiplantae; phylum Streptophyta; class Pinopsida; order Cupressales; family Taxaceae; genus Torreya; species Torreya grandis. The sequence goes on along the minus strand of JARHVA010000119.1, from coordinate 7,615,191 downwards.
GTTTAGATGGGCTAACTTGCTTACCCAATTCATGTATTTACTTTTGAAGTATATATTTCTACCATAGCATTGTCAAGGAGTCTCATAATGAGATATTCATGTGAATCTTCTTTATTTGGTCCACCACATTAATATGAGGATTATCCACCTTAGGAAATTATTTAGAAGAACTAACACCTTGTGATGTAGCTTATGTAGGTAGAGGTGTAGGAGCTGGCTTCATGTTTGAAAATATCTAATTTTTATTGTAATTTAGGAGCTATATTGGACCCATTAACCATTTGAGATGATTAAAGGGTCAAAAAATGTCTTTTATTGGCTCTTTGAGCTTCTTCAACAACCCTCCCCTTGGATCTAGTGTTGGAAAAGACACTAGCATTAATGTTGCTTGGATTTACCAAATGATTTATGGCATAAAACTCTCCCTCCAACTGATTAATGAGAGTGGAATTAAATTTCACTCAATCATTCTCAATTACATGTTGCATTGAAATTTCAAATTTTGGAACTTGTATCACTTGATCTCCTTCCATTCCCATAGCTTGATTGTGCATTTCATTTGCATAAGCAACCTGCTCTTGGCCTTGTTCAAAAGATGGATAGCATAGTTTATCTTAAACTAAATTATTTTGAGTGGGAAAAATGGAATTAGAGGATGAGGGAAAATTAGGATTATATCTTTGAAGAGGCCTAATATGGGTGATTTGACCTTGTCCTTGTATATTGCCTTGAAAAGGTGGTCTATTGTTTAGTCCAAAATGGTTATAGGATCGATATGGTCTATAGCCTTGGGCTTGTTGTCTCTTTAGGGTAACCAACTCATTATTAACACTTTATAACAATATTTTTACTTCATGTATCTCATTGGAAGGGAAAATGGAATATTTATCACTATTGGGAAAAGGAGTTAAGGTAGGTGATATAACTTGATTAGGTGGCTACAAATCAGGGAACAATGACATGGGAGGCCTAAGAGTAATTTTCCTTGCTTGGACAAGAAAATTCTCAAAATTTGTGGCTATCTCATAGGTATTAGGGAGTGTATTTCCACCCATAGAATAGATCATCATAGATACATCACTATTTAATGCTTTTATGTAGTATAAGAATGCATAGTTTGGAGTAGGCCTCACAAGAGCTAAGATCCTATCCCATGTTTTTTGAAACCTAGTTTTAAAATATTTCATAAACTCATGTTGTACCTTGTTAATAGTGGTCAATTTCTTATCTAGATATAAATGGTCACTCTTCTCTGAAAACCTCTTAGTCAACAAATTTCCTAATTCACCCCATGAGCTAATGGAGTTTTGAGGTAAAGAACCATACCAATCCAAAACTTTGCCTTTGAAAGACAAAGCTAAAAATATAATAGCTACATTATCTTGGGTAATGTTTTGGATATTACAAAAGTTTTATTTGTTTCTAATATGTTTAATGGAAATAATGAGACCATCCCCACTAAAGATGGAACACTCTTAAGGGCTTCTCTTGGAATTTGATCACATTGGGCAAGGTTTAAAGGAGATGATTTGGTGAAAGGCACAAATGGTGGAATTTTATCCATCTTAAAATGATCACTATAGATGTTTGGAATTGAATGAAACACAAACTTAGAAGGTTTAAATACCAGATCTCTTTTATAAGGATGAGTACTTATAAACTTAAACCTTTTGGTGAAATATGGAGGTAGTTGCATAAAATCAAAATGTGTTTCTTTAGCAACAAACCTAGTTATCACCTTTGGCATGGAAAAAAATATTTATTATCAACCAAATACATTAATTCTTCAATGGAGTTTCTAGGTTCTGAATGTAGATGCTTATTTTAACTTCAACTATGTAAAGACCAACACCGATCTTGGATAATCTTCTAGGACTTAGAAATCCCATCAGGCATTCCAAAAAATATTGACACTTAGATTTTAACCCCTTATGAGAAATCCCATTAGGCATTCCAAAACTATTAACACTTAGATTATTTAACCCCTTATGAATCTCTAGAAAGGGCTAGTTCCCTTGATGCACTCTTTGAAGCTCTTCTATACCTATCAGATTTTAGATGAAAATGGATTAGGAAAACAAATAATAAAACAAATAAAAGGTGATGAAATAAAATTTATATATCCTCCCACTTGAATGAAACTACACCACTTAAAGAGAATAAGTATATCTCACATAAAACTCATAATATAAGAGGTATTATCACATCAATGTTTCATAAGTTAGATTCAAGAAGGTATTTGATGTTTATGAGGGTAATGGGTGATTAAAAAAAGTGATATATTCATGAAACACTTATGAAAATCACATATACACTTAGACAACAATATCCTTTCTCTAAATTGGTAGACAACCAAGATTGACATGCTAGAAAGATGAACTTTCACTATGCACATCAAAAAGATTTCAAATAAACTCAATGTAATAGCATGTGAGTGAAAAAATAAATTTTATATTTATTCAATAGTCCTTCAAGTAAAATTTTTTCTAGAGTTTCCCCATCAACCAATGGAGGCTACTCAAAAGAGCCAAGAGAATGCATATTTATAGCTTGTGAAAGGAGGAGCAAGCAAAGGAAGTCTAAGGGTCACCTGGAAATGTCTCACATTGATAAAATTATTTAAATTTGAATATGAAAGATGGGTGAGGTGATCCATACCATTTTAGGAGGTATACTTATACAAAAAAATTCATAAGAATGGTGAAAAGTGGCACAAAATCTCTAGGATTGGCATAAGAAACTACCTTCATAATTTGCCTCTGTTTGAATGCCATTATTATCATTAGGGATAATTATATTTATTGGGATGAGAGGTAAAGAATTAAAACATGTAATCCCATGCATTTTATTTGACCCTAATCATTTATAAACTCTTGGAGAAGAAGAATCACTATTAGCAATCTTGAAACTCCCTATTTTCAATCATGTTTAACACTTGTCCTTGAAAAATATTTAGTTACCAATGAAAATCCATGGGAATGGATTAATTACACCTATAAATATTATAAATGACTCTATATGCTTCAATTCAACCTTAAAAGGACATCTAATGGAGGTTTTCACACTTTTCATCTTTGTATGCATGATGCCAGCCTTGACTGGCTAAAATTTAGGCCTTTTTTTGAATAGTTAGAAGTTTATTAATAGGTTTAAATTACCATATGGACATATTATAAGTCTATAAATTTCCAAAAAACTTAATTTCATCCTTTAGAACCTCATATATCCTGAAAAATACAAAAAATGGTGAAGAAAACCCTATTTTGCATGTTTTTCCTAAAAATGCTTACATATCCATCACATTTATGGAATACTTGGAGAGTCCTCTACATAATACAAGTGATTTAATTTTAATTTCCTTACATATATATGATAAAAATTCTTCATCTCTCCAATCAGGTCTCTATAAGGGTTTTGCAAGGGTTTTAAGTGGTTTGGACTCTTAATCTTTATTTATAAAAGTATGACATTGAAAATCATTAATAATTCCACTAAGGGATCTTCAAGGACCTCCTATATTTCATGAATATATATCTGACCTATAAAAAAATATTCCTCACATTTGTATCTGACCTATAAACATGTTTCAATCCTTGGGATATCTCATAAAGAGCCCAAAATGGAGATGACCCCTATTTTAAGACAATACCTATACCTTACCAATAGGCATGTTTACACTTTGTGAACCAAAATATGATAATATTACCTTTAAATTTATTCATATATAATTAAAACATAATTTTTACCCAAATATGAATCATAAAAAAACACTAGAGTGCTTATAGAAGGTCAAAACCTGGAATGACATCTCATTTGGAGTTGGGTTTGCATGCTTTGATACTAGGTATGCCTCCAAACCTTCTTGTCCAGATCATCTCATTGGCATTAAAAAATTATAGGATTTTTTATTATGTTCTTACATGTGTCCCCAAACTATCCAAACCTTACCAACTAATTAATTGACATTTGATTCACTATCTAACACTTTTCCCAAAAACTACCATTATTGTGCATGAAGGAAACAACCTACCTCTGAGATAAAATAGTGGAATATTTAAATATTTTTATGAGAAAATTTAATATTATTTTAGATCCAAAATTTCATAATAACTAAATATACTAAGGGGTTTTGCCAAATTCCATGTTTAGGGGGTCTAACCATCTCCATTTCCTCAAAATGGGGTCAAAACCCCTATTTTTTACATGTGTTTGCCTAAAACTCCTTATGAATGATAATTTAATAACTCCTCCATAGTTATTATCTGGTTTAAAATTCTTCCAGTTCTCATTTCAATATAATTTATCTTTATATTCCATCTAAAACCTTGTTTGCTAGTGAAACCGTCCATTTACCTCTTGAACCAAGGGTTTTCTTAGCTTGACTGTATGGATTGTATCAAATTTGATCACAAGAAAAGTATTTGAAATGATTTTTAAATTTTTTTTAAAATATTATATCCTTAACATGAATATATTATACCACCTTACCATGTTTTAGACCTTCCTTGCCCCTCTAGGCAGTCAAACCTATACCCTGCTCACACCTAGTTAACACCCTACCTAACTGTAACAGGGGATTTAGGTATTTTATGTGGAAATTTTGTTATTTTTTAGATACTTATAGGTGATAATATTTATATTTAAAATATTCCATGGTTATAAAACACATCTTATTTATTCATAGTGATACTATTACCTTCAACACTATCCTTGTTCATTGTTTGCGCAGTCTTGGCTCAACTTGGTTGTAGATTGTATTGGGCTTGAATTATGTTTAATGACACAATAAAAACAATATTTAATTCTCAAAACCTCATTAAATTTATAAAATTCTACTCTTATAGGCCAAATTCACTTTCTCATACCCATGTACCCTTCATCTCTAAGATTAGCCACGTTTATGCTTCAGACTGAGACATTTCATGAACCCTGCCTGTAGGTTGTTTTAGGACTTAATTTGTTATTTTTGGACCTTACCTTAGTGTTTCCTTAGGTCATAAAACATTTTTAATTCTTTGATTCAATTTAAAACTCTTTAAACCCTATCAACTTCCATGTTAAGGTCCTTGGTCTAGAATATGCTTCCTGATTATGTTTTATGGATCTCTTAGCCTGTTGTAGGTTATATTGAGTTTTGTTTAGGGTGATAAATTCACCAAAACCTTTTCAAGGTACCTATTTTCATAAAATTATACACCTTATGACACTCTTTGAGGTTCTTATAATTTTATGCAACATTGAATAATCTCTCAAGTTTGTGGGAACTTGTAAGAGAGATGAATATCTAGGATTGAAAGGGATAACTCCCTAGATATGACTTGATGTGCTTATGATATTAAGAATAACTAACATGGGTGAAAAAAGAGAGAAAGATACATAAATAAAACCTAAACTAGGAGGTGATACACCAATATTTGCTTTTATTCATACACTTAGGATTTGTATAATGAACTAAGACAATCAAACTAGCCACACACCATTAATGGAGCTCCCTAGCATGAGTGTTTCTCATGAAGGCAAATAGAAAATAAAAAAATTAAGGCAAGTGAAAGGAAGGTCAGATATGAAAATATGAAACTCATACACACTTCAACAGTCTATTTTAATATCATACACTTCATGAAACCTGTTAGGAGATAAGCCATTTATAGCAACACATTCAAGGATTGAATGAAAATAAGATGAAGTCAATCTATGCTTGACATTAAAGATGGATCACTTCAAAACATAGTAAAAATGGAATTAGATTATAACTATCTTACTTCTCATTATCTTAATTATAAATCAAGGTACAATTTTGGAAGGGCTTAACCATACCAAGAGTTGTAATCCCCTTCAATAGACAAGATGGCTTACATTTATAGAATTTAGAAGAAGAGAGAGAAGAGAGAATTTGAAGAGGAAAAAATACAAGTCTCTAAAGGTGAAAACCAATTATAATTCATGTTAATGAGTTGGAAAATGAGTTATTAAACTGATTTTAACATGTGTCCATCATAAACTAAGCTTCTTCCTCACATATGGCATTAAAACTCCTCAATCATTCTCCTTTGGAAAACATTCTTCATCATGGGCTCCTCTTGATCATTACAAGGAATATTAGGTACAAGTGTAACATGTATGATGAGAAGAGAGAGTTGCAAATATGATTCCACCTAAATTTGGAGTTTTATTCATCATGGGATTAATTTACATAAACTCTATCATCACCTATCATTAAGATCAGTCTTCACTAGGCATTCTTGACACTTGGCACATGAATCTTTACATTATTCCTAACTGATCTATGCCATGGGTTTTGTGACACAAGTTGGGACACCTCATATTCTTTTATTCATCAAAAATATCATAAAAATACACCAAAATTGAGTTTTCACTTTGTCCACTATGTAATTCTAGATGCCAGTTTAGATAGGCTAAAAAGAGAGATTTAATATAGGTGCTTAGGACAATTGTTTAGTTTTAAAAATGACTTGAAGAGTTGATTCAGGTCTCAAGATTTATATCAAAGTGATTTTCATCACTTAAATCCTTTAATAACCTACAAGAAACACCAATTCTATGCTAAAAACTACCTCTATACTCTATTTGTATGAAATCCATACAATCAAAGCACATTATCAGAAACTTGTGAATGTCTTCTACAATTTTCCTCTTATACCCCTAACCTCATTATTTCATCTTGGTTCCTTACCAACTTAATTTCTCCAAACAAGTCACTATAGGCTTCTTAGGAGGGTTTGAAGGTTTATATCCCTCTTAAGGATGGTTCATGAAGTTGTGACATTAAACCTACAAACTAATCTCAAAAATAGATTGTATAAGACACTACTCAACTTATCCAAACTCCTCCAACACCTATGCAAATCTTGGTGGAAGTTATAAGCACTTAAAGTTGACATTCAAGCTCATTTTTGATGTTTTGACAACCTCTCGTGCTCTTTCAAGTCACTAGGTTAGTAATTTCCACCTCTTTCAGCCCTTAAGTGATTTAGGACTCCTCTAAATGCCTTGATCCTCATTCCACTATTTTCTCAATTGTAGGAGTCTATTTTCCATTCATTTTAGGCCTATAGGTGTCTTATAAGTCAAGATGAACTTGTTCATGGTGGTATTGATGGCATGAATGTATTTGCTTGCTCACAAACCATGAAACTTTCCTTCACCTCATTAATGATCATGCCTATTTCATAATTCTTGACCTATCTACCTATAGGTGGCTCGTCACAGTCCTATGTATGGACATAAGAGTATGCATTGGGGTTTAAGACATTGGATTCACCTTCACTCATGCTCTCTTACCTTGCAACATCACTTGAAACACTAGCATCATTCAAATTGATAGCATAGTCCAAGATCATCAAAATGGGATGCAAATTAACATTTTGATCATTGTCTTGTAGTTAACATTGCCTTGCTTTAGTGGTTTTTAGCCATCTTTACACCTTCTAAATCCAAAATCCACACATCTTTTACTTATTAAAATTGGCACAATTATTGTGTGTGGATAGGGATATCAAGTTGTCTAATTTGAATGCTTGAATCACCTATAAAGTTATTTTTTTGAGGTCCTAAAAAAACTTTAAGGCCTCTATTTGACATTTTTAGGGCAAAAGGTCCTAAGTACAGTCCAAGGTTCCAATTGATGCTTTGACACTTCCCTTGACAAAATAAGATTATCAATAGGCTTGTCTAGGCCTTCCTATAATAAGGAATTCCAAAATTAGATTGACCAATCTATTGGAACACCTCCAAAAGGTTTTTCTATGCCCTCAACTGTATATGGTCATCTCTTTCCATATAAGCAGAGTTGATAACATTCTCTAAACATGCAAGTTTATAGCACCTACATGCTTCCATCAAATTTTCAATGCACATTAATGGTATCAATAGATTAATAACCATGTCAAAAATTCAAACTCACACTTTTGATGTAAGCATGCTCCTGTAGGTGGAGTTTTATGACTGAGACATACAAGGAAATCCTTAAATGGCAAAGAACATGTAAGGAATGCTTTCAAAACACCTCAAGGGAAATTTTAAACACTTTAATTCTCATAATACACCAATATTATTTCTAAAACAACATCAAAACATCATTCTCTAATGTGATGAAAACATTTTCAAAGCAATGAGATGATTGTAAATGTAAATTAGCCATTTTACAAGCCTAGAAGAGGATTTTTCACAAATTTGAACTCTAAAAAATAATATGAATCATGGAAATATATTTAAAATCATGTGGAGACACCTAAAACACCCAAATACATCAATCCAAAACAATAAATTTTGAGACAAGCTCAAACAGTGACCCCCTCATGGTTGAACATGCATAAAAAGCTACCTAAGATCAAACTAATGGTTCATAAAGGATAATTAACTAAATATTAAATTATTTTTATGAATATTAAGTACACTTAGATTAATATGAACCCCTATAATCACTCCTCCAAATTCCACCTTTATGGCCCATGCCAAGTGCATGAAGTTGCTCCTTCTTTGCTTACCAAGTGAAAATGGAAGAAAACAAGTTTCAGATGAAACCTTTTTCATTATTATTGAAAAAAAACATTTAAATGGATTTTGGGAGGTGAATAGTTACTCTTTCCATGTTTTTGGTTGATGATGGACTTGGGAAGTTTGTACAAGTGCCCACAAGCTCCTATTTTTTAAGGAAAACTACCACTTCTTAATCATAAATGATTTATAACTATCCCCTAACTTAGTATGACATCATTTTACGTTATTGACATTCATATAAATCTAGGTTTCAAGTTTTCTTGCATAAAAATCCATAAAAGTCATTAAATGGGTTAAAAAATGAATAAAAGGCTCCTTTTCCACATGAGACATAACCTATAGAAAATTTATGACTTGTAAAAATATTAAGGAAAACATTAGGATATTTTCAACACAATTTATCCCTTTGACTACCTTTGAATAGGGTTGACCAACATTTGATTCAAGTTGACTAGCCTAGTGCATAAGGGGTGGAACTCAACAAAGATTATGGAGAGGGTGAGTAAGACAATAGACTAACATGACACCCTATAATACACATGGGAACCTTCTCAAAAGTTCAAAATAGTAGGGGTTGACCCAAATTTTACTTAGGGTCAAATTTTTACAACATTATTTGTGATTCCTAGGGGTGGCATGCCAACTATGCCTAAGACCAGTTGCCTAATCCTTCCATTGGGCATGGAGTCATGCGTATGGACACTATAAAGATTTTATAGGGTATTTGACTCAAGGAAAACAAGCTGGTTGACCCATACATACAAAATCAAAGACACACACAAAAATAAATCAAACAAATAACTTATGCTTTAAGAGCACTTAGGAATCACAACAACAAACTAAAACATACAAACTAGACACACACTATCCTGAAAGAATTTCTTCCTCCTAGATCAAAGGGAAAATTTGAAACTTTTCTTGCCTCATAAAATTAAGGGATACATGCGACATGTTTCCATTTAACCATTGGTGCCAAAGCCTTCATCTTTCTCATGGTGTTGGCCAATCTTCTTGGCATGGATTTTAATGCAACTGAGATAATTTCAAACAAATCACCTATAAAGATGGATTCTTCTTGCACTTCAACTACCTCAACTTCTTCATAAGTATGAAGACTCCTTATTTTCCACATGATCCAATGATGTCTCATCAAATCATATTTCTTGGCTCCTCATGATCTCTTGAGAATAGACAAGTGGTTTGTCAACTGCAAGCTCTTCAAGCTCATCAAGGAGCTTAGTGTAATCTTCCCAATATTGATCATTATCTCTCATGGATAATTATTGCTCTATCTTCTCATATACTTTTCCTTCAACCTTGAAAAGTTCTTCAGGTTATTTTATAAACTCAATCTATTAAATCCATTCTTCTTTATTATCTCTCACATCAAGGATCACCTCTTCCTCGTTAACTTCTTCTTCAAACACTTCTTCTTGATCCTTGGTCATATGGTCCACTCCAAGTATATCCCAATCCTTCTTATGATCATTTTTAATCTCATTTGAGTCTTCTTTCTCTTGGTTTAGGAAGGGTGAGTTATGCTTGATAGCCCCAAGTGGAGTTTCAATGATAAATTTTGCCTGTGTCATCCTCATTGCTCTATTGCAAACTAAATTTGTTCCTCTTTTGATGCTTCCCTTAAAAGAGGTTCTTCTTCAAGAAGAGATGGGATGGGAGGGTTGAAAATGGATGAATGAATTGAAGAAAGAATGTAATGTGTTTTGAGAGGCTCATGAATGAATATGGAAGAAAGAGAAATCTCTTAAAATGGCTCTTGGATAGCAACAAGGCTTTGTTTAGTTGAGGGAACATCATTTTCTTCCATAATGACCTCATGATTTTCATCATCTTCTTAGACTTCTCCTTCAACCTCTTTCTTTCCCCAAGACTTCACAGTTTGGTCCCAAGTTGGAAACTTGGAACTAGTAGGATCTTTAGAGGGTTGAATAGGTTATTCTTCAAGGAGAGGAGTGGTGGAAGAGAGATATATAGGTCTATGGGTTGGGGATGGAGTGTGATGTTAATGGATGGACATGGAGATGGGTGAAACTTATTGAATGGGATCTTGAAGGAGAGGTAAGATAGGATGAGCAATAGGAAGGGGATCTTCTTCATACAAGCTTTTCTCATCCTCCTCATCTTTTTGAGGCTCATCATAGCTTTTTGGAGATTCTTTTGCAGCTTCAACTTATTACATATCCTCTCGGGTTTCCCATCTCTCTAACCTATCAATCCACCATTGAAAATCCTTTCTTACCATAGACAATCCTTCACTAATGTCATATTTATTCTCTTCCTCAACATACCCCAACATTTACATTAACAACCCAACTAAAACTCTTAACAAATCCACACTACCACCAAGAATTTCATCACAACACTTATCTAGCACACTCATATGCTTTTCCAATTCTAGAAACTTTGGCATAACTTCTAACACATTTTGACAATGAGACATGTAGTAATCTTGGACAAAGTGATTGATCTACTTAACTTCTTCAAGCAAGGTTTTCAAGGCTTCATATTTTGCTTTCCAATTAATGGTGTTTCTTGACTCTTCATGACAAGGCTGAGGTGAATATGGGTCATATGGCTGGTCAACAATAGTATACACATTTGGAAAGGAACTATGTTGACCATAATACTACAATGACTCATAAGGAGGATGATATTCTTGATAGGACTATTGAGAAGGATAGAAAGGATCATGAAAAGGTTGATAGGGAGGTGTATGGTAAGGATTATTCTCATAGCCATCCATATTAGCTTCATTAGTCACATCAAAGACAAGAATTGATCAAAATATTCATCATTAGATACCTGGGTTGCTTACAACCAAAAATTCATTTGGAGTCACCATTGGTGCTTGCTTGGATGATTCCAAAAGCTGATAAGAGAGAAGACACAACAAAATTATTCCCACTATTTATACTTAGTCCCACTAAGCATGATAGAACTATTTTCATCAAATTGTGCACCCTAGGACACTTTATGAGGCTCCTACAATTTGATGTAACATTGAATCATCTCTCAAGTTTTTGGAAAATTGTAAGTGAGATGAATCTCTAGGATTGAAAGGGACAGCTCCCTATATATGACTTGATGTGCTTATTCTACTAAAAATATACATAAATAAAAAATAAACTAGGAGGTGATAAACCAAGCATTGCTTCCATTCATACACTTGGAATTTTTATGATGAACTAAGACAATCAAACTAGCCTCACACCATTAATGGATCTCCCTAGCATGAGTGTTTCTCATGAAGGCAAATAAAATATCAAAAAATGAAGGAAAGTGAAGGGAATGTCAGATATGACACTACCAAACGCATACACACTTCAAAAGTCTATTTAAATATCATACACTTCATGAAACCTATTAGGAGAGATGTCATTTGCAGCAACACATTCAATGATTGCATGAAAACAAGATGAACTCAATCTATGCTTGACATTCAAGATGGATCACTTTAACACATAGTGAAAATGGACTTAGAGTATAACTATCTTACTTCTTATTATCTTAAGTATAAATCAATGTACAATTTTTTTTGGGCTTGACCATACCAAGAGTTGGAATCCCCTTCAATAGCCAAGATGGCTTACATTTATAGAATTCAAAAGAAGAGAGAGAAGAGAGAAGTTGAAGAGGAACAAAGACAAGTTTCTAAAGGTGAAAATAAGTTACAATGCATGTGAATGAGGTGGAAAAGGAGTTATGAAACTGATGTGAACATATGTCCATCCCAAACTAAGCTCTTTCCTCACATGTGGTGTTGAAACTCCTCAATCATTCTCCTTTGGAAAATTGCCTTCATCATGGGCTCCTCTTGAGCATTCCAAGGAAGATTAGGGACAAGTGCAACATGTATGATGAGAAGAGGTATTTACAAAGATCATTCCACCTAAATTTAGAGTTTTTTTCATCATGATATTCTATTACACAAACTCTATCATCACCTATCATCAATATTACTTTCTAATAGGCATTCTTGACACTTGGCACAAGAATCTTTGCATTATTCCTAATTGATCCATACAATGGGTTTTTTGACACTTTTTGGGACACATAATATGCTTGGCTTCATCATAAATATCATAAAAATCCACCAAACTTGAGTTTTCACTTTGTCCATTATGTCATTCTAGATGTTAGTTTAGATATGCTAAAAAGAGAGAGCTAGTAGAGGAACTTAAGACAATTTATTAGTTTTTAAAATGCCTTAAAGAGTTTATTCAGGTCTCAATACTTATATTAAAGTGATTTTTATCACTTAAATACTTTAATAACCTATAGGAAACACCAATTATATGCTAAAAACTACCTCTGTACTCTATCTATACAAAATCCATATAATCAAAGAACATTTTAAAAAACTTTAGAATGTTTTTTACAACTTTCCTTTTATAACCCTGGCCTCATCCTTTCATCTTGGTGCCTTATCAACTCAATTTCTCTAAACAGGTCACTATAGGCTTCTTAAAAGGGTTTAAAGGTTTCTATCCCTCTTAAGGATGGTTCATGAAGTTGTGACATTTAACCTACAAAATAATCTCGAAAATTTATTTTATGAGACCCTCATCAACTTATCCAAACACTTCTAAGACACATACAAAGCCTGGGGGAGGTTCTAAGCACTTGAAGTTGACATTCAAGCTCATTTTTGCCTTCTGGTGGAGTCTGAATGCTTCCTAAGTAAAAAAATGTTTTATTGAAGATTTTATTTGGAAACAAAGGGTTGAAACATCTCTATATATACCCTAAAAACTTCCTCCAACCATTATAATGGATTGATAAAATCTTGAAATGGAAATTGACCCCTATTTGGTTTTGGGCTTAAACCTTGCCAATAGGGATACCTACCTATTGAAGATCTTATTGACCCTAAAACGGTTATATTTTAAATGTGATGGTTTTAAAATACCCAAAATACCTCTATAAACATTTATTTATCACATGAAAAGCATAGATTATGTTGAAAATACATATGACCTCCAAATTGGCTTCTAGCCCTAAGGCTTTCATTCACACTTGACTGTAACCCTTGTTTTTTAGGGTGTATTACTTGTATTAAAGCCTTAAAACAAGGTTTCTTGTGTTCCCCCAAATATTAAAACTTTATGGACTAATCCAATTGATATCTAGTTCACCATCCTTCACTTTTCCCCAAAACAATCATTCTTATCCATGAAGGTACTACCCCTTCTCTAAGACAAAATAGAGAACATTAGGCATAATTGTTTTGTAAAAGTGAGTATTTTATAATATCAACAAGGTCATAATGACCAACTATAAAAAGGGTTTTCATTTTATTCCATTTTTAGGGGGTCTAACATCCCAATTTCTTCAAAAAAGGGGTAAAAAACCTTGTTTTTGTATATTCCTATCCAAGCCTCCTCATGGATGCTCCTTATTTAATTATTTGATGCATATAATTTATTTATGTATGTTAATTAAAATAATTTAATGTATTTGGAACCTAGGGATCCATTCAGAACATCTGTCTTTAATGGAATCTCATAATGACCTCCTGAAATAAGGATTTTCCAACCTTACCTGTATGGATTGAGTCTATTTTGATTATGAGAAAATGACCTTGGGTGGCTTGAGGATGTATTTGGAATGTAATATAATTAATTTTAGCATGGGTATTACACATCATAATATTTAAAACTTCTCCTTCCCTCCTTGGGCATCAAACTCTCTCATACTCTTGTCTTGCTTAAGACCTTGTCTGACTGTGACAGTGAATAGGGGATCTTTGTTCTAGACACCTTTATTTGGAGGTTATAATGAGGGTTTAAATGAATTTTATAACATATTTTTGCATCAAATCATTATTCCAATTTTTATTTCAACTCCAAACCTAGCATCTTGGCCCTTTTTAGGCCTTTCAATTACTCACTATCCTATCGAATTGTGACAGTCATAGGTCTCTACCCGTAGGTGATTTTGGGTTGGCCATCAGCATAAATTTGGTCTAAATTGATGTTTTGAAAACATATATTTCTCTTCCAAGTCAATAGGTTTGTCATTTTCACCTCTTTTAGACCTAAAGTGCTTTAATACTCCTCCAAATGCCTTGATCCTCATTCCACTATTTGCTCAGCTACAGGAGGCTATTTTCCATTCATTTTAGGCTTGTAGGTGTCTTATAGGTCAATATAAACTTATTCATGGTTGAATTTATGGCATGAATGTATTTTAATGATCACAAACCATGAAAATTTCCTTCACCTCATTCATGATCATGCCTATTTCACAGTTTTTGACCTATGTGCTTGTAGGTGGCTCCTCACAGTCCTATGTACTGATAGAGGAGTATGCATTGGGGTTTAAGACATTGGATTCACATTATCTCATGATATTTTACATTGAAACATCACTTGAACCACTTTCATCATTCAACTTGATAGCATAGTCCAAGATCATCAAAAAGGGATGCAAATTAACATTTTGATCACTATCTTATAGTTAACACTACCTTGCTTTAGTGGTTTTTAGCCATCTTTAAACCTTGCAAAATATAAACTCCACTCATATTTTGATTTTCAAAATTGGCACAATTTTTTTGTGTGGATAAATATTTCAAGTTGTCTAATTTGAAGGCTTGAATGACCTAGCAAGTGAATTTTTTGAGCTCGTCAAAAACCTTCAAAGTTTTTGTTTGACATTTTTAGGGAAAAAGGGCTTGAGTACAGTCCAAGGTTCTAATTGATGCTTTGAAACTTCCCTTGATAAAATAAGATGATCAATAGGCATGTCTAATCCTTCCTATTTAAATGAATTCCCAAATTAGATTAACCAATCTATTGGAGCACCTACAAAAGGTTTTTCTAGGCCCTCAATTGTACATGGTCATCTCCTTCCATACAAATAGAGTTGAGAACATTCTCTAAACATGCAAGTTTATAGAACTTACATTCTTCCATAAAATTTTCAATGCACATTAATGGTCCCAAGAGATTAAAAACCATGTCAAACCTTCAAACTAACACTTGTGACATCAACATGCTCTTATAGGTGGAGTTTTATGACTGAGACATACAAGGAAATCCTAAAATGGCAAGGAACATGCAAGGTATGCTTTCAAAACAACTCAAGGTAAATTTTCAACACTTTAATTCTCATAATACACCAATATTATTTCTAAAATAACATCAAAACATCATCTCCAATGTGAATGAAACATTTTCAAAGCAATGAGATGACTGTGAATGCAAACTAGCCATTTTACAAGCCTATAAGAGGCTTTCTCATAAAATTGAACTCTCCAAAGTAAGAAGCATGGAAAAATCTTGAAAATATTTTGAAGACACTTGAAACACCCAAATCCATCAATAAAAAATAAGAAATTCTAAGATAAGCTCAAACAGTGACCCTCTCATGGTTGAACATGCATAAAAAGTTGAGTGGGATCAAACTAATGGTTCATAAAGGACAATATACCAAATATTAAGTTCTTGTTATGAAAATGTAGTAAACTTAGAGTAATATCCACTCACATAATCACTCCTCCCAATTCCACCTGCACGGCCTATGCCAAGTGAAAATGAAACAAAATAAGTTGAAGATGAAACCTTTTGCATTATTATTGAAAAATAGGCATTGAAATGGATGGTGGGAGGTGAAGAGTTACTCTTCCCACATTTTTTGCTGATGATGGACTTGGGAAGTTCATATAAGTGCCCAAAAACTCCTATTTTTGAGGGAAAACTACCACTTCTTGATGATAACTAATTTCTAATTATCCCCTGAGTGATTCTAACATGATTTGACCTTATACACGTTCATATCCACCTAGGTGTCAAGTTTTCTTGTATAAAAATCCATACAAGTCATTAATGGGCTAAAAAATGACCAAAAGGCCCTTTTTTACATATGAGACATAACATATAGCCAATTTATGACTTTTAAACACATTAAAACATATTAGGGACCACCTTAGTATATTTTCAACACAAGTTGACCATTTGACTACCTTTGACCAAGGTTGACCAACCTTTGACTAAAGTTGACTAGCCTTGTGCATAAGGGGTGGACCTCAAAAAGGACTAGGGAGAGGTTGAGTAAGACAATAGACTAACATGACACCCTATAAGACACATGAGAACCTTCTCAAAAGCTCAAAATAGTAGGGGTTGACCCAAAATTTACTTGGGATCAAATTTGGTCAATAGTCCCCAAAAAAGTTTTCAAATTATCCTTTTATCTTTAAACCACCTTGAGTGGTGAAAACAACACATCTCATGCCTTGTTCTTTAGGCTCATTCTTGTATCCCTACCTTAGTATATATAGGGACTATAGGTCACTATGGGAAACTTTGACCTCTACCTTCATGACTGGATTCTTATTCAAAACAACAAATTTTCCAAGTGATTGATATAACTCACCTTGAAAGCTTTCAAACAATGTTTAATTTAGAAAGATGACCAATGCCTAACAAACTATTTGTAGGTGAAATTCTACCCTATTGTATGGCCATAGTATAGGCCTAATATGTCATTACAACTAGATGTGCCCTCTCTCATGAAAAATTTACTTAGAGTTGCCTTTTGGAAACTTTTGAGTTGTTTCCCCTTGTTAGACATGGTCTAGGACTTACCGAATTCATTGTAGGGTGAACACTCCTTGAAAATTCTATAGATATCATAGTTAACTTTTAGTAAGTTTCTTGGCAACTTGGAGGAGTTCAAAATCCACCTTCCACTTACCCTTTGGATCCCAAAATTGGCATAGTTGCTCTAGGTGAATAGGGATACAGGAAAAAATAACAAAAGTGATGAAAAATTCTACTACCATGGAAAATATTAATCCATAAAAATTCTAGAACCTCTATTTTTCACATTTGGGGACCAAGAGCCCAAAATGGAGATGACAATTCTTGAAGTGAAAACTTGCTTGTATATCATCCTAGCTCTTTATGGCATGAAAATCATAGATCTTAGGGAATTTTAAGGCTCAAAATGGATTCCAAAATGTACTCCAAGATCTCTCACCTCTTTATAACCTCTTGAACCAAGCACAAATTAACTGAAGGTGAAGGCAATAAAGAAGGGCGAGATGAGAAATTTGGCCTTGAAAGAGTACTAATTGGAATTATTACAGGTTGATTACATGAAAGAGATTTTTAAACATGAATTTAAATCATATTATCACCACCATGAAGCTCCCTATATGTTAAAAAACATAGGTCCTACACCCATCTTTGCAACTTCAAAAAACAAGCACCATTTGAAATCTCCTTCTACGATAATGATAAGTGAAGTGTTAGATGTTTGTAATATCATGGAGAGAGATTTATTACAACATAAAAACACACCATCAATATCACATAGCTCCATGGACCTCTAAAAACTAGAAATAAATGCATAAATATACCCCTCTTGAATGTAATTATATAAAAGGTTGCAGGGATTGTTAACCATTGTTAATAAAGGAGGAGGCACCAAAAAAAAATTTAATATTATGAAAATCAATTAAAATTAGATTAAAATCCATCTATATGAAAAATCCTCCCAACTCCATCTATACCTTCCATACCAAGTGCTTGAAGTTGACCTTCCTTTGTATGCCAAGAGGAAATGGAAGAAAAATGAGTTGAAAATGAATATTTTTTAATTCTCTTTGAAATTAAAATTTTTAAATGGGTGTGGTGAGGTAAAGAGACACCCCACCTAAGTTTTTGGCTAAATATCAGATCATGGGGACCATACAAGTGCCCAAAAAGGGCTAGAAACAAGGAGAAACTCCCATTTTCTAACTATAACTAAATCTTAGACTATCACATAATTGAATCTAACATTATTTAACCTCTCTAAAATTAACCACAGCTTGGTGAAAATTTTATCACTTTATCCATTTGTACAAATCCTCTTTACTAGCTTAAAATGTTGGCCCACAAGGCATTTTTTACATACTGAATATGGTAAATATAATTAGATGACTTATAAATATCCTAAATCACATTAAAACCCATATCATGAGTAGAAAATCATATTTTATGCCTTTGAATAGGTTTTACCCTATTTGACTAGGGTTGACTTTCATTGACTTGACTAGTACAAAGGCTAGACTTTGGACCAAGGCTAGGCTAGGCATAAGTGAACATCTAGATCAAAATGAAACCCCAATAAGACATCGATAAACTTATACAAAGTTAAAAAAATTAGGGGTTGACTCAAATTTGACCAAAGGTGAAATTTGGTCAACAGTAGGCATAGACTCAAAATAGGAAATGATGGAAAACATTCAATGAGTAAAATACAAAAATTACACAAGTAAAAATATATTATAGTTTTGACAAAGTATCTTTACACCAAGTGCCAACCTTGGTAGCTAATCAAAGTAAAAAATTAAGAAAGAAGAATAGGTTTAATATTAACTAAATTCTAACAATGTTTTTAGACTAAAATTTACAACCCTTTACAATAGGAAATAACATCCCTTATATAGACATATTTGTTCATGAGGCTTGTTCAACCCACTATTAGGTGGTTACAACATTCAATGATGATTGGAGAATACATTTGGGATTCTGATAGATTTACTATCCTGATCATGATCTATAATTAGAATCCATGCCTCTTTAAGGCAAAATATTTGTCTATGTTCTTTGCCTCTTCCAACTCCTTAAAATTTGCATTCCAAGTAATGACTCACACCATATTGAGTGCCTTAAATTCAATTTTGAGGGATAATTGCAATCAAATTAAAATATTAATGGAAAATTATCATTTGGATTTTATCAAAACTACCATTCCATCATTTTATGCATAGACTTTTGCAATCAATTCATAGATTGATTAAATGGATATGTTAATTTAGTTTAAGGAGCTTCAAACAATTTTTTTATTACTCATCTTGAATTTTATTACTTTTAGGATTTTTATTTGGTGAGGAACTACTTGCATTATGACTATGATTATGTGTACTTGACACAAAGTCTAGTTGAGGTACTTGATGACCTTGATGGGCTAGCCAACTCTCAATTTTAGTTCTCTGGCTCCTTTGGTGACTAGGCGTACTCACTTGGCCATCAAGCTTCTTTCCTCTCCCCAGGGTTGATTTCCTTGCCATGTGGTAGCTTACAAATTTTAATGATCCTTGCCTATGATTTGAATATACCTTGGCCATGAATCAACATGATGTTTCCTTTTGGTGAAATCTACTAACCTAGAGTTTAAATGTGCATCGAGACTATACAGATGGCCTTGGGGAAATGAGTCACCAAGATCATGCCATGTGGTACAATCTCACTACTCTGATTGATCGAGGGGATATTACATTTTATGGATGGATTTGTGATAGTGGGTCACCAAGATCATGCCATATTATGCAATTCTTCTAGTCTACTTGCTTAAAAGCATGTTGACTTGTACAGAGTTTGGTTAAGAGGTGAAAAGATGCCACGTGACTTTGAGAGAGATTTTCAAAAATTAACTAAGTGTTGAAATGATTTTGCACAAGGGTCAGGACTATCAAGAGATATGAAATATTACCACATGATGCTAGGAAATAAATTCCCACCTATGGAAAATGATAAAAAATAAACACTGTTAACAACTCAAATTTTATTGTGCCAACCTTTTGAAATTGGTTCTACGTGTGGACAACTTTTGAAACTAGTTTTTTCCCACCAAGTTGGCCCCGCTGAGCGCGATCAGTGGGATCACAGATCTAATGGAGGAAATTTCTAGTGGTAGTGCCTCTGGGGATCTGTTTAAAAATTTGGTAGTGGATAGTCCATCCAATGGATGGAAGAAGGCACTTACAGGTGAAAAGATGTGCCCCTTAAAAAGCATGATGAGCCTCCCTATTACCTTAGAAGGCACGGCCCTGCATATCCTAGATGATCTGGTGGAGGAAATTGTGGCATCGATGGACCTTACTTTGGTAGGTAAGTTTTTTTCTTTCCATCCTAGTATTGAAATGATTAGGAAATGGGTTATTTCTAGGTGGAAAGTTAAGTGTAGTGTTTTGATCACTACCATGGCAAGAGGCCTATTCCTTTTTAGTTTTACGAATAGGGAGGACATGATCGCTACTCTTGCTAGAGGACCATGTCTGTATGGCCCACATTCTCTTTCCCTATGCTCATGGAAACTAAGATTTGATCCTAACTCAGACCTTAATAAGTTTGCTCCTGCTTGGGTAAGACTGCCAAGGTTCCCTTTGGAATTCTAGGATGATTTTTTTTCATAGCTATTGGCAATTCTATTGGCCAATATGTCACTACAGATCATACAACCAAAACAAAGTCTAGATATGTGTATGATAGAATTTATGTCAATGTTGAAATAAATAAGACTCTCCCTACGACCATAGAGCTAAACTCTAAATATGGGACCTGGACTCAACTGATCACTTATGAAAATGCTATCACTTTTTGTCAAATATGTAAGAGAAAGGGACATTTAATGACACAATGCATAGCAGAGCAAAAGGGGAGGAAAGATGATTCCCAGATTGAAGGGGAGGATTAGGCTCTTAATTATAGAAAGAATAGCAAGTAGGAAATGGAGAGTAATATGGAAAATCATGACAACATAGAAAAGGGAGAGGAGGAGATGGGAAAGGAAGATATCACTAGTAGTGAGGGAAAAGTTGTCCTAAAGGAAAATATAGTATCAGCTGATAGTCAGAAGGCTATATTTAACATAGCCAACCCTCTAGAAAAATAGACTAATATGTCTAAGGAAGGAGAAAGAGGTAACCTTTTGATAGATGAATTCAATGAAGAAGACAAAGTTCCAAGAGTTGGATAGGAAGAAGTAACTCCAGAAAGTCCCACTAAAGGAGAAGTAGACCCATAGCTAAATACAAACATTTTCCATGATTTGGAAGTTAGAGACCAAGTAGGAAACTACTTAGCAATAGGTGTAATAGGAAAAAGTGGTAGTAATGAATAGGAGGAATGGGTTACCCTAAAGAAAAAGAATTGAAAAGGTAAAAAATTTGCAGATGTTGGCACTAAGCCCAAACAAGGGAGGCCAACCCTAAGAGAAACAAGACAAAGAGAGATTGCTAGGGAGATTGCCAGTGGTAAATATAATACATTGGAGACCCAACCCCCAAAACCCTCTAAATGAGAATATTATCTTGGAACTTGAGGGGCTTTAATAGTCCCTCAAAGTAGTTTGAGGTTAAAAACTACATTTTAGATAATAAATTAGATATTTTATTACTCTAAGAAGTCAAGATGAATGAGGAGAATTTTACAAAAATTGCTACCTATATATGGCCTAAGGTGGATTTTTACATTAGTCCTATTGAAGGGGCTTCAGGGTGATTGTCATTATGTGGAATAGTGCTAAAATCTAGGGGTCTCTTATGGATTATAATAAACACTTCTTGATTACCAATTTTTCTATGAAATCTTTGAACTAGTCGTTGATCAATGTCTATGGACTGAATAACAGAGCTTTGAGACAAAAATTATGGATAGACCTAAGTGATTTCAAAAATAATCCCTAGAACATTATATGGATGTTAGCTAGATATTTTAACACTCTTCTATACCCTTTTGAAAAATAGGGTGGAATTATGGATTACTCAGGCAACATGTTCGACTTTACTGCATTCAACAATGATTGGGGATTATTGGACATAGAGTTGCAAAACCAAAATTTTACCTAGACCAATATAAGAAGAGGAGATAAAATGATTTAGGTTAAATTAGATAGATTTTTTATATCAAGCAACTGGAAGGATTATCATAATATGCAGTCACAGGCTTTCCCTAGAATCATGTCTGACCACTGCCTGATCTTCCTTAGTTGGAGAAAACAAGGACATTTCGGACCTTCCCCATTCCATTTTGAAGCTATGTGGATCAAACACAAAAATTTTAGACAAATGGTGGCCCAATGGTGGAAAATTCCTATTCAAGGTACTCCTATGTTCAAAATAGTCAAGAAACTCCAACACCTTAAATAGGAAGTTTATGGATGGAATAGATACAGCTTTAGGCAGGTCTTCTAGTAGAAGAAAAATATAGTGGGAAAACTCAAGGATATACAAAAATTGGTAGATCAAGGGGATGAATCTAAGGAAACTTTAGAAGAAGAGAATATCCTATCTTTAGAATGGAAGAATCTTATGGAAAGAGAAGAGGTTTTTTGGAAACAGAAATCCTGTGTTTAGTGGCTTAAAGAGGGGGATAGGAACACTGCCTTTTTTCATCTCTCAGCTATGAAACATAGGAAAGCCAACTTAATAAATAAGATTGTCCTAGATAATGGTGACATTATTACTGAGGATAATGAAATAGGGGAATATGATAGGGATTTCTTTTAGAATCTGCTTACGGAAGAAAATAATAATGATAGAATCGATAGACCTATGAATCAATTTATTGATAAAATCCCCTATTTGATAACAGAAGAAGATAATTTGGAGATGTTAAAGCCTATATCTGAGGAAGAAGTCCATGATATTTTATTCTCCATGGGTTTTTTTAAAGCCTTGGGTCCTTATGGCTTTCCTCCTATATTCTTTTAGGAATATTGGGAGATAGTAGGAGCAGACCTCAGGACTGCTATGCATGATTTTTTCAGATCAGGTAAACTTTTGAAACAAGCTAATAATACCTTCATAGTACTTGTTCCTAAAAAATTACAACCTTCACACCTCATTGATTTTAGGATCATTAGTCTATGCAACACTGTGTATAAGTTATGTACTAAAATGCTAGTCACGAGGATTCAACCTTTGCTAGAAAAAAATATTTCTCTTGATAAAAAAGGTTTCATCCTGGGCAGACAGATTATTGATGCTGTGATAACCACACATGAGACTATTCACTCCATGGATAAGAACAGAATCCCTAGGATGGCTCTCAAGCTTGACATTTCTAAAGCTTATGATAGAGTCTCATGGACTTTTCTGTTCTAAGTGATCAGGAAATTTGGGTTTAATGATAAAATGTCTCGCTTGTTATGGAACACGGTCTCTTCTAAAAAATTCTTAGTGTTGGTTAATGGTATTCCTAGAGGGTTTTTCTCATCCTTGAGAGGAATTCATCAGGGAGACTGTCTCTCCCCGTACTTATTGATCATTATGGCTGAGGCACTGAGAAGATACATACAAGCAAATATAGCCTCAAAAAGCTAGTGGGCATCAAACTTGCCTCCTCCCTTCATCCTATGGTGGTACAGTAGTTTGTGGATGATACCATCTTCTTTGGCATCTCATCATTGATTGAAGCTAGAAGATGGAAGAATATCTTAAATAATTATGCCAGAGAGTTGGGACAAAGGATAAATTTCTAGAAAAGCAATGTGTATTTCTTCAACACTCTTAATAAACTTAGACATATAATCATTGATATATTAGAATGTGTTGAAGCTGGCCTACCAGCTACCTACCTGGGTCTCCCACTCTCAATCAAAGAGGTATCTCCTAGATTTTTCAATGGAATTGTGGAAAGAACATAGAGGAAACTTCTTGGTTGGAAGGGGAAACTACTCAGCAGTGCTGGTAAATTGCAACTTCTTTGGGCTTCGCTACAAGGTATTCCTACATACCTCCTATCTCTTTTTAAAATTCCTACATATTTTTTTGAGAAACTAGAACAGATCCAAAGTAAATATTTATGGATGGGAGTGGAAGACAAATAGAGAATGTCTTTAGTCAAATGGGAAAAAGTGTCTTCCAAAATCTCATGGTGGACTTAATATTAGGTCCATCAGGAACATGAATAAAGCCCTTATCTCAAAAGTTAGTTGGTACCTGATCCATAAAAACAATGATTGTGGGGAAATAATGTATACCAAATACATGCATAGCATTGGTGATTCCAACTTTATTCAATAGATAGGATTACCCCAGGGATCTATGATATGGAATAAAATGCTAAAAAGTAGAAGCCTTCTCAAATAGGGAATTAGATGGAAACTTGGAAATGGATGGCATATTAAATTTTGGGATGATATCTAGTTAAAGGACAATGATCTCATCACATAGGGAATCTATGGAGAGATTGTTGACTTGACTACCTAATTTTTTGGAGATAGGGTCAGTGATTATATGGAAAATAACAATGGGATGAGGAGCTAAAAAAATCTTTTGGATTGTTGTGTGCACCAGCCTGAGCTTTTCTCAATAGTTTGGGAGATCTAGTAGTGCGTTCAGGAGATTAGAATCCCTCTCTTTCCCTAGGAGGATGAACAATATTGGTGGCAAGATAAGAATGGATCATTCTCTATCAAATCTACTTACCATATGCTCATTCTTGAAGCTCAGAATAAAGATGTATGGAAAAAGGTTTGGAATCATAAACTTATTCCAAAAATTAACATGTTTTGGTGGGTTGCTGATCATAACAAAATATTTACTCAGGATAACCTTCAAAAGAGAGGGTTTACTTTGGTTAATAGATGTTTCCTATGTGGTTCAAAAGAGGAATCAATTTCACACCTCTTTATCCACTTTGAGTTTGCCCAAGAATTATGGGGCAAAATACTTAACAACTTTGGTATTGAATGGGTCTGCAATTCTATCCTTAAAGAAGTAATTCTCATCTGGAACCCAACCTTCACACATCCTTGGATTATGGAATTATGGAAGCAAGCTCTGGCATGTTTGAGTTGGACTTTATGGAAAGAGCACAATCACATAATTTTTAGGGACACTGCTAAAAATGCTTCTCAGGTGTTTAACTCCTTTGCTAAGACCATTATGGAAAGTGTTACAAAAGCTCATATTCATGTTGTGAAGAAACTCCTATGTCAAAATTAAAGCCGCATTGTAGCCAAATGGAAGGTTTTAAACTAGATCCCTAGGTATAATAACTCCAAAATACTACAGAGACTTAATACTAAATTTATCCCCCCTAAACCTAACTAGATGAAACTCAAATTTGATGGGGCATCCAAGTTGGATGGTAAAGCTAGTGGAGGAGGAATTATAAGGAATGATAAAGGATGGATGTCTGCTGTCTATGCTGGTGGAATTGGATGCCAGAGTAACAACTATGCTGAAGTAATGGCTTTACTATGGGGATTAAAGTTAGCTATATCTCTAGGAATAAGGAACTTGAATATACAAGGAGACTCTAAGATGGTCATAGATGCCATTAATAAAGCTTTAAATGTGGGAATCAAGATAAATGACATCATTACTGATATCCAATTTCTTTACAAAAGTTGAGATTTCCCATAGCTACAGAGAAGGCAATAGGGTCGTTGATGCTTGTGCCAACCTTGGGCAACAATTTTCAAGTTGGAGGGTGTGGAAACAAGGTGTTCATATTCCCTTAAACATTAGGGAGATCATTCAAAAGGAGATGACTTGTTAGGAATGAGGCATATTGATGACCCTGAAAAGACTCCTATTGATACCCCCAACTCCTTTGCGAGCAAGAAGGGTAAGAAGAGAAAGGTTGATGAAGAGGAAGAAAATATTAAAGAGACTACAAAAGGGACCCAAAAGAATCCAGGTAGGGCCACGGGGGGCCAAGGTGGAAAATCTCACAAGCCTTCCAAAATTAATAAGGAAGGATTCCCCTCCAGAGTGCGAAGATTAGGGTAGATTGTTGGTAAACTAGCCCCAAAGGCCAGACTAATTGTTTATTCAGAAAGTGCTTCAAAAGAATCAACCCATGAGGAAGAGTCTAAGGAGCTGGAAATCTAGGAAATTTTGAAGGACACTGGAGGGAAGCAGGCTACTAGGGATTTTGAGGTTACTAAGGAGCAGGATGCTGACACTATGGGAACTACTGATAATAAGGGGAAAATATATGTCAAGGAAGCTAATGAGTGCACTGAGAATGAGACTAATTGGAAAACTAAAATTGGGGCCCTAAAGGACCACATTCAAAAGCTAGAGAAGGTCTTTGCCAAAGGGCTTCATAATACAATTCTACTGAACATGTCTATGCTGGAAGTGGTGGATAATAATAGGTATGCTGACAATGCAGAGAATGAGAAACTCAATGATCTTATCAAATCAATAGTTATGTAAGGGGAGACCTCTCTGACTCTGGTCTTCTCATGGCTTGTGTTTTGTTTCTATCTGTTGTTCTCAATTGTGTCGTCGTCTCTCTAAAGGCATTTTTTGTTTGTTTGCCTTCTTGTCTTTTTTGACTGTATAGGGTTTGGCCCTTGGTTTGTCGCCTTACTTTATCAAAAACAACTCAAATTTTTGAAAATAAACAACCAATAAAATTCAAATGAAAATGGCTATGATTTTAAAAATAAAAATGGTTAAGTTTTTTAAATAAATACATAAAAGGGGGTGGGAAATTAAAAAAGATAAAGCCATTTTAATTGAATTTAAATCTAAAATTTTTCCCATTTACATGAAATTGACTAACACAAAAGGTGAATTTTAGAAGCACTTTGTTGTTTGACATTAAAATAATGAAAAAGTTGGTTAAATTTATAAGGGCAAACTTGTAAAAGACCCTAAAAGTTTAGATCATTATTTATAGTAAATTGATTCAAAATTTTCTATCCATTTCAAAAATTTATAATAAAAATTGAATATGTAGACTTGTTAGAATCAAAAAATTAATATCTTAGATTTTCACATCTAGACAACTGCAAGCTACATGCCCAATAGAAAGAAAAAAGGGCCCCTATATGAACATTAAATATGGGGAATGTTGGTCACAATAAACCTTACCACTTATCCCTAAGTATAAATCTATCCCATGTATAAGATATTAGGCCCCATGTTGTAGATCATCCCATGTATAACTATAAACAAATATGTCATCAAATAATACTAGAATGAAGCTTCTAAGAAATGGATAAAATATCTTATTCAATAAGCTATATAATGTTGATGGAGCATTAGTAAGTCAAAATGGAATGATTATAAATTTATAATGATCATCATGAGTTTGGAAGGATATATTAATTATATATTATTCCTTTATGAAAATATGATAATATTTTCACCTCAAGTTGAGCTTTAACAAGAAGTGTATGTCATGCAGTTCATATAATAGCTCATCAGTCATTATAATAGTAATTATTTCCTTGATAATGAATTTATTTAGTGCTCAAAATTCAATACAAAATTTCCAAGGCTCATATTTTTTCTATACCAATAATATATGGGAAGAGTAAAGAGATATGCTTGGTCTAATGACTCTTGCCTTCAATAATTCTTGCACCATTTTTGTGATTTTAGTCTTCTTTAGAAATGGGTATCTATAAGAAAATATGTTTGGAGGTAAAATGTGAAGGTAACTATTTAGGATCTTCAAAGATTTGTGTATGCTTATAAAATAGTTATTTAAGTCTAGTAGTTGGTTTGAATACAAGGATTCATTGAGATCGATGACGCAAAGTTAGTTAATAATCCCATAAGATCCCTTTCTAGTAACTTCTCCATCCAATGAGACTTAGTTAATTATGTTTTGTTTATTCTAGAGTGAGTCTTATAAGGTGTGTTATTAACCCTTATAATTGAATTGCATCCATATTTTTTAAAATTCCCGTGTTATAGGTCATAGTGTTAGAAACCATTGTGCACCCAAAACTATGTCACAATCTTCTAAAGGTATAAAAAAATGTCTAATTTAAAATTATTAACCCCAACTAAAATTGATATATTTGAAAATTTACCTTACAAGTTAAGGTTCCCCAATTTTTTATGACAACTTCAAAACTTGAACAAGGATGCATATAATAATTAGCTTGTTTAAGGATTCAAGAAGCTATGTTTTTTAAAGTACCCCTTGAGCTTCATTTTTTAAAGATTGGTGACATCAAAAAGTGTGTGCACAAAAAATTATGGAACTAGGTCCTCTCCAATGTAAATTTATTCATCTTTTTCTTCCTCTTCAGTTTCTTGCACATCTTCCCATTCATCAAACTCACGAGGTGACTCCACATCAAGTAAGTATAATTTGTGCTTTAGACTTTGATGACCTAATGTGAAATATAAATAGGGAGATCATTAACATCATATTTAGGAAAATACAATTTATGACCATGTGGAATTTTCCTATAATTGGATTTATGTTTAAAATTGTTATTCAGACTAGTCCACAAGGCATTGTCACATAGTTTTTGGCAAGTTTACATCATGCTTTTTTGTGGGTGTTCATTCCAAAAAGTTGGGATTTGGTTTGTATACATAGAATATTTTAATTTTGTCATTTACTAATGTTTTTATCTTAAAATTACTTATCAATAATTGATCTCCTTGAGTACTACCATCTCTATTGTGGTTCTACAGCCACCTCACCTACATCATCACCCTCAACATCAAAAACTATAACATCCTATGCATCAAGCCTTATCTCCATCTATTGATTTGCCTAACTTTCCCATGGTCTCAATCACCAAGGCCTAATAACAAATATCTCTACAAGAACCTCTAAACGTCCTCTACCTCTCGAGTCTCTAGCATGTCATGGAAATAAGTAGGTACTACTAGGCGAGCCACTAGATGTGGTAGGGCTAGCTTTCAGGTACACAAGCTATTAGATGTGGATCCACCCATGAAGTATAATCAAACATGATGAAAATAAACACCAATCCTATAAAAAAATAGGCTAATCCAACCCACTAGCCTCAATATTAGCGTAGGGATGCCACACTATCTACCCTTATGTCATAGTTTATAAAGTCAGGGCATGGGTCATGACACACACTGCATGATCCTACCTCCATCACACCACTTAAGGTAACATATCATTAACAACATGGAACAACCCAAATAACTAATATATAGGTAACTTCTCATTTATTAAATCACTCAACAAAATGATGAGGTTCACAGTCTTTTTCCCCTAGGTTGACATACCATACATATCATGCATGAGATGCACCCTAATAACTGAGACTAAATAATCTAAAGCACCCTACTCTAGGATGGAATCACATAAGGCTACCACATAAAATAATACCTTCCCATTTTACTTATGACATAACACATGTATTATCATAAGTCCTATCATGACCTTTGAGATATCTGGAATGGATATGATATACACATCAAATGAACTAACTCGTAACTAGGGTAAATACTCTTTAAGCCTATTGAATAATGGGATAAGACTCAACTCTCATATTCTTCATCCAACACATCACATATTATAGTAATTTTTATAATTGGAAGTCCAAGCAAGGTATGGACATCCTCTAAGTTGATGCCCACCTCTATGGTATCCCCCTGCACTTCCCATAAAAAAGAATTGGATAGTCACTCCCATGATCCTAAGAACATGAAGATCAGATCAACATTAGGAGGGATATTATTTATTTTCATGATTCTTCCAAATCCCAAGGAAAAATATTAAGCTAAATCCACATTTGGTAATTTATCTAGAAAATTTGGTAGCCATGATGCATCAACTAGGTGCTAAAATATTTGTCATCTCTACAAAATGTCAAATAATAGAGAATGTACTAGGTATTGATGTAAAAATGATAAAATATATTCTTAAAATACTAAAAATCAACTAATTCATCATTTTTTTTCCAATTTTACAATTTCCGCCTTTTTCCTACATAGTCCACCCTTTTAATACTAAATTGGTCCTGTCACCTCTTTACCATACTAAGTCAACCCTCTACTATGTAGTCGACCTATTATTGTAGACATAATCAACCTTTTTGATACTAAATTGGCCCTTTCCCATATTTTTCATACTCTATAAACCCTCTACCATGAATTCAACCTTATTTAATAGACTATATTATCTACCTACTATGTACTGTATCAACCATAATATACTAAGTCAGCCATGTCTATCTTTCTAACTGAACCAACCGTATGCTATGTAGTTGGCCATACCCAACAATACTAAATAAACCCTATGTTATATAGTTAGAATCTTTGAATCCTCTCACCTTTTACAGTTAAGTTGACATGGCTAACTCTATTCAAAAGTTGTGATGAATTTTCAACCATTTACCATAAATGTCTTAGGCATTTATTGATCTGATTCTTTCTTATCCAATATCTTATTTTGCCTCTAGTTTATCTAAACATTTCTGAAGGTCATTTTTAGTATATACATTTCCTCTAATACCTATTTTTCTATATTTAGCTTATTTTCAATAAAAAATACCATTTTTTGAAATTAATGCACCATTTACCTAATATACACTAGTTGTAGCCAATAGACATCCTCCATGTCATAGCTATCATCTCCTCACCATGGTCACTCTATGGGCTCAACTAGGTCTCTTAAAGTAGTATTTTCTTAGAATAGTAAGAACAACAAATTAATAAATTTTCACCCTATTTATATTTACTATTCAAAATTATTTCCCTACTAATTATTTACTAATAGATTCCATTTATTACCTATAACTTTGTTTCTATGACTCTTTTTCTAAACCAAAATATGTTCGAGAATCTTGATGTTGTAGAGAAGTTTTCTACATATTTCATGTATATTTTGAAAAGAATTCAATTTTTTTTCTTATTTTACAAGCTCACTTAATGTTCCCTATATTAGACACCTTGGCATTTATGTCACTTCCTTGCTACTCTACATCACTAAGGTAAGCAAAGTTATACATTTTTCAATTATGTCATTTCAATTTTCTTATTTGTTCTATTTTGAAATTTATTTAACTCGACATTATTTGTTTCTATGTTCTTTTCTTAAAACACCATCCCATGTTGTAATTGCATGATATATGATGAGTTTCACTAGGGCACATATATACACACAATATTTTTAAAATTTATCTATTACTGATGCTTTATATCTTTCAAGAACCCTTCGAGTCTCAATTTATTTGAGTGAATTTCTTAAAGGGTGCACTGGGAAAGTGGTGAGTAGACCATTGGTGCTTTACAAGATTATTGTTCCCTATACCACCAATTAAAACCAACACAAACCTCTTCTATATGTTTCCCTAATATTTGACACCTCACTTAAAGATTCCTCCAAGTAATTCACCACCCCAAATAGCCCCTACCTAAGCCAAAACCTCTTTTTATCACCCACTAAACATAGTCACATGGGTTGAATATATTCTTAGAAATGAGCACATTATAGGACTAAGTGATCCCAATTAACTTAGTTTGGGACCTAATTGATTTATTTATTAAAGAACTAGGCCAACTAGGCTGACTATGTCAGCAACAACTTTGAAAGGGTTTAGGGTTA
Organism: Torreya grandis; assembly: GCA_037957365.1. Classification (NCBI taxonomy): domain Eukaryota; kingdom Viridiplantae; phylum Streptophyta; class Pinopsida; order Cupressales; family Taxaceae; genus Torreya; species Torreya grandis. Next base: position 7,583,581 of record JARHVA010000119.1, on the reverse strand, counting down.
GATACGGTTATATAAACACATCATTTTTACCATTTTAACTAGAGAGAGATAGAGATAAACATTTATTTATGCATCTGCTTATACACCATTCTACTTGAGGAGTCATTTTTTAGGGTTTCATACTTCCTTTAGAGAGAAGAATCTTGGCTCATGGGAAAAGTATTTTGGATCTATAGGAGAAGTCATGTATCCTAGAGCTGACCTATTTTTGTTATCCTTATGAACCACAACAAGCTCTTGCAAATCACAATTGGCCAAGGGAGAGATTGAGGCTCAATGGGTTCATTTTTAAGGTAAGTATTCCTAACTCTTGATACTCTTTATTATTAGATATATTTTTGTGTGTTAGCTTATGAATATGTTTCTCTCTCCATGCATTAGAATTACCTCTATATTGGATTGATTATAGTTCTTCATTGCATTTTTACTTTTTACGTTTATTATCCCCATTTATGTCACAATATTTAGTGAGCACTAGATTAAATTTAATTTATTTTGTCATTTAATTTTTTAATAAATTATAATACCTAGATAGGGTTATTGTGTGGTATTACTTGACTAGAGGCTTTGGAACCCTCTCTAGTGATATTCTATGGTAAGAGACCCCTTAGTTAGGTCTAGTGGATCCATATTAGTCATGACCCTAATTGTTTAAATGTACCAAAAAGTAGAAAAGATAGTGTGATTTATCTTCTCTGAACTAGGATTGATTTGTAGATCAACTTCATTTTCCTTTTTCATACATTTTGGTGAACCCAATGTGAACTAACCCTTGTAGGTTTTTTTCATGCCTTCATTTATTATCATCTATTACTTATTTCATTTTTACATCACTAGATTGAAACCATTAACAAATTATAACTTTATATGTGAAAGTTTAACACACAATTGATCCAATTGACTTTGTTTTTCTTTGTATAGGTCATTTTCAAACATAGGTAACTAGATTGATCCGCTCAACTCAGTTCACTTCTTCATATATAGGGTTTTAGACTCAATCAACCTAGTCAACTCTATTAGCATGTTAAAAATATTTACGTAGATGACACAATATAAAAATAGAAAATCTAACATATTTAAAATCATTAGGTTCATTCTCACCATCTTATTCATTTATTTTCTTTATTATAGTCCCATTTTTCATAGTTTTCAGCCTATAAAACTATAAACCTACAATGAACTAGGTTGATTAGATCAACTTAGTTCTATAGCTTACTTTCTAGTCGAAGAGACTCAGTTTATTCATATTGCTATGTTTCTATGGCCCTTGATTTAATATACAAAATTAACCTAATCAATTAAATTCTATACTATTTTCATATTCAATCGTTTGAACTAAACTTGTATTCTTCAAACGAAGGAATTAACTCATATTTCTAGTAACTAACTCATATTGTAGACACCAAAATTGTGTCTACTCCTTGGTCGACTCCCCCTTGGTCCCCTTGGTCCACTTCTAAACATTCCTAACCCACACACTTATTAATTTAAAATAAAATACCTATTTTGAATTAATAACACCACCCTTGACACCTCACCCATGACACCTCACCTTGGATTCCTTGCCCTTGGATACCCTCATTTATCACCCTATGACTAATAATTCCAACTCTCCCACTAATCCTCATGCCTATTAAACCTGCCTTCTACCATTTAACCATGACCACTGAACTCGGCAGATGGAGGAACGGGCAAAAGGCTAAAAATAGCATTTTTACCCGTCTTCCAACCACTGACGTCGGTCAATTATCGGCCGATGCCAGTCGAATCACCAACATTAGTTGCTTAAAACCAAATTCTATGCCCAAATTCTCCCCAAACTTGAATTCTCTTGCACCCAAAATTTGACTTCTCTCTCTCTCTCTCCTGAACGCACGCCAAGCATCACAGGCTACAGGAACTCTGCATCAGTCACTCCACCCCTGATTGAAACATTGCAAGAAGTCTTCTACATCAGCCGCATCAGTGACAAGTCTTCTACACTCCTTCAACAAGCAAGAGCTAAGTATTCTTCTTTTATTTCATTGCAGTAACTTAGAATGTATTTGTAATTAGTCTCCGTTTGCTACTTCTAAGTACTGTAGACTAGACCAAACCTGACTTTCTTCTTGGAGAGGCTGAGAGGCCTTCCTCCTACCCTTACCCTTTTTCTGACAACCTGTCCCCCTACCTTGTCCTTCCGAAGACTCTATCCACTGTCTTGCATCCCTGCATAACTCTTTTAAATCTCACAGACCACTCTGTCGACCAAAGACACAACCTGAGACCCATCCAAGGATCATTTCCCCTATCGACGTCAGCAGCATAACCAATGTTAGACACTATCCAACTGATGACAGTAGACTAACTGGTGTTAACAACTATGGAAGACTAGTTGCAGGATTCAGGTACGCATTATCTATTTCTCTTTCTTTAAGTCTTTCATAATTTCTTTCTATTGTGACATTCTTTTTATCAACTAGTGGATTGTCATCCCTCAAGGAAGTCTTTGCACTTCAGGGACCGAGCTTTGCTTGGCAGTCCACCATATACCTATCTAACATTTTACTTGTTCTAGTCTCTTTCTCTCTACAGGTGTCATCCTTCATAGCCAAAGAGGAGCTCTTTCAATCGTCTAGATACGGTGTGCAACTTTATCTGGGTACGTATAAACCCCTGACCATTTAATCTTAGTTTCTTATTTCTTCTGAATGTAGAAAAACAAAAACTTGTAGAAACATTCTGGCACACCCGGTGAGACCCTAGAGTTTTCCTTGGGTTCATTTCTTTTTCTTCTAAAAAAAACTTTCATATAGGTGCATTAGGAAATTTTCTCTTCTTGCATCCTTCTTCTTTCTTTCTCTTTCGAAAAGACACCATAAGCACAAGTTAAAAAGAGCTTCTTTCTTTTTTTCTTCTTGTCACTTCTTTTTTGCATCTTAGAGTAGTGAAGTTCATGCTCTTAACCTTTTCCTAATTGTTTACATCCGAACAAAACATTTCAATTTGGGCTAAAATCTATTACATTTCATTTTTGCCTGAATGCATACTTAGCTCTCACATCTAGTAATTAAAAATGCATTATGAATAAATCGTAGTGCACTTATGTTACACGACCAAACCACATTCACAAAATCAAACATCTAAACATACCTGAGACAAGGCCCAACTAGGATTTCATCACCTAGAGGATACCTTACCCTTCCTGGTAATCCTACTTAGACGTCACTACCAAGGGGAGAACCCACTCTATTCTCTGGCAGAGTATAAACTCTAGGGGAAGTATATACTGGCTAAGCAACCTAGCTTATCTCTGGGCTCGTGAAGTGAGGGGAGGAAGCTCCTAGCACTAGGCCATGTATGGAATCTAATACAGATTTTGAGCACCAAAACTAACCTGAAACCAACTTTAGACTGCCTCTTTTAGGACCCATTCTAAAAGCCTAACTTCCCAAACACACTCTTCTAAGGCATAAGCCAACAAGACTCTAAAACTTATTCTTAGGAATTTAACATTTAGAGGTTGCTTCTCTTCATCTATTTTTCTATCTCTATCTAGTTTTTTGAGCTGGTGAGGTTGCATTTTGAGCTCCAAGAACAACTCAGAACTTTCTTCTTTCTTCCAAAAACTTTTAGTTTTTTGAAGTTTCTAGAAATACACAGTAACCAACATTAGTTTTTCCACTGACAGAGGCAACTTATCTTCACCAACATCTGTTATCTAACCAACATCGGTAACTTTCTTCACTGACATCAATTTTTCCACTGACGTCGATCACTGTCAAAAATTTTATTCTCAAAATAGCAATCTAAAAACCTGACCTTTTTGCTATTAAAAACACTAATTCTAGTTTTCTAAGGCTAAAACATACAGTTTTAGAACTAGAATCTTTCTTGCCTTGGATGGTTTTGACACGTAGTCAAACTAAAACTCTTGTTAACCACGCAAAGCAACAACCACTCCCGCCTTTGCCTTTTATATCAAGTCCTCTAATGGAGTATCATTTAGACATTGAGTGTACTCCAACCCCAACTCAACCCCATATTGTTCCCAATTGGGACCAAGACTTTGAAAGATTCCTTGACCTCAATGTCAAGGCTCTTCATCACTATCTCATGAGAAGTTAAATGCGAGACTCTTTAGGCAACCCAGTTTATGGGATGCCAACTTCCTTAGTCAAAATGATAGTCATATCAACAGCCTCTGTAACTCAACCCATAAACACCCAGGCCATTGCCTCAACTAACAACCTGACCATGACCAATCTTCAAAGTGTGACCTCTCCTTCTATTTATGGACCTACCTCCTTTGGGGTTCTTGTACCCCTTCAACCACAAACCATTCAACAAAGTTCTACACCATTCCAAAACTTAATTGTCTCCATCCCACCTACTCTTACACCCATAAATACAAGAGTAACCACCTATCCTTCAACAAGTGTTGCTGCCACTCAACCACCTTTGGCGACATCAAGCCAAGTTCTGCCTTCTAGCTTCATAACACAACCACCCTTGACTTCAACATCAGTCCCTATGACTAGTTACCAATATGTTGCGCCTATACAAGTGCAACTAACTACGTCATACGCCCCTCCTAACTCCTTCCAAGCACCTTACAACTTAGGGGGTTCCCCACCTATCAATCCACTAGTTAATCTAATCAAGATGCTGATGGATAAGGTGTCTAATCTTGAGACATCTGTTTTGGGTTCAAGAAATGTTCTCTCATATGAACAAATCTATAATGAACCTATTAATCCTTTAGTCCTAATCTGACCATATCCTAGTCAGTGGGAACTTCCCAAGTGTATGCACTTTCAGAGTACGGAGGACCCACAACAACATCTATGAGTGTTTAGACACACTTGTTACCTTATAACACATGATGATGCGTTGTTACTATGCACAATTTCCATGTCACTTTCTGTTGTTGCCCTCGATTGGTATAGTTCTATTACCAGTCACTCTATCTTTTCTTTCACTCAACTAGCTCAACTTTTCCTTGACCACTTTTCAATCAAAATAACTAAAAAGGTCTCCATCACGGACCTATATTCTATCAAACAATTCGACGATGAATCCATAGCTAATTTTGTTGCTGGATGGAGAAGTTTAATCAACCAACTCTCCTTTTCTTTACCTCAACCTGAGCCCATTGAGCTCTTTTCCCAAGCGTGTGCCAAACACATATCATCTACTTTATAGATCTAAACATTCCGCACATTTGACAAAGCTTTCACCATGGCTAGGAAGCTTAAACTCCATGCTGTCAAAGAAAATAAAATCAAATTGCATAGTAAAAATACTAATGCAAAATCCAATGACCATTCTTTGTCCAAACCTTGTTCTTCATATTCCAAGTCCAAGGGATTAGCAAATGCAGTGGTCCTTAGGCCATCATCTTCGACAACAACCAACCAATCTCAACCCTCCACATCACAAAGCATCACATGACAATTCCAACAATGATACATACAACATCAATATACTCCAATAGGAGAATCATACGCTTTTGTGTTAGATAAACTAGTCAAATAGGGAGTCCTCAACTTCCCCCAAATTTGACCACCACCTCAATTTGACCCCTTAAAATCCATCCCTACATGGTATAGGGAAAATGACTTTTGTCATTATCACTGTGTCAAAGGCCATGACATAAACAACTACAAAACCTTCAAAAACATTATCCAAGACATGATAGATAAAGGTGATCTTGTCTTGGATAACCCAAACGTGCCACCTAACCAAAACATAGACATCTTTAGACAACCTTTCCCTAACCATCCCCCTAGTCAAAATAACATTCAGACCATGGCTGATGACCCCCAAGAGTGTAATATACGCACAGTCAACATGGTTTCACCTTCCATCCTTAACCAACCTCTTCCACAAACTGAAGAGGTTAGTCAACCTATCCCTCCACCATAGGTAGAAGAACCTTCTTCTCCTATTCCTCCACCACAGGTAGAAGAACCTTCTTCTCCTATTTCTCCTTCACAAGAAGAAGAGCCTTCTTCTCCTAATAGTCCTCCATCTACCCCTCTAACATTGGAGGACACTTTAACCATACCAATGCCACTAGCCCCACCTTCATCCTTCCTACTACCAATGGAGGACCATATCTTTCTTGCTCTTCAACCACAAGTAAAAGGTGCTATCTTTCCTACCCTCTATCCTCTTGAGGAGTCAAATTCTCCAATTCCTTCTCCACCAAGAGAAGAACTTGTCTCTTCACCTACTTCGACCGAAGACGATCCAATAATGGCTCTCTCACGCCTTTGGCCCGAAATCACTGCGTCGAACACATTTCCAGTCTCACAACCACCCACATCTTCTAAAAAATTGAAGCCTCATCTAACATCTTCAAAACCATTCTCTCGATTGGCTGAGAACTTAGGATTTATCCATTTGAGGAACTTAGAGCATGAGACATTATGGGAGCGACTCAAAGTCCCTTATCTTACACTCCCCATCTCATCTCATACTAATGACCCTCTTTCAACAAAATCTCCCAAAGTTTTCAATGAGGACCAAGCTTCTACTTCCAAATCTTCAAAAGCCCAACCATCCACATTTGAACCTAAACCCTCACAAACATCCACCATACCAAAATCGGTGAAATCCCTCAGTGTTCACCCCATATCGAACCTCACTCACCCACAAGTGAAGGTCGATTTGAATCTCATCCCCCATAATAATGGTCCTCAAACCAAACTACAGAAGGCCACTAAACCATGTTGGAGGACTCCTTCCCCGCCATCATCATTGCCCTCCATTTTGGGCCCTCATCCTTCTACCTTAATAGGAGTGCTCCCTACTCTGACACCTAACAAAAACAAGTTGCCTCCATTACTACCTTCACCTATCAAAAACCTACCTCCCCCAAAAAATTCGGCACCCCTCACAAATAAAGTGTCATCTACTCGAGTGGCCACACCACCAATCAAGAAGGTGGTATGGAAATCTTTGTCAACAACTCCCAAACAAAAGTCATCAACACCTAGTGCATCAACAAGCACATACCCATTAATGGGTTCATATGCTTTGATATTATGTTGACTTTTGCAAACCTCTAACATCACTCTTCCACTTATTAAACCATTTCAACCTCTCAGACCAAAACCGTCCTCGTTCGATGACACTAAAATCTACCTATATCATCGCACACTTGGACATGACACTGAAAATTGTTGTGCCCTTAAATTTATCATTCACCAATACTTAGAGAAATACACCCTTCTTATTGAGGATACTGTCACACCATCTCATGTCTCTCCAACCTCTTCACCTTCATCAAGATCTCATCTTCCAACTAGGTCACAAACTTTAAAAGATAAAGCAAAAGAGAAAGTTGTTATTCCTTGGACCTGCCCATTTGTCAAACCTGCTCAACCACTAAAACCTAAGATTTCTATCTTGGGTACATCCCAACCTACTTCTTCAGAGGTAATCCATGATTATATGGTGAGACAGCTTCACCAAACTCCCATGAAGATGACTTTATATGACCTCATTCAAAGCTCTCCACAACACCATCAAGCTTTAATCAAAGCTTTACAGGTAGTAGAGGTCCAACCTGAGGACCCCCAACCACTAGTTACCTTAGTCCAATCATTACCCACCGTCACCTCTATTACCTTTAGTGATTCTAAAATTCTTACCTCCAACTTGGAAGATCAGGATGCTGCCCTTTTCATCATAGCCTACATTGATCAAACTTGCATTAAGTGAGTTATGATCGATGGGGGTGCCAGTATCAATATCATTTCCACCCATGACTTTGACCAATTAACCCTCCCAAAGAATTGTGTGTCTAAGATTGATGCAATTCTTTGATCTTTTAATGACTCCACTGCCACTACCGTTGGCACCATCATCTTACATATTCACATTGGTCCATGAACAATCCCAAAGCTCTTTTACATCATCAAGGGAGAGTTCTAATACAACATGTTATTAGGATGACCTTGGATTCGTGCCATGGCCTGTGTCCCTTCTACATTACACCGTTGTGTCAAATTCAAACACGATGGTCAAATCCATGTCATTCCTACAGACCCCTCCCCTTTCAAGACATGCAACACAACTTATTGACCCAACGATGTTCTCATTCCTTTGAAAACATCTACATCGATACTGCCTCCACCCATGGAAGCTTCAACAAGTATACAAACAGAGGTTACACCTACACCACCTCCTCAAGTGACAACAAAAGACCCTATGGAAGATACCTTCCAATGTCTTTCACTTGGGGAGTATCATTTACTCACCTTGGACATGTTCCAGACTCCTCAAGAGTATGGACAACTTCATCACAATCCTAGCTATGACCATCGTATTAGAATGGTCATCCCTTATGGTCCTCCCAATCTTCAAGCAAATCTCATCTATGGAGGGCTAGATCGAGCTCCCACTAATGGGAATCCTCTTTCATCACCCTAACTATTTACGTCTAACTTCTCTTTTCTTGGCAACCCAAACTTTGCCCATACCTATCTTTATAGGTGTGCATGGAAGGGCTTTGGCTTTGGGTGCTACAAACAAGGCTCCCACCAGCCCATCAAACCTCCAAATGATGAAGCCATAAAGAATGCCAAGAAGTGACATGGCCTAGGTTTTGAATAACCTACTGAAACTTCTAAAAACCCTTACCTCAAACCTATCATAGAACAATCACCTCCAAACTCGCTTATTCCCCGATCTTTACCTATGGAGTCAATGGTTTCCATCCCTCCTAGTTTCTTTTTTGCATAAACGCCATTCGCTTAGAACCCCTAACATATCAACTAGGTGCGGTATCTAGGTCTCTCCCTCTCGTTTATCCAACCCATTGATTATCTGTAATGGGTGTCAAACATCGTCCCTATCACAAAAGTGACTGGGGGAAATTCCTCCTAACCTCTCTAGTCTACATGACATTTTGAATATTTGACATATTCTATCATCCCTCCCAAACTCTCTAGTAATAGATGGCAAGCTTTTATCAAGAACACTGCATAATACACCATGCTAGGGGGTCCTCTCTACAAATGAGGTCTCGATGGCCTCCTTATCTAATGCTAACAACATACTATCCAACTTCACGATTGACATCAACCAAAACATGCCAACAACATATCGACCAACTTCATGTCCAACATCAACCAATATGTGACCAATATGGAGAGAAGTAAATGAGGCAAGTTTGCTCCTAATTAGCTCAGACCTTATATCATAACACACAAATATGGTTCAGAGATTTGTCATCTATATTCTCTTATAGGCCAACCAGAACCTGAGCTCCTTAATGCCTTGCATCTGCGACCATTCTATTGTTAATCAAGTAATCATTCACTTGACATTTAGTTTGAGCTCATCCCTTGAGCAACCCCCATCATCGTCATGCCTCTTTCTTTCAACCCTTTTTTCCAGACATTAGTCAACCCATTTGTCAAGTATGAATGCCTTGTTCTAATAAAAGGAAAACCCCCAAACCTCTATAGTCAAGTCCATGACCAAAAGTCTACTGGAAAAAAAAAACAAAACATAAAACTGGGATGCCTATTCAAAGGTCATAAAACTATAAATGTAGACTACTCCCTCAAAGGATAGTTGCATCATCATTGCTATAATAAATAGACTGCTCCCTTGAAGGACAACTATTCAAAGACATTCAACATACAAAGCAGACTATAGACCACTCCCTCGAAGGATGGTTATGCCTAAATTTTGCTACATACAAAAACACTATGTTAGAAGCTTCCTGCATCAATCAGCTTCACATATGACCACAAAACAAAAACAACATCCCCATGTAGACTTCTTGTATTGATCAGTCTATTAAAAAAAAAAATTGATTGACAAACTATTAAGTCATGGACTTGTCTATAATCATTCTCAGGGTCACTTATAAAAGGTGCAAAGTTATCCTTCCTAAAAAGGGCTTTGCTATCCTCACATCTCACATAATCAAACCTACTACCCCAACATACTCAAGGGATTTTGAGCTCACTTAATGTCAAGTGATTCGAAAACTTCTCTAACACAAACAATGGTCAACAACGTAATGCATGAATGGGGCTTTAGTTTGCAATAAGCCCTATCTATGCCATCATTATAGTCCTTGTCAATGAAAGAGCAATGCACATTTCACTTCTTATACATCCTGGTCACACATAACCAAATCATCTTTCAAACCAAACTAAACCAAACCAAACATTTTTAGACCACTAACATGAGATAGTCCATTTCACATAGTTTCTATGGACAACAATACACATGGAAACTATTGACCACACACAATTTATGTCAAGCATAAACCATTACTTGCTGAAGCATAAATAATCTTAATTCATTTTTAGCATACACCATTAATAATATGGAAAATTATAAGGGATGAAAGACCACTCAACCAATGTTACATAATACACCATCACACAATATGGAAAAGGCTGTAACATCATCATACCTTCATTACCACAACCAAACCAAACGTTTTCAGACCACTAACATGACATAGTCCATTTCACATAGTTTCTATGGAAAATAATACACATGGAAACTATCGACCACACACAATTTATGTCAAGCATAAACCATTACTTGATGAAGCATAAATAATCTCAATTCATTTTTAGCATACACCATTACTAATATGGAAAATTGCTAGGGATGAAAGACCACTCAACCAATGTTACAGAATACACCATCACACAATATGGAAAAGGCTATAACATCATCATACCTTCATTAACATGACCAAACCAACCTATCAACCACTTTGACTCTTGTTCTAAACTACATTGGCTTGAGGCCCTTCACATAGGGGCTATGTAGGCAGCACTCAGTTGACATGGGGTCTTCTGAGGTTAGCTCGGCCACATCCGTTTGTTCATCTACTTGATGGACAAACCATTTGACCTCTAACCATGACTTAACCTCATCCAACCCATCCATAACCGACCCTCTTTCTCCCTTTTAGGGAGAAATACATTGGCCTGAGGCCCTTCAAACAGGGGCTATGTAGGTAGCACTCAGTTGACATGAGGTCCTCTGAGGTTAGCTCGGCCATTCCTTCATTCATCCATCTAATGGACCAACTATCTATACCAACCCAAAATCATGACCAAACAACCAACCCTCACAGTAGAAGTCATTTTCGACTCCTCATAGGGCACACTTGAGATCACTTATATCTCGACTCGACTTGAACAATGACCTTGGAGATCGTGACTATCTCCTCAGACCACAACCATTTTCGAGACAACTTTGCCTTAGTTGTTTTGATTGTATGTAAGCTACTTCATGAATCATTAGCCAAATTATCCGTAACCCACATTACGACCCTCACAAGTATTAGATCGTGAGCAAGTTGATCCCCACTACTTGTGACATTTTCATGTTTTCCAAGAGAACTTCCTAGGCCCAGGATACTTGGAACATGATGACCAATTGGAGCTACAGCTTGGATCAAATAACCCAATCAGCTACAACTAAGTGTTGGGGACCGGTTATTTTGATTTTAGCACTCCTTGACCCTTGACTTGTGACAATTTGACCTGACCATCATGTGAAGTGGTATACGTGTAATCTCAACTTTTGTAGCATTCACACTCAAACTTCACCATATCCATCCACTATCTATCAAATCAGCACCCAATATCAGGTTACCTTCTCTCAACTCCCACTTTGAGGGGGAATACCTCATCCAATACCTTGGGGTAATCTTCCTCTTATTTTTGTCTTACAGTTTGTCAAAATAACCAATAAGACAAAAACAAGCTTATCCCATACCTGGGGTAACTTACTCCTATTTTTGTCTTGCAGTTCGTTAGAACAACCAACAAGACAAAAAGGGGCAAATGTAGACACCAAAATTGTGTCTACTCCTTGGTCAACTCCCCCTTGGTCCCCTTGGTCCACTTTGAAACATTTCTAACCCACACACTTATTAATTTAAATTAAAATATCTATTTTAAATTAATAACACCACCCTTGACACCTAACCCATGACACATCACCCATGACACCTCACCTTGGATTCCTTGCCCTTAGATACCCTCATTTACCACCCTATGACTAATCATTCCAACTCTCCCACTAATCCTCATGCCTATTAAACCTACCTTCAACCGTTTAAACCATGACCACTAAACTCGACAGATGGAGGAATGGGAAAAAGGCTAAAAGTAGCCTTTTTACCCATCCTCCAGCTGCCAACGTTGATCAACTTTCAGGTGATGCTGGTAGAATTGCCAACGTCAATTGCTTAAAACCAAATTTTGTGCCCAAATTCTCTTTGAATGTGAATTCTCTTGCACCTAGAATCTGACATCTCTCTCTCTCTCTCTCTCTCTCTCTCTCTCTCTCTCTCCCAAACACATGCCAAGCATCACAGGCTATAGGAACTCTACATGAGTCATTCCACCCCTGATTGAAACATTACAGGAAGTCTTCTACATCAGCCGCATCAGCGACAAGTCTTCTACACTCCTTCAGCAAGCAAGAGCTAAGTATTCTTCTTTTATTTCATTCTAGTAACTTAGAATGTATTTGTAATTAGTCTCCATTTGCTACTTCTAAGTACTATAAACTAGACCAAACCTAACTTTATTCCTGGAGAGGTTGAGAGGCCTTCTTCCTACCCTTACCCCTTTTCTGACAACCTGTCTCCCTACCTTGTCCTTCCTAAGACTCTGTCCACTATCTCGCATCCCTACATAACTCTTTTAAATCTCACAAATGACTCTGTCAACCAAAGACACAACCTAAGACCCATCCAAGGACCATTGCCCCTATCGACGTCGATAGCATAACCGACGTCGACACACTATCCAACTGGCGATGGAAAACTAACTAACATCGGCAACTGTGGAAGACTAGTTGCAGGATTCAGGTACACATTATTTATTTCTCTTTCTTTAAGTCTTTCATAATTTCTTTCCATTACGGCATTCTTTTTATCAACTAGTGGATTGTCATCCCTCAAGGAAGTCTTTGCACTTCTGGGACCGAGCTTTGCTTGGCAGTCCACCATATACCTATCTAACATTTTCTTTGTTTGAGTCTCTTTCTCCCTACAGGTGTCATCCTCCACAGCCAAAGAGGAGCTCCTTCAATCATCTGGATATGGTGTGTAACTTCATCTGGGTATGTACAAACCCCTGACCATTTAATCTTAGTTTCTTATTTCTTTTGAATGTAGAAAAGTAAAAACTTGTAGAAACACATATTTCATTTTGTTACTTGCTTACTTAGAGTAGCACACATAAACTAAATAAGAAGTTTAAAGTATCAATTTTGTCACACTATTTTTCTTTTATTCACACACTTATAAACCAAATAATATTAAAAAACATTAAACAAATTCTACCCAAAGTCTACCTACTTGGATTTCATCACCAAGGGGGAAGCCAACTCAATTTTTTAGCCAAGTATAAATACATGGTTGATGTTATATATTGAGAAAGCACCCAACACCCTTATCACTATGGTATTTTGAAGTGAGGGGATAGGCCCTAATAACAAGTCATTACCATCATCGATATAGATCCATTTGAACCTTAACTACTTGAAGACATCCTTAGATTACCTTCTTAGTTTATTTTTACATTTAACTCCCTACCACATATATTTATATAATTATAATTTAAAATATTTAGGAATGAACACATATATTAATTTTTTTTTTTATACTTTCTCTTTGATAGTTATATGCTATATTATAAAACTTGTATAGAGCAATGTTGGTACAAGGTTTGTGTTGTGCACTAAAACTAGATTGATAAGTTCAACCCAGTTTCTCGTGTGTTTATTTCAAGAATTATGTAAACTAACACTATATAATATATAATAATAAATGTAAAAAACTATCTTTACCTTTATAACATAGTTGATTTTCTCTATTATGACTCCTATAGTATACCATCGACTTACTCAACTATCTCTCTTATAGTTTTCTTTTTCCATAGAATATAGTCACTCTGTTTGACCCAGTCTCTTCTAGGTTGATTATTTTTTTCACTTGAACACATATTCAACCTATCTTATTGTGTGTATTTTATAACCCCTCAATTTTTCCATTTATTAAACATAGAACAGTAGTTGATTATGTCTTTTTTAGCTTGTCCTACCTACTATCTTATAAGACAGTGTCAACTAGTTTGACCCAATATCCTACTAGTTGATCCTCACTTCTAAATATATTTTTTAACTTCCTTCCTTCAACATGAATTTATTATTTTAGGAAAATACATAATTTAATAAAAATAACATGATGAGTTTACAATCTTAATAGGTTTTTTAAGTCACATCTTATGGTACCTACCATGGATCAAAGCAATATACATGTTACCATCCACACTACCAACTATGGGACACCTCCTCATTCTTGATCAACACTTAACCAATTTTTTTCATTATAAGATAAGTGTGACCTTGAGTACACAACTAAATGATATTTTTCATCAATGAAAACCCTCAACATAGAGGAAAAGATCCTACAACCATCTATAACCTCATGATGGGACCTCATATAGGAGAAACCCATTTACCTTCCCTTAGATTTTCCCAAGAATTTGGGGAAATCCCTTTTTTTTAATCCTAACCCTTCCCTTATATTATGTCTATTTACCACATTATGATGTCATCCTCTATGTGTTCTTCTACTTCCATACCAAGTTTTATATATAAACATGGTAGGTTAAACTTCTAGTCGGGCTCTTCAAAATACCCACATTTATAACCATGATACTAATGCTCATTTTGATACTAGTGTATCTCTGACTAATAATTCTTATTTTTCTAGTAATCCTTCTAATGCCACTAGTGAGTGCCTACTACTACCTCATCTTAAACTCATAGTGCATATCAAGATCTTAATACCTCACATAATACTAATAAATTACACACTATTGGAGAGTTGTCAATAATTTCATAGTGATATCATGGATATGTTTAGGTGAGTGGATGAAGTGTCTTTATAGTCTAAGTGACAATGATAAAGTGTGTAATATGTTTATCCTAGTATGCTTGAAGTAGGCTTGGTTGATCTTTAGAGTTTGCATGGTTAAGGATATTTTGGATGAGTATGGTGATTTGACCATGTGTAATAGGTTATATCAGAGGTAAAGGATGATTATAAATCTTGTGTGTATAATTTAAATTCATTTGGTAGTCTATATTTTTCATCTAGACATTATGGGTTCAGTGACAAAAAATATGAGGTGGTAGTTTGATGACATCATAATTACCATGTGTGGATGAGTCAGAGGGAGTTGGTCATATGGTTGTGATAAAATTAGTCCCAATTTGATATGTTCAAATTCTAAAGTCATGTGATGAATCACAACCAAATATAAGTGTGTGCAAAGTTGGGATCCCAGGCATTTTGATAGTGTTTTCTATGTTCAAATAGAGCTAAGCAGTTTGGTGACATCATATCTCACATGTATGAAATTTTTAGAAGTATATTGATATATGGATGAACTTACATACATGATAATATATTAGACACTAAATATTAGTTCATATGACTAAGCATGAAAAAATATATGCAAGTGAAAAGTTGCGGTTCCAGGGATTTTGATAGTGTTTTCCCATACTTAGCCAAATTTGCTTCTAGTAAGAAAATTTGAGTAGGCATTTTGATGTAGTCATATTTCACACATGTTAATGTATTAGATTTTTTTGATCATATGGGTTTGTTAATTTTTGTGCCTAGTTATTATGAATTAAGTTTTAGGTCATGCAATGAAGTGTATCAAAAGATATACATGTGCAAAGTTGGCCTTTTAGGTAGTTTTATGCATATTTGACTCTGTGGCAAAAAAAATCTAAGTGATAAGATTAATGAAATTATATCCTACATAAGTAAAGTTTTTAGGAGTAGATTGATATATGGTATATTCTCCTATGTAAGGATATCATATGGTCAAAATTGAAGATCATGTGTTTAAGTGCAAAAAATGTTATTTAGGTCCTGTTGACCATTTTTTGCCCAACAGGCCAAAATTGGTCCCCTTCTTCCCTTGCTATTTGAAGCTAGTCAATTTTGGGTTACATGAGTTTATCGTACCTAGTTCAATCCCTTTGTTCAATTAGCCTTGGTTTAATTCAATTCAATTCATCACATGGTTCAATGAGTGGTTCAGTGCAAGGTTCATCGACAAAGTTTAAGGCCTTGGTTCAGCGGCTTCAGGTTTAATAAGCTCGATTCAAGGGGCTTGGTGCACAACATTGAATCATTAAACTAGTTTAACAGACTGGTTAATTGCATTAGTTCAACACATTGGTTCAATCATTCAATTCAATGATGGGTTCAACCACTTGGCTTGGCATGCAGTGTTGAACTGTTGAACCGGTTCAACGAGTGGTTCAAGTGAATGGTTCAATGAGGCATTCTAAGGATGAAGGGAAAGTGCCATTATAGAGGGCACTTCCAGGTTAAATAGCCCTTATGATGGGTAGGGAACAGTTTAAAGGCTTTGCTGAAGGATTTCCAAGGATGCAAAAGAACTTAAGGCTTTGAATTCCTTCAAATAAAAAGTTTGAAGAAATTTAGGAAAGGCTAAAACCAAAGAACCCGAAGGAATAGCGAAAGTCAAAGTGGCAATTCTTGCAAACTTTTTGTCTATGGGAAAAGGCTTGAATCAAAAAACCCATAGAAAAGGCTCGATGAATTTTGCCAAGGATGGTGATGTCCTGAAAACTATAAAAATTAAGCACGCAAATTAGCCATGGGGTTTTCAAGCGATGATAGGAATGTGAACATCAAATTTTACACTAGGAAAGCCACAACATGGAAGACACCAAGTGGAAATTGTAGAAGACTTTGACATGCTTTTTAGGAGCAACAAAACTTGCCATGTGTCCCCTGCAGGGCTCGATGGAAGCTGACAAGTGTCAACATTTGTGGGTTTCTCCTTGTGCTTCATTATTCAAAGAGAAGATTGGTGGGTCTGAATGGGTTGCTAAGAGATATGAAAAGCATGCCAAATGTTAGCATCTATAAGAACCAAAAAAGGGTCTTGAAAGTTTTCCTAAGGTAGCTAAAGGCTCTACGAAAGCAACCACGTGTCACCTTCTATAGAAATCTCAAAATGCTTTGCGTAACCCTCAAGGGACCATGAAAGGTGAGAAGATGCCACCACGTGCCCTCACCCACCTTAGTGGAGTATGACAAGTGTCTATATCCAAAGCCTTGAGTCTCTCTTAAGCTTCAATGGTAGGTTTCTCTCAAAAGTAAGCAGAAATGGCCAAGTGTCAACTTCTGCTTGACTCTCAAAATACCCTCTAAGTAAGCAGATACTGCCACATCCCATTATCAGCTCGGTGGAAGGTACCACATGCCAATATCCACATTTCAAAGTGTCTTCTAAGTACCTAAGTAGTAGACTGTGACACATGTCAGAAGTAGATGTGCTCTCAGCCAAGGAGCCAAAGGAGTAGCAAAAGATAGCCCGAGGGACGAAGGAGAGAGAGGGGGAAAAATGGCCAAGTGTAGAAGTAGGTGAAGTGATCCAAGTGGTACAAGAAAGTGTCAATTCAAAAAGTTATTCTAGTGGTTGACATAGTACCTACCATGCAATCATCAAGAGGCATAAATAGTGAACTGCATGACCTATTTTTTCTTCAATATGCATTGATGAGCAAGCAAATGGGGTGGCTCATAATTTTAAATCATGACAAGAGCTGACACAACATTATCTTCAGGTGGCTTCCTCATGCCAATGCTTGGAAGGCACATGGGTCACTTGTAAAAAGGGTGCCAAAGGGCCTCCTTTCTTCCTCTATATATTGGAGACTTGTCATTTAAAAAAGGATCTTCCACATTTTGTAAGGCAAAGCCCTGGAAAATTTTCACCTAAAATCAATAAATACATTTTTACCTTTATTCTGGTTAGATAACTCTGTGTGTGTTTGAGTGTTAGTCTATGTTTCGTCATTACTTCTTAATGCTCCCATAGGTTTGACACCAACACACTTGGTGTCTATAAGGTGCCATTTTGCAGGAGACAAGGAGAGTTGTATTTGGAAGTGCAGAGACAGAAGAAGCTACTATACAGTGTGCCTTTCTACAGTGCCTTTGGTGAGTCTCTATTTTTTATGTGTTTCATTAAAGCCTCCCTATTAAACTTCTTGCAGCCTGGTCCTTCTGCCAGTTTGAAGTGTACATATGTGTTTGTCTAACTTTAAGTGTGAGTGTGAGAAGATTGAATCATTTGGTGCATCACCTCTTTTAGAGCAGATTTGTTTTCTTGTAATCCTTCTCCCTTTTCACCCCCCTTATTATATATCTATATACCTATATTAGTACTTATTGGGACAACTCAGATGCATCAAAGGGAGCTAGCCCTTACCTAGAGACTCTCCCCTCCAGCTTTGCCAGTCCCACAGGTGAGAGGGGAATTTCCATTTTGACGTGTAGAAGGCAGGAGCTCGGCCTCCTACCCCGAGTGCAATCCACTGAGTCAACAGTTTTTGGCATGCCTAATGGGACTCAGTAAGGTTTTAGGATTGATGCTGGTCATGTTACAAAAAATCAACTATTTTTAGCATCTAGCAACTCCACTGGTAAGAAATTCATTTCCATAATCAAAGACCAGTCTAACTTCCTATGCCTAAAGTCACCACACCATCTGATTGAAAGGGTGTCCCTTTCAAATTTGTAGAATTGCCTTTAAACTTGGCAAAAAGACTAAGGTTCAAAATGACCCATCCTTATTTAGTGAACCACCTTCCCAGACCTACTATAAGGAATGCATATGTAGCAGGGTCCCAGTTACATCCCATCCTAGCTATGGCATTACCCTTTGTCACTTTTCATGGTTAGAGTTCCTTGAATCTCCTATGTTATGACCCAATCCCAGGAGCAACCCTAAAAAATGTACCTTCTTTTGATGGAGAGGGGCCCATTACAGTCATCGAGCACATCAAAAATATTGCTAACCTCTATAATATTCATAATATCACTGAGGAAAATATCACAATCAAATTTTTGGCATTGTCTCTCAAGGGCAAAGCTCTTGACTAGTATGAGAATTTGGCTATAAATTCAATATGTTCTTGGAATGAATTGGGTACTCACTTGATGGACCATTTTGGGGAAAGGAGTGATCACCTCTTGCTTGCTAAGTAGTTGACTACCATGAAAAGAGCCCCACATGAATACATGCAAGATTTCAACACTCAGTTTCAAAAGACATGGGATAGAATCCCCATTATAGTAAGACCGACTGCTAGCTATGCTTTCTTATATTATTTAAGAGCATTGAATAGTGATATTGTTATTATGATATAATCCATGGGAGGACATGTGCTGCTTGCTGCGTATGATATAGCTATAACAGCTGAAAATTGTTTAGTGTAGGCTGGGAAAATATCCCTTAGACCCCATATGCCACTTTTCCTCAAAATGATACCTCTAATTCAAATCACTAATCCCACATTAGCTCCTCTACCAAGCATAGAGAAACCAATTTCCACTCCATCCAATGAGTTTCATGAAGTTAAGAGTCTGTTGCAAAGTATGTCGAACGAACTTGTAGCTCTTAAAAGGTAGCAAGATCAAAGCAATAGACCAAACCAAGTATACCAGTAGTATGGCCAAGCTCCTAGACTCCATTTCCAAAATTAAAATCAAGGAGAAGGTCAGCTTACTCATACCAAACCTTTTCAAGGCTACAACCCAGGTGCTCCTTCATCATCTAAGGTCATGGTACCCATTTAAAACAATCTAGTGCAAGAACAACCAAGTTGTTCAACCATGGGATATGGTTAGGAGAAATATGTTTATACAAATGAAATGATAGGTTATTACCCAAATATGCAAGAAAATTAGGTAGCCACTCATTCCCAAGTCTTTGAGGCTCTAATACAACCCAACACGAGTAACAGTCAAGCTCAGCCTGATTCTACCCTCATGAATCATCTAAAAGGAGAATTCTATTTAGTAAATTATGTGGGCACTACAGACAATCAAGTTGATTATGTTGTAGCCAATAGAAGATTCAAAAGAAGGAAAATGGAAGAAACATAGGCTGTTGCCCAGGTGTCAGCAACACTTTCTTCATCACATGCAAATCAAAAAGTCCCAAGTTCCAGACCATCGATTATACCTCTAGCTCCTCAGCCTACCCCTTAGGCTGTACATAACTCTAATGCAATTTTGAAGGAAGGTAACCCTTAGGTCAATGTGGTTGAATAGATGAAGAAAATACACATGAACATCTCCTTGTGGGATTCACTGTCAATACTAGGAGAAAAAGACATGCTACAAAAGGAATTGCATGAACAAGATGAATGAGATGTCCCAACAAAGGCTAATAACATTTTGATGATGAATGGACAACCCTCCACCTTAGGTTAGATCTAGAAGGAATAGAAGATCCTCCTTTTTATGTGTCCCTAATCATAGGAGATTTCTTGGTGCATAATTACATCATTGATAGCAGAGCAAACACCTCGGTGATGCCCAAATACATAGCCAACAAGCTGGGCTTGAAATATGAAGAAATAACCAAGGGGATTCTGTAGCTCAATGGAACCCCAGTAAAGACAATTGGGGTGGTAAGAGATTCGAGCTTGATGCTACATGCTTGCCTGACTTTCTCAGTTCTTCATGATGTGGTAGTGGCAGATGTCCCTCCCTACTTTGCCATCTACTTATCTAGAGATTTTATAGCCAAGATAGGTGGCTACTTAGCAATAAATTGGTCTTATCTAGTTTTTAGAACCAAGTATGGGACTAAAGTCAAGATTGAATTAGAGCCACTCCATAGAGATCATCTAAAACCTTACTCACTATAGGTAGCAAATGTCAGCTATGCCATCATTGACTAGGAGGAGTTCCAAGTAGACCAATCTTCATCCTCTGCCCTTGAAGGAGTTATAGATCTACTCTTAGATGAGTGGGGAAGTGACAACTTCAAGCATGATCCTTATAAATTCATGGAGGAGTTAGGCCTTGGATTTTATTGCATGCATGAAGAGGGTACTTTTATACCAAATCTGATGAAATCTAGCCCAAAAGGCTCAGGTCTATGGCAGCTATTCTTTGATGGTTCAAGGAGTAAGTTGGGAGCTGGTGGTGGAGCGGTGCTAGTCTCTCCTTTAGAAGAGAGGTATTTTTTAGCTATTTAGTACCAATTTTCCTACACATGCAATGTTATAGAATATGAATCCCTCATCCACAGCTTGGAGTAGGTAAGGAAAGGAGGGATCAAAGAGCTGCAAGTGTTTGGTGACAGTGAGCTGATTGTCAACCAGGTAAGGGGCCAAAATTTGATGAAGAACTCTCTACTAAAGTCCTATAAACATAGGGTATGGGACTTAGTAGAATTTTTTTGTGCTTTCAATATTGCTTCCATCCCTAGAGAATAGAACAAGAAAGTAGATAGGCTAGCGGTAGTTGGTGCCTAGTTTGATATTGCTAAGGAAATAGGTCGAGACCATAGCCCATGTCATTTGAAAGTAGTGATCTGGCCTTCTATACCTAAAAACATCACCAACTAGTAGGTTTTCAACAGTGATCAGCAAATAACACTTTTTTTACAAAAAGAAGTGAAATTTGCTGCAAAAAACTAGGTGAAGCTACAACAACAATATGGCAGCCAAATTATTCAGCTGAAGAACAATAAGCTCCCCAAAGGGTTGGTCACTCTAGAGAGTATCTTTAGTGGAGATGACCAATTGAGAAGTGACAAGATGTGCATTACAACAAAGGAGGAGCACCATGAGAAGGTGGAAATACTCAAGGATAAGCTAATTGCACTAGGAAAAGTGTGCACAGACTAGGAAAGGCAGACTCTCATCTTGTTGTGCCAGGAATTAACTGATATCTTTGCTTGGGAGTATAGTGATTTGAAGGGTTTTGATCTGAGCTTAGCCTATCATACCATTAAACTAGAAGAAGGTGCCAAACTAGTCAAGCAAAAGTAGAGGCTTGTTAATCCAATGATTGAGCCTCTCATGTGTAAGGAGCTCACCAAATTGATTGAGTCTAAAATAATATTTCTAATCAGACACTCTTCTTGGCTGGCCAATCTTGTTCCTATCTAGAAAAAGAATGGAGAGATCAGACTGTGCATCAATTTTAGAGACCTCAACAGAGTCTCTTTGAAAGATCATTATCCTCTCCCAAGCATGGAGTAGATCCTTTAGATGGTGACATGCAGTGAGCATTTCTCCCTCCTAGATGGATATTCAGGACACAACTAGATTTTGGTGCAAGACTGTGGCCAGCACAAAACAGCCTTCAAAACCAAGTGGGGATTGTTTTCTTACATGAAAATGCCTTTCAAACTATCCAATACTAGTGCCACTTTCCAATGAGCTATGGACATGGCCTTCCAAGGCTTGATAAATAAGACTGTGCTGGTATATCTTGATGGTGTGACAATTTTCTCCAAGGAAGTGAGCATACACATAAAACACCTTAGGCAAATCTTTGAGAGGTGTAGAGAGTTTGGTATCTATCTTAATCCTAAGAAATGCATGTTTACTATTTTATGAGGGAAAGCTCCTTATTCACATTATTTCTTTAGAAGGTCTAGCTATTGATCCAGAAAGAGTTTGCTGCATCCTAGAGTTGTCCTTACCCAAGAACAAGAAAGGCCTACAAAGCTTCTTCGGTAAGATAAATTTCATATAGAGATTTATCCCAAATTTTGTAGAGGTGATCAAGCCATTGACATCTATGCTGAGGAAGGGTGAGGAGTTCACATGGATAGTACAGAGGAAATACAATTTTGAAGAAATTAAGCAAGCCATAACCTGGGCTCCTACTTTGATCAGCCCTGACTTCACCAAAGATTTCAACCTCTACACCTTTGGCAATGAAGAGGTAATCTCCACCATGCTTATCGAAGTAAGTGATGAGAACTTTGAGCAACCAATTGCATTTTTTAGTAAAGGCCTAGAAGGTTTTGAAGTCAGATACACGTATGTGGAAAAGCAAGTCTTAACAGTCATACAGAGTCTAAAGAAATTCAGACACATGTTGTCTAGTAGCAGAATCCACCTCTTGGTTCCACATCCTGACATCAAGGATTTCTTGATCAACTGAGATCTAAATGAGAAGAGAGTGGGGTGGATCACTAAGGTGATGGAATATGATGTAGATATCAAGATCACCAAACTGGTAAGAGGGAGAGGCTTGTGTGAACACCTTGCTATGGACTTTAAGCAACAAAGGGAGGATAGTCTGCTAATCCTTGATGCAACTACAACAAAAGAACTAGTTGTCATGAAGGATTAGACATCAGACATGAGGCATCTCCTTCTCACTGATGAGTGCCTATACTCACTTGATAGGACCAAGAGAAGGTATTTCAGACTCCAGTGTCTCCCTTATGCTCTGGTTGATGGAGTGCTATTTAGGAAGGATCTCTCAGGAGTCTTTTTGATATGTTTGGACTTGATTCAAGCTAATAGGGTGTTATTTGAGCTCCATGATAGACTAGTCAGTGGTCATTTTGCTCCTAAGACTACTGCAACAAGAATAATGAGAGCTGGCTATTTCTGGCCTAATCTTTTTAGGGATGCCCATGCCTGGGTAATAAAGTGCCAGAAGTGTGCACTTTTTGATGGGAAGCAATAGTTAGCTACCATGCCTTTATAGCCTATTTAGGTGGAGTATCCATTTATGTAGTGGGGCTTAGACTTCATTGGGATGATTAATCCTCCCTCTAGTGCTAGACACAAGTGGGTCTTGATTGCCATAGATTATTTCACAAGGTGGATAGAGGCTATTGCTCTGAAGGAGGCAAATGAAAGTGCGGTCTTGGACATTTATGAGGACCTGGTGGTGAGGTTTGGGGTTCCAACAACCATAATATTAGATAATGCATTAGCCTTTTTAGGAACCAAAACAAGTGAATGGGTCCTGAGATATGGTATATATCTCAGCACTTCATCTAATTATTACACATAGGGGAATGGACTGGCTGAGTCTACAAATAAGAACCTGATCAGGATCATCAAGCAGACCATGGAGGAAAATCAAAGGACTTGGCATGCCAAGTTGAAGATAGCCCTATGGGTGGATAGGGTCACCTCGAAGAGGGCAATTGGAAACTCACCATACATGCTCATCTATGGAAGGGAAACTAGGATCCCCATTTCACTCGAGTTGCTAGCCTTGAATCTCGCTCACCAGTTGTAATTAGAATAAGGAAATAAGATGGAAGTTAGATTATGTGAGCTGATGGAACTCTAAGAGGAAAGGGACCAAACTATGGCTTCTATGACTAGCTGCTAATAGCAAGTCAAGCAACACTTTGACAAGAAATATTCATCAAAATATTTCTCTGAAGGAGACATTGTCTTGAAATGGGATGAAGATTGAGCTAAGCTTGGAAAGCATGCAAAGTTTGATGCCCTATGGAGTGGCCCATACATAATCACTTAGTGTAAGTAGCATAATGCATTTTAACTCTCTAGGTTGGATGGTGAAGAACTATATATCCTAGTTAATGGGATACATCTTAAACATTACCACTGAGCCCCTTTTCCATCATGTATATATTTTCCCTTGCTTTCCTCTTGTTTTCCCTAAGTGCGTTCTACACATGTTATTAGTTTTCTTAGTTTTATGCATGTTTTTTTCATTTTGAGGTAAATCTTCATGATTGGTTCTAGATTTATTAGAGCTATTACTAATCTTCGAGTTACAATCTGACTCTGTGCCCAATGGACTACAAGGAAACTAGTCTCTAAGCATAGCAGGCATGCTTCCCTTGGGAGTCACTAATTTTTTGACCATTTTTTGCCCAACAAGCTAAAATTGGTCCCCTTCTTCCCTTGCTATTTGAAGTTAGTCAATTTCAAGTTGCACGAGTTCATCATGCTTGGTTCAATCCCTTGGTTCAATCGGCCTTGGTTCAATTCAGTTTGGTTCATCACATGGTTCAGCACAAGGTTCATCAACAAAGTTCAAGGCCTTGGTTCAGTGGCTTTAGGTTTAATGAGCTCAGTTCAAGGGGCTTAGCATGTAGCATTGAACCATTGAAACAGTTCAATAGACTGGTTTAATGCATTGGTTTAATGTGTTGTTTCAATCATTTAGTTCAATGTTGGGTTTAACCACTTGGCTCGGTGCGTAGTGTTGAACCATTGAACCGGTTCAATGAGTGGTTCAAGTGAATGGTTTAATGGGTTGGTTCAATGAGGCATCCCAAGGATGAAGGGTAAGTGCTCTTATGGAGGACACTTCTAGGTTCAATAGCCATTGTAGAGGGAAAGGAGCAGTTTAAAGGCTTCGTCAAAGGATTTCTAAGGATGCAAAAGAACTTAAGGCTTTGAATTACTTTAGACAAAAAGTTTAAAGAAATTTAGGGAAGGCTAAAACCAAAGAACTCGAAGGAATAACGAAAGTCAAAGCAAAAATTCTTGCAAAATTTTTGTCTACAAGAAAAAGCCCGAAGTAAAAAACCCATAGAAAAGGCCTGACAAATTTTACCAAGGATGGTGACATCCTGAAAACTATCAAAATTAAGCATATAAATTAGCCATTGGGTTTTCAAGTGATGACAAGCATGCGAACATCAAATTTTACACTAGGAAAGCCAGAGTGTGGAAGGAACCAAGTGACAACTATGGAAGACTTTGACATGCTTTTTAGGAGCAATGGAACTTGTCACATGTCCCCTGCAGGGCTTAATGGAAGCTGACAAGTATCAACATCTGTGGGTTTTTCCTTATGCTTCATTATTCAAAGAGAAGACTGGTGGGCCAGAATGGGTTGCTAAGAGTTATGCAGAGCATGCTAAATATTAGCATCTATAAGAACCAAAAAAGGGTCTTGAAAGTTTTCCTAAGGTAGCTAAAGGCTCTTTAGAAGTAGCCACATGTCACCTTCCATAGAAATCTCAAAATGCTCCGCATGACCCTCAAGGGGCCATCAAAGGTGAGTGGATGCCACCATGTGTCCTCACCCGCCTCAGTAGAGTGCAACAAGTGTCTGCATCCAAAGCCTTGAGTCTCTCTTAAGCTTCAATAGTAGGTTTCTCTCAAAAGTAAGCAGAAGTGGCCACATGTCAACTTTTTCTTGACTCTTAAAGGACCCTCTAAGTTAAGTAGATGCTATGAAATCCCATTATCAGCTTGGTAGAAGCTGCCACATGTCAATGTCCACATTTCAAAGTGTCTTCTAAGTGCCCAAGTAGTGGACTGCAACATGTGTCAGAAGCAGATGCACTCTCAGCCAAGGAGCTAAAGGAGTAGCAAAAGATAGCCTGAGGGATAAAGGAGACAGAGGGGGAAAAATGGCCAAGCACAGAAATAAGTGAAGTAATCCAAGTAGTGCAATAAAGTGTCAATTCAAGGAGTTATTCTAGTGGTTGACATAGTACCTACCATGCGATCATTAAGAGGCATAAATAGTGAACTGTGTGACCTATTTTTTCTTCAATATACATTGATGAGCAGGCAAATGGGGTGGCTCATAATTTTGAATCCTGATAGGAGCTGACATAGCATTATCTTTAGGTGGCTTCCTCATCCCAATGCTCGAAAGGCACATGGGTCACTTGTAAAAAGGGCACCAAAGGGCCTCCTTTCTTCCTCTATATATTGGAGACTTGTCATTTAAAAAAGGATCTTCCACATTTTGTAAGGTGAAGCCTTGGCAAATTTTCACTTGAAATCAATAAACACATTTTTACCTCTATTCTGGTTAGATACCTCTATGTGTGTCTAAGTGTCAGTCTGTGTTTAGTCATTGCTTCTTAATGCTCCCACAGGTTTAACACCAACACACCTAGTGTCTATAAGGTGCCATTTTTTAGGAGATAAGGAGAGTTGTATTTGGAAGTGCAGAGATAGAAGAAGCTACTATACAGTGTGCCTTTCTATAGCACCTTTGGTGAGTCTTTATTTTTTATGTGTTCCATTAAAGCCTCCCTGTTAAACTTCCTGTAGCCTGGTCCTTCTGCTAGTTTAAAGTGTACGTATGTGTTTGTCTGACTTCAAGTGTGAGTGTGAGAAGATCGAATCATTTAGTGCATCACCTCTTTTAGAGTAGATTTGTTTTCTTGTAATCCTTCTCCCTTTTCACCCCCCTTTATTATATATTTATATACCTATATTAACACCTATTAGAACAACTCAGATGCATCAAAGGGAGCTAGCCCTTACTTAGAGACTCTCCCCTCTAGCTTTGCTAGTCCCATAGGTGAGAGGGGAGTTTCCATTTTGATGTCTGGAAGGTAGGAGCTTTGCCTCCTACCCTGAGTGTAATCCACTGCATCAACATGTCCAAAATTGGCCTTCTAGGTAGATTACAATGGCTCTCATAGTCAATTTTGCAAAACATAAAGATCAAGCCCAAATGAAGATCTAATGATTTATAGGTGATTGTATAGACTAATCTAATGACATGTATTGAGTAAAAGAGGTTAAAGTGATAGTTGATTAATAATAGATAGAGGTAAAGATCAAGCTACATACAAGATATAGATAGAAAGTATTTGTTTTAAGATGTCAGGAAGAAGTGAGATGATGCCAAGTGTTTGAAGTTTAACATTTGGGTAATGGTGCACTATGAGTTAAAGTTCAAAGAAGATAGATGGAATGTGATTAATCTAATATGTGAGTGCATGAGATGTATTTTAAGTGACCAAAGTTTAACTGTGATCTTTTATATTTAAATATTCAAATTTGTGAAGGAAAAACTAGTGTTCAGGGTTTATGTTATAACTTCTGATCTATCCATAATTTGGTCATGGTTAAAAAATGAATTTGTATAGGACTCTAAAACACATATGAAAATATATATTTAAAGATTTAAAAGTGTGTATAGTCAAATATATTAAGGTTTAAAATTAATTATGTATTCATTCATGTTTTGCAAGTAACTTGAGAAGGATATTTGAGTTGTGCTTGTTGGTATCTTGATGTTTAAAGGTGAACTAGATATTTTAGTATGTTTTAGACTCCATGAGGACCATCTATGAGAATTATTAAGGTTTGAAAAACCATAATAAACATGAAAAAAGGGTTATAATTTGGTTTTGTTTTCACTCATTATGTCTATGTGTATAGAGAGGTGTTTCAACTAATTAAGGGTTAGCAGAAGAGTGTTATGATGGCTGTTGGAACTTAAAGGGGACCTATAGATAATGTGGCATGGGTTCATGAGTTATAAAGTTTTTCTATGCTCTTATTTTGCTTGATTATATTCTAAAGGGGTGAATAGGTCTCCATGAGACCTATAATACCTATAAGGGCCTAATTGAAAGGTTTAGTTGCTTAAGGGTGACCCATAGATGCTACAACCAACCTATAAAGATTGTTTTGAGCCATGTCTTGATATGAGAGATTCACTAAGGGTTAAGGCATGCCTAACAACTAACCAATATGTTGACAATCATGAAGGCTCTATAAATAGTGAAATCAAATGAGATGGTTTCTAGACTAGTGTAAGGCTTGTGGGCATAAAGTGAGCATTGAAGTAAATAAGATAGGATATGTAGTGTGCCTATTGGATGAGTTGATGTGATTTTTTTTTATAGCTATGTGTTTGACCTATAGGTCATATTTATGATGTTAGAATAATGGTCTTGTAGTTTGAGGATTTGCAAAGAGGTCTAAGTGTGCATATGAGAGCGGTTTGAGTGAAGAAAGAGAGAGATTGTGGCATGCCTATGTGAGAGGTCTACATGAGATAGAGAGGGAGTTTATGAAGGAGTTATAAAATTAGAGATCCATCATCAGGTGTTAAATACATCAGTTCTAAGGTGGAGGTGTTCACTTCAAAAGAGGGTCTAAAGGACTTGATCTTCCTTAGGGGTAATTGTTCCTTGTGAAATAAGAGTTTCACTAAAGGCCTTAGGTCAAAAGGATTTAAACAAGATTATTGATTAGTCTCTTATGTGTAATCTCTTATAGGACAAGTAGTCCATGTGTTTCAAGCTTGAGAATGGGTTTTATTCCCTATGAGGGTTTCCCACATGAATTATGTGTTGTGTGTTTGATCTTGTGTATGCATTGAATGAGATATCTTTTTAATGTTTCTTGATCAAGTTGATATATACTGATTGCTTAATATTTTGAAAGGATTAGAATTGGAATTGAAATATCTAGGATCACTGATTCAACCCCCTCTCAGTGATTGTACCTCTAATAATTAGTATCATATTAGGTCTTTTGGTAAAGGCTTGATAGATTGAAGGTGATCCAAAGTACAATATGGGTATTCATCAAATTCAAGGAGGTTTATTTACTAAGAAATCATCGATGTTCAATGGATTTAATTATGATTTTTGAAGAATAGGGATGAGGACATATATTATGTCCCTAGGGTTTGATGTATGGCAATTTATTGTGGATGGTTATGTTTCTCTTAAGACTCCCTTATCTAGTGCTATAGATAAGAAGTTTTTTGAGAATAATTCTAAGGCAATGAATGCCATCACTTATGTTCTTACAAAGACTAAGTTCACCAAGGTAAAACATTGTAAATATATTAAATATATATGGGATAAAATATAGATCATTTATGAAGGAGATTCAAAGATCAAGCTTGCTAATTTGAAGACTCATAGAAGGAAATTTGAAAGTCTCAAGATGAAGGAATAAGATTTTATGGTATCTTTTCTATGGAGAGTTGATGAGATTATAAACATCATCAAAGGTCTTGGATAGAACCTTGAAGAATATATATACACATAATATTTTCAAACTATTATTAATTATTAACACTTTGTATCTTGTAGGAACCTGTCAAGTCTCAATCTATTTGAGTGCATGCCTTAAGGGGTACACTAGAAAAGGGGTCGGTAGAACATCGATGCTTCATAAGATTGTTGTTCCTTTTGAATTTTTCCATCTACACACTTGTATCTTAAAACCTTGAACCCTAAGCTTATTTCTCTCTTTTCTATCCATTCCAGTCAATGTCATACTTTATTCCTTCATTTATTGCCTTTTTACCCTTTTGACCAGTTTAGTAAACTAGGTCAACCTAGTCAACCTAGTGTGTTTTGGGGACACTTTAGCTCTTTTCATTTGTTAGCCTCCCAAAAGACCTAACATAAGCCTAGTGAGTTATCTCAAAAATGTGCTAGGTTAACCTAGTTGACCTAGTATAGCAAACATGTTTGGAAGTTTTTAGGTAAGATCCACTTATATATACAAGTCCATTTTATCATTATTAAGAAGAGAGAGTTGAATTAAGAAAATAAGTGTGAATTAACATCTACTTATTAACCATTATACTTGAGAAAAAAAGCTTTAGGGTTTAATAATTTCTTTGGAGATCTGGTCTTGTCTTGTGGAGAAGTATTTTGGATGCTTAGGTAGGTTGTGTAGCCTAGATTTGATTTATCTTGGTTAGCCTTACAAACCAAACAATCTCTTGTGAATCACAATGGCCAAGAGAGAGATTAAGGCTTGATAGGTTCATCTTCAAAGGTAAGTATTCCTAACTTTATTTATCCTTTGTAAGAGTAGATAGATAATGTAGTATGTATTCTTTTCTTCCATCTATTAGGATTCTGTATACATTGACACGAGTATATGTCCCTTATGCATGTTTAATTTAGTTTTTGTCTATTTGTTTTTTCTAACCCCCACTTTGTGCCACAAGATTTGGTATGTACTAGCTTAGTTTACATTTCTTGTTATTAGAATATTTTACTTTCTTATTTGTTAGCATAAATGAAATATCAAATCATAGGACTCTTTTAGGGATGTTATGTGATTGTGTTAGATTTTAGGCTCTGGAACCCTTCTTAGCATGATATGTTATGGTAAGTGATCCCCTAATCAAGTTTAATAGATCCCCCATATTGGTCATGCTCTCGCTTAACAAGTGTAGGTGTGCTCTATCTTATTTGATCTAGGATTAATTCATGTATATCATGCAATTTTGATTGCATACATTCTAGCAAACCCAACATGAATCCTATCCCACCATTGGTTGGATTGTCTTCACGTTTCCATTTTTGTTTCCTTTCTTATTTAGTATTAGCTTCACTTTGGCTTCACCTTCATTACATTCTGGTGAACCCAACGTGAAACTAACCCTTGCAAAATTTATTTCATTATTTCATTTTTTGTCATGATTTCTATCATATATTTTGATATATTGGTTTGATTCTATGGACCCAATTATTTTTATCTATGCATAAGAATAGGCAACTAGATCGATCAACTTGACCCATTATAGGTTTTTAGTAGTTTTTAAACTTTTAATTCAGCCTACTAGGTTGATTATGTTGACCTAACACATTTTTAGACACTTTATAGTAGTTCTTGTATAGCTTGATTGATTAGCTTGACCCAGTATAGGTCTCCATATTTTTAGACTTCTAGTTTAGCCTACTAGGTCAACTAGGTCAACCTAGTACACTTTTTCAACTTTTGTAATAGGTTCCTATATAGTTTGGTCAACCAACTCAACTTAGTTATTTACATTGGATCAATTTTCTCCAATGTTCTTGATCATCAATCTCCTTCATTTCCATCTTTGAACCATCAAGGTCAATATTTTATTCTCTATTTCTTTCTATTCTTATTTTTCCTTTCAAGTTTGTAATCTTCAAAACTGCCCTTGTACAACCAACTAGATTGACTTGGTCAACCTAGTTCTATGTTCTATGCACTGTCTAAAACAACTAGGTCAACCTAATCGACCTAGTAGGTTTTCCAGACCCTAGTACTAGCTTGACCTTGTTGACCTAGTTCTATATGTTATACATATAGTGCTTTTACTATAACTTGTTTCAAAGTTGAAATTCATCTTATATGTTAATCACATCTTTTATTTCAATTGTTGTCATGCTTAGAATAGTTCACAGTCTAATTAGGAGTTTTTTAATTAACCACTTAGCTTTACTATTTATATTTTATGTACACATGGCCAAATCACATAACATTAATAAGAATTTTAATATTTGAATATCCAGGCCAAACTACTTGGATTTCATCACCAAAGATAAAGTTAACTTGGTTCTTTAGTCAAATATAAAGTGTGGTTAATGGTATATTCTAGCTAAGCAACTAACACCCTTATCGCTATGGTATGTGACGTGAGGGGGTAGGCCTCAATACCAAACATGTATCATTGCCATTATAATCCCTTTCATCCTAAACTTACCTAAAACCATCCATAGATTATTATCTAGTACCTTGATTATACCCAACTCTTTACCATTTAATTTTTTTAATAATCTAATTAACATTCTAGGTTTACCAATTAGCTATCTTTACTTTCCAAGTTGTATAATTATTATTTGTTTGATTATGTGTGTAAGAACTTGTATTAGATAGTATTGGTGTAAGGTTTTGCTTTATGTGCATCAATTGGATTGGCTAATATTAATTTAATTGACTATCTTTTTACTTTCAACATTTACTTTCTTAGATCAACTACAAACTATCTTATTTCATTTCACAAACTTATTATTAGCTCTTTCTTTTACTTCATATTCACTACACTAGGTAGACCTAGTTTTCCTAACACTATTTACAAGATTTCTCCCTCTTTCTATTAGTCCCTATTATATATATTGGGTTGATCTTGTGGACCTTGTATAGTTTCATAGTCCTTATTTTTGCACTAGGTTGACTAGGTTGACCTAGTTCTATTTCAGTCACTTTTTGATTCTTTGCTTTCTCATCTCATCTTTCTTCCTTTCATTATGGACTATATATTTGGTGAAAATAGTGAATTTTAGTCAGTAGACATGATGTAATTTACTAATCCTAATAGGGTGTCCCATAGACAAAGTAGGGTTCCTTTTGAAAATGCTAGTAATATTCATATTGCAACCTGCTTGATGGACTATGGGACCCCTCTTCTTTTCTTATAGGATCAAATTGAGTTAGAGTATACTCATAAAATGATTTTATTTATCATGAAATTAACTCAACATAGAAGGAAGATCCTTACACCATTTATAACCTTATGATTCATCATCAAGTTGAAGAACCTCATTCTCCTACTCCCACTTTTTCAACTGGATTTAGGGGTACTTATTTCCTTGCTTCTCAATATCTTCCTTCATTATTAAATCCTTGTTATTCCATGACATCTTATTCCTTAAATTATTATACCTCCATGCCTAGTATCTCAACTAACATGGCAGGTTCTACATAGTGGGCCTCTCATAAGACCCACTATCCTTAATACTTCTACTAGTTTATTATTTACTACTCAAGGCACTCATTCTTATAGTGCTTCTTCCTCTCAACCATTTACTAGTCCATCTTTTTGTTCTCAAGAAATTTTTTCCACTAGTGCCTCAAATTCTCATAGATATTCTCAAGCTCATATCAACACTAATAGTGGTACCCAAGCCACTAATACCAACACAAACACCAATACTACTTATTATAATAAAACTAATCAAACTCATTAAATAATATTGTAAACTCTCAATCAAATGAACATATTCCAAGATCATAATACAAATCAAATGATGTGAATGTAGAACCACATTCTTAATCTTCAATATAATCCTCAACTAATGACTTGGGGCACACATAACTAAAGTGTTCCTCCTCCCCCTCTTCAAGATTCTCAAGGTAATATAATTCCTCAACCTCTATTAGTCAGAAAAGTCATCAATAATTTAGAAAATGAACCTCTTATTACTAAAATTGATAACATTTATATAGGAGGTATAACACCTATAATATCTTACAATAGATCAACTAATCCTACCCTTCATCTTAAAACATTTGGAAATTTTTATAAGGATTGGGTCAAATTAAACACCTTTTCTACTACCAAATTCCTTGACAAAACCCTCATAGGTGATTCTTAGATTGGTATAATCTAATTAGACCTCATTCTATTACTAGTTTTGGATGATTTAGTGAATGCTTTAGTACAAGAATTCCAAACTAGTGATCTTCCCAAAAACACTTTGGCCCATTTCATCAATTACAAATAAAATGAAAATGAAACAACCCAAGCCTTTGTTAAATGATGGAAGAATTTGTCAAAGAAGTGTGAACATAATATGGCCAATGATAATCCCTTTCATCTCTTTACTAATGCTCTTTTCCTTAATTACAATATTGAGTCAACACCCTCTCTTCATGTACCTTGCAGAATGCCATTGAACAAGCCAAATGACAAGATTTCCTTATGCATCAATTCAAGCCACCCTAACCTTCTATTACTTAAAAACAAAAACTATAATATTACCAATGATGGTGTTACTGATTTATATGATACCATTCACAATGTTCAAACTATCATTCCTACCCCTTCTTTGAAACTAGTTCCTCCTTATCAACAATATATAAATCCTCATTTATTTTCACCAAATAACACTAATGTTCATAAACCTCTTTCCTTAGCTAAATTTATTAAACATCTACCTATGCCTCTTCCTCAAGATATTGACCCTACCCATCCTATGAAAACCTGGTATGATCCTAGAAAGTTTTGTTGGTTTCATGCTAGTTGGGGTCACTCTTATGAGACCTATAGATAACTTCATAATTTAGCCATGGAATTTATTTTTGGACTTAATTTTTATCATGATTATATAATTTTCAAGAATCAACAATCTTATGAAAATTCTCTCAAGGGATACAAAACTCATGATAAATCTCAATCCTTAAATCAAGAAAACACTCATTTAGATATCTATAAAAATCCTTTACCTAATCATCAACCTATTCAAGGAAACCAAGACAAGCCCACCCTTTCCTCCAATAATGTAGAAAGTCTTGCTAAACCAACTTCCAAAGAGAATTTTGTTAGCATGACTAATATGCGAAGGGTGGTGGCTTTCATTAGTTATTAACCTATCTACACCCCGCCTCCTCAAACATATCATGTTATCCAAATTTCTTCTCTAGATTATTTGAATGAGTTGGGGAGAAAAGATATTATAACATTTTATGATGGCCCAATTTATGATTCTCCCTTGGAAAACACATCTCATTCCATTTCTACCATTATTCCATCATCTTCTAATACCAACGATAATCAATCTTCCATTGATAATCAACCTTTTATTACACTTTTTCTACTTCTCAAGATCAATCTAAATCTATTTATTCATCATCTCAATATGATTTTCAACCTTTTTCTAAAAATTATCATTATTATTAGCATAAATTTCAATGCTCTTCACATCCTCCTTAACCATTATGTACCTATATCTAACAATCTTCTCATGGGTTATGATGAGTGGGCTCCTATTGTAGAGCTCACTAATCTCCCATCTCAAATTCCATTTCTTGAGATTATGAGGACTTCTCCACATCATCAAAACTATCTTATGTAACTATTATTTGAGATGAATGTCCCTCATCCTCCCTTAGTAGGATGTAGGTAACCTTATCTAGTTCTAAGGATAGTATCTTGCAATAATGTGAAGAGATATCCATCAATATTCATGAAACTATTGACACTTCTCTTTCTTTGAAATTTACCATCAAATCTATAAATCCCAATGAGATTTTTATGCATGTAGATTATCAGCATACAAATATGTAATATCTAAGTTAAATTAGTATTTATTGATGAGGGTTCTAGCACTTGTGTTACTTATCTTGATTTCATTAAGACCCTTGGATATTCAGAATGAAATCTTAAGTCAACACGTAACACCTATCAAGGATATGATAGAAGGAAAATGCCTCCTCTTGGGTGTGTGTGGCTTCCCATTACTATCTTACCTATCACCGTTTGTGTAAGGTGATGATCTTTAAATTTCCCCTTTATTATAACATCTTACTTGGTAGGATGTGGACTTATTGTATGTGAGATATTACTTCTTCCATGTACCAATGCATTAAATTCCCTCATAATGGAACTATTTATAGGATTCAAAGAGATACTAACCCTTAAAATTTTGAACAATTCTAAGATTTTGGTGTTTATAAGATTCCTACTCTTGAGTCTTTTCCTTGCATTCCATTCCATGAGTCACAACATTTAAATTTTCTTGTCAACTTAACCAGAGGTTATAATGGGCATATCGAGCTAATTGGTAACATTCCTCCCAACCTTTTATAATCTAATGATGATGAGCCCTATGAGATTAACTTAAAGATAAAAAATTATGATCTCATTCCTTATCTCATCTCATAGCTTCCTGATTCCTTACAACCTCATTCTTGTAAACGTCCTTGCAATGAATATTCACATAGTATTATCCAAGACTCAACATTCTATTCACCATGATTATTCTAATGAAAAATTTATTCTAACTTGTGTCATTGATCTTCACACATTGTATTATGATGATGTCTATTCTTTAGATGATCCTTTATTAGGAGGTCTTATCCAAGGCTGTAATGCTAAGATTATGCATTATCATTCTACTTTACTTAAGTCTTTTCATGCATCTTATCATATTCTAACATTTATAGTTCATGATTCTTACATTTTTCCTCTTTATCATAGAGTAGATATGACACTAACACCTCTAGTTTTTTAGGATCCTTGTAGGACTAGGACAAGACCTTACCATTTTTCTAGGTTCCTTGATTCCCATCCTTGTTTTACTCTTAAGATTAGTGTTATCCTCCTTAGAAATTCTATTGATCCTACCCTTCCCATAGTAAAACCTATGTCAGAACCAGTTATTATTGCTACTTCTACTATTGCCATGCCTACTCTTACTTATTCCACTAGTACTCCTATTAATCCTAGTTCCATTCCTTCTCCATCACCACCTTCTCTTGGTGATAGTTTGCTTCCTTTGTCTAAGATGGATCCTCTACCTACCAAATGGGCTGATGATTCATATATTTCATCTTCCACACCTATTACACCTTCTCCCATGAGCATTTCTCTTGAAAATACTCACAAGCATTTTTGTTTCTTTCATGGGATAGATAATCACTCTTTTACCCATTGTAATATGTTATGATAATATGTTAATACCTTGGATCTTTCTTCCTCATAAATAGACACTACCTTCCCTCATCTAAAGATCCTTCCTAAATATATACCTAATTATGGTGAGAGGTATTATCTATGGCATCGATTAAACGCAAATCACACTAATTATTGTTGTATCCTTTAGCAACATCTTAAGGACCATCATCTATTCCTAGACCTTCTACCATTCCTCGCATAGGTTGTTCTTGTAAGAAGGCTCCCTCTTATTCTCCCATAGCTACACCTCCTATGGTACCTTCATCTTTTGTACCTCCACCTATGGTTCCTTTTCCACATGTGGACTCTCCTTCACCTATGGATCCTTCTCCATCGGTGATTCCTAAATCTCCCATAGATCTCATTCCCATGCATTCTCCTAACCATCTTTTGCCCAATTTCCCTAAGCATGATCCAATGAGTATTCCTAAATTTTCATTTGAGGAGATTAAAAAATAAGTATTTGCCTAGTATTCAACAAAGATTGATGAGACATTAGCAATAGTTCATATTCAACTTCATAGAGATTTATCCAACATCTTAGATAATATATGTGGATAGATTTACCAATACTTATGAGCACATGCATGGTTGTTTCAAATTTTGGATTAGACGTGTGATCCAATTTAATTTTCATATATTTGATTATATCATTTGACACTATGTTAAATTCTTGTTTATATTATATAGTGATCTTCATTATTATACTATATTCCTTTCTTATTTTGTCATTTGATTTTTGAATATGATTGTCCTTCCTTATCATTGCTTTATATTTCTCTTTAAATATTATTATTTTTACATCCCTTGGATTTTTATTTTTTGATTTTCTTCCTAAGACTATGGATAGGACCCAATAATCCTCTTAAAATTACCATTTATTTTTCTTATTTACTTCTACCCATCATTGCTATTTTGACATCCCTCATGGGTCTCTCTTTTGTGAGTTAATTTTTAAGACCACAGATAGGACCCGACATCCCTCACAAAATTACCATATTTTACTTATTTTTTCCTTGTATCTTCATAATTGTTTATTTTCTTATCCCTAATTTTTGTATATAATCATCATGGTGACTTGTTTGTACATACTCTGTTCCCTTTGGTTATTGTCTCCTTTTACCATATGATTAATTAGAAAATAGTCTTTCTCATTAATATTTACTTTTATTGGTCCACCTTTGAATCTCCTTTTTCCTTCTTCCTTTTTTTCAAACTAATCATATACATGATTGAGACTTTAGATCACATATTTGTTCATTGTCAAGCCTAAGTGTCCTAGTCAGTCTTTTGTTTTTGGTTACTTAGCTTATTTTACCAATAGCCTATAGCTCATTCATGTGTATCACTATCTCTCTCATGATTGGTCATTCCAAGTCTTTAAAGAGGAGGAATCTTAATAAAAATTTCAATAGAAATTGAAATCCAAATCATTTAAACAAAGGCAATGATATCAAAAGGAAAAAATCTATAATATCTTAAAAGTCAAATCACACTAAAAGACATGATTCAAAACACATCTAATTCTTCTAGTCAAAGCTCAAACTCCATAGTTGGTGGTAGATCCGAGGTCTTTTGGGGTGTGGTAGGCTAGTAGATTAGAAGGGTAAAATACAAAAAATAAAATAAAATAAAATTCTAGTGCTACCTACTTTCTCACGTAAGTACCCAATCTTCGTAGTAGATCAATGGCTCTATAAAGGTTATGAGGAGTGGGGAACATGTCATGGGGAGGTAGGTATATTTTAATTTTACTTGTACCAATATATCTTCATGATTTGATCTTAGTATCACTCTTATCTACCTATAAAGCTTTGTGTCTATAGGGAATATGTTTCCTTTATACATAGATGACCACTAGTCACATAGTTTCTTCTCATGTCCTTAGTATTCCTCTTACCTCCTAAGGTTTTCTCCTAAGATGCCTAAGTATATGATTTTTACACTCACTTTTTCATTCCATTTCTTCATACTTCCTTTTGTGAGATATTATTTTGCTTTCTGATCACACCCCTTGGGTTTTTCATTTGTGATTTGCTTTATAAGACTATAGATAGGACCAAGCATCCCTCATAAAATACCATATTTTCCATCCTTTACCCTTATCCCTAGTGTAATTGGTCATTCATACTTATTACACCCTAATTGGTGTTCCCTTTTTTGAGTTATAGTGTAAGACTATGGATACGACCTAGTCCTCCTCACAAAGGTTTCCAATAATCAAGTCAACATCAAATTACATGTGTCAAGTATGAGATAAGATTCAATTTATTATGAGGTTACACATCATTTGACATGCTTCTTAGCTTGAATTAGTATGTTTTATTATTAATTTATTTTTCTTTCACCTCTTTTTTTAAATTTTCTGAGTGCATGTAAGATTTCAACCATTTCTTGAATTTTGTCATACTTCCTAGCTTGAATTAGTGTGAAAAATTCGAGACCAAGTTTTATTAATTTTTGATTTGTTTTTTTACCATATGTGCCCTTATTCATACCTTCCATTTTATTACTTTATATTCATACTTCTCAATGTGATATTTAGTATGATTTTATTTATTTTAATTTGGTATAAAACTCTTTCACTTTGGTTTGAAAGGAAATCCCCTTTTTACCATCCTATTTGTCATTTTTTAGTTCTTTATACTTAGTCATTTTTCATGTTATTACACATTTACTATCTTGAATTAGTGTATAGTGCATTTTTGATTGGTTATATTTTTCTAAGTCTTTTCATTTATTTATTTTTAACCATTCATGTGTTTTTCATAATGCTAGAAAAGAAGCTGCATCACATATATTTCATATAACATATACAACAAAGCTAAATACACGTGCTAGAAATAAACATATCCAAAGCATCCACAAACAAAACCATCATAAAGATAACATAAACAATCACATTAGTATGTCAAAATGATACATCAGAGCATAGTCCTAGAGATGGAACATTGTATATGATTGTATATATTATATCAAACTCTTGAGATACATCATATATGTTTATATATATATATATGTATATATATGTATATATGTATATATATAGATATATATATGTATATATATGTATGTATATATATAGATATATATATGTATATATATATATATGTATATATATATATATATATGATGTATCTCAAGAGTTGATATATATATATATATGTATATATGTATATATATATATATGTATATATATATATATGTATATATATGTATGTATATATATGTATGTATATATATGTATATATATATATATGTATATATATATGTATATATATATGTATTTATATATATATATATATATATGATGTATCTCAAGAGTTGATATAATATATACAATCATATACAATGCTCCATCTCTAGGACTATGATCTGATGTCAAAATGATACATCAAAGCATAATCCTAGAGATGGAGCATTGTATATGATTGTGTATATTGTATCAAACTCCTGAGATACATCACACACACACACACATATCTCAAGAGTTTGATACAATATACACAATCATATATAATGCTCTATCTCTAGGACTATGCTCCATCCCACCTATCTTATGGCCTAGCCACGCTTCTTATTGAGGAATTAGTATAACTCCTTTGAATGGTATGCTATAATTAGGTAGAGTGAGATATCACTCCCTTTACTTGTTCTTATAGATGTGTTATCTATATCTATGCCTTTACCAACTCAGTTTGGGCCACTACATGTGCCTGCATCAGTTGGGTTTGCATTACTATATATGCCTACATCATGTATGTCACTATGTCTAAATGCACAAGTCTCTCATTGACTAGGGATCATGGCCTCTCTTGCTAGTCTAAACCATCTCACTTGAGCTAGGGAAGATGGTGCACTTAGATCTTCTAGAGTCATGGGGTCATATAGCTATAAAGTCTCATCTAAGATGCCATAGAGTGCTCTCCTAACTAGGGACCCCCATCTCTCCTCTTAATCCTCATGTATGCTGACAAAATCACACTAGATGGATGTTAGATCACTATCATATCTCACAATATCTATCTATCTATTTCCAAACTTAATCAATAAATCAATCATATTTTTATTTACCTAGCTGTGTCTCTGCTCTTATGGTCTCTCCATTCACATGAATGCCTAGCATAGTATCCCTATCTATGTGGCCTCCTAATACCTCCTCTATAGGTTTCTTCCTTATCTCAAACTTGGTTTTCATGCCTCTTATTCATCTCAACCTACACTTGAGTGGTCTCTCTCTCTCTCTCTCATCTATCTCTCCTCTGGCCCCTTTATTGACTCACTAAGGATGATGATGGTCTCCATTTTCTTCTCTTACCTCCATCACTGTCATGTCCTCAATGGCCATAGCTTGTCTCTCTATGGAGTTAATAGTGGTACATCTAGTATCTCTACCTCTACCATCATGACTTCCTTCTCTACCTCTCATCATGCCCGACTAGTCCATGGTCACTCCTAGTGTGGCCTCAATATCAGTCTCACTATCAATGGTCTGAGTCACCTTTTCCCTCATGGCTCTCTCACATGCTAATTCCACTACTCAGACATGAGTATAAATTTTACTAGATGAGGCAAACCCATCTACCCTAGCACTTGTAGACACCTAAAATTGGCCATTAATAACCTCTAATTAGGCTTTTGACTAGTTTCCACCTAAAACACATAATTTGACCTAAAAACATTAAAACATGCTAAATGATGTGAAAATGACATATTCAAGTACTGATTTTGGCTAGGGTGTCCCTAAATGGAGCAATGCAATTTATGGGCTAGCTAACTTTGATCAGATTATTTTGAGTCAAAATGCCAAATTTACACATGGGTGCTCTAGATTGATCTTTCCTATCAAATCTCTTGTATAAGACTTGTGACTTTGTTATTTGTTGTTGGCAACATCCTAAATGGGAATACACATCCAACATATTTGACAATGCCTTCTAATTCTAATCTAATCAAATTTAGGACCAATATCAAGGCAATACAATCAATTTGATTAAAATTTGCATAAAGTTCTTAAGCATACTTAAGAGCTAATTAACCCAATTCAAGGCCTAATTAAGAATTTCATGGAAACTTGTTGAATAATTTATTTTGGAAATGAATATTGAATATCTGCATCATCAAGTGACCTCATTTCTTGGGGAAGACATCCCTAAGCCATAAATGCCACAAATATCAGGATTCATGCCCTCCATGCCTCATCAATGACTTTCATGATACTCTCCATGCCTCTTAATTGCCCTTTTTTCCAATGCCATGATGAGGATAATTACAAACTTAAATCCAAAAATTGAATTAATCCTCAACCACACATCTCAATTTTGAAATGGATGGTTTAGGTTGATTTTGATCAATCTCAAAAATATATAAATTGGAGGCCTCACAACATCATTTCTAAGATTTTTTGATGTAAAATAATAATGCCAAATTGGTTCCAAAAGCTTTAAGAAACTAGTGTTACTATGCCAAATTGATTCCAAGCCAAGCTAAGCCACAAGCTAAAGGTGTCAAGGAGAGATGGAGGTAGCCAATATTCCATTGCCAAGGACTATATGAGCACAAGCTGAGCAAGCCACCATTACAAAGGCATTTGGAGCATCAAAGGAAGGTGAATGAATTCTTGTGTTTTATTCCTTAATTTTTAGTTGTGTTTGTCATTTTTTTTGTTAACTAATCTCTCCCTGGTATCTAGGCCTAGAGATGTTATGATATTAGTGTGTTTCTTTCATTTTGTTTTCATTTTGGAGCTAACACCATACTAACCATCCTCTCTTGAGTCAAATTCCTAGATCACACAATGGTATGCCCAATGGGACTAGACACATCCTACACATGAAGGAGATCCTTTTGCAACTTTAAAATATTTATTTGATCTCTTAAAACTCTTATAAATTGATTTTCTAACTTTGTTTTACCATTTTTGGTTAACATAGATTTTACATAGTAACTGACATTAGCAGAAATACTGACATCAATTATCTGGCTTAACTGATGTCAGTAATTAGAATTGAGATCAGTTAGATCTCAGTTGGCCACAACCAACATCAGTGGTATTAACTAACATCAATCACTATGTTTTTCCAAAAAAAAATACTTGAGAGCTATGTTTTCAAAGTTTGTTGTTTCAAACTCAAAAGAGCTTCAAAGCAAAAGGACATGCTACAAATTTTGCTGCAAGACCAAGCAGGGTATTTTCTCAAAACATGTTTAAATTACCTTTGCATGATTAAAAATTAATTAGGAACCTTGTTTTGGTGTTTAACAAAGATATTTTAGATGTTTTTGGTGAATGTTTTCAATTTTTGCAACTAAGACCAAGGGGTCAAATGAACACCTCCAAACACTTTATTTGGGTTTCAAATTAAACACACTTGTCAATTTTTGCTTTCAATATTTTTTTAATTAGATTTTATTTAGAAAAAGGAGGAATATTACATGTATTCTATTCCATTTGTCCCCTATAGGGAACCCTTGGAATCAAAAGTGCCATTCCTATTACAAATATCCTAGTCCAAGGCTTAGAAAGAAAGTCATCTAAAGCACTCCCTAAAAACTCATCAAAGTTTG
Source organism: Torreya grandis (assembly GCA_037957365.1). Taxonomy (NCBI): domain Eukaryota; kingdom Viridiplantae; phylum Streptophyta; class Pinopsida; order Cupressales; family Taxaceae; genus Torreya; species Torreya grandis. Next base: position 7,540,206 of record JARHVA010000119.1, on the reverse strand, counting down.
GGTGATCTTGAAAATGACCCCAAAGTCTTTCTACTTTCATTCTTTATTTATTTATGCATCTTGGTTTATGAGGGGGACTTCATCACCTCCCATAAGTTCTTTAGGGAATATTTGACCTGGGGTTTCATCTCCTAGCATTGACTTCATTTTGCCCCTTTAAAGTTACACATGGGACATAGTGCAACTTTGGACATCGCACTACACTGAATGAACAATAGAATGTAATGGTTGTAAAAAGGACTAGAATTTTTTGCAACAAGCCAAGAAATATGGAACCAAAATCCATGCTTTTATTTTGCATTGTTTGGCATTAAAGTCATTGTGTAATTGATTCCCTAAGATCATTCATAAACTTGTTAGATTTTAGACAAATCCCCATTTGCCATGGAAGTATTATTGGTGTAAGGTACACCTCAAGGTCCATGTCATAGTACTATTATTTGAGAGAAGGGGGGGGGGGTGTAAAAACCCTACTATATAATGCGTATTTACTTTTGGATGAACACTTAAAATCCTCTCAAATGATGTATATTGATGGATTGCAACAATACTAAGCAACCTTGTTAGTTTAGGAACTAAGAAAGGTTAATTAGTTGGTCTTGTACTAGTTTAAAGTCTTGTTTGGAGTCAAAACTTGGTATAAACAAATAATCCAAAACCAAACACATAGTCTAAATTTTCCTTTAAACAAAGAGACATTATGCTGCCCATGTGAGATCATCCATTTACCTTGTTTAAAAGTTCATCAAAGGCTTGAGAGTCATATCATCCACTTTGGCACAGTTATGCTACCTAATTGAGTCTAGACATTTACCAATGTTGTTTAAGTCATTCGCTTATAATTTAAATTCAAAATTACACCTTTACAATTTCATAGGGTTGAAGTGTTAAGTGGGTTTGCCATTTGAACTAAACTTGAGGGAACTTAGGTTTAATTTCCAATTTAGGTTGAAGGCCATTTAAGACTCATAATCATTATCATCACTTGATAGACTTAAGCCATTTTGTACTAAATGCTTGAACATTAAGTCTATACACCACTGCATTTTGAGTTAAGAAAAGTAATGTTATGTTGTCAGAATTGTGGAAAATGTCTTTACCTTAGAGAGTTTTTGAAACAATCTTTTTGTCATGCCTTTTGGGTAGTATAGCATCATTATGCTACCCAAAAAACTTAAAATATTTTTTCACATACTTTCTTACATATAATTCAAAATTTATTCCTACATTTTCAAGCCAATCCAAGTGTACTCTTGATCCTTTGTCTAAAACACATTTATACTATTTACCTTTGTCTAGCCTATTTGTCAAAAGAACCAAGTTTTACATCATTATTTATGAGAAAATAAACTATTGCTAAAATGCCTTTTGTTTCATACTTTATACCTAGTTGATCAAGTTCATGACCAAGAATCGAATGCCTAGTGTTTTTTAGAAGTGTTTGAAATCCATTAGATTAAAAGTTTCATCTATCTTCAAAGTCTAGCTTTTAATGCTATTTGGCTAAGAGTCCTAGCACATGCCTTATTTGAGCCTAGATTTTTATGCTACGTTTGGCCAAAAGACCTAGTAACTTTTAAATTCTTAGATTAAATTTTTTTGAAACAATTCGACCTTAAAGTTTGGTATTTTGATTTTTTGGTCCATTTACTTGCTTATATTTGTGTAAATAATGGAAAATTATATACTTCACTCTAGCTTATTTCATCACAAATCTTTTCATAAACCTTATGATCCTTTTGACAAATCTAGACCAAGTTGAAGGCATCATTTGTTTTAGATTTTGTCCATTTTAGAGTTTGTAGAACTCTTTGACCTTTTATCACAAAGCGTTGACTATGGATCCCAACATGTATTCCTACACTCGTATTGAACTCATGTACAATCTAGGGATTAACAATGTAGTTTCACAAGAAGAAATGGTGCAATACCCCTATGTGGATAACATTGCTTATGATATGGATTCTTATCCCTCTTATAATACTCAATCAGGGGCACAAAGCCAAGATCCATTGGCTAATTATCTGGTTAACACACCACCTTATTTAGAATAGGATCAAGAACAAACCATGTAATACCTAGCTATAATATCTGTAGTGGATGAGCTAGTTCTTTAACAGTTATATTCTACTGATACAACTTCCACGTATGATCTATTTTTGTTCGAACAACATTTTTTAGAAAATAAAGATAAGATTTTGGTTAGAGCGATAGAAGTAGGGGCCAAGTTTCTAGCAGACTTCCCTCATGAAAATTTACCAAGTCTAGTAAGAGTGCCCCATGATATCATTTACGATCAACAAGCTTCTTCTAGCAATCCTCTGGCTCTAGTCTAAATAATGTATCAAGACTCTAATATATCTAATTGAGGCAAAAACATCATGGAAGATCACTTTAACCAAATACAAACCACATACCAAACCTACCTAAATTTATCACATGATTTCAATCAAATGAACATGGTAAGTAAACCTCTCATTGACCTAATACCTTCAACAGGAGTGTTGACGGAATTAACTAGATAAGAGAATCTAAGTTCTGACCCATTCATACAAACTACTCTGATAGATAACCTGATGCATATGCCAATTATTGAATAAGTGTCTTTGAATTCTACACTAAATAGTGAGCCAAACTTAGTGGACAATGTGAAAACAACATCCAATATTAATCAAAGTGGTACTAACACACAAACAACTAGCCAACAACATGTTCCTATAGTTAATCCCATGAGCAAATCATCATACCAAGGAATATGAGTTTCTGCACCCCAACCTCAACTAGCTATTTCCTCAAGTATACAATATATGGGATTAGGTAATTAAGCAATGGCCAATGTCATGCCTCAATGATAGAATGTGATGAATCTTACTCCTCCTCAACAAGTAACGAGTAGTATTCCACAACAACAGACACAACCTAGTGTATCAATGCAACAAAGGATGAATACATTGCCACCTCAATTAGGGGAAAATAATATTCCACCTCATTAGGTAATGGCAGACATACCTCTTCAGTCATAGACTAATATGCAAATTTAAAACCAAGTAATGACTAGTCAACAACATGTGAATACTAGTCAATGATAGATGCTAAATCTGCAACCTACTTTCACTTCCTCATAGGGATTATGCAACAATAAGGTCCCCATGTTTCTCAAGTACCTATTAGATAGCTGATGGTTCAAAATGTGCCACAAATTTAGAGATAGTGTCTTGGTCCACAAGTTCCCACTCAACAAAAAACTTCAATTAGTTGATATCATGTCCCTTTTAAACCACAATAGGCATAATATAGTTATATCCCCCATCCCAACTACAAAATCCTCTAATTTAAACCTTTATCACCAACCCAAACTAGAATATTATGTAACTAAATGTGTAATTTCCAATACATCCTAATCCATGTATGTGTATTCTTGGTCTATTCCCCAACCAAGCCAATATACCTCAATAGGTGTCTCCATCATACCCTAGTCAAAGTGACCCACTTGTGACCTCTCAAGCATTTACCCAAATTAACATTCTCCGTCAAACCAATATTCTATCTAGTTTCCAATCCCAAGAATTGCAATAGATGAAGGGTGTAATTGATGCTATTCAGGCTGGGAAGTAGACCAAAAGTTCAAATTAGATGATGTATGTTCCTATCCATTCAACATGGAGTATTTTTAGATACCATTTCCTCTATGATATGAACCACCTAAATTCAATAAATACAAATGGAAAGGTGAATCTAAGGCTCATTTGACCAAATTCTTTATCACATGTTAACTAGTGTCATATAACAACATATACATTTTGTTATTGTTTCTAAAGAGCTTGGCTGGACAAGTCTTGGAGTGGTTTTTGAAGTTTCCCAAGAATTTAGTAACAAACTTCTATGATCTTTTTAATAAATTTGTGTAGCACTTTTTCTATAATCTTGAGCATAAGATTTCATTAGTAGACCTGACAAAAGCGTACAAATATAGGGAGAGTTTTATAAGTTATTTACAATGATGGAAAGCCTTTGTAAGTCATTTCACCCACATTTTACTAGATAAGCAATTAGTCACTATGTTTTCTAATAAATTGTATAGTGAGATAGCCTATCATCTGGAACTATAATGTGCACATACATTCAAAAAGATCATTGATAAAGGTTTATTGATTGAGAAGGTGCTCATCAATAAAGGAGTCATCAAGATCGATTCAACTAATCAAAATCAAGGCACCAATCATGGAAATGACCAACATCACAATCAAATGCAAGCATCACAACCAACATAGACTAATAATCATGAAAGACCAAAGCAATTCAACTGAAGTAGGAATGTTGTGGGAAATAGAGTAACTAAATCTCATCATGCGAAAACTATGAAAACCTCATCTACACCACCTTTTTAGCTTAATCCTAGCCAAAAACCTCTCCAACTGATGATGTAATCATAACAACCAAGACCTACATAATAAATATAGTGGCCTTTACCATTACAAACCCCTCTTCCTAGAAGAATTGTCCCCGCACGTCATGTCTTTAGTGACTTAAGAAAACCTATTGAGTCTTTATTTCACAAGTTTGACATCACTAATATAATTAATTGGCCTATACCAAAGCATTATCTACAAGGTATTCCTTACCCTGATTAGTAGTGTGAAAATGAATTTTGTGACTATCATCAAGTCAACATGCATAATTTATGAAGATGTGTCCAAATCAGGCATTTAATTGAGAATATATTATAGAATGTGGAGATAAAATTGGATAATGGTTCTTTCACTTCCAATCAAACTCTTAGGATCTATCAAAACCCTTTTCCCTATCAAACTCTTGGGATCTATCAAAACCCTTTTCCCTAACATAACAATTAACTATAATAGAATAATCATCAACAATAATAACAGCTAGTGCAATAAAAAAATCAATAGTATCAAAATCAAAGGCTAAACTAGTAGACTCAACAAAATCAGTAGTAAAATCCACAATGACAAAAAAATTAACAAAACTAAGGTTAGAATGATAACAACTAATAAACCTACCATGTATTTGCACATGAATACAATAGGGTTTTAGGTCATATTGTAGGGGGTAGCATTAATAGCATCTCCATTAATCCTAGACTAAGCATTAATTAACCTAGACCATTGTTAAACAATATTATCCAACCAACTTACATGGATAATCCTTCTTTGACCTAGGAGTACATATATGAAAGCCAATAAAATAAGACTTCCACTTTTGGATCTTATAGTGATAACTCATTCTTTCCACATGACCACATGCAAATGCACTAGCAAATGAGACTTGTCCTATCTAGTCCCACACCATTTTTGATAGTAGTTAGAAATAATGGTCTAGTATTTAATACTAATTGTGCAATCACAACTTGAAGGTCAAAGATTACTATCTTAGGCCCATAACAATCTACCACTTTGCCTATCATTCAACCAACTATTTATCCTTAGAATAAACCATTCACTATTGATCAAGACAAGAAGTTTGATATTGTGGAGCAATTATAGAAGACACCAACACAAATTTCTATCTTAGATTTGCTATGAACATCAATAATCCACAAAAACATCTTGAATGAGTTGTTGACCCAATCCACTATTATTAATGACATATCCCTTGATAAATTTCAAGCTTTTGTTGGACACCTAGCTTTGGCCCAACAAATCACATTCAACCAAAGCAATATGTATTCCCTTGGTTTGCTCCATAATAATCCATTATGTATATAAGTTTATATAAGATGACATAAAGTGAAATGTATCCTTACAAACAATGGATCTAACCTTAATATAGTGTCTTGAAAGCTCATCAATCTCCTTAGGTATACAATGATAGATCTCTAGCTAGAAACAATAACTATTAAAGCCTATGATAATCAGGAAAGAGAATCTGTTAGGGTGTGGAGCTAAAAGCTTCACCAAGGAGCATACTTTAGCAGTTTCGGGTCTACACAGACACCGACGTCAGTCAGGAGCGACCGATGTTGGTCACAGGCAGTTGCAGAGGCTCTGACATTGGTAGAAGGTCAGCCGACGGTGGTCACAGACAAGCAGCAGGAATCGATGTCGATTACCTGTGTGTCTAAAAAGCTATTTCCATGGACAGAAGCGAGTGTTTGCATGATGAGTTTGAGTTGTAGTCTCAAGCTCGCGTCTCTATTGTTAGCAATACTATTTTTAGAGCCCTTGTTCAAGTGGCTTAACTGCTTGTTGGGTGTACATGCTCAAGTCTCCTAATTCTATATGAAGAATTAGATCTTCTTAGCTTTGTAGTAGATTATTGTAGTTGTTGGAGTTATTGTGAATTATTGTAATTCATTGTGTGAGAAGAATAGTACATAATTGAATCAATCCAGGCTTGTTGGAGTTGATTGTTCTTGAGAGAGAGAGCTCTTGAGGAATAGAGATCTAGTGAGAGATCTATACATCTAGGAGAGGTGTGGAAGAAAGAAGCTTTCTTCAATTGTATTCCTTTTGTAAAGAGTTTGTTAATACAAGTTTTCAGGGTGTTTTCTTGTATCTCTTGTTCTTGCTATTATCATTCTAATTACTTGTCAATCTGATTTAATTCCATGTTTATTGCTGTCACAATTGTAATCTATGGTTGGTTTGATCCCCCAACAAGTGGTATCAATCTCCCACTTGGAGATAAACAGCTGCACCAGTACCTGTACAACAACATCTTCTAGCTCCTCCATCTTCAACTCAATCATGAAGACCAATAGAAGTTGAATGAAGATTCAACTTCTCCTTTGTAACCGGCTTGGTTAACATATCAACAGGATTCCTATCTGTATGGATCTTCTCCAGCTTCAACTCACCATCTTCCAATACATGTCGTATGAAGTGATACCTTAGCTGTATGTGCTTTGTTCTAGAATGAAAGGCTGAATTCTTAGCCAAATGGATTGCACTCTGACTGTCACTATACAATCTACAACTCTCATGCTCCCTACCAAGCTCATCCATGAACCGTGTCATCCATATCATCTCTTTGCTAGCTTCTATGACTGCAATATACTCTGCTTCTGTAGTTGACAAGGCAACAACCTTCTGCAACTTAGATATCCAGCTAACCACCGTTCCACCTACTGTAAAAACATAACCTATAGTGCTCCTCCTGCCATCCAAATCACCTGCCATATCTGAATCTACATAACCATGTAGAGAAGTATCTGAACCTCCATAGCACAAGTGCCTACTGCTGGTTCCTCTCAGATATCTAAGGATCCACTGAACTGCTTTCTAATGTTCCTTACCTGGATTGGCCATATACTTACTTACCACTCCCACTGCTTGGGCAATATCCGGTCTAGTACACACCATTGCATACATCGAACTCCCTACTGCGGAAGAATATGGAACCTTACTCATGTACTCTACCTCATCATATGAATTAGGACATTGTTCTTTACTCAACTTAAAATGTCTAGCCAAAGGTGTGCTTACCGGTTTATCATCCTGCATATTGAACCGTTTTAACACCTTGTCCACATAATCTTCTTCAGACAATATCAACCTGTGATTTTTCTTGTCTCTCTTAATGATCATGCCAAGGATTTTCTTTGCTGCTCCCAAATCCTTCATAGCAAACGTTTGAGCTAATTTCACCTTAAGCTCAGAGATATCCTACATGTGAGATCCTGCAACTAGCATGTCATCTACATACAACAATAGAATAATATATCTACCATTATTAAATCTCTTGAAATACACACAATGGTCTGAGTGACACCTACTGTAGCCATGCTCAGTCATAAACCTGTCAAATTTTAAGTAGCATTGCCTAGGAGCTTGCTTGAGGCCATACAAGCTTTTCTTCAATCTGCACACAAACTTCTCCTTACCCTTGACCTCAAATCCTTCTGGCTGTTCCATATAAATTTCCTCATCCAAATCTCCATGAAGAAACGTTGTCTTAACATCTAGCTGCTCAAGATGCAAATCCTCAAAAGCAACCAAAGACAATACGACCCTTATTGAAGTCATTTTAACAACAGGAGAAAAAATCTCACCAAAGTCGATACCTGGCTTTTATGCAAATCCTTTCACTACTAATCTAGCCTTATATCTCATCTGTCCATTCTCACCTTCCTTCAACCTGTAGGTCCATCTGTTCTTGAGTGTTCTCTTACCAGCTGGCAATTCAACCAAATCCCATGTTTGGTTCTCTCTTAAGGACTCCAACTCCTCAACCATGCCACGCTCCCACTGACTCTTGGACTCCACCTGTATTGCTTCTTCAAAACTCTCTGGTTCTCCACCATCAGTTAGCAATAGATAAAATAAAGAAGGAGAATATCTAATTGGAGGCTTACTCACCCTTTTTGACCTCTTGATGGGTGTCTGAGACTCGTCCACAACACACTGTACACCCAAATTCTCTGACAGTGACCGACCTCGGTCACCTGCAGACCTGTTATTGACCGACGACAGTTCTTCCTGACTGACCTTGGTACTTGTACGGCCAACGTCGGTCTCTGTATGGCCGACGCCGGTTTTTGTCCTGTCGATGCCGGTTCCTAACCTGTCGACGTCGGTCTCTGTGTTTTCCTGCAAGTGATTATTTCTTTTTCCCGCGAGTTCATCTTGGACTTTCACCTCATCCAATTCACCATTGCTCTACTCAGATTGATTCAACTTCCTTAGCTGATCAGAATACATCACTCTTTCATTGAAAACAACATCACAGCTCTTGATTACCTTATTAGTTTCTAGATTCCACAATCTGTAACCAAAATCATCTAAGCCATAGCCAATAAACGTGCATCTCATAGACTTAGCATCTAGCTTCTTTCTATTTTCCTTATCTATGTGCACAAAGGCTTCACAACCAAAAAATTTGAGATATGAGAGATCAACCTTTTTACCTGTCCATGCCTCTACTGGAATACCACCATCTAGAGCTGTAGAGGGTCCTCTGTTAATCAGGTACACTGCAGTGTCAAAAACTTGTGCCCAAAATTGTAAGGGCAAACCGGCATGCAATCTCATACATCTTGCACGCTCCATTATTGTCCTGTTCATCCTTTTAGCAATACCATTCTGCTGAGGTGTCCTTGGAACCATCCTTTGCCTACGGATTCCATGCATGTAACAATAATCTCTAAACTTATGACTGCAAAACTCACCGCCATTGTCTGATCTCAGGCACTTTAATCTTTTACCTATTTCATTCTCAACCATAGCTTTCCAAACTTTAAAAGTATCAAATACATCAGATTTTCTTCTAATACAATAGATCCATACCTTCCTTGTGGCATCATCTATGAAAGATACATAGTACTGTGATCCTCCAATGGAAGCAACCTGAGCTGGTCCCCACACGTCTGTGTGAACAAGCTCCAACTTGTGCCTCTTCTTAGTAGACCTAGTTTTGAGAAAACTAACCCTTTTCTATTTTCCAAATACACAGTGCTCACAAAACTCTAGATCTATGCCTTTTAAATCTGAAAGCATACCTTTGGACTTAAGAATTGACATCCCCTTCTCACTCATGTGGCCAAGCCTTGAGTGCCACAATTTAGCATCCACATCTGAAGTAGATAATACAGAAGGAGATTTGTTAGTAACATAATTACACAAATAGAGAGTACCTTCTCTCTTACCTCTGGCCATAACAAGTGCACCCTTGGTCACCTTCCAAGATTCTACTGTGAGAGTTACTGTACAACCCTCATCCCCTAACTTTCCTGCAGAAATCAAATTTCTCTTCAAGCTAGGAACATGCATCACATCTCTCAACACCCATGTGTTGTTATTCTACATCTTCAGCTGCACTTTACCTTTGCCAATTATTTTACAGGGCTCATCATCCCCTAGATACACTATTCCAAAATCTTCATGGATATAGTCACTGAAATATTCCCTGTTAGGAGTAGCATGAAAAGATGCACCAGAATCTAATACCCAAGATTCTATATTATTATGCAGAGAGAAAATTAAAGCATCTTGTGCAATACCTGCAATCTTGGCTTCTTCCTTTCCTTCGTGCTGATTGTCCTCCTTAGGCTTTGACCAATAATCTCTGCTTATGTGCCCCATCTTTCCACAATTCCAATATTGTGGCCTTTTACCATTTCTGGATTTAGATATGCCTTTCCCCTTAGATTTGGATCTTGATCTACCTTTCTTGCTCTTCTCTTTCTGCCTTCCCCTGCTCTCAAAACTTAAAGCATTCCCAAATGCCTCTTCTATGCTTTTCCTACGTATTTCCTCATTCAAGATAACACTAACAACATCCTCTACTTTCAAAATATTTGATGCAGATGTAGTATTACTTACTGCCATTACTAAGCCATGCCAGCTTTCAGGCAAAGAACATAATATCAAAAGAGCTTTTATTTCATCATCAAACACTATATTCACTGAACTTAATTGATTCACAATTCCATTGAAATCATTCAGATGAGTAGAAACAGATCCACCTTCATTCATATGCAAATTAAATAATTGCTTCATAAGATATACCTTATTAGAAGCTGAGGGTTTTTCATACAAATTTGCTAACATAGTCATCAACTCTACCGTAGACTTTGCTTGTGATAAATTGGATATCACAGTGGATGCTAGACTCAGTCTTAAAGACCCCAGAGCCTTTCTGTCAAGAACTTCCCATTCTTCATCCTCCATGTCTTTGGGCTTCTTTGTAACCCCACCTAATGGTAAGTAGAGATCTTTCTGATACAGATAATCCTCTATCTGTATTCTCCAGTGTTGGTAATTTTTGCCATTAAACTTTTCCATTCTCAATTTACTTTCATCTGCCATTGCTTCTCCCACTCAAACAAAAATCCCTACAGAAACCCCTGTGAGAACCTGTAATCAATACACACTACACAGATCTGAACCACCTGTTAGTGAACCTAAACTTTGATACCAATTATTGAATTTCAAGCTCTGAACCTGTAACCAAGGCTCTGATACCACTTGGTAGGGTGTGGAGCTAAAAGCTTCACCAAGGAGCATACTTTAGCAGTTTTGGGTCTACACAAACACTGGCGTCGGTCAAGAGCGAACGACGTCGGTCATAGGCAGTTGTAGAGGTGCCGACATCGGCAGAGGGTCGACCGACGGTGGTCACAGACAAGCAGCAGGAATCGATGTCGGTTACCTGCGTGTCTAGAAAGCTATTTTTGTGGACTGAAGCGAGTGTTTGCATGATAAGTTTGAGTTGAAGTCTCAAGCTCGTGTCTCTATTATTGGCATTACTATTTTTAGAGCCCTTGTTCAAGTGGATTCACTGCTTGTTGGAAGTACATGCTCAAGTCTCCTAATTCTATATGTAGAATTAGATCTTCTTAGCTTTGTAGTAGATTATTGTAGTTGGGTGAATTATTGTAATTCATTGTGTGAGAAGAACAGTACAGAATTGAATCAATCCAGGCTTGTTGGAGTTGATTGTTCTTGAGAGAGAGAGCTCTTGAGGAATAGAGATCTAGTGAGAGATCTATACATCTAGGAGAGGTGTGGAAGAAAGAAGCTTTCTTTAATTGTATTCCTTTTGTAAAGAGTTTGTTAATACAAGTTTTTAGGGTGTTTTCTTGTATCTCCTATTCTTGCTATTATCATTCTAATTACTTGTCAATCTGATTTAATTCTGTGTTTATTGCTATCACAATTGTAATCTATTGTTGGTTTGATCCCCCAATAGAATCATAAGGCACCATCAGTTTGCCAATTATCATTAGGCCTTTGACCCATGATACACTTTTCCATGTGCTTGATCTGGAGTTACCATACAACACAATTTGAGGTAGGCCATGGTTACATGAGATTCATGTAGTCTCATCAATACTGCACCAATGTATCAAGTTTTCCCACTCAGGGATGGAAGTGAATATTCTAGGAGATTTACACCCATATGAGAACTATAATTTTATTGAGGCTAAGTTTCAAATCCATAATTATTAGTATGTCATGAATCCAAGTTCCAAGTAGGATTAAGGAAAGGCTATACTTATTGATCCTTCACTAGATAATTACATAGATCCCAATACCTTGGATTCCCTTTCCCACCTGTCACCTCTTGAAGCTTCTAATAATTTCACCATTTCAGATAATGGATCAAGAGTGTATGTGACTCATGATACATTTCATATTTTCAATCTTCCTCTAAATCTAAAAACCCTTATGTGACCTAAAGTCATCCCACATATGCATTGGCAATAAAAGAACAAAGATAAGGGACCTGTCACATTTATACCAGCATCAGGCCTAAAACTTGACCCTCTTGAAGGAGATGAATCATGGTTATGTACTGAAAACCAAGATAATTATTATCAAATTGCAAAGTATTTTATTCCTAATAGGATCATGGAGCATCAAAAATATGAAGGAAGAGGCCTCAAACCAAATCAGTAAGAACCATTGAGCTAATTTCTATGATTAAGTATGAAAGACCTTATGGAATTGGATTTAAACCACCTCGGGGTGACCCCACATATCTTATTCAAACTCTAACACCAATGAATAGTGATGATGATGATGATGATGATGATGATGATGATGATGATGATGATGATGATGAAAATGAAGTAGATTTTGATCGTAGCCTCACTTTTGATGACCTAGCTGAAACGAATCTATTTGATAACAATGTCATTTATAACCTTACCCTTACTATTCATCATAACCCATTACCATTATATTGTCCCTAACTGATAGATTGGGACCAACAAGAATCCAGTCTATCAATTGATGAGTTCCATAATGATGAGGCATTCTATGATTTCTAAGGCCTTAGAGACAACGTTCCATTGGGAGATCATAAATTAGGATTCTCAATCATATTGGATCCTACAACCTATTTTGGAAAGTGGGTGAACACCCTTAGCCATAAATAAATAATTAAAACATTGAGGTCCCAAAGTGAAAGCCTCTTTGAGGCACTTTTTAACTAGGGAAAAAGTAAATATAAAATCCAGTCTAGTGGTGAAAACCTGTTTTAGGTGCTATTAGATGGGGGTGTTCATTCTTCTTCAAATTTATACCAAGAGACTACCAATGATGAACTTGCCTATAGATCTAAGTTTAGATTTAAGAAATAATAAGTATTTGATCAAATACTTCAAGAATTTTTGACTAATTTTGTCACATGGCCATATCTCCCATTAGGGTATTTAGATTCATCATACCTAGGAGAGGTTGAAGATCAAGTCCTAATAGAGGACCTTGACATAATCCAATAGTTCAAGTCATTTTCTACTATCCTAAAAGATGGTTTGACCCTTTTAGTCAAAGATAAAATAGAAGTAAATGTCAAGACTCCATCAGACCTAAAATGGATAAAATTAGGAGTGACTCTCATTGAGGAAGAACATGACATCTTTACATCTTTGTTGAGAGAATTTGTAGATATCTTTACATGGGCATACTCTGACATGCTAGGTTTAGACCCCACCTTGGTTTTACACCACTTTATGGTTAATCCTAACACCAAACTAGTAAAGCAAAAGCTACGTAAGATACATCCTTGAAGTTTTGTATTAGTAAAGAAAGAGTTGGAAAAAATCTTAGAAGCATGATGCATCCGATCCATTGACTCCTTAGAATGGATCTCTAATGTAGTACCTATTGGAAAAAGCCTTGAAGGAATCAAAATTAGTACTAATTTTCAAGACATCAACAAATCTTTTCCTAAAGATGATTTTCCATTGCCTAATATCAACATGATCATTGAATCCATGGTAGGTTATGAAATGCTTTCACTCATGGATGGCTTTTTAGGATATAATCAGATCAGAATAGTGTTAGAAGTTCAACATAAAACAATGTTCACCACTCTATGGGGAACATTTTGCTATCAGGTGATGCCATTTGGCCTTAATAATGTAGGAGCTACATATCAAAGAGCCATGACTATCATATTCATGATATGATGCATGCTATTATTGAACACTATATTGATGACATATTAGGAAAATCCAAGACTAGGGCCAACCATCCATCAGTGCTGTGAAAGATATTTGAAAGACTAAAAGAGTATAAAGTCAAACTTAATATGAATAAATGTGTATTTGGTATAACTTTAGGCAAATTACTTAGCTTCATCATGTCTCATAGAGGTATTGAAGTTGATCCAGCTAAAGTCCATGCTATAACCAAGATGCCACCACCAACTAATTTAAAGCAACTCTGTAGTTTGTAGGGTAAGATCTAGTCAATCTGACACTTCATCTCTCAATTAGTAGATAAGTTCCATTCATTTACACACCTTTTAAATAAAAGAGTTGCATTTCACTACGATGATCACTACCAAATAGGTTTTTAACATCTCAAGGAGTATCTTGTCAATCTACCTATTTCATTACCTCTTATTCCAAGAAATCCATTCTTGTTATACCTATCAGCTACTGATCATGCCCTAGGGGCACTCTTGGCTCAACGTTATGACAATGGAAAGGAGTATGTTGTATACTACTTAAGTTGTACCTTGGTTACATATGAACATAACTATGTACCTATTGAAAAATCTTATCTAGCCATGGTATTTATAGCTCAGAAACTATGTCATTACATGTTGAATAATAAAACCATGGTCATTTCAAAGGTAGATCCACTCAAGTATCTAATATCTAAAATAGATTTATAAGGTAGAATGGCTAAATGGATCATGCTTCTCAGTGAGTTTGACATAAAGTATGTCAAATAGAAGGTAATCAAGGGACAAGTTCTTATAGATCAACTTGCTAAAGCTCCTCTCATAGATACACAACCACTCAAGTTTCAATTTCATGATGAATCCATAATTACCATCATTGATACACCCCTTGAGGAGTAGACCTACAAGTACTACTTTGATGGTTCATTCACTACACATGGATCAGTGGTAGGACTATTGTTTATTACACCATAGGGGGATCTAATCCCTAAATCCTTTAAAATCAACTTTCCTTATACAAACAACATGGCCGAGTATGAAGCACTTATTGTGGGGCTTCAAAAAGTAGTATAGTGGAATGTATCTCATATCCAAGTTTATGGTGATTCTTAGTTAATCATCAATCAAATTACAAATCAGTTTCAAACCAAAGATGACAAGCTAGTTCCATATAAAGACATGGTCAACACTCTTAAAAAATAAATTGCCAACATTTAGTTTGAGCATATACCAAGGGCTAGTAAGAGAAATACAGATGCCATGGATACTATTGGCTCACTGATTTGACAAATAGATAAATTTAGAGAGTATCAATTCCTCATCAAAAATTTGTTAGCATCGACTCATGAACCTTCAACCATTGCTATGATTTGTGATATCATTGTTCCTAATTCTATCTAGTACTCAGACCTTTACAACTAGCTTCATGACCAAACTCTACCACCTAACCTCTCTTGAAAACAAACCAAAGCCTTCATTCATCATTCCAATTATTATACTCTACTTGGATCTACCCTTTACCATCATAGTTTTGATGGAACTCTACTTCATTATTTAACTTCAACAAAGTCTACATTAAAGTTAAGAGAAGTTCACAAAGGAGTATGTAGAGCCCATTATAGCAAGGTAGTCCTATCCAAAAATCTTTTGTATACCTATTACTATTGGCTCATAATGGACACAAATACCACTGCATATGTAAAGAAGTGTGATAAATGTCAATGGTATGCTAATTTGATTCATGCCCTAACAAAAAATCTAAAACTGATGTTGACAACATGGCCATTTTCTACATGGGGACTTGAACTCATTGGGAAGATTAACCCTAGTTCATCTGAAGGCCATAAACATATCCTTACCACCATCAAATATTTCACTAAGTGGGTTGAAGCGTACCCCTCACTTATGTGACTAGAAAGCAAATTTCCAAATTCATCTTTAACCACCTCATATACCACTATGGTATTCCCTTTAACATTATATCTAATAATGGAGGATAATTCAAGAATAAATATGTAGACTAGTTATGTACTGAATATAACATCACATAACACTTTTTTACAACATATTAACCTTAGGGTAATGGCCGGGCTGAGGCATCCAACAAAACTATTATCAATATTCTCAAAAATATTGTCAATGATGCCAGTCATTATTGGCACTTGTAGATATTCCCTATCCTTTAGGCATATCATACCAATCATCATACCCCCACAGGAGCCACTCCATACTCACTTGTTTATGGTATTAAAGCCATCCTTTCCATTGAGGTCAAATTACCTTCGCTATGCATCTCTTTCAAGCATGTCCTAGATGATCATGACTATTAAGTAGCTCTCCTGAAAGAGTTAGACTTACTAGATGAGAAGTGCATGGTTGTGCTCAATAATCTTTAAGCATATCATAATCGACTCAAAGGCCACTATAATCAGTGTGTGAAGTATATAACATTTGAACTTGGTGATCTTGTTCTTAAAGAAAACCAAAAAAATACCATGGTTGAGATGAAACATAAATAGAAATTCAAACCAAATTGGATAGGTCTTTTCATCATTACTATAGATTATGGATCAGGAGCATAAAGGCTTGCCACACTAGATAGAGAGGAACTTCTAGAGCCAATGAATATTATTCATCTCAAGTGGTTCTATGATTAAGTGCTAAGGTGTATTGTCTATAAGGACCATTTCAATTATTCCATTTTATCACTATTTTTATTTATACAAGTACAAGTCTTATCCATCCTATTTTCCATATCCACTTTCCACTTCCAACCTATCAACCCAGTGTGTTCTAAAAACCTAGCACATTTGACCTTTGTTTTTGTCATTCATTACATAGTTTTAGCATCAAGGTATCTAACTAGTTCGTCAATTTGTTTAGGAAGATAATGTGATAGAAGTTTCATAATTTGGTTTTTGTCATTCATTACGTAGTTTCAACATCGAGGTATCTAATCAGTTCATCATTTTTTCAATAACTTTAGATAGAGATCATATTTTGGGATATCGTGAGAGAAGTTTTGTTAGTTTCATACTTCATTTGTTATTCTTTCTTACCATCGGTCTTGATATTAATTATAACTACCTTTGGGAAAATTAGTACCATTGATCTATGCTATTATGTCCTAGTTATAACTACCTATAGGCAAACTAGGTGCAAAATTAAGCCTTGACGTACCAACATGCCACTTCTTATACCATACTATGCCTTTATACTAACAATCCCTATTTTGTTTGAATTAACTACTGCATTGGTCAAGTTCTTCCATTGTAATGGTAAAAGTACAGTGACTTGAGGTCTTACTCTTAGACTATGTATGTAGTGCTCAATACTTGTTGAGGTCAACTTAGTCACCCTTCTCCATAATGCTCTCACCATTTTAGAAGTAACCTTAGTTAAATGCTCTTGCAATTTTGTGAGTTTGAACCATATAGTGTCTCATCATTCTTGATTGAGTTGTGACACTCCAAAACACTTCCAAAAACATTTGAAAACTGTTATAAAAGAACAAAAATATTGAGCACTTCTTTTCCATAAGGATTTTGGGAACCCTTACTAAGTTACAAGTAAATCACTTGTCATTTAGTTTCCCCATCCTTTTTTTGGCCTTTTTATCTCACGTACTAGCCATTTTTCAAGACCATTCCTATTATTCTATCATATCCATTCTGTTTGTTTTTCTCAATTATCACATTATTCCCATTCGCTTGGAGAACTACATTTGGCTTAAAGTTTTTTTATTAGATATTACATCCATGGAACTATGTAGGAAACATCCACTTGCCGCATATGGATATAGCTCAGCCATCCGCTTCCTTTTCTTCTAGTCCCCCATTTTGTTTGTTTGTTAAGTTTTCACTTATTTTCTAGTGGCAATGTTTATATGGTTTCAATTGTGTTGTTTGTTTGTTTATTTTTGCTTATTTATATTTATTTGTCTACATATTTGTTTGCTTTCAGCACTATTGCCTTGATTCAGTTTATGTGTATTCATTAGGTGATTCCTTTCCCACACTTATACTCAATTCTATCCATATTCTATGTTTACATTGTCATCATGGTTTCTATCATTGGTCATTATTTTATATTGACTATTGGATTGCAGGAGTCAGTCCTTATGCATATTTTGGCTAATCCTTTATGGTGTTTTATAATAAATCCTACCATCATGTGCTAAAACAAACCTTAGCTTCAAGAAGTCTTTTAAACAATGGTGGCATCTCCTTGACACTGATGTCATGATTTAATCCCAATCATATCTCAAATAGAGTAATTAAACACAAAAGAATTCCAACCTTTATTAGTTCGAACGAGCATCTCCCTACTAGTAGGTTATTCTAGTTCATCATTACCTTATGTGCTAAATTATCATCATCTTCAACCAAGTTTATCATGTTTTCCATAATCAAGGTCTAATGATTATAACCACTTATGGGTAAATCATTGCACACTGTCCCACCTTTAGGCAAATCATTATGTTGTCACCATTTTACTTTTTCTACCCATATATGGGCATGCTATTCTCTTATTTGTCTATCCTAATGGGGATAGCTCCATCTTCTCAATGATGATAACCAACTTTGAGCAAATCATTGTGTTATCATACCACATTGCCCTTATCGGGGTACAATTCTTATAACCACTTTTGGGTAAACCATTGTGCACCATCCCACTTGCATTCTCAATTATTTTGACTAATTTTTCAATATCATTGTGTTTTCACCCCATCATCTTTCTTTTCTTTGGTACCCTTATTTTTATTCTTTTTGAGAGACCATTTTCCAACCTCATGCCAACCATTCCTTCGAGGGGGCATCATACAATTAGTTTATCATCATTGTAGTTTTACGCATACAAGACCTTTTCATTCTTTAAAAAGATTTTATTACACTTATATATTTCAATGCCTTTGCAAATAGGGGAAAACTATACACACCTAAAATTGGCTATCAATAACCTCCAATCAGGGTTTTGGCTAGTTTCCACCTAAAATGCACAATTTGGCCTAAAAACACTAAAACATGCTAAATGATGTGAAACTAACATATTAAAGTATTAATTTTGGCTAGGGCATCCCTAAATAGGGTAATGAAATTTATGGGCCAACTAACTTTGATCAGATCATTTCAAGTCAAAATGTCAAATTTGCACCTAGGTGCTCTGGATTGATCTTTCCTATCAAATATCTTACACAAGACTTGTGCCTTTGTTATTTGTTGTTGGAAACATCCTAAATGGGAATATGCATCCAACACATTTGAAAGTGCCTTCCAATTCTAATCTAGTCAAATTTAGGACCAATAATAAGGCATTATGATCAATTTGAGTAATTTGTGCACAAAGTGCTTAAGCATGCTTAAGAGATAATTAACCCAAATCAAGGCCTAATTAAGAATTCCATGGAAGCTTATTGAATAATTTGTTTTAGAAATGAATATTGAATATCTGCATCATCAAGTGACCTCATTTCTTGGGGAAGACATCCCTAGGCCATAAATCCCACAAATATCAGGATTCATGCCCTCCATACTTCATCAATGCCTTCCATGATGCCTTCCATGCCTCTTAATTACCCCTTTTTCTAATTCCATGATGAGGATAATTACAAACTTAATTCCAAAAATTGAATTAATCCTCAACCACACATCCCAATCTTGAGATGGATGATTCAGGTTGATTCTGATGAATCTAAAAAATCTATAAATAGGAGGCCTCACAACACCATTTCTAAGATTTTTTGATGCAAAGTTATAATGACAAATTAGTTCCAAAAGCTTCAAGTAACTAGTGTTACCATGCTAAATTTATTCCAAGCTAAACCAAGCCGTAAGCCAAAGGTGCCAAGGAGAGATAGAGGTAGCCAAGCTTCCATTACCAAGGACATCATGAGCATAATCCAATCAAGCCACCACTACAAAGGCATTTGGAGCATCCAAGGAAGGTGAAGGAATTTTCATTTTTTATTCCTTACTTTTTAGTTGTGTTTATCATTTTTTTTGTTAACAAAGCTAACCCTAATGTCTAAGCCTAGAGATATTATGCTATTAGTGTGTTTCTTTCATTTTTTTCTCATTTTGGAACTAACACCATCCTAACCATCCTATCTTGAGTCAAATTCATAGATCACAACACCCATACCACTAGATGTGGTTCTCTCCACTATGTATAGTGTCATATCACTTCTCTCCTCTCTAGCACTGGTTTAACTATGTGCCAACTCTCTTGAGTAGTCACTAGCTACTCATATGTTCACTATACTATATCAATGCATCTCACCATCTATAATGCTAGCAAATGGGACATGAACCATGCTACCTAGTCCTCCCTCAATCTCCTCACTTGAGTTAACCTATCATCAACCGCATGGAGCAAACTAGCCAACCAATACATAGGAAACCTTTCATATATGCATGCTATCAGTAGTATGAATGATTCCATGGTATTATGTCCTCTAACCCATATCTTAAATAGATCATGATCAATCTATACCTAGATAATACAACCTAGATTGTATAATACTCCATCCTCCAACATCATCTTACTTAAGGCTATCACGTATAGTGGTACCTTCCATCTAAATTATGATAGATCAATCACTATGCTATTAGTCTTATCACCACCTTTTAAAGATCCAAAATCTATGATATATACACATTTTCTATACTCACTCTCTACCCTAGAAATATCATCTTTAAGTCTATAGCCCACATGACTAAAGCTTTCCTCTACTCTATGATGTCTAGTATCTCTATGGTCATTGGTGATCCTACTATAGGTAGTCTGAGGATGGCATGTACATCCTCTATTGTGATATCCACCTCTATCACATCCCATCCACATCTTATTTGAAGGTGTTGGTCAGCCACTCCCAGTAACCTAGAAACATGACCAACACATTTGTACTAAGGGGGATCCTACACATATCCAATATACATCCTAGACCTATAATCTCTCAATCTCTCTAAGTGCATGCCTGAAGGGGTGCAATGGGAAAGGGGTGGGTAAACCATTAGTGCTTTGTAAGATTTTTGTTCCTTTTACCACTTTCCATCTATATACTTGTCTCTTAAAACCTTAAACCCTATGTTTATTTCTCTCCTTCCTATCCATTCTAGTCATTATCATGCATTATTCCTTCATTTTTTATTTTGATACCCTTTTGACCTATTCAATAAAATAGATCAGCTTGGTCAACCTAGTGTGTTTTGGGGACACTTTAGCTCTTTTGGTTTGTTATCCTCCTGACTGACCTAGCATAGACCTAGTGAGCTAACCCAAAAATGTGCTAGGTCAACCTGGTATAGCTAACATGTATAAAAGTTTTTAGGTAAGGTCTACCTATATATACAAGTTTATTTCATCATTATTAAGAAGAGAGAGTTGAATTAAGAGAATAATTATAAATGGACATATACTTATTGACCACTCTACTTGAGGAATAAAGCTTTAGGGTTCAATACTTTCTTTGGAGCTCTAGTCTTGTCTTATGGAGAAGTATTTTGAATGACCAGGTAGGTTTCGTAGCCTAAAGCTGATTTGTCTTCGTTATCCTTACAAACCAAAATAATCTCTTATGAATCACCTTGGCCAAGGGAGATATTGAGGCTCATTAAGTTCTTAGTCAAAGGTAAGTATTACTAAATTTATTTCTCCTTTGTAAGAGTAGATAGATAATGCAGTATGTATTCTTCTCTTCTATGTATTAGGATTATATATACATTGATGTGAGTTTATGTTTTCTATGCATTTTTAGTTTAGTTATTGTTTATTTATTTTGTTCTAACCCCTAATTTATGCCACAAGCTTTGGTGTGCACTAGATTAATTTACTTTTCTTGTTATTAGAATAGTTTACTCTCTTATTTGTTATCATAAGTGAAATATCAAATCATATAAATATTTTAGGGTTGTTATGTGATTGTGTTAGTCTGTAGGTTTTAGAACCCTTCCTAGCATGATATGTTGTGACAAGTAATACAAGTGATCCCTTATTTAGTTCTAGTTCATCCCCATATTGGTCATGCTCCCACTTAACAAGTGTATACCCAATTTCAAGTGTAGGTGTCCTCTATCTTATCCAATCTAGGATTAATTCATGTACATCATGCAATTCTAATTGAATATAGAGCCTACTATAGTTCAAAAAGTATTAAGGTCTCTATCCCTCAAGTTATATCCAAAAGTATCTACTATATAATAAAGTCATGATTTACTCAGTTGAATATGGATCAATTGCATGGCACCCTTACTACCTATTGGATGAGAGTAAATGATGATATACCACCAAAGAAGGAAGCAAATTTTAAGATTGAAATGGAGACAAAGAAGAAGTTCTAAGGTAATAAACCCAAGGAAAATGACATTTATGATATAGATGAGGATGGACTAATTACTTAGATTTTGATTAAATTGAAAATAGGTTCAAGAAAGTATAAGGTTAAACTACCCCTAAAATTCTTTAATTGTGGAGAGGTGGGACATTTTTCTAATAAGTTCCCTCATAATTATAAGAGGAATGATGATGAAGAACATGATCAAGGTTATGATGATAGCAAGAGATAATTTAGGTTTGATAGAAGTAAAAAGGGATTTAGAAGGTTTGACAACAAGAAAAAGTACTATAAGGACAAGAAGAGTCTCTACACCAAAGAATATTATTGCTCATTAGATGAGAGTGATGTCAGTGACTCAAAGTATTATCATGAAGATGATGGTCTTTTTAAATATGAAGCCTTCTTCATGGCTGAGGAAGGTAGTTTCTCACATCAAACATAGTCTACTTGGAGTCATTCAAATGATTATAAAGATGAGGTGGACTATGAAATTGAATTGGTAAAGGCCCTAGAAGAATTGAATATTAAGAAAAATATTAACAAGAAGATGAAGTCAAAAATCAAAGACTATGAGGAGCAATACAATGAATTTAAGATAAGAATGAATGAAGATGCCAAGGAGCCTGAAGATATGGTGAAGCATCAATTATCAATTGGAAATCTTGTTTACAAGCTTGAAATTTAAAGAAGATGAGTGTTCAAGCTATGTAATTGAAAATGAGTCATTAAAATCTGAGTTAGAGAAGACATCTAGTAAGGTGAAGTCATTTGTGATATTTAAAAAGAGCTCAAGTGATCTAGAGAATATTTTGAGTGGTCAAAAGCATGCAAATGATAAAAATAGTCTTGGATATAAAGAAGAAATAGAGAATGCAACTCAAGACAATATGAATACTATTATGAACAAGGACAATCATACTTTAAAGAAAAACCATTAGACAATAAATTTAGGTGTTGGGATAATGAAGACAAATCAGATCAGATAACCAAATGCCATGAGGTACGTAAATTTTAATGGTTATTGTTATACTTATAATTAGTTTGGTCATAGAGTTAGAGAATGCAAGATACCTATTATAAATGAGTTTTCACAAAACTATGATGGGGGTCATCAGTCAAAAGGTGTAAACAATGTTAAGTGCTTCAACTATGTTAATGAGGGACACTTTGATAATCTTTGTCAAAATAAGGAAAGGCAAAGTAAGTCTTCTTCAAAAAGAATAGTTTGTTTTAGTTGTGAAGACATTGGACATATTGATATTTTTTGTCTAAATAAGGTAAGACAAGTTGAGTTTCCATCAAGGAGTATTGGTCATATTACTAAATTCTACAAGCAAAGGTCAATAAGGCATAACAAGTTTATTCAGGCTCTTAAAGTGCAAGAAATAAGGAAAATTAACTCATGGAGACCAAAGGTGGTAAGTATGAGTCATGGTGAGCTACAAGTCCAAGTAATCTATTTTATATGGTGGATAATGCTACATAAGTTGAAGAGTGTTAAGGGCTTTCATTTTTTTCTCATGTTGTGAATAAAGAGACCAAGTTCAAAGAGAAGACCAAGGTGCTAGTTGAAGCTAGTTTTGAGGTATGTATGGATCTATGTGAACATCTTGATATTGTTGAGAAATATTCATACAAAGAACATCAATTATTAGTGCTTAGTGATGAGGTTCAGAACTGCAAGGTTGATTCTTCAAATAAAAGTATATGTCAAGATTCCATAGTTGTTCCATCTGTTGTAAATTCAACATTAGAAGAGAATGAGAGTGATTTACAAAAGAAACCAATTGTCATAGTTTATAATGAGAAGAATAAGACAAAATAATTAAATATTATAGCTATAAGAGGATTCTAGTGGTTACTAAGGATATGTGGGCCACTCTTGGCTTCACTTTATTTTAGAGTATTGTGGTATAGAGGATGTCTTTATCTATGATTCTTGAGAGAATCATTTTAGTGAATAATAAAGTGTTTATATGGTGTTATTAATATGGTCCTAGAAGGCTATATATGAGTGTTTTCAATTGGAACAAGTATGCCTAGGTGGAAGATATGTTGTGGTGATGTCATAATTATATATGGTTAGTCTACAGGGTCAGATTGAAGGTTTTCAAGTGGTAAAAGAGGATTTATGATTTTTAAAGATGATATTTTTACATATAAAGTTTTTTTAACTTTATTCTAGTTTTCTCTGGGTGGTTTTATGGTATGAAGATATGTTGAAGTCAAATTTGATATTTTTAAGTACTCTCAGTTTTCTCAATTTTTACGAAAGGGCTAATAGGCCTAAAATGGGTTATAGAATGTATATGTTACCAATGGTTTTAAATCTCAAATATTGGTCCATAAGTGTGTGATGGATATATCTAGGTGTGAAAGAAGTTTTAAGGGTGTACATTGACTGAAAAGTGTTATGTTGACCTTGTTTATTTTGAGATTCTAGGGTTTTGGGCTTTTCTAAAAAAGTGGTTTTCCTTTTGAATTGAGGTCTAAGTATTCTTAATATTTTTAATGGGATAAATTGGTTATCAAATAAATATTCAGAAAGATATTAATGTTTGATTTTTTCAAATTATTCATGTTTTTGTCAAGATGGAGGCTTAATTAGCTAGTAGGTTTGTGAAGGAAGTATGTTTTAGAGGATGAGCTAGGTGATGAAAATTGGTTTAATTGAGTGGGAATATAAGAGTTATCTATATATGAAGTTTTGATTTTGGAAGGTAAGTATAATAAAAGTTGTGGGCTCTGCAAGTTCCAGGTAAGGCTATAAGGAATCTAAATAGGCCTAGTGAGAAGAAGAGTCATTTATGTCCAGTTTCTCCAAAAGATAAAGGTATGAGTATTTAAAGGAGAGTTATCAGGTTTTTTTAGATCATGTTTCCTATTTGGTGAGTGGCATGAATTTTTTTGGGTGGTCCTCGTGGTATCTTGAGATAAAAGGCTAGTAAAACTACATGGTGGTTCTTCATAGTGTGTGGAGATCTGAAGATGCTCAGGAGGTGAAATTGCTCAAAAATATTAGGGGGAGTCCCTCTTAGATGTTTATTGGTGAGTTATATCATATTTTAGTGTTTTTTTATGTTATTTCTTCATTTCTTGTAGTGTTTGGTTGAAGAAGAGTGTTGGCTTATTGCAAGAGGAAGTTGTTAAGGAAAGAAGAGGTAGGCTCAAGGTAAGGGGGAGTTTGTACTATATTTATAAGATAGCCTTCTCTTATTGGTATTATTTTTAGGTCCTCAAGATCATTTGGTGCCTAATTTATCATTTTGTCAAAGGGGGAGAAGGTTTCTTGTGAAGAGTGCTTGAAGAACAAGAAGGAAGATGAGTTGTATATTATTTTATGATGGGTGTTGACATCAATGACAAAGAGGGACTTTATTGGAGACTTTTTAATGATGTAATATTTATGTCATATATGTATCCAAGTGAGTGGATGAAGTGTCTTGATAGTCTAAGTAATAATGATAAAGTGTGCAATATGTTTATCCTAGTATGCTTGAAGTAGTCTTGGTTAATCTTTAGAGTTTGCATGGTTAAGGATGTTTAGGGATGAGTATGGTGATTTGATCATGTGTAATAGGTTCTATCAGAGGTAAAGGATGATTATAAATGTTATTTATTGTTTACATAAGTCGAATTCATTTAGTAGTCCATATTTTTCATCTAGACATTTTGGGTCTAATACTAGAAAATTTGAATATACAGTTTGATGACATCATAATTTCCACATGTAGATGAGTCAGGGGGATTTGGTTATATGGTTATGATAAAATTAGTCCCAATTTTCTATTATCTAAGTCTCAAGTCATGTGATTAATCATATCCAAATATATGTGTGTGTAAATTTGGGCTACCAAACATTTTGATAGTGTTTTCTATGTTCAAACAAAGCTGAGTAAACAATTTGGTGATGTCATATCTTGAACATATGAAAGTTTCAAGAGAAGATTGATATATGGATGAATTTTCATATGTGAGAATATATTATGTGATAAATATTATTTCATTTGACTAATCATGATAAAATATATGCAAGTACGAAGTTGGGCTCCCAATCATTTTGATAGTGTTTTCTCATAGCCAAATTTGCTTCTGGTAAGAAAAGCTAAGTAGGCATTTTGTTGTAGTAATATTTTTCATATGTGATAGTTTCATAATGAGTTTATCATATGGGTTTGTTTATTTTTATGACTAGTTTCTATGCACTAAGTTTCAAGTCATCCAATGATGCACATCAAAAGATATGCATGTACAAAGTTAGCCTTCTAGCCAGTTCTAGGCATAGTTGGCTTTGTGATAGAAAAATATGAGTGAGTATATTAATGGAATTATATATTACACATGTAAAGGTTTTGAGTATATTTATAAATGGTTGTATTTTCCTATGTGATTAGATCATATGGTCCAAATTTTTGATCATGCGTCTAAGCACATAAAACATTATTAACATCTAAAGTTGGCCTTCCAAGCATATTAAAATGGTTCCCATACTTAGTCCATTTTAAAAGAGATAAATATTAGGACTAAATGAAGATCTAATCATTCATGGGTGATCATACAGATTAATCTAATGGTGCGTATCAAATCAAAAATGTCAAAGTGATAGTTGTTTAATGATAGATAGAGGTAAAGATCGAGCTACTTCTAAGATCTGATGGTGAGTGGGTATTCATACTAATCAATATAAATGATGTGTATTGAGTGAAATGAGTTAAAATTTTCCAATATTTAACATAGATAAATATTGATCTATGTATAGGAGATTGATGGAGTATGTTTGTTCTAGGATGTTAGGAAGAAGTGAGATGAGATCAAGCTACTTCTAAGATCTGATGGTGAGTGGGTGTTCATACTAATCAATATAAATGATGTGTATTGAGTGAAATGAGTTAAAAGTTTCCAATATTTAACATATATAAATATTGATCTATGTATAGGATATTGATGGAGTATGTTTGTTCTAGGATGTTAGGAAGAAGTGAGATGATGCCAATTGTTCAAAGTTTAACTTTTAGGTAGTGATGCACAATGAGTTAAAGTTTGAATAAGATATATGGTGGGTGATTAATATAAGATGAGAGGGAATGAAATGAGTTTTAAGTTAGTAAATTTTAATTTTGACCCTTTGGATTTAAACATTCAAATTAGTGAAGGAAAAACTAGTGTTTAGTTTTTATATTATATCTTTTGATTTATGAAAAATTTGCTCATGGTGTAAAATGTGAATTTGTAGAGGAATCCAAGGTACATATAGAAATTTATATTTTAAGATATGAAAGTTTGCATAGTAAAATATATTAAGGTTCAAATTTGACTATGTTTTCATGCATTTTTTGAAAGTAACCCAAGAAGGGTATTTGAGCTATGCTTGATGGTATCTCGATGTTTAAAGGTGAACTAGATATTGGAGTATGTTATAGACTCCATGTGGACCATTTGTGTGAATTATGAAGTTTTGGATAATCATATACAGTATGAATAAAGGGTTATAATTTGACTATGTTTTTATTCATGATTACTATGTATACAAAGAGGTGGTTGAGCTAATTGGGGGTTAGCAAAAGAGTGCTATGATAGATGTTGGCACTTAAAGGGGACCTATAGATAATTTGTCTTGGGTCCATGATTGAAAAGTATTCTTGTGTTTTTAGTTTTCTTTATGAAGTTCTAAGTTGGTGAATAAGTCTCCATAAGACCTATAAGAGCTACAAGGGCCTAATTTAAAGGTGTAGCTACTTAAGGGTGACCCATGGATGCTATGGTTGACCTATGAAGATTGTTTTGAGTCATGTCTTGATGTGAGAGATTCATTAAGGGTTAAGGCATGCCTAATGACTAAGAAATATGTTGATATTCATGAAGGTTTTATAAATAGTGAAACTAAATGAAATGGTTTTTAGACTAGTGCAAATCTTATGGGTGTAGAGTGAGTGTTAAAGCAAAGAAGACATGATAGGTAGTGTGCCTATTGGATGAGTTGATGAGAAGAATTTTTTTATGATAATGTTTATAACTTGTAGGTCATATTTCTAATGTCAAAATAGTGTTTTTGTAGTTTGAGGATATGAAAATAGGTCTGAGTGTGCATATGAGGGCCGTTTGAGTGAAGAAATAGAGAGATTGTGGCATGCATATATGAGAGGCCTGTATGAGATAGAGAGGGAGTATGTGTAGGATTTATAAAATTAGAGATCCATCATTGGGTGTTTAAGACATTAGTTCTAAGGTTGAGGTGTTAACTTCATAGGAGGGTCTAAAGGACTTGATCTTCTTTAGGGGTAATTGTTACTTGTGAAATAGGTGTTTCACTAAAGGCCTTAGGTCAGAAGGACTTAACCAAGGTTGTTGATTAGAAGGACTAGATCAGTATATTATTTGTAATATCTTATAGTACAAGTATTCCATGTGTTGCAAGATTGAGAGTGGGTTTTATTCCCCATGAGGTTTCTCATAGGAACTATGTGTTGTGTGTTTGATATTGTATATACATTGAATGAATGAGCTCTCTTGTTAATGTTACTTGATCAAGTTGATGTATGCTTATTGTTTAATAATTTGAAAGTATTGGAATTGAAATTGAAATATTTGGGCTCACTTATTTAGCCCCTCTTAGTTATTTTACTTATAACACATGATGCAACTACTAGCCAAAATATTTCTCAAACCAATAAACTTATATTAAACGTACTTAACCAAGTGCATACATTTCAAAATAATAATGCAAATCAAATGACGCAAATGTAAAATCACATAATAAATTTCCAAACCCAAACTTACCATGCTCAATAGGGAGTGTAAAATCCTAATTCACCACACCCCCTTAGGGATTCACATAGTAAGCTCATACCACAACCCACACTTATAAAAATTATAGCAAACATTTGTAAAATGAATCTCTATTACCTCAAATTTCCAAAATTGACATAGGACGTATCACTCCCACCATAACTTATAATAAATATATGGATCCTACCTTGCATATAAAAAAATTTGTCAATCTTTACAAAGATTGGGTTAAGATTAATACTTTTGATGCCACTAAACTTTTAGCTAAAATACTTTCAGGAGATGCTTTAGTGATGTAGGGACATCCTATAAGGATCCAAAAAATGATCCAATTTTTTCTTGAGTTGGTATATTGGTGTTTTATAGTTTTTATAGGTCTTGAGTAGTCTATATGTGAAGTCTAGATGATCCTAAAGTGCATAAAATTTGAATTATAGTTTTCTCACCAAAAAAATCCTATTAGGATTTTGAATTCTTGTTAAGCCTTTAAAGGAATTTTATACAATTTGTATAGTGGAAAGACATGATAAGTTTGTATAAGTGTTTAGGCATGATAATAAGTTCATATAATAGTCATGAGACCAAATTCATTGTATTAGAAATGTTATGTTGTGAAAAGATCAAGAAAATGTAAGGTGACAAGTAACCTCTCCATGGGAAAGTTAGCCAAGAAATAGTTATGCATATTTATAGGGATATTGGAGTCAATGTTTATAGAGATTATTGATATTCCATTTTAACATATAGATGTATAAGGTATTGACAAGTTGGTATGAAGATATGATGGATGTTTTGTAAACTTTGTTGTATAAGGAAAGAATGCTGGCCCTACTTGAGGTCTTTGCTGTTATAGCTAATTGCATGTAATTGGTTTTGAAAGAATGAGATTGATATTAATTTTCAAGTTGATTGGCAATAATTTTATGTTTATTGAGGATAAATTTATAGAGATTAAAATAGAGAGAGAACCCTATTAACATTGTCATAAAATGCAAATTCTATTCTTGTATGAGTTAATTATTGTTACAGAGTATATTTTCTAAATAGATTATTAATGGAATTTTATGGATGGTTCTATAGTATTTTGATGAAATTATGAATGTGTATTGAAATTATAAATTAAGGGTTGATGGTAATTCATTTGGTAGTTTGATGTTTGTGAATAAAACCCCCTATTTCTTGGATTGTTTACTTTGACTAAAATTGAGTGTTCATTTTTATGCATGAAGTGGAATTGATTTCATTTGGAATTGTTTTTGAAATGAGTATATAGCTGGTTTTAAATATTTAATGTGTATACTTTAAGAAAAGACAATAATACTGATGGTGGTTTTGAAACTAGACATGGAAACCCTATTCCCTGTAGCAGAGCCTATATAATGTGACTGTGTATTTTGATTCCTTGAGAGGATTGATCAAAGAATAGAGATAAAATACACTGAAACATTTTTTAAGCGTGTATGATTCTATTGAAAATTTTTAATACCTTTTCTTTGATTAATAATGTGGTAAGAGTTGTCAGGTCTTAATACAGACCTGTAGAGTGATATTTTTTATCACAATCAAGTAAAGTTTGAGAAGGAAACCTAGGATAATAGATTGGGAATGTGAATCCAAAGAGTGGTGGATTGGTATAAGGTTAAGATAGACCTAAAACACCATTTATATAAATTTAAAACTCTTCAAAACATTCACATTGGATATTTATGTGCTTTTAGGTTAGATAGTGTTCATAAAAACCCTAAACTAGGTATTGGGTAATATCTTAAATTTTGATCATCAAAACCTCATAAAACTTTGTAGATTGAGTAATGTTATGATGATTTAAATTATTTTAATCTTTTTAATGACTTTAAAGATCTACAAGTATGGAATATAGAAGTTGGAGTGCATTAGGCCTAAGAGAAGACCTAATTGGGTAGGTCTAAAGATGGAAAGGGCACTTGAGAGAAGAGTTAGATCTATAAATTTATGCACAAATATTTTTGGTCAAGGGAAATAATAAATAATTTTTATATTTCCATAAATATTTATACTAAAGTATTTTGATCCATATAGGGCTACAAGGAGAGTGTAGAGAGTATGCAAAGTTGTGTAGTGTAAGGAGTTAAAATTTGAAAGATGTTGGTGAGTTGATAAGTAGAAAGTGAGGGTAATGAAACTAATTTATATAAGGATAAAAAAATAATAAGGTATAAGATAAATAGGTGTATCTCATCACCATTACATTAAGTGTGAATTTAAGAGTCATAGTCAAAGAAAGTGGTTTTAAAATTAAAGATAAGTGAGGGATTTGGTATATGATCTACATCATTTTGGTATCAAAGTGAGTAAAATATTCCTAGAGGATTATGAAAATATTTTAAATCATGTGTGTTGATGTAGTGGATTGCACTCGGAGTAGGAGGCCAAGCTCCTGCCTTCCACACACAACATTAGAAACTCCCCCCTCACCTGTGGGACTGGCGAAGCTGGAGGGGAGAGTCTCTAGGTAATGGCTAGCTCCCTTTGATGCATCTGAGTTGTTATAATAAGTGATAATATAGGTATATAGATATAAAATGGGGGGTGAAAAGGGAGAAGGATTACAGGAAAATAAATCTACTCTAAAAAGAGGTGATGCACCAAATGACTCAACCTTCTCACACTCACACTTGAAGTCAGAAAAATAGATATGTACACTTCAAACTAGCATAAGGACCAAGCTACAGGAAGCTTAATAGGGAGGCTTTAATGGAACACATAGAAAATAGAGACTCACCAAAGGTGCTATAGAAAGGCACACTGTATAGTAGATTCTTATGTCTCTACACTTATAAATATAGCTCTACTTGTTGCTTGCAAAAATGGCACCTTATAGACACTAGGTGTGTTGGTGTTAAACCTATGGAAGCATTAAGAAGCAATGACTAAACACAAACTAACACTCAGACACACATAGAGATATCTAACCAGCATAGAGGTAAAAAAGCATTTATTGATTTTAGGTGAAAATTTGCCAGGGCTTCACCTTACAAATGTGAAAAGATCCCCTTCCAAATGACAAGTCTATAATATATATATATATATATATATATGAAGAAAGGAGGCCTTTTGGTTCCCTTTTTACAAATGACCCATGTGCGCTCTGGGCATTGGGGAAAGGAGAGCCACTCAAAGGTAATGCTGTGTCAGCCCCTTACTTCAAGGTGAAATTATGGGCCACCATTTGTCTGTAAAAGACTCCTCCTTTAAGGCATTTTGTGTCTTACCTATACATTAATGTAGAATGGGGAAGATGAGTTACACCGGTCATCACCTATTTGTGCCTCTAGGTAATCAATTGGCAGACACTATTTCAACTGTAGATATAACTCACCTCCTTTTTGCCATCTGGGTTGCCTTCTCAATTTTTGCCCTTCGTCTCTCAAGTTAACTCTGCTAGTTCTTTGGCTTTCTGACTTTAGTCTTTGAATTCCTTCAAGTTCACGTCATTTGTTTGAAAACCAATAGTTACTCATTCTTGCAAAGTTTGACGTCTACGTGCCCATCGCTTTGAAACTCATAAGGTGCTTTGAATCATGAATATCGATGCATGATAGATTTCATTGAGTTTATGATGGTATACGTGGAAATATCTACTAAAACTATAGAAGCTTCAAACACCCTTGGAGAGTACCGTGAAAAATGATGCATGGTGACTTTTGCTCTCTTTAGTAGTTCATTAAGGCCCACTATTGTGTCCATGAGATAAAAGGGAAGAGGTGACAGATGCTGACACTTGTCAAATTCTATCAAGCCTTACAGGGATATGTGGCACATTTTTATTTCTTTAGAGAAAACATGTTAAAGCTTCTGCAGTTGTCACTTGGCACCTTTCACACTCTAGATTCCCTGGTGTGAAATTTGACATTTGCGGGCCTGTCACAGCTTGAAAACCAATGGCTAGTCTATCTTTTTAAATTTGATAGCTTCCAGGATGTCACCATCCTTGGAAAATTCCTTCAGGTTCTTTCACTTTTCCTTTATTTTGCACCCTCCCTAAGGGGAAGTGTCCCTTCAGCTCTGAAGAAATGCCCTTCATTTGGCTGGTTAGGAGCCCCCCACAAGGGCACCAACCCTTTGGCATACTTTTGTCTCTTCAGCCCTTTTTGTGGGCTTTTTTCTTCAAGCTTTTCTATAGACAATTTTCCTATAGACAAAAAGTTTGCAAAAATTTATCCTAGTTGCTTGCCATTCATTTGAGTTCTTTGGCTACAGCCTCCCTCAAATTCCTTTAGACTTTTTGTCTGAAGGAAATCCTTCAGAAAAAAAGTTTGAAGGAATTTGGGACTTTGCCTTAACAAAATTTTGAAAGGTTCAAACCACTCCTTTGATGCCTCTTTGAAGTGCTCCATGCCCTCTGCAAGGGCACCTGCCCTTCAGCTTTGGGATGTTCTTTTGAACCAAGCCATTGAACCAACCCATTAAACCAAAAATGGTTTAACGGTTCAATGGTTCAACACTGTGCACTAAGCCTTTATTGAACCAAGCCTTTAAACCTTTCCTACTTGAGCCAACCATTGAACTGGTTCAAGAGTTTAACACTATGCATCAAGCCTTTGAATTGTGTGTTAAACCAAGCTCATTGAACCGTCTGATGAACTGAGTGATTGAACCAACGCATTGAACCAAGCTGATGAACTTGCCATGAACTAATTGATTGAACTAAGATGATTGAACCAAGGCATTGAACTAAGTGTTGAACTCACCGATTGAACTAAGAGATGAACCAAGTGATTAAACCAAGTGTTGAACCAAGCGATGAACTGAAGGCGTTGAACCGGTTCGACAGTTTAAAGGTTTTAACTCTTAGGAAGATTATGTCATTGAACCACTCTTGAAACCTTTAGGAAAAGTGTCTTTTGAACCATTTTAGCTCTCTTTTCCTATGAATTTATTTAGATAAGAGTCTGAAGAAGCTTTTTAAAACCTTGCACCCTCTAAATTGGTTCTTCATCTATCAAAAGTTTACACCTATAGAGTTCATAGAAAATTCTTGGACTTGTGCAAAATGAAAAATGAATTGGCCTAAGACATTAGAGGAAGAAGGGGATCAATTTTTGGCCTTTTAGACCAAAACATGGTCAACAAATTGGTGACTCCTAGGGGAAGCATGCCTGCTATGCTTAAAATCTAGTTACCTCAAAATCTATTGGGCACAGGGTCAGATTGTAACTTAAAGATTAGTAATAGCTCTGATAAATCTAGAACCAATCACGAAGATTTACCTCAAAAGGAAACAAAATACACACAAAGCTAATAAAACTAATAACATGTGCAAAAAGAACTTAGGGAAAATAGGAGAAAAGTAATGAAAATATATACATGATGGAGAAGGGGCTCAGTGGTAATGCTTAAGATGTATCCCATTAACAGGGATATACAATTCTTCACCATCCAACCTAGAGAGTTGGAACGCAGTATGCTACTTACATTGAGTGATTACATACAGGCCACTCCATAGGGCATCAAACTTCACATGCTTTCTAGGGTTAGATCGGTCTTCATCCCATTTCAAGACAATGTCTCCTTCAGAGAAACCTTTTGATGAAGATTTCTTGTCAAAGTGTCTCTTCACTTGCAGTTGACAGCTGGTCATAGAAGCCATAGCCTAGTCCCTTATCTCTTGGAGTTCCATTAGCTTGCATAGCCTAACCTCCATGCTACTTCCTTCGTCTAACTACAGTTGGTGAGTGAGATCCAAGGCTGACAACTTGAGTGAAATGGGGAGCCTACCTTCCCTTCCATAGACGAGCGTGTATGGTGAGTTGCCAATTCCCTCTTTGGGGTGACCCTATCTGCCCATAGGGCTTATTTCAACTTGGCATGCCAAGTCCTCTAATTTTCCTCCATGGTTTGCTTGATGATCTTGATTAGGTTCTTACTTGTAGACTCTACCAGTCCATTACCCTATGGGTAGTAATTGGATGAAGTGCTGAGATATATACCATATCTCAATGCCCATTCACTTGTCTTGGTTCCCAAAAAAAATAATGCATTATCTAAGATTATGGTTTACAAAACCTTGAACCTTGCCACTAGATCCTCATAAAAATCCAAGACCACACTTTCATTGGCTTCCTTTAGAGCAACAGCCTCTACCCATCTTGTGAAATAATCCATGGCAGTTAGGACCCACTTGTGTCTAGCACTGGAGGGAGGATTAATCATCCCTATGAAGTCTAGGCCCCATTACATGAATGGCTGCTCCACTTGAAAAGGCTATGAAGGCATGACAGCCAACCATTGCTTCCCATCAAAAAGCATGCACTTTTGGCACTTTCTTACCTAGGCATGGGTATCCCTAAAAAGATTAGGCCAAAAATAGCTAGCTCTCATTATTCTTGCTATAGTAGCCATAGGAGCAAAATGACCACCGGCTGGTCCATCATGGAACTCAGACAGCACCCTGTCAGCCTGACTTGAGTCCAAGCATCTTAAAAAGACTCTTGAGAGATCCTTCTTGAATAGCACTCCATTAATCAGGGCATAAGGGAGACACTGGAGTCTGAAATACCTTCTCTTAGTCCTGTCAAGTGAGTGCGAGCACTCAACAGTGAGAAGGAAATGCCTCACATCTGATGTCCAATCCCTCATGATAGTTGGTTCTTTTGTTATAGCTACATCATGGATTAACAGACTATCTTCTTTTTGCTATTTGAAGTCTACAGTGAGGTGTTTACATAGGCCTCTCCCCCTTACCAATTTGGTGATCTTGATATCTACATCATATTCCATCACCTTAGTGATCCACCCTAATCTCTTCTCATTTAGATCTTAGTTGATCAAGAAATCCTTGATGCTGGGATGTGGAACTATGAGGTGAATTCTGCTATTGGCTAGCATGTGTCTGAATTTCTTCAGACTTTATATGACCGCCAAGACTTATTTTTCCACATATGTGTATTTGACTTCAAAACCTTCTAGGCCTTGGCTAAAAAATGCAATTGGTTGCTCAAGGTTATCATCACTTACTTGGGTAAGCATGGCAGAAATTACCTCTTCATTTCCAAAGGTGTAGAGGTTGAAATCTTTGGTGAAGTCAGGGATGGTCAAAGTAGGAGCCCGAGATATGGCCTGCTTGATTTCTTCAAAACTATATTTTCTCTGTGTTGTCCATGTGAACTCTTCATCCTTCCTTAGCATAGAGGTCAATGGATTGAACATCTCCACAAAATTTGGGATAAATTTCTATATGAAATTTATCTTATCGAAGAAGCTTTGCAAGCCTTTCTTGTGCTTGGGTAAGGACAGCTCCAAGATGGAGTGAACTCTATCTAGATCAATAGGCAAACCCTCTAAAGAAACAATGTGACCAAGGAGCTTCCCCTCGTGGATATCAAACACACATTTCTTAGGATTGAGAGAGATACCAAACTCTCTATACCACTTAAAGATCTACCTTAGGTGTTTTATGGGTTGGCTCACTTTCTTGGAAAAAACTGTCACATCGTCAAGATATACCAACATAGTCTTATTCATCAGGCCTTGAAAGGCCATGTCCATAGCTTGTTGGAAAGTGGCACTAGCATTAGACAGTCCAAAAGGAATTTTCCTATAAGCAAATGTTCCCCACTTGGTTGTGAAGGCTGTATTGTGCTAGTCATAGTCTTGCACTAGAATCTAGTTGTATCCTGAATACCCATCTAGGAGGGAGAAACGCTTGTTGCATGTCACCATCTAAAGGATCTGCTCTATGCTTGGGAGAGGATAATGGTATTTCAAAGAGACTCTATTGAGATCTCTAAAATCGATGCACAGTCTGATCTCCCCATTCTTTTTCTAGATAGGAACAAGATTTGCTAGCCAAGAAGAGTGTTTGATTGGAAACATTATCCTAGACTCAATCAATTTGGTGAGTTCCTTGTGCATGAGAGGCTCAATCATTGGGTTAACAAGCCTCTACTTTTACTTGATTGGTTTGGCACCTTCTTCTAGATTAATGGTATGCTAGGCCAAACTTGGGTCAAAACCCTTTAAATCACTATACTCCCAAGCGAAGATATCGGCAAATTCTTGGCACAACAAGATGAAGGCCTACCTTTCTTGGTCTATGCACACTTTTCCATGTGCAAGCAGCTTGTCTTTAAATATTTCCATTTTCTCATGGTGCTCTTCCTTTGTTGTAATGTATGCCTTGTCACTTCTCAATTGGTCATCTCCATTGAAGATACTCTCTAGAGTGACCAAACCTTTGGGGAGCTTATTGTTCTTCAGTTGAACAATTTAGCTGCCATATTGCTGATGTAGCTTTGCCTAGTTTTTTGCAGTGAATTCCACTTCTTCTTGTAGGAAGAGTGCTATTTGTTTATCACTATTGAACACATTACAGTTGGTGATGTTGTCAGGTATAGAGGGCAAAATCACTATTTTCAAGTGACATGAGCTATGGTCTCAGCCTATTTCCTGAGGAATATAAAATTAGGCACCAACTGCTGCCAGCCTATCTACTTGCTTGTTTTATTCTCTAGGAATGGAGGTGATATTGAAAGTGAAGAAATTTTCCACTAAGTCCCATACCCTATGCTTGTAAGACTTTTGTAGATAATTCTTCATCAAATTTTGGCCTCTTACTTGGTTGACAATCAACTCACTGTCACCAAACACTTGTAGCTCTTTGATTCCTCTTTTCCTCACCCACTCCAAACCATGGATGAGGGATTCATATTTTGCAACATTAGATGTGTAGGAAAATTGGAATTGAAAGGCTAAAAAATACCTCTCTCTTGAAGGAGAGACTAGCACCGCTCCACCATAGCTCCCAACTTACTCCTTGAACCATCAAAAAATAACTACCATAGACCTCAACTTTCCTGGCTAGCCTTCATCAGATTTGGTAAAAATGTACCCTCTTCATGCATGCAATAAATTCCAAGGCCTACCTCTTATATGAATTTATAGGGATCATGCTCGAAGTTATCACTTCCCCATTCATCTAAGAGTAGGTCTGCAACTCCTTCATAGGTAGAGGATGGAGATTGGTCTGCTTGGAACTCTTCTTGGTCAATGATGGCATAGATGACATTTGTTGCCTTGAGCAAGTAAGGTTCCAGATGATCTCTATGGAGTGGTTCAAATTCAATCTTGACTTTAGTCCCATACTTGGTTCTAAAAACTAGATAAGACCAATTTGCTGCTAAATAACCACCTATCTTGGATGTAAAATCCCTGGATAAGTAAATGGCTAAGTACGGAGGGACATCTGCCACTACCATGTCATGAGGAATTGAGAAAGTCAGGCAAGCATGTAGCGTCAAGCTCAAACCTCATACCACCCCAATTGTCTTTGCTAGGGTTCCATCCAGCTGCAAGACTCCCTTAGTCATTTCTTCATATTTCAAGCCTAACTTGTCGGCTATGCATTTGGGCATCACCAAGGTGCTTGATAGGCTATCAATGATGAAATTATGTACCAAGAAATCTCCTATGACCAAGGACACATAAAAGGGAGGAACCTTTTCTTCCTTTCAAATCTGACCTAAGGTAAAAGGCTATCCATTCATGATCAAAATGTTATTAGCTTTTGCTAAGACAACTCATTCATTTAGCTCATGTAATTCCTTTTGTACCATGTCTTTCTGCCTTGGTATTGATAGAAAATCCCAAAAGGAGATGTTCATGTGCAGCTTCTTCATCTGGTTAACCACATTGACTCGAGGGTTGCCTTCTTCAAAAATTTCTTTAGAATTATTTATAGCCTAGGGTGCAAGCTGAGGAGCTGAGGGAACAACTGATGGTCTAAAACTTGGGACTTTTTAATTTGTGTGTGATGAAGAAGGCATTGTTGACACCTAGGTAGCATCCTGAGTTTCTTCCATTACTCTCCTTTTGAATCTTGTGTTGTCTGCAACATAGTCAACCTGATTGTCTACATCACCCACATAATTAATTGAATAGAATTCTTCTTCCAAATGATTCATGAGGGTAAAATTAGGCTAGGCGTGACTGCTGCTCATGCTGGGTTGCATTAAAACCTTAAAACCTTGGGAATGGGTGGCTACCTAATTTTATTGCATATTTGGGCAATAACCCATCATCTCATTTGTATAAACAACCTGTTCTTAACCATATCGCATGGTCAAACAACTTGGCTGTTCCTACACCAAATTATTTTAAACGGGCACCATGACCTTAGACGATGAAGGGGTGCTTGGGTTGTAGCCTTGAAAGGGTCTAGTTTGAGTAAGCTGACCTTGTCCTTGATTGTAATTTTGGAAAGGGGGTCTAGGAGCTTAACCATACTACTGGTATCCTTGATTTGGTTAGTTACTTTGGCTTACTACCTTTTAAGAGCCACAAGTTCATTTGACATACTTTGCAACAGACTCTTAACTTCATGAAACTCATTGGATGGAGCAGCAACTGGTTTCTCTATGCTGGGTAGAAGAGCTAATGTGGGAGTAGTGATTTGAATTAGAGGTAGCATTTTAGGAAAAAGTGGCATATGGGGTCTAGGGGCTATCTTCATAGCCTACACTAAGCAATTTTTAGCTGCTATGGCTATGTCATAGGTGGTAGGTAGCACATGTCCTCCCATGGATTGTATCATAACAGCGATATCACTATTCAATGCTCTTAAGTAATACAAGAAAGCATAGCTAGGAGTAGGTTTTACCAAAATGGGGATTCTATCCAACGTCTTCTAAAAATGAGCATTGAAATCTTGCATATATTCATGTGGGGATCTTTTCATGGTAGTCAGCTAATCAGCAAGTGAGAGGTGGTCGCTCTTTTCTCCAAAATGGTCTATCAAGTGAGTGCCCAATTCATTCTAAGAATTGATTTAATTTATAGTCAAAGTCCCATACCAGTCAAGAGCTTTGCCCTTGAGAGACAATGCTAGCAGTCTAATTTCAATGTTTTCCTCAGTGACATTGTGAATATTGCAGAGGTTGGCAATATTTTTGATGTGCTTGATGACTATAATGGGTCCCTCTCCATCAAAGTAAGGCACACTTTTGAGGGCTGATCTTGGAATTGGGTCATAACATTAGAGATTCAAGGGGCTCTGACCACAAAAAGTCACAAAGGGTAATGCCATAGCTGGGATGGGATGTAACTGTAGCCCTACTGCGTATGTGTTCCTTACAACAGATCTGGGAAGGAGGTTTTTTGAATAAGGATGGGTCCTCTCAAACCTCAATCTTTTTATTGAGTTCAAATGCAATTCAATAAATTCGAAAGGGACACCCTTAGAAGCAGACTATGTGGTGACTTTAGGCATAGGAAGTCAGACTGGTCTTTGATTAGGAAATGAAGTTCTCACCAGTGGAGGTGCTAGATGATGAAAATAGTTGACTTGCTATAATAAGACCAACATCAATCCTAAAACCTTACTGAGTGTAAAATTGAGTCCCACTGGGCGTGCCAAAAACTATTGATGCAGTGGATTGCACCTAGGGTAGGAGGCCAAGATCCTGCCTTCCACACGCAACAATGGAAACTCCCCTCTCACTTGTAGGACCAGTGAAGCTGGAGTGGAGAGTCTCTAGGTAAGGGCTATCTCCCTTTGATGCATTTGAGTTGTTCTAATAAGTGATAATATAGGTATATAGATATAAAATGGGGGGGGGGTGAAAAGGGAGAAGGATTACAGGAAAACAAATCTACTCTAAAAAGAGGTGATGCACCAAATGATTTGACCTTCTCACACTCACACTTGAAGTTAGACAAACACATATGTACACTTCAAACTGGTAGAAGGACCAAGCTACAGGAAGCTTAACATGGAGGTTTTAATGGAACACACAGAAAATAGAGACTCACCAAAGGTGATGTAGAAAGGCACACTGTATAGTAGCTTCTTTTGTCTCAACACTTCTAAATACAACTCTACTTGTTGTCTACAAAAATGACACCTTATAGACACCAAGTGTGTTGGTGTTAAACCTGTGGAAACATTAATAAGCAATGACTAAACACAAACTGACATTCAGACACACATAAAGATATCTAACTAGCATAAAGCTAAAAATGCATTTATTGATTTTAGGTGAAAATTTGCCATGGCTTTGCCTTACAATTGTGAAAATATCCCCTTCCAAATGACAAGTCTACAATATATATAGGAAGAAAGGAGGCCTTTTGACACCCTTTTTACAAATGACCCATGTGTGCTCTGGGCATTGCGGAGAGGATAACCGCTCAGAGGTAATGCTGTGTCGGCCCCTTGCTTTAAGGTGAAATTATGGGCCACCATTTATCTACAAAAGACTACTCCTTTAAGGCATTTTGTAGCTTGCCTACTCATTAATGCAGAATGGGGAAGATGAGTTACACTGTTCATCGCCTATTCACGCCTCTAGGTAATCAATTGGTAGACACTATTTCAACTACAGATATAACTCACCTCCTTTTTGCC
This sequence comes from Torreya grandis, assembly GCA_037957365.1. Taxonomy (NCBI): domain Eukaryota; kingdom Viridiplantae; phylum Streptophyta; class Pinopsida; order Cupressales; family Taxaceae; genus Torreya; species Torreya grandis. Next base: position 7,498,825 of record JARHVA010000119.1, on the reverse strand, counting down.
ATATGGGCTGCCTTCTTAGTTTCTACCCCTTCATCTCTCAGGTTAACTCTACCAGTTCTTTGGCTTTCTAGACTTTAGTCTTTGAATTCCTTTAAGTTCATGTCATTTATTTGAAAACCAATAGTTACTCATTCTTGCAAAGTTTGATGTCTACGTGCCCATCACTTTGAAACTCACAAGGTGCTCTGAACCATAGATGCCAATGCATGGCAGCTTTCACTAAGTTTATGATGGGATACATGGTAGTATCCTTTAAAACTATAGAAGCTTCAAATACCCTTGGAGAGTAATACAAAAAATGATGTGTGGCAGCTTTCACTCTCTTTAGCAGTTTGTCAGGGCCCATTATAGTGTCTGCAGGACAAAAGGGAAGAGGTGATGGGTGCTGACACTTGTTGGCTTTCACCGAGCCTTACAAGGGATATGTGGCACATTTTGCTTTCTTTAGGGAAAACATGTCAAAGCTTCCGCAGTTGCCACTTGGTGCCTTCCACACTCTAGATTCCCTAGTGTGAAATTTGACTTTCGTGGGCCCGTCATAGCTTGAAAACCAATGGCTAGTCTATCTTCTTAAATTTGATAGCTTCTGGGATGTCACCATCCTTGGCAAATTCCTTCAGGTTCTTTGGCTTTTCCTTTGTTTTAGACCCTCTCAAAGGGGAAGTGTCCCTTTGGCATTGAAGAAATGCCCTTCATTTGGCCGGCTGGGAGCCCCCCATAAGGGCACCTGCCCTTTGGTGGCTTTTTGTCTCTTTGGCCCTTTTTGCAAGATTTTTTGCTTCAGGGTTTTCTATAGACAATTTTCTCATGGACAAAAATTCCATGAGAATTTGTCCTAATTGCTCGCCATTCATTCGAGTTCTTTGGCTACAGCCTCCCCCAAATTCCTTCAGTCTTTTTGTTTGAAGGGAATCCTTTGAATAAAAAGTCCAAAGGAATTCAGGACTTTGCCTTAACAAAATTTTGAAAGGTTTAAACCACTCCTTTATTGCCTCTTTGAAGTGCTCCATGCCCTCCGCAAGGGCACTTGCCCTTCGACTTTGGGACACTCCTTTAAAGTAAGCCATTGAATCGACCCATTAAACCAAAAGTGGTTCAATAGTTCAAGCCTTTGTTGAACCAAGCCTTTAAACCTTTCCCGCTTGAACTAACTATTGAACCAATCTATTGAACCGGTTCAATAGTTCAACACTACACACTGAGCCTTTAAATTGTGCATTGAACCAAGCTCATTGAATCATCTGATGAACTGTGTGATTGAACCAATGCATTGAACCAAGCTGATGAACTTGTCAATGAACTGATTGATTGAACTAAGCTAATTGAACCAAGGCATTATACTAAGTGGTGAACTCATTGATTGAACTAAGTGATGAACAAAGTGATTAAACCAAGTGAGTAATTGCTGAGTGAACCAAGCGTTGAACTCGCTGATTGAACCAAGTGATGAACTGAAGGCAATGAACTAGTTTGATGGTTCAAAGGTGCTAACTCTTGGGAAGATTATGTCATTGAACCACTCTTCCAACCTTAAGGAAAAGTGTCTTCTAAACCATTTTAGCTCTCTTTTCTTATGAATTTCTTTAGATAAGAGTCCAAAGAAGCTTTGTAAAACCTTGCACCCTCTGAACTGGTTCTTCATCTATCAAAATTTTACACCTACAGAGTTCATAGAAACTTCTTAGACTTGAGCAAAATCAAAAATGAATTGGCCTAAAATAACAGAGGAAGAAGGGGACCAATTTTTGGCCTATCAGACCAAAAAATGGTCAACAATGTATTTTAAGGTGCATTTTAGGATAAGGAACCAAGGATAGTGTTCTACAGAGAGAGTCAGTAGGGATGATGATTTGGTCAAGAAAGGGATGGACCAAGTGACACAATTGATTGATCCATTGGTTATGAGGATGGAAGCTAGTGAATATGCTCTCAAAGAGAGAGAACAAAGAGTAGGAATATAGAAAGATGAAATAAATTATAGGAAACAAGGTCAAGTAACTCCATTACAACTAAGACTAAGTGAGAGAGGGAATGAAGAGGTGGTTTAAGAGAGACCACAAGTTCATGTATAATTAGGTCAAGAAGGCATGGGAGTATAGCACCATGAAAGGTAGGTTAGACCATTTATATATAGAATATTGAGAAGAGAATAAGGTCTTATGATACATGAACCAATGCAAATATTTTAGGGACAATGTTGGCATTGTCATAGAGAGGGACATAGGGTAGCAAAGTGTCAAATGAATGTTACCAAAATTATGTAGCAACAAAGTGTAAGAGAGGTGAATGAGGAGAGAAGACATGAAATTAATGAGTCTTTACTCATGAGGATAATACTATTATAGTAGATACAAGTCAAAAAACTAGCCTAAAGGAGAAGCCTATTCAAAATTAGATGCAAGATAAGAGGTAAAGTTTGTAATTTGGTAATTGATGGATGTAGTACTAATACTATTTTGTCTTTCGAGATGGTGCAAAAGCTAGGCTTTAGAAGGATGTCATATCCAAAAATGTATAAGGTTTCATGGGTTAAAAAGGATCATAAAATCCTAGTAAGTAAACAAAGTTGGATTGAATTTAAGATAAGAAGATATAGAGATGAAGTGTTATGTGACATTATGCCCATAGATGTTTGTCACTTGTTGTTAGGGAGACCATGGTAGTTTGATATGCATGCTATACATGATGGTCAAGGAAATACATATAACATTAATTAATTTAGAGAAGTACATATTCTAGTCCCATTGAATGGTGAAGAAGAAAGAAGAGATGAGAGGATAATGATGATGCAGTATTCGAGTCAAACAATGGAAAATTTGGGTTTGGTTAAAGAACTAAAAGAAGAAGACAAGGTAAGTTGTCTTGAGTTGGTTGATATGAGGAGTGAAGAATGTAAAGTGGTAGTAAGTAGTTTTAAAATGAAGACATAACACCCAAGAGAGTGATCAATCATGAGGATAGTCAAAGTAAGCATGGTAGATAAGCTTATAATGAAGATGATAGCAGAATAGGGGTGGAGATTGTAGCTAAGATAGATGAACAATGTTTTGGGATGAACACCAAACAAGTGAAGAGGTTAGATATTGAAATGTCTAAGGAGGTAGCTTGAGAAAGAGACATGAAGGCTCCAATTTTTGTGTCTAATGAGTTGTTTTGTGATGAAAATGTAGGTAAAGATAAGGCATCCAAAGGAGAAATGGTAGATGAATATAAATGTTTGAAAAAAGTATTGAACAAGAGAAGGATGTTAAAGAGTTGGGAAATATACAACAGGCCTATGAACAAGATGACTATGTAAGAATGACACATCAAGGAAATGGGATAGTGAAAATGAGAGTGCATCCCTTGCATATGAAGGAGATAGAGAGAAACCATAGTGATGATATACAATAACAAAGTATGAGTTTACATAAGCATGATATAATAAAGGACCAAGAAGATGTTGCATGTGAAATGGAATGGGTAGCACAATAAACATGGATAAAGAATGCATATTTCATACTTGTAATAGTGATTAATGATAGAGTTAAAGAGAAGATGAATCAATTTGCAAAAGATGAAAAGTGTTATACACCAGAAAATCAAGAAGAAGATGGCAACATTTATGTTTTGTTTAACAATTTTGTTTTGTGTGAAGAAATGCTCTTGAGGAAGATGAACTAAATAATGACTAAATGTGGGGCCGAAGAAAATGTTCACATATATGAGAGGTAAGTATAAGTAAACACCTTCAATGAGAAGGCTCAATGTAAATATATAGGAGCATCTACCAAGTGGATCACCAAACACCTATGGAAAGATTCATTTTTAACCTGGTAGTATGATGTAGGGGCATCCTATAAGGACCCCAGAAATGATCTAATTTTTTCTTGATTTGTTTTATGTGTTTTATAGGTATTAATTAGTGTATATATGAAGTCTAGATGACCCTAAAGTGCATAAAATCTAAATTATAATTTTCCTGCCAAAAACTCCTTTTGGGAATTTGAATTTGAATTCTTGGAGTTAGTTTTTAGAGAGTTGATTGATATTCCATTCAAAAAAATGGATGTATAATTTATTTACAAGTTGGTATGAAGATATGATGGATGTTTTGTAAACTCTGTTGTATAAGGAAAGAATGCAGACCCTATTTGAGGTCTTTGCTATTATAGCTATTTGTATGTGATTATTTTTGAAAGAATGAAATTTATATTTGTTTTCAAGTGTGATTGGAAAAAAACTATATGTTTATTGAGGATAAATATAGAGAGATTGAAATATATAAAGATAACCCTATTAACATTTTCATAAAATGTAGGTTCTATTCTTGTATGAGCTAATTGTTGTTACAGATTGTATTTTCAAAAATAGATGATTAATATAATTTTATGGATGGTTATATAATATTTTGATTAAAAAATTAATTTGTATTGAACTTATAAAGTAAGGTTTTATATTAATTCATTTAGTATTTTGACATTTGTGAATAAAACCCCTATTTCTTGGATTATTTACTGTGACTGAGACCAAGTGTTCATTTCTATGCATGAAGTGGCATTGATTTAATTTGAAATTGTGTTTTCACTGATTATATAAGTGTTTTTCACTATTTCATGTGTAAAATTGAATAAAATACAAGAATACTAATGATTGTTTTGAAACTAGACATGGAAACATTGTTTCATGTAACAGAGCCTATATAAGATGATTATGTATTTGGATTCTTAGAGAGGATTGATCATAGAATCAAGTGAAATAAATTGTAAAATTTTGGTAAGTGTGTATGAGTCTATTTAAAGTTGTTAATGCATTTTTTTATTAAGAATGTGATAAGAGTTGTCAAGTTTTAATACAGACCTGTAGAGTGACATTTTCTATCACAGTCAAGTAAAGTTTTAGAAAGAAACCTAGGATAATAAATTGGGAATGTGAATCCAAATATTCATGGATGGGTATAATGTTAGGATAGACCTAAAAAAATATTTAAAACATTCACAATGGATATTTATGTGCTCTCATGTTAGTGTTCAAAGAAACCCTAAACTAGGGTTTGAGTAATATCTCACCTTTTGACCATCAAAACCTCACAAAAATTTGTATAATGAGTAATGTTAATATGAATTAACTGATTTTCATATTTTTAGGGAGTTTACAGATCTACAAGTATGGAATATAGAAGTTGGAATGCATTAGGCCTAAGAGGAGACCTAATTGACTAGGTCTAAAGAAGGAAACAAGACTTGGGAGAAGAGTTAGATATCCAAAATGGATACACAAGTATGTTTTTTTAGGGAAAAAAAAAAATAAGTTTTATATTTCCATAAATAATTTTAATTTTTCTATGCTAAATGATTTTGAGTCATATAGGGATACAAGGAGAGTGTAGAGAGTATGCAAAGTTGTGTCATGAAAGAAGTTAAAAGTTGAAATATGTTGGTGAGTTGATAAATGGGAAGTAAGGGTAATGAAACCTATTTGTAGTAGGATCAAATAATAGGAAATTAAAAGGCAACTAGGTGTTTCTCATCACCATTACATGAAGTGTGAATTTAAGAGTCATAGACAAAGAAAGTGGTTTTAGAATTAAGGATAAGTGAGGAATTTGGTATATGCTCTACATCATTTTGGTATTAGAGAGAGTAAAATATTCTTAGAGGATTGTGAAAAGATTTTTAATTAGGTGTTTTAAGGTGCATTTAAAGATAGGGAACCAATGAAATTATTCCATGAAGAGAGTTAGTAGGGATGATGATTTGGTCAAGCAAATGGTGAACCAATTGACATAGTTGATTGATCCATTGGTTATGAGAATGGAGTCTATTGGAGATGATATAATAAATATATAAAAAAGAGTAGGAATAGAGGAAGATGAAAGAGATGATAGGCATCAAGGTCAAGTAACTCTATTGTATCCAATAGTAAGTGAGAGAGAGAATGAAGAGGTGGTTCAAGAGAGACCACAAGTGCATGTAACAATAGGTCAAGAAGGCATGGGAGTACAACACCATGTAAGGTAGGTTAGACCATTTGTATATGGTATACTAAGAAGAGAATAATGTCCTATGAGACATGGACCAAGGCAAATATTTCAAGGACAATGTTGGCATTATCATAGAGAAGGACATAGGGAAACAATGTGCCCAATGAATGTTAGTAGAAGTATGTAGAAATAGAGTACAAGAGAGATGAATGAGGAGAGAAAAAATGAAAGGAATGAGTCTTTACTCATGAGGAGAATATGATTTTAGTAGAGGCAAGTCAAATAACCAACCTAAAGGATAAGCTTATTCAAAAGCAGATGTAAGACAAGAGGTAAAGTTTGTAATTTGGTAATTTATGGAGGTAGTACTAACAATAGTGTGTCTTTAGAGATGGTGAAAAATTTGGGATTGAGAAGGATGCCACATCCACAAATATATAAGGTTGCATGGGTTTATAAGGGTCATTAAATCCTAGTAAGTTAACAAAGTTGGGTTGAATTCAAGATAAGAGGATATAAAAATGAAGTGTTATGTGACATTATGCCCATAGATTCTTGTCACTTGTTATTAGGGATACCATGGTAGTTTGATAGGCATGCCATACATAATGGTCAAGAAAATATAGATACCATTAAGTAACATGGAAAAGTACACATTCTATTCCCATTGAAGGTTGAAGAAGAAAGAAGAGATAAGAGGATAATGATGATGCAGTATTAGAGTCAAGTAATGGAATGTTTGGGTTTGGTCAAAGCACCAAAGGAAGAAGATAAGGTAAGTTATCTTGAGTTGGTTGATATGAGGAGTTAAGATTGTAAAGTAACATCAATTAGTTTTGAAAATAAGGAAGACATAACACCTAAGAGAGTTCTTAATCATGAGGATAGTCAAAGTAAGCATGGTATCCAAGCTTATGAGGAAGATGATAGCATAATAGTGATGGAGATTTCAGCTAAAATGGATAAACAATAGTTTGGGATGAACACCAAGAAGGTGAAGGGGTTAGATATTGAAATGTATTAGGAAGAAGCTCAATAAAGATCCATAAAGACTCAAAATTTTGTGTTTAATGAGTTTTTTTGTGATGAAAATGTAGGTAAAAAGCATGCAGCCAAAGGAGAAATGGTAGGTGAAAACAAATGTTTGAAAAAGAGTCTTAAACAAGATAAATATGTCAAAGAGTTGGGAAAATATACAATAGGCCTATGAATAAGATGACTATGTAAGAATGACACATCAAGGAGATGGGAGATTGAAAATGAGATTACAACCCTTGCATATAAAAGAGATAGAGAGCCATCATAGTGATGATATACAACAACAAAGTATGAGTTTATATAACCATAAGGTAAGCAAGAACCAAGAAGATGTTGCATATGAAATGGAATGGGCAACACAAGCAACATGGATAAAGAATGTAGATTGCATACTTGTAGTAGTGATTAATAATAGAGTTAAGGAGAAGATGAATTAGTTTCAAAAAGAGGAAAAGTGGTATACACTAGTAAAGCAAGAAGAAGATGGCAGTAGCTATGTTTTATTTAACATTTTTGTTTAATGTGTAGGTATGATATTGAGGAAGATGACTGAATAATTCCTAAATGTGGGGCACTAGAACATGTCCACCTATATGAGAGGTAAGTAAAATCAAACACCTTTAATGAGGAGGTTCAATGCAAATAGATAGGAAAATATACCAAGTTGATCACCACACACCTATGGAAAGATTCCTTTTCAACTTGGTCATATGATACAAGGGAATCCTATAAAGACCCCAAAAATGATCTAATTTTGTCTTAAGTTGGTCTATAGGTTTTTTTATAGGTTTTATATGTCTTAAGTAGTCTATATGTGAAGTCTAAATGATCCTAAAGTGCATAAAATTTGAATTATAGTTTTCCCACCAAAAAATCCTTTTGGGAATTTGAATTCTTGTTAACCCTTTAGAGGAAATTTTTGCAATTTGTGAAGGTGGCAAGATATGATAAGTGTTTCTAAGTGTTTAGGCATGGTAATATGTTCAAAAAATAGTCATTAGACCAAAGTTATGGTACTAGAAATGTTATATTGTGCAAAAATGAAGAAAATGTAAGGTGACAAGTAACCTCTACATGAGAAAGTTGGCAAAGAAATAGTTATGCATCTTTATAGGGATCTTGGAGTCAGTTTTTAGAGAGTATCTTGATATTCCATTAAAACAGATGGATTAGAAGGTATTTACAAGTTGGTATGAAGATATGATGGACGTTTTGTAAACTCTACTATATAAGGAACAAATGCAAACCTTATTTGAGGTCTTTACTATTATAGCTAATTACATGCAATTGATTTTTAAATAATCAGATTGATATTGGTTTTCAAGTTTGGTTGGAAACAACTATATTTTGATTGAGGATAACTTTAGAGAGATTAAAATAAAGAGAGAGAACCCTATTAACATTGTCATAAAATGCAAATTATATTCCTATATGAGTTAATTATTATTACATATTATATTTTCCAAAATAGATGATTAATGGAATTTGATGGATGGTTATATAAAATTTTGAGGAAATTTTGAATGTGTATTTAAATTATAAATTAAGGGTTGATAGCAATTCATTTGGTATTATAACATTTGTGAACAAAACCCCTTATTTCTTGGATTATTTACTATGACTAAGACTGAGTGTTCATTTATATGCATGAAGTGGCATTGATATAATTTGGAATTGTGTTTGAAATGAGTCTATAGATTATTTTCATTGTTGAAGGTGTAAAATTGAAGCAAAGAGAAGAATACTAATAGTGGTTTTGAAACTAGACATGAAAACCCTGTTTCTTGTAGTAAAGCCTATATAAGGTGACTGTGTATTTGGATTATTGGAAAGGATTGATCATAGAATCAAGTTGTAATATCTTATAACTCTTTGGTAAGAATGTATGAATCTATTTAAAAATTTTAATGCCTTTATTTATTAATAATGTGGTAAGAGTTGTCAAGTCTTAGTACAAACTTGTAGAGTGACATTTTCTATCACAACCAAGTAAAGTTTGAGAAGGAAACCTAGGAGAGTTGATTGGGAATGTGAATCCAAAGATTTGTGGATGGGTATAAGGTTATTATAGACCTAAAACACCATTTACATAAATTTTAAATTGTTTAAAACATTCACTTTGGATTTTATGTGTTCTTAGGTTAGACAATGTTCATAGAAACCCTAAACTAAGGTTTGAGCAATATCTCACATTTTAACCATCAAAACCTCAAAAAACTTTTTATACTAAGTAATGTTAATATGATTTACCATATTTTCATAGTTTTAGAGAGTGTATATATCTATAGGTATGAAATACATATTTTGGAGTGCATTAGGTCTAAGAGGAGACCTAATTGAGTAGGTCTAAAGAAGGAAAGGGCACTTGGGAGAAGAGTTAGATCTCCAAAATTGATACATAATTATGTTTTGTCAAGGGAAACAATATATAAGTTTTATATTTCCATAAAAAAATGTATTTTGTCTATACTAAACTATTTTGAGCCATATAGGGCTAGAAGGAGAGTGTAGAGAGTATGTAATGTTGTGTAGTGAAAGGAGTTAAAAGTTGAAATATGTTAGTGAGTTTATAAGTGGGAAGTGAGGGTAATGAAACTAATTTTTAGTAAGATCAAAGCAAAGGAAGGTACAAGATAACCAGGTGTATCTTATCACCATTACATGAAGTGTAAATTTTTAGAATTAAGGATAAGTGAGGAAGTTGGTATATGCTCTACATCATTTTGGTATTAGAGAGAATAAAATATTACTAGAGGATTGTGAAAATATTTGACATCATGTGTTTTGAGGTGTAGTTTAGGACAAGGAACCAAGGATAGTGTTCCATGGAGAGAGTTAGCAAGGATAATGATTTGCTCAAGCAAATGGTGGACCAAGTGACACAATTGATTTCTTTATTAGTTATGAGGATGGAGGATATTGGAGATGCTCTTAGAGAGATAAAAAAGAATATGAATAGAGGAAGATGATAGAGATGATATGTAGCAAGGTCAAGTAACTCCATTTTATCCAATAGTAAGTGAGAGAGTGAATGAAGAGGTGGTTTAAGAGAGACCATAAGTGTATGCAAAAGTTGGTCAAGAAGGCATGATATTAAAATACCATGAAAGGTAGGTTAGACCATTTGTATATGGAATATTAAGAAGATAATAAGGTCCTCTAAAACATGGACCAAGGAAAATATGTCAGGGATAATGTTGGCATTGTGATAGAGAGGGAAATAGGGTAGCAGAGTGTCTAATGAATATTAGCATAAGTATGTGACAACAGAGTGAAAGAGAGGTGAGTGAGGATAGAAAACATGAACGGAATGAGTCTTTATTCATGAGAAGAATACTATTGTAGTAGAGGCAAGAAAAATAACCTACCCAAAGGAGAAGCCTATTAAAAACTAGATGCAAGACAAAAGGTAAAGTTTATAATTTGGTAATTTATGGAGGTAGTACTAAAAATTTTGTGTCTTTAGAGATGGTGTAGAATTTGGGATTGAGAAGGATGCCACATCCATAATAATATAAGGTTGCATGGGTTTAGAAGGATCATAAAATCCTAGAAAGTAAACAAATTTGGGTTGAATTCAAGATAAGAGGATATAGAGATGAAGTGTAATGTGATATTATGTCCATATATGTTTGTCACTTGTTATTAGGGAGACCATGGTAGTTTGATAGGCATATCATACATGATGGTCAAGAAAATACATATAAAATTAAGTATCATAGAGAAGTACACATTCTTGTCCCATTTAAGGGTGAATAAGAAAGAAGAGATTAGAGGATAATGATGATGCAGTATTGAAGTCAAGACATGGAAAGTTTGGGTTTGGTTAAAGCACTAAAAGAAGAAGAAAAGGTAAGTTATCTTGATTTGGTTGATATGAGGAGTGAATAATGTAAATTAATAGAAAGTAGTTTTGAAAATAAGGAAGACATATCACCTAAGAGAGTGTTCAAGCATGAGGATAGTCAAAGTAAGCATGGTATCTAAGCTTATAAGAAGATGATCGTAAAATAGTGGTAGAGATTGCAAATAAGATGGATGAACAATGGTTTGGGATGAACACCAAGCAAGTGAATAGGTTAGATATTCAAATGTTTTAGGAGGAAGCTCAAGAAAGATCCATGATGGATCCAAATTTTGCATCTAATGAGTTATTTTGTGATGAGAATGTAGGTAAGGAGCATGCAGCCAAAGGAGAAATGGTAGGTGAAAAAAAATGTTTAAAAAAGAGTATTGAACAAGAGAAGGATGTAAAGTAGTTGGGAAATGTACTTTATCCCTATGAATAAGATGAATATGTAGGAATGAAACATTAAGGAGATGGGATAGTGAAAATGAGAGTGCATCTCTTGCATATAAAGGAGATAGAGAGAAGCCATAGTGATGATATACAATAACAAAGTATGAATTTACAAAAGCATAAGATAAGCAAGAAATAAGAAGATGTTGCATGCGAAATGGAATGGGAAGCATAAGAAACATGGATAAAAAATGTAGATTGCATACTTATAAAAATGATTAATGATTGAGTTAAGGAGAAGATGAATCATTTTTCAAAAGAGGAAAAATGGTATACACCAAAAAGCAAGAAGAAGATGGCAACAACTATGTTTTGTTTAACAATTTTGTTTTATGTGTAGGTATGATATTGAGGAAGATGAACCAAAAAATTCCTAAATGTGGGGCTTAAGAAAATTTTCACCTGTATGAGAGGAAATTAGAAGTAGACACCTTAAATGAGGAGGTTCAATGCAAATAGGTAGGAACATCTACCAAGTGGATCACCAAACACCTATGGAAAGATTCCTTTTCAACTTGGTAGTATGATGTGTGGGCATCCTATAAGGACCCCAAAAATGATCCAATTTTGTATTAATTTAGTCTATATGTGTTTTATAGGTCTTAATTAGTCTATATATGAAGTCTGGATGATCCTAAAGTGCATAAAATTTTAATTATAGTTTTCCCACCAAAAACTCCTTGGGGGAATTTGAATTCTTGTTAAGCCTTTAGAGTAATTTTGTGCAATTTATGAAGGTGGAAATATATCATAAGTGTGTATAAGTGTTTTGGAATGGTAAGAGGTTCATAAGATAGTCATGACACTAAAGTCATGGTATTAGAAATGTTATGTTGCGAAAAAATCAAGAAAATGTAAGGTGATAAGTAACCTCTACATGGGAAGGTTGGCCAAGAAATAATTATGCATGTTTATTGGGATCTTGGAGTTAGTTTTTAGAGAGTAGATTGATATTACATTTAAACAGATGGATGTATAAGGTATTGATAAGTTGGTATGAAGATATGATGGACGTTTTCTAAACTCTGATGTATAAGGAAAGAATGTAGACCCTGTTTGAGGCCTTTGTTGTTATAGCTAATTGCATGTGATTAGTTTTGAAAGAATGAGATTGATACTAGTTTTAAAGTGTGATTGGAAACAATATTTTTTGTTTTAGGATAAATTTAGAGAGATTAAAATATAGAGAGAGTAACATTTTCATAAAATTCAAATTCTATTCTTATATGAGTTAATTGTTACAAATTATTTTTTCCAAAATAGATGATTAATGAATTTTATGGATGGTTATATACTATTTTGAGGAAATTGTGAATTTATATTGAAATTATAAATTAAGGGTTGATAGTAATTCATTTGGTATTCTGACATTTGTGAACAAAACCCCCTATTTCTTGGATTATTCACTATGAGTGAGACCAAGTGCTCATTTCTATACTTGAAGTGGCATTGATTTAATTTGGAATTGTGTTTGAAATGAGCCTATAGGTGGTTATAACTATTTAAGGTGTAAAATTTAATCAAAGACACAAATAATGATGGTGGTTTTGAAACTAGACATAGAAACCTTATTTCTTGTAGTAGAGCCTATATATGGTGACTATGTATTTGGATTCTTAGAGAGGATTGATCATAGAATTGATTTGAAATATATTGTAGCTTTTTGGTTAGGGTGTATGAGTCTATTGAATGTTTTTAATTCATTTTTTTTATTAATAATGTGGTAAGATTTGTCAAGTCTTAATACATACTTATAGAGTGATATTTTCTATCAAATTTAAGTAAAGTTTGAGAAGGAAACCTAGGATAATCGATTGGGAATGTGAATCCAAAGATTGGTGGATGGGTATAAGGTTAAAAAAGACCTAAAAAAATATTTACAAAATTTTTAAACTCTTCAAAACATTCACACTAGATATTTATGTGTTATTAGGTTAGAAAGTGTCCATAAAAATGCTGAATTAGGGTTTGAGTAATATCTCACATTTTGATCGTTAAAACCTCACAAAAATTTGTATACTAAGTAATGTTAATATGATTTAAATATTTTTCACTTTTATGGAGTTTACGGATCTACAAGTATGAAATATAGAATTTGGAGTGCATTAGGCCTAAAAAGAGACCTAATTGAGTAGGTCTAAAGAAGGAAAGGGAACATGGGAGAAGAGTTAGATCTCCAAAATTGATACACATCTATGATTATTATGGGAAATAATAAATAAGTTTTATATTTCCATAAATAATTATAATTTATTTATACTAAAGGATTTTGAGCCATATAGGGCTACAAGGAGAGTGTAGAAAGTATGCAAAGTTGTGTAGTGAAATGAGTTGAAAGTTGAAAGATGTTGGTAAGTTGATAAGTGGAAAGTGAGGGTAATGAAACTACTTTGTATTAGGGTCAAATCATAGGAAATTACAATACAATATGGTGTATCTCATCACCATTACATGAAGTGTGAATTTAAGTGTCATATTGAAAGAAAATGGTTTTAGAATTAAGGATAAGTGAGGGATTTGGTACATGCTCTACATCATTTAGATTTTACTCTATTACTATCTTATAAGACTTTGTCAACTCATTGGTCTAATAAATCCAAACTAGTGATCTTCCCAAAAATAGCTTAGCTCATTTTATAAATTATAAACAACTTGAAAATAAAATACCACAAATCTTCATCAAATGATGAAAAACTTTGTCTAATAAATCTGAGCATAATATGGAAAATGACAACCTATTCCACCTATTTACTAATTCTCTCTACCTTAAATTATAATATCATGTTCGTACCCTTTCTCCAAAAACTTTGGAAGAAGATCTTTACCAAGCCAAATGATAATATTTCTTCATGCATCAATTTGAACCATCTCAACCTACAATAGGTTATCACTGTAGACACCAAAATTGTGTTGACTCCCCTTGGTCCCTTACACATCTTATTAATTTAAAACAAACAACTTATTTTAAATTATGACATCACCTCAACACCTCACCTTGGACACCTCACCCTAAGACCATTTCCTACCCTATGACTAAGTCCTTCATATCATAACCACCTAAGACCTATTCCAAATCTCTAACTAACTCTCGTGCCTAATAAACCTATCTTTTAACTATTATCCAATGATAGAAGCACTTGGCAGATGGAGAAACGGGCCAAACAACCCTTTTACCCATTCTCTAGCCATTGACATCGGTCAACTATCGGTCGATGCCAGCAGGTTTGCTGACATCAATTACATAGGCTCGATGTCTAACCTCAAATCTAATCTCTTGGACACTCTCTAATCCATATACTCTCTCTCTCTCTCTCTCTCTCTCTCTCTCTCTCTCTCTCTCTCCTCGATCCCCTAGCTCTAATTGAATCTCTAAGAACTCTCTCTCTCTCTGGCTCTCTCTTAGACTCTAAGACATTGACACGCACACTCTGAGACCAAGCATCAGACTTCAAATTTTTCTCTCCAGGCTACAAAAACTCTGTAGAATCACTCCAGACATTGGATTGGAAACATTGCATGAGATCTCTGACATTAGCCACAACTAGAGCTAAGTATTCTTTGTCTTATTTTAGTATTTAGAATACATTAGTAATTAGTTTCTATTTACTATTTCTGAATACTATCAACTAGACCCAACTTCTTCTTGGAGATGCTAAAAAGCCTTCCCCATATCCTTATCTTCTTTACACATCAACCTTCTACCTTTATCCCTTCTCAGATCCTACTCACTATCCTATAACCCTGCACAAACCTTTAAATCCCCACAGACTCTTCTATCAACCATAGACATAATCCAAAACCTGTCCAAGGCCCATTGCCCTGACCGACATCGACCACTGCCCTGACCGACATCGGTAACATAACTGACATCGGCATACTGACCAATTGATGATGATAAACTAATCAACGTCGACGACTGTGATAGACTGATAGCAGAGAATAGGTACGTGTTGTCTACTTTCTCTTCCTTAGTCTTTCACCATTTCTCTTTATACAACACTCTTTTTCATAAATAGTGGACTGTCATCCCTCAAGCAAGCCTTTATGCTTCTAGGACTGAGCATATCACTTGGTAGTCCACCATATATCTCTCTAACATTTTCTGTGTTTGAGTCTTTTTCTTATCTACAGGTGTCTTCCTTCATAGCCAAAGAGGAGCTCCTATAACATCTGGATACGGTGCGTAACTTAATCTGGGTATCATCTAACCCCTGACCTTTAACTTTTAGTTTCTTCTTCTGAATGTAAAAAGCAAAAAATGAGTAGAAACATTCTGGCATGCCCGATGGGACCCTAGAGTTTTCTTTGGGTTCATTTCTTCTAAAAAAGTAAACTTTCATAGAGATGCATTAGATTCTCTTCTTACATCTTCCTATCTTTTTATTTCAAAAAGAAACCATTAGCACAAGATAAAAAGAATATCTATCTTTTTCTTCTTGTCATTTCTTTCCTGCGTTTTAGAGTAGTGAAAATTCATACTCTTAACATTTTCTCCACTTGTTTGCATCTAAACAAAACATTTCAAATTGGGTTAAAAAAATTGTTGCATTTCATTCCTGATTGAATGCATACTTATCCCTCTCACTTAGTAATTAAAATGCATTATGAATAAATCATAGTGCACATATGTTACACAACCAGACCACATTCACATCAAATTAAATATTTAAACATACTTGAGACAAGGCCCAACTAGGATTTCATCACCTAGCAGATACCTTACCCTACCTGGCGATCCTACTTGGATTTCATCACCAAGGAGAGGACCTACTCTATTCTCTGGTAGAGTATAAACTATAGGCAAAGAATATATTGGCTAAGTGACCCAGCTCAGCTCTAGGTTCGTGAAGTGAAGGGAGCAAGCCCCTAGCACCAGGCCATGTATGGAACCTAACATAGATTTTTGAGCATCAAAACATAACCCAAAACCAACCATAGACTGCCTCTTTAGGACCCATTCTAAAATCCCAATTCCTAAACACATTCTTCTAAGGCATAAGCCACCATGACTCTAAAATTTATTCTTAGGAATTTAACGTTTAGAGGTTGCTTGTCATCATCATTTCTGCTATTCTTATCTATTTTTTTGAATTGGTAAGGTCACATAATTTTGGGGTCTAAAAACAACTTAGAATTCCTCCTTTATTTCAAAAACTTTCAGTTTTCTGAGTTTCTGGAAATACAGAGACACCGACATCAGTTTTGCCACTGACGTCGGCAACTTATCTTCACCGACATCGGTTTATCTCACTGACGTCGGTACTTCACCGACATCAATTTTTCCACCGACGTCGGTCTCTATCAATAAAATTTTCTTTTCAAATAGCAAGCTAAAAACCCAACTTTTTTGCTATTAAACACACATTCTGGTTTTTTGAAACTGAAATTCATAGTTTTTAAAACCTGAACACATTTTGCCTTGGATGGTTTTGACACGTAGTCAAGCTAAAAGTCTTGTTGACCATGCAAGGCAACAACCACTTCCACCTTCGCCTTTCATATCAAGTCCCCTAATGGAGCATACTTCAGATACTGAGCGTACTCCTATTCAACCAACCCCCAACCAACCTCTAATTATTCCCAAAGGGGATCAAAATTTTGAGAGATTCCTTGACCTCAACATCAAGGCTCTCCAACACTATCTCTCAAGAAGCCAAACATGAGACCCTTTAGGTAATCCTATTTTTGGGATGCCAACTTCCTTAGTTGAAATGGCAATAATATCAACAGCCTCTGTTACTCAACCAATGTTCACTTAGGCCATTGCCTCAACTAATAACCCGACCATGGCCAATCTTCAAGATTTGGCCTCTCCTTCTATTTTTGGACCTACCTCCATTAGGGTTTCTATACCCCCTCAACCACAAACAATTCAACCAATTTCAACACCTTTTCAGAACTTGAATGTCTCTACTCCACCCACTCTTGTACCTATAAACACAAGAGTGACTACCTATCCTTTAGCTAGTGTTACCACCATCCAACCACCTCTAGCAGCATCAAGTCAACTTGTGCCCTCCAACTTCATGGCACAAGCCCCTTTAGCCTCAATATCAGTCCCTATGATGAACTACCAATATGTTGCACCTACACAAATGTAACCAAGTATGTCATATGCCCCTCCTAACACCTTCCAGGTACCTTGCAACTTAGGGGGTGCTCCACCTGCCAATCCATCAGCCGATCTAATTAAGATGTTGATGGAGAAGATGTCTAACCTTAAGACATCCATTTCCAGTTCAAGCAATGTTCTTTCATATGAAAAAATAGGCAATGAACCCATCCACCCTTCGGTCCCAATTTGACCATATCTTATCCAGTGGGAACTCTCAAAATTTACTCATTTTCAAAGTAAAGAAGACCCACAACAACATCTGAGAGTGTTTAGACATGCTTGCTACCTTATAGCACATGATGATGCATTATTATTTCGCACATTTCCCATGTTGCTTTCCAGTGCCACCCTTGATTGTTATAGTTCTATTACCAGTCACTCTCTTTTTACCTTCACTCAACTAGCATAACTATTCCTCAGCCACTTTTTAATCAACATCACTAAAAACGTCTCCATCACGAACCTATATTCTATTAAACAATTCGATGACGAGTCAATAGTTGACTTTATTTCCCATTGGAGAGGTTTGCTCAACCAACTCTCCTTCTCATTACCTCAAACTGAGCTCATTGAGCTCTTTTCACGAGCATGTGCCAAGCACATCTCATCCACTTTGCAGGTTCAAACTTTCCACATGTTTGACAAAGCTTTCACCATGGCCTGAAATATTGAACTCTGCATAGTCAAAGAAGATAGAGTCACATTGCGTAGTAAAAATACCAATGCAAAATCTAATGACTCTTCTTCTTCTAAACCTTCTTCCCAATCCAAGTCCAAGGGATCAACAAATGTTGTGGTACTTAGGTTATCATCCTCTACCACAACTAACCAATCTCAGTCTTCCACATTAGAATACATCATGAAACAATTTCAACAACAGTATATACAATGTCAATATACTCCAATAGGAGAATCATATGCTTTCGTGTTGGATAAACTAGTCAAGCATGGGTTCCTCAATCTCCCTCAAATCTGACTGCCTCAATTTGACCCCTCAAAAGCCATCCCTACATGGTATAGGGAAAATGACTTTTGCAACTATCATCGTGTCAAGGGTCATGACATAGATAATTGCAAAACCTTTAAAAATATTATTCAAGACATGTTGGACAAAGGGGATCTTGTTTTGGCTAAACCTACTGCACCGGCCAACCAAAACATAGGCATATTTAGGCAACCATTCCCTAACCATCTCCCTAGTCAGAATAACATTCAAACCATAGCTGATGACCTTCAAGAGCATAATATACGCACGGTCGACTTGGTTTTTAATCAACCTCTCCCATAGTCTAAAGAGGTTAGTTAACCTATTTCTCCACCACAAGTAGAAGAGCCTTCTTTTCCTATTTCTCCACCACAGGTAGAAGAGCCTTCTTCTCCTATTTTTCCACCACAGGTAGAAGAGCCTTCTTCTCCTATTTATCCTCCACAAATGGAAGATAATCCTCCATCCAACCCCTTTTCACATGTGGGAGAGTCTACTTTGATCTCTCCCATATTGGACGATGCTTTGATGGCATCAACATTGGTGGCCTCGCCCTCATCCTTCTTATCATCAATGGGGGATCATACTTTTCCTGCTCCTTGACCACACGCGGAAGCCATGATCATTCCTACACTCTTTCCACTTGAAGAGCCACATTATCCAATCCCTTCTCCACTGAGAGAAGAACTTGCCACCTCACCCACTTCGGCTGAAGAAGATCCAGTGAAGGTAGATTTGAACCTCACCCCACACAATAGTGGTCCTCACACTATACCGAAGAAGGCTACTAAACCACATTGGAAAACTCCTCCACCTCCACCATTACCATCTATTTTTGGTCCACATCCTTCCACTTTAAAAGAAGTGCTCCCTATTTCAACACCTCACAGAGGTAAATTGCCTCCATTACTCTCTTCACCTATCAAACACATACTTCCTCTAAAACATTTAGTGCCTCTCACCAAGCAAGTGCCATCTACATGTGTGGCCACACCACTGACTAAAAAGAAGACATGACAAACTCCCTCAACAACTCCTAAATAGAAGTTGTCAATGTCTACTGCAACAAGGTGTGCAGACCCATTAAAGGGGTCTTATGCTTCGGTGTTATGCCAATTATTTCAGTCCTCTAACATTACTCTCCCACCCATTAAACCATACCAACCTCTTGGACCAAAACCATCTTGGTTCGATGACACTAAAATCTATTGGTATCATTGCACACTTGGACATGATACTGAGCATTGTTGTGCCCTTAAGGTTGTTATTCACCAACACCTAAAAAAGGACACCCATCACATGGAGGATTCTCCTAACCACCCTTTCAACAAACCACGAACACCATCTCATGCCTCACAAACATCTTCACCTAAATCAAAATTCCAACACAAGACTATAGTCCCTTAACCACCTTCCCCTCCTTTATTCAAAATCACACAACCTACAAGATAAAGGAAAAGACTAGGCTTCTACACTTTGGACATGTCCATTCATCAAGCCCTCTCAACCACCAAAACCCAAGATTTCTATCTTGGGAACATATCAACCAACATCTATGGGGGAAATTCCTCCTAACCTCTCTAGTCTTCATGACGTTTGGTATAAGTGACTTGTTGACTACCTAACATATTATATCATGCCTCCTAACCTCTCTAGCAATGGATGATGGAATTTTATCAAAAGTACTACTCGCTACACCATGATAGGGGGTCTTCTCTACAAACAAGGTCTCGACGGCCTCCTTTTTTGATGCCTAACCTCCACTGAGACATCTCCTATCATCAAACAAGTCCATGATGGGATTTATGGGGGACATTTCAATGGTAACTCGCTTGCCAAACGCATCCTCTGCTTGGGCTATTATTGGCCCACTATTAACCAAGACTATAATGACTATGTTCGGCGTTGCACCAAATGCCAACAACATGCTAACAAACTTCACGTCCAACATCAACCAAAACACACCAGCAACCAAAATTTGAAAGAGCAAAATTTTAAAATCAGAGATCTCATTCTTATAGAAAACTGACATGTGACCAATATGGAAAGAAGTAAATGGGGCAAGTTTGCTCCTAATTGACTTAGACCTTACATAATAATGCATGGGTTAGGCACTTATCATCTATCTTCTCTCGAAGGTTGGCCAGAACTTGAGCCCCTTAATGCCTTACATCCTCAACCATTCTATTGTTAATCAAGTAATCATTCACTTGACATTTAACTTGAGCTCATCCCTTGAGCAACCCCCATCATCATCATTCTTACTCCTTTCAACCCTTTTTCCTACAAACATTAGTTAACCCTTTTGTCAAGCATGAATACTTTGTCCTAATAAAAGGGAAACCCTTCAACCTCTATAGTCAAGTCCATGACCAAAAGTTTAGTCAAAAACCAAAAAAATATAAGATTGGGGATGCCTAACCAAAGGTCATAAACTATAAATGTAGACTGCTCCCTCGAAGGATAGCTACATCATTACTATAATAAATAGACTGCTCCCTTGAAGGACAACTATTCAATGACATCAACACATTCAAATTAGAATATAGACCACTCCCTTAAAAGATGGATATGCCTAAATTTTGCTACATACATAGCACAACCTAACTATAAAACAGCACAACATCCCCAAGTAGACTTCTTGCATTGATCAGTCTACCAAAAAAAAGACTAATAAACTATCAAGTCATGGACTTGCCTATAGTCATTCTCAGGGTCTCCTATAAAAGGGGCAAAGTTATCCCTACTCAAAAGGGTTATGCTACACTCACATATCACAAAATCAAACCTATTACCCCAACATACCCAAGGGATTTGAGCTCACTTAATGTCAAGTGATTTCAGTACTTCTCTAACATAAACCAATGGTTAACGATGTAATGCATGAACTAGGCTCTTGTTTGCACAAACCCTATCTATACTATCATTATGGTCCTTGTCAATGAAAGAGCAATGCGCCTTTCACTTCTTATACATCTTGGTCACACATAACCAGACCATTATCTAACCAAAACCAATGAAACCAAACCAAACATTTTCAGACCACTAACATGACATAGCCCATTCACATAAGTTTCTATGGAAAAACAATACACATGGAAACTATCAACCATACTCATTTCATTTTTAGCATACACCATCACTAATATGGAAAATTGCTAGGAATGAAAAACCACATAACCAATGTTACAGAATACACCATCACATAACATGGAAAAGGCTGTAACATCATCATACACTCACATAACCGATGTTATAAAATACACCATCACATAATATGGAAAAGGTTGTAACATCATCATACCCATTTCATTTTTAGCATACACCATCACTAATATGGAAAATTGCTAGGGATGAAAAACCATATAACCAATGTTACAGAATACACCATCACATAATATGGAAAAGGCTATAACATCATCATACACTTATCATTTCAAGCATGAACCATCACACATATGAGAAATGCTAACAACACTAACCTGACCAAACCAACTATCAACCACTTTGACTCTTCCTCACTTTTTGTTAGAACTACATTGGCCTAAGGCCCTTACATGGGCTATGTAGGTAGCACTCAGTCTTTTGAGGTTAGCTCAACTATTCACCCATTCATCTCCCTAATGACAACGGCCATTCGTTTGTTTGTCTACTCAATGGACAAACCATAAAGCCTTTAATCATGACTTAACCAACCCAAACTCATGACCAAACTACTAGCCCTGACATTGTAGAAGTCACCTTTGACTTCTCATGGGGCACATTGGAGATAACACACATCTCTCTGACCACATCAAACAACTCTTGAGATCACTTATATCTCAACCCAACTCGACCAATGACCTTGGAGATTATGACTATCTCCTCAGACCATGACCATTTTTGAGACAATTCTGTCTTAGTTGTTTTGATTACATCTATGCTACCTCACAAATAGTTAGCAAATTTTTTTACACATCACATTATGACCCTCACAAGTATCTGATCGCACCCAAGTTGATCCCCACTACTTGTGACATTTTCATGTTTTCTAGGAGCACTTCCCAAGCTCAAGATACTTAGAACACAATGACCATTTGAGCTACAACTTTTATCATTTAACCCAATCAGCTACGACTAAATGTTGGGGACCAATTACTTTGATTTTAGCACTCTTTGACCTTGCCTGCAACAATTTGACCTGACTATCATGTGATGTGGTATACGCACAATCTCAACTATTGCAGTGTTCACACTCCAACTTCACCATACTCATCCACTACCTATCAAATCAACACTCGATATCAGGTTACCTTCCCTCAACTCCTACTTTGAGGGGGGATACCTCATCATCATACTTGGGGCAACTTACACCTTATCCCATACTTGGGGCAACCTACTCCTATTTTTGTCTTGGAGTTCATCAAGAACAACCAACAAGACAAAAAGGGGCAAATGTAGACACCAAAATTGTGTCAACTCCCCTTAGTCCCTTACACATCTTATTAATTTAAAATAAACAACTTATTTTAAATTATGACATCACCTCAACACCTCACCTAGGACACCTCGCCTTGGACACCTCACACTAAGACCATTTCCTACCCTATGACTCACCCTATGACTAAGTCCTTCATATCATAACCACCTAAGACCTATTCCAACTCTCTAACTAACTCTCATGCCTAATAAACCCATCTTTTAACTGTTATCCAATGGCAGAAGCACTTGGCAGATGGAGAAATGGGCCAAACTACCCTTTTACCCATTCTCTAGCTGCCAATGTCTGTCAACTGTCAGCCAACGTTGGTAGGTTCACTGACGTTAGTTACATAGGCTCAATGTCTAACCCTAAATCTGATCTCTTGGATGCTCTCTAATCCATGAACTCTCTCTCTCTCTCTCTCTCTCTCTTCTTGATCCCCTGGTTCTAATTGAATCTCTGAGAACTCTCTCTCTAGCTCTCTACCAGACTCTGAGACACTGATGTGCACACTCTGAGACCAAGCATCAAACTTCAACTTTCACTCTCTAGGCTATAAAAACTCTATATAATTGCTCCAGACATTGGATTGGAAACATTACATGAGATCTTCAACATCAACCACAACCAGAGCTAAGTATTCTTTGTCTTATTTCAGTATTTAGAATACATTAGTAATTAGTTTCTATTTACTATTTTTGAATACTATCAACTAGACCTGATTTCTTCTTAGAGATGCTAAAAAGCCTTCCCCATATCCTTATCTTCTTTACACATCAACCTTCTACCTTTGTCCCTTCTCAGATCCTACTCACTATCCTGCAACCCTGCACAAACCTTTAAATCCCCACAGACTCTTCTGTCGACCACAGACATAATCCAAAACCCGTCTAAGGCCCATTGCCCTGACTGACATTGACCACTACCCCGACCAACATCGGTAACATAATCAACATCGGCATACTGACCAACCGATGATGGTAGACTAACTGACGTCGGTGATTATGACAGATTGACAACATAAAAGAGGTACGCATTGTCTACTTTCTCTTTCTTACTCTTTCACCATTTCTCTTTATACAACACTCTTTTTCATAAATAGTGGACTGTCATCCCTAAAGTAAGCCTTTACACTTCTAGGACTGAGCATATCACTTGGTAGTCCACCATATATCTCTCTAACATTTTCTATAGGTGTCTTCCTCCATAGCCAAAGAGGAGCTCCTACAACGTCTGGATACGGTGTGCAACTTAATCTGGGTATCATCTAACCCCTGACCATTATCTTTAGTTTCTTCTTCTTCTAAATATAAATAGCAAAAACGTAGAGAAACAATCACATGCTTACCAAAAAAACCCATCATGTAACCAAATATGGTGTTACCAACACTTATGACAACATACACACCATCCAAAATATTATTCTAGACAATAATATGGAGCATGTTTCTCCCCTAACAACAATTTTAATCATAATCCCACATTTTCTCAAAATAATCATACTAATATGCACAAACCATTTCCACTAATAGAAATTAAAAAACATCTTCCAAGACCTCTACCATGAGATCTTGACCCCACTCATCCTATGAAATCATGGTATGGCCCAAATATATTTTTTTGGTTTCATGCAAGTTGGGGAAATTATCATGAGAATTCTAGACAATTAATAAATCTCATTATGGATTTTATCCTTAATCCTAACTTTGACCACGAATTCCCTATAGGAAAAATGTAAAAAAGCATATGACATAGCACTTAAATCTCATGAAGCTCAAACTAAAAATAAATATTTAAACCAAGCTAACGCTCATTTAGCTATCTATAAAGATCCCCTTCCTAACCTCCAATACAATGTACCCTTACTAATAAAAACATTGGAAGTTTTATATACCTTAACACCAATGATGAAAATGTGGTTAATATGACTAATATGAGAAGACTAGTTGCTCATATTGATTCAAACCCAACATTTACACATCATGCCTCTTCAACATGTTGCATTATTAAAGATAGTTCTCCATACCATCTCATATAATTGGGGAATGAGGAACTAATACCCATAAAATCACCACCTAAAACACCATAAATTGGCCATACCTCTCATCCATTGATATTACTTCCACTCCTATAATTTTAATACCTTAATAAAATATACCTTAAACTTATAACATTGTTTCTTCTACTCAACCACAAGAAATACCTTAGAAAATAATCACATCACCTAAAGTAACTAAACCCACTTGAAACCAACCTAAAGCAACCATACCTTTTCAACATAAGTTTTATTTAACATCCAACCCCGCTTCTCATGAGCTCTTGCAACACTATGCACTTCTATCTAAAAATCCTCTCATGGGTTATGATGAATGGGATCCTATTATGTAACTTTCCCATGCCCCATCTCAAATCCCCTTATTAGATCTAATGATAACTTGTCCGAGCCATCATAATCACCTAATGCAATTATTTTTCAAAATGAACACCACCTGTCCTCCTCCTATAGGGAAAGAGGCTACCTTATATGGATCTAAATATAACATACTTAAACAATGTGAAGATATGTCCATCCATGTTGATGAAATAGTGGACACTTCCCTCTCACTTAAGTTTCCTATCTGTTCCATGATTCCCAATGAGATATTGCTTAGTATGGATGATCTTCCTTTATTCATTAGCATTTAAATAACATATATCTAAGTTAATCATGCTTTAATTGATGAAGGTTAAACAACTTGTGTTGCCTCCATTGACTAATTAAAACACTTGGATACTTTGAATATAACATTAAATCCACATGTAGTACATGCCAAGCCTATGATAGAAGATAAATGGCTCCTCTACATTATATTTGGCTTCCCATTACTATTCCTCCCAATACTATCTATGTGAAATTCATGATATTTAACTTTCCACTTTATTAAAATATATTACTCTGTCAACTTTGGAATCATTGTATGAGAGAAATTGCTTCATCTACATGACAATGTGTCAAATTTACTCATAATGGTTCTATAAACAAGATTCAAGGGGAAAAAAATCCTTATAATTTAGAATAATTCCAAGAATCTAGTGTCTTTAAAATTACCACCCTTGAACCCTTACCTAGTGTTCCATTTCAAAAATCCTGACACTTAACTATTTTATTAACTCCACTAGAGGTTATAATGGTCATCCAAAATTAATTGGGGACATTTCACCTAACCTCTTAAACTATGATGATGATAAATCAAATGAGATAATACTAAATATCAAAACTTCTAATCTCTCCCCTCACATCATCACTCAAATTCTTCCTGTGAACAAGGAATACATAGAGGGGAGATTAGTATAGTGATGGTCAAGAAAATCAAATCAAAATAAACGCACTAAAAACTAACACCTCTAGCCTAAACACTAAGGAGAGAATATATAACAAGCACACAATTAAAAAATAACTAGAAAATAAAATAAATCTTCCTTTTACCTTCCTTGTACCTCCAAATCCACTTGTTGGTTTGGCTCTCTTGATTATGTGCTCAAGAAATCTTTATCAATAAATCTCCATTTTTCCACACCTCCTTAGCACCTTGGTAAAGTTGGTTGGTTTATCTTGGCTTGGATTATGAAATTGTCTTGATAACACTACAATGAAGTTTTGTGGAGTTATTTTAGCATAATAACATTACACTAAATAAAAATTACATGTATTTAAGCATAATAACTTTACACCAAAAGTGCTTATGGATAAATAGGTGAGGCATTGTATTTAGAGCCTCCAAAGTTAACTCTCACCCAAGTTGAGATAGGTTATGATTAAGCACGGTTGAGTTCAAAATAACCATAAGTGAATGAAGGATAACCCCAATTGAGTTAAGTAGGGAAGGTGTAATTATAATTTTTAATTAATAGGCATGGCTCATAAATTCATATATTTATTATATATTTTGTGACGGCTTGATAACTCATAAAATCAATGATGTAGAAGCTTGACATTTTGAATTTCTATTTTTAGAATTAATTAATTATAAATGGATTATTTATCTTAGCATTTAATCTAGCTTAATAAGTTGATTAATTTTGCTCAACATTTTGGCCTTGTAAGAATTATCAAATGCCCCGCTTAATGGGTTTAGAGGCCAAACTATCAATTTTTAGGTCACAAGGTGACTATAGATGAATCTATGAGATTCTATTATTGCATATGAGATGATACCCTAAATAGGGATGCCTTAGCATGATTCTTGTATACACATAATATTTGTAACTGATATCAATTATTGATGCTTTACATCTTATAAAAACCTATCGAGACTCAATCTCTCTGAGTGCACACCCTAAGGGGTGCACTAGGAAAGGGGTGGGTAGAAATTTGGTGATTTTCAAGATTATTATCCCTTATTTATGCATTATTAGCAATACAACTAGTTATTATAACCTTTCCCTAAGTTGTTTCTCCTCCCTTGCATAGTCTTCTAGTCTTTTTCCTCTTTCCATCCTTCATTTCCTTACTTAGTACTCTTTTGACCTATTAGTTGTAATAGGTTGAATAGGTTAACCTAGTAAAGTTTAGGGACTTTTTAGCTATTTTGTTTTGTTATTCTCCCAACCAACGTAGTACAGACCTAGCGAGTTAGCCCAAAAATGTGCTAGGTTGATTGGGTAGACCTAACAAAACCAACATATGCAGATGATTTTAGGGTTAGTTCTTCCTATAAATATAAGACCATTGTTTTCATTATTCATATATATAATCAAGAGTTATTATTCACTCTTGATTCTTCATAATTTGCTCTTCCACCATTCTACTTGAGGAAAATTAGCTTAGGTTTATTATTTTAGAAAATCTAATCTTGTGAATAGGTCTTGTATTCTTTATCCTAAAAAAGTGATCATTATAAACATAAAAAACTCTTATGAAATTGGACAAGGGAGATATTGAGTCTCGATGGGAGCATATTTAGGTAATTATATTATAACTTTGTTCTCCTCTCTTTTAGTAGATAGAAGTAGCATAAGTGTTGGCTCAAATAATATTACTCTTCATATTTCATGTATTAGAGTGTTACTCATACTTAATTTATTTGAGTTTCCCTATACATGTTTTGATTGATTTGATTTACTAACCCCCCACTTTTTTCCACAAGCTTTGGTGTGTACTAGATTAAATTTTCTTTTATTCATATTAAATTAATGAAGTACTATATCATAAGACTCTTTTAGGGTTGCTATGTGATTGTGTTAGACTATAGGGTTTGGAACCCTACCTCACATAGTGTGTTTTGACAAGTGATCCCCTAATTAGGTCTAGTGTATCCTCACATTGGTCATGCTCTTGATTAACAATTGTATGCCCCTAATTAGAAGTGTAGGTGTGCTCTATCCCATCTGATCTAGGATTGATTTATGGAAATGATGCATTTATGATTGCATAAAAAGTGGGGTTGAAATGATATCAATAGATGAATTCCCAAGTCAACACTTCCCTATAAAACTCATGGGGTGGCTATGAACACCTTCCCATAAGCCGAGATGTAAGAAAGTAAAGATAGAAGGACTTTAGGATCATTTTAGGGTCACCTAATTTGTTTGGATCTTGGAGAGTACCTTAGCAACATTCTTTCTACACTTGGACTAAGAGATAAAAAGCAAAGGATAAATAATTTTTGGTCACTTGAGTTCCCTAAATGGGATAGGGGGAGAGCATACATGCTAAGTCAATTTTGTAAAAATAACACAAAAAACAAGTAAAATGATAAACATGAAAGATATTAAGAGTGTTTAATCTAAGTTTGAGTTCATTTTTAGAGAACCAAGAAAAATATAATGTGAAGTTTATCCCCTTGGAGTTTTTTGAGTTATGAAATTTAAAAAATGAAAAAAATGCAAGTAATCAATTTTTAAACACCAAATTTAAATGTGATTTGAAGAATTAAAGTGCTAAAAATGTTTTTCCTTGGTCTTTGGGTTCTACAAAAAGTGTTAGGGGGTTCTTATACTTAGAAGCTAAAATCAAATAATCAAATGACAATTGAAATTTAACTCTAAGGATTTTAATGTTTTTCACATAGTGCAATACCTCAGATACATAGATCAAAACCACCACTTTCTTGAAAAACTATAACTCGTTAGCCAAAACCACATTTACCTAGAAAATAAACTATTAGTACAAAATTGCATATCACAAGGTCAATAATACAAATAGAAAGTCAATAATGTAACTAGGATTTTAATAACATAATTGGGCTTCAAAAATGAAATTGGGATTCTAAAAATGCAATTGGGCTTGCAAAAACATAATTGGGATTGAAAAAATGCAACTAGGCTTACAAAAATGTAATGAGTCTTGTAAAAAGGCAACTAGAATGTCAAAAATGCAACTGGGATTGTAAAAACACAATTGGGATTGAAAAAACTCAACTAGGATTCCAAAAATGCAATTACGATTATAAAAATACAACTACGATTACAAAAGTGAAACTAGGATTGAAAAATTGGAACTAGGATTGCAAAAATGTAACTAGGATTGAAAAAATGCAACTAGTATTACAAAATGCAAATCGGATTAAAAAAAAACCCTAAGATGGCAATAATGCAATTTACCCTACAAATACATAGTTGATTCAAAACTAAAACTAAAAATTACAAAACCACAACTACGAGGTGCAAAAAATCAACTCCACATAATGATACGACAACTTATCATGCCTCATCTTTGAGCTTAAACTTTTCACTTTTTTGGTCATCAAGTTAAGATTTTAACATGAAAAATGTTAGAAATAGATCCTAAAAGGCCATGAAAATAACTTTGTGGTGTAAGGGTCCCACTAGGTATGCCATTTATGTAAACAAGGAATTCAAGAGGGGAGATTAGTATGGTGTTAGTCAAGAAAATCAAATCAAAACAAACACACTAAACACCACACCTCTAGCCTAGACACTAGGGAAAGCATATATAACAATCACACAATGAAAACACAACTATAACACAAAATAAATATTCCTTTTACCTTCATTATAGCTCAAAATCCACTTGTTGAGTTGGCTTACTTAGCTATGCGCTCATGAAATCTTTGTCAATGAAGCTCCATTGCTCTACCTTTCCTTGGCACCTTGGTAATGTTGGATGGTTTAACTTGGCTTGGATTACGAAATTAGCATGATAACACTACAATAAATATTTTTGGAGGTATTTTAGAAAAATAAAATTGAATTAAAAAATATTTTACACTTATTTGAGCATAATAACTTTACACCAAGATAGGTTAAAGATAAATGGGTGAGGCCTTCTATTTATAACCTCCAAAGTTAACTCTCACCCAAGTTGAATTAGGTTAGGATGAATTATGGTTGAATTCAAAATAACCCTAGGTGAGTTAAGTTAAAACATATTTGAGTTAAGGGGGAACATGTAATTATTATTTTCAATTACTATGCATGGCTCATAAATCTAGATATTTGTTAGCTATTTTGTGAGGGCTTGAGAACTCACAAAAGCAATGATGAAGAAGCTTTATATTTTGAATTTTTGAATTTCCATTTTTAGATATTCATTAATTATAAGTGGATTATTTAGATAAGAATTTAATATGGTTTAATTATTTGATTCATTCTACTTAACATTTTATCCTTTTAGGAATTATTCAAATGCCCTACTTAATAGGTCCAGAGGCCAAAGTACTAGTTTTTAGGTCACAAGGTGACTAGGGATGAATCTCTGAGAGGTTATTGTTTCATAAAGGATGATACCCAAAATAGGTATACCTCAACATGATTCTAAGTACTAATGTTTGATGTGTAGATAAAATTAGGATGTTTAGTGATTTCTAGGCTTAATTTGCATTGTTTGGTAGCAGTCATCCTAAAGTCTAGTTGGAAGTTAGTTGTGGCCAAAATGGGGTGTCTACACCTCCTCTTCAACCTCAATCTCATTAGCAACTTCCTACTGACTTACTGGTTAATTTAACTAAAACTAGACATTCTATTCACCATGCTTCCTTGATTAATAAAATAGTTCACACATGTACTATTGACTTACATAAACCTGATTATGATGAAGGTTGTGATTTAGATGACACATTTTTAGATGGATTCATCCAAGCTAAAAATGACAAAGTTATTAGATATAATTCTTATTTATTTTAATATTTTCATTCTTCTTCTCTGATTCCTTGTCTTATAGTACCTAATATTAGTTTTTTCACTTCTATTTATAGGTTAGAGATAGAGCACTCACATATTATGACTCTAGTCATAGTAGAGCTTCTTATGAGTATGTTCATGGATCATGCCATGATAGGACCCTATTATTTTGTCAAATATAAGGACCCTTCTAGTATGCTTCCTTCACAAATGTTATCTACTTTTCTTAGACCCACTGTATAACCAACCTTACCTACAAATGACCCTAGTCTAGGTTTTGCTTCAATGTCTCCCTTCCTTGGTGATGGTATTCATCCATTACCTCAAATTAATCCATTACCTTCACAATGGGTAGATGAGCCTTATTGTGACATTCATAAAATTATTAGTCATTAACCAAGGATTATCATCGATATTATTAGTCATAGGATTTCTCTTCTACCCCTTCATCTAGTAGGCCTCCATAGTTTACTAATAGATGCATTTGTTGATTTCATGAAAAAAATAACCATTATTATACCCAATGATGAAAATTTAGGTAGTAAATCAACACTTTACAACCAACCATTACCCAGACTAAAGATTAGACTATCCAACCTCCGAAGTTACTTATAGAGTACATTCCTAAATATGGGGAAGTTTATTGTCTTTGACATCAATGTCCTACCCATCATACTAATTGATGATGTGTGCCTAAAAACCATTTTTTAGATTTCTCATAGTCTACACCAATACCAATTATTATCCTCCTACATGTCACCCATGAATGAAGGCTCCTCTTTCTTTGTCGATTACACCTCATCTAGATCTATAGATACCATTCATATCAATATACTTATTCCTCACATTGAGTATCACACAAAAGATATACCACAAGATCATTACTCTTCTTCTACACCTAAATTTTAAATTGAAATGATATGAAAGGAAGTATTTTCACAACTTTCCATGAAAATTGATGAGACTTTGACTAATGTCAGAATTCAACTACTTAAGGATGTGTTAGATGTTATGCATAACACTTGTGGTTAGATATCTCAATATTTTTTAAAACAACATAGTGTTCTCTCACATTATTTATTATTCTATTATATGATTTGGATTGGATTTGTGATTCATTTATATATCTTATATTTTTAACTATTTGTCAAACATGATTTCACTTATCTCTTTTACATGAACCATTATATTATACTCTATGTGGTTTACATGGTTTCATTATCCTTCACTTTCTCTTATGGATTATTCTCACTCTTTTCATGAATGCAAACTTATGCTTATGGTTTCACTTATTTCACATGGATTCCTTTATTTTATTTGTAATGATTGTTTACTATCTTTCAAACTTAAATAAAGATAATTATTATTTTAACTTGATTATACAACCCTTATTCCTTTAGTATTTTATCTTTACCATATAATCAGTTAGTAAACAAGATTTATTATTATATTACTTATATACACTGATCTATTCGATCTCCATTTTCACTTATTTCCATTTCACATACTAAGCATACATATAGTTGAAACTTGAGATTACATACAGGTTCATAGGTAATCCTAAGTCATTTAGTTAGTCATACCTCTGGTTACTTTCGTCATGTCCCCTTTTTAGTTGACATGTTCTGAGTTCATGGTTAGCCTATTATGTGACCCTCGTAGGCTGAGAGGATGGTTAAAGGGTCTTGATGGAGATTGGCGTGGCTTCGTTGAGCAGAATTTTTCTAGTTGGCTTTCATTTGGGCTTGATTGGACATGTATTAAGGGAGATATTAATATTTGATTGATTTAATCAAATATTAATTATTTGGTCTAATTTTAAATTAGAAACCCTAATTCTAATTTAAGAAAACCCTAATTAGGGCAAGCATATCTTTTGAGGGTATAAGGGTTTCTCATGGAGGCCATTATTGATTAGCCATTGATTATTGATTATTGATTTTGAAGAATTCTTCTGTGAAGACTGATCCAAGGGTTCTAGGATTCCATTGTAGTGGAGAACATCAACTCTTCATTGTGTGCAATTTAGAGGCTGTGAGATATCAGTTGATTTATTGCCAAATTAATAGATAGCTTCATACAGAAGTTATCACAGAGGTAAAGATTTGAGAGATAACTTCACACAAAAGTTATGACAGTATTTCAGGTATTTCTTTATTTAGTTTTTTGATTCAATAAATTATACAAATAGAGATATTATATATTAGAGACATCTATTTTCAGATTAGGGGTTGAAAACAGGTAGGTTGTGCTTAATTGGTGGCCATACAAAGTCCGTACAGGTCAACTTCGACAGACAGAGATCCCCAGTGATCGACATCAGCTGACTAAAGACCGACGTCGGCAGAGAAGGACCTACAATGACTGACATCGGCATAATATTGACCGATGCCGGTGACTATGTGTTCAACATAACAGGTCGAGACATCCAGATTTAGGGTCAATCTCCAGATTTGCAAAAGCCCAAGGTTTCAAGATAGAATATTTCATGTTATTTTATTTGTATGATAGAGACTCAATTGTGTAATCATCTAGAATAACAAGTGATAAGATCTTTGATTTGCTATTGAGAGATTATATTGTGATTTATTTATTCATATTTGAAATTATTTTGGCAAAAAGTGTATCTTTGTTCAGAGCTATTTGTGTTTAGATATTCCCTACTGAAAGGGGATATTATAGTGGTATCAAAGCTAAATCTTGCCATCCTAAGGGTGTGACAATCTTATACAGCCACAAGAGTTGGGACCACACAGGTATAACACATGCAGTAGAGCCTTGCTTGAAGGTACCCAATTGTTAGAACCGTAGCAGATTATCATGAGTGACAGACGTGAGGGTAGCCCACCTAGGGGCTATAGGTATGATGCTGATCATGACACCAAAGAATTTCACCGTGCTATGATGAGAAGCCAACAACAGATGAATCAGACACTACAAGCACTCATGACTATGATAAGGTGGATGAACGCACCTGATAGATAGAATGGGGAACAAGGAGATAACAGGAGTGCTACTATTAATCAGAGATCCCAGCAGACCCATTCCAAGACCACTAATAGACCTACATGGCCTACGTTTGTGCAGGACGAACCAGAGGCTCCAGTAGAAGAGGTGGCAGGTGATTTCCTATTTACAGATACCCTCATGGCTGCAACTGACGAGTGGAACTTATTAGATCCTCATGTTTAGGAGAAGATGTCCTTTGATCATTTTGTTACTCTGAGGAGAGAGCACTGCATATTAGTTAGACAAGACAGGAGGCCTAGAGTTCAATTCAGTGAGCTGAAGAAGGCTACTGGTAAGCCTTCTTTGACTACTTTTAATGGCAGCGACAAGATGACATCTCAAGCTTGGGTTCATAAGCTTGACACCTTTTTGGCATTAAGACCAATGTCAAGGATAGAGGCCATCAAATATGCCACTTTACACTTGGATGGAGTAGCACATGATTGGTGGTACCATGGTATGGTAACACTTCAGCATAACCATGTGACAGAGTAGCAGGACTTTATGGATAGATTGGTTGAGCAGTTTGATAGGAAGGATCCCAAGGTTTACTTTCTAGATCTGGCATAGTTGAGACAAATAGGTAACTTGGAGTCCTTAATTGGGGAGTTTCAAAGATTGGCAGTCATGGTGCCCAATATTTTCGAGCATAGATTGGTAGTTCTCTTCATGGAGGGAATGACAGAGCCATTGAGAGGTTGGATCAAATCCTTTGATCCTCCTTCATTACAGGTAGCTATGAAGAAGGCACATAGTATGGAGATGGCAGCCCCATCCCATAAATTTAACTCCAAAGGTACTTCTTCATCTAGAGACCATAAGTGCTCCAACGCAGATACAGAGAGACCGGATTTTAACATAGATAAATCAGGTGTAAAGAATGATTCAAAGGCCAATCTAGCAGCACCACCTTTGGATCATGAGGTGCTTAATGATCTCTGTAGGAAGAAGCTTTGCTTCTACTACAAAGGGCCATATGATATCCATCACGATTGCCCTTTGAGACCTAAGGGCAAGGTAAATCATGTGATGTCGACATATTATGAGGATTCAGATTCAGAGGATTTTGAACAGTAGAATAGTTTTGAGGGGGTAGAGGCAGAGGCTTCAGGGCCTAAGGTAGAGACAGAGTTAGAGCTTCACATATAGGAGACACGCCTATCTAGCATTCAGTCAAATGAGTCATTCAGACTCCATGGAGTTTTGGCAGGGCAGAAGGTTATCACCCTTCTTGATATAGGAGCCACACATAATTTCATAGATGCTAGATTTGTGGAGAAGTGTGGACTCACTACCAAAGATTTTGAGGGCTTCAGAGTTAAGGTAGCCGATGGTCACACTCTTAGGTGTGAGCGTATGATTAGAGACCTCCCATTGCGCTTGAACAACTATGAGTTCAAGGCCGATTATTATGTGGTAGACATGAGGGATATAGACTTAGTCTTGGGTATGAAGTGGCTTCATTCATTTGAGGAATTTACTCTTTATCTCAAGGACATGGATGTTCTCTTTGATGTTGATGGGAAGACACACATTCTTAAGGCAATATAGGGCAGCAGCTTCAGATATATGTTTTTTCATCGGATGGAGATGCCTACTCCACCTAAAATGATAGAGTGCGATGACGAGTGCACATTGGCACCAACACAAGAGAGATATGAGGATGAGTTTGGTCTTGAGGTGAGTGAATTTTAGGAGTTATCACATGTGGTAGGGACTTAGCTTTTTGTTATAGTGGTATCACAGGTTGATGATGATATGACTCTTTCTAGCCTTCACAATCTAGATTTAGATATTATTCAGGTACAGAGTTTGCTTGAGTTGCTTGCTAATTTTCATTTATGGATTGGATGTTGGGGTGCTTATATTAGTACTAGGGATGGACATGGCATGGAGTTTGCATTGATTGACAGTAGGGCAGATCATGACTATATTTGGGATCCAAGTGGATTGAGGGGTGTATCATTTCGCGATTGCTTGAGGGCAAGCAATTCCAGGAGGGAGGGATTGTCATGTCCCCTTTTCAGTTGACATGTTCTAAGATCATGGTTAGCCTATTATGCAACCCTCATAGGCTGAGAGGATGGTTAGAGGGTCTTGATGGAGATTGGCGTGGCTTTGTTTAGCAAAATTTTTCTAGTTGGCTTTCGTTTGGGCTTGATTGGACATGTATTGAGGGAGATATTAATATTTGATTGATTTAATCAAATATTAATTATTTGGTATAATTTTAAATTAGAAACCCTAATTCTAATTTAAGAAAACCCTAATTAGGGCAAGCATATCTTTTGAGGGTATAAGGGTTTCTCATGGAGGCCATTATTGATTAGCCATTGATTATTGATTATTGATTTTGAAGAATTCTTCTGTGAAGACTGAGCCAAGGGTTCTAGGATTCCATTGCAGTGGAGAATGTCAACTCTTCATTTTGTGCGATTTAGAGGCTGTGAGATATCAGTTGATTTATTACCAAATTGAGAGATAGCTTCATACAAAAGTTATCACAGAGGTACAAATTTGAGAGATAACTTCACACAGAAGTTATCACAGTATTTCAAGTATTTCTTTATTTAGTTTTTTGATTCAATAAATTATACAGATAGAGATATTCTATATTAGAGACATCTATTTTCAGATCAAGGGTTGAAAATAGGCATGTTGTGCTTAATTGGTGGCCGTACGAAGTCCGTACAGGTCCGTACAAATCCACGCAGATACCGACTTTGGTAGACAGAGATCCCCAGTGACTGACATCAGTCGACTGAAGACCAACATCGGCAGAGAAGGACCTACATGACCGACATCAGCATAATATCAACCGATGCCAGTGACTGTGTGTTTAACACAAGAAGCCGAGACTTCCAGATTCAGGGTCAATCTCCAGATTTGCAAAAGCCCAGGGTTTCAAGACAGAATATTTCACATTATTTTATTTGTATGACAGAGACTCAATTGTGTAATCATCTAGAAGAACAAGTGATAAGATATTTGATTTGCTATTGAGAGATTATATTGTGATTTATTTATTCATATTTGAAATTATTTTGGCAAAAAGTGTATCTTTGTTCAGAGCTATTTGTGTTTAGATATTCCCTACTGAAAGGGGATATTACAACTTTGTATCCTTTAACTAAACTCTAAAGCACATTCATGTGCATCACTTTTGTCAATCAAGTTGGTTATTCCAAATCTGTATGGAGGACAAATCTCAAAATCCATTAAAAAGAGTTAAAATCCAAATCATTTCAATAAAAGCTAATGATTTAAAAGGAAAATGAAAATTCAAAAGTCTAATCACACCAAAAGACATGATTATTTAGCACATCTCCTATTTATAATCAAAACTCAAAATACATAGTTGGCATCATGATAGAGATGAGGTCCATTAAGGTGTTTTAGGCCATTATATTGGGATAGGAGAACAAAAAAAACTCTATAGTGCTACCTATTTTCTCACACAAGTACCTAATATTCACAGTAGATCGATGACTTTGTAAGAGGTCTTAAAGAATGGGGAACATGTTGTGGGAAGGTAGGTCCATTTTAATTTTATTGTTCATTTAATCTTCATGAGTTGATTTTAGTATTCCATTTATTTTACTATACATATTTTTACTTATTGTGAGTAGGTATCCTTATATATTTTAATGGTCACTAGCCTCTTAGCATCTTTCCTTCTTACGTAGTACGCCTCATGTTTACTATGGCTTTATCATAAAATTATATATCATTATTTTTACACTCTTTATCTTATTAGAACAATCCTTATATTTACCCTTGATATTCTTTGTTAACTA
The DNA here is from genome assembly GCA_037957365.1 of Torreya grandis. Classification (NCBI taxonomy): domain Eukaryota; kingdom Viridiplantae; phylum Streptophyta; class Pinopsida; order Cupressales; family Taxaceae; genus Torreya; species Torreya grandis. Next base: position 7,461,036 of record JARHVA010000119.1, on the reverse strand, counting down.
ATCATACCCCTAGGCATTCCTCACAAAATATTTCCCCTTATTACCATTCTCCTCATTGGTGTTCACCTTGTGAGTTGCAATGTAATACATTGAATAGGACCAATAATTCCTTATAAATTACCACATTAAATATCTTTAAATTGTTTCAACATTTATATCCACCTCATTAGTGTTCCCTTTATGATTTGAAGTGTAAGACCTTCGATAGGACCAATCTCTCCTCACAAAATATTCCAATAAAAAGTTCATACTATAACCAAGTCACAATAAAATTACATCCTTCAAATTTGAGATAATTTGTGTTACATTATGATTTACACGTCATTTACATGCTTCCCATCTTAATTTAATATATTATGCTTACCTCATAAATACTTCACTTTTATCTTCTTATTTTCTGATCATGTGTATGTTTACAACCCTTTTATTATATTTATCATACTTCCCATATTGATCTAGTACGATTAATTTGATTTATACTTACATTTTATTTTTATTTTCATACTTTCCATCTTGATTTTATATAATTTATTAAATTTGTTTTTCATTTGTCTTCTTGACATTTGTTATAACACATTTACCACTTTATTACAATTTTTCATACTTCCTAACTTGATAAAATATGACTTATATTTGTTCTAATTTGGTGAAATTTTTACTTTCTTAGCTTTTACTTTACCTTTTTTATTTTATTATATTTATTCATCTTTTTATTTTTACACATTTCCCATCGTAATATAGTGTGTATTACATTTTATGATTAGTTATACTTTTACAAATCATTTACTTTTATTTTTAAACATGCATGCGTATCACATAATGATATAAAAGAAAACATACATCATATATTTAGCATATACAAAAAAAGTAAAATGCATGTGCTAGAAAGGAAATACATCCATCTATAAACACCAAATACACCTCATAGACCATTTTTTTTTCATATCAATACATATAACATGAGTTTGACACAATATAATACAAACACAAAAATTAGATACAACTCTAAGGTTGTGCTCAATCATGTCTATTTTCTGGCTAAACCACACTACCCATGGATGCTTATGGCTGACCCCTCTGAATGATATGCTATAATTAGGTAGTCTTGGATCTCATACCATCAAGTTATCCATATATATTGGCTAGTTATACCTACACACATCCAATATCTATAATAATTACCATGTGGGTAGCTCACTCCTATACCAGTATCTGCTAGGCTGAGGCCTCTCTCTCTCCTATTACTATAGGTGGATGTAATTCATATCCTCATGATTTAAAGTATTGAGTAGCCTCCCCAACAAATATAAACTATCTATCATAAGTTGGGGTAGATGGTATCACCAAATCTACCAAGGCAAATGGCTCATAATGAAACAACACCCCATCTAAAATATCATGGTGTGCAACCACAATCATGGTTCCTCATATGATCTCCTCCATAGTAGTCCTTACAAATAAAAAACCAAATATACATAAAATCTCATGCATATGTATCTCAAACCATATATCTACACCAAATACTTAAACAATAATGTAACTCGTGATCTATGTTAAAAACTTAATAAATTAAAGAATTTATTACCAATACCAGTGTCACCAACATAGTCACCCCATTAGCTCAACCATTGAGAACCTCCTTTGTCTACTACCTCCATGCAAGTGTAAAACCTAGATTCACCACCCATTCCCATCATGATCCCCTCCTTGATTGCCTCTATATCAACCAACTATGTCTAATAACGACTATGAGATTTCCATGTGTAATTATTTGCATCTGTGTCCCCTCCCTCTGATGGTGCCTCCATCTCCTATAATCTCATGATGGCCAATGTCATCTCTACTATATCTCTACATCTTCCTCACCTAAATAATCACCATCATCATCAAAATTGATAACATCTTATGTATCGATCCTCACCACCCCCTATTATTGTGCCTAACTTACCCATGGTCTCACTTATTAAGGCCTAATAATAGGTATATCTACAAGCATTTTGACACCTCCTCTACATATTAGATCTTTATCATGCCATGCCCAATAATTAGGCACTACTAGGAGAGCCATTGAATATGGTAGTCCTAATTGTCTAGGTACATGAACTACTTAGATGTGGCTCTACCCATGAAGTATAATGGCATGTGATGTGAACATGCAATGATCCTTGAGAAATAGTAGACCAAGTCAATGAACTAGCTATAATATTAGTTTAGGTATGCCACACTATCTACCCTCATGTCATAGTTTGTAAAACTAGGGTATTGGGCATGACATGAACTACATGATAGTGCCTCCATCACATCATTAAGCTAACCTATCATTGACTACATGAAGAAAACCAACCATTAGATATATATGGAACCTCTTGTAAATCCAATCATTCAATAAAATGATGGAGCCTATAGTCTTTTACCCCTAGGTTAGCATACCATATATATCATGGATGAGCTACAACTAAATGATAGATCCTAGATCATACATAGCACCTTGCTTTAGGATGGACTGATATAAGGCTACCACATAAAATAGTACCTTCCCATTTGAATTGTGACATAACACATGTACTAACACAAGTCCTATCATGACCTTATAGATATATAGAATGGCCAAGATATACACATTGAATAAGCTAACCTATAACCCAAGGTAAATCTTATCTAAGCCTATTGCCCAATGGGTTAGGGCTCACCTCTCATCTTCTATATTTGGTACATCACATATGATAGGACTCATGACAATAATAAATCCAAGCAAGGCATGGACATCCACAAAGGTGATTCCCACCTCTATGGTATCCCCTCCACCTCCCATTAGAAAGTGTTGGTCAATCACTCCCATACATATAGAAACATGACAACTAGATCATCACTGAGTAGGATACTCTTCATCTCCATGATGCCTCCAAATCCCAAGGAAACTAGTTAAGCTCAATCCACATTTGATAGTTGATCTAGAAAATATGGTAGCCATGATGCATCAACCAAGCACCAAAATCTCTATCATCTATGTAAAATATTAAATAATATGTAATATATTAAATCTTAATGTAAAAATGATAAAAAAACACTTTTAAGTTTTTTTAAATACTAAAAATTAAATAATTCATCAACCTATTTTTATTATTTTCTTATTTATCACCTTTATCCTACATAGTCGACCATTTGATACTAAATTGACCCTATCACCTCTTTATTATACTGTCATGTCCCCTTTTCAGTTGACATGTTCTGAGTTCATGGTTAGCCTATTATGTGACCCTCATAGGCTGATAGGTTGGTTAGAGGGTCTTGATGGAGATTGGAGTGGCTTCGTTTAGCAGAGTTTTTCCAGTTGGCTTTCGTTTGGGCTCGATTGGACATGTATTGTGGGAGATATTAATATTTGATTGATTTAATCAAATATTAATTATTTAGCCTATTTTTTAATTAGAAACCCTAATTCTAATTTAAGAAACCCTAATTAGGGCAAGCATATCTTTTGAGGGTATAAGGGTTTCTCATGGAGGCCATTATGGATTAGCCATTGATTATTTGATTATTGATTTTGAAGAATTTTTCTATGAAGACTGAGCCTAGGGTTCTAGGATTCCATTTGCATTGGAGAACGTTCCCTCTTTAGTGTGTGTAATTAAGAGGCTGTGGAATATCAGCTGATCTATTGCCAAATTGAGAGATAGCTTCATCCAGAAGTTATCATAGAATTTATAGGGTTGAGAGATAACTTCACCCAAAAGTTATTACAGATATTCCAGGTATTTATTTCTTTATGTTTTGATTTAATAAATTATACAGCTAGAGATCTTCAGTGCTAGAAACATATATTTTCAGATCAGGGGTTGAAAACAGGCAAGTTGTGCCCAATTGGCAGCCGTACGAAGTCCGTACAGGTTCGTACAGATCCAGGCAGGTACCGACCTCGGCAGGTAGAGATCCCAGTGACCGACATCGGCCGACTGAGAGACCGACATCGGCAAAGAAGGACCTAAAGTGACCGACATCACTAGTATATCGATCGACGCTGACGACTGTGTGTTCGACACATCAGGCCGAGACAGAATTTTCTAGATTCAAACCCAATTTCTAGATTTGCAAAGCCAGGGTTTTCAAGACTGTATTTCATATTTTATATGCATAAGAGAGGATTGTAATTGTAATAATTTAGAAGGACAAGTGATAAAATTTGTGATTTGCTATTAAGAGACTATATTATTATTATTCTTCTGAATTTATTCAACAAAAATTGTATCTTTGTTCAAAGTTTTGTGTTGCTATATTTCTTGTTTGGAGGGGATAGTACAGTGGTATCAGAGCTAAATCTTGCCAGCCTGAGGGTCTATAGATCTTATGCAGCCATAAGAGTTGGGACCACATAGGTATAACACACGTAGTAGAGCCTTGCTTGAAGGGACCCAGTTGTTAGAACAACAGCGGATTATCATGAGTGACAGACGTGAGGGTAGCCCACCCAAGGGCCACAGGTATGATGCTGATCAGGACACCAGAGAATTTCACCGTGCTATGATGACAAGCCAACAGCAAATGAATCAAACACTACAGGCACTTATGATTATGATAAGGGGGATGAACACAATTGATGGACAGAACAGGGACCAAAGAGATGATAGGAGTGCTAAGGTTAATCAAAGACCACAACAGACTCACTCCAGAACAGTTGATAGACCTACACGTCCTACATTTGTTCAAGAGGAACCAAAGGTACCAGCAGAGGAGGAGGTAGGGCCTTCCCCATTTGCAGATGTTTACATGGCTACGAATGATGAGTGGGACTTATTACCTCCTCATCTTCAAGAGAGGACATCCTTTGACCGTTTTGTTAATCTGAGGAGAGAGCACTACAGATTGGTTGGATAGGATAGGAGGCCTAGAGTTCAATTCAGTGAGCTGAAGAAGGCTACGGGTAAGCTTTCTTTGACTACTTTTGATGGCAGTCGCAAGATGACATCTCAAGCTTGGGTTCATAAGCTTGACACCTTTTTGGCATTGAGACCAATGTCAGAGATAGAGGCCATCAAATATGCCACTTTGCCCTTGGATGGAGTAGCACATGATTGGTGGTACCATGGTATGGTAACACTTCAACATAATCAGGTAACAGAGTACCAGGACTTTGTGGATAGATTGGTTAAGCGGTTTGATAGGAAATATCTTGAGGTTTAATTTCAAGATCTAGCACAGTTGAGACAAACAAGTAACTTGGAGTCCTTCATTGGTGAGTTTCAGAGATTGGCAGTCATGGTGCCCAATATTTCAGAGTGTAGATTGGTAGTTCTCTTCATAGAGGGATTGACAGAGCCATTGAGAGGTTGGATCAAAGCCTTTGATCCTCTTTCATTACAGGTAGCTATGAAGAAGGCACATAGTATGGAGATGGCAGTGCCATCCCATAAATCTAACTCCAAGGGTACTCCTTCATCTAGAGACCATAAGCACTCCCACGAGGATATTGAGAGACCAGATTTTAACATAGATAAATCTAGGGTTAAAAATGATTCAAAGGCCAATCCAACAGCACCACCCTTGGATCGTGAGGCACTTAATGATCTATGCAAAAAGAATCTTTGCTTCTACTGCAAAGGTCCATATGATATCCATCACGATTGTCCTTTGAGGCCTAAGGGCAAGGCGAATCGTGTGATGTGGGCATATTATGAGGATTCAAATTCTGAGGATTTTGAAGAGCAAAATAGTTCTGAGGGGGCAGAGGTAGAGGCTTCAGGGTTTAAGGTAGAGATAGAGTTAGAGCTTCACATGCAGGAGGCACGCATATCTAGTATTCAGTCAGATGAGTCATTCAGACTCTGTGGAGTTTTGGTGAGGCAGAAGGTTATCACCCTTCTTGATACAGGAACCACACATAATTTTATAGATGCTAGATTTGTGGAAAAGCGTGGACTCACTACTATAGATTTTGAGGGCATCAGAGTTAAGGTAGCTAATGGTCACACTCTTAAGTGTGAGCGTATGATTAGAGATCTCCCATTGTGCTTGAACAATTATGAGTTCAAGGCTGATTATTATGTGGTAAACATGGGGGATATAGACTTAGTATTGGGTATGAAGTGGCTTCATTCATTTGAGGAAGTTACTATTCATCTCAAGGACATGGAGGTTCTCTTTAATGTTGATGGGAAGACACATATTCTTAAGGTAATACGGGGCAGCAGCTTCAGATATATGTTTTTTCATCGGATGGAGGTCCCTATACCACTTGACATGATAGAGGGTGATGACGAGTGCACATTGGCACCAACACAGGAGAGGCATGAGGATGAGCTTGGTCTTGAGGTGAGTTCAGTTCAGGAAGTGTCACATGTGGTGAGGACTCAACTTTCTATTACAATCAGGTCACAGGTTGATGATGATATGACTATTTCTAGCCTTCACAATCCAATTTTAGATATTATTCAGGTAAGGAGTTTGCTTGCTGATTTTCATTTATGGATTGGATGTTGGGGTGATTATCTTAGTACTAGAGGTGATGTGACACCATTACATGAGAGTAGGGATGGACATGGCATGGGGTTAATTGATAGTGCTGGAGATCATAACTACATTTGGGATCTAGGTGGATTGTTTGATTTGTCATTCAGCGATTGCTTGAGGGCAAGCAATTCTAGGAGGGGCAGATTGTCATGTCCCCTTTTCAGTTGACATGTTCTGAGTTCATGGTTAGCCTATTATGTGACCCTTTTAGGCTGATAGGTTGGTTAGACGGTCTTTATGGAGATTGGAGTGGCTTCCTTTAGCAGAGGTTTTCCAGTTGGCTTTCGTTTGGGCTCGATTGGACATGTATTGTGGGAGATATTAATATTTGATTGATTTAATCAAATATTAATTATTTAGCCTATTTTTAATTAGAAACCCTAATTCTAATTTAAGAAACCCTAATTAGGGCAAGTATATCTTTTGAGGGTATAAGGGTTTCTCATGGAGGCCATTATGGATTAGCCATTGATTATTTGATTATTGATTTTGAAGAATTTCTTCTGTGAAGACTGAACCTAGGGTTCCAAGATTCCATTTGCATTGGAGAATGTTCCCTTTTTAGTGTGTGCAATTAAGAGGCTATGGAATATTAGCTAATCTATTGCCAAATTGAGAGATAGCTTCATCTAGAAGTTATCACAGAATTTACAGGGTTGAGAGATAACTTCACACAGAAGTTATTACAGATATTCCAGGTATTTATTTCTTTATGTTTTGATTCAATAAATTATACAGCTAGAGATCTTTGGTGCTAGAAACATATATTTTCAGATCAGGGGTTGAAAACAGGCAAGTTATGCCTAATTGGTAGCCGTACAAAGTCCGTACAGGTCCGTACAGATCCAGGTAGGTACCGACCTCGGCAGGCAGAGATCCCAGTGACCGACATCGGCTGACTGAGAGACCGACGTCAGCAGAGAAGGACCTAAAGTGACCGATGTCGGTAGTATATCGACTGACACCGGTGACTGTGTGTTCAACACAGCAGGCCGAGATAGAATTTTCTAGATTCAAACCCAATTTCTAGATTTGCAAAGCCAGGGTTTTCAAGACTGTATTTCATATTTTATATGCATAAGAGAGGACTGTAATTTTAATAATTTAGAAGGACAAGTGATAAAATCTGTGATTTTCTACTAAGAGACTATATTATTGTTATTCTTTTGAATTTATTCAATAGAAATTGTATCTTTGTTCAAAGTTTTGTGTTGCTATATTTCCTGTTTGGAGGGGATAGTACATATACTAAGTCATCCCTATGTTATGTATTCAACCCTTTCTTATAGACATAATCAACCTTTTTGATACTAAATTGACCCTTTCCCATCCTTTGCATATATATAGGCCTTCTACCACGCAGTTAGGCTTAGTTAACAATTTATGTCAACCACCTACTATGTACTACATCAGTCATAATGCACTAAGTCAGCCATGTCTCTCTTTCTAACTGAGTCAACCCTCTACTACGTAGTCATCCATCCTCAATATTATTAAATCAACACTCTACTATGCAATCTACTTCCTTGACTCCTCTCACCTTTTCCAACTAAGTTGATAAGGCTGTCTTTATTTGAAAGTTATAGAAAATTTTCAACCATTTACCATAAGTGCCTTAAGCATTTATTGATCCAACTATTTCCTACCCAATATCTTATTTTACTCCTTGTTTACCTAAAAAAAATTCTAAGTTCATTTTTAGTATCTAAATTTCCTTTAATACCTATTTTTATATATTTAGCTTAATTTCAATTAAAAATACCATTTTTAAAAATTAATACACCCTTTACTAGAGCTACACTGGCTACAATTGCTAGGTATCCTCCATGTCATAACTGTCATCTCCTTACCATGGTCACTCTTTGGGCTCAACTAGGTCTCTCAGTGCAATATTTTCTCAGAATAGTAAAAATAACAAATGAATTAATTTTCACCCTATTTATATTTACTATTCTAAATTATTTACCTACTAATTATTTACTAATAGATTCCATTTTTCACCCATAACTTTCTTTCTACTATATATTTTTTTGAACCATAATTTATTCTCAAATCTTGACATTATAAAGAAATGTTCCATATATTACATGTAGATTTTACAAAAAATTCAATTTTTTGCTTATTTTATAGGTTCACCTAATGTTCCCTACATTGGACACCTCATTTCTCTCACTTCCTTTCTACTCTACAACACTAAGGTAAGTAAAGGTATGCATTTTTAAATTATATCCTTTCATTTATCTAATTTACTCTATACTATAATTTATTTAACTTAACATTATTTGTTGCTATGTTCTTTTCCCAAAGCACCATCTTATGTTGTAACTGCATGACATGTGATGAGATTCATGTGGGGCATATGTATACACACAATATTTTAAAACTTTATTTATTACTAATATTTACTCTCTTAAAGGATCCTATCGAGTCTCAATCTCCCTAAGTTCACACCTTAAAGAGTTCATTGGGAAAGGGGTGGCTAGACCATTGGTGATTTTCAAGATTGTTGTTCCTTATACCACCACTTAAATACAACACAAACCTTTCTTATATATTTACCTACGCTTTGACAAATCATTTACACACTCTCCTAAGTAATTCAATACCCCAAATAGCCACTACCTAAGCCAAAATATCTTTCTATCACCCATTAAGCAAAGTCACATGGGTTGATTTTATTCTTAAAAATGAGTACATTATGGGACTAAGTTAGCATATCCAATTTAGTTTGGGACCTAGTTGTTTTATTTCTTATAAATTGGGTTAACTGGGTTGAGTGTGTCAACTAAAATTTTAGAAGGGTTTAGGGTTAGATTTGTCTATATAAACACATCCTTTTCACCATTTTCATTAGAGAGAGATAGAGAACATCATTTATTTATGCATCTACTAATCCACCATTTTATTTGAGGATTCTTTGCTTAGGGTTTCATACTTCCTTTGGAGATAATAAACTTGTCATATAGGAAAAGTCATTTTATGTATAGAAGAGGTCATGTAGCCTATAGATGATCTATCTTTGTTATCCTTACAAACCAAAATAACCTATTAAAAATCACCATTGGTCAAGGGAGATATTGAGGCTCGATGGGTTCATCTTCAAGGTAAGTATTCCTAAATCTTGCTCCTCTTTATTAGTAGATATATTTGCATGTGTTAGCATATGGATACATTTCTCTCTCCATGCATTAGGATTACCTCTACTTTAGATTGAGTAGAGTTATTTTTTGCATGTTTTCTTTTATCTTTATTATCCTCATTTGTGGCACAAGCTTGGGTGAGAAATAGATTAGATTTACTTTACTTTGTCATTTACTTTGTTAGAAACCATAGGACCTAGCTAGGGTTATTATGTGGTATTGATTTAATCGAGGATTTAAAAACCTCTCTAGTGATATTATGTGGTAAGAGACCCCTTAGTTAGGTCTAGCAGATCCATATTGGTCATGACCCTGATTGTATAAATGTACTAACAATTGGAAGAGATAGTGTGATTTATCTTATTTGAGCTAGGTTTGATTTATATATCAGCTTCACTTTCCCTTGTCATATAGATTATATCAAATAACTTTTTATAGTTTTATTCTAAGTTTGAAACTACATTGGTAAGCTTGACACAATTATGTGTGTTTTATTTTAGTATATTTAATTTATAACTATATTGACCATATCGATATTGTTGTTTGCTTGTTTATTAAAATTATTTGAATGTTGTTAATTAGTTTTTGACACTATTTTCATACCTTATTTTCCCTTTGTTTGTTTATCCCTAGAAATTATGTTTTGGTATTTTTTTTCATTATGGTCTAAATGGTGGTTATTTTTATCAACAATATGGTGTGAGGGTTATTACCTCAAAAATCAAGCCATTATATAATAATAAACATGGAATTTAGTTTCCACATACTTCAAAATGTATTAGAAATTCCTAGGATTCCCTTTTTATTTAACCATAAGAAAATGGTCACTTATTTTATTTTTTGGTGTAGCTTAGAGGAGTGTATCACCCAGGGAAGTTATTCTCATTGTACTTTAAGAGATGCGATAGTGAGATATAGGAATAGCTTCTCCTCTATAGTTAGTGATATGAAACATTAGGTCAATGATATTATATGAAATAAAAAGTATATTTGAGATCCTAAAAATAAATAAAATCCTTTTAGTATATCTCATTGATCTTGTTTTCTAAATTTAGATACATGTAATTTACTACGTAATTTTCTTGATATATTGTAGACTATTGATGAGCCCATAAAAAGGTTCATTATATCTAAATAATGACCTCATTTTTACTAAATAACCTTCTATTTTAAGTGTATTTATATGTGAATTCTATAAATTTTTAATAATTCAAAGTATAAAATGAGTACTTTGCCTTGGTTATTTTATGTAAGTTAATATTGCTTGTTTACACTATTTGTTCTAATTTTTTGCTTTAAAATCCACCAATTTTATGTAATCCACCAATTTTGTGTAAAAATCCAGATGTACCATAAGAAAATAATGTGTTTTGGAAAAAAAATGAATCCAAAATATTATCTCAGACTAGCTCTAATGATCTCCAACCTAGCTTTAGAGATCATCAGTTTGGCTCTAGAGATCACCATTTTGGCTCTAAAGGTGCCCAAACTAGTTATTGATATGATCAAACCAGTTTTAAAGGATTATATGAGATCAAAAAAATACATTTTAAAGCATATTCATCATTATAAAACCATGTCTACTTGATCAGAAGCATCCTAATATATTTTTGGAACATTTCTAAAAATTATGTATAAAATTTCCAAAAGTAGTATGGCTATTTATAGACATAATTGTTTATATTAGTTTTGTTAAAGTTAATTGTAATTAATATATTAGTTTTTTTTATATAATAGAAATGGTTTCAATTTAAAGAAGAAATTATAACTAGCGATGGCCAAAGGTAGCACATGAGAATCGACGCTAACGCTTTTCCCTTGGTTTATCCCATGAAACATGGAAAGGATGTTGTTATCTTTATGATTTTAATAAACAAAATATTAGTTAGGTATTATCTTGTTAGGATATTAGTCTATTTGTATCAACTATTTTAAAAGTATTGTCACATATAAACAACATCTTTCTATTGATATAGGTAGTGTAGAATAGAACATAGAGAGTATGTAGCAAATAAATAATTGAATCATATAACTAAGTTTTCCATCATCATAATCATTTAAAAAATTAATGAATAATTGATTTCATGGTATTTGTATATGTATAGTGTGATCTAATCCTACTCCAAGGGAGAGCAAGGGCCCACTTAACCAAGGAAGCAAGATCTGAGTTTGGTATTTATATATTTATTTCATATTGTTTTGTGTTTTAAAGATTGTCATTCATTATTGAATGGAAAGTGTTATGTTTTATGACTCACCTACATGATTGTGTGTTAATGTATATGTTCTAATAAAATCTATTTTTAAATCATTTAAAATTTAAATTAAATATATTAACCATGTATTTTCATCCAATTTACATTTTTTACAAATAGACTAGAAGTGTATTTCTTTCCAATGAGTTTCAGTTCCATAAATTGTGTTTCATTTGAATACATTTTTAATTCAACAAGAGTGTTTATTTTCACAAGTAATGGAGTTTTTTTCAATTCAATAAAGTAAATTATATATTCAGGAGTAAATGATCCACAAATGCCTCCAAATAGATAACTATTAATTATTATGTTGCATATCTTACTATTGATTGTTGTTGGACACCACCCTAGTTTGATATGAAATTAACTTGACTCAATTGATTACATAGGAGGACACAATGACCCTCATCAATTTTGAAACCACTATTTGTTATTTTATAGGTGTCAATAGTGTATAATATCCTAAACTAATAGTTTATTAAGAAAAAAATCCCATAATTCAAAGAATTTTCTAGATAGACAAATACATCCAAAAGAAATATATATTCTTAATAACCCTCAACAAAGCATGATTATTAGTATATAGAAATAATAAAGTGTACTATAAGACCTCCTAGGAAAAAACTTAAGACTATTGAGGAATAACTATTATTATCCTCCCCTAAATAGTGGGAACATTTTTTAGAGGTAGGTGCATCCTTCCAAATGAATCAATTAAGGATTAATAATATTGTAAACCAATGTTTTGAATCCCAGTCAAGTAGGCTTCTATTTATATACACATAATATTTTTAACTTTTATAAAATACTGATGCTTTATATCTTGCGAGAACCCATCAAGTCTCAATCTCTTTGAGTGCACACCCTAAGGGGTACACTGGGAAAGGGGTGGGTATACCATTGATGTTTCATAGTATTGTTGTACCTTATTTACACTTATTACTAATCTAACCAGCTCCTAAAACATTCCCCTAAAATATTACTCCTCTTTTTCACACTCTTCTAGTATTTTAACACCTTTAGTACCCTTTTCCTAACCTAAAACCCCTTTCAGTAGTTTACAGTACTAGGTCAACTAGGTCAACCTTATATTCTTATAGGTAAAATTCATTTAGGGTCTAGGTCAGCTCTTAGTCGACCTAGCTCGTGACCTAGTGAATTATTGTCAATAATATCACTAAGTTGACTAGGTCAACCCTGTTAACCAAAAATTTCAATATGACTTAAGGTTAAATCCACATATATATATACAAGACCATTTTTCCATTATTAGAGAGACATCAAGAGTTATTATTTGCTTGCACTTCTTTACAATTTTCTCTTTCACCATTCTACTTAAGGAGTCTTAGCTTAGGTCTTCTGTTTAGACAATATAGTCTTGTAGATAAGTCTTGGATGATTTAGAATATATTAGTGATCCTTTCAAACCACAAAACCTCTTGTGAAGCCCCTTTGGCTAATTGAGAGTCTCAATGGGTTCATCTCTCAGGTAAGTATTCTCTAGCTTTTCTCCTCTCTTTAGTAGATAGAAGTAGAATAAGTAATGGATTTAAAATAATATTACTATTCTTATCAATGTATTAAGATCTTACTCATACATAGCTTAATTGTGATTATCTTATCCATTTTTATTTTCATTTGTTTACTAACCCCCATATTGTACCACAAGTTTTAGTGAGCACTAGATTAGATTTATTTACTTTACTTGTTATTAGGAGAGTGAATATGGAAATATAGGGATTAGGGTTATTCCATGATTGTGATTTATTGGAGGCTTTATAACCCTCCCTATTATTATTGTTATGATAAGAGATCCCCTAATTAGGTCTAGTAGATCTACATATTGGTCATGTTCCCAATTATCTAATGTATCCCCAATCAGAAGTGCAAGTAGGATCTATCTTCATTGAGTTAGGATTGATTTATAGACTTGATGCATTTATGATTACATACACTATCCACTTATAATGATTCAACACCTACTCAAAAAACTCTTACAACATTTATTAGAAAAATATGAGAGATAATTTGGGAAAAAATCCACTAAATAGGGCTACAGGAGATAGAACTCAACCACCAAGGAGAATTTTACCTATTATATTATCTTATATCAAGACCAAAATTTTGTAACGAAGAATATATCCCCATCCATATTACCCACTTTTAGGGTATTATCCATAGAATACCCTGACCAATGTTGGATGAGGAATAAGGCAGATTAAAACTAAAAAGTATAATAGGTGGATACGTGAAAATTTTAGTATTTTATATTTCTATAATCTTATGTATGTATTCAACCTTGTAAACATAAGTAATAGATGGAAGAATGTGAATATTATTTATTTTTAGCATATCAAAAGTCTGGAATATGAAGAGATAATACTTTTTAATACTGTCTCTATAACACTTAATTATAATAGATGTTAGTTATGATGTGTGATAAATATTAATACAATGATCTGCATGGTTCTCCTATCTATCTTTTACTTTTGATATGTGCATAGTGAATATTGTGGATGTATGAATTATTCAAAAATTTATGTCACCAATTCTATATACACTTTATTTTCATGTATTCATTAATATGAGTCTAAATTATATACACATAATATTTCCAAACTTTTATTGATTATTGACACTTTATATCTTGCAAGAACCTATTGAGTCTCAGTATCTCTAAGTTCATGCCTTAAGGGGTGCATTGGGAAAGGGGTGGGAAAACCATCAGTGCTTCATAAGATTGTTATTCTTTTTACCACTTTCCATCCACACACTAGCCTCCTAAAACCATTGAACCCCAAGCTTATTATTCTTAGTTCTACCTATTCCTATCACTTGTTATGTTTTATCCTTCATTTTTTTCCTTAGTACCCTTTTGACCTATTGGTTGTGCTAGGTCAACTGGGTTGACCTAGCACAATTTAAGTAATTTTATCTATTTTATGTTGTTGTCCTCTTGGCCTAACATAGACCTAAAGAGTTAGACCTGAAAATGTGCTAGGTCGATTGGGTTGACCTAACACAACTAACATTCTTGAATGATTTTAGGGTAAGATAGTATTATATTTATAAGTTCATTTACCACCATTTCATAATAACAAAGAATTAATCAAATAAGTGTGAATGAACATCTACCTATTGACCATTCTACTTGGGAATAAAGCTTTAGGGTTCAATACTTTCTTTAAATCTCTAATATCATTTTGTGGATAAGTCTTTTGGATTATTGAATAGGTTAGGTAGCCTAAAGCTGATTTATCTTAGTTATCCTTACATACCATGATAATATTTTATGAAGCACCTTGGCCAAGTGGGAGATTGAGGATTGGTAGTTTGATCTTCAAATGAAAGTATTCCTTACTTTATTCTTCCTTTATAAGAGTAGATAGATAGTGAATTTATATTCTTCTTTTCTATGCATTAGGATTATATATACATTGACATGACTATATGTCTTCTATACATGTTTAGTTTAGTTATTTATTTATTTTCTTTCTAACCCAAAATTTGTGCCATAAGATTTGGTACATACTAGATTCAATTTACTTTTCTTGCTATTAGAATAGTGAAATATTAAATCATAGGACTCTTTTAGGGTTGTTGTGTGATTGTGTTAGACTGTAGGATTTGGAACCCTACCTCACACAATGTGTTATGACAAGTTATCCCATAATTGGGTCTATTATATTCTCACATTGGTCATGATCCCACTTAATAATTATATGCTCTCTGATATAAAGTTTAGGTGTGATCTATCCCATCCAATCTAGGATTGAATTATGGACATGATGCATTTTTGATTGCATACATTTTGGTGAAACCAACATTAAACTAACCCTTATAAGATTTATTTACTTATTTAATTTTTATTCATAATTATTCTTATCATATCTTTACTATGTTGGCTCGACCCTATCAACCTAGTTTATTTATCTCTATGCATAGGTTTGCAGGAATAGGTAACTAGCTTGACTAACTTGACTTAGTACATGTTTTTAGACTCAAAGAATTTTGTTCAGATAACTAGATCAACCACCTCAACCTATTTCAAGTTTTTTATGTTTATATACTTCCTTTTCAACCTACTAGGTTGACCTAGTGTATTTTTAGCACTTTTTCATCAAGTCTAATGTAGCTTGATCGACTAACTTGACCTAATTTGCAAGATTACTTCTAATTTTCTCCAAGGTCTCAGATTAACCATCTTCTCCCTGTCATCTCTAAACCATTTAGGCCAATTTTTATTTCTCTATTTATTTCATTTTTTTAATTTCATTTCATAGTTTGTAGTCTTTAAAACTACCTCTGCACAATCAACTAAGCTGACCCTGTGGACCTAGTTTTATGTTATGTGTTTTTTGAAATAACTAGGTCGACTTAACTAACCTAGTTCACTTTCAGACTTTAATTTTATAGTACAAGTTCAACCCTATTGACCATATTTCATATGATTGTCTATATAGTTTCTCAACTATACCTTGTTTCAAATTTGGAATTAACCATATATGTTAATCACATCATTCTTTTAAGTTGCTTACATGCTTAGAATAATTCACATATTCTAATTAAAATATTTTAAATTAATCACTTAATTGCACTATTTTTATTCTTTTCCACACATGGCCAAACCACATAAACATCAATAAGCAGTTGACTACCCAGGTTTACCTACTTGGATTTCATCACTAAGGGGGAAGCTGACTTGATGCTTTGATCAAGTATAAATCATGGTTAATGGTATATTTTAGCTAAGCACCCAACACCTTTATCACTATAGTGTGTGAAGTGAGTGGGGTAGGCCCTAATACAAATATTGTATCATTTCCACTATAGTCATTTTCATACTAAACTTACCTAAAACTATCCTTAGATTGTTATATAGTACCTTGCTTATAGCCAATCTCTGTTCCCAGTTAAAATCATTCTTAATAATCTAATCAACATTATAAGTTGACCAAGTAGTTACCTTTACTTTCTCTTTGATCAATTTTGTGTGAGAAAACTTGCATTAGCTAGAGTTAGTTCAATATTTTACTTTGTGTACATCAATTGCTATCATTAATTCGATTGAATATTTATTTCCATTTTAATACTTACTATTTTATTATATTACTTGTAATTATCTTGCTTAAATTCATATCTTGTTATCAAATTTTTTTTGTCCCTATACATTGTCCTAAGTTGACTTGGTTGACTTAGTACTATTTACAAAATCCTTACCTCTTTTTCTCAGTCATTGTTTACTAAATTGGGTTGACCTTATGGACACCCTGTATAGTTTTATAGTCTCTATTTTGCACTAGATTAACTAGGTTGACCTAGTACTATTTTAATCAATTTTTGATTCTTTACTTTCTCATCTTACCTCTTTTTCTTTCATCATGGAATTTCTATTTGGTTATAACACTAAAGTTTAGATAATAGACATGATGGAATTCACCAATCCTAATAGGGTCTCCCATAGACAAAGTAGGGTTCCTTTCGAGAATACTAGTAATGTTCATATTTTAACCCACATGATAAAATATGACACCCCTCCTCATACCTCTTTGTATCAAAACCTTCTTCTTCTCTTAGAGGATTATCTTGAGTTAGAGTATACTACTAAAATGTATTTATTTATCATAGAATTCCCTCAACATAGAGGGAAGTATCCTTCCACCATTTATAACCTCATGATTGGCCATCATGTTGAAGAACCTAATTCTCCTACTCCCACCTTCTCAACTAGATTTGGGGGTACCAATTTCTTTTTTTCCCAACCTCTTCCTTCAATCTTGAATCCTTTTTTTGTCATGACATAGTCTTCTTTAACTTCTTCTACCTCCATGCCTAGTATCTCAACTAACATGGCAAGTTCTACCTCCAGTGGGCCTCTCATAATATCCACTATCCTTAATCATTCCACTAGTTCATCAATTACTACCAAAGGCACTCATAATTCTAGTGCTTCCTCTTGTCAACCATTTACTAGTCCAACTTTTGATTCACAAGAAAAATTTTCCACTAGTGCCTCAAATTCTCATAGTTCTTCCCAAGCTCATATCAACGTTAAGATTGGTACCTAAGCCATTAAAAGTAACACAAACACCAATACTAATTGTCATAAAACTAATCAAACTCATCAACTATTGTTTCAAACTTTCAATCACATGAACACATTCAAAGCTCATAATATGAATCAAATGATGAGAATGCAAAACCACCTTATTAATCTTCAATCCAATCCTCAACCAATGACTTGGGGCACACACAACCAAAGTGTTCCTCCTCCTCCTCTTTGATATTATCAAGGTGATCTCATTCCTCAACCTCCTTTGGTCAACACAAACATTAAACATTTAAAAAATGAACCTCTTACCACCCAAATTGCTAACAATGATATTAGAGGTATAACACCTACTATTTCTTACAATGGATCAATTGATCCCACTCTTTACCTTAAGATATTTGGAAACATTTATAAGGATTGGGTCAAGATAGATACCTTTGTTGATACCAAAATCCTAGCAAAAACCCTCACAGGTGATGCCTTGGATTGGTATAATCAACTTTAAAACACACTCTATCACTAGTTTGGAAGACTTAGTAAATGATTTATTACAAGAATTTTAAACTAGTGATCTTTTTTAGAACACTTTGGCCCATTTCATCAATTTAAAACAAAACAAAAATGAAATTGCCCAAGCCTTTGTTAAGTGAGGAAGATTTTTTCAAATAAATGTGAACATAATATGGTGGACACAATCTCTTTCATCTCTTTACAAATGATTTATTTCCTAAATTATAATATCAAGTTTGTACCCTTTCTCCACGTACCTTTGAAGAATCTATAGATCAAGATAAAATACAAGATTTACTCATGCATCAATTCAAGTTGCCATAACGTTCCATTGGCCCTCACCTATTAGTAAAGAATAAAATCCATAATATTACCAATGATGGTGTTACCAATTCATATGACACCATTCATAGTGTTTAAGTTGTCATTCTTACCTCTTCTTCAGAACCATCTCCTTCTCAACAATTCACTAATCTTCATTTCTCACCAAAAAACAATAATGTCCATAAACATTTATCATTGGCCAAATTTATTAAACATCTACTCGAGCCTCTTACATGATAGATTGACCTTACTCAATGTATGAAATCATGGTATGATCCTAACAAGTTTTTTTGGTTTCATACTAGCTGGGGTCACTCTCACAAGACTTTAGACAACTCCATAATTTAGCTTTGGACTTTCTTCTTGGCCCTAATTTATATCATGATTCCATTATTCACAAGCATTAACAATCCTATGAGATTTATGTCAAAGAATATAAATGACATGATAAAACTCAAGCCTTAAATCAAACAAATGCTCATTTACCTATCTATAAATACCCCTTACCTAGTCATCAACCAATCCAAGAAGGTCAATATAATCCCACTTCTTCCACCAATAATGTATAAAGTCTTGTTAAACCAAATTTTGAAGAAAATGTGGTTAGTATGACTAATATGTAGAGAGTGGTGGCTTTCATTGATTCATAACCCATCTACACTCTGCCTCCATCTAAGACATATCATCTTATCTAATATTCTTCTCCAACTCATTTAAATGAGTTGGGGTAAGAAGATCTTATTTATTTTGATGATCTAATTTATGATTCTCCCTTGGATGACACATCTCATACTATTTCTACTTCTCTCCCATCATCTTCTAATACTAATAACAATACAATTTATACTAACACTTCTTCTTCTAAACTTCAAAATCAATCTAAACCAACTAATTTTTCATCACCAAATGATTTACAACCTTATTCTCAACCTTATCGTTCTTATCAACATAAATTTCAATACTCTTCAAATCCACCTTCCAAAGACCTTCTTAATCATTATGCACTTATGTCTAACAATACCCTTATGGTTTATGATGAGTGGGATCCCATTGTGGAACTTAATAATCTTCCGTATTAGATACCTTTCCTTGAACTCATGAGTACATTTACACATCATAGAAATAGCCTCATGCAACTCTTATTGGAGATTAATATCCCTTGCCCTCCTTTAGCAGGATGGGAGACCACTTTATCTAGATCTGAAGATAGTATCTTATATAAATGTGAAGAGATGTCTTTTAATGTTGATGAAACTATAAAAACTTATATTTATTTATGATTTTCTATCACATCTATGATTCTAGACAATATTCTACTTCACGTAGATGATCTTCCATTATTTATTAGCATCCAAATCAGTGATATCCAAGTTAAGTGAGTCTTCATCGATGAGGGTTATAGTACATATGTCATGTACCTTGATTTCATTAAGACTCTTAGGTATTATGAATGTAATCTCAAGTCTACATGTATCATATGCCAAAGATATGATAGAAGGTAAATGCCTCCCTTAGGGTGTGTGTGGCTCGCATTACCATCCCACCTATCACCATTCATGTGAAGGTGATGATATTAAACTTTAACCTATCATATATCATCTTTATTGGTGGGCCATGGACTAATTATATTCAAGCTATTGCTTCTTCTACTTACCAATGCATTAAATTTCCTCATAATGGATCCATTTACAAGATTCAAGGAGGTACTAACCATTGGAATTTTAAACAATTCCAAGATCATGGTGTTTTTAAGATTCCTACTCTTGAACCTTTGCCTAGTGTTTTGTTCCATGAGCCACAACATATTAAATTTCCTATCAACTCAACTAGAGGTTAAAATGGGCATCTTGAGCTCATTGGTAACATTCCTCCTAACCTTTTAGACTCTGATGATGATGAGCCTGATGAGATTAACTTAAAAATCAAAAATTTTAATCTCTCAGCTCATCTCATCTTATAGTTCCTACTTCCTTGCAACCTCATTCTCTCAAGCCTCCTTGTGATCATATTTTAACTAATACTAGGAATTCTATTCACCAAGCTTCCTCTAATAACAAGGTCATCCTAACCTGTGTCATCAATATTTATACTCTAGATTATGATGATGGCTATTATTTAGATGATCCTCTTTTAAGTGGCCTTATCTAGGCCCTTGATGCCTAGATTATTCATTACCACTCTTCTTTACTTGAGACTTTTCATACATCTCATCATTCTCTTTCATTTATATTTCCTATTTCTTGTATTTTTCCTCTTTATCATAGGGTAGTGATGGTGTTGATACCTCTAGTTTCTGAGGAGCCACTTAGGACCATGCTCTTGGATCATGCTATGAATAGACATTATCACTTTACCCACCTATGGTAGTCCTCCTTAAACCTTATACAAATCCCACCCCTCCTTCAGTAGGTCTAGCTATAGTTAAGCATGTTCCTTTTTCCACTATAGTTAAACCTATTTCCTCTCCTACTATTATTGAGCCTCTTCCTTCTTTTCATCCTAGTGCTCCTCCTATTGAGCTTAGTTACACTACTTCCTCATCATCACCCTCATTTTATGATGGTTTTATTCCTCTACCTAAGATGGCTCCTTTTCCCACTAAATGGGCTCATGAGTCCTCTTCAACTTCTTTTGCTTCTATATCACCTCCTTCCATGAGTTCTCCTAAAACCACTCACAAGTGTATTTGTTGATTACATGAGATAGATAATCACTCTTCTACCCATTGTTGTAATTTATGACAATACCTTAATACATCCTTCTTCCATATCATAGATAAAGACATACCTCCCTTAAAGGTACTTCATAAATATTTACTTAAGTATGGTGAGGTATATTATTTATGGGACCTATGTGGCACACATCACACCGATTATTGCTACATTATTCAACAACATATTAAAGATCACCTTATAGCCATCCCTAGACCTTCTAACATTCCTCCCATAGGTAATTATTACAAGAAGGCTCCTCTTTCTTCTCCCATGGATCCACCTTCTATGGTTCCTTCACCACCCTTTATGCCTCCACCTGTGATTCATTCACCTATGGACCTTATTTCACCCATGAATCCTTCTCCACCTATGAATCCTTCTTCTCTTATAGATCTCATTTCCACCTATGTTTCTTATTTATATTTGTATTGGACATGTGATCTAATCTTATTTTTATCTATTATATCATTTGACACTGTGTCAAATTCTTTCTTATCTTATATCATGTTTCTTCTTGTTGTACTATAGTTAGCTTATGTTATCATTTTACATTTCACATATAATTATCTTTTATTTATGATTGCTTTTTTTCTTCCTTATCATTGATTTATTTTACTTTAGATTTTTTCTCAAAATTCTTCCCTTATATCTATATGATTGATTGATTTCTTATCTTAATTTTTCATAGGTAGTTGTCATGGTGACTTGGTTATACTTACCATCTTCCCTTTGGTTACTATCTCCTATTACCATGTGATTAGTTCACAAACAATCTTTCTCATTATTATTTCCTTTCACCAGTCCCCTTTAGATCTCATTTTTCCCTTCTTCCTTTTTCCACAAACTAAACATATACATGGTTGAGACTTCAGATCACATGTTAAGTTCATTATCAAGCCTAAGTGTTCTAATTAGTATTTTGTCTTTGGTTACATAGCTTCTTTTAGCCTTAGCCTATAACTCATTCATGTGTATCACTATCTCTGTCATGATTGGTCATTCCAAATCCATATGGAGGAGGAATATTAAAAAGCCTTCAAAATAAAGTTAAAAGCTAAATCATTTAAACAAAAGGCAATGATATCAAATGGAAAAAATATTGAATACTTTTAAAAGTCTAATCACACTAAAATACATGATTCAAATCACATCTCCTTCTTCTAGTCAAAGCTCAAACTTCACAATTGGTCTCATGATAGAGTTGAGGTCCTTTGGGGTATGGTAGGCTTGTAGATTAAAGAGGAGTATAAAAAAATATTTTAGTGCTACCTACTTTCTCACACAAGCACCCAATCTTCGTAGTAAATTGATGGTTCTATAAGGCTTCCTGAGGAGTGGGGAACACATCGTGGGAAGGTAGGTCTATTTTAATTTTCCTTATACCACTCTACCATCATGAATTTATCTTAGTAGAAAACTTATTTTACTACAAATATTTATAAATATAGCAAGTAGGTTTCCTTTGTACATAGATGACCACTAGTCACCTAGTGTCTTCTCATGACCTTAGTATGCCTCTTGCCTCCTCAGGTTTTCTCATAATATGCTTAAGTCTTGATTTTTACAATCCCTATGTTTCATTCATTTCATTCATAATTCCTCTCAAAAAATATTTTTTTTGATTACTGATCACTCCCCATGGAATGTCATTTATGAGTTGCTTTATAGGACCATAGATATAACTTGGCATCTCTAAACAATTACCATCTTTTCCATCCTATTACCCACATCCTTCATTTACCATTACTTATCCTTCTACTTACCAATATTTATTTGGTACCCTTTGGGTTTTTATTTTGTGAGTTTTAGTGTAAGATCATGGATAGGACCCAACTCTCCTCACAAAAGTTTCCAATAATTAAGTCACTATCCAAAATTACATGTGTCAAATATGAGATAAGATTTGATTGATTATGAGGTCACACATGATTGACATGCTTCCCATCTTGGTATTTAGTATGTTCTATGCTTACTTAATTTTTATTTCATCTTTTATTTTCTTATTTTTTGAGTGCATGTAAGATTACAACCATTTCTTGAATTTTTCATACTTCCCATCTTGAATTAGTATGATAAATTTAAGACTAATTTTTTGAATTTTTTTTTTAAATTTTGTACTTCCCATCATGGTATAGTATAATTGATTGACTTAATTTTGATTTGTTTTTATTACCATTTTTACCTTTTTACATGCCTTCCATTGTATTACATTGTTTCTCATACTTCCCAACATGATATTTAGTATGATTTTACCTGTTTTAATTTGGTGTAAAAATATTTTACATTGGTTTAAAAACAAATCCCCTTTTAACATATTGTTTTCCATTTTCTTTGATCTTTATGCTTAGTCATTTTTTTGTTGTTACACATTTTCCAACTTGAAATAGTGTGTAGTGCATTTTTGATTGATTATATTTTTCCATGACCTATTTTATTGTTTCTTTTTAACCATGCATGTGTAATCCATAAAATGCTAGAAAATAAACCACACCACATATATTTCCTATAGCATATACAACAAAGCTAAATACATGTGATAGAAAAAAATATATGCAAATCATCCAAAAACACAACCATCATAAAGACAACATAAACAACTAACACCAATAAGCCAAAAATGATACATCATATATATACCATGAGTTTGATACAACATATACAACCATATACAAAGCCTCAGCATGAGGGCTAGGCTCCATCATGTTTATCTCATGGCCTAGCCACACTACTTGTTGAGGCCTTGGTCTAACTCATATGAATGGTATATTTTAATGAGGCAATCCAAGATTTCAATCCATTTACTTGTCCTTATAAGTGTGTTATTTGCACCTATGCCTACACCAACTTAACTTGGGTCACTATATGTGCCTATTTCAGCCAAGTTTTCATCATCGTATATACCTATGTCATATATGTCACTATATCTAGATGCACATATCTCTCATCTACCAAGGCCTACCAATATTGTATCTCTCCTATACCCCTCTCTTTTAATGGTTTCATCCTCTCTCTATACTTTTATCTACCTCACTGCCTCACCAACTAATCTAAACCAACTTGGCTAAGTTAGGACATATGATACACTTGGATCCTCTAGTGTCATGGGGTTGTATGGCTTTAAATTCTCATCCAAGATGTCATGGAGTGATCCCCTCACTAGGGGCCCCCATATGTCCTACCCATCCTCAAGTATACCTATAAAATCACACTAGATGGATATTAGATCACTATCATATTTCATAATATCTATCTATATCTCTCTACTAACAAATAAAAACTTATGAAATAATTCAACCATATTCATACCTATTTGTGTCTTAGTTCCTATGATATCACCATTCACATGATCACCTAGATGACAAAACTTAGATCATATAGTACTCCCTCATCTATAATTATTCTACTCAAGGCTACCATGAATAGTGGCACCTTACCATCTGACTTGTGATAGAGTACTCACTATGTCATAAGGCCAATCACAACCTTCTAGAAGTTTGGAATCTATGATATATACACATCATCCATAATGACTTTCATCCTCTTAATATCATCTTTGAGCCTATAGCCCACATGGATATGGATCTCCTTTATCACATAATCATCCACCTCCCATCTAAAGGTGTTAGTTAAACATTCCAAGCATCCTAGGAACATGACTAATAGGTCAACATTAAGGGGATCTTGCACATATAAAATACACCTCCTAGGCCCATTATTACTAGTATATCTCGATCTCCATATGATAAGCTATGTAACAAGTGTGGTAACCAAGACATGTCCACCAACCTCCATAATCTTGGTCATCTCTACAACCAAGAAACAATAAAGGATGTATTAGTTCCTCCATGTCATGTATAATCATAATATATTATTTATATATAATTTTTACAATTTTAATTAGAAATAAGTCTAATTACTTTCATTTTATTTATTTTATCCTATTTATAGCTTGCTTGGTCCCTCTTTCCCTCTTTTAGTCATTTTGGTCCACTTTATCCCTATTTTCGCTTTAGGCATGCTTTTTTTGTGTTATTTTGGTTCCCTAGTCAACCTAATTTGACCAAAATTTCCTTATTTTTGTCATAATTGACTTCAAATTCCAAGTCAACCCTCTTATGTTATCCTCCCTAGTATTAATTTTTCATTTTGGCCCTTACAAACTAGTTACTCATTCTATTTTAGCTTTTTAGCCTATAAATTACACTAGGTCAACCCATACCTATTGGTCAACCATATGGACTCTGCCTTGTTTTATCCTACTAGGTTGACCTAGTGTATTATGTGTGTTGACCTAGTACATTTTTCACAAAATGTGTATTTCACTCACTTTCTTCCTAAACCCTTTAAAACCATTTTCCATATTCCTATTTACTACCAGTAGAATCTAAGGTTTCTCAATTTTTACATCAATAAATTCTTAAAATCAAATTTTATCAAAAACTCAATTAATTCAATACAAATTTGAAAAAACTGGTTTGAAATCTGTAGTTGCATACCTATAATGCACTTGTTGTTGCCTCTAGGTGTCTTCCTCATTTAGCATGTCATTACCTTTACATCTTAGCCTTGTTTGGTCTTAGAGCTCTCTTTCCTCTCTTTCATGATTCAAAATTCAAAATGAATTCTCTTTTCCCTATTTAAAAACACTTTTTATCAACTTAATTCTTTCATTTATTTTCAAGTAGATTCCTTGTTTTACCTCTATCTTTGTTACTACTCATCCATTTTGAAAACTCTAAAATGGTTTAGAATCATGATTATGTAGATCTATTTTACACTATTATGTGTTTATCTTCCAAAAATTTGATTTTTGGCTATTTTTTTGTACTAACTTCTACAAGATAACCTAGTGTACTCTACATTAGACACCTTCATTTTTCTACAATCTACTTCTTTATCTACAACACTAAAGTAAGTTAAAGGTATGTGTTTTTCAATTCAATCCTTTCATTTATCTTATTTACTACTTAATATATCATACTTAGCATCAAAATTATGTGTTATCATGTTTCATCTTGAAGCATAATCCCATGTTGCACTTACATGACTCATGATGATTTTCGAGTGGGGCATATGCATACACATAATATTTCCAAAATTTTATTGATTAATGACACTTTGTATGTTACTATAGCCTATCAAGTATAAATTTATTTGAGTTAATTCCTTAAGGGGTGCACCAAAAAAGGGGTGGGTAGACTATCGATGATTCATAAGATTGTTGTTTCTATTTCCATTTGCCATTCACACACTAGCCTCCTAAAACCATTAAAACTCAAGCTTATTCATCTTAGTTCTACCTATTCCTATCACTTGCTATGTTTTATCCTTTATTTCTTGGCTTAAAACCTTTTTGACCTATCATTTATGCTTGGTCAACTAGGTCAACCTAGCATAATTTATGGACTTTTTCTCTATTTTGCTTTATTGGCCTCTTGGCCAACCTAGTACAGATCTAGCGAGTTAGACCCAAAAATGTGCTAGGTGACTGGGTCAACCTAGCATAGCCAACATTCCCAAATGATTTTAAGGTAAGATACTACTATATATATAAGTTCATTTACCACCATTTCATAAGAGTGAAGAACTAAGTGAAGTGGGAATGAACATTTGCCTATTGACCATTCTACTTGGGGAATAAAGATTTAGGGTTCAATACTTTCTTTGGAGCTCTGATCTCATCTTGTGGATAAGTATTTTTGATTATTAGATAGGTTGTGTATTATATAGAAAATTTATCTTATGTATCCTTACATACCATGACAATCTCTTGCGAAGCACCTTGGCCAAAGGGGAGATTAAGGCTCAGTGGGTTCATTTTCAAAGGTAAGTATTCCTAACTTTATTCCTCCATTGTAAGAGTAGATAGATAATGCATTTATATTCTTCTCTTACATGTATTAGGATTTCATAAGAATTGATGTGAGTATATGTCTTCTATACATGTTTAGCTTATTTTTTATTCATTTTATTTTTAACCCCCACTTTGTGCCATAAGATTTGGTGTGTACTAGATTATATTTAATTTTCTTGTTATTAGATTAGTGAAACATTAAATCATATGAATCTTTTAGGGTTGTTGTGTGATTATGTTATACTATAGGCTTTGGAACCCTACCTCACATGGTATGTTGTGACAAGTGATCCCCTAATCAGGTCTAGTGGATCCTCACATTGGTCATGTTCCTACTTAACAATTATATGCTCCCCAATAAAAAGTGTAGGTGTGCTCTATCCAATCCAATCTAGGATTGATTAATGGAAATTATGATTGCATACACTATCCACTTCTAATGATTCAACACCTCCTAGAAAAAATATCTACAACATTTATTAGAAAAACATGGGAGACAATCTAGGAAATAATCCACTAAATAGGGCTAAAGGAGGTAAAAATCAACCACCAAGGAGAAATTTTACCTATCCTATTATCCTATATCAAGACCAAAATTTTGAAATGAATAATATATCCTTATCCATACTACCTACTTTTAGGGTATTATCCATATAATACCCTGACCGATGTTGGATGAGGAACAAGCAGACTAAAATTGAAATGTATAATAGATGGGCATGTGAATATTTTATTATTTTATCTTACTATAATCCTATATATGTATTTGACCTTGTAGACATAATTGATGGAAGAATGTGAAGAGTCTTTATTTTTATCATATCAAAACACTGGAATATGAAGAGATAATACTTTGTAATACTCTATATATAACACTTACTTATAATAGATGTTAGTTCTAATGTGTGATAGAGATTAATATAATGTTCTTCATGGTTTTCCTATTTATCTTTTACTTTTGATATTTGTGAAGTGAATATTGTGGATGTTTGAATTATTATTCATATAGTTATATCATCTGTTTTATATACACTTTATTTTCATGTCTTAATTAATATGAGTCTAACTTAGTAAATAATAGAGTCTTTTAGTCTAAATTTTCAACCACTACTTTCCTTTGTTATTAACTACATAAACTATCCTTATAATTATCATGTTATGGAGTTTCCCAAGAACCTATACTTATAATGGTGTGATGAGTGTGGAACTTTTTAAAATATGTTCAGATTTCTACCAAGATAGAGAGATTTATAAATATGGTTGGATGAGAGAATCCATAACTTTGTAGAAGAAGTGAGAAGAGTCAAAGTTACTATAAAGGAGATAATTAAATAACATATATATGGATATATTTATGAAATATTTTGGTGCAAATTACCTAGATTTTTAGTTGTGTGGTTGTCAAGACTAGACTATTATTGTTTCCACCCAAGAAGGATATAGAATATATTTTGGATGGAAGATAAGTTAGATAGATTATGAAGCCTAGATATTGATTAGACCCTTGTTATGGACTAATAGACCTAGACCATAATTGATAGTTATTTCAAAAAATTTATTGTACAAAATTATTTAGCATTTGAATCTACATAAGACCTATTTGTAAAAGGAATCTATGGTAATTTCCTTCAGTGAATACCTATGTTAATCAAAATGTTGGTTATGAAAAAGGCCACAATGCCTAATACTAACATGGAGTAGTCACTTCAGGTGTCATGAGGGTGTGTGTGAGATTGAATTGAACGATGTGGAGCTGAGTAGAGAAACTTGAAATAACCCTATAATATGGATGATGAGAAAATAAATATTGAGAATAAAATTTTGGGATTGGAAAGGGAGATATGATAACATAAAATATGGAATAAATCAATCAATCTTGAATTAATTGTGAATAGGAGTAGGGGTAGAGTAGAAGATGCTTAAGTTAAAATGATGTAGAGAGAAGTTGTGAGATATGTTGAAAGTAAATAATCCATAGAGTATGCAGAAGGTCCTGATGAAGAGGAAGATATAAATAATAATAATGTAGATGTGGAGTTGATAGAGTAGGATGAATAAGGTAGGTTAGTAGTAGAGTAGCTAGAAGATAAAAATAGATCATAGTTAATGAAAGGGATTTTATCTAGACTAAGGAAAGTTCCTAGGAAGAAATTAGATTCAAATGTAGAGCTATGACAGGTTCAAGTGTAAAGTTATAAGAATTTAAAATTAGAGATAATTCACTTCAAAAGTATGTATCCCCTAGCCCAATTTATTATTTGGTATAATAAGTGTGACATAAGAGGAGGGATCAAATTAGTTTGATTATTTTATAGATAAGTTTAGAAAGCCAAGTGCAAAAACAAAGTAGGAAATATATAAAAAGAGGACAAAAGAGTTGGGATTCCTTTTTAAAACACCTAAAAAGACCAGTGCATAGAAGCCCATAATTGTATTAAATATTGTGTAAGAACATATATTCCCAGTTGTTAGTGTGCATACAACTACAATAATATTTTCTAGTCTACTGAAACCTATGTTAGCAACTACAATTATACCAACCATGTCATTTAATTCAAGTATGTTTTTTAATTTAATGCCATATGATGGGTCTATAGATCCTGAGCAATACTTTGTAACTTGTGATATGAAATGGAATGTTAAGGGGGTAACATTTGATGATGATAAGAAATGTGAACTTATGGGATCTTTATAAAGATGAGCCTTAGAGTTCATTTGTAAATAAAATTTAAATACTCTTAACCTTGTACAAGTTAAAGATATCTTAATAACATAATTTAAGGTGAAGAAATACATAAGCCAAACTATTCAAGACATGAAGGACATTCAAAAAAAGTCGAAGAAATTGGTTGGGTACCTCTTGACTAAGGTTGATACTTAATCTACTACTATACGAGTGGAACAAATAGAGGATTATGGTAACCTTCCAATAGTAGGTTCTAAGGTAGAAGCAAAACTAGATTATTTTATGAGAAAAATGGAGGATATGCACAAAAATTATAAGCTTAAATTAGGCTTATGGTGTATATAATGTGGTTGAGAAAGCCACCATAAGAATGACTGTCCAAAACTCAAAACATGATTTTATGAAATATGTAGAGTAGTTGGACATGTTACTTCAAAGTGTCATCTTCTATAGAAATATATCCAAAAATCATAGAGCATGTATTGTAATTTTTTCAAGTTGAAAAATCATGACAAGAGGAGCTATACAGTTCTATGAGAGATAAAGGAAGATATTATAAAGAATGTCTTCATATTTATTGCACAATAGTTACCAACTATGATCATGATATCTTAGGCCTAAATATGGACATGGAAAGTGTGACACAATGTAGTTCCTAGTAGATACCTTCATCATCATAATAAAAATCTTAGATTCTAGTTAGTTGGATGCCATCTTCCTCACAAAACTAATATCAATCTTTCTAGAATAATGTGAGTCCATAAAAGTCTAATTGGGCTCCAAGTTCACCTCAACACCAATATAGAGTGTATAATGAAAAATAAAACCAATAAGGAGGATACATTAGACAATAGTCATAAGGATGGTGATAACAACAAAATAGAGGTGGCTATAGAGGAGGTTAAAAATAAGGATACCAAGGAGGATATAATAATGACAATTGGGAAACTTGACAACCTATGCAATGTTATTTATGTGGAGAGTACAATCATTATGAGAATAATTGCCTTACGAACTTATAGAGATAGGGCTACAATATATATTATAGAATTGATGATCAAAATCAAATAAAATACTATCTAGTGCTCTAAAAGTAAAGAAATGAGAAACTAGTTCATAATATAAACCTAATTAATGGACAACCTAAGGAGTATTGGTAAAAATTATAGTTATATAGTAGAGACAACACCAACAAAGGATAGACAAAGAATGATAAATAATTCTTCACTATATTCATTTTAAACATTACAAGGAACTTATATAGGAAGTGGAAACATTATATATGGGGATCTCGAGATCCCTATAAAATCTCACTTAAATAACCAACTAACTATATAAAACCACCCCATATAATATTATTGTTAATCAAAAAGATAATATCTCACACAAACCTATTTATGTAAAAAAATTTAACTAACAATATTTACATTAAAATAAAGACTTAATAATGTGAACACCCTAACATTCACCCCCTTCTAAACATTATTAATCTCTAGTATACACCCCCTTAATGTGAACATGGGGAAAACATCTATCACATATCTACACCTATACTCATGATTTAATTATTTTCATAGGACAATCACAAACCTTACTGATGGTTTTACATATGGCTTACCAACAACCAAAATGGGGTGGTTTTCAAGTGGATTACCAATAACCACAAAAGTTAGTTTTACAAGTGGCTTACCACAAACCACATCATGATGTGTAGTACAATTATTATTATCTCTCTTCACTATCACATATTCAAAGAAGTTATAGAGGAATTTTTAGTTCACTTATTACAAATGTGAATAGGTATACATCATCTTTTCTTGTTCACACAAAACTAAAATCAAACACATAATTGAAAAGAAAATGCACCACTAAAGTAGAAGTATCCTTGTCTCTAGTGGTGAATGAGAGGCTCTGAAACCTCTAGCCTTCATTACCTCTAAACTTCAATTTTAGAAGCTACTTACTTAGCTAATATTTTGATGAATCTCATGTCATTTTTTATGACAAGACTTCCCCACACATATAACTAATGCTTTTGACATTTGACTTAGGATGTCACATACAAGAAATAATACATCCCTATACATTTTAACACTTTTGAGATTTTTGAAAATTTTAAGTCTTTTGATAATCAAATATTGATATATAAAAAATGAATCAAAATGATTTATTAACATAAAATCAATTTTTAACTTTTGACACATTTTTTAATTTTTGACATAAATGACATTAACCATTCAATAGTTATGACAATACCAAACATACTTAATTCTAATATTTACCTAAATAGATTTGATTTTTTTATAAAATACATAATCCAACTTGATATTTATTAAAAATAATTAAAAAATTACTATCATCTAAAATAAATTTTGTTTTTGAATTTTAACAAAACAAAAACTAAAAAAAAATGACTCTATTTAATACTAGAACTGCATGAAGACTTTTTAATAATCCCAAAAGACCATCGACTACTAAAATGAATACACATCTAAAAATTATTAAAAAACATAATGACTAAATATAAAACTCATCTAAAAATTATTAAAAAACATAAATACTAAATATAAAACTTACTACTTAAAAACTAAATGATTTTAACTTCCTTGAACCAACCAATGGTTTGACAGCTACATGTTACACATCAAGTGGAAGATTTACACTTATGGAGGGAAAAAATGGAAATGGAGTACATGGATTATTGGAATAGAAGTATCACCATATGTAAAAGTGGATGTATGAATATGCTAACAATATGAAACTTTTTTGAATAGCTATATCCATGATTATGGTGTCATTTGGTTGCTTTAAAATCTCATTAAGTGTGCACTCTACCAAAAAAAATTGGATCTTGGAATGATAAATGTAAGATATAAGTCTTCAATATCCAATTAATTTTGGATGTAGACTTTTGATGTGAATCTAAAATTAATGTAAAAAATACCATGCCAATTGATCCTAAAACTATTATAGAATTAGCCCAAACCCAACAGGCTACTTAGTATAATAGCTCTGGTGATAGATTCATCCTTGAGATGCTATACAAGGTTTTTGACCCTTATTAATATGTTTTTATTTTATATGAGGTAGGTCAAATATGTGAATACTTGTGAGAATCTATTAAAACCATAGGGTCATGATCCGTTATAAGGTAGTCAAGATCCATAAACACCATAAAGAATTCAATAGTGCCAAATATTTTTTGTAGGCAAATTCAAATAACTTGACAATTCTTCTTCTCTCTTACAAAAAAACACTCTATGGATTGGTTAATGCCTCTTGTATTGGCTAAAAAAATATTCAAATACAAAAATGGGACTAGTTTAACTTATAACAACACAACATTTCTCATCAATAAAATTTCATTTATAGGGGAAAGAATGAAAATACGATAGTGCCTCATTTTCCAAATAATTACCCATAACAATCTTTCTCTGAAAATCCCTACTCTAATTCTAGATATTGGTAAAAATACCAGATATTGGTAAAAATTAGATCTATATAGTAGAGAAAACACTAACAGAGGATAGACAAAGAATGATAATAAAATTCTTCACTATATTCATTTGAAGCATTGTAAGAAACTTATATAGGAAGTGCAAACACTATATATGGGGATCCTGAGATCCTTATAAACTCTCACTTAAACAACTAATAAACTATATAAAACCACCCCATATAATAATATTATTATTGTTATTCACAATAATAATATACAACACAAACCTATTTACATAATATTTTTTAACTAACAATATTTACATTAAAATAAATACATAATAATGTGAACACCCTAACAAGGGGAATGCATTTATTTAGGCAATTACTAGAAACTAGCATACAAAATAAGGATTGCCTCTTTTAGAGATGCCAAGAGATCAAGTATTTAAAAATAATCAACCTCATCAACATCCTGATCCTATAAGGGAGAAGACTTTGATGTATATAGCAACTCAATTATACAAAATGTACAACAAAAGAATACTTCAAAGGGAGATATAATAACTATTGATGCACAAATATATGGGCATATTATCTACATAATGTATTAGGAAGGAGTTATAACTAGTTTAAAGACTTACTAAATCTAGTAAACTCCACAATGAGGGTATATCATAGAATATTTATAACCTCTTTCATAATTTATTTCATTATACACAATGGGGGAAACAATATGTGGATAAGGTTGTTTGGTATGTGAAATCTAATAAGCCTTAGGATGTTGACTCCCACATGGATATTGAGATTTTAGGTTATGAAATCCCTAATGTTGTATTTGATTTTAGGAGTACTATAAATATGATCCCCATATCAACTTTGGAAGCTATTGGTAGGTCATAATTAAGCTATAATCTTGTCACTCTTAGCCTCATAAATTATGGGTGAGTAGAACTAATTGGTCAGCTTGAGGATGTGGAGATTAGAGTGGTTGAGCTAGTTATATGTGGTAATTTTAAAGTCATTAGAACCATTACCCTACCTTAATTGGTAATATATGGGCTTACTATGGAAAAATGACTATTAACATAGTGCATAATTAAATATAAACTCACCAATGAGATAAGATATTTGTTATTCCCTTGAATAAAGTAGAACAAAAGTCATACATAATTCCAAAGGAACCAAAATCACCATATGTGTATGGTGATAAGAGTTAGTTTAAATTTGAAACATATACATAGACGAACACATTGAGAGCTATCGAGTATTAATTTTTTAACCCACACATGGATCAACCATAGATTATAAATAAATCATCTTGCAAGTCAATAATAAAAAAATTACCAGTGCCATAGTTTTAGCTCAAAGGTTGTACCTCTCCATCAATGTAATCTCATAGTATTCAGAATTAGATGTGATATATAATATAGGTGTAAAAATGATGGATTATACCAAACCAAGTCTAGAGGGTGTTTTACCTTGGGAAATAACATCTTCCATTAGTGGTGATTTAGACAATCACATGCTAAATTGATCAAGATGAGATCATTAACTATAGCCTCTACACATGATGTTCACCACCAAATGTCAATTACCTCAATAATTTTCAATAAAGGATCTTAATCCTTTCATTTTGAGGTTATATCACCATGTGCCAGAGGTGGATCAAAGAGTCAATGCACGGAGCTATGCACTGAAAGGTACTGCTATAACTTGGTGGGTAGTCCATATATATCTAAATATACATTGGGAAGAGGCATGCAAATTTTTGCATGCATAATTTTAGTTACTGCCTATGTTGGAATCTAAATGGCCATTTTTTTAAGAAGGCCAATGTCTTGAGATATACATTCATCAATGTGTAGATATATGGTCTATACAAGGAGTGAATTTGAGGTATTAGGTGCACATTTTTAGCCACACCCTAGCGCCAATGCCAATATCTTGGTAGATGCATCAAGAACATATAAGAGGAACTAGATACTAGGTATAAGTGCAACAAATTTCATTCAAACCTTTATGTTTGAAGATGACAACCCTTTGGTGTAAAAGGCATTATATAAACTTAAAATATTTTTTTCATGGATGAGTAGAGGATTTGGGAACTATAATAGACTCATAATCACAATAAGAAACAACACATGATTTGAATTTTTTAATTCATAATTACAAGACAATTCGATAGGAATAAGATTTTATTAAGCCTTAAAATCAAATAATATATGGGTTAAAGGAATCCAGAAATAGTGATGAAGATTTTGATTTAGAAGGATTCATTAAAATATAAAGGGAAGTTAAACCAACAATAACCTAAAGATTTGAGTAAGTGGAAGAAGATAGACTACACAATATAAACATTCCAAAAAAGGAAGGATAACCCACTCTATGAGATTCTCTACCCAATGCATCAAACAAAGTGTATCAAGAAACCTTGAAAAAGATCAAGATAAACATAAGAATAAAGTTAGTTCCTAAACTTTTGATGATAAGAGATTATTGGGGACATGAATAGATCTCATAAGTATTGCATCTACTATAAGAATACAAGACGTCTTCTAACTAAATCCTTTGAAATAAAATGTGTAGATCCATTATTGGGAGAAATGAACATATATTTGAAAGAGTGTGCTCAACCTATTAAGAAGCACTCATATAGGCTGAATCCTAACATGAAAATAAAAGTAAAGGCTTAACTAGATCAAATGTAGGAAATAAAAATCATTTATACAGTGGAAAAAGTAAATTGGATGAGTCCCTTAGTAATTTAGTCAAATAAATATGGAGATAAATGAGTCTATGGAGACTACCACACACTCTATGATGGCTGCATAAATGATCCTTTCATAATACCCTTTATAGATGAATTCCTCAATTTAGTCATATGTCATGAAGTGTACTCATTTATAGATGGCTTTAACAGGCACCATCATATTCTAATTGTAGTAGAGGACCAAGATAAAAATACTTTTGCAACTGAATGGGGATCATTTACATACAAGGTAATACCTTTTGGGTTGAAGAATACACCAACAATTTTCTCTATAGATGTAGTAATTGCATTTAAAGATTTCATTCATGATTTCTTAGAAGTATTTTTGGATAACTATGTTGTCTTTTCTCTATTTAAATATCATCTATATAAACTATGATTAATGTTAGAATGGTGTCGAGCTCTGTGCATTGATTTGAATTTAAATAAATGCTTATTTTTCTCACCATTTGGTTTTATTTTGGTCCATGTTATATGTAGTGAAACAATATTGGTAGACAAAGATAAGTCTTTTGTAATAGTGGGGATGCCACCCCCAAATAACTATGTGGAAGTGCACACCTTTCTTGGTCATATGAGATACTATAATTTATTTTTATCAAAGGTTATGCATCCATATCAATGCCAATGAAAAACTAATACACAAGGATACGAGGTTTGAGTGGACATTGGAATACCAAGAAACATTTATAGAAATAAAAAAAAAGTTGGTAACAACACACATTTTAGTCTTTCTTGACTGGATGAAGCCATTCCACATGAATGTGGATGCTTTAAGTATTAAAGTAGGAGTTGTCTTAGTGTGGCCAAGTGAGGGTGGTTTGGATCACCCCGTACATTTTTCTAGGAGGAAGCTATCAGTAGCTAAAAATAATTATACCACCACTGAAAAAATGTATTTAACTATGATATTTGCATTACAAATAATTTTAAACTATTTATTAGACATACCATTTAAATTTTTTACTAATCACCAAGGATAAAAATAACTAGTTAATAAGATAATGTTGGGAGGGTAGATATCTAGGTAGCTTATGTTGTTTTAAAAGTTTTAATTTTAGATTAATGTAAAGCAAAGATGAGAAAATGTTGGACTAGATCATCTGAATAGGCTAAAAAATAGTGAAAAATTAGAATAAATAGAGGATGAGTACCTAAATCCACACTTATTCAGAGTTATTGCAATCCTAGATAATATGGAAGGCATTAAAAACTTTTTGGGAGCAAGGTACTTTCCCTATGCATTATATAGAAAGGGATTTTAAAAAATGGTCATTTGAGCTATAACATATAGTCTCTTCAAAGGTTTTATGTACAAAATAGATAAAATGATGTGATGCATAGAATAGCATTAGAGTGTGAATGTCCACTTCTTATTCAATAAGTGCATCAAGGAATTATAGGTGGTCAATTTGTAGGTGAAGCCACTACTATAAAAATATTATAGAGTGGCCTATGGTGGTAAAAATTGTTTCAAGATGCACAAATAGTATCAAAACATTACAATGTGTGTCAGTGGATGGGACATCTAAATGAAAGAGATGAGATACCCTTGGCGCCAATGTTCATATAAAAACTATTCAAATAGTAAGCAATCAAATTTTCAAGACTTATAAGTCCCCCAAGCAAACAAATTCATGTGAGATACATTATTAATGTAAAATATTACTTCACAAAATGGGTATAAGCTACTAAAACTCTAAGTTGTGGTTAGAAGGATGTTGATAAATTTTATATGAAAACATTATTATAAGATTTAGATGCCTAATCAAGCTAGTTAGGAATAGAGGAACACATTTCCTCAATAACAACATCAAGACTTTCACTAAATATTTTATGATCTTGCATAATAAGAGGACAACTTATCAACCTTAAAGTATATGGAGAAGCTTAAACATTGAATAAAGTATTGGGAAAAATGTTAACAAAGATATGTAATGTGTAAAGGGATTATTGGAAAGATTACATTCTTGTCATTCTTTGGGAATATAGAACATATTACAAACATGCTATAGGTTGCACTCATTTTTAGCTTGTCTATGGCCTTGAAATAGTAATTCTTATAGAGTACATTATTCTGAGTCTATGTATTGTAATGGTTATGAGGCTAGGTAACCAAGATTATCTAACACATAAATTATTGTACTTAGTTATAATGGAATAAAATCGATAGAGGGAGTAATAGATGCAATAAAGTCACAAGATAAGTCAGAAGGCATGACATGATCACAACCTACAATCAAACATTTATGAAAACAATATTATAAGATTCATATGTCTAATCAAGCTAGTTAGGAATAGAGGAACACATTTACTCAATAACACCATCAAAACTCTCACTAAAGATTTTATGATCTCACACCATAAGATCACAACTTATCAACCCTCAAGAAAATGGAGAAGCTTAAACATTAAACAAAGTATTGGGAAATTTTTTAACAAAGATATGTAGTAAAGGGATGATTAGAAAGATTACATTCTTGTGATTCTTTGGGAATACAAAACGCATTACAAGCATGCTATAGGTTTCACTCATTTTTAGCTTGTATAGGGCCTTGCAATAGTAATGCCTATAGAGTACATTATTCTGAGTCTATGCATTGTAGTGGTTATGAGCTAGGAAACCAAGATTATCTAATACATAAACTAATGTACTTAGTTAGAATGGAAGAAAAATGATAGAGGGCATAATAGATGCAATAAAGTCACAAGTTAAGTTAGAAGGAATGGTATGATCGTAACCTATAATCAAACATATATGAAAACGTTATTACAAGATTTAAATGCCTAATAAAGATAGTTAAGAAGAGAGGAACACATTTCCTCAATAACACCATCAAGATTCTCACTAAAGATTTTGTGATCTTGCACCATAAGAGCACAACTTATCAACCCTGAAGTGAATGGAGAAGCTTAAACATTGAACAAAGTATTGGGAAAAATGTTAACAAAGATATGTAATGTGTAAAGGGATGATTTTAAATATTACATTATTGTGATTCTTTGGGAATACATAACACATTACAAGTGCGCTATAGGTTGCACTCATTTTTGGCTTATCTATGGCCTTGAAACATTAATGCCTATGGAGTACATTATTATGAATCTATGCATTGTAATGGTTATGAGGCTAGGCAACCAAGATTATCTAACACATAATTTAATGTACTTAGTTATAATGGAATAAAATTGATAGAGGGCATAATAGATGCAATAAAGTCACAAGCTAAGTTAGAAGGCATGACATGATCACAGCCTATAATCTAAGTGATTTTAACTAGACTAAGCGATACTATTATATGATAGTAGATTTAAGGCATTCCCAAAAAAATTTCACATCATAGGGAAGGGACCCTAAATTATTCATGATGTTTCACAAAAAGGTACCATTTTTTAAAAATATTTGTAGGAAATCATATTACCAAAATGTGTTAATGGTTGTAGGATTAAGACTTACTAGCATTAGTCTCTATTACTTTTATTTCTAAAATGAGAGGGTGCTGAGGAACACCATGTAGATTAGGGTTTTTATTTAATTTTTTTGTGTTTTTTTTTGTTTTCATAGGGTTAGAGTGTTTTTATAGTGTGATATTTACATCATAACACATTACAACAAACAAGGAGTAGTTACATTCATAATGTGTAAACAAATGCCATAAGATAAATTTGAAGGAGGATAGTTGGTACTAACTATAAGGGGTCATAAAATAAACATGGGAAGGAGGTGATGATAATATATATATGATGAAAGGATGTATAATGTTCATTCAAGACCATTAATGATAAAACACTTGAATAAATTACATTCTTCCCAAGGCAAATTGCATGGCCAATTGATATGTGGCATCATGAAAGAAAAGGGATAGATGAAAGGATATCATATCAAATCAAATAATTTAAAAGGGATAAATAAAGGATTCTATATACAAAAATGTCACTGTCAAATCAAATTTCACCATGTGAGAATTACTGAGGGGAGGAAAACATTGTACAACTACATAGTGTATTTAAATTAGTGGGTGAGATACATTTGGGTGCCAAAAATCTATATAATAAGGGGAATTAATAACACACAAACATTAGATACTTTATTTAATAAGTGAAATTTTCATTTTTTATTTTAGAAAAACTCCTTGCGTACTAAG
Source organism: Torreya grandis (assembly GCA_037957365.1). Lineage (NCBI taxonomy): Eukaryota > Viridiplantae > Streptophyta > Pinopsida > Cupressales > Taxaceae > Torreya > Torreya grandis. Next base: position 7,420,641 of record JARHVA010000119.1, on the reverse strand, counting down.
TAGAAACCAAACTAAAATAATCAAAAAAAGTTTTTAGCTCAGGTCACAATAAAAATGATGACTAGAGATCCATTATTAATCCCACTTAGATATGCATAAAAGGAGGAAATAGGTAATAGATTAGGTATTCATCAAACCAAATATAATGAACTAAACCATTTTGATTTCATTGATGCAAATGAAGCTACCATTTTTTTAAAGACCCTTAAGAATCTACACAAGTAGGAGCTCTAACACTTCAACATCCACTTCAATGCTTCAATGTTGAGAGCTTGATCAAAATACTAACTTGTATTCAATTAAATAAAGTAATTCTCACTTTGATAAGAATATACAATAAATTAGCTATTCATTTATCATAATTTATCATAATCTAGATCACTCCCTAGTCCATGGCATGGGTAAAAGGCCTTCTAGCCCATAGAAAATCCCTTATCCCCTACAAGTCTACTACTCCACCCATTCATTATAACACTAAGGATAATTATATGACTATGTAAAGTAAAGGAATACAAATTTATTCCATAGAGGATGTGTTGGGTGTCTTTTTGTTGAATGTAATACAAAGAAATTTGACAATCCAAAAATTAGGCCAAGAAAGAAATAAAAGGGGTTATCAATATTTCATATCACATGGTGTGCCTGCATGAAGACTTCATATAGTTTGAGTTTATAGCATCAGATTTAACCACAAAATTGATAATATACTTTTAGTTACCTCCTAGACATTCTAATATAAAATTTTGATATTGCTTATGTGTCTCATGTAGTGGAAATCATTAGAAGGACCAGTTAATGTCACTACATATTTTTGGCCTCCTACCACCTTCATAAAAATAACATGGACTAAAATGGGATAATATTATAAATAAATAGGGAGATTTACACATGGTGTATTGAGGATTTATCCTTGATCAAGTTGCACCTAGAACACCCCAAGATGCCTTACAATATCTAGGGTAACAAGCATTAGTAATAAAACTACATAGTGGTATACAGATTAAGGTGTATGATTTATCAAATCTAAATGAAATTGTAATGTTGGATGAAAAATTATAAGTGTGGAGATAAAAATCTCTATCTATATGAACAATATCACCTCTATGATATATTTCTCTATAAGGACAATAACCAGTGCCATAATAGATACTAGAAAAATAAAAAACATAGCCAAAAGTCCCATCATAAACATCAATAGCTCTATCCTAACAAGACAAAGGCAAGAGAAAGGAACATACTTGATGAGCCTAAAATCTATAACCCAAGAAGAGGATGCATTATATAAATTATTAGTTAGATAATCCAAATGTTCTAAGGATAATAGGAGAGTGAAATTTTCTAGAAATGGGGGTGGAGGAAAAAGAAGTATTAAACACCATGTTAAAAGACATTAGTAGTGAAGTATATGACCAAGATGAGAAGGAATTATTATTATATAAAGTAGTGTGCACCTACCAAGTGCACAACTAGGTAAGATAGGACCTTTGGGTTGATATCACTTAACCTCCCCTTCTATTATTGTTTACACTATAGGCCATGAGGTAGTTTTAAATAAATTTGTGACCAAAATATTCACTAAAGATCTAGTTGTGGGATATTTTTATATGTACTCAAGAGAGAAACCTATATAGGAGTGTCCACCTTTATCCTTTATGTGCAAGACAAGGACTCATCCTTTAATAAGGCCATCTCAAATAATAAAAGAGATAATGGTATCTTTTAGGGAGTAGATAAAAGAGTGGGAAACACAAAAAACATTATAAACTCAACCATGACCCCAAGGCTAGCCAGTGAAGAAGCTCAAGAAGACTCTCACTCCTCTAGCCACCTCTAATAAGAATATATTTACATGAAAAATTAATGTTGTGGAATCATCCTACTTAGAGGATACCCATTCTGTTATTGATTTTGACACACCAAAGGTCATAGAGGAGTCTGAATAAAAAAATTACCATAGGTTGAGCCATAAACTAAAGATACATAGAAACTAGAGGACATGAAGGAATACCAAAGTAAGGTTAAGAAGAAAATGAGAAAGGAAGATAAAAATAAAAAGAAGTAATAAATAAAAAATAAGCAGCTACACAAGAGGTACAATGTAAGCAATAAGAAGCTATGTAGGAAGAATAACAAAAATAAGCTACAAAATAAAATGAACATAAGTAGGTTGAATAAGTAGAGTCTATGTATAAGAAAGCAAAAGAAACAAATGTTATGTGGAAGCAATTAGATGAAGTAGAGGCTCACAAGAAGCAAACTAAAGAAATGGAAGAAAAAAAGGAATAGGAGGAATCATAGAGAAACACCAAGAAGTATAGGTTGATTAATGAAAGAAAGATGAATTAGAGGTAATAAATAAGGCTTAGGTAAAACAAAAGGCTAAAGAAGACCAATATAAACAAGTAGCTAGAGATACAAATAAAGCTAATGTAGAATCCAAGGCTAAGGCTGAGGTGCAAGGTAAAGATCCATCTAGAGTAGATGTTAAGGCTAAGGTTGAAGAAAAATTTAAATCCATAAAAGAAAAGGAGGCCCAATCCAAGGAAAAAGCAAATAACATAGAATAATAGAAGATGATAACACAAAAGGATGTGAAAGAATAATTAGCATAGTTAAAACCTTAGATATCTAGCTAGTGGTTATGGGATGTTCTCACAACATCCACTCAGTGCACCATGTTTGTGCTTCCTTTGGCACAATTCACATTGGCTCCATCAGTATCCCCAAAAACATCTATGGCTCTTACCACTACTCCATTGGAAACATCCTTGGATGTTTCTCAACTACTATTATCCAATCAAATTGAAAGAGTAGCTATGTTCTAAGAGTTAATTACATAGAAGGCCTCAAATTTAGAACATGAAGTTTGTCAACTATGAGAGGATAATGTAGAATTGATCACCTAGATTGTAAATACATGATAATTAATCAATAGTACTTTCCCTACACTAGTCACATAGGTCCTAGGTGACCAGTTGATGTTTGAAGATAAATAACTCAATGCCTTATTAAAGAAACCCATAGAATATTGGTTAAATGCACAATGATTGTAAACACTACGAACCCAAGGCTATAATGTCAAAAACAAAGGTAATCTATGAGATACTTGAAGAATATGAATAGGTTTTGGAGACCACTACACAACAAGCCAATAAAATAGCTCAATAAATTCTAAATTGGAGGCAACATCTCAATAATTATTTATCTACTACTAGACCTAAGTTTGAAACAATATATAAATCCAAAGTTGTGATAGATGATCAAACAACCACTACATAAATAATGGGAAGTACCCTAAAACAATTTATAGATTTAAGGGATAATGTCATGCAAAAAACTAGGCTTAACATAATGAAACTATGCGTAAAACATTTATAGGCATCCAAGCCCAATAGGTTATAGGTCAACTGGATGAACCATTAATTAATATTCAACTCAAGATATCAAATGATAAAGTACTAATCACCATGACAAAAGATGATGGTGTTAAAAACTTGATGTTGATTCAAATTACACTACACATATTACTTAATGTGGTGCATGAAGTGCTAACCAATTAGAATATGTGTAAGTAAGACCTCTCTAAGATTGATGTTGTTATTAACTAAGTGGTGGATGAGCCTTAGTTCATTCCACCACAATAGTTTCAATAAATTTTTAGTAGAAAATGTTGGCCACAAATTCATATCTATAAAAATAGCAACAACAACAATCTCTACCACCAGATGCTACATAATCAAGTGGGTCAGTGGTAGAACAAGTACAACAACCTCCAAAACAACTTCCTACATAGTCTCTTCAAATTTTACCATCAATTAGTAGATAATGTGCACTTCAATTTTCTTAGATGTTATTAAACATTAGGAGAGGGGCCAGGCTGGTTGAAAACCTATGAAGAGAGACCACATATTTATGCTAGTCTACTGAAAACTTGAGAGGGCAGTAGGATAATATGCTACTTAGTTGAAAACCCTAAAGGGTGAATAAGTAGTGCGTAAATGGTGAAAATTAGTAAAATAATACTTGGAGTGATAACAACAACATTTATTTATAGATCATCTCATCAGCTTCAATTGGACTCTAATTTTATGACTTTGTTTTAGGACAAGACAATGATCTAAGTGTGGGAAAGTGTTAGATGAAGTACAAGGTAGACTAAAATCACAAAGTATAATATATAGACATGTGAAAATTATATGATTTTGTCTTTTGTATAATCCTATGTATGTAATTGATCTTGTAGAAATAATTAATATATGGAAGAATAAGAAGAGTCTTTTGTTTTGGCACATCTAAAGGCTAAAATATGAAGAGATAATGCTTTGTAATACTCTGTATATAGAACTTAATTGTAATATATTTTAATTCCAATCTGTGATAGAGATTAATACATTGTTCTGTATGGTTTTCCTATATGTATTTTACTTTTGATTTTTGTGTAGTGAATATTATGGATGTTTGAACTATTATTCGTATAATTATACCATCCATTTTGTTTACACTTTCTTTTCATGTCTTCATCAATATGAGTCTGACTTAGTAAATAATGACATACTTCAATCTAAATTTTTGACCACTACTTGGCTTTGTCATTAACTGTGTAAGCTATCCATATAATTAGCGTGTTCTAGAGTTTTTTAGGAACCTCTTGTAATAACCAATTTTTTTGGGGTTTAAAGTCTTGTGTCAAACTTATGATTATAAAATTGATTACAAAATAGAATTTTTCCCTTATACACCCAAGGATTCAACCATGAGAAGGTTTATGGGTTTATAAAAAAAATTTATTCACACATGGGATGAGGTAGAAAATAGGTTGTTGTAAAATAATCATGACCATTGTAGTGCAAGGGATAGAAAATAAGAATTATTCTGTATGAAATAAAAAGAACAGAATATGGAAGACTATCTTGAACATTTCCTATTTGCACATATAAGATGTAGATATGAGTTAGAATAATATTTGTGTAAAAAATTTTACTTAAAAGGATTAGATGATGATGATGATATATAATACTTGAACCTAATGGTAAAAGGATACATAAATAAATTAGGTCCCAATTATATTACTGAACTATGTAGGAATTACTCAAGAATAAGAGCTAGTATTAGGAAGTTAAAAAGAGGAAAAGGAATAAATGATGTAGGACATATCTTGGAGGAAATTTAAATGTTAAAAAAATATTTTGGTTAAATTAAACACTACATTAAATGGATTTCAAAAAAAATCTAATGTCACTACTGAATCATTAACCATTTATTCCCCAAATGTAGGTTGAAACATGCCCTCCAAGACTACCCTCTAGATAGGATATATATGTGTGGAGTTTATGATATAAATGACCATGATAAAAATAATTAGATCCAAATACCTATCATAAAAAATCAATTTAAATAAGATACCCAACCTATAGAAGAGCTTAGTTATATACAAAGATAAGGAAAAAAAATGTCTATAATCAAAATCAAAATCACTTTGTTCCCAATGTTCCTTTTAATCCATGGATTATGCCATGGATAAACCAACACCTAAAAAAACATGGTGACCAGCAAACTAGCCTCCACAAGAGTGGACATCACCAAAACCATGGGGTTTATAACAAAACCAACAACCATGGATTCCACAAATAAATCAACAATGGGTACTGTTGACCAAATTTTGACCTCAAGTCAAATTGGTCACCCCCTCTAGGTTGAAACTTAATAGAGTTTTTAAAAAGTTTTCATGGTATTTTCATAGTATTTTCATGTTCTGAAATGGTCTTAAATAGTTTTATTTGGTCACATTTGTCCTTGTCTAGCATTGTCCAAAGTTTGGTCTTGTGTTCACTTGTCTAGTCCTAGGGGTCAATTTCAAGGTCTTGATATTATTAAACATGGTCAAAGGTTTAATATGGGTTAAGGTGATTAAAAAAGTTTATTGAGGTTTTATTAAGGTCATAATATTATGTATTAACCTTTTATTTGGCTCTTATATGTAAAAATGATAATTTGACCACCTTTTGGCCTATTTAGAAAAGTTTCACGTACCATTCCAAGAATAAAACATTTAAATAAGATTTAAAAACATACATAATTTAAGAAATAAGTTAGAGAATGTTTAGGGATAGTCATAGACTTGAAACATCTATAGTTCAATGCCTAAATTAAGCAAAATGACACTTTACAAGCAATTTTAGGCACTTGTACAGCCTTGCAAGATCAAATTTCAGTTTTAAATGGTTTTTAAGTGTCTATTGGGATTACTCATATAATTTTAAATATTTATACCAAGTTTTAAGTTAAAGATTTGATTCAAGCACTCTTTATCTTCCATCACTTCCTTCACAAGCTTAGAAATGCAAATTTGAAGTGAATGGTATGGCTAAGAGAAAGAGAGTTAGGATATAATACTTTGAAAATTATTAGGGGTACTAGTAAATTTGAAATTATTGGAATTATTTTTGATATTAATGGCCCCTTAATTATGAACAATTGCTAAGAGTGACAGTAGGTCACTATGTCATATCTAAGTAGGGTCTATTCTTACATATGTTTCTCCACTTAATAATTTAAATGATAATAATGTTTTTGAGGGATGTTTTTATAGGTAAAATAGATCCTTTTAATTATGTTTTAATCAAATAAATAATCTCCATGAACTATCTATACTTGGAGGAAAAGTGGTTTTGATGTACAAAGTGTTTCACTCACTCCTAATGTAAGTTTTGTTTGTCTGAGGTATTGGTCATGTTCAAAGGTTTTGAGAAATCCATTTTTCATAAAACATATCCTCACTCTCCCATAATTCATATGTATAATCTTGATAATCATCTCTTTGTTGTTAGTCTTTATGAAATGTCATATGCCTTGCACTTGAAATGTATAATACAATTCATAAATGGTCCTCCACTAGTTTGAGCACCATGTTTTATCTAAATGGTGATGATAAAATAATGTTTGATATATTTTTTGAGTTTTTAAGTTCAAGTTAGGGAAATATTTAATCAAACTATACTCTCACATAAGACTATAAGATGTTATGGTCACTCACTATCAAGTAGACATGTAAGTGACCATTTATAGTTCTCAATTTTCAAGATTAAAATAATTCATTTTTCATAGAGAGACCTAATACATCTCATCATACATTCATATGGCCTTTAATATAATAATTCCATCATCAAGTGATAAAAATTGCTAGATACTCCAATTCTCAATATACATACCCTATATATAGGATGATTGTATACAGTCTATACAATCCAGTCATATAGGAAAGTTGAAAAAGATGAAATAATTAGTTATAAAATCTATAATACCTTTAAGGAGTGACAAATAAATGTGATGAATTTTACAAGCTATAAAGGTTAAATAACTCAATAGGTGAACTTTTGTAGCCCTAAACAATCAACTAGTGACCTATGGGACCTAAGCCTATAGGACCTCACTTTGGACCAAAATCAACATGAGATAAACAAAATAAAGGATAAGATAGGAAAACATAACCTAAATTCAAATTAATATAGAATAAAAACTATTGAAGATAAACTAATTCACTTACATGTCAGAGATAGTCAAGGAACTGAGTTGAAAAGTCCTAAAAGGCACCTATAGGACTATGTATAGAATGAGCAAGTCAGAAGTTATTTTAATATGCCACAAAAATATTTTATAGACATTTATATATAATGAAAATAAATCCTTTAGTTTATATTCCTTTAAACATTATGACAGTGAGAAGTTTAACTTTCAAACCTAGTACTCAAACTACCCTAAAGGTCATCTATAGTTCTGTACAAACTTGAGAGATCAGTCTAACAGCAGACCTAAGGAAATAAGGGGTAGAGGTTTTCTAAAAGAGATCTGAGAATAATTGAGACTTTAAACAAGTTCAATAGCCAAAATAATATGAGTGATGTGTAAATGAGTTCCTAAACATATAATGTAGTCCAGAGTAGGAAAATAGGGTTTTTTGCAAAGAGGCCTAATTAAGGAGAGAGAAATGTATAAAAATATACTTCCAATAAAAATATACACATGAATATATAAGTCCATACTAGGTCCTAGAATATTCCTTTGGTTTATTAGTAGCCTCTATACATTATCCTACACAAAGAGGCTTAGAGGTTTTTAGGGCTACTAGGAAAATAAGCCTAGTGAGAGCTTGAGGAGAAAAATGGAGTCTTTGGATTTATTATAAGAAAAAAATGGGTTTTTCAGGTCCAATAAGATATTTTAATACCATATATGGAGAAAGAGTGACTTGAAGAAGATGAACTTGAGTTTTGGGCCACTTGGACCAAGCTAGACATGGGAAATGGAGAGTTTCAAGACACCTATGCACATGAATGATGAAATTTCAGATCGGATGAGTTAAGGAATTTTAGGTTTTAAATTATTTGGTATAAAGGCATTAATGGTTAATTCATTATTTAAAATCCCATTTGTCACTCTTCTTATGAAAGGAAGGGCAATTTTCAATGTAAGTTATAACTCCTACAACACATGGAAGGTTGGAGCATATTTAAGAGTGAGACACATGGATTTGGAATTTTTTTGACTTATAAATAACCTATTTTATTTTTTTAACTCACATGGACACTTGTCAATCTTCTCCTACTACACCTTTCTTTCTCTCTCTTCACAGTTCTCTATATAAGCAACTACTTTTGGACTTGTAATCGATCCACATATGGTATGATGAATCCCTTATAGTTTGAGTATTTATTTTTCCTTTTAATAAAATATTTTAATATATTTTTGAGTTTTAACATCTTTTCTAAGTTTGTGAAGTTGTTTCATAGTTGAATAGAAAGTGATCATCATCTCTCCTTATGTTCATCTTACTCTTTCATGTTTTGTGCAATTAGTCTACCCTCTAATAGGTCACATGAAGTGTATCTAGTGTTTTTGTATGTATTTAAGTGTAAGCAAGATTACTAGTCTCTATAATCATACCTCTTATTCATACAAATTGAGAAATACATTACATCTTACCTCCATGTTGAAATACTTATGTTAGAGAAAACTTAGATATTGAGATTAGTTTTATGAATCACCTTTCATAGTGAAAGTTCATGGTAGTATTGTGGAGTTAAAATTAGTTCATCACATCATTAGGTTAATTTTATTTCATGTTTATCTCTTCCTTTTCATTTTAAAAAGTTAGTAGTATAGGTGATGATCAAGGGAGCTAACCCTATCAATTAGAGGTTTACCCCCACTATAGATAACCCATAGCTCTAGGGGTAATCCCATTATTTTAATCAATTAAATAAGGGTTAAAATACTTATCCAAGGGTGAAAAATTAATTTAAAATAGTTTTGGTACACTCGATGGGATAATTGTCCCAAACACTTCTTGTCAAGGTGCATGTTGGTTTTGACAAGACCACAACGACACAAGTGTTTCCTACTCAACATTTGGTGATTCCACTAAAGTTACAACATTTGGTTACAAACCAATTTTTCATTTTTATGCTTCATGGTTAATACTAGATCAGATTCTAGTAGAGTTAATCATTTTTCAAATTCACTCTCTCATCATAAGCTTACTCTTGAAGTTTAATACCTTGAGCCTTTCTTAACACTTGAAAATCTTGAGGAAGAGTCTAAAGAGCAAGAAGGTTTTGAAATTCAAGTGGAGAAAGAAAGTAAAGAATATATTGAAGGTAACATGTCTAGGAAACATACTTTCCCATCTTTCAATACTAAAAATCCCATAAACGTTGTTTCTTATGATGATATCCCTCTCAATGCTACTAAGATTGTCCTTACTTTCAATGAGGTCTTATCACCCCAAGTGAACACATTAGAGACATATCAAAATTTTGTAATTTCCATAATATCATAGAAATTAACATATCAATCAAATTTATCTCCATGTTTTAAAGGGTAAAATCCCTTGATTGGTATATAAACTTAAGAAGATGATGCATTACTACATGGGATGAATTTGGGGAGTTAACTAAAAGATTTGAGGATAATAATGATCATACATCACTGATCCATCAGATAAATGTCATCTAAAGAGGGCCTAAATAATACATGCATGATTTAAATGAAAGGATATAAATGACATGGAATAGGCTTCCACCTTAGATGAGACCCCATGCAAGTTTTGTTTTCCCAACCTACCTCAGAGCTATTATGACCGATATAGCTATCATGTTGTAATCCATGAGTGGGTATGCCTTGCCTAATGCCTATGATGTTGATATTATATCTAAGAATAGTTTGATTAAATCTAATAAATTCCCTCTAAAGGTATCAATTCATAATTTTCCTAACATGCCTTGTATCCCTCTAAGCCTTGCTCCAATTTTAAATCCAAATAACAAGTCTAAAGTTGTTCCAAAGAAATTAGATGATGCAATTTATTGGAAAGCAAAATATAAGGCCTTATAAGCTTTAAATAGGCAATCAAATCAACATGTTAGAGATTAAAAAATTCCTAATACTACCCTCCACAATCAAATATATTTCCACATCAGCATAATGTTGAAAGGAGGAGACAAAGTCAACCTAGTTTCAATAGGTCTCCTAATGCCTATAATCCAAATTTTGCTCCCACCTCAAGAGACATGGTTCTAATCCATAGTAACCTAGTTCAAGGAGAAGAATGGCAAAAATATTGGGGGTAGCGTTAAGTTCAATACATGAATTCTAATGAGGAGGAAGGTCAAGCCTTGGTAGCTCAATAAGGGACTAATCCTTACTTGACATTAGAAGATGATAGCTCAATGTAATCAGAACCAAGTAGAGAGTGTAGTAATTCAAGAGAGAGTTTTGTAAACTACCAAATGGAGGATAGATTTGTCCTATATCAAAAAACCTTAGTTGAAACCAACACAAGGTCAAAGAGGAGAGATTTGGGAGATGCAAAACATGTGGATAGACCTCCAAAAAAATGCCCTTCAAAGCAACAAGTTATGGATGCAAATATGGCAACCTTTATGAGCTTTGCACCTATTCAAAACCAAAATTTGGGAAAGGTGGTCAAACCTTAATTGCCTTAAAATCAAGTTACTACATTGCCTCCAAGGATGTAAGAAGAGGTTAGTGTCTCCCTTTTGAATATTATTTATTCCTTGATGAACATAAAAATAGGCATATCCCTTTATAAGGTACTCCATATGCCTTGTCAAAAGGAGTTACTCCAAGAGCAATTATCCCAACTCCACATTTCCCTCCAATTAGTAAAGCATATTGGTGTAGCCCTCAATAATTCACCTACTCATATTTTTAAACCTTCCAACAAGTCTAAAAAACCCCCACCAATATATCTTACCCTCATTATGGGAGATAAGCTTATCCATAATTTCATTTTGGATAGTGGGGCAAACACTTCAGTCATACCTAAACTAGTTATAGACAAGTTGGGCTTGAAGTATGAGCCTTATAGTAGAGGACTGTTATAGCTTGATTGAACACTTGTCAAGTATATATGTCTCATAAAAGACTTAAAAGTATTCTTGCATGACTTCTCAAGCTTTCCAATTATACAAGACATAATGTTGGTGGATCTACTTGCACACTTTGCCATTACTTATAAAGATAATTCACTACCAAGATAGGAGGGTATGTTTCTATTGATTGGTCTTTATTATCTTTTAGAATGAGATATGGAGATAAAGTGACAATAAGAACCTAACCATTATCCAAGTTCCACATTGAACCATATGTAGAAACTAGTTCTAATCTAAATTTCACTATCAATGAGCAAGAGGAGCATGCCATAGATGATGGAGCATCTTACCTTATTGAAGGTATTTATAATATCTTCTTAGATTAATATCATGTTGAGACCTATTATTATTATCCCTATACTTTCATTGAAAAGATAGGTATTGGTACATATATCATTCATGAAGAGGATGATGAGTTTCTTGAGGTAGGTCTTGATGTTTCCCTTACACAAGCTGCATGGGGTAATTGCTTTCTTCATATGGATGATGATGATGATGATTATGATGAATCTCCAAGTGTGGTAGAGCATGATAATGAGGAAGATGGTAAAATTATACCTTCCCAAGATAAATAAGTTTATGAGTGTGACAGTCATGAAGAGTGTGATGATCTATGGTAGAAATTACATGCCATAATTCAAAAATTTGAACAAGTTAGGTGAATATCCTCCAAAAGAAACATAAGATTGATATTAAAGTCATTAGTGGATCTAATGAGTATGAATAAATGTGTTAAGCCACTGCCAAGAAGGTTTTAGTCTTGGAAGAATGGAATCAACCCAAGGAAAAAAAAATGTGATTTAAGGGTAGTATAGGCAATAATATGATATTGAGTCACTTGTAGACATGTTTGGCCAATAAGAAGATAAGTATGATGGTCATAGACATCAAGAATATCATGGTTTATAATAAGGTGAAGCTGAGAAAGTTTTCATGACTCCTAAAAAGCAAGTTGAGAGGCATCAAATGAACATGAAAGAGAACAAGCAATTTGTAGTATAGAGCAGACCTCAAGAGGAGATAAAAGGACCATTCAAAAGAGTTTAAAGTGATTAACTCATATTTAATAAAGGTCCCATGATTGGTAAGTACTTTGATCACCTTCACAAGAAAATTTTATTTGACAAACATCCATCATATGGTGACTTATTCTCATGGAGAAAATGTGACTCAAGGAATATTGTTTTTGATCCTGGTTAAAGCAAGAGGAATTGTTTCATCACCTCAAACACATTTTGAGGTATGTACATAGTAGGTTAGGTGTGTTATTTTGAGTTTTTTATCTGTGGTTTCCATAAATGCCTTTGGCATAGTGTGTTTTTTTTTCTTGTTGTGTGGTTTGGTGTGATTTTGAAGTCTTAAGAAGGAATGCCAATTTTATATTGTAACATAAGAATGACTCGATTGACTAATGGGAGGATAAGGCCACTGATCCATTAGCATTGTAGGCATGCTACACCTATGAATCACCAAATTATTGACCAAATTTTGAACTCAAGACAAAATTGGTCACCCCATCTACGTTTAAACTTCATAGAGTTGTAAATTTTTTATCATAGGCTTGTCATGGTTTTAAATAGTTCCATGTGGTCATATTTGTCCTTGTCTTACATTGTCAAAAGTTTGGTCTTATGTTCACTTATTTAGTCCTAGGGGTTAATTTCAAGGTAATAAAACATGGTTAAAGTTTTAGTATGGTTTAATGTCATTATAAAATATTACTGAGGTTTCATTAAGATCATAATATTATGCACTAACCTTTTATTTGGCTCTTATATGTGAAAATTACAATTTAACCACCTTTTGGCCTTTTTGGAGAAGTTACACGTACCATTCCAAGAAGAATTTTTTTTCAAGAAGATTAAAAATGTAATTGATGTCATAAAATTTTTAGATAATGTTCATGTATGGTTAGATATTGACAACATATGTAATTCAATACCTAAACTAAGCAAAATGACACTTTACAAGCACTTTTAGGCACTTGTCTTACCTTGCAAGATCAGATTTTAGTTGGAAATTATTTGTAAGTATCCTTTATTATCCATAAAATTATTTTATATATGTTAATAAATTTTAAAATGGAAAAGTTGATTCATAAACTCTTTCTCTTCCATCACTACCCTCACAAGCTCTGAAAGGAAAATTCAAAATGAATGGTATGGTTAGGAGAGAGAGAATTAGGATATGAAAGTTTGGAAATTGTTATGGGTCATAGTACAATTGAAATAAGTTGAATTATTTTTTAGACTCATGGTCCATTATTAATTACTAATCACTAAGAGTGATAGTAGGTCACTATGTCCTATCCATCCAAGTAGGGTATGTTCTTGCATCTATTTCTCTACTTCAAAATTTGATGGATAATAATGGTTTTGAGGGATGTTTTTAGAGTTTAAATAGATAATTTTCATGATTGTTTCACGAGATAAATAATTTCCATGAACTATCTTCACTTGGAGGAAAAGTGTCTTGATGTATAAAGTATTTCACTCACTCCTACTGCAATTTTTGTTTATCTAAGGTGTTGGTCACTTTTAGGGGTTTCCAAAACTCCATTATTCATAAAACATATCATTAATCTCCCATATTTCATGTATCCTATCATTAGAATCATCTCCTTATTGTTGGCAGTCAAAAAATGTCATATCCCTTGCTGTTGAAATGCATAATACAATTCATAAATGGTCTTCCATTGGTCTAATTTTAATGGTGATTATAAACTAATGTTTGATATATTTTAGGATTTTTTAAGTTCAAGCCATGGATAGATGAAATTAAACCACACTCTCAAATAAGACTATAAGGTGCTATGGTCACTCACTGTTAAGAAGACCTGTAAGTGACCATTTATGGTTCTCATTTTTCAATCCAAAGATACTTCATTGTTCATGGAGAGACATGATACATCTGATAATACATTCATATGGACTTTACTTTCCTACTACCATCATCAAGTGATTCAAACTAATTAGATGATTTAATTATTAATACATAGATCCTATATATGAGATGACTATATATAGTCCATATAGACCAATGAGGTAGGAAAGTTTAAAAAGATGAAATGCTCAATCATAATATCTATAAGAAATTTAAGGAGTTATAAATAAGTTTGATGAATTTGATAGGGTTGAAAGGGTTAAAAAAATAAAGAGGTGACCTTTTGTATCCCTAAAGAAGCAAGTAGTGACCTATACAACCTAAGCCTATAGGTCCTCACTTTGGACCAAAATAAACATTAGATCAAAAAAATTAAGGCTAAGATAGGAAAATCTAACCTCAAGGTATATGAAGATACAATATAAACCATTGAAGAACAACTAGGCCACTTACCAGTCAGAGATGGTCAAGGAACTGATTTAATAAGTTCTAAAAGGCACCTATAGGACTATGTATGGAATGAAAAAGTGAGAAGAGATTTGTAAATGCCCTAAAATGAGTTTTTAGACCTTTATATATAATGAAATTAACTTATTTGGTTTATATTCCTTCAAGCACCATGACAGTGAGGAGTTTAGCTTTCAAATCTAGTTCTCAAACTACCCTATAGGTCATCTGCAAGTTTGTATAGACTTGAGAGATCAATCTAACATTAGACCTAAGAAAATAAGGGGTAAAGATGTTTAAAAATATATCTAAGCATAATTGATATTTCAAACAATTTCAAGATACAAAATAATATGAGTGATGTAGAAATGAGTTTTGAAACATAGATTGTAGTCAAATACCCTAATAGGCATCTATATGCTACAATGAAGAGTAGACTATTCTAAAGAGAGGAGAAAAACATGGTGAAAAGTTATAAGTATTTATTAGTTAATAAACATGTCATGAGGTTATATGAAAACTAAGGGAAACATGATAAGGCTGGTCAAACTGAGTTTAAAGTCTCTATACATAGTCCAATAGCAACCTATAAGTATGCCTACTTATGATAGATTTTGCTTGGTTTGAGAAAAGTAAAAGAGTATAAATAGGTTTGATGGAATGAAGGAAAATTGAAAATTCTTTCATGTTTTTATAAAATATATTAAACCCTTAGACCTAATAACAAATTATGGAAGGATTTTAGGGCTCTATTCTAAACCTAATGAGTTTAAGCCTACACACAAGCTTGCTTACCTAATTGAGTGAGAGTCTTGTGCCTAGCATGAAAAGGGAAGGTATAAGGGAGGAAATAAATTTGAAATGGTTTTAAATTGTACTAAACATCTCATATATATCTCTAGATGCTATTGAAAATAATATAATGAAGATGAAATCGTGTTTAAGCCTAGTAGGTATAATACCATGCATAGACCACAAAGCACAGTCATGTGAAAGTGGTTCGTTTAGGATGGTGTAATGTTTTTAATTAATTTTATATGTTCAATATTATGGTAAAGAGTATCCAATATCATACATTGATATAAAAAAATCAAGGAAATGCCAATTTTGGCTTAAACCCTTCATTAAACGCCCCTCATGCAAGATTGCATTTCAGGGTAGGTTTTATTCCTCTTGTTTTAGAATTGAACCTATGATTATATAAGATTGGTTTTGTAAGTAATTATAAATGTATCCACATAATTTTTTTTATGCATCAGTTGATGGTTTTTATTGATCACCTGGATGAACAAAGACTAAGACCATCAACCCCTCTCAAATGGCTTGCTTGCAACCTGAGGAGTGCCATATCACACTCAGAACTTTCATGAGTATTTGAATGTGACCCAATGTAATTTTTAGGTGATGGAGGTGTCCCATAAAAATAATATTTTGGAATTATGAGAGATAAAGAGGATCTATTCTTTATGAATAATCCTTAAGAATGAAATGTGCTTAAAACCTTGATAATGACAAGTCAAGACAAATAGACATATAACTAAAATTTAATGTGAAATTTTTCTAACTAAACCTATTTTATTTTTATTAGTTTTCCAATTAGGTTCTCCACATGTACTTTGTCTATACTTGTAGTTGTATGAACTACAATAAATGCCCTATTTTACATATTTTTTGGTGTTTTATAAGGGTTTTGAGAAAAGGAAAACTTTAAAATAATTTTAGGACGTAATTTTGGATGTGTTACCCATATTAAATCCCAAAAAAATACTTATGATATTATAGAGGTGGTTAAATAAAGCCTATTTTCCAAGGCAGTCTCAAACATGCCTAAAAATGAGACTAGGTGTCAAGGTCATTCACAGGGTTTTAGGACCTAAAAATTGACATAGAGGTTGGTGATATACTAGGTAAAGTTAATAAAATGATTTTGGATTATTTCATATGTGTGGGAGAAGTCTGGAGTAGGAAAACAAGGTTCTAGACAAAGAGGCCTAATTGAGGAAAGAGAAAGGCAAAACAAATGGACTTCCACTCAGAATTTGGACATTAAATTTTAAATGAATCTATAATTCCATAATATATTTTATAATATTCCATTTTTTTCTCATTACCATCCTTACATTATCATACATAAAGAGGTTTATAGGTTTTTAGGGCAATAAGGAAAATAGGCCTAGTGAGAGCTTTAGGAGAAAAATGGAATCTTGGGAGTTGTTCCAAGAACCAAAATGGTTTTTTAAAATATAATAAGATATTTAAATACCATCCATGGATAAAGAGTGACTTTAATAATATGAACTTGAGTTTTGGGCCACTTGGACCAAGCTAGGCATTGGAAATTGAGAGTTTCAAAACACCTATACACATGAATGATGAAATGTCAAATCAGAGGAGTTTATTAAGGCATGGTATGTGTCAAATGAGTTTTATAAAGTAATTTATGTCAAATTAATTATTAAAAATCACAATTTTCACTCTTATTATGCAAGGAAGGGTAGTTTTCAAGAAGCTAGTCAAGGTGTCAAGCCAAGTTCTAACTCCTACACAACATAGAGGGTTGGAACATCTTTAAGAGTGAGACACATGTATTTGGAAGTATATTTATGACTATTCCATAACCCTCTTTCTTGTTTTAACTCACATGGACACTTTTAAATCTTATCCTACTATGCCTCTCTCTCTCTCTCTCTCTCTCTCTCTCTCTCTCTCTCTCTCTCTCTTCACAATTCTCTCTATAAAAAACCACTTTTGACATTGTAATCAATCCACATATGGTATGGTGAAGCCCTGCTAGTTTGAGTATTAATTTTGCCTTTCAATAAATATTTAAAGATAGTTTTGATTTCTCAACTTATTTTCTAAGTATGTGAAGTAGTTTTATAGTTGAATAGCAAGTGATAATCATCTCTCCTTGTGTTCATCTTACTTTCATATTTTTTGTAAGCAGTCTACCCTCTAGCAAGTCACATGAAGTGTAGTCAGTGTTATTTTATGTATTTAAGTATAATGAAGACTACTAGTATCTAAAATCATATCTCTTAGACATCCACCTTGATAAATTCATTGTATCTTACCTCCATGTTGAAATACTTATGTTAGAAAAAACTTGGATGTTGAGATCAATTTTGTTAATCACAATTCATAATGCAAGTTCATGATCATATTATGGAGTTCAAATTAGTTCATCACCTCATTAGGTTAGCTTTTTTTCATGTTTCTCTCTCCCTATTCATTCCAACAAGTTATTAGCATAAGTGATGAGCTTAAATAGACATATCAAGGGAGATAACCCTATCAACTAGAGGTTTACCCCCACTATAGACAACTCACAAGTCTAGTGGTAATCCCATTATTTTACTTAATTATAGTAGGCTTTAACTACCTCTCCAAGAGTGGAAAATTGAGTGACAGTAGCTACCTAAAACATTTAATCAATAGAGGAGGTTTCCACCCCAATAAGTGTCGATGCCTACTCCTACTAACCAACCACAAAAAACTAAAAATATATATCAACCTTAATTACCTACACAAGTAGTGGCAAATATAAATAATAGGTAGGCATCACATGTCTATGGAACTAAATAAGAAGTAACTATGGGGGTTAATACCATTGACTGTAATATTATTTAGTTATGTTTAGGAAAGACATTGACTAGTCCTCTAATCACCATTACATGAATTTTTATTAAAAAATAATTTTTAAGTCCCTTAATAAGAAAATAAAATAAAGAAAAGAAAATTAATAAAAAAAACTTAGGAAACTACTCCAACTACTCTTTTACCAATTCATTTTCCTTAAATACTTAAGGAAACAATGAATAAAAGTGAAGTTGACTTAGTCTAGGGACCCAAGAAAACTAAGTATTGAGATACCAATGTAATAAGCAATAAGGGACATTCCGAAATTGAATAAAACAATCAAATGTGTATCAAAAATCTATGGAGAAGAAAATAATATCCCAAGACCATATAGGTAGATGGAAAACTTTTTGACCTCTTAGTAGGAAAATTACTTCTACCAGAATATGGAGACTATGAAAGTCCAGTTATCATTTTAGTTATAATAAATAAGGAAATACCTATTGTGTTATTGGACCCAAGAGTTGTTATCAGTTTTATGACATCAGACACATTGAAATCAATCTCCCTAAATAGAGTGAAATCAACTACTAAAATCTTATAGATGACTAATCAATCCATTTCTAAACTAGAGGGAATTATAGAAGATGTCTTAATGATAGTATAATCTTAGGAATACCTCATGGATTTCCTTACATTTTAACCAAAGATTCAAAAATTAGGTTATCCCTTGATCTTAGGGAGACTATGGTTGGTCATAGTTTCAAAACTCATAGATTTTAGATACAAAGATATGACCATCTCAAATGGATTAAAAACAAATTTAAATTTATTTGTATCCACCTATAAAACCAAATTTAGATTCCAAAGATCACTTATGGGTAGATGAAATAGAGAAAAATAATAATAATATTTCCTCTTTGGCCATAGTATTAGTCAAAAATTATGTGAATGATTTAGAATAAGAGTTAACAAAATTTTATTGAAGAAGTCAGTTTGGCTCCAGAGATGTCCAATCTAGCTATAGAGATGCCCAGTCTAACTCTAGAGATGTCCAGTCTAGATCTAATTATGCCCAATTTAGATATATAAGTTACTATATCATGCTCATAAGTTTTACAAAATAACCTTGATGTATCTCAAGTGAGAATTATGATCACACACCTCTCTAATAGAGTATTATTAGTTGGGCACACAACAATCAAAACACTTTTATTTTAGTTTTTTGTTGTCCCCTAGCAGGTGTGATTTCAAAAGGATCCACATGTTATGACCTCATAATTTCCCATTGAAATATGAAATGAGTGAATATAGGCAAGTTAGTTCAATTGATATAGAGATAAAATAACTAGAAATTTAACCGATAAAAATGTTAAACACAAAAAATTGGCTAGACAATGAGTAGGAAAATAAAGTCTTTGAAATTATGAAAATATATATGAAATCCTTTTCTTGGGAGTATATTGACATGAAATGAATTTAAATAAGTGTATGTACTCATAAAATTTACACATAAAACATCAAATTAGTAAGACAATTACAAAGAAGGATCGATCCAACACTAAGAGATATGGTCGAAATAAAAAATAACAAAACTAATACATGTAGGATTCATCTATCCCATATCAAATAGTCAATAGGTCTCACCACTTGTAATAGTACAAAATAATCATGGAAAATAGTGGATATACATAGATTATTTGGAGCTTAACAAAGCCACCATGAAATACTACATCCTTTTGCCTTCTTTCTTATTTTTGATTGATTAACTAACATAAATAAATACTATAAAAAATTTAACAATGGGTGAGAAGTCTAAAGGCAAAATTTTGAATTGGAGAAATGGGCTGGAAGAGGGTGAGTTATAGACTAGGGATGATCTCATGAAGGAGGCACTGAATTACATGCTTGTCTCAGGACAGGGTCCACCTACCACTTTGAAGGAGGCACCAGTTTACATGATTATTTTAGGACAAGGTCCACCTACCACTTTTATAGGTAAGTTTTCTAACTAGACAGGTGTAAAGAAATCAATTTTATGGGTGGATATGGTGTTTGGAAAGTATCAAAAAATCAAAATCATTGAATACTCCCCACTTATAAAAGAGATGAGGCATTCCTTAATGTCCCTAATTTAGTCATCAAGGAAGTTAAATCTTTATTGTCAAATTCTCTCTTGGCCAAATTTAGAGATTTTAAACCTAATATTGATTCCTTCAAAAAATGGGATAATTTTAAATGTCATCCTAAGGGATAGATCAGCATTATTTCCATGCCAAAAACATTTTTCTTGATCAATTTGTCTAACTCTGAGGATTAAATTAGGATCCTTATGGGGGGCCATGATTTATGGGTAAATCAAATGTCTATCTCTACAAGTGGAAAGCAGGTTTTAATTTTTATAGTGTGGTAATGGAGGATATCCATATATAGTTAACTTGCCAAAATTACCTTTGGAATTTTAGGCCCTAAAGGTTATTCTTGAGATTGCTATAGATCTTAGTCAATGTATATCCTTATACCCCATTACTAGTTCTAAACGTAGACTCTTGACTACTAGATTTTATGTCTTCATCTTTGCTAACAAATCCTTGATTCATTCCATCAATATCAAAACTAAATATAGGGGTTGGAATCAAAGGATTATGTTTAAAATAAACTTACAGATCTGAAAAGCCTATAATGTCTTAACCACTCCTTGAAATAATGCATTATTTCTAAGAGGCCTTCCTATCCCCCCACTCCCTATTGGGTGAAGAAACCTCCTTATTTTAACCCTTTCCCTCACCCCCCAAGCACCCCTTCCTAAACCTCTCTCTTTGAACCCTTATCCCTATCCCCAAAGCACCCCTTACTATTCTTACTCCTTTTAGTCTAGGAGAGAGGTTTTTAGCTATTGGCTCACTTTTAGATTTGAATCCCTTGAAGATTCTTATCCCTTTATGACTTACCCAAAATAAGATTCCCCCTTTATTGATCCATTCTGATCATATTCTAGCTAATTAAATTGAATAGGCTATCCATTTTAAACCACTTATGGAGAAGGCTCTTCCATCCCATCCCCCTTTGATAGATATATTGGTTGAAGAAACTTTTGGTTCCCCTAATATAGATTTAGTTACTTCTCAGGTTACAAAGGAATATTATGTAGAGATTCATGAGGTTTCAAATTCTCTCTTATATTTTGAATCTTTACTCTGTCGTGGGGACCCAATTTTACAAGAATGTTTGCTTACAAAAGTTTGGCTAATTTTAGTTCATAATGAGGGGATGCATAAGTCCTTTTCACTGATTCTAGGCCAATGATCTTTAAGAGGGAAGAATAATAACAATTATAAAAATAAGGAAAAGGTAGAGGACCAATAGATGAAGGTAAAACAAAAGAAGAGAAATAGAAAAGTAGATGTAGGAGATGATCTAAAATCTAATGGTAGACTGACTAATCAAAATGCTAAAAAATCTAAAACAAACAAATAAGTTGTAAAGGGTTCCTGAAGAGCCCTTAGAAAATTCCCAAACACCAAAAAATGAAGATTATATCATGGAATATAAGGGGTTTAAATAACCCCAAGAATTAGAGATTAGTAAGAAACATGGTTTTTAAAGAAAAAACTAATATTTTGATCCTTTAAGAAACCAAGATGTCTGAGGATAAAATTTTGAAGAATAAAGATAATATTTGGGATAAAGCTAAAAGTTTTAAAAGTAGCTCTAGAGGTGCTTTTGGTGGGATGACTACTTTTTAGTAACCCCCTAGTTCTGGAGGGGATTATTCTGCTAAAATCTGACTCACATATTACTATTTATTTCAAATATATTTGTAATAAATTAGAGTGGATTATTAAAAACATTTATGCACCTAACACTAGAAACAATAAAAAAACCTCTAGGTAAACCTGATTGAGATTAAGAAGTGTTTCAAAGACATGAACTAGATAATGGTACACAAGTTTAATTATCTTTTATCTCTAAAGGAAAAAAAGGGGGAATCTACTTGCTCAATGACAACATGATGGATTTTAGTGAATTTATTACAGAGGCAAGTCTCATTGATGTGGAATTGAAAGGGAATCTGTTTACTTGGCCAAATAAGAGACTAGATGAAAACGTTATTCAAGTTCATCTGGAGAGATTTTTGGTCTCTCTGAAATGCGATATACAATTTAGTAGTTATTTATCCTATCTTCCCAAGGTCAGTTCTAACCACAATCCCTTTATTTTCACTAGAGATAAGATGTCCAAACCCAAGATCACTTCATTCATATTTGAAAAAATGTGGTTAAGCCATCTAAATTTACTTGAATCTTTGAAGGAGTGGTGGAAGTTTCCAATTCAAGGATCAACTATGTTCATCCTATCTATGAAACTCAAACATTTCAAGTAGAAACTTAAGTTCTAGAATAAGGAAATTTTTAGGAATATTTTCACCTAAAAGATTAAAATAGAGGAAGATTTATGAAAAATTTAGGAGTAAATTGATTCTTTTAGTTCCACCCTTTCCTCTCAAGTTAAAGAAAGGGAGTTCCTAAATTTATTTGACAATTTAGAAGCCAAGAAAGAAATATTTTAGTGTCAAAAATCTAGAAAACTTTGGCTCAATGAAGGCAATAGGAACACAAAGTACTTCCATCTCTTAGCTTCAAGAAATCACCAACATAAAATACTTTTATAAATCAAAGGAGAAGATGGGGTTCTATATAAAGAAGAAAAAGATATTGAACTACAAATTGTTAGCTTCTATAGGAATCTTTTGGTCCTCACCCCCTCTCAAGATGCTCAGCTTGAAGAATAGGTTATAAATATCATACAAGGGGTTATATCCCAAGAAGATAACTCTTCCATTATTTCCCCACCCTCTAATGAAGACATTAGATCCATTGTTTTCTCTTTGGAAGGAGATAAAGCCCCAGGCCTAGATGGATTTCCTCCTTTTTTCTTTCAAGGTTTTTAGGACATCATACATAATGAATTTTGTCTAGCAGTGACTAAATTTTTCAAATATGGAATTTAATAATACATTTCTAGTTTTGATTCCTAAGAAATACAAAGTGAACCAGTTGAAGGATTTTAGACCTATTAGCCTATACTCCAATTTTTATAAGATATGCACAAAAGGTTTGGCATTAAGAATTTAAATGCTTCTTGAGAAGTTGATAGTGAAATAACAAGGAGAATTTATTTTTGGTAGACATATGTTAGATGGTGTTATCATTATTCATGAAACTATCCACTTGATTTCTAACTCTTTCAGGTAGGGAATGTTCCTCAAGCTCGACATGAACAAATCTTATGATAGGGTTTCATGGATTTTTATCAATAAAGTCCTACAACAGTTTAGGTTAAATTAGGTGGTAAGGAATCTAATATATTCATGTATCTCTTCCCCCATGTATTTAATCATTATTAATAAGATTCCCAATTTTTTTTTCTAGTGAGTAGAGGTCTCCATCAAGGAGACCCCCTATCTCCCTACTTATTCATTTTGATGGCCAAAATATTAAGAAAAATCATCACAGCTACTAGTTCTTCCAAAATTATCAAGGGAATTAAGGTATACCTTAACACTAGACCTGTAACCCATCAACAATTTGTGGATGATAGTTTGATGATGGGAGAAGACTCAGTATGAAAAGTGAAATGTTTTAGGAAAATTCTTGAAATCATGAGGTAGTGTCAGATCAATGTGTCAACTTCCTTAAAAGTTATTTATTTTTCATCAATACTTTGACAAATTTGTAGGGGAAGATATCCAATAACCTCGAGTGTGTAATAAATAATATTCCTTATTCTTACCTTGGCATCCCTATTTTTAAAGGCAATATGAAATCATATTTTTAGAACCCACTTATTGATATGATTTAGAATAAATTGGTTAGATGGAAAGGGAACCTACTCTTTCAAGCTAGTAAATTGCAATTACTTAAAAGTTTCTTGTAGAGTACCCCAATTTATTTTATGTCCTTATTTTCTATTTTGAGTAAAATGGTGGACCAAATAGAGCAATTGTAGAAGAAATTTATCTATAGGGGGATGGAAGATAGATTCAAATTTCCCCTTATCTCTTGGGAAAAAACATGTTTACCTAAAGGGAAAGGGGGTTTAGGCCTTAAGAGGCTGAGTTATATAAACCAAGATATTTTGGATAAATAAGGGTGGAAGGTGATAAAGTAAGACAACTAATGGATGAGGTTATGAAATCCAAGTATCTAAATTCTAAGGAGGGCTTCTATTTTCTTGCTAAAAAAGGACCTATCAATGGGTTAGCTTTTTGCAAAGCCATGTGTAAAGGAAAGAATCTTCTTAAGAGAGGTCTAAAATGGAAAATAGGTAGAGGTAATAGAGTGGAATTTTGGGATGACCTATGGATTAACCAGTCTCTACTTGGATCCTCTCAAATTATAGTAAGATTGAGAGGTCACTTCAAGGAGGTGATAGGTCACAAAGTATGAAATTATTGGTAGGAGGTTGATAAAAGTAAAAGGTGTAAGATCCTACATAAAGAAGATTTGAATCAACATGAAACTCTTTTTCTCCAAGAGTTAAACAACTAGATTTAGAATACTCACATTAGTAAATTTCCCAAAGATGATGACCTTATATGGATGGCCAATCCCAGTGGTCTGTTCTTGATTAAATCTAAATTTCAATCATTATGGGACTAAGAAGATTTGGAGGAAAATTGGAATATATTGTGGATAAAAAATTTGATTCTCACAATTAATATTTTATATTGGTTGGTTTCCAAAAATAAAATATTAACAATGGATAACTTAATGAAAAGGGGATTCTCAATTCCTAATAGGTGTTTCCTTTGCAAGGATGCTGAATTTTCTAAACATATCTTCCTTCTTTGTCCCTTCACTACTTCTATTTTTCAATATTTTTTCAATTTCTCTAATTCTTCTTGGGTTTTTTCTAGAATCTATATGTGATTTTATCTACAAATGAGAGTCACCTTGGGATCACCCCTCTTAAAAATTTTGTGGGACTTAACTCTCCCTCATATATTCTAAAGAATCTATAAATCCATAAATTAGGCCATCTTTGACAATTTGAATCCCAATCCCATTACCACTTTTAATTCTTATTTTGGTGACTCCCCTTCTCTTCACCTTTCTCAGATCCTCCTGTCACTAAATCTAATGATCCCTAATCAAACTCAAAAATATACTATTGATAGAATGATGATAAAGTGGATTCACCCTCTGATTTTATAGTAAAATATTAAATTTGATGGAACATAAAAATGGAATCTCAATTCTATAAGGGTTCAAGGAAATATCCAAGATTCTAATGATAACCTCTTAGTAGTATATGTAGTCCATTTAAGGATTCAAACTAACCATTTTGGGGGAAACCATGACAACTTGGTGGGGGATCAAATTTGCTACTAAGATGGAGTTGGAAAATATATAGATAGAAGGAGATTTATTGAATATTATAAACTATTTTAAGGGAACCTTCCAATCATACGAGAAGATTGCCAACATAATGGAGGATGCCAAATCTCTTCTAACATCATTCAAAGGGTTGAATATTGGTCATGTCTATAGGGAAGGAATAAGAGAATTGAAAAGATGGAAAACTTAGGGATCACATGTGGCTCACTCAACTATTGGCAAGGTGATGTGGACTTCCCTAATGATGTCATGCCTATCATTCATTATGATAAATCACATTCTAATGTATGATTTAATGATTATCATCATCGATCAATCCAAATTGTGTGGGAATAGTAATATTGTCATGTGTATTAAAATCATGATATGTTCACACCTCAGGGATATACACAAGCAAAAATACTTATTTTTAATAGCTATTATTATAGGGAGAAGGCCAATTAAGGGATTTTTAGACTTGATATCTACTTATTCTATTCTCAAAAATCATAAATAAGACAAAAAGCTTAACATGTGTGATGATCATGATAGGGTCAAACCAATTTATTGTGTATAGGTTAAATAAGATCCCTATGTGTGGAAAAAATGGTGAAGGGAGGTTTTTATAACTTAATGGAAAGGATAGTTGGTCATGATGTGGTAATTTCTCATAGCTTCATAAGAGGATAGATAGAGAGGGAAGTCAAAATATGTGGTCTAAAAATCACAGTTTAGAGGAAATGATTGGAGAAGTCACAAGTATGGATTATAATGGTGCCAAATATTTTAAAGATAAGAAAATGAAATAGGATATTTTTAGCATTTTTATAGTTTTTAAAAGAAAAAACCTAAGTCTTCCAACAAGAAAGGGTTTCTCTAGGTTGACCTACCAAGAAAATGGCTTGATGTATACTTAAAGGTCATGAAATATATAACCCTCATGGGAAAGCATAATATCATTTTTTCCCATAATTTCCTCTTAATTAATCACTTTAGATGCCATCCCATTAGCATCCCCTTCTTCCTAATGAAATCTCTTTAAGTTTTTGTTAATAATTACAAGAGTAACCCATCATCTAACATTATACTCTAATGTCTTATTTTGTTAATTGTCAAAAGGGGGAACCTCTCTAGAGTAAAGCAATATTAGAGGCTATCCATATCCATAATAACCAAGAGGATTCTGATTGGGTCAGCAAGTATTTTTTAGAGCCTAAACAGGGGAAGACAAAGGGGCTAGGTGAAGAAAATGTTTCAGGGGACTTCCATCCCAAAGACAACTAGAAGTGTATCCTTATGTATGTTGAACCTATTAATAGCATGGGTCACTTTTATTTTAACTTTAATATGACTCATGAAATAAAATAATCCCTATAAAATATTCAAATGGAGGTGGTTATTTAAAGGATTTTGAGCTCTAAAATTTATGACAAATTTAACAAGCTAAAGGTGTTGCTATCATTAGGGTATTTTTACACAAGGAAGTGTGACAAATAAAAAGAGGAAGAAGAGAATGCAGGTTAGTTATAACATGTGAAAATAAAAATTAGAGTGGAATAAGATAAGAGGAAAGGAAAGGAGTAATACAAGCTAGGGAAAGGTGGAAACTAGAAAAGTGGGGTTTAAGAGGAAGAAGGAAGACATAGAACTCCTGTAAGGCATATGTAATCACACCAAAGGAAGGTATAAGCATAATGAAAATAATGAGCCAAAAAAATTGGTACTCTACTTGGATTTTGAGGACTCATATTATTAATTCCTTAGTTTTTGGTTTTTTACTATCTTTTTTGCATCTTTTTGGCATTGATTTGATTTTGGTTTTTGGTCATTGCTAGTTTTTTGAGTCTTAGTACTCTGTTTTGGTTTTTCATCTTGTTGATTTTTATTTTCTATCTTTAAATATTTGTTTTTTATTGGTCATGAGACACTTAACCTATATGTTTACCCTATCTAATAGGAAAATGGACCAAGTCCTAGATAACCTAGTTGGAAAAAAAATTATTTCTTGGATGGATTCAATGGATATAATCAGATAAGGGTAGCTATATAAGACCAAAATAAAACAACCTTTACATGTCCTTGGGGGATATTTTCATATATAATGCTACCCTCTAGCATATGCAATACAAAAACTTATTTTTAAAAAGAAATATTAGCTATATTTTCTGATCTTACAAATGAGTATGTTGAAGTGTACATGGATGACTTTATAGTGTATGATGATTATTTTGATGAATCCTTACACAATATAGATAAAATGTTAACTCAATGTGAATAATATCAATTATACCTAAGCCATGAGAAATGTATGATGATGGTTGATCAAATATTAGTCTTAGGTTATCACAACTCAACTCAAGGAATATAGATTGACCCTTAAAAGATTAAAGTTATTTGACAACTACTTGCACTTAAGAACCAAACTGATATCAAAAGTTTTATGGGATATTAGGATATTATATGTATTTTATAGAAGATTTCAGTAATATGGTTTCACCTATGTTTTCCTTTCTCACAAAGGATAGTGAATTTGTATGGACTAACAAGTGTTAAGAAGATTTTGAATTACTAAAATAAAAAATAATTTCTACTCCAATTTTGAGAGGTCCTAATTGGGTAAAACCTTTTCACGTACACAAAAATGCCTCTAAAAATGTTACAGGGGTAGTTCTTGGGAAGAATGATGAGGATGGTAAGATGTATGCTAATTATTACATTAATAAAAATTTAAATCCTACTAAAAATAATTTCACCACTACTAATAAGGAGTTCCTACTTGTAATTTATGCCATGAATAAGTTCCATCATTACATCATTGGATATAAAATATTTTTTTGCACAGGTCATTCATATACAAGGTAACTAATCAACAAACTAGTGGTAGGAGGTAGGATTATTTTATGGTTACTACTCTTGTAGGAATTTGATATCACAATCATTGATAAGCTAGGAAAGGCTATTGTAATTGTTGATTTTTTTTCAATATTGAATATTTTAGTAAAAGATGAGCCAGTAGAGGACATTTTATAGATGAAGATCTATTTACAATTTCAATATGAACATAATGGTTTGTTGATATGGCCAAATAACTAGCCATAATGAAATTTTCCTATGATTTCACTCATAAATAAATAAAATGTTTGGTTAAAGATAGGGCTAACTATAAATGGCTTAATGGTGTTCTATTTAAATGTGGACCTGATATGGTTCTTTGTAGGTGTGTAAGAGAAGATGAAATTTAGGACATCTTAAGAGCTTACCATGCTGAATTAGGAAGCGAACATAATTCATTCAAAAGGATTATTCACAATATTTAAGGGGATAGCTACTATTGGTTTTCACTTCATATAAATGCAAAAAGATATGTTTGATAATGTGATCCTTGCCAGATTATGGGTAAACATACATTGTTTAATGAGAATACCCTCCATCCTCAAGTGGTTTTAGGACCCTTTGAGAAATTGGTGTTGTATTTCATTGGTCCCACTGATGTACCATATTAAGTAAATGAGTTAATCCTAGTATGTATTGATTATGTTGTAAAGTGGTTAGAAGTTCAATATCTACCATTTGCTCATGAAGAAAGAGTTATTGATTTCTTTTACTATAGAATCATGTAATGTTTTGGAGTATTAAGAGCAATATTATTAGATAAAGGTCCCCAATTTTCATCCAAAATGATAAAATATTTCATATAACACTTCCAAATTACTCATATGAATTCATCACCATACCACGCTCAAGTCAGTGGTCATGTTGAGGTTACCAATAGAGATCTAGAGAACATCCTAACTAAGATTGTGAGAATTAGCATGAATTTTGGGTAAGAAATCTATCTAAATTAGTATGGGACTACAAAAAAACATAGAATTCCACCACAAGGTTTTATCCATATGAATTTATGTATGGGAAGAAGCCATTACTTCCAACTAAATTTGAGTTGTAGATACTAAGAATAGTTATGTAGGTGGGAATTGATCTAGATGAAGCAAAAACATATATAATTCTTCAACTAAATGAACTTGATGATATGAGACTAGAGACATTACATCAAACATAACTTATTAAACATATGATGAATGCATGGAATGATAGTTACATCAAGGAAAGAACGTTCAAAGAGGGAGATTGGGCCTTGTTGTTTGATTAAAACTACCAACATTTCATAGTTAAAATACATAATAGATGGTTAGGTCTTTTTTACATAGAAAATATTTTTGACATTGTATTAGCTCAATTAATACAAACTAAAGGAAATAAGAGGAAACTCTTGGTAAATGGACATAATTTAAGGTTCTATCATCAACTCTAAGCAAGGATGACTTCTTCAAACATATTGAATCTCAAAAAAGAATTTGTTTATATGGAAGCACCTTGTTTTTCCATCATAACCAAAAAATGATATTTTGAGACCAATAAAGGAGGGGGATTGAAAAATAGTAAATGGTTGTCTTATTCCCAAAAATGTGTGTGTATAAAACAAAAAAAGGGTGAAAAAAATAAAGGTGGAAACTTTTTGGGAACAAAGTAGTAAAATAGTATTGTTGTCACTTCAACTTGAACCCAATGAGGAGATGGGACAAGATTCTCCTCATTAAAGTGAGACAATGGAACCAACTCAAGGATGTGGGTATTCCTATGAGGAGGTGGATCTTTAGATTAGGGGATAGTTCCCCTTGATGCATCATTTGAGCTCATATTCCTAATACTAACAACTTTGGGGGATGAAAAGGGTTAGAATAACTAAAAGTAAACATATTATACTAGAGGTGTTGCACCAAAATATTTTCTCTACTCATACCTTTAACATAAACTTGAAACTAAGGATAAATAACACACACACTTCATTCAACATCAATCTCCTCTTTCACATCAATGCTTCAACATGGGGTCTTGGAGATGACATAGGATAGGAGGAAATAAACAATATGCATTATAAGACACTCTATTGGGTAGCCTACTCACTACATCGGTAATCTAATTTAACACTTCTTGTTGACCTACAAGTGGGAGATTATAAACACACAAGGTACTAAGGAGAGAAACATGTGAAGGTAGATAAAACTTAGACTTGCACAAAACTAACATCCATTACACACTTAGTTAAATACTTGAATGAGGTAAAATTTTGGTATGGGTTCACCCTACCCAAGCAGAGATATCATACAATAGCCAAAAGGCCAAAATTTATAGAACTTGGAAGAAGAGAGGGGAGAACTTGAAGAGGAAATATGACATGTGTCACCAATGTGAAGACTAGTTACAAATGCATGAGAGAGAAGGATGGGGTGAGATAATCCATGTTAGGAGTTAAAAATACCATCTAGAATCATTCAATACCTATAAATAGTCAAGAAACTCCTTTTCTATGCATATAAAATTGCCCCTTATGATTGGCCTTATAAAACTACCCAAACTCTGCACCTAATCAATTTGATGATGAATCTGAGTAGGAAGGGTTATTGATAATCCCTCACATGCATTGTGGAGGTTCCTCACCCTTCCTATCATCTAGGCCATGCATGATCACACTTGGTAGTATCAAAATAGTCATCTTCACTTGGTACTTTCAAACTCTTCAAACCTAAAATTTGATCCATAAAAAAGGAGAAATGAAAATTTTAAGGATTGATCATATCATCAATTACAATAAATTTTCTTAAAAGGCTCTTTAAATGAAGATTTGTCATTTTTTCTAAGTCCTCACTAATTATCTTATTGGTCGGCTAAAAAAATGATTTAATAGGCATACTTAAGAGCTTATGCACTTGATATAATAACCATAGGGACTTATAAAAATTCCTAATCTTCCCTTAAAAATTTATTTCATATTTTGAAAGTTCACCATGCCTATAAAACACAATAATAATCCATAATCCATGGTTTCCTCTTTTTCATATAGTTATAATCCATATAATCCATGGTTTCCTCTTTTTCATATAGTTATAGATAATAAAATTCCATGAATATGATCCTAATGTAATTTTAAATGACTTCACTTAATCACTCAAGGTCAAATTCCTCCATCTGGGTGCACTTTTAGGCTCATTTTCACCTCTAGGTCTCAAAATAGGATTTTGGAGGGTTTGTACTCTTAACCTTTGTTCATAAAGGTTTGACATTTAAATTATCTCAAATTGTCACTTGTGGATTATTAAGGACCTAATCCAACATCTCCAAATATCTCCAAGTTCATGCAAAATATTATGAAATATGTGAGCAACTCAAGTTGGTCATTCAAGCCATTTCTTGCCTCCTGCGAGGGTTTGAGCACCTTTTAGGCCTAAAGTGGCTTCTAGGTAAGTTATCCTACCAACCAATAGTTTAATAAACTCTATATATATCCTATTCACCTCCTCAAATGTTTAGAATATCTCATGAATAACTATAAATAAGAATAGTTACTCTTTAGAATTAGACTTAGACCTTGTGCAAGGAGTTTGCCTGCAACCTTGGGTTCAAAAAATCTTTATATAATGATTTTTTTGCCTTGGATAGATTATAAACCCAAAATATTATTTTACACACATGGAAAAATACATTATATTACTTCTCAAAAGCTATAACTAAGAATGACCCTCTATTTGGTATTAGACCCATTGTTTGCACAATTAGCTACACTCGCAAACCTAGTATCTCAAAACATATTTTATGGTTTACAACCATAAAATTAATTTTTAATGATGTTATTAAGTATTATTAAACTCAAAAAACCTATTTTAAACATTCTTTCACTTATGGTGCATGGCTTTGACCATATTTTCCAACTTTACAAGGTCTATGGAAGGGAAAAGTGACCCCTATCCGAAACAAAACAAGGAGCACTTCCCTTATCTCAAAAAACCAATTATGGTATATGATATCCTGGGTCATGAGTATGACCTCAACCAAGTTTTATCTCTTTAATCCAAATAATGTCCCCCTAACTGATCTAAAACTCAAGACTGAGTTTTCTAAGAAATTGCTTGCAAGGTTAGAGGGAGAAGGACTGCGTTTTTGTAATTTCTTGCCTCTAATTATTTTGGATGATCCTTACCCTCATTACATTATTTTTAAACCTATGAAACCACTCAAAACCTATATTCTTAGTGAAATCTTCGTACTTTACTTGAAATAAGGCTTTCCTTACCCTAGCTATACAAATTGAGCCTATTTACTTATGGGAAAAGGACCTTGAAAATATTGAGGATGTCTTGGGTATGTTATTTCTTTAATTTTATTATAGGAAGTCATATCACACTATTTTAAACTCTCCTTCTCTTCCCTAGGAACCAAATTCTCATCATGTCCCTTTCTTGTTTATGACCATGTCTAACTATGGCAGTGAACAGGGTATCCTCTCTTAGGTGCCTTTCTTTGGAGGTCTTGACCAAGATTTCAAAACATCACATAATACCTTTTTGAGCCATATCCTTATTTCAATGTGATCCCATCCTTCCAAACTATCATCTTGGCCTTTTAGACCTTCCAACTGCTTTCTATCCTCTTGGTTGAGACAATCCCAGGACCTTGTCTGTAGGTGAGTTTAGGGTGAGAGTGGCATGTAATTGATCCTAATTTGTGATTTAAAAACTCTTTTATATCCACAAGTTACTTATGTTTTGACATTGCCACCTATTTTTGCCCTAAAGTGCCTTAACACTTCTTCAAATGCTATAACCTCATTCCACTATATGCTTAGCTATAGGTGGCTATTTTCTCTTAATTTTAGGTCTATAGGTATCTTATAGGGTCAAGATGGACTTGTTCATGGTGGATTTGATGACATGGAGTTATTTATTTTCCTTTAAAACATAAACTTTCCTCATCCCCTTCATGATCAAGCTCATCTCTCAAACTTTTGACTTTTCTACATATAAATGATTATCATAGTCTTGTGTATGGATAGAGTATAGGCCTAATAGGTCATTACCATTAGTTTTATCCTCTCTCATGGAAACTTTGCTTGGAGTTGTATTTTTTAATACTTTGAGTTGTTTCCCATTATTAGAAATGGACTAGGACTTACCAAATGCATTGTAGGGTGAACACTCCTTGAAAATCTTGTAGATATCACTGCTAACTTTTAGTAATCTTTTTGACAACTTGGAAGAGTTAAAATACCACCTTTCACTTACTCTTTGGATCAAAAAACTGGTATAGTCTCTCTAGGTGAATAGGGCTACAAGTAGAAAACAATAAAAATGGTGAAGACCTCTTCTACCATGGCTCATATTAATCCCTAAAACACCCAAAACCTCTATTTTTTACATTTGGGGATTGAGAGCCCAAAATTAGTATTCATCTTCATTGAGTGTCTTATAAAGCCCCTTGACCATTCCTTACCTTAAAAGGCCTATCATAGTTTTCATACATAAGAATGGGTTTCAAACAAGGTCTCCTCACATATCCACATATGTCACCATGACATTAGCAGGAGTTTGAAAATGAAGATTTGATTATGGTATACAAGTAATAACATGAAAAGGAAATATTTTACAAGGATAAGACTCTCCAATCACTAAAAAATCACTTGTAAACCCTTCTATAGAACCTAACATTTAGGATAATCATCAAAACAACATCAAAGCACTTTTCCTAACATGGATAGTCATTTGTAAAGCAACTGAGATGATTGTTGGTGTAGACCAAGGCATTTTGCATGTATGAACAACTCTAGAAGGGATTTTCTTAGACATTAATCTTTATAAAAATAAAATGAACATGTGAATGTCTATAAATTCATGTAGAAACACTTGCAATACACAAACCCATCAGATGAAAAGAAGAAAAATTGAGACAAGCTCAAACAGAGACCCCCTCATGGTTGTAAGCCCATAAAAAGCTACCTGGAGTGTAACTAATTATCCATAAATGAGGATCCAAAAAAATTAAGTTATTATTTTTAAAAATAAGTGTACTTATATTAAAATCCACCCTTACAGTCACTCTTTCCAATTCCACCTATACAGCCTAGGCGAAGTGCTTGAAGTTAACCATTGTTAGCTTGTCAATGGGAAAAGAAGAGAAAATGAGTTTCAAATGAAAATTTTGATGAAATTACTTCAAAAAAATCATGTAAATTTGTGAGGGGAGGTGAATATACACCCTACCATGTTTTTAGCTAGAGATGAGATCATGGAGACCGTATAAGTGCCCAAAAGCCCCTAAAAATAAGGAGAAAATGCCATCCACTAAACATAAATATTTCTTGGATGACATTTGACTATCCTTGAAATTATTATAACCTTATACAAATAAAACTTATGTTTGTGACAAATTTACCCTCTTGGAAGTTCGTACAAGTTCATTAATGGGCTAGAAAGTTACCAAAAGACCCCCTTTTGCACATGAGACATAACCAATGGCCAATTAATGACTTGTAAACCATATGAAGCATGTTAAATACCATGATAGGACAAATTAACACACAATATACATTTTACCAACTTTGACCAAGTTTGACTTTGGTTGGCTGGGCTATTTCAAGGAGGGTAAGCTTAAACAAGGACTAGGACAAGTTTAAGTATGATACTAGACTAACATGACACCCCATAGGACCTATGGAGCCTTATTAAAAAGTTTTAAATAGTATGGGTTGACATCATTTGACTAGAATTCAAATTTGGTCAATAAGTATTCCCAGTTGACTTGTATAAAACTCTAAATTAACTTGTATGCTATTTATATCACATGACAAGAGGGTAGAACAAGGAACAAATAAAAACCATAAGTAATTCAAGGAAATTTTACTTCAATTTTATATGAGTAGGATTATTTTTTATTTTTAAATGTCATTTAATCCACTACCAAAAAGAAGATTCCTCTGAATAAGGACATGATCAAAAGGGGATCTTTTCAAAAACTCAAAATGATATGTTCCATAAAAAGGCATGCATACCATTTGAATGTATTTTTAAAAAAAAGAGATATGATGTCACCAAGATGATGAGGTTAGTTAAATAATGAGGTAAACATAAATTTTAAAAAATATTCATCATGATGGAGACAACTCAAGGTATGGACCAAATAGAGTAAAGGATTAATGATGTATTTTTGCATGAGGAAAATGATAGGGATATATTTGGATCCTCTAAAATTGATCCACACATATAAAATAACCATTTATTTCCCCTCAAACCATCCCATATCATATATAGATCAATCTCTAATATATTTCATGAGCCAAGCTAATTAATTACAAAGTTTATTTAAGTGTGCCTTGCTCTATTCTTTTCCAAAGATATCATTCTTTGTTGATTACAAAATAATCTCACTTACTAACCTATTATAACTCTATTTTAGTTAAGTATGGATCCATGCCAACTCAATATATATCTCAATGTGAGATAATTACTTGGTATGATTACTATTTTTGTATCTTTTATGTCAACTGGAGGAATCATTATAGACCTAGCACCAAATGGTAAGTGGTTAACTAGTGCCTAGTTTTTTAAGGCATATTCTTGAGTGGCTTCACATGGTGACTATAGTTTAAAGGGTGCAAGATGATGGATCCATTGGAATGATAAACTAGGGATCTAACTCAACACCTAGTGTGTGCCCTCCACCCTAGCATGAAGATGCTCCTATCTAATATAAAGCTAAGCTTGATATAATGAGCTAAGAAGATGTGACTTCAATATAGTAAAGCCCTATATAATTAGATCTAGACATAGTAATCTGATTGCCATTAAACTTAGGACTAGAATGGATGCCTTTGAGGTTCCAATTGTATTTCCCAAGCTCACTTGTGAGCCTCTAGGATATTTAGTAGTGTAGATAAGCATATAATGTATTTTACATGGTATGGTCTATGCTTTGTATTTAAATATTGATGAATGAAAATGGTGTTACATCTAATTGAGTTCAATTTGGTTATGTGTTTGATTAAAATCCTTTGAATGCACAATGTTTGTAGTATTTAAATTAATATAAGCATGTTAATTGAATGTTATATTTGAGAGAATATATGGTATAAGTGGTTAATGTAATCCTTGTGTGAAATATGACATCAACCTAATTTGAAGTCTAGACACCTAAAACTGGCCATCGATAACTTCCAACCAATATTTTGACCAATTTCTATTCAAAATGCATAATTTGGCCTAAAAACACTAAAACATATTAAAAATATTTGAAACTAATATATTCAAGTAACAATTTTGGCTAGAGTATCATTAAGTGGGTAAATTCAATTTATGGGCTAGCTAGCTTTGATCAGATCATTTCAAGTCAAAATGCCAATTTTGCACCTGGGTGCTCTAGATTGCTATTTCCTATCAAATCTCTTTCACAAGACATGTGCCTTTGTTATTTATTGTTAATAACTTCCTAAATGGGATAATGGATCCAACACATCTGACATCGCTTTCCAATTTGAATCTAGTCAAATTTTGTACCAATAATAAGGCATTTTGATCAATTTGAGTAATTTGTGCACAAAGTGCTTAATCATGCTTAAGAGATAATTAATCCAAGTTAGAGCATAATTAAGCATTCCATGGAAGCTTGTTGAATAATTTATTTTTGGAAATGAATATTGAATATCTACATCATTAAGTGACCTCATTTCTTGGGAAGACATCCTTAAGCCATAAATGCCACAAATATCACGATTCATGCCCTCCATGCCTCATCAATTCCTTCCATGATGCCCTACATGCCTCTTAATTTCCCCTTCTTCCAATGTCATGATGAGGATAATTATAAAATTAATTATAAAAATTGAATTAATGCTTAGTCACACATCTCAATCTTGATATGGATGGTTTAGGTTGATTCTGATCATTCTCAAAAATTTATAAATAGAGAGGCCATGTACATCATTTAGAAGACATGATTATGCAAACTTATAATGTAGGATTGGTTATAAAAGCTTCATAAAACTAGTGTTACCATGACAAATTGATTCCAAGCCAAGCCAAGACACAAGCCAAAGGTGCCAAGGAGAGATGGAGGTAGTAAAGCTTCCATTGCCAAGGACTTCATGAGCATAAAATGAGCAAGCCCTACTATAAAGGTATTTGGAGCACCCAAGGAAGGTGAAGGAATTATTGTTATTTTTCCTTAATTTTTAGCTGTGTATGTCCTTTTTTATTATTACTAAGCTGACCCTAGTAACTAGGCATGAATGTGTTATCTTAGTGTGTTCTTTGTCAATTTGTTTTGTTCATTTTGTCACTAACACAATACTAATCTCCTCTTCTTAGTCAAATTCCTAGTTCACATAATGACATACCTAAGGGGACTAGACACATCCCACACATGAATAAGATCATTATACAACATTAAAATATTCATTTGGATCATTAAAACTCTTACAATTTGATTTTCTAACTTTGTTTTGCCATTTTTATTTGTCACTGGTTTACACAGTAATCGATGTCAGTTAGTAAAACCATCATCAGGTGGCATAGCCATCATCAGTAACTATTGGTATAATTGATATTAGTTAGATAACCATCATTAGTTAGTAAGTGTAATCAACATTAGTTATATAATTGACATCGGTCATTGTGTTTTTCTTAAAAACACAAACTTGAGAGCTAATTAGGCCATTTTAAAATGCTTGGTTTGGGGTCATACGGACTCTATTTTGGATGAATTTTTTTAAAACCATGTGTTTTCTCCTATATTTTAATAATTTGACATTAGTTTAGTTCAAATCTTCATATATTTTTTCAATTTTTTTTGAAAATCTATTTAAAATGTTTCTAATCTAACATATTTGCTTTTGGTGTGATGCCTTAAGGGTAGATAGGTAACTAGCAGATTTCAAGGTTGATAAATCATATTTTAGAACATATTTTGAATGTTTTAAAATGAATTAGGAACATTATTTTGGTACTTAAAGTAACATTTAATGTGATTAAATAAGTGTTTTTATCATTAATTTTCAAAGTTACAACTAAGACCAAGGGGTCAAATGAACAACACCTCATTTTCCATTTGGGTCTAAAATTAAACACACTTGTCATTTTTATCTTCAATAGTTGTTTGATCTAATTTTGTTTAGAAAAGAGATGGGTGTTACATGTATTATCTTCCATTTATCCCCTTTAGGGAACCCTTGGAATCAAAAGTGCCATTCATATTGAAAAATCCTAGTCCAAGGCTTAGAAAGAATGTTGTCTAAATCACTCCCCAAAAACTCTTCAAAGTTTGGGTGACTTTGAAAATGACCCTAAATTCTTTCTATTTCATGATTTCTTTATTTTTATGCAAACTTAGCTTATGAGGGGGACGTCATTACCTCCTAAAAGTTCTTTAGGGAAGCTTTAACTTGGGGTTTCATCTCCCAGCATTGACTTCACTTACTCCTTTAGAGTTGCACATGAGATGTATCTGCATTTGGACATCGCCCTACACTGAATGAATAGTAGCATGTAGTGGTTGTAAAACTAACTAGACTTTTTTACAACTAGCCAATATAGTGGTCACCTAATTTTTGTGCTTATCTTTTACATCATTTTATGTGAAATTCATTGTGTAATTGATTCCCCTAGAAAAATTTGAAAGCTTGTTAGGTTAGTCAACCAAACATTGCCATACCCTTGCCAGGATTTGGATGATTACACTTAGTATATTTTGGTCATTTTTTCTTGGTATGTTTTGAGATTAAAACTTGTTTGTTTGCTCATAAGCCATGTCAAAATCAATTTGTCTATATGTCACTTTTTTGTTTAAAGAGGTGTTACGCTAGCCATTTTACACCACACTTGTGCCTTGAAATTTTTTCTAAACTTGTTTGTGTGTGTGTCATTTAAATTGAGGAGGGTAGTGTTATGCTTCCAAAATCATATTAAAACCATTTTTCCTTTGAGTCTTTTGAATCAAAAAATAAATAGCATCATTTGATCATGCTTATGCGATTAGGCTACTTAATTTGTTTTAAGACTTGTTTCACCTTGTGCCAAAAACCATTTGTTTCACACCATGTCACATCAGTCATTTAGACCTCATATATGTGTTGTCATGTTGTCTGATCTTGTCTAGTTTGTCTTGTCAATTCCTAATTTTCAATTTTGAGTTTTCAATTAGCCTTGTCAAGTTTGGATTCAAACATGGATTGATTTTTTTAAGCCTTAATTTATGGGGCTAATACACAAATCTTTCTCTTTTGGGTTGCATAACTTTAGTTAATCGATTACCCAAATTTTAAAACTATTGATGGTTTATTTATTCAACACCTATCCTCATCATTATTCATGCCTTTATTTAGGAAAACATAGTCTTTATTCAAAGAGCCTTTTATCTTATGCCTTTACCAATTGATCATGTTTATGTTTGATTCCATGTGTCAGGTCTATATCAAATTTGTTTCCAAACTTGTTAGATTAAATCAAATCACATCACATCAGCATTTGTTTTAAGTCTAGGGTTTGATGCCATTTGGCCAAAGGTCCTAACATATGCCTATCTATTTGAGCCTAGATTTTGACTCCAAATTTGGACAAAAGACCTAGCAACTCAACTTTTCCCTTTCCTAGTTTAGACCTTGTTTGGAACACTTTGACTTAGACCTTTGCCATACCAATTTTTATTCAAATTCTTGACCTTTTATGCATATGACATTTAACATTAGACATTTTATGTTAGAATATTTTATGCCAAGTTTAAGCACAAATCATTTTGAAGATATAGATCTACTTTTAGACCATATTGGAGATACATCTCCACTCCTTCGACCAGGTTAGACCAAGTTTGAACCATTTGTCTTTTTAGACAATTTTTTAGAGTTTATAGAAATCTAAGTCTTTTTATTTTAGATATTTCATCATTTATGTGGATATGTATAGCTACACTTATAGTGGAGTCATGTAAAATCCAACTTATGATAGAATGGTTGCACAAAATCTGACTAAGAACCTCTATAGAGAAAGATTTTTATATGAGTTTTATTATTCTCCCTATAATACTCCATATGGGGAACATAGTCAAAATCCAAATTGAGACCTTGATTGGCATGAAGAGCTTGTGAGGAATACTTTAAATACCTAACTATGGATAATGTTGTTTTGGATATGAATCCATACCCTCTTAACGATAATCAATACATAGAACAAAGTCAAGAACCAACTTATGATCTCACTCATGACTGGGATGATATGGTTTATTAGGAGGACTTGGATGATTTGGATTGTGCAAGAAATCAAGTTACACTACATCCTTTTGTTATTGGATCATCAGTTATATGTAACCCTCCTTTTGATTATAAGCACTATCAATCTCTACAATATCTACGGAATACAATTATCATATCAGGACCTAGTCTTTTGGCTTGTGCGGGTAATCAAGTTCCACACCACCCTATCATTACCATTTTAGGACTTCATATTTTATCTTATGCAATCCATCATACTTCCTGATGCCCTACCATTATCTAACCATAAGTCATTCTTCATCTAGTACCAATCCCATCCAAATCTCAACCCATCCAATCATTCAAAGACCAAGCTATGTTTAAAACTAGTATTTTCCAACTCATTGGAAAACAAGGCCAAGAGAACCAACCAATCTAAGATGTTTCTATTGAATCAACCATTTTTTATAAGTCAATCTATGATAAATTTCCTATTTATCCTATATCAGTTGTTAAGGAGTCTGACTCTGACAAACCAATCTTTGCTAAGTTACTTCTTAATGATTATAACTACCTTTGGGAAAATCATTACCTCAACCATGTTCCTATCTCCTATTGACAATATAGTCTCTAAGGAGTTGTCTCTTGACCTATTTCCCATCCTAGAGGAGTTTCCCTTTGACAAATTAGTTTTTATAGAGCCCATTATGCCATCACAAATTGTTACTTATCTAATATTAAACATTCAACAAGACATCATTGTAATAGAGTACCCATTAGATGAAGAATCAAAGTTAGATTTAGGTTATGTTCTTGAAACAAAATTAGAGTAGCCATCAAAATCAAAATCAATATCAATCTCAACATCAGATTTAGAGTCCTTTGAGTTAGAATTAGATTCAGAAGAAGAATATGTTTGTGGCTATTACAACAT
This sequence comes from Torreya grandis, assembly GCA_037957365.1. Lineage (NCBI taxonomy): Eukaryota > Viridiplantae > Streptophyta > Pinopsida > Cupressales > Taxaceae > Torreya > Torreya grandis. Next base: position 7,378,905 of record JARHVA010000119.1, on the reverse strand, counting down.
TGGTTATGAATGTCTTGCAGATTAATTTGAATACATTTGTGATCCTTATATGGTTTTTTAGGATGATTAATTCAACTTTGACATAATTTATCCTACTATCTTCTACAATTATTGTGTAGCCTCTCACCATTCCATTACTATTCCACATGCCATTACCATAAACCAAAATAGCCATATCATTAACATTCTATCTCCCATAAGTGTTGATTGGGATCAATAAAATCACACATTGTTAAATTGCATCCATGGTGACATAGCAGTTGAATAAGATCAAGGAGGCCAAGACTACATTCATATAGTAGAAGAACATTCTCCTAGTAAAATTGTTTCAAATGTGCTAGGGGACAATCAAAGTCAAAACTCAGCATCTTCTAGTGAAACTTTTTCAAAAGTGATAGAATACAATCAAATTCAAAAGTCAACATTCCTTAGTGAAACATTATCAAAGGTACTACGAAACAATAAAGACAAATTCATTGGTGAAAACCTTTTTCAAGCACCAATGACTAAGTACAAAATCTCTTCACTGCTTGATGAAGAGAAAATCAAATATTAAATCAAAATAACTTCCAATCTATAGCCTAATTAGATCTTAGCTACTCTCAAGATCAAACAATAGAAAAATCTAGTGGTCCTATTGAGAGAATAAGTCTTCAGCCCCAACACAACCAAAATTATGTCAAATATAGTATCAACAACATTATGTGTGACTGAATATCTTGATCTTCATTTGTTTCCTAACCTTTCCACATTCCATTATCATTTACCATTCCATTTCACAATCAAACTTACCATCGATTATTTGTCCTTGTCTACCATCCATGGTCACACTTTCCTTTATAGAGGCTACAAAGATACCTTGTCTTGATGTTTGAAGGAATCATAAGCAATGACCAATGAAGATCACAAAAGCATTCTTAACAACCAAATATGTAGGCCATTATTGATAGATAAACTATTTTGATTAGGTGTGGGCTAGTAATTAACATGATCAAGTATTGTATTTGTATCATTTATTGATTAATATGTACATCTCCCCATCATCAAGAATAATAGAATAAAAAACCACACCCAATCCAAAAGCATGTATCATACCATTTCACTTTGCCATGCCATTTACATTATTACATATGCCTATTTTACATTATCATATATCTTTCCATTCACCCCATCACTTGTGGGAAACCTTCTTACCATTTTATCCAATCTATCTAGACCATCATTATCTTTAGCAATACCATATCATCCTATCATTCCATTCCTATTGAGATCAAAGCCTATTATTAGTCATATTATCCAATCCTATTTTGATCTTGGTTACTTTGGTTATTCCTACACCTTTTATGGGGGGATTAAAATCAATTTTCAATAATCAATCAAATTTGTGTTTAAATGATAGTCTATGAAAGTAGTGATAGTTGATCTGGTAAGATATCTTTCATCTTATCAAGTTTGTTTATGTGAGCCTGATTATAACTGCTTATGGGAAAATCAATGTTTCACCAGTCTTGCTACTAATTATAACCACCTATGTGAAAATTAGTATTATTGAATTATGCCATTGTATCCTAGTTATAACTACCTATGGGAAAACTAGAGGCAACACTTGTTTATCATGCATTGTTGCATCACCTTGCTATTACTATTTTCATTTGACTAGCTATTCACTAGATTTGAGAACTTGTTGGGACCAAGTTGGTTTTTCCTCACCTTTTGGTTGTAAAAAATTACTATGAATTGAGTTTATTTCAAGATTATGTGGGTCATGCTCAATTTAGGTTGAGGTCACCTCAGTCCCCCTTTCCATACACTCTCACTATTTTACGATCAACCTAAGCCAAATGCTCTCACCATTTTTCAAGTAGGTATCTTGTCATTATATAATGAGTTAAAATAGCTCAAAATTACAAAAATATTCATAACATTTCAAAAATCCAAAAATATTTGTCTTATCTAAGCCTAGTCAGTTATCCTCAATCCACCTTACTTGGGCATGGTCATTGTTAGGATGCTTTCTTTTGATTTTATTTTTAGGATTTCTATTTGTTTATTTATTTTAGGGTTTTTTTTTTTTGTTTATTTGTTCACTTGCATTTTTATTTGCTTTCAACACTTTTGCCTTGACTCAGTCTATATGTGTTCATTGGGTGATTTCTTGAAAACATTATTCTTGAGTGCATCCATATTCATATGTTAATATTAACATCATGTTTTTTATCATTGGTGTATTATTTTTGAGTGTTTATTGGATTAGGAGTCAATCCTTATGCATATTTTGGGATGGTCTTCATGGTGTTCTATCATGAAGCCTACCATCACATGTTATAATAAAAATTAGCTTTAGGAAGGTCTAAAATCAATGGAGCCATATAAGTTTCTCCTTGGTACCTTGGAAAAATCCTTCCATCCCACCCTTGATTAAATCAACCCAATGACCACTCTAGTTATATCATTTCTAATCAGGATGAACATCTCCTCATTGGTAGGTACAACTAAATCATTCACACTGATCAATCTTATTATTTTATTAATCTATTTCATCACTTTGTACCCACTCATATTTAATCTATATTCTAGGTTATATCCTTGATTTATGCTTGCTAATCAGCCCTAACTGGGGCACAATCATCTTTAGCCAATCTAGGTCCTTTTAAATGATTATAGCCGACTATGTGAAAATCATTATTTTGACTTTTAATCCTAATTATAATTGCCTTTGGGAAAATCAACATCTTTTTTACATCAATGCATGAAAGCATTTTCTCATTTGGATTAATCTCAACCATGGGTTAATTCCACCTTTCTTCTTGTTTCTTTTCGAGGGAGCATCCATCAACAAATGTAATGGCCACTCCCTCAAGGGGGCATCATCATAGGCTTCCCAAAATTATTTATAGCTTTGTTCTTTAATCATTATTTGAGAATACATTGCTTTGCCTGTGGTTTTCAACATATTCCCAAATAGGGGCAAATTGTAGACACCTAAAACTAGCCATTGATAACCTCCAACTAGGATTTTGACCAATTTTTACCAAGAATACATAATTTAGCCTAAAAACACTAAACACATTAAAAAGCTTTAAAATTTATAAATTCAAGTACAAATTTAGGCTATAGTATCATTAAGTGGGGTAATGCAATTTATGGGCTAGCTAGCTTTGATCAGATAATTTTAAGTCAAAATGCTAATTTTGCACCTAGGTGCTCTAGATTGCTCTTTCTTAGGTTCTCTGGATTGCTCTTTCCTATCACATCTCTTACACAAGACATGTGCCTTTTTTATTTATTATCAATAAATTCCTAAATTGGATAATATGTCCAATGCATCTGACATTACCTTCTAATTCCAATCCAGTCAAATTTTGGATCAATAACAAGTCATTTTGATCAATTTGAGTAATTTGTACACAAAGTTCTTAATCATGATTAAGAGCTAATTAATCCAAGTTAGATCCTAATTAATAATTCCATGGAAACTTGTTGAATAATTTATTTTTAAAAATTATTATTGAATATATGTATCATCAGGTGATCTCATTCCTTGGGAAGACATCCCTAAGCCATAAATGCCACAAATATCAAGATTCATACCCTACATGCCTCATCAATGCCTTCCATGATGCCCTCCATGGCTATTAATTACTACTTCTTCCAATGTCATGATGAGGATAATTATAAACTTAATTCCAAAAATTGAATTAATCCTTAGCCATACATCTCAATCCTGAGATGGATGGTTCAGGTTGATTTTGATCATTCTCAAAAATATATAAATAGAAAGGCCATGAACATCATTTAGAAAACATGATTATTCAAAGTTATAATACAATATTGGTTCTAAAATCTTCATGAAACTAGTGTTACCATGTCAAATTGATTCTAAGCTAAGCCACAAGCCAAAGGTGCCAAGGAGAGATGGAGGTAGCCAAGCTCCCATTACCAAGGACTTCATGAGCACAAGCCAAGCAAGCCACTAAAAAAAGAATTTTGGAGCATCCAAAGGAGGTAAAATAAGGTTTCTTTTGCATTTTAGTTATGTTTTTTATTTATGTTTCTTAACTAAGCTCTCCCTTGTGTCTAAGCCTAGAGATTTTATGCTAGTTAGTTTTTTTCTTTCATTTTGTTTTCATAATTCAAACTAACACCATACTAACCATCCTCTCTTGAGTCAAAATACTATTTGACATGAAGGAGTGGATAAAGTATAAGTAATAACCCATGCTCAATAATGATATCCTTGCATAAAACACAAGCCTAGTATGAACTTCATCTAAGGAATTCTATTGACCCCTCAAGATTTAGATGATTATAAGCTTAGAGAAACCCTAGAAAGAATAAAACCAACCAATATAGGCTTGCGACCTTATGACCAAAAGTAGTTCCCCAAATAGGCTCTATGCCTATAGACCATCAACCTAACCCATAAATATCTTACACTAATGAACCTACCAACACCGTTATTGAAAGGACCAAGTCTTATGAAGAATGAGTTGTGCCATGGAATAACTATCCCAATGTGGGCCTTGGTTCTTTATCTATTGTGATTTGAGTGAGTGCATAAGGCTTTCATATTATATGAATTCATGCTAATGTATTTGAGTGATAAATGTTGAGCACTAAAAGGATAAACTATGTTTACGCCTAATTATAATAAGTCCATAATTGAATCAGATAACTAAATGAGTGCCTAACCCCATGAATGAATTAAAACTCCAATTAAACTACAACATTTTGGTTCCATTTCCAAGACCCATGTTGAATTTTTTTGTTCTAATTGTGCAACAGAACAATGCTTTAACTCTCCCTAAAAAACATTGAGCACTAGTTACAATAGGTGGAAGACAACTTTATGATAAAGCATCTATCCTATAAAGGATAAAACTAAAGGAAGTGGGTTCAAAAAAACCTGTATGATGCTCTATATGAGGTCTCATTTTACAAACTACCTGAGCATGTGTATCAATGGTTAGATACCTATGTGACTCATAGAATTCAAAGCTATGGAAAACGCCTTGAGTAGATGAAAGAGTGCTTAGAAAATATTGAGAACCTAAATTCCACTTAGATTAGAGCTAAAGATAAATGGTGGCAAGGAGCACTAACTAGTTACATGCTTGAGTTTGTAGTGTCGATATACTCCTACTTTGAAGAAGTAGAACATCAATTTTTACATGAGCCTAAAGGCACATTTGTGAAAGAGTTTAGTATAAATATTAATAAATTGATGGTGGATTACATCTTTGAAACCATGAGAATAAAAAGCTAAGTCCTTTCACATATGAGTAGCATATGAGGGGAGAAGGGGATGTATAAGTGAAGAGCAATATAATGGGATGAGTAGATTGATACCCAAGAGCTCAATTAATAGAACTATAATAAGAAGAGGTGCAAGTTGATGAAAGATCTAGAACCCAAAAATGTTGAGAGAACTCATATCAAGTAAGAAGGGCATGCGAAAGGATTTCTTGAAATATAGTAGTGTGAGGAGAGGAACAATGAAGCCATAGATCAAGATCAATTATTGACAAGTGAAGAATTTACTAGGTCCCTATAAAATTTTATCATTGAAGATGAATTGGAAGTGCTTGTCCCCTTTGAACTTACATGCTAGATCCTGTATTAGATCCCCAACATGAAGAAAGAAGAGTGATAATTGACCCTATTGTCTGCATAAACTTTTACCATTTTATAGACTTGGACTATAATTTTGTGATTGAACAAGTTTTTCCTTTTGAAGAGTTAAGTGAGGATACCTATAGATGTGTGGTCACTAGATAAATAACATAGAATGTGAGTGAAAGCATTCTAATTTAGTTAATGCCAGCTACATAACTAGGCAACAACCCATAGGAAGTGGTCTAGTACCACAAGTTAGTAGTACATTGGCTAACCTAGAAGCTAGAGGCATTGAAGGACAACCTCTAGGATAAGTATGAGGGGGAAAGCACCTTAGATTCCATCATCCCCCTCATATGAAATTTACTATGAGATGGCCATGCACTTTCTATAATATCACAACATGGAAAATACCATGGATCATGTGATAAAATGTGAACTATAATGGTGTGATCGGGGTATCACCCAATCAAAGTATAAGGCAACATAGTTCATGACAACTATTCTTGATTATGCCCATACTTGGTATACAAAATTTTATCCTAGCTAGGCTATGATTGATTATGACACCTTGAAGGAAGCATTCTTGAAGGAATTTGATATACCCAAGTTTGAACAACAGAGCATTATCATGCTCAAATAAATTAACCAAGGGATCTCTAAAAGTGTGTACTTATATGTGCCACATTCAATAAATATATTTTTAAGCTTACTTATGACATTAACCCCTCTTAGCATGTGTAATGGTTCATTGGAGGATTACTAGTACCATTCTAAAGAGGAATGTCCATGAAGACATTTACTGATCCTTGTGAAGTAATTAAATGTGTGTTTAGATTTGAGGTATTTGAAAGTGTTGATACTAGAATTAGCCCATTCATAGAGGTGTATATTACATCCGTGGCTAGCCAACTCCAAAATTTGACTGCTAGCTCAACACAAGATGATCAAAGTGGATTATGGTGTATCAATTATGATATAGAAGGCCATAACAAGAACAACTACCCTCGAAGGAATGTGCACATATTTATTATAAGCTATGAGGTTTATCAAAAAGCACATAAAGCTCATAACTACCCTTTGTTTCAAGATGTTAGTAAGGTTAACACAACCATCTAATGTCAGTTATAGAATTTACTACACCGATACCACAACTGACTTCTGAGTGATCAATGAGATGCACAAAAACATGGAGAGAGGCAATACGAAAGCAAATAAAATAATCAAAGGGTATGAAACCCAAGGCAATGAGGGATATGGTCAACATAATGTAGGCTATGGGATGAAAAGAGGTACTAGAAGGTGAGGTGGAGGATATGGTGGAGGAATATTCCACTATGATCATGTTACAAGTGTGGTTTGATCAAGCACTATCAATGTGACTATCCTACACATCTAATGTGTGAATATTATTGTGGAACACACAAGGTCAAGGAATGCCCCAAATTATATAAAAAATTAATTCAAGGTTATCCTAGCATAAACAAGGGTATGAAAATGATTAAGAATGAGTCAAAATGGAGAAGTAGAATCCAAAGGCCCAATTGACCCATACAAAGTCAATCAAAGTACATGCAACTAGTCACAGTGGATTCACCACTCAACCACTAGTTGTCTCAGTACATGAGTTGTGATTGGAATATGGGAACAAAGCTACACTAAGTGAATAATGCAACCTAAACCCAAAGATACACCTTACCTAGACCCTGCATTCCAAAAATATGTATTACAACAAGATATGAGTGTGATTCAGAACCTACAAGGGGAACTCCAACTAGTGTGAGACCTAGAAGCACATGATACTTAATCTCATAAGAAGCAAGATAGCCAAAAGGCTAAGGTGAAAGAGATAACAAATATCTTACACCTCTTGTATATATAAGGTATACTACCCCTATTGAATAAATTATTTTTAGAACATGCTAGATAAAAGTCAATTGAAGTCTCTACACCATGCATGAGAAATCAGGCATATATTGGAAATATGATTTTCATTGATGTCAAAAATGACATTATGATCATGTCATTAATTTTTAAGGATGAATATGGTGATCCTATTATAGGTCAAAGATGATTGGAATGCTTATGTGCATTACTAGAATTCATTTGATTCTTCATAATGGTCATCTAGACATTTTGGGTCTAGATGAGAAGATATTTAAGCATATTGATGAGGTTAGAATTTATACACATAGAGGTGTTAAGTTAAAATGATCACATGGGTCTATTAATTTTTTTACATAGCTTATATGTGCTAAATCTTAGGTCATGTGATGTATCACAATAAAATATATGCTTGAGAAAAGTAGGACCCCAAGGCATTTTGGCAGTGTTTTCTAACATAGTCAAATTTGTAGTTTGTAAGAAAAAGCTCAAAGTTATTTTATGAATATATATCTTACACCTATGAAGTATTCTAGATCAATTGTATATATGTATATAATCCCCTATGTAATAGGATCATATGCATGAATTTATAGGTCATCCAACTAAGTGTGATAAGAGTTATGCAGGTGCAAAGCTAGCCTTCTAGGTGAAATGAAATGGTCTCCATACTTAGACAAAATCTACACAAGATCATGCAAAGTTGTCATGATTTTAAAAATTTCATCTATGAATATTTTCAAAAGAAATAGATAGTAGATCTATTATGGATTTTTCATGAGTATCTTGAATATATGGCCTACACATTCAAAGGAAAAGGAATGAGCTCAAAATTGAATTATCTTTGATCTCAAATTAGATAGGGTTTCTCAATTAAACCCTAATGGTTTATGTCATGGTGTTAAATAGGCACTTTATATTTTTATGGTGACTTGCTATAGCCTAAACCCAATATCTTAAGTTATAACTTAAGCCTTTATCATCATTGTGAAACCAACCCCTTGGCCTAGAAATTACTAGCTCAAATAGTGTTCAAAGGAATTAATATTTCCTAGGTATTAAACTTTATATTATGTCTCAACTTTATAAATGATCTATGATTCATCATACCTAGATGATCTAATGAAGCAAATCAAATTCAAAATATCAAAAGTCCTTCTAAGTAAATATGCTAATGCCAAGTGTCATAAGCACATGAGTCTATTAGATAGAAGACAAATGAGAGTGAGCTTACAAAATATAAAGTTTGAGTGAGTTGGAAGATCAAACAACTCATACTTAATCAAACATTGGGGATCTAATGGAGTATGATGAAGTCAAATTGTCAAAAAGAGCTCTGAGTAAGTACACAAGTGACAAGTGTCACATTAATAGAGTTTGTCATATAGAGACTCAATGAGCATAAGCTTGTTAGAGTTAATGATCAAGCTTGTTAGAAGATCTAATGGAACAAAAGGAATAAAATGATGTAAAGTACTCGATGTTTATTGACATAATAGCAAGTTAAAAACTGAGAAGGTTCAAGAAGATAAATAGAGAGAAAGTGATCCAAAGATATATGAATCAACAATATGAGGTTAAAGTGTTAATGGTTAATGACCAAGTCAAGTTAAAGGTCATGCATCTTCTAAGATTGAATGGCAATGGAATCTCATATCATAATGATCAAATGGATACATTTTAAAATTAATCTATTTAAATATAGACCATTAAATCATGGAACCAAAGGCAAGATCAATGACCAAAATTTAAAGTCATGTATAGATAAATGGGTAGTTGAAGGAACATGTATGAACTTGATTATAAGCTCTATATCTCAACACAGATGATGAGAATGATCAATTCAACTGATCAAATTTACATTAAAGAGATTATTCATCAAAACTTGAGTCTAACAGATGCTATGGATAGTAAAGATACCTACAATTATGATGTGATGTATGGAATCGAGACACAAGAAACTTACAGTCCAAGTCATAATGAACTAGAGTCTAGAATTGGCATGATGTGTTACAGTTCAAGTGTGAACACATAGAATAAGAAAACACTAGATCATTTGCTTATATATATGATATATAGGACAAAGGAAAAGTTATTAGAGAAGTTAGAATTATGTCAAATAAAAATATATAGACATAGAGGTTAAATTGCAGAGAAAATGAGTTACTATTGAAGAGTGTCAAATATAAAATATAGTGACACAAAGGAGCAGATTAAGTGAGAGATGAAGTGTGTCAAATGGATACATATACAAACATAAAGAGAGAGGTGTAGAGAGGGAGAAAGGCACATAGAGATAATATGTATAGAATGAGCAGTTACAAATTAAACTTGTAATAGAGAGAACATATTTGGATTCATTTATGAATCTATTTTTTTTACTAGAGTTGTAGCTTCATAGGTATGATTGGTTGGTGCCATCAGATTAGCTACATTGGTGCTCAATTAGGGGATTGGTGTCTCCTTAGGGTTGGTTCCCTTAAAAGTGCAATCAGTGAGGTTTACTAGTGAGGCTTTGAACTGTGCAGCTGGATTAGAATAGTAGTTTTTAATATCTAGTCTCATTTTGGTTTTACTCTTTGGGTTTTTCACATATAAATCTTATGTCATGATTTTTTTTGTGTTTGTGTGTGTGTGATCTTTGCATATTTTATTTGATCCACATATATATTTTAATATGCATTGAAATTATTTAAAGAAACAGTTTTAATTGATATATTGATTTACACCCTCTTAGTATCTAGTTGTGTTCCAATAATTGGTATTAAATCCTAGGGTTCCTTAAAATAAACTTAATTAGATTATGTAGATCTTAGAATAGTGAACACAATGGCTAGTCAAGAAGGATCTTCATCAAACAAAACATCTCTCTTTTATGGATAACTATGCATTTTAGAGCATAAGAATGGAATCATATATGTTCTCATTAGGGTTTGATGTATTAATGTCTATGGTAAATGGATATACAACCCCTCCTAAAACTCCTACTGATTAGGCTACTAAGAAGGCATATGAGAGCAATGCCTAGGTAAAAAATGTTATTCTTTGTGGATTCTCAAACTGAAAGTATGTTAAAGTTATGCACTATCAAAATGCGCAAGACATCTAAAATAAGTTGAAGGGTATTTATGAAGGAGATGATAAGGTAAATTAGGCCAATCTATAAACTTACAAAGGAAATTTTGAGAGCCTTAAGATGAATGAAGAGGAAAATATTACAGACTAGCTCCTTGGGGTAGATGAAATAGTAAATGCAATCAGAGGCCTTGGAGAAGAGATGAAAGATTCAATCATTATCAAGAAGGTTTTAAGATCCTTTCCACCAAGATATGATTCTAAAATCTTTGCAATAGAATAAGTGAAATATCTAGATAAACTCACTATTGATGAGTTACATGGGACCTTCAAAACTTATGAGATGAGAATGGGAGAGACAAGTACCTTTTAGAGAAAAGTTGCATTCAAAGTAGATAAAAGTTGCATTCAAAGTTGAAGAGGCTAAAATAATAGAATATGTAGTAAAAATGGAACTACAATCCAAATCTGATGAATGTGTGAAGCTTGAGGTAAAAATAGTGTCTTTGAGAAAAGAACTTCAAAAATCCAGATGTCAACTAAATAAAAGTCTAAAGTTGTTAGGAGGATCAAACATTCTTGATGAATTGATCAACTCTTAAAAGCCCTCAAAAGAGAGATTGGGTCTTAGTTATGAGAAGGGAAAAAGGTTCCATAACTAGTACATCTACTAACCTATATGAAAACTTCAAAGAAGAAGAATCAAGAGTAAAGAAAGAAAAAGCTTGAAAGGATATAAAGAGTAACTCAAGCACAATTGATGTGAAGAAATTTAAACCATAAAATAATCTTGAAGTAAAAAATAAGACAAAGTTAGTTGATGCTGATGGATACACTAAGGTGAGAAACTTGAAGAAGCCACAACTTATAAAAATTCCTCATGCTGCACCAAGAAATGCTATAAGCAGGTATTCCTCATATTTTTATGGTTATTATTATAGCTATAATCATTTTGGTCATAAGTCTAGTATTTATAGAGTTGTAACTATAAGGAAAATAAATTTTGTAAGCAAAAATTCATTTTCACCCTTGATAGATACAAATGTAATGTGTTATAATTGCAATAACTTTGGTCACATAGCTAAACATTATAAAAATAGCTTTATAATATCAAAGTACATAATGTAAAGAAAGATATGCCTCCCAGTGTGAAAAAAGGTTCACAACTTTCTAAAAAGAAGCTAAATAAGAAACCCAAGGAGGTGTGGAGAGTGTCATATCAATCCATGATTGATCAGACTGCACTCCATGTTAAGGAGCAAAATTTTTGGGTGATAGACAATGGTTACTCAATTTATATGACTGGTGACAAGAGAAATTTTACCAAATTTGTAAAATGTAAGGAAGGATTTATCATCTTGGGAGACAAAATAGTAGTAAAGATCAAAGGTAAAGGAACCTTAAACATAGATGGTAAAATTCCTAAACATGATGTCCTTTATGTTAAAGGATTGAAGCATAATCTGCCAAGTGTTAGCCAAATGTGTGGCAATGGATACAAGGTCACATTTGATGTAGAAGTATGCAAGTTAAAGAGATCTAGAAGAATAGTTACACAATGGAAAATAACTAAGAATAATATCTACAATATTGTTGAAGTGAATGGTAATAGTTACTTGATGGGAAAGATTGATGAGAGTTGGTTATGGCATAGGATAATGGGTCATGTCAACTTTGATAATCTAGTTAAAGTGAGCTTAAATATATATGTAAGACACATGCCCAAGATAACCAAAACTGTAGATACTACTTGTAAGGAATGTCAACTAGGTAAGGAGACAAGGGTCAAATTTCCAGAAAAGGAGTTATAACTACAAAGCCTTTACAATTAGTTCATACTGATCTTTGTGGTCCTACCAAGAGAAGAGGATCTAAAGGAGAGTGGTACTTCATGTTATTTGTAGATGACTACTCAATAATGACATGGGTAACCTTTTAGAAGGATAAATATCAAGCTTGTTATGAACCCATGATATATCTTTTCTTTGTTCATTTACTAGTTACTATGGACATATATTGTTTATAAGTCATCCCATGAGCATTTTGTGTTATCCCACATTCATGGAAAGTAGTAGTTTCTTAGTTTAGAATTTATATATAAGTGTTGAGGCCACTGAAAGAATCCATGAAATTATTGTATTGAGTCTGATCAAAGGAGGTTGCCCCTTCAAAGTGGTCTATGATCAATTCAAGCATTTTAAGTGTTCTTCAGATTTAATTCATGCTATTAATAACTGTTATTTATACATTTTGTAAAAAAATTGTAGGAGGATCCTCTCATCTAGTATCAGAGTGTTTTTTAGGGCCACAATTTTTGTAAAGCTCTATTATACCACATAATTTATTTATAGTTATTTTTTTAGAAAATTTTAACTCTTTTCTACTACATAACTTTGTTCTATATCACAATAATATTTTTTGGATCAGGGTAAAACTTGATCGCATAACTATGGGAAGTGCTTAGGTAAAAGTCATAAAACTCATTTTGAGGAGTACCATAGGAACCTCAAAGTAGCTGACCAATTGAGAGGACCTACCAGTGAAATGGAAAATGACCCCTTCCTAATTGAGTAGTTCCCATCTATGAGAAAAACCAAGAGCTATCGTAAAGAGATAAATCCATAGCCAAAAAAATTCTAGAGAGTAGTACTCACTTAGATGGCATTGGTGGTTAGAGTGAAATTTTTAAAAACCTTAGGTAGATATTAAATCTTGGGCCCCATTTCTATTATTTTTAGAACATTTTTAGTAGATTCAAAATATTCAATCAGCAAAGTATCTATAGACTATTAGAGGACTTACAGACAGATATTTGATAGAACCTAGAATTTGCAAACTACCAAGTCTCAGTACTCTCAGAGGACTTTTTCATTTTTTAAAAATATCTCTCCATATATAACCCTATTTATCCTCAAAATTTACTTAGACATCTAAAATTATATTTCTTACATTTTTTTCCTTGAGGTCCTATATCCTAATTCCACTCCCAATTCTCATAAATTATAAATTTCCTTTTTTTTGGGTTTTGCCATAACTTCTATTTTTATCCATTTACCTTGAAGATTTTCCTCTATGTTCATCATATCAATATACTCGTTTGTCCCTCTTTGGCCAATTTTCCAATTTTTTCATTTTCACTTCTAAAATTGCCCTCACCTTCATAAATCATACTCCTAATATGCAAAAAAGTTATTATAATCCCCTTTACCCTTTCTATTTTTGCCCAAATTCAAAACCTTCCTTACTAAATGTGTTTTAACTCTAGTTTTCCTATCCATTGAAAAAAATTTATTAGTTAGATCATGGTATTAACCCAAATAAGAGCAAAAATTATGGAGGATGAAATTATCGTCCTCAAGTCCCACATCAAAGATCTTGATGAAAAAATTCTCAGTCTCAGTTTGTAACATACCACCATGAATAACATATGACATCTAGAGTTTTCTTTCAATAATTATCATAGGCCAAAGCTAAATTTACCTTAATTCAATGGTGCAGATCCAACTGGATGGATCTATCAGGCTGAATAATATTTTAGTCTACATAATACTTTTGATGTCAACAAGGTTCCAATTGTATCTTTTCACTTGGAACTTGAAGCCCTTCAATGGTATCATTGGTATGCCAAATATCATGATGAACCCATATGGACCAATTTTTACACCCTCATTTTACAACAATTTGGCCCTACTACTTTTGATGACTTCACTGGAACACTCACTAAACTTTGCCAAATAAGAACAATGAGAGAATATCAAACTTAATTTGAAAAACTAGCCAATCATATAGAGGGATTATAGGAAGAATTCTTTAGGAGTTTCTTTGTTAGTGGACTAAAGGATACAATTTGATCCGAGGTTAAATTTTCTAGCCCAAAATGATGATGGAAGCCTTAGGGATGGATAAGTTGGTAGAGGATAAGATCATAGCTCAGTAGTGATTCAAATCTAATTTTGTTCCATTTAAAAATATAGCTCCATAATGATCTCAAACAATGCAAGTCACCAAAACTGCTCCTATCAAGCATTTGACTGAAGTAAAGATACAAGACCATAGAGAAAAAGGACTATGTTATAACTGTGATGATAAATTCACTTGAGGACATCGATGTGTTGAGAAAAATATCTACCTATTAGATGTGAACTCTCCACCAAAAAATAAAGATTGGGAAGATGTTCATGATACAATATATGGTCTAGAAGATGTTGAGTTGATTATAGAACCTACTTCTCAAGTAGACCAACCATAGATCTTTCTCTATGCCTTAATAGGAGTCACTACCCCACAAACCATTCAAGTAAGGGGTTACTTCAAAAATATCCCTCTCACAATCTCATTGATTTGGGTAGCACTCATAACTTCATTAACCCTCGGATCACCAACAAGTTGATTATTTTATCCATCCTTATTCCAAATTTGAATTCATGATTGTTGATGGGGGTGCATTACCTTGTAAAGGGAAGTGTCATAATGTGTGTATCTCTATTAAATATTATACCTTGAACTCCAACATGTTTGCCTTGACCTTAGGTGGATGTGATGTTTTGGGAGCCTAGTGGTTATGCACACTTGGACCCATCTTATGGGATTTTTTTGAACTTTGGATGTAGTTTTTAGATAATGGGAAAAAACACACATTGAAAGGCTTACAACTTAAAGATCTCAACATCATAAGTTCACATCACATGGAAAATATTCTTAAGAAGAATTCACATGGTGTCATTTCCCATATCCATTCCATTCAAATGCAACCCTCAATAGTCCCCACTACTCCTTCTAACCTCCAAACCATTCTATAGATGTATGCACATCTCTTCGTCAAACTAGTGGGATTTCAACCTTCATGACTAGAGGACTACCATATTTATCCTCTTCTGGGAAGCATTCCTCCCAACATTAGACTTTATCACTACCCATTTTAACAAAAGACTAAGATCAATATGCTCATTCGAGACTTACTATAGCAAGGCATTATTCACCTTAGTACTAGCCCATATTCTTCCCCAATTCTCCTTGTCCCAAAAAAATATGGGTCATGGCATCTTTGCATTGATTTTTGTGCACTTAATCACCTCATAATCAATGATAAGTTCCCAATCTTTGTTATTGATGATCTTTATAATGCTCATTTTTTCTCCAAGTTGGATCTCTACTTTGGATATCACCAGATCTAGCTTAATGAGGATGATATCCCTAAGATAGATTTTCACATGCATGATGGTCATTATGAGTTCTTAGTCATGCCCTTTAGCCTCACTAATTCCCCTTCAACATTCCAAGCATTGATGAACACAATATTGCAGCCCTACCTATTGAAATTTATTTTGTTCTTCTTTGATGACATCCTCATCTATAGTAAAACATGGTTTGAGCATCTCTAACATTTTGAGCTCACATTACAACTTCTTTCTGACCATCATCTTTATGAAAAATAGTCTAAATGTACTTTTAGCCAAGATGAAGTGGATTATCTTGGGCATATTATTTCAACCCAAGGGGTTCAGGTGGATCCTACAAAAATAATTGTTATGACAAATTGGCCACATCCTTAGACACTCAAGAGCCTCCATGGTTTTTTGGGGATAACTAGATACTATCACAAGTTTGTCAAATATCAAAGGAAGATTGTAGCTCCATTGATATCTATGTTGAAAAAGGCTGATTTTAATTGGACAATAACTACTAAGTGTGCATTTAAAGCATAAAAACAAGCTATGTGTACTAAACCTATTCTAGCTATGCCAGATTTTACCAAGACCTTCACTATTGAGAGTGATGCTTGTAGCAATGGACTGGGTGTTATTCTCCTCCAAGAAGGATGCCTAGTTACATTCACTAATAAAGCCCTTTCTAGCAAGAATTTAGTGCTCTCTACTTATGGGAAGGAAATGATGGCCATTTTACATACAATATAAAAGTGGTAGCCATACGTATTAGGTAATCATTTTTGCATAAAAAATGATCATCAAAGTTTGAAATATTTCCTAGAACAATGGGTGTCTTTCCCATCACAACAAAAATGGGTTAGTAAACTCATGGGTTATGACTATGAGATAGCTTACAAAAAATTTAAAGAGAATATTGTGAATGATGCTCTATCTCATACGTTTGTGGATCAAGCTTCCTTTTTAGCTATTTCGAAGCCTATTATGAATTGGTTAGACACTATATAATAGGGGTATGTCAATGAATCCTCATTATCTCAAATCATTCAACAATTGACCACTGAGCCCTCAATTATACCAAATTATTCTTGGGATGCTACTTCTTTGTGATACATACGTTATTTGGTGCTTCCCTAGAAAATAGATCTATAATAGGTTGTATTCTATGAACTCCATGCATCTCCATTTGTAGGGCACTTAGGGTTTCTCAAAACATATGAGCGAGCATGACATAACTTATTTTCAAAGGGAATGAAAAAGGAAATTTAATAGATGGTGGATGAATGTGATACATTTCAATGTAACAAAGGTGAAATAACACTCAACCCTGGGTTGCTTGAACCCCTGCCCATCCCTACTAGGATTTGGATAGATATTTATATGGCTTTCATTAAGGGGCTCCATAAATCTGGAGGAAAAATGGTGATCTTGGTTGTGGTTTTCCACCTCTCCAAATATCATCATTTTTGTGACCTCAACCATCCTTATACCACCTCCATAGTTTCACATATTTTCCTTGACTAGATTTTCTATCTTCATGTCATTCCTTCATCTATTATCTTTGATCGTGATGCAAGCTTCACTAGCTATTTTTAGATGGAATTATTTTGATGTACTGGCACTCAATTTAAGATGAGTTATGGGTATCATCCACAAATAGATGGCCAGATGGAAATTGTCAACAAATGCTTGGAAACATTCTTGCATTACTTCACCTTAGAACAACATCATCAATGGGAAAAGTGGCTCCCTCTAATTGAATAGTGGTACAATACCTCCTACCACACATCAACAAAAATGACTCCATATGAAGCAGTCTATGGTTAAACACCACTAGTGCTCCTTTCATACAACCCTAATAGTTCCTTAGTCCAAGCAGTAGACACACTTCTTCAAACTTAGGATTAGATCCTTTGCACTATGTGGTAATATCTTCATATGGCACAAAATCAAATGAAACAATAGACAAATCAACACTATTCTAAGTGCACTTTTCAAGTAGGTGATATGGTTTTTCTTCACCTACATCCCTATAAATAATCCTTCCTAAAACTCAAAGGGTGTCATAAACTAGCCCCCAAGTTCTATGGGCCCTATAAATTTCTTTAGAGGAATGGGTTGGTTACTTATAAGTTAGAGATCCCACCTTCTTCCCAAGTTCACCCAGTTTTTCATGTTTCTTATCTGAAGAAAGTTATTGGCACAAACATCAGAGTGCAAACAATTTTACCTGAACTTGATAATGAAGGATCCATTCTTCTTGAAATGGAGGTAATACTAGATAGATGCACATGCCAACTTCATTCCTACTCCATCACTAAGGTTTTAATTCAATGACACAGAATGCAACCAGAGGATGTAACATGGGAACAACTATTTTAGATTCAACACTAATTCCCACATTTAAAGCTTTGAGGACAAAGCTTTTTCTAAGAGGAAGGGGATGTTATGAACCCATTATATATCTTTTATTTATTCATTTATTAGTTTCTATGGATGCATATGCTTTCTAAGTCATCTTGTGAGAATTTTGTGTTATCCCACTTTCATGGGAATAGTAGTTTCTTAGTTTAGAATTTATATATAAGTGTTGAGGCCATTGAAGTCATCCACAAATTATTGTATTGAGCTTTCTCAAAGGAGGTTCCCCCCTCAAAGTGGTCTATGATCAATTCAAGATTTTCAAGTGTTCTTTAGATTTAATTCATGCTGTTAATTTCTATTATTTGTGCATTTTTATTAATTATTATAGGAGGATCCTCTCAAAGCCTTTAAGAGATTCAAGATCTTTAGATCCATGGTTGAAAAAGGGATTGAAAGAAAAATCAAATGTTTAAAATCTAATAAAGATGGATAATTCACCTCAAATGAATTCATAGAGTATTATGAGAAGCATGGGATTAAAAGGCACTACTCTGCAACAATGACTCCATAGCAAAATGGAGTTGTTGAGAGAAAGAATAAAATAGTCAAGGAAATGGCCAGAACAATGCTAAAGGAGGCCATGTTACTAGATGGATATTGGAGAGAAGTAGTCCAAACAATAGTATATATCTTGGATAGAGTTCAACTATAGGTAAATAGTGTCAAAACTCCCTATGAGATATGGTATGGAAAGCCTACCTCTGTTAAGTAATTCAGAGTCTTTGGAAGCAAATGCTACATTAGAATAAAGGAGGACAAACTAAGAAGATTTGAATCAAGATGTGATGAAGGAATATCTTTTAATTATTCCACTCAAATAAAAGCCTATGTATTTTACAATAAGAAGTTATACAAGATGGTGGAGAGCATAAATGTCAAGGTTGAAGAAGGACTGAAAGATGTTGGCCTTGACAAGGAAATCAAAATTGAAGAATTAGATATTGAAGAAGAAGAAAATAGTGAAGAGGCTAAGGAAAATAATGAAAAGGCACCTCCAAGATTTATTCAAATGGATCATCTTAAAGATCAGATAATTGGAAATAATAATGGATTTCAGACAAGGATAAGAGTTGTAATGAACAGGGAGTAAGTAAGTTTTACTTTAAAGTCTGAAATTGAGCCTAAGAGTTATGTTTAATCCAACAAGGATAAAAATTGGATAAAATCCATGGAAGAAGAACTGAGCCAAATAAAAAAGAACAAAACTTAGCAATTAGTTCCAAGACCCTCAAACAAGAATGTGATAGGTACAAAATGGGTCTATAGAAATAAGCTCAATGAAGATGGAGATGTTATAAGAAATAAAGTTAGATTGGTGTGCAAGGGATATGCACAAGTATAAATCATAGGCTCTAAGGAAACATTTGATTTAGCTGTTAGATTGGAAGATATAAGAATGTTTCTAGAATTCTCTATTTACAAGAAGATCAAAGTCTATCAAATGGATGTAAAGTCTAATTTCTTGAATGGGAACCTAGAAGAAGTCTATATTGAACAACCAAAAGGTTTCTATTTATCAGATGAAGATGATTGTGTGAAAATTGAAGAAATCATATATGGTCTAAAATAGGCACTTGGGTAATGGTATTCAATGTTAGACCAATACCTAAAACAACAAGGTTTTAATAAAGGATGTGTAGATAGTAATATATACTTCAAATCAGAAGGAAATCATATGTTGATTATTGTTGTTTGTGTAGATGACATCATCTTTGGTGGTATCAATAATAAAATGTGAAAATAATTTGATACACAAATGTAAAGTGAATTTGAGATGTCTATACTAGGATAACTTTCCTTCTTCTTTGGTCTACAAATAACATACTCTAATGAAGGGATATTCATATCCTAAACCAAGTATGTAAATAAGATGCTCAATAAATTTGGAATGCAAGATAGCAAACCAGTTAGTACTCCTACGATAACTAGATTCAAGTTGAGTAAAGAGGATGAGTACCTTGATGCAAATTAGATTATGTATATATCAATGATAGGTAGCTTTCTATACCTAACTACATCAAGACTAGATATCATGCAAGCAATGTGCATAGTTTCTAGATTTCAAGCTAATCTTAAAGAGTCATATGTTAACGTAGTGAAAAGAATATTTAGATACATCAAGAGAACAATTGATTATGACATATGGTACACTAAAATTTAATATTTCACTTTTGAAACATAAATAAATGTTGATTGGGTAGGAAGAGTAGATGATAGAAGAAGCACTAGTGGTGGTGAATTTTTCCTTAGAAATAGACTTATTTCATCCCTGAGCAAAAAGTAAGAGTCAATTAATATTTATAAAATATAATTCGAGTATGTAAAAATAGTGGCATGCTTCACTCAAGTCTTATGGATGAAGAAAACACTCAAGGACATCAAGGTTGAGTACAAAGCACCTATTTATATTCTTTGTGATAATTCAAGTGCAATAAATATATCAAAGAATCTAGTGATGCATTCTAGAACCAAGCACACATCAATCAGGTATCACTTATTAAGAGAGAGGGTTATAGATCAAGAGGTCACAATGGAATATGTGTTAAATAAAGATTGGATTGTAAACATATTCACCAAACCTCTTCCCAAGGAACAATTTGAATATCTAAATAGAAGTTGGGAGTGGTGGTAAATCACTAATGATAGTGTATACACATAATGTTTTTAATTTTTATTGATTACTAATGCTTTATATATTTTAGGAACCCATAAAAACTCAATATGTTTGAGTGCACTGAGAAAGGGGTGGGTAGTGCTTCATATGATTATTATCCCTTTTTACCACATTATTACCAATCCAACTAGTTCCTAAAACCTTTCCCTAAGTTGTTTCTCCTCCCTTGCATAGTATTCTAGTCCTTTTCCTTTCTTTATCCTTCATTTCCTTACTAGACACCCTTTTGACATATTTAGAATTCTAGGTCAACTTGGTTGACCTAGTATAGTTTATGGACCTTTTCTCTCATTTTGTTTGTTAGCCTCCCAACCGACCTAACATAGACCTAGTGAGTTAGCCTAAAAATGTGCTAGGTCAACTGGGTCGAGCTGGCATAACTAATGTTCCCAAACAATTTTAGGGTAAGTTTCACCGATATATACAAGATCATTTTGGTCATTATTAAAATATGCAATCAAGAGTTATTATTCACTCGTGCTTCTTCACAGTCTGCTCTTCCACCATACTATTTGAGGAGAGTTAGTTTACTTTCCTTATTTCAAAGAATCTAGTATTGTGGATAGGTCTTGGATGATTTGGACTAACAAATTGATCCTTATGAACCATAATAACCTCTTGCAAAGCCCCTTTGGCCAAGGGAGAGATTGAGTCTCAATGGGTTCACATTTAAGTAAGTATATTCTAACTTTTTTCTCCTCTCTTTTAGTAGATAGAAGTAGCATAAGTGTTGGCTCAAATAATATTACTCTTCATATTCCATGTATTAGGGTGTTACTCATACTTAATTTATTTGAAGTTCCCTATATATTTTTTGATTGCTTTGCTTTGCTTTACTAACACCCACTTTAGACCTATGATTTACTTTTTTTGTTATTAAAATAGTGAATTATTAAATCATAGGTCTCTTTTAGGGTTGTTATGTGATTGTGTTAGACTATAGGATTTGGAACACTATCTCACATGGTGTGTTATGATATGTGATTCCCTAATTGGGTCTAATAGATCCTCACATTGGTCATGCTCCTTCTTAACAATTATATGCTCCCTAATCGGAAGTGTAAGTGTATTATATCCCATCCGATCTAGGATTGATTTATGGACATGATGTATTTATGATTATATACATTTTGGTGAACTTGACATGAATCAAACCCTTGAAAGATTTCTTTTACTTATTTCATTTATATTCAACATTATTTTTATCATATCTTTACTATGATGGATCGACCCTATCGACCCAATTTTATTTATCTCTATGTGCAGGTTTGTAAGAATAGGTAACTGGCTTGACCAACTCAACCTAGTACAAGTTTTAGAACTTACATAATTCTATTCAAATAACTAGATCAACTAGCTCTACCCAGTGTAGTTTTTTCCAATTTTTAGAATTCTTATTCAGTTAACTAGGTCGACCAAGTCAACCTAATGCATTTTCAGCAATTTTTAGCAAGTTCTTATATTTCTTGATTGACTAACTCGACCTAGTTTGTAGGTTTTTAATAGTTTTATCTAAGATTTTTGATCAGTAATCTTCTCCTTTTAATCTCTAAATCATTAACATGAGTTTATAATTCTATATATATTTCTATTTTTATATTTTCCTTTCATAGTTTTTAGTCTTTAAAATTGCCCCTGCATAGTCACTAGATCAACCCTATGGACCTAGTTCTGTGTGTCCTGAAATAACTAGGTTGACTTGATCAACCTAGTTCATTCTCAAAATTTGCTTTCATAGTATAGGTTTGACCCTATCAACCCTATTTTATATGATTGTCCATATAGTTTCTTAATTATATCTTATATTAAAGTTAGAATTAACCATATATGTTAGTGAAAGATTTTTCTTTGTGTGCATCAATTAAATTATCTAGTGTCAATTTAGTTGACTGTGTGTTTCCTTTCTGCACTTACTTTCTTAGATTAGCTACAAGTCATCATTTTTTATTCCCAAACTTGTTATCAGAATTTTTTTCTTCCTTATTCACTGTACTAGGTTGACATTATATTTTTTGGCTTCGGTGAAGTACACTAGATCAACTTGGTTGACCTAGTACAGTTTGCAAGACCTATTTCCTACACTAAGTCGACCTAGTTGACCTAGTTTTATTTCCTATTTTTCCTATATTTCAATCTAATTTCCCATTTCCCCATTTTTGCATCATGTTCATCTCTCTTTTATTAGAAGGTCTCCTATCAGAATCTTTTTAGACAACCTAAATCCATTTAGATATTATATGGGATGTTCATTAATTCCTCTATTTTCCTCCCAAGCGAACCATCACTCTTGGGATACCTCTTATCCTCCTTCATCTATGAAATGTAACATGGTGCACATAACACCTCAAGATGGAGTTGATGGATCCAATCCTTTCCATATTGATCAAAACACTTCTTAAAATCTCCAAACCAATGTAGGAGTGATTGATATAAATATATTTAATAATCCCACTAATAACCCTCCTAATAATCCTCCCCCAAACACTAATTTTGGGAGTGATCCAACAAACACTAAATCACCTTCTGATACAACCCAACTCTTAGCTCAAGTCATTCAACAAATGAACATCAT
The DNA here is from genome assembly GCA_037957365.1 of Torreya grandis. NCBI lineage: Eukaryota > Viridiplantae > Streptophyta > Pinopsida > Cupressales > Taxaceae > Torreya > Torreya grandis. The sequence continues at coordinate 7,355,495 of JARHVA010000119.1, read as the reverse complement.
GAAAAACTCTAATACCAACCAAATGATGCAACTTCAACAATACTTAATCAATGTAACTAATCCATCTCCCACTATTCATCCTCAATCTAATCCTTATTATATTCTTCCACCTCTTAGGGATGCCTCAAGTAATGTTATTCCTCAACCTATAATGAATAACAAGATGCTTCAAACCATTCAAAATGAGCCTTTAGCTCCTTTTTGTATCCATTGATATTGGTAACATAACTTCAAATATCAAATACCATGGGACTAAAAACCTTGATTCATTCCTCAAATCCTTTGGTAACATTTACAAAGAGTGGATCCAAACTAATACATTTACCATAACTAAACTATTAGTCAAAATATTCACTGGTGATGTATTAGAATGGTATAATCAACTTCCTCAACATTCTATTTGGAAACTTGAAGATTTGGTTAATCCTTTGGTTAAAGAGTTTCAACATAATGACCTTCTTGAAAATTATCTTAGTCACTTCATTACTTATAAACAATCTCATAATGAATTGGCTCTTGACTTTATTAAAAGATGGAAATCTTTAGTTCATAAAACTGATCATAATATGATTGATGATAATTTATTCAAACTCTTTATTACTACTCTTAATCCCACTCTTCAATACAAGGTTTGAAATTTTTCTCTTCAAACTCTTAATGAAGCTCTTGACCAAGATAAACATCAAGACTTCCTTATGAAGCAATTTGAACCCAACCTTAAACTTCTTAAAAGATATTTTTAAACATCTAATTTTATCACTAGTAATACTTCACAAACCAATCCTGGAGTTTCCAAATCTAATGTTCCATTACCATCTCATACACTTATTTTAATTAAATAAATGCAATAATTTTACCACCCTCAAAACCTTTCATTTATCCCAATGCTCTTCCTAAGTGGTATGATCCCAATCTATTTTATTGGTTTCATGCTAACATTCGGCATTCTCATGAATCTTGTAGGGGGATCTCTAAGTGTATCATTTATTATATGCTTAGTGACTCTTTTAACCATAAGGCTATGATCAAATTTCATCATCAAGAGTATGTTTTTGCATCTAAAAAATGATAAAACTTTAAATCCTCTACTTCTAATAATCCAAAATCTTCTTCAAATAATAATCAATCAAATGTCAAGGATGTTTGTTCCATAGTTTTTGATTATGACCTATAATATAAATTTTTTCAATATGTCAATGATTCTAAGGTAAACTATTATCTTAAACTAGCTCACAAAGATCCTGTTACCAAGCCTAAAAAACCATCTTTATCAGAACAATTGCTTAAATATACCATTACCACCTTTATGATTCAAAATTACCTAAGGAGTAACTTCTTCCTTCTAATCCTCCTACCACATATATAACTCCTAAATCTAATTTGCCTTCCAAACCTCATGATATTTCTTCTAAATCACATTGGAATTTTCTTGAATAACTCAACTCTATGCCTTGTAAGATTCCTCTTATGGAGTTAGTTCTCACTTCACCTTATCATCATAAATTTCTTATGCAACAACTTCAAGAAATTGAAGACCCATCTTTCATAGATGATGAACCACCTTCTAATGATTCTCAACCAACTAATGTGAATATTATTGATACTATGTGTCCTTCCAAGCCTTCCATTAAATTTCTTGAAAAGGACATGATCATGAAATTATTTTTTGCACTAATGATCCACCTCTCTTTATCAATGTATCCATTAATACCACCCTTATTTTAAAATTTCTAGTTGATGAAGATTCTATTATTAATGTTACATCCTTATGGCTCACTCAATAACTTGGTTATAACAAAAATCATCTTAAACAAATCTATGTTACTTTTCATGGCTTTGACAAGACTAATCAAAATCCACTTGTTTGTATTAGGCTTCTATTGACTATTAGACCTAAGACTATTAGAACCAAGCTTATGGTCCTTGATCTTCTTTTATTTTATAACATTCTTCTTGTTCATCCATGGAATCATCAGATGAGGGTCATCACCTCTTTTGGTAGTCAGTGTATTAAATTCTTACATAATGGAAAATGTTACAAACATAAAGCTGATCCAAACCCATCAAGCATCCAGTTTCCCAATCCTAAACCTCAATATAGAATTCCTACAATTTCTAAAATCAATAGTTCTCCTTTACTTGAGTTCATTAACATGAATCCTAATCTTAAAGTTACACTTATGGATTCTGATGATGATGATCCCAATGAGTTGCAACACACTTGTAATACTAGGAAGCTAGCCCCATATATTTTAGATTGGCTTCCTCCTCTTTTACCCTGAGATCATAATGTTCCTATCACGGATGAGATCACTGATTTTGCCCCTCCATGTAATGCTCAAGAGCCATCTTTACCTGAATATGCCTTCACTTGCAATGATTTTGGAATGGCTAAATTATTTCAAGATCCTCTCACCATGTCCCCTCATACATTTCACCTTTTGAAACTCCCTTCAATTCTCAAGCATGTACAATTTCTCCAACATATGATGACAACTATATCATGGACCAAAGTCACTCTAGATACTTGGAATTCTAACACTATAAAAATATTTTAGCCCAAATTCATGCCTTCAATCAAGATGTACATACCATATCTACACATCATGACTTAGATCGTGAGGGTCATGTACCTCCCACACATTCTCTGCTTATCAATACTCCTTAGGTGGTAGAATACATTATACCTTCCCAACCTATAGATGCTCCTACATCTTCTCTACCTCATATGGATTCTACCATTTCTTTAAATTCTTGTCCCAATATTTAATCTATAACCACTCTCATCTCTTTGAATCCATCCTCTTCATTTACTTCCAAAATTACACTAGATGCTAAGGCAACCTATGTCCATTAGATTCATTCTAAATATGATCACCATGGCAATCAAATTACAGTTCTTGAAGTAGATGTTGAATATTATGGTCCTCTTCTTACCTTTCCTAGTGATGAAGCTATTCTTGAGTTACTTCATGCTCAAGAACCTCAACTTTCTCGATAACATCATAAACTTGGAAATTTTAGTAATAAAACTCCTTACTTTAACAACTTTGTCGCTAGCATTGATCCTAAAACAAATCTAGTTTCTACCTTACCTAATGTACTTTACCACTTTCAAGATATAAATACCATGCTTATCAAAGAAATAAATCATATTGATTATGTTACCCCATCTTCTCCTTGAACACTCATGGTCTCTTGAGAACTCTCACCATTTGAACTTGATAACTTTAGCCTATTCTTTGATAAATATCAAGAGGCATTTGCTTGGTCCTACCAAGACATGCCTAGCATTGACCCTAGTATTATGGTTCATAACATTATCACTTATCTTGATGCTAATCTAGTGCATCAAAAGTAATGCAAATTCCCACCTGAGGTTATTAATCTCTATCATAAGGAAATCATTAAATTACTAGATGCTAAATTCATTAAACTAGTGGATTATTCTAAATGGGTTTCTAACATTGTTTCAATTCAGAAAAAGAACACTATGGTCATCTACATTTATATCTATTTTTGTAACCTTAATCTTGATTTTCCTTAAGATAACTTATCCATACCTTAAATAGATGTCATCATTGATTCTATGGCTAGTTATGAAATGGTATCTCTTATATATGGCTTCTTGAGATACAATCAGATTCACATCACTCCTGAAGACCAACATAAGATTACTTTCACCATAGAATGGGGAACATATTATTACATCAAAATTACCTTTGGACTTAAAAATGCTAGAGCTACCTACCAACATGTTATGACTCACATCTTTCATGATCTCATTCATAAAATTGTTGAAACTTACATGGATGATCTTATTTCTAAATTTAAACATCATAAGAACCATCTTTTTGATCTTTCTATCATCTTTGATCATATCCTTAAATAAAAATTTATACTTAATCCTTTCAAATGTGTTTTTGGAATCACATCTAGAAATTTTTTAGGATTATTAGTCTCTCTCTATGGCATCGATGTTGACCTAGCCAAAATTTGTGCTATTATTAACATGCCCATTCCTTGATCTATTCTTCACATTTTAACTTATTTAGGCAAACTTGGGGCAATTAGATGATTTGACCTTGAAATGGCTTATCACATTCACTTCATCAATTCCCTTCTCAAGAAAGGTACAACTTTAGAATGGATGGATCCATGTCAAAATCCTTCGATAATATGAAAAAGTCATTACTTCATCCACCTACACTTCATCCACCTTCCAATGATAAACCTTTGATTTTATATACTTCTTTCACACCTATTTTAGTTGGGGCAATGCTTTCCAAACAAGATGATATAGGAAGAGATTATACTATTGACTACATTAGCCAAGGACTCATTGATTATGAGACATATTATACCAAAGTTGAGCATGATTTCCTTACTATCTATTTTATAGTTGAAAAGCTTCATCACTACATGATATAACAAACTAGTTATGTCATCATTCATTTCTACCCCCTTCATTATTTATTATCCAAATCCTTTCTTCCTAGAGATGTAATTGGGAAATAGATGGTCTTATTTATATAATTTGATCTATGTATCATCACACAAAAAGTTGTTAAAGGGAAAGTCAAAGCTGACCAACTTGTCATAGCTCCTATTAAAACCACTTATTCACTTCAAGATGACCTTCTTGATGATAATATCCTTTTCATTGAAGGTATTAATTAATTTATATCCCTTAAATAATACTTTCATAGATTTACTATTTATCTTGAAGCCAATAATCTTGAAGAATTATCCCCTCCCTCTAGTATTATTAAACCAAAGGTAGTTGTCAAGGAGCTCCCTAAAATTAATGTTGACTTGCTAATGCCTTCAAGGAGATGGGGAAAATTGAATTCTCTCTAGTCCTCTTGATAAAATCATTCCTTTAGCTTTTTGCTTCACCTTTGATGTCACCAATAATATGGCTGGATACGAAGCTCTTATCTTAGGCATGAGAGTTGCTCTTGATCTAGACATCCAATATCTTCATGCTTTATAAGAATTTGAGATCATTTTTCATTAAGTTAAAGGTGATTATCAATGTAAAAGTGAGAACCTCATTACTTATCATCAAATTGAAACCACTCTTGCTAAGGACTTTTTCTCTTTCACTATCAAGCCTATTTCTCGAGACCAAATTTCCATTGCTAATTATCTTGCCTCTTCAACTTATCTCTACCATCCTCATCAAGTTCTTTCCAATTATTCCTTTATTATTCAAATCAAAAATTATCCATCATATATCTAACCTCCTAATTTATTTATCTATCACATCAAGGTTTTGACTATTAAACAAAGCCCTTGGTATCAAGATATCATCTAATACTTAGAACATCAAACTTATCCCCCTGGTCTAGATTTTTTTGAAAAGACTCACATTCATAAAAAATATTTCAAATATGTATTTTGACATAACATCTTTTACTATCATAATAACAAATGTACTTTAGTCCATTATGTTATGAAAGAAGAGGTCCCTCATCTTTTTGAGAAAGCACATGGGGGAATTTACAATGGTCACTATATAAGACATGCTAAAACATGAAAATACCTACGTATGGGTTAATTTTGTTCTACTCTTGAAAAGGATGAAATAAAATTTTCTAAGAAGTGCAATCCTTATCAGCTTCACAATTATCTTATCCATTCACCTCCTATTGAGATTTAAACTATCGAATCTCCTTGGCCATTTTCCACATGGAGATTCAATATCATTGGTAAACAACCTCATTCCCAAGATGGGCACATCTTTATCATCACTGCTATCAAGTACTTTACCAAGTGGGTAGAAGCCATGCACCTAGTTAATGTTATTGATCTTACCATTTCTAATTTCATTTTTAACCAAATTATTTGACACTTTGGCATTCCCCATACAATCATTTTAGACAATGGTGGTAATTTAAAAAATAAACATGTTAAACAACTTTGTACCAAATTTAAGATCAATCATAAATTTTTCACGCCTTATCATCTACAATGCAATGGTCAAGCTGAGGCCACCAATAAAATTCTCCAAAATATAATTCATGAATCCTACATAGATTGGCATATTCAACTTTACCTTTCTCTTTGGGCCTATAAGACTAGCATTCATACTTCCATTGGGGAAATTTCATTTTCATTAGTCTATGGTTTTGAGTCAATCCTTGCATTAGAAGTTGATCTTCCCTCTCTACATGTGTGTGTGTGTGTATATATATATATATATGACATTATTAATGATGAAGAATTATGTGGAACTCACTTTCATTCCCTTGATCTTCTTGATGAATGTCATATTTTTGTATTACAACATAACTACCAATATAAGGCTTTCATCGCTCGATAACATAATAGATGTGTTAAATTCTATAGTTTCAATGTTGGTGATCTTGTCCTTAAATTAGAATACACCTATGATAATAATGTCAAATATGCCCAAAAATGGTGGGGTCTATATTTAGTTAAAGACATTCTTGGTCCAAGAACTTATTATCTTCAAACTAATGAAGGCCATGTTTTCAAAGAGCCCACCACTGCTAAATTCCTTAAAAAGTACTTTGCCTAAACATTTCCTTTTTGTCATGTTTTCTATATATATCTTTATAGCTATTTTTTCAAGTTACTTAAGTATGGGTCTCTCCCTCTATAGTAGTCTCCTTTATTTTTTGTAAACCTTTAGTCCTCCCTTTTTCTATTTTAGTTTCTTGATGTACCATAGTCTTCCTTATCTTCTTACATTTTCTATTTATTTTCACACCCCTTGGGTCTTTCTTTTGTGATTTGATTTATAAGATTGAGGATAGGACCCAACATCCCTCACAAAATCACCATTTTTAAAGTATTTTCTTTCTCTTGTTGGTTCTTGCCAATGCTATTTTGGTATCCTTTGGGTTTTTCTTTATGAGGTGCCTTATACAATGGTTCCCTAACTTTTTATTTTTCTCTTTCTTATTAGCACCCTCGTGGGTCTCTCTTTTATGCGTTACTTTATAAGACCATGGATAAGACCTAACCCTCCTCATAAAATTACCATTATTTTCATGTTCTTGATCCTTGTTCTTCAACTTTATCTTTTACTTATTTTTCTAGATGAAATTTGCAAACAATATATGTTAGCATGTTTTCCTCCATTTCCCTCTTTATTATGATAAGGAATCACATTTTACTATCATTGTACCCCTTTTTTCCTTTTGTCACAATTTTTGTAGTTTGAAGCAATTCAAATTGTTCTATGTGTCATTCCTCTTGATTTCCCCTTTCTCTCATCTTCTCATTATATAAAACAAGGTTGACGTCAAGATAACACTTTTATTTCACCTTGATTTATGAGACTCTTAGACCCCATGCTCTTTGAATTTTTGCTCTCTTAGCTACCTTGTCCCAAGTTTTCAAATGAAAGTCATCTTTATCACCTATGTTTGGTTTTCCAAATTCGTATGGAGGAGGAATAGAAAAATCCATCAAAAATATTTAAAATCCAAATCATTTAAAACAAAATTCAATGATATCTAAAAGGCTACATACAAATGTCAAAAGTCAAATTCACACCAAAGGACATGATTACAAGAACATTTCCTATCTCCAATCGAAGCTCAAACTCTATATTTGGCTTCGCATAGAGATGAAGTCCTTTGGGATATGGTAGGTCATTAGATTAGAATATGGGATTCAAAAAATTCTATGGTTCTACCTACTTTCTCATGCAAATACATGATCTTCAAAATAGACCAAAGACTCTATAATGGGTCTTGAAGAATAGGGAACACATCATGGGGATTTAGGTCCATTTTAATTTTCATGCACATAACCATCATGGGATGATATATATACTCCATTTGTTTACCCAAGACTTTTGTCACTAAGATAAGTTCTTCATTTTTCTTAAAGTTGAAAGTCCTCTTGTTTTGACAAACCTAATTTGAGTGTCTTGACTTCAATAAAGAGTTTTCTCTACCTTGGTTTTTCCTTCATTATCCCCTCCAACCATTTAATTTTCCCCCCTTGATAGACAAATTTTGATTCCAAATTTTTTTCCCTCTTCTTTCAATTCCTTCTTCTTCATCTCTTAAAAACATGTTAACACTACTTTGTTTTAGTTTTATCTATCCTTAGAGTGAAACAACATGTTTGAGAAACTTTGGATCATTTTATTTATACACTTTAAATTTACTAACCTTACTTTAATTTAATTTTCCAATTTATCATTATTTTTTTGTCTTGTTTTTACAAACTCTTGAGTTTATACCCATTTTCCATTGTTGAGTGAGATGTGGTTTGTTACTACTCACTCAAAAATGTTGTTTTCCATTTTATGCATCTTTTTTTTCCATTGATGATTGTAATGTGGATTGTTACTAATCACTCATCAATGTTGTTTTACCATTTTGTCTTTTTACTTAGTCTTTTTACCACTTGTTTTTATTTTATTTTACCATCTTCTTTGACATGTATCCTTGTTTTGACTTGGTGAGTTTTCCTTTCTTACTTTAGGATAGCTTGTCTAAGTTTTTTGGTCTTTAGTAGCCTTCGATTTTTAGTTACCTAATTTAATCTTGTTTTTTTACTTGGTAATTTGGTCTAAAATAGCACCTACCACCCCATCTTGACAAATTTCCCAAGTACATCCCATCCTCATACCACCAACTATCTTGGCTTTTCTTGCATTTATTTGTTTTTGCATTTTAGTATTATATTTTTGGGCTTTTCAAAAGTATTCTCTACATCCTCCAAAATCAAAACTAACAATATAGTAGATAACCATCCTATAATAAAAGGTAAGTCAAGGTACGTATTATATTTACTTTTTAGTTATTTATTTTTTTAGATTAATTTCCATTTTAGTCATTTATTTTTATTTATTTTATGATTTTAAAATACTAATTTTTTTTAGCATCAGTCTTATGTGTGTCCTTATGTTATTTGTCAAAGAACCATCCCTTGTTACACTTTTGTGACACATGATGAGCTTCAAGTGGGGCATATGTATACACATAATATTTTTAATTTTTATCAATTACTGTTCCTTTATATCTTGCAAGAACCTATCAAGATTAAATCTCTTTGAGTGTAGCCCTAAGGAGTACACAAAGAAAGGGGTGGGTAGAACTTTGGTACTTTGCATGATTATTGTCCCTTTTTTACCACATCATTGCCAATCCAACTAGTTCCTAAAACCTTTCCCTAAGTTGTTTCTCTTTATTTGCATAGTCTTCTAATATTTTTCCTCTTTCTATACTCCATTTCCTTACTCATCACCCTTTTGACATATTTAGCATACTAGGTCAACCTGGTTGACCTAATATAGTTTACAGACCTTTTGTCTCTCTTTTTGTTTATTATCCTCTCGATTGACCTAACATAGACCTAGTGAGTTAGCCCAAAAATGTGCTAGGTCAACCAAGTTGGCCTAACACAACTGATGTTCTTAAATAATTTTATGGAAAGTTATGCCTATATATACAAGCTCATTTTAGTCATTATTAAAATATGTAATCAAGTGTTATTATTCACTCATGCTTATTCACAATGTATTCTTCCACCATTCTACTTGAGGAGACTTATTTTAGGTTTCTTATTTCTGAGAATCTAATCTTGTAGATAGGTCTTAGATTCTTTGGCCTAACAAAGTGATCCTAAAAACCATAAAAAATCTTGTAAAGCCCCTCTAAATAAGGGAGAGATTGAGTCTTGATAGCTTCACATTTAGTTAAGTGTATTCCAACTTTATTCTCCTCTCTTTTAGTAGATATAAGTAGTATAAATATTGGCTCAGATAATATTACTCTTCATATTCTATATATTAGGGTGTTACTCATACTTAATTTATTTGAAGTTCCATATACATGTTTTAATTGTTTTGCTTTACTAACTCCCACTTTGTGCCACAAGCTTTGGTGTGCATTAGATTATATTTACTTTTCTTGTTATTAGATTAGTGAAATATTAAATCATATGACTCTTTTAGGTTTGTTATGTGATTATGTTAGACTATAGGCTTTGGATTCCTATCTCACATGGTGTGTTGTGACAAGTGATCCCCTAATCGAGTCAAGCAAATGTTTACATTGGTCATGTTTCTACTTAACAATTGTATGATCCCCAATCAAAAGTGTATGTGTGCTCTATCCCATCTGATTTAGGATTGATTGATGGAAATGATACATTTTAGTGAATGTAGATAGTGCAGGAGTCAAGGGGGAGTCTCATATAATCTATATTAATCATTAGAAGAAGAAAGAAGAGTCAACTTAGGTATGTATACTTTTAAAAATTAGTAATGAGTTAAAATTTGTAGATTCTTGAACAAACCCTTTATATGATAAAGGGGGAAAACATTTTGGACAAATAGTGAGAAGGAGTCCCTTATCTATTGATGTCAAATGGAGAGAAAAAGTGCAAATACTCTATGCAGGATAAGAATATAAAAATTCTCTCTACAAAAGTTTAGAGGTAAAAGTACAAATGTCAAAGATGAAGTAGAACAAGTGTCTAAGTTGAGTATTAGTAAAATATGTCATTGCCTAAGGGAGAGAAAGTATGGTATGAATAACTTTAGTTCATATTTATCAAAATCTAGTGCAAGCAATGCTAGAAAAGGAGCTAAATAGTAGAATATTAGAACATTTAGTTTGCCATCAATGACAAAGGGGGAGATTATTGGAAATATGATTGTCATTGATGTTAAAAAGGACATTATAAGCATATCATTAATGCTCAAGGATGAATATGGTAATCCTATCAGAGGTCAAAGATGGTTGGAATGCTTATGTGCATGAATGGAATTCATCTAATTCTTCATAATTATCATCTAGACATTTTGGGTCCAGACATGCAAAGACAAGCATATTGATGAGGTCAGAATTTGAACACATGGAGGTGTTAAGATAAAATGATCACATGGGTCTATTAAATTTTTCCTAGTTTAATGTGATAAATCTTAGATCATGTGACATAGCATGAAAAAATATTTTCTTGATCAAAGTAGGGTTCTAAAGCATTTTGACAGTGTTTTCCAACATAGTCAAATTTGCAATTTGTAAGAAAAATCTCAAAGGATTTTTTATGAAGACATATCTTGCACCTATGAAGTCTTCTGGATCAGTTATATATATGTATAGAATAATCTATGTATGATCATATGAAAAAAAAATTAGGTCATCTCAATAAGTTTGACAAGAGTTAGGTAGGTAAAAAGTTAGCCTTCCAAGTGAAATGAAATGGTCTCCATACTTAGACAAACTTTACACAAGGTCATGCAAAGTTGCCATGATTTTACAAAGATCATCTATGGAAATTATAAAAATATATATATAGTAGATATGTTATGCATTTTTCATGAGCATCTTTATTATATGGTTCACAGGTTTAAAGGAGAAGGAATGAGCTCAGAATTGAATTATCTTTGCTCTCAGACTAGATAGGGTTTCTCAATAAAACCCTAAGGGTTTATCTCATGGAATCAAATAGGCACTTTATATTTTGTTGATGAATAGCTATATCTTGAACCCATTATCTTAAGTTATAACTTAAGCCTTTCTCATCATTGTAAAACTAGCCCCTCGACCTAGCAATTATGGGCTTGAGTAGTGTTCAAAGGACTTAATATTTCTTAAGCCTTAGACATTATATTATGTCTCATCTTGATCAATGGTCCATGATTGATTGTACATAGATGATCTAATAAAGTGAATCAAATTCAAAGTTTCAAAGTTCCCTTTAAGTGAACGTGCTAATGACAAGAGTCACAAGCACATGAGTCTATCAGATAAAGGACCAATGAGAGTGATCTTGTTAAAGATAAAGTTTGAGCTAGTTTAAAGACTAAATGGTTCACAGTTAATCAAAAATTGGAGATATAATAGAGTGTGATGAAGTCAAATTTTCAAAATAATCTCTAAGTAAGCATGCAAATGACAAGTGTTACATTCACAAAGCTTATCACATAGAGACTCAATGAGCATAAGCTTGTTATAGTTAATGATTGAGCTTGTCAAAAGATTTAATGGTGTAAGAAAGCTTAGATGAGAAAGATCCAATGAGTGAATGGACTCAAATTATATAAAGTGCTTGATGTTTATCAACATAGTGGTAATTTAAAGACTGAGCAAGTTTGAAAAGATTGACAAAGCAAAAGCGATCCAAAGATATAGGAAGAAATAAGATGATGTCAAAGTGTAAATGGTTAATGACCAAGTCAAGGTAAAGGTTATGCATATTTGAAGATTGAATGACATGTGAAAGCTTAGATAAAAATGATCGAATGGATGTATTTTAAAATTGAGCTATTTGAATATGGATCATCAAATTATAGCACCAAAAGCAAGATTAATAACTAAAATTTAAAGTCATATTCAAATAAATGGTTAGTTATAGGAACATGCAGGAACTTATGTATAAGCTATATATCTCAACACAAATAATGAGATTGAATGATCCAACTGATAAAATATACATCAAAGAGCCTATGCATCAAAACTTGAGTCTAAAAAATGCCATAGATAGTAAGGAAACCTACAATTATGACATGATGCATGAAATCAAGATGCAAAAAATTGATAGTGTAAGTCATAATGAACTAGAATCTAGAATTAGCATGATGTGTTAGAGTCTAAGTGTAAACACATAGAATAATAAAACCTTAGATCATTTGTTTATATATAAGATATCTAGGATAAAGTAAATTTTTTTGGAGCAGTTGGAATTGTGTCAAATAAAAAATATATAGACACAAAGGTATAAGTGAAGAGAAAATGAACTACTATTGAAGAGTGTCAAATAAAAAATATAATGACACATAGGAGTAGAGTGAGAGAGAAATGAAGTGTGTCAAATAGATACATATACAAACATAGAAAGAGAGAAAGGGGAAGATAGGAAGAAAGGCACACAAAGATAATGTGAAAAAAATGAGTATTTATAGGTTATACTTGTAACAAAAAGAATAGAGTTAGATTCATTTATGCATCTATTTTGTATACTAGAGTTGTGGCTCCATAGATTTGATTGGTTGGTACCATTAGATTAGCTGAGTCAATGCTCAGTTAGGGGATTGGTGTCTCCTTAGGGTTGGTTCCCTTAAAAGTGTAACCAATGATGTTTGCCAATGAGGCTTTGAACTATGAGGATGGATTAGAATAGTAGTTTCTAGTAGCTATTTCTCTCAATTTCTATCTATTTTATTAATTAAGGAAGAATATAAGAGACTAGTAATAAGGGTATCTCCTTTTTATCTTGTAAGGATGACCTATAGATGATAAAGCACTAACAAAGGAGTTTTTAGAAAGATAGTACGGTGGACTACCTAATATGAGTTAGATCCAAGAAGTGTGAGCTTGCTAGGAGGCTATCAATCCAAATTTTGATAAAAATTAAGTTGGAAGAGATAAAATGGAATAATTTTATCAAATAACAAAAAGAACTAAAATGAAATACAAGAAGAAATAGATGCTTGATAAAGGAAAGAAACTAAATATAGCAATAGTGGGTCAATACTAGTACTAAAATAAATCAAGTCAGGTTCAAAAAACTAGATAGGGGTCTATAAATAAGCAAAAACACAAAAATTTGGATTAGGTTGGGGATATAGGGTTGGAAATAACTTTCTATTATTACTTTCCATAGTGACCATCGATGGTCAGGGTGATCATCGATGGTTATGTTGACTATTGATGGTTGGGTAGCCATCGATGGTTGGAGGTGACCATGAATGGTTACTTGTGGATTCTATAGTTACTCAAAAGGGATTTATATAATGGATAAATGATTAGGTAAGGGTTTGTTAAGGGTCTAGTTATGGGTAGGGAAGTTGAAATATAGATATAGGAGGTCTAATTTAGGCCTAAAAGTCAAAAACCAAACAAACAAAGCTGAAATACAAATTTTACCTATTTATTGATGGTTGATGGTTTGTGGCTAGATAAATTTTGGTAGAGTAATAATAATTTACCTCAAGAGTAATTTTGACAAAGGTTTGGATCTTTGTTGTAGTTTTTGAATTGTTGAAAGGAAGACTAGTTAGCTGAAAGCTTTGAACACTTGTATGCTAAAATGATCTTGTGATTTATGGATCTTTTCTCACCTCCTACTCCCCTAATTTTATAAGAAAAGAGAGATGGAGGATAAAATGTTCCCTAAAGGGTCAGGCTATTGATTTTAATGCTTAAGAATTAATTAGTACCAGATAAGGAAGACATATTAAATTATGTCATTTAGCTTGCACACAACTAGCATTATGTTAGAATGGTAAATATTTGACCATTGATGGTCAGCCTAACTATTGGAAATCATGATGACCATAGATGATCAAGTGTATAGAGGAAAAGTGGTCAAGATGAGTTAAAAATGGTTGTGTTAAGGGTTAGTTAGTAAGTTAGTGAGTTATTTATCTTAGTAGGTAACTAGACTTAGGATCTAATGGGTTGGTTAATATGTTAAGAAGGGTTAGGTGGTCCATTAAGGGTCCTAAGGTATTTCAACATGTAGAATCATTATGTGCAGTTTTCTTATGTCTATATTTTACCCCTTTTTGTTATGAAACTTTGAATCAAAAAGCTACAAAATAATAATGGATTGCTAGTCCATGGTCTGGTTGCCTTGAGTATTGGAGGAGGTGATCCCCCTCAAAATGGGAGTTGATAAGGTGAAACTAAAATCAAGTTGGGGTTTGATAAGTAGTTTATGGTGAGTCATGAGGTTGGTGACAAAGGTGGTTGAGCATTTAAAATGCAAACATGTGCATAAAATATGACTAAGCGTGATAGCCAAGATCATGCAAAGGCTAAGGTTACCATAGTTGGTAAAAATAAGGTTAGTTCTATAAGGGCTAGTAATGGGGTAATCGAGACACAACATTAAGCATAGCTGATCAAGTCATTCCTATTAAGTATCATAGATAAGGATGGTGTTTTCATAGGTATCCAAGGTAAGAAGTGATCCTAAGAAAAACATAAATGGTCTAGTATGCACTAGGTGGTGAAAATTCAAATGTTTAACATGGAAAGGTTGGTTGATGCAGTAAAAAAGGACCAAGTCAAGGTTGTCATAAAAATAAGTGATAATTCAAGCCAAAAATGGCCAACATCAAGGTTGATGTGGATGGGTGTTTGGTTAAAGAGGGTATTTTTCAAAGGTTAATTTTGGTTTGGTGGAGAAGGTAATATCCAAAAATGTGGCACTAAGGTATTGGTGCTTAAAAGTTTTTAAAATGTGGGTTTCCTGACCATCGATGGTCAGGGGTCCCAAACTCAACCGTCAATGGTTACGTTGATTGTCGATGGTCAGGGGGAAACCCTAAAACCATGGAATATAAAAAGTGAAAATGGAAATCCATTTTCACTTTTTAATATTTAAATTATCGTGGTTGTCATGAATTTGGTGATTTGGAATTTTATGAGTGACAGTACTGACAAGGTGGGGTTGAAGTGTTGACTAGGTGATTGTTGATTGGAGGTTAGATTGACTTGATAGTTGAGTGGACCTGACTACTAAATCAATGATTTAAATTGGATGAGGACATGGATAAGTAGTGAGACATAGGATTCATCCTTGATAGTGATTGAAGAATGAGGTAGGTGGTGTGTTAAATTGTTGGATTAGTTGATTAGATCATTATGAAGTTGAATTTGGTTATTTTTGTGTTTATTTTGGTAGGGTTTTTTTTGGGGGGGGGTTGCCCTAATTTTAGGTTTTAGGTGTGATTGGTAAAATGACAAGGTAGAACTCAAAATTAAAGGAATAATTAGGTTGGGGGTAGGGTAGAGGGTATAATTAGGGTGTTTATTTGCTAGTATGGATAGTTTTGGTAGTTTTAAGTATATATAGTTAGGCATTTTTCCATTAGTGGTCACACATAGTGATTATTTTTGATCATACTCAACCATCGATGGTTAGACTTGATTGTCAACGGTCGACTACCCAAGCCAAATGGTCACTTGATTAGCGGTGATCATAGTGACCATTAGTGGTTAAGTGAATGGTAAAGATGATTAATAAAATATGTATGAAAATGGGTGGGGTTTAAAATATTTTATGTTATTAATGTTAAGGGTTGGTTGGGATAGGTTATCTTTCAAGTAGAAGTGTTGTGTTGAAATATTTGTGGGTTAGGGTAGGTGTTTGTTTTTTGATAAAAGAGTTAAGGCTAGAGGTAAGTTAAACATGTTATAGAATAATAAGGGTAACATTGGAATAGGTTGATTTAAGTGGGTTTAGGTTGATAAGGAGGTTGATTGAGGTAAAATGAATGAAGTGAAAGAACATGAGCAATGGTAATGGAAAACTAAGTGTGTATGCTAACTTTAAATTTTATAGGAATGAGATTAGATCCAGATGAGGGATCAAGTTCCTTAAATCTTTACAGAGATCCATGGATAGATGATTGGGGATGAATAGACACATATGGAGGAGGTCAACCTCAAAGACATGATGCATTATTGGTGCATATAATGAGATGCAATGATGATCATGGCCCTCATCAAAATATGGGATCTAACCATGAACACCTTCCTCTTGCCGATAAGAGAGATGGCCATCCTACTAGAGGATGTTCATAAGATCACATGGCTACCCATTCAGGGGGACCTCATATATCATATAGAGAGTGAGGAGAGGGATGATCATATGAGGCTTTAGTATGGTAAGGATTGGGCCCTTTCTAATTGGCATGTTAGTAGCTTCAATTATAGGCCATTATACTAGAGGGCTAGAGATGAGAGGCATTTGATGAAGATGTAAATCTCCTATTTTGCATTGACAAAATTGATTATTCGGTAATTTCCATTTCTACTATTGGGAGTGTTAGTGGAGATGTTGCTTGGTAGGATGTTATTTAGGTGGGCAACAATTTTTTTAGTTTAGATATATAGGGGGATATGGGGATTTTGGGCTTAGCATCGATATGGGATCAGTGTGGGGTTTGTGCTCCATTATTGGGCCTATGAGCATAATAGGGTTCTAAGGTCAATGGGGCTACCATGGGAGGGATACACCTAGATGGACTTTAGAGTGGGTTTTATATGGTATAGGGGTGACTATGCACTCACATGAGCTAGAGGAGGTGTAAGGGATAATAAATAGTTTAGGGATGTATTAGATGGATTAGTTATAGGGGATGTGGTTTGAAGGCCATATGTCAACTTTCCTAGGTGGGCTTACTATAACTATCATACATTATCATTATAGAGATGGAGATGGATCTATAAGAGGAGAGAGGGTGAGATTGAGCTCAACCCATTTGATAGAGTTTGAAGGTAGTTCAGCCTATTATAATGGATTCTAGGTCCATTCTTGAGGTACACGAGGGAGGATGTTGAGTTTTTACTTCTTGATCTATAGCTAAAAAAGGTGGTCTTAAATCATGAGGAGTTACCTGCTAGATTTGATCCAGGTGGATCCATGTACCATTCCATTTTGAAAGTCTTCAATTTATGGTCAAACCATTTTCACATTAAAGAATTTGTCAAGAGATTTCTAGCACTTCTTTCAGAATGTAAAATAGAGTCTAGATGCTCAAGATATAGCTTGCTGAAGTATTCTTACAACAGGCAAATAATGGGTGTCAAAAAGTGACATGGAATTATTTTAATACACTAAGTGGTTGAATAACCATTTAACACATGGAAATATGAATTTATAAATAAAAAATTGGTTTGGTGTTTTGATAGCCTCTGATATTTGAAAAGAAATCATATGAGGATCCATGGGCCCCATTATTGCTCACTGGGGGCCCTTAGTGAGGGATAGTTACACTCTTTTAAAGGGGTGCCTTGGCCTCCTATTCTTCATGTGTTATTATATGCAACATTGTATTTAAGTTACAAAGCTTGCTAAAACCACACCAATGTGGGATAATTATTTTTCACTTTGTAATAAAGAGCCATGAACCAATACATGGTGGAACCACCAACCAACACACATCAGCTACCATGCCACATAAACCATGTAAGACCTAAGTCCTAACTACCCATTTTATAATGGAAGCCTAAGTTAGGCATCATGCTAAGCCTTGCACCTAAGTCTCTCCCAAAAGGGATGTTGGCAATCATCAAGGAGGCCACCAACCTATTTAACGCATGTAATCCCTTATCACACAACAAATGTGGGATAAAGGGATAAGATAAAAGTGCTAAAGTGAAGGTTGATGCCTTGAACCTTGCACCTCCTATGAAAAAGGATAAGCCTTGACCACTTGATCCACGGGCTTGGAAGTAGTATAAAAAGGAGCGAACTTCTATTTGAAGGGTATTATTTAGTCGACTGTGTAAAATAATTAAGAAGGTTAGAGAATTAATTAATCCTTATATGGCCTTGGGCCATTAATGACAGGTCTAAGAGATATCTTTATAGGCAAGCAGAGACTAGAGAAGGTGAATTGAAGACTTGTATTGATTTTGTAAGCCATTTATTACACATAATTAATGGAAATAGTCCTCACTTTAAATGGACCTAGAGATGTAGGATATTGAAGTCGAACTCCGTTATCAATTTGATGGTGAATTCTTCTAATTTTCTCTATTATTTATTTTAATTTTGATCTTCATTTTAATTCTATATTTAATTTCTTTATACAAAACTAAATGGAAAAGTTGAGAAAAATTAGATCATTCAAATGCAGTAGTGTGTTATTCGAATGTGCTACACTTGTATTTTTAGTTTTTAGATCAGATTTTTAGTATCAAAGTGGTTATTTTTTAACAATGGTTGTTAATGTATGTTGACAAGGTCTAAATCCCAAAAGGGTGAAGGAAAACACGTTGAGTATAATCCAAAGATTGGCTTAAGGCATGCTTCAAGGATGGTTGAAGAAGAGATGGAATCCAAACAAGCTTTCCATCGAGCCTTCATGGAGATGAGAAGCATGGTTGAGGAACTATAATTTGATAGACAAAGGAAATATGAGAATGAGAAAGGTGATTCACAAGAATCAAAAGGTAAAGAAACTGAAAAACCTTCTTCATTAGATGATGGTAAAAAAACTTTGGAATCTCTCCCTTCACTCCAATTAGATATTATGCTTGAATTACCAATGTTTAATGGTGAAGTTAATACTGAAAAGTTGGATAATTGGGTCAAGCAGATAGAATTTTATTACAGGGTCCAAAAGATTGTAGGGGATGAATCAAAAATTGAAGGAAGATGAGCTTTAAAAAGTTAACTTGATTTCTATTTGGAATGAATTTGTTGAAGAACTCATAAAGCAATTTTATCCTTTAGGATATATGTAACAAGCCATGATAGATTGGAAAATTTTCAGACAAGGAAAAGGCCAAAATCTTCAAGATTATACATAAGAATTTAGAAAAAAATCTTTACTTTTGAATGTTCCTCTTCACACACAAGAAACACTAATAAAATATATAAGTGGGCTACATAGTCAATTAAGACATATGATTATTATGTTCAATCCCACTAATTTAGATGCATTATGTGTACAAGCCACTCATTTAGAGGCTATAGGAAAACAATCAAAAGAATCTCTTCCTAAAGTTAAAAGTAAGCAATCTAATGTCAAGCAATCCAAAGGAGAAAGTTCATCAAGAAAGGGTAAACAAAAATCCACTTTTACTATTAAAAAAGAAAGAAAACCATTTTGTAATCATTGCACTAAAAATCATGATGAGTCTAAGTGTTGGAAATTACACCCTAAGTTAAGGCCTAAGAGGTTTTAAAAGAAGGAAAAGAAGACTAATGCTATGGTTTAAGATTTAGGTTCAGATTCAGGTGATGAAACTAAGATCACAACCATGGGATTACATAATTATTTTTTTCTTTTAATTTCTAGCACTAAGTCATCAAATGATGCATCTTCTTCTAAACAGAATTATGTGCATGTTGATAATAAAATAAATGAATTGTTCCACATTAGAGTTGTTTCAAAACATACTAAGATTGATACTCTATTTGATAGTGGTTCACAAGCAAATTTAATTTCTAATGAGGTTGTAAAGAAGTTAGGCTTACAAACCAATCCCCATCCGAAGCCTTATCCACTAAGTTGGGTGTGTGACAATGTGAAGCTACAAGTCTCACAAACTTGTAGACTAATGTTTGCCATCACATCCAAGTTCATAGATGAGGTTGAGTTGGATGTTGTCCCATTGGACATATGTGGGATTGTTTTGGGAAGCCCATATCTTTATGATAGAAAATCAATATTTTATAGAGAGGAGAATAAGCACTTGCTTGTTAAGGATGGCATTGAATATATAGTCAGAGCACATCACATTAAAATAAGTCTTTCCTTGGTTACATCAGGGCAAATGAAAAGACTAGTTAATTCAAGCAAGACTTTTTGTCTCATGTTGATTAAGTCTAAGGAAAAAGAATATTCTCAATCTTTGGAAAATTATGATCTTAAACACAAGAATGAATTGGTTGAAATCATTTCTACTTATGATGATGTATTTTAGGATCCTAAGGGTTTGCCCCCTAAAAGGGGAGTTCAACATGAAATTTAACTATTACAGGATTCTCCTCTCCTTAACATTGGCATGTACAGGTTATCAGTGTTGGAAAATGAGGAAATCAAAAAATAGGTAATGAATCTATTGGATAGAGGTATTATTTGTCCAAGTTCATCTCTTGTTGGTTTTCCAATTATTTTAGCGCCAAAGAAAGATGGCACTTGGTGAATGTGTGTTGATTTTCCTGCTTTAAACAAAATTACTATTAAGAATCATTACCCTCTTCCTTGTATTGATGATTTTTTGGATCAATTAAAACATGATATTTATTTCACTAAGCTAGATTTGAGAAGTGGATATCATCAAGTATGAATTAATGAAGGTGATGTGTGGAAGACTGCCTTCAAAACAAAATATGGATTATTTGAATGGATTGTTATGCCTTTTGGGTTGTGTAATGCCCCAACTACATTCATGAGAATGATCAATGATGTTTTTAGATAGTTCCTTGATGAATTTGTCATAGTTTACTTAAATGATATATTGATTTTCAACAAGTCTTGGGAAGAGCATGTGATCCACATTAAGAAAGTCATGGATGCATTAAGAAGGGAAAAAAATTTATTTAAAAATGTAAAAATGTGAGTTTGGAAAAACTTCATTGATATATTTGGGTTACATTATAGGACATGGTACATTGAAAATTAATCCTGAAAAAGTGACAATCATTGTTAACTGGCCTACACCCACTAATACAACTAAGGTTAGAAGTTTTCTTGGTGAAGTACAATTTTAGAGAATGTTTATTACTCAATTTTCATATATTGCATCACCTTTGCATTCTTTGACAAGTGTGAAACAGGTCTTTTAGTGGGGAGGCAAGCATAAAAATGCCTTCAACACTTTGAAAGAAAAGATAAGTACCACTCCGGTCTTATCACTTCCTGATATACAACAACCATTTGAGATCGAGATGGATGTAAGTGAGTATGCTATGGGAGTTATTTTAATGCAAGGTAAGAAGCCTATTTGTTATCATTATGAAACCTTCACAAGTGCAGTAAGAAAATATCCAACTTATAATAATGAATTATATGCATTGGTTCAAAGTGTTAAAAAATGGAAACATTACTTAATGGGAAAAGAAACAATAATACATATAGATCATCGGCCCTTATAGTATCTTCAATCACAAACCAAACTAAAAATAGTCTAGACATATTCATTGGATGGGTTTCATCTTGTGATTAAGTATAAAAAAGGAATTCAGAATAAGGTTGTAGATATGCTATCTAGGCCTCCTATGGTTGTTGCATCTATTCTTTTACAACATGGTTCTTTGTCTCATGAAAGTTATAAATAATAGTATGTTAATGATCTTGATTTTTAGGATGTCTATAAAGACTTGATGAGTAGTAGACAAGTAGAAGAATTGGACTATTATGTACATAGTGATCTTTTGTATCATTTGGGTAAAATTTGTATTCCTCAAAATGAGAGGGTGTACATGATTAGAGAAGCACATACTTATCTTATTTATTGTCATTATGGAGTTAATAAAATGGTTGCACATTTTAAAATGTATTTTTACTGGCCCTGTATGCAGGAACATGTTGCCAAATATATTACGGGATGTACTCTTTATTCCACAAGCAAACCTAGTAATAGGAAACTAAGACTTTACACTCTACCTATTCCTACTCACCCCTGGGAAAGTATCTCCATGGATTTTGTGGGGGATTTTCCTATGGCGCAAAGAAAACATGACTATTTATATGTGGTTGTGGATAGATTTAGAAGATGTGTGTTTTGATTCCTTACACTAAACAAATTATTGGGGAAGGCACTACACACTTGTTCTTTTAACATGTATGGGTTCATTTTGGTTTGCCCAATTCAATTATTTTTTATCAGTTTTCTCAATTTATTAGGGAGTTTGGTCAACTTTATGGGGACTAATGGACACTAAATTAAAAAAGAGCACTGCATTTCATCCACAAATTGATGGGCAAACAGAGGTTATGAACTGCACTATGGTACATTTGCTTAGGGGTTATAGAAATAAACATCCAAATTTATGGGATGAACAATTTTGTTACATACAACATGTGTATAACTGGGCACTTCATTCTTATACTATGAAATATCTATTTGAATTTTGTTATGGATACTTTCCTAAATCTACTCTAGATGTTTGCTATGGACAGGATACATCTGTTGGTGAACCAAAAGAAGCCATTCGAGCTAAGAAGTTCATTGAAAAAATATAGCTCATACATCATAATATTCATACTTAATTGGAGAAAAGTCAAGCCAAGTATAAAGCCAGACATGACAATCATTGTATTGATCACCAATTTGTTTTAGATGATATGGTATGGCTTCACATCAGTAAGGAAAGACTAATAGGTGAAGGTAAAAATTTGAAATCAATCTGGTATGGTCCTTTTCAGATTATAGAAAAAATTGGCATAAATGCTTTCCAGTTATATTTACCATCTTACATGCAGATTTATTCAGTTGTAAATGTGGAAAATCTGAAATTGTATGAGCCTCCAATGATTATTGATCATGATGAAAGTGTATCCATTCCTTTTGTTGATGATTTTTCTCTTGAATATCTAAAATACTAATAGGAAGATACTATTCTTGATAGGAATGTGTGGACTTCACGAAGAGGTGATGGTGAATATATTCGTGTTGGTCTCAAAGGGATGCACCCAAATAAGGCTAAATAGATGGAAGCCAGAAGGGTGAGGGAGAAATACCCTCACCTCATTACCAATTAATTTCAACTTTCACAGGTCCAAAAGTTCCCAGTGGGGAGGAGTGATCCAAGAAAATCCATGTACCATTCCATTTTTAAAGTCTTCAATTTATAGTCAAACCATTTGCACATCAAAGAATTCATTGAGAGCTTTCCAGTGCTTCTTTTGGAATACAAAACAGAGTCTGGATGCTCAAAATATAGCTTGTTGAAGTATTCTTGTGACAGGCAAATAATGAGTGTCAAAAAGTGACATGGCATTGTTCTAATATGCCATGTGGTCCAATAACCATTTGACATGTGGTAATATGAATTTGTAAACAAAAAAAAATTGGTTTGGTGTTTGGTTTGTTGATAGAGTCTGGTCTTTGATAGGCGGTCATATGAGGATCTGTGGGTCCCATTATTTTCTCATTGGGGGCCCTCAGCAAAGGTTGGCACACTCTTTTGGAGGGGTGCCTTGGCCTCCTACTCTTCATGTGTTATTATATGCAACATTGTATTTAAGTTACAAAGCCTAATGAAACCCCACCAATGTGGGATAATTATTTTTTGCTTTGTAATAAGGAGCCACAAACCAACATGTGGTGGAACCACCAACCAACACACATCAGCTGCCATTTCACACAAACCATGTAAGACTAAGTCCTAACTAGCCATTTTCCAATGGTAGCCTAAGTTAGGCATCATGCTAAGCCTTGCACCTAAGTCTTCCCCAAAAGAGACATTGGCACTCATCAATGAGGCCACCAACCAATTTAAAACATGTAATCCCTTCTCACACAACAAATGTGGGATAAAGGGATAAGACAAAAGCACTAAAGGGAAGGCTGATGCCTTGAACCTTACACCTCCTATGCAAAAGGATAAGCCTTGACCACTTGAGCCACAGGCTTGGAAGTAGTATAAAAAGAGTGAACTTCCATTTGAAGGGTGTTATTCAGCTGATTGTGTAAAAGAATTAAGAAGGTTAGAGAATTAATTAAGATTTGTACAACCTTGGGCCATTAATGATAGGTTTGAGAGATATCTTTATAGGAAAATAGAGACTAGAGAAGGTGAATTAAAGACTTGTATTGATTTTGTAAGCCATTTATTGCACAAAATTAATGGAAATGGTCCTCATTTCAAATGGACCCAGAGATGTCGGCTATTGAAGCCAAACTCCATTATCAATTTACTTGTGAATTATTCTAATTTTCTCTACTATTTATTTTAATTCTAATCTTCATTTTGATTTTGGATTTAATTTCTTTATACAAAATTAAATGGAAAAGTCAAGAAAAATTAGATCATTTAAATGCAACAGTGTGTTATTTGAATGTGCTACACTTACATTTTTTGCTTTTAGATCAAGATTATGGGTTGATGATGCTAGTTTTGTTGATGGTTATATGGCATGGTATCATGCCCTAGATGTAGTAGCTAATTATGGGTTGGATGATAGGCACTAGTAGGTCATAGATGTGGATCCAACTAGTGAGGGTCCATAGGTATAGGTATAGGGAGGTGGCCCTAATGGATATACAAGAACATGTTACACCCATAACCTTTGACATGTATAGGGATATGTGTGGCCGACTTATGGCTTACATACCTCTTTTATATTCTTATTATATTTCTCTATATTCTTAGCTAGGTTAGCCTATTGAATAACCATGAAAATGTAGACTATATATAGGAGGTAATGGTTAGTCTTTGATCATCATGTTAATTATTATGCTCTTAGTGAATTATTGTGGAGGTTACCCCCTCAAAGTGGCTTTTCTATATTATCTAATATTTTATTCTACTATCAATTATTATTGTGTGATCTCTCATATTTGCTTATTCTATGGGATATATAATCATTCTATGTGAACATCTAAGTAATTTCATTACAAGTGGTATCAGAGCTTTGATTTGGACAAGTTTTCTACAACATTATTTTTTAGATTTATTGAGGCACGACTTCTACGAGAGGAAGGAGTGAAGAACATCACTTGCAATCTAGGAATAATTAATTGTTTTGTCAGTGTAGTATTATTTGAAATGTTTTTTGAAAAAAATAATTAAAAAAAAAGTATGAATTTTTTATTTGCTTTGCACAATTGTAGTCATTGGATTCATCTTGATGAGATGATCACAATGGTATATTCTGCCAGTATAATTTTTTGGTGCCAAATTTTTTACCTTAGTGTGCAAAGGTAGTCATTAAATTCATCTTGGTGATGTGATCATAATGGTACCATCTCTTGGTACACTTTTTTCAAGAAGAAAACCCTCCTAGGGTTTTTATATGGTTGACCCTTCTATATGGGGAAGAAAAGGGGGGAGAGAAAATCTTAAGATTCCTTATGTTAGTGACATAGAATCTAGAACTTTAAATCCATTGATTTCTCAAGTTTAGGCTGACATAAAGGGCTTGGTGTGGTAAGATGACTTTATTTCAGTTCAAGATGATGTTTTAGGGATGCACAAAGAGATTAATAGGTTTCACACTTAATTGAATCATATCACTACTTAATTGGCTACCCTTTCATCTTAATTACAGTCAAACAACCCTCCACTTCATCTTTTGGGTCCTCCTCTCAACACTAACAATTCTAATTTTAGTGTGAAACTGATGTTGCCAAAAGTAGACATGCATAGTTTTGATGGTAAGGATCCTCTCACTTGGATTACCCAAATTATTAATTTGTTTGATTTGCATCAAACTCCTAGTTCTTAAAAGGTAATGGTGGCATCCCTATATCTAAAACTTATGAAATTCATTTGGTATCATTAGTTGTGTGATAAAAATAAAAAGAATGGTTCTCTTGTCATATGATCTATTTTCATTGATGATTTGTTGGTTCATTATTGAAATAATGTATCTGAGAACTAGTTCAACCAATTATCCAAACTGTGGCAAATAAGAACTATGAAGGATTATATTCATCAATTTTAGAATCTATTCTTATGGGTGGAAGACATCACTAAGGAAAATTTGACTGATCTTTTTTTGTGTGGCCTTGAAGATAGCCTCTAATTGGAGGTTCAGATGTTTAACCTAGTATTTGTATCAAAAAATATCCCACGGGCATGCATGGTAGAGGAAAAGAAGATGGTCAAATATAAAACCTTCACTAGTGGCCATGATCACACCTTTCCAACACCATCATATACTCAACACATCAGATTGACACCTTGACAAATTAAAGAGAAGCAAGCCAAAGGGTTGTGTTATGGTTGTGATAACAAATGGATCAAAGACCATCATTAAGATGAAAAGAAGTTATTTTACATTGAAGGTGCCAATGGGGATGATGATGATGATGAGGAAATTGGTGAGGATGAAAAAAGTCTTGAAGAGGCATCTAAAGACTCTCAACCTACTATTTTCTATCATACCCTTTCAGGTATTAGTACTCCCAAAACTCTTAAGGTGGTGGGTTTCCTAAATAAATAGGTCACTGTATTGAATAATTCTAGGAGCACACACAACTTCATCAATAGTAAGTCGATTGCTCACTTAAACTATTTCATTTATCTCACTCTAGAATTTTAGGTCATGATTGTAGATGGTGGTACTATCAGTTACTTAGGAAAATGCCATAGTATTAAGCTAGCAATGGGAGACTACTTATTGGATTATCCTATGTTTGCTATTCCCATGGGGGGAGCTGACATTGTTCTAGGAGTATAGTGGTTCACCACTTTGGGCACTATTGAGATGAATTTCCAAGAATTATTATGCATTTCATTTTGAGGGAAGGACATTTTGAGCTAAGGGATTAAGGGCTAAATCTCCACAACTTGTTAACTCCTATCAAATGACAAAGATTCTATAAAATAGTGCTAAAGGATTTATAACTCGCTTTTTTTCCATGGAAGTTAAGCTAACTTAGCCATCTACACCTCCTAATTTGCAATAAGTGATTGATGCCCATTCAATTATTTTTGGTGACATGGTGAAAGGACTTCCACCTAGCTGCACACATGATCATGCTATCAAACTTATTCCTCATATTACACCACCCAACATTAGTCCATACAAGTATCCCTATGCCCAAAAAAGTGAAATTTAAAATATGGTACATGAGATGTTAGATGCATGAATCATTCACCATAGCCAAAGTGAATATTCTTCATCAGTTATCGTGGTTAGAAATAAAGATGACACTTGGAGGATGTGCCCTGACTACAGATAACTCAACAAGTACACTATCAAAGATAAGTTTCCTATTCCTATCATTGATGATTTGCTAGATGAATTAAATGGTGATTTTTATTTTACCAAGTTAGATATGTGTTTTAGGTATCATCAAATACAAATCCATGATGAAGACATACCCAAAACTACTTTCAGGACTCATAAGGGCCATTATGAGTTTTTAGTTATGCCTTTTGGGCTAAAAAATGTAGCATACACCTTTTAGAATTTGATGAAAACTATTTTTAGGCCATTTTTTATTCTAGTATTTTTTGATGATATCCTTATTTATAGTAAAAATTGGGAAGACCATTTGAACCATGTAGAACAAGTACTCTCAATTCTAGAACAACATCAATTATATGTTAAACCTTCCAAATGTACTTTTGGAGCTTATGAGGTTGAGTATTTAGGTCATCTAGTTTCACATGCAAGAGTGAAAGTGGATCCTAAAAAAATCCAAGCAATGGTGGACTAGTCAATTCTTAAGACACTCAAGTAACTAAGGGGATTTTTGGGGCTAACTGGTTACTATCATAGGTTTGTCAAAAATTATGGTAGCATTATAGCCCCACTCACCTCTTTATTGAAAAATGTCTCCTTTTAGTGGACTGATATAACTACCAAGAAATTTAAACAATTGAAACTGGCTATGTGCACCACTCTAGTATTGGCCACTCATAATTTTTCTAAGACTTGTGTGATTGAATATGATGCATCTAGGTATGGTAAGGGTGTTGTACTCATGCAATAAGGTAGACCACTTGCATTTGAAAGTTGTCAACTAAAGGGTAAAATTTAGAATAAGCCTGTTTATGAGAAGGAAATGATGGCCATTTTTCATGCAATTAAATAATGGAGGCCTTATTTGATCAGTCGTCACTTTTAGGTAAAGATGGATCATGATAGTTGTTGTCCCCCAAAAATATCACTCATTTTTGGGACAAAATTTGAACTATTTTTGTCTTACAGACCAAAATTATCTCTTCCCTTTCCAAAATTTGTCTTGGACATTCAAATTCCTCATTTTTCAAACTTCTCAGGAATCTATGGACTCTGCAAGCCAAGTTCATTTCTACAGGTTCAAAGACTTCTGCAGGCAGGTTCAACCAAAAGAATCAGTTTCTAACACTTGGTCATTTTCAAGATTGGTTCAGTGCCTTGGTTTAATCAAATTTCTTCATTGACAATATCTAAGCAAAGAAGGCTTGAACCGTTGAACCATTGAACCACTTTAGTTCAAAGGTTCAACAAGTTCAAAGTTCAAAAGGTTCAATGCTTTCAGTTCAATGGCAAGCTCAATCAAAGGAATGGTTCAATGGCTTGGTTCAACCAAGCTGTTCAATTCTTTGTTTCACTTAGGTGGTTCATCCGCTTTGTTTCAATGCTTTGGTTCATCATTTGGTTCAATCAAATGGTTTGTCAGTTGGTTCAATGCTTCATTTGAATCATTGTACCAAAGCTTGGTTCAATGGTTGGTTCAACGTCTTTTGGTTCAAAGGCAAGTTCAATCAAATGGTTCAAAGGCAAATTCAACCAAGTGGTTCAATGTTTTGGTTCATCCACTTGGTTCAAAGACTTGGTTCATTCAATTAAACCATTGGCTTGAACCACTAGCTTGAACTATTTTGGTTCAAAGCTTGGTTCATCGGCTTGGTTCAACAGAATAGTTTATCGTAAAGGTTCAACATCTGGTTCACTCAAATGGTTCAAAGGATCGATTCAAATGCAAAAGTTTAAAGAGCCTCCCAAAGGACAAGCACCCTTGTGGAGGGCACTCGGTCGATAAAAGTACCCTTCGAAAGGGTCATTTTCAAAAAAGGCTGCAAAGTAATAATTCTTTCAAGCTTTTGTCCAAAGGAATTCCCTCAGACAAAAAGTCTAAAAGAATTTAGAGAAGCCATGGGAGGAAATCTTGAAGGAATTCATAAAGGCCAAGGCAAACAAAACAATTCCACAATTTTTTTGTTCGCAGGGAATTTCTACAGACTTTTTGTCTATGGGAAATTTCTATGGGAAATGTCTACGAAGACTCTAAGGAAAAGGCCACCAAAGGACCCCGAAGGGCAGGTGACCTTGCGGGGGACTCTCGAATGCCAAATTGAAGGACACATCCCTAAAGCCGAAGGGTCACCTTCCCTTCAGGAAGATGTAAAATAAGAAATCTGAAAGAAGAATCTAGTGACCCACCAGAATAAAGAAGCCCGAAGGCCATCCAAAGACCACCCAAAGGGTAGATACCCTTATAGGGGGCTCTTCCTAACCCAAAGCATATCATTTCTTAAGGCTCGAAAGGGAAAGTTCTTTTTAGGAAAGTGCCAAATAGAAAAGCTGAAGAAGGACCAAGGGGTGATGTGCCTGAAGACATCAAATTCAAGACAATGAACTAGCCATTGAAAGTGTATTGACAGGTGCACGAACGTCAATTTCAAAGTTAATAAAATATTTGTTAATCCTTGTAATCTACAAACTTGAATGCATTCATAGGCTTTAAGGCCAAGACTAGAAGAAAGTGAGGAAGGAACAGAATAATAAATTAAATCTAGAACCTAATTTAATTAACCAAAAAAGGAGGAATGATGAAGGAAGGATCAAATCGCCAGGTGGACACTAAAATTTGAAAACTTTCAATAGCGTGACTTGTTTCTCTACATTGAGAAAAAAATGGGTAGATGCCCCCAATTTCTATCATGTCTTCCTAATAGTTTTTAATGCAACATGATGTGTTACTATTCTCGAGTCCTTCTTAAAGTGGCTATATAAGAGACTCTCTTATTATTGTAAAGGATCTCTATTTTGACAATCAGAACGAAAATTTGCCCAAATTGAAAGGCATTACTAAGACATTGAGCTTAGATTGTTGATTATATTTTGTTATTGGAATAAGAAATCAAGTGATTTTTTAGACTTTGTGTTGTGATATCTTTGTTGTTGAGAAAACTATTCTTATGTCTTTTTCCTTAATATATCTTATGTTCCTTTAATTAAACAAGCAACATTAGTGAAATTAGTCAAGAAGGTGTCCTGAATAGTCAATTGTGGAGAGACTTTGTGCCCGCATAATTGCCTTTCAGTGTGTTTTCTTTTCATTTCTGTGTAAAGGACCTTGGGATGACTTTGTGCTCTCATTGTCCTTCGTATCTTACTCTTGAGCAATTCAAGTGGAGACTTTGTGTTGCATCTTGATTTGATGGTTACTACGTCCTTTGCTACATTTTGCATTTACTACTAGGAGTATTCTTGTGGTTTGATAAATAGTACTTCTAAAAGAAGAGGAGTGTTGTCTGTCATTTCCCTTGAGTTTTTCCTTTGATTTGCACACATCATATCTAAAGAGAGATGGATGGTTTGTCCTACCCTTGAGTATTATTTTCCATTAATATATATAGCATACCTATAGGGAACCTCCCCTTGATGAGAGGAGAGATCAATACCCTTCTGATGTGGTAAACCTACACATTTAGATGACTAATCTTCCTACTTTGGCTGATCAGACCTATTTTGTTTATCAGTACGTTGATCGACAAAATATTCAACCAACAATTTTTTGTGACTTTGCTAGGGATATAACCCATTATCCATTTATAATCTATCCATTTACCTCCACACTAATCAGGAAAGAATGCACTGTTTAATGCCTTAAGCTTTAAAAGAGGCAAGGTCAATTATTTTCCCATTTTTATTTCATAATCTATCAAATTCAAGGTATACATGAAGCCAAAGGGCTAAGGGATTATTGATCATGTATTCGAGTTGGTACAACAAAGTAATTTTGATCTGTTTCCTTCACCATATCTTCTCCAACAAACCAAGAGCTTTCCTCCTACTAAAGTTAGATCTCCATTGCCAGATGAAGTATCTATTTTTGTTGTTGATAAAACTTTGCCAATAATTACCCCTCTGAGATTTGTTATCCCTCATTTTCATAATCCTACAATGGCAGTTCAAGGTCCCTAGGGTAATGCTTTTGGTCCTCTCAATCTTACTCCACCTCTACATGAGCTTCCACATACTTCAAGGAAGAATTTTCCCAAATTCTATGGTGATGGGAAAGTTCATCCTGATGAACACATTGTAGCCTTCAACATAGCTTGTGGAGTAATCAGAGTAGAATTTGAAGATGTAGCAGTTAGGCTTTTTATGGAGACACTACAAGGTGCTGCTACAAATTGGTTTTATCATCTATAGGCTCGGTCAGTGATTGATTGGAATACTCTCAAAGATAAGTTTAAAGCTAGATTCAAACCTATAAAAGATGCACATGCTCTTCTAGCTCAAATTACACAGATGAAGAAAGAACCTTATGAGCCTATGAGAGACTTCATAGCCAAATTTGATAAATTGAGGAACATAATTCCTGTAATAGCTCGACCTATAGCTAGGAATCTCAAATGCTTTTTCATTAATTATTAGTTACTTGAAGTAAGTTTTTTTTTGAGACGTGCTGGTCAAATAGATCTTACTACAGCTCAACATTTGGCCACTGAGATAGAAGATGATCTCATCTTAACAGGAAAGATAAGAAGAGATCCAAATAGAAATAGAGTTTCATCATCTTCTAAATATTCATCTACAAACAGAACAAATGAACTCAAAAGCAAAAGAGAAGATTTTGATGGATCATATGTAGTGTTTACCAGATTTTGATGGATCATATGTAGTGTTTACCAGGTCCAAGAACTAATTAGTCTAGCAAGCTGATAAAGGGAAGACAAAATAGCAACCTCAACCAATAATCACGATTGCTATGCGTGGAACCACTCTGCCTTTCTAGTCAAAGGATTCGGTGATCACCCAAAAGATAAGTACATCAATTTCACCTTCCCCTTCTACTTTAAATTTGCAAACTGGCCCACCTCCTATCCCTTCTAAAACTCAAAAGGTTGAAGTACCTTTCTCTGTACCTAGCTCAATTCAGCCATTTGACATAATCGATCATGTCAAAAAGATAAAAATACAAATGTCTGAATTTGAATATTTGCAGTCCAATCCTGATCAATTGAATAAGTTGGTCCAATATGTCAAGAACCAAACCATCCCTATAGGATAAAAAGCTAAAAAGATAACTTCTGATTCTCCAAAGGACACACCTATTCCAAATAATCTTGTCATTACTCCTCCATCTATTCCCAAAAAAATAGAACCTTTCTATGTTTCCCTATTAATTAATGGCCACAAGTTGAGTAACTATATTATAGACTCAGGTGCATCTAAAAATGTCATGCCTACTAAATTAGCTGAGTCTCTTGGTCTCACACTGACCAAGAGATTTGGGAGATGTTTCTCCATGGAGAATAAGCAAGTACCATTGCTGGGGCAAATCAAAGATGCCCAATTTGCATTTGCAACCTTTCTAGACAAGAGAATTGAGATGACTGTCTTGGTGGCTAATGTCCTAGCATCTTATGGCATTTTGCTTGGACAAAATTTTTGCAAGGATGTGGGAGAAGAAATAAGCATGGATCTATCTGAGGCAAGGATCCCTATACAAGGCATAATTAAGAGGTTACTCCCTAAAAAGGAGGCAAAATATGTGGTCACCCAGACATCAGCCCCTGAATCTCAAATTCTTTTTGAATCTGTAGGTATGGGTAACTAATTTCTATCTACAGATGAAGTGCATGAAACACTTTATATAATTCTTGAAAGTGTCAACTCAGAAATCAGTTCAACTAGAATAGCAAAAAAACTAGTAGGCTGTAATATAGATGAAGAAGAACCCTCCATCTCTGATGAAGGAAAGTCTAAAGAAAAATCAATATCAAAGAAAATATGGATTCTAGAATTCGATGGCAGTTGTTCCTCTACTGGTTCAAGAGCTGGGATCGTGTTGATATCTCCTTAAAGAGATATGTTTCCTTCATCTTACAAATTACAATTTAGTAACACTAACAATACAACTGAATACGAATCTCTATTGCTTGGAATGAAGGCTGCTCAAGAAAAAGGCATCAAGTTTCTTCATGCCAAAGGGGATGCTACATTAGTGGTTTGTCAAGTAAGAAATATTTACCAAACCAAGAATGAAATATTATGCCACTACCATAACCTGGTTTGGGACCAAATTGAAATCTTTGATGCTTTCAACATTTTTTCCATACCCAGAGAGTCTAATGATAGATCTGATGCACTTGCTATTTTAGGAACTCTTTTAGTTCCCCACTCAGATTTCAAAGAATACAGGTATACTATTGAGCTAATTTATAGACCAAGTGTTCCTGACAATGTTGATCATTGGAAAGTATTCAACTATGATCATCAAATCATTGCCTTCTTAGAATGAAAAGATAATTTTAAATAACTACATTTTGAAGGTAATAAACCTCAGAAGTATGAATCAGCATCTGAATCTAGTTTAGATATAAATGAAGAATTATTACATCTAAAAAGAAACAAAATTCCCAAAGGCTTGGTTTCTCTTGAGAAGCTATTTGACAAGCATGATAGATTCATCAAACAACAACAAATAGACTCAAGTTTCTCTCAAGGATTCAATCAAGTAAATCTGACCACTAAAAAAAATCCCAAGATGGTCAACATTGGTAAGTGCTGCACCCCTGAAGAAAGATTTAAGTTCACCACTTTGATTTGTCAATACATGTATGTCTTAGCATATTCTTATGAAGACCTAAAGTCTCTCAGAACTGATGAAATCTGCCATGACATTCCTCTCAAAGCTGATTCAATGCCCTATAAGCAAAAATCTATACAGTATAATCTAAAAATATCAAGTACTATTCTGTCTTAGATACAAAAAATGTTGAATGCTAGAATCATCTTCCCAATCTATCATTTCACATGGATTGCAAACATAGTGCCTGCAAGGAAGAAGAATGGTGAAATTTGCATTTGTGTAGATTTTCAAAATCTAAATCAAGCATCTTTGAAAGATAATTATCCTTTGCCAATTATGGATCAAGTGCTTCAAACAATGACAGGTTCAGAGATGTTATCAATGCTGGATGGCTTCTCAAGATATAATCAAGTTGAAGTTGGTGAAGTAGACCAACACAAGACTTCCTTCACCACACCTTGGGGTAAATTTACATATAGAAGAATGCCTTTTGGCTTGATAAATGCTGGTGCTACCTTTCAGAGAGCAATGGATCTAGATTTCAAAGATGAGATTGGTAAATTCATAGTAGTATACCTTCATGACATGACTATATTTTCAAAGCATTTATCTAATCATGTACACCACTTACAACAAGTGTTAGAGCACTGTTGCTAGAATGGTATTTCTTTGAACCCCAAGAAGTCTATTTTTGGAGTAACAGAAGGGAAACTCCTTAGACACATTGTGTCAAAAGAAGGCATAAAAATTGACTCAGATAGAGTCAAGTCTATTCAAGAGCTTAATTTTCCTAAAAGCAAAAATGTTGTTTATTTTTTCTTTGGAAAGGTGAATTTCTTACAGAGATTCATCCCCAAATTTGTTGAGAAGACTAGACACATTGTGAACATGATGAAAGGGAAGACCATCTTCAGCTAGACTAAAGAAGACAAGTCGTCATTTTAGGATATCAAGACCACCATTGGTCACGCCCCTACCTTGGTTTGTCTAGATTACAACAAATATTTCATCATATACAGCCATGCGTCTAAAGACACTCTTTCAACAATTCTTGTTCAATAGGACAAGGAAGGTATGGAATCTCTTATCTCTTTCATGAGTTGCCCTCTCAAAATCCATGACATGAAGTATTCAAATGTAGAGAGGCATGCTTATGCATAGGTGAATGCAGTCAAACATTTTCACTTCTATATTTTGAATTCACACACTATTGCCTTAGTTCCTGACACTATAGTCAAGTCGATATTAAATCAGTAGGAGTTTGGCATGAAAAGAGGTAATTGGATTACAAAGATCCAAGAGTTTGATTAGATATTAAGCTGACAAAGCTGGTTAAGGGTAAAGGTCTATGCCAATTAATTACTGACAATAATCTTAAAGATACACAACATGAAGAAGCTGAAGTGAAAGATACTCCAACAGTCCTTTTTGTCTCCACTACCAATGAGTGGTATTTAGGTATCGCTCATTTTCTTACTTATGGTGAATGTCCTACTCATTTGTCTTACAAAGAAAGGAGGACTATCAAATTGAAAGCTACCAATTTTGTCCTTTGGGACAATGGCTTGTACAAGAGAAGCATAGATGGAGTATTCCTTTGTTGTGTAGACAAAGAGAAATGAAGCCAACTTTTGAAATATTTCCACAATTTGGCCTGTGGAGGACATTTTTTTTCTCCTCTACTCAGAAGATTTTGTGAGCCAGGTATTACTGGCCAACTCTTTTCCAAGATGCACATAAGTGGGTGAGAAAATGTGAACTCTGTCAACAATTTGTTGGAAGACCCAAGTTAGTTGCTATGCCTCTCAAGCTAGTGATCATAGAAGAACCTTTCTAGCAATGGGGGATTGATTTTATTGGGACTATAAAACTATTTTCAGGTGCTAGACATGATTATGTCCTTATAATAACTGACTATTTCACCAAGTGGGTAGAAGTAATCCCAACTAAGCATGCTACTTTAGAAGTTGTATGCAACTTCTTCAAAGAGAATATCATTTCCATGTTTGGAGTTCCAATCAAAATTGTTACTGATAATGTAGCTTGTTTCACCTCCCAGAAGATTACACAATTCTATTTTCATTATGGAATTATACTCTCTCACTCTTTTGATTATTTTCCACAAGGGAATGGACAAGCCGAATCTAGCAATAAGAACCTGGTAATTATAATCAAGAAGCTAGTAGATGACAATCAAAGAACATGGCATATATCATTGGTTGATGCTCTATGGGTAGACAGAATCACACCAAAGAGGGTAATTGGTATGTCTCCTTTTAAACTTCTTTATGGTATGTCTCCTTTTAACCTTAGAATTGCCAGCCTTGAAATTGGCAAAGGCAATTGAAGTTTAGACATATGAAAGCTCTCTTGATAAGAGAATCATGTGCCTGACTGGACTAGATGAATAGAGAACCATGGTGGTGGATAGAATTTTTGCTCATCAAAGTTTGGTAAAGAAACTTTTTTATCAAAAGGCCAAAAATCATGATTTGTAGATTGGGGATCAAGTCCTGCTGTGGGACAAAAGAAGAGAACCAAAGGGGATGCATGGAAATTTTGACTCCCTTTAGAGAGGCCCATTTATAATTCATCATCACATGGATGAAAATATCTTTTTATTGAAATATCAATATGGCATACTCTTTTCTCTACCCCATAATGGGCAACATTTGAAACACTTCAACTCTTGAAGTATCAGATCATTGCATCTATATATATGTATATATGTATAGTTTTTAATTCTATTTTGTTTTTTTTGTTTCCTTTTTGATGCCTTTCATTTCTAGGTAAGCATGACTCTATAGCCAAATGGTACACATGAAGACACTGGATATTCTAGATTCTAATCTCTTCAATTTGTTTTATGATTGATAGAAGTTCCCCAACTGGAGCCAACTCTTGTCCCCCAAAAATATCACTCATATTTGGAACAACATTTGAACTATTTTGGTCTTACAGACCAAAATTGTCTCTTCCCTTTCCAAAATTTGTCCTGGACATTCAAATTCCTCATTTTTCAAACTTCGTAGGAATCTATAGAGTCTACAGGCTAAGTTCATTTCTACAGGTTCAAAGACTTCTGCAAGCGGGTTCAACCAAAAGAATCAGTTTCTAACACTTGGTCATTTTTGAGATTGGTTCAGTGCCTTGGCTCAATTAAATGTCTTCATTAGCAAGCATCTAAGCAAAGAAGGCTTGAACCATTGAACATTGAACCACTTTGGTTCAAAGGTTCAATGAGTTCAAAGTTTAAAAGGTTCAACGCTTTTAGTTTAATGGCTTGGTTCAACCAAGTGGTTCAACACTTTGTTTCACTCAAGTGGTTCCTCCGCTTTGTTTTAATGCTTTGGTTCATCCTTTGGTTCAATCAAATGGTTCATCAGTCAGTTCAAAGCTTTGTTTGGACCATTGAACCAAAGCTTGGTTCAATGATTAGTTCAACATCTTTTGGTTCAAAGGCAGGTTCAATCAAATGGTTCAAAGGCAAGTTCAACCAAGCGGTTCAATGCTTTGGTTCATCCACTTGGTTCAAATACATAGTTCATTCAATTGAACCATCAGCTTGAACCATTTTGGTTCAAATCTTGGTTCATCAGCTTGGTTCAATAGAATGGTTCAATGGAATGGTTCAACGGATTGGTTCAACGTTTGGTTTAATCAAACGGTTCAACAGCTTGGTTCAACCAAGTAATTCACTTAGATGGTTCAAAGGAGTGATTGAAATGCAAAAGTTTAGAGAGCCTCCTAAAGGACAAGCACCCTTGTGGAAGGCACTCGGTCGACAAAAGTACCCTTTGGAAGGGTCATTTTCAAAGAAGGCCGCAAAGTCATAATTCTTTCAGACTTTTATTTGAAGGAATTCCTTCAAAAAAAAAGTCTGAAAGAATTCAGAGAAGCTACGGGAGGAAATCCTGAAGGAATTCACAAAGACCAAGGAAAATGGAACAATTCCATAGATTTTTTGTCCACAAGAAATTTCCACAGACTTTTTGTCCACAGGAAATGTCCACGAAGATTCTAAGGAAAAGGCCACCAAAGGACCCTGAAGGGTAGGTGCCCTTATGGGGGACTCTCGACTACCAAATTCAAGGACACTTCCCTGAAGCTGAAGGGTCACCTTCCCTTCAAGAAGATGTAAAACAAGAAATCTGAAGGAAGAATCTAGCGATTTGCTAGAATAAAGAAGCTTGAAGGCCATCCAAAGACCGCCCAAAGGGCAAATGCCCTTATAGGGGGCTCTTCCCGACCCAAAGCAAATCATTTCTTAAGGCCTGAAAGGGTAGGTTATTTTTGGGAAAGTGCCAAATAGAAAATTTGAAGAAGGACCAAGGGGTGACGCGCTCAAAGACGTCAAATTCAAGACAGTGAACTAGCCATTGAAAACGTATTGACAGGTGCACGAATGTTAATTTCAAAGCTCATAAAATAGCCATTGATCCTTGTAATCTACAAACTTGAATGCATTCATAGGCTTTAAGGCTAAGACCAATAGAAATTGAGGAAGGAACAGAATAGCAAATTGAATCCAGGACCTGATTCAATTAACCATAAAAGAAGGAATGATGAAGGAAGGATCAGATCACCAGGTAGACATTGAAAGTTGCAAACTTTCAATAGTGTGACTTGTTTCTCTACATTGAGAAAAACAAATGGGTAAATGCCCCCAATTTCTAGCCTATCTTCCTAACAGTTTTCAATGCAACATGATGTGTTACTTTTCTTGAGTCCTTCTTGAAGTGGCTATATAAGAGACTCTCTTGTTATCGTAAAGGATCTCTTTTTTGACAATCAAAATGAAACTCTACCCAAATTGAAAGGCATTACTGAGACTTTGAGCTCAGATTGTTGATCATATTTTGTTATTAGAATAAGAAAGCAAGTGATTTTTTAGACTTTGTGCTGTGATATCTTTGTTGTTGAGGAAACTATTCTTATGTGTTTTTCCTTAATATATCTTTTGATCCTTTAATTTAACACACAATATTACTAAAATTAGTCAGGAAGGTGTCCTGAATAGTCAATTATGGAGAGATTTTGTGCCCCCATAATTGCCTTTCAGTGTGTTTTCTTTTCATTTCTTTGTAAAGGACCTTGGGATGACTTTGTGCCCTCATTGTCATTTGTATCTTACTCTTAAGCAATTCAAGTGGAGACTTTGTGTTGCATCTCGATTTACTAGTTACTACATCCTTTGCTACATTTTGCATTTACTACTAGGAGTATTTTGTGGTTTGCTGAATAGTACTTCTGAAAGAAGAAGAGTGTTGTCTGTCATTTACCTTGAGTTTTTCCTTTGATTTTCACACATCATCTCTAAAGAAAGAGAGATGGATGGTTTCTCCTACCCTTGAGTATTATTTTCCATTTATATATATATATATATATATATATATATATATATATATATATAGGGAACCTCCCTTTGATGACAGGAGAGATCAATCCCCTTCTGATGTGGTAAACCTACACATTTGGATGACTAATCTTCCTACTTTGGCTAATCAGACCTATTTTGTTTATCAGTATGCTGATTGACAAAATATTCAACCAACAATAGTCTCAAATATTTTTTGGAATAATGGTTTTTATCTAAGGAATAACATAAGTAACTAAGATGTTAGGTTATGATTTTTAAATAGTTCACAAGATAGGTAAGGACATATATATATATATATATAGGGAACCTCCCCTTGATGAGAGTAGAGATCAATCCCCTTCTGATGTGGTAAACCTACACATTTGGATGACTAATCTTCCTACTTTGGCTAATCAGACCTATTTTGTTTATCAGTACGCTGATTGACAAAATATTCAACCAATAATAGTCTCAAATATTTTTTGGAATAATGGTTTTTATCTAAGGAATAACATAAGTAACTAAGATGTTAGGTTATGATTTTTAAATAGTTCACAAGATAGGTAAGGACAATGTAGTGGCAGATGTGTTATCTAAAAAGGATGAATCTGTTGAGGCATTGCTATGTGTTATGACCATTATGTAGGTAGATTGGCTAGAGGAAGCACAATCAAAATGGGACAATGATAGTGTTACCCATGATTTGATTCAGAATTTTCAACAAGGTTTGGGTGGATTTTAAAAAATCACATGGATGGGTAATTCATTATGGTAAAAGCTAGATTATACTGATGTAAGAAGTCTCTTCTTAAACAAAAAATACTTCAGGAACTTCATGCAACTCCATTTGGTGTTCATTCAATATTTTTGAAAACCTATCATAGAATCAAGTAGGATTTTTTTTTGGGAAGGAATCAAGAGAGATGTCCAAAAATATGTGGTAGAATGTATGATCTATCAATAAAATAAAGGAGAAACCAAAAAAACCCCAAGTCTTTTGTAGCCTTTATCCATCTCTAGTCAATGTTGGGAAGAAGTGTCTATGTATTTCATTATACGGTTGCAAAGATCTGATGGTCAAAATGTTATCATGGCTATTATACCTAAACAAAAAATACTTTAGGAACTTCATGTAACTCCAATTGGGGTTCATTCAAGATTTTTGAAAACCTATCATAGAATCAAGTAGGATTTTTTTTGGGAAGGACTCAAGAGGGATGTCCAAAAATATGTGGTAGAATGTATGATATACAACAAAATAAAGGAAAAACCATAAAAAATCCAAGTATTTTGTATCCTTTATCCAACTCTAGCCAATGTTGGGAAGAAGTGTCTATGTATTTCATTATAGGGTTGCCAAGATCTGATGGTCAAAATGTTATCATGGCTGTGGTAGATCATCTTAGTAAGTATGCTCATTTTTGTTATTTATCATATAAATTTATTATTAGTATAGTGGCTTTTGATTTTCTCAATATAGTTCAAAAATTGCATAGTACCCCCAAGATCATTGTTAGTGATATAGATTCCATTTTCACTAGTAATTTTTGGACTGAGTTATTTGCATGTTTGGGCACCCAATTGGCTCATAGTTCATCATATCATCCTCAATTAGATAGACAAATTGAGGTAGTCAAAAATTTTTTGGAAGGATATATTGATTATTTTGTTTCTAATAAATAGGATAAATGGGTTCATTAGTTTCCATTTGCTGAATGGTGGTATAATACTTCTACTCATAGTTCTTCCAAATTGTCTCTTTTTTGGCACTATATGGATACCACCCTCCATCCATCACTTCAACTTTGAAGGTCCATCCTAAGGGTCATACACTTGAATAACATATTCACTAGTAATAGGAGGTCCTTATAAGTTGGTGTGAAAATTTAGCCATGGCCCCGAATCACATGAAGCAACAGGCAGATCAACACATGAGTGAAAGGCATTTTGATATTGATTATTGGGTCTTTGTTTGATTATATCCACATAAATATATGTCCTTAAAGCAATAGAAAAAGGATAATAAACTATCCCCTAAGTATTATGGCCCTTATCAAATCTTGTATAAAATTGGTAGTGTGGCCTACAAGGTAGAGTTTCCTTCCTCTACTTGCATACATCTAGTATTTCATGTATCATTCCTAAATAAAGTCATTGGACACAGAGTTACTACTCAAACTAAGTTACCAAAATTATATGAGGAAGGAATATTTATACTTGATCTTCAGGTGATCCTTCAAATGTGAACTAAGTAGCTACAGTCTAGAGCAATTAAGGAGTACCTGATCAAATAAAAGAATCTACTTTGTGAAGATGCCACTTAGGAGGATGAATCATTTGTCCAACAACATCAAAAGTTGACTCAATGTTGAGGATAACATTGTTTTGAAGGGGAGGGGAATGCTACATCCTTAACCATTGGAATGTCTAGGGATATGTGTGGCTGACTTGTGGCTTACATACCTTTTTTATATTCTTGTTACATTTCTCTATGTTTTTAGTTAAATTAGCCTATGGAATAACCATGGCTAAGTAGACTATATATGAGGTAGTGGTTAGTATTTGATCATCATGTTAAGTATTATTCTCTTAGTGCATTAATATGGAGGTTTCCCCCTTGAAGTATCTTTGTTATATTATCTAGTATTCTATTCTACTATTAATTATTACTGTGTGATCTCTCATTTTTACTTATTTTGAGTGATATATAATCATTCTATGTGAAAATCTAAGTAATTTCATTATAAAATAGTGCTAGCTACTGCATAGGGACATATTACAACATTATAGGGGTATGTGGCCACATTAAAAGGCTATATTGTGACATTACAAGGTTAAGTTTCCACCATTATAGGTGAGAAGGATTAGGGTAGGACCTCACTAGGCTTGGTGACCCAGGAGAGGGTCATCATAAGATAGTGGGGAGGAGTAATGACAACACTAGTAGGACCACCATCATCCTTATGGTATGGTACTTGGCCGTAGTAAAGGAGTTGAAGTATTATAAGGCCATAGTTCTGACAATGTGTCTTGATCAGCCCTAATGGGGTGAGTATAGGGACAACTTAGTAGGTGGGGAAATTGTGGTGACTCCAAGTCAGTGGAAACTTTAGTGGGTGGATAGGTAGGCATC
Source organism: Torreya grandis (assembly GCA_037957365.1). NCBI lineage: Eukaryota > Viridiplantae > Streptophyta > Pinopsida > Cupressales > Taxaceae > Torreya > Torreya grandis. The sequence goes on along the minus strand of JARHVA010000119.1, from coordinate 7,313,107 downwards.
CCAAGAGGACCAAAACCAAATGGTATTGGTAGTGTAAGAGAGAATAATGGTAGTGTCACCCCAAGGGCATGATGTGATGTGCTATGATGTATAGATATAGATGTACATGATTTTAATACCAGCTTGCATGCCGATGTAGTGAGATGTACATGTTTTAAGATATATATATATATATATATATATATATATATATATGTATATATATATATATATATATATGTATATATATATATATATATACACATTACTACATGTATGATTTACTTTGATGACATGATGTATATGATGATGTCATGTTAATTCATAGAAGTGATTTATGTTTCATTATTTATGGTTTAAATTTTTTGATGTTTTATGGTTTATGAGATGTGGACTTAGTAGCTTAGGCATGTGATGGTTATGGATGGTACTTATGGTGAGTGGTTGTATGTGATCATGATGATGTTTTATTTTATTCATGGATATGATGTTTATGATTATAAATGGCTTGATTATGGTTATTGATGTGGTTTATCATATGATTTTATTTATGAGTAGGGATAGGATGATACTTATGGTTATAGCTATATGATGTGGTGTATTTCAATGATTATGGATGTGATGTTTTAAATATGGTTATGATGTTATGATGTATAGTGATTTTGATGTTTATGGTTTATGATCATGGATATGTGATGTGTTAAATATGGTTATGATGTTAATGAAATCACATAAAGTAAGTCCACATGAATAAAATAGATGTGGGAAAAGAGATACGAATCATGAGACATATGTATACATGAACCAATGATGAGAGGATAAATAAAAAGAATGATGATTTTTAATTGATAAAGACAAAACCAAAAAATTTAGATTGGTTTAGGGAACATGAGCCTCTCAAATGCTTTACATTAGCATGATTTGGTTGATACAAAGGTGTCTTAATCACATTTTGTTAAGTAAGCTCATAATCCCTTGATTTGTATATGGTATAAAGGGGAGATATGTGATATGTAGTGTGAAGGGTAAATGGGTGATAGGTAAGGTAACCTTATGTGGGTTATTTTTTCCCTTCTATAGGTGACCTAATAAATATATTAGATAAGTTCATGTCTTAATTCCATGTGTAGACTAATCAATGCAGGAAGTTTACTAATACTATATATGAAAGTTTATTGTAGCTTTCTTTGGATAGCTTGTTCTAATTTTGATATAGGGTCTTTTATTATTGCTATTGTTTTGATAATTTTTGAATTTGATCAATGCGAGAAGCTTAAAATTATTTCTTTGATAAACTTGAATTAGACATATTTCAAGGGAGTAGTCTAAGTTTGGGTTTGTTTATTTGATATCTATTCTTCAAGGGAGCAATCTATATTTTTAAGAAATATTTAGATTTTGGGCAGCTATCCTTTAAGGGAGTAGTCTACATTATAGAAACATATGACCCAAGTGATATTTTAGTATCCCAAATTATTTTAATTCTAGGTTTAGACATGGACTAGTCTATGCAGGCTTATAGGTAAGGTGTAGAGCCTAAAAGCTTCCCCAAGGAGTGCATTTGATAGTTGCAGGTTTACACAGTCACTAGTGTCGGTCAGGAGTGATCGACATCAATTAGGTGCAGTTCAGGAGATGCCAGCATCGGCAAAGGATCGGCTGATGTCGATCACAGGCAAGCAGGCAGGAACCGAGATCAGTTACCGGTGCATCCAGAGAGCTATTTCTAAGGATAGAACTAAGTGTTTACATGATGAGATTAAGTCATAGTCTTAAGTCCTTGTCTCTATTATTAGTAAGACTATTTTTAGAGCCCTATTTCAAGAGGCATAACTATTGGTTGTAAATGCATGCTCAAGTTTCCTAATTCTATATTAGGATAGATCTTCTTAGCTTATTATAATGTAAAATGTTGAAGAACAGTACAGAATTGAATCATTCCAGGTTATTGGAGTTGATTGTACTTGAGAGAGAGAGCTCTTAAGGGATAGAGATCTAGAGAGAGATCTGTACATCTGTGAGAGGTGTGGAAGAAAGAAGTTTATTCAATTGTATTCCTTCTGTAAAGAGTTTAATACAAGTTTTTAGGGTGGTTTCTTGTATCTCTTGTTCTTTGCTATTTATGATTCTAGTTACTTATCATTCTAATTTAATTATGCATTTATTGCTTTCATGTGTAATCAAATTATTGGTTGATCCCCAACAAGTGGTATCAGAGCTCAGGTTCACTAATAGGTGGTTTAGATCTGTGTAGTGTGTATTGATTATAGGTTACTCACAGGGGTTTCTGCAGGGATTTTTATTTGAGTGGGAGAAGCGATGGCAGAAGAAAGTAAACTGAGAATGGAGAAGTTCAATGGCAAAATTATCAACATTGGAGAATGCAGATAGAGGATTATCTGTATCAGAAAGATCTATACTTACCGTTAGGTGGGATTGCAAAGAAGCCCATAGACATGGATGATGAAGAATGGGAAGTTCTTGATAGAAAGGCTCTGCGGTCTATTAGATTGAGTCTAGCATCTACTGTGATATCTAATTTATCATAGGCAAAGTCTACGATAGAGTTAATTAATACTTTAGCAAATTTGTATGAAAAACCCTCAGCTTCTAATAAGGTATATCTTATGAAGCAATTATTTAATTTGCATATGCAGGAAGGTGGATCTGTATCTAATCACCTAAATGATTTCCATGGAATTCTAAATCAATTAAGTTCAGTCAAAATTGTGTTTGATGATGAAATTAAAGCTCTTTTAATATTATGTTCTTTGCCTAAAAGCTGGCATAGCTTAGTAATGGCAGTTAGTAATATTGTATCTGCTTTAAATATTTTAAAAGTAGAGGATGTTGTTAGTGTTATCTTGAATGAGGAAATTTGTAGGAAAAGCACAGAGGAAACATCAAGGAATGCTCTAAGTTTTGAGAGTAGGGGAAGGCAGAAAGAGAAGAGCAAGAGGAGATCAAGATCTAAGTCTAAGGTGAGAGGTAGATCCAAATCTAGAAATGGCAGGAAGCCACAATGATGGAATTGTGAAAAGATGGGGCACATAAGCAGAGATTGCTGGTCAAAGCCTAAGGAAGACAATCAGCACGAAGGAAAAGAAGAAGCAAAGGTTGTAGGTATTGCACAAGATGCTTTAATATTCTCTTTTCATAATAATATAGAAACTTGGGTTTTAGATTCTGGTGCATCTTTTCATGCTACCCCCAATAGAGAATATTTTTGTGACTATGTCCATGGAGATTTTGGAATAGTGTATTTAGGGGATGATGAGCCTTGTAAATTATTGGCAAAGGTAAAGTGTAGTTGAAAATGAAGAATGGCAACACATGGGTATTGAGAGATGTTATGCATGTTCCTAGCTTGAAGAGAAATTTGATTTCTGCAAGAAAGTTAGGGGATGAGGGTTGTACAGTAACTCTCACAGCTGAATCTTGAAAGGTGACCAAGGGTGCACTTGTAATGGCTAGAGGTAAGAGAGTAGGTACTCTCTATTTATGTAATTGTGTTACTAACAATTCTCCTTCTGTATTATCTACTTTAGATGTGGATGCAAAATTGTGACACTCAAGGCTTGGCCACATGAGTGAGAAGGGAATGCCTATTCTTAAGTCTAAAGGTAAGCTTTCAGATTTGAAAAGCATAGATCTAGATTTTTGTGAGCACTGTGTTTTTGGGAAATAGAAGAGAGTGAGTTTTCTCAAGACTAGGTCAACAAAGAAGAAGCATAAGTTGCAGCTTGTTCACACAGACATGTGGGGACCAGCTCAGGTTGCTTCTATTGGAGGATCACAGTACTATGTTTCGTTCATAGATGATGTTACAAGAAAGGTATGGATCTATTGTATTAAGAAGAAATTTGATGTATTTGAGACTTTTAAGATTTGAAAAGCTATGGTTGAGAATGAAACAGGTAGAAGATTGAAGTACCTGAGATCTGACAATGGTGGTGAGTTCTGCAGCTATAAGTTTAACTGGTATTGTTATATGCATGGAATCCATAGGCAAAGGATGGTTCCAAGGACACCTCAATAGAATGGATTTGCTAAAAGGATGAATAGGACAATTATGGAGCATGCAAGATGTATGAGATTACATGCCGATTTGCCCTTAGAGTTTTGGGCAGAAGCTGTTGACACTACAGTGTACCTGATTAACAGAGGACCCTCTACAGCTTTGGATGGTGGAATTTTAGAAGAGGCATGGATAGGTAAAAAGGTAGATCTCTCATTCCTCAAAGTTTTTGGTTGTGAAGCCTTTGTGCACATTGATAAGGAAAATAGAAAGAAGCTGGATGCTAAGTCTATGAGGTGCACATTTATTGGCTATGGCTCTGATGATTTTGGTTTTAGATTTTGGAATCTAGGAACCAACAAGATAATTAGGAGCCGTGATGTTGTTTTCAATGAAAAAGTAATGTATAGTGATCAGCTGAAGAAGCTAAATCAATCTGGGCAGAGTAATGGAGAATTGGATGAGGTGATAGTCCAAAATGAGCTCACAAGAAAAAGAAATAATCACTTGCAGGAAAACATAGAGACCGACATCGGTAAGGTAGGAATCGACATCAGCAGAATAGAAATTGATGTCAGTCATATAGAGACCGATGTTGATAGGACAAAAACTGATGTTGGTTAGGTAGAACCGATGTTGGCCAGTTACAGGCCTGGAAGTGACTGAGGTCGGTCACTATTAGAGAATTTGGGTGGACAGCGTGTTATGGATGAGTCTCAGACGCCCATCAGGAGGTCAGAAAGGGTAAGTAAGCCTCCAATTCAATATTCTCCTTCATTATTCTATTTATTACTAATTGATGGTGGAGAACCAGAGAGTTTTGAAGAAGCATTACAGGTGGAGTCCAAGAATCAATGGGAGCGTGGCATGGTTGAGGAAATGGAGTCCTTGAGAGAGAACCAAACATGGGATTTGGTTGAGCTACCAGCTGGTAAGAAGACACTAAAGAACAGATGGACCTACAGATTAAAAGAAGGTGAGAATGGTAAGATGAGATATAAGGCCAGATTGGTAGTGAAAGGATTTGCACAAAAACCAGGTATTGATTTTGGTGAGATTTTTTCTCTTGTTGTTAAAATGACTTCTATACGGACTATACTGTCTTTAGTTGTTATTGAGGATTTGCATCTTGAGCAGCTTGATGTTAAGACAAAATTTCTTCATGGAGATTTGGATGAAGAAATATATATGGAATAGCCGAAAGGATTTGAGGTCAAGGGTAAGGAGAAGCTAGTGTGCAGATTAAAGAAAAGCTTGTATGGCCTCAAGCAAGCTCCTAGACAGTGGTATTTGAGATTTGATAGGTTTATGACTGGGCATGGTTATAGTAGGTGTCAATCTGACCATTGTGTGTATTTTAAGAGATTGAATAATGGTAGATATATTATTTTGTTGTTGTATGTAGATGATATGCTGGTTGCAGGATCACGCGTGCAAGATATCTCTGAGCTTAAGGTGAAATTAGCTCAAACATTTGCCATGAAGGATTTGGGAGTAGCAAAGAAAATCCTTAGCATGAGCATTAAGAGAGATAGGAAAAATCACAGGTTGATTTTGTCTCAAGAGGATTATGTGAACAAGGTGTTGAAACGGTTCAATATGCAAGATGTAAAACCAGTAAGCACACCATTGGCTGGACATTTTAAGTTGAGTAAAGAACAATGTCCTAATTCACATGATGAGATAGAGTACATGAGTAGAGTTCCATATTCTTCCACAGTAGGGAGTTTAATGTATGCAATGGTGTGTACTAGACCGGATATTGCCCAAGCAGTGGGAGTTGTAAGTAAGTATATGGCCAATCCAGGAAAGGAACATTGGAAAGCAGCTCAGTGGATCCTTAGATATCTGAGAGGAACCAACAGTAAGCATTTTTGCTATGGAGGTTTAGATACTTCTCTACATGGTTATGTAGATTTAGATATGGCAGGTGATTTGGATGGCAGGAGAAGCACCACAGGATATGTTTTCACTATTGGTGGAATGGTGGTTAGCTGGATATCAAAGTTGCAAAAAGTTATTGCCTTGTCAACTACAGAAGCAGAGTATATTGCAGTCACAGAGGATAACAAAGAGATGATATGGATGACATGGTTCATGAAAGAGTTAGGAAAGGAGCAAGAGAGTTGCAAATTGTATAGTGACAGTTAGAGTGCAATTCATTTGGCTAAGAATTCGGCCTTTCACTCAAGAACCAAGCACATATAGCTAAGGTACCACTTCATATGACAGGTATTGGAAGATGGTGAGTTGAAGCTGGAGAAGATCCATACAGATAGGAATCTTGCTGATATGTTAACCAAGCTAGTTACAAAAGAGAACTTCTATTGGTCTTCATGATTGAGTTGAAGATGGAGGAGCTAGAAGATGTTGCTGTACAGGTACTGGTGCATCTATTTATCTCCAAGTGGGAGATTGTTAAGATGTGGAGCCTAAAAGATTCACCAAGGAATGCATTTGATAGTTACAGGTTTACACAGTCACCGGCATCGGTCAAGAGCGACCGACGTCGATCAGGTGTAGTTCAAGAGATGCCAGTGTTGGTAGAGGATCGGCTGACATCGGTCACAGGCAAGTAGGCAGGAACCGATGTCGATTACCTATGCATCCAGAGAGCTATTTCTGAGGACAGAACCGAGTGTTTACATGATGAGATTAAGTCATAGTCTTAAGTCTACATCTCTATTATTAGTAAGACTTTTTTTAGAGCCCTTGTTCAAGAGGCATAATTGTTGGTTGTAAATGCATGCTCAAGTTTCCTAATTCTATATTAGGATAGATCTTCTTAGCTTATTGTAATGTAGAATGTTGAAGAACAGTACAGAATTGAATCATTCTAGGTTGTTGGAGTTGATTGTACTTGAGAGAGAGAGCTCTTGAGGGATAGAGATCTAGAGAGAGATCTGTACATCTGTGAGAGGTGTGGAAGAAAGAAGTTTATTCAATTGTATTCCTTCTGTAAAGATTTTAATACAAGTTTTCAGGGTGGTTTCTTGTATCTCTTGTTCTTTGCTATTTATCATTCTAATTACTTATCATTCTGATTTAATTCCACGTTTATTGCTTTCATAAGTGTAATCAAATTGTTGGTTGATCCCCAATAGATCAATGTGAGAAGCTTAAAATTATTTCTTTGATAAACTTGAATTAGACATATTTCAAGGGAGTAGTCTAAGTTTGGGTTTGTTTATTTGATAGCTATTCTTCAAGGGAGCAATCTATATTTTAAAGAAATATTTAGATTTTGGGCAGCTATCCTTCAAGGGAGTAGTCTACATTATAGAAACATATGACCCAAGTGATATTTTAGTATCCCAAATTATTTTAATTCTAGGTTTAGACATGGACTAGTCTATGTAGGCTTATAGGTTTCCCTATATGAGGGAAAGACTTTAGCACAAAAGGTTAATGATAGGTGAAAGGGGATGGTTTTTAGAGATAATGCCATTGGGATTTAGTTTGATTAGAGATGAAAAGTATCTAGGAAAATCATGCTATGGGTAGAGTTATGGTACCCATATTTAGAATAGGCTATGACTATAACAATTAATATCATGGTTATATGTTGTAATTGGTTATCCTCAAACGGATAGTGATAGGTAAGTGAAGGTGAAAATATCATAAATCAAGGGATGATATTAAAGTAGATAAGAAGATAAACTTGATCCTTGTCTAAAAAAAGAAATGATGCATATGTGAAGCATTGATAGGCTCATGTTTTGATTTGTCTTCGAGAGAGGATAAACAATAAGCTCCTAATCCATGCTTGTGGGTTATGATGGAGGGTCTAAGCCAATTGAAATCAATTTTGCCTCTTTTTCTTTTCTCTATATTGGTTACATATTGGTTTACCTTTAGGATGAGGTCTTCAATATTAAATTCTCGTTATTTTAGGTGCTTGTTATAAGCATGCTTGATTTTCTCTTGGTAGATACAAAGATGGTTAAATGCAGCTAGGTGATGCTTGCCAAGTAGGTAAAGTTGTGCTAGACATTCTTTATGATAGTCAGTCTTAGAAATGATGTCCTACAAAGATATGTGAAGATAAAGAATCTAGACTTTGAGAGGCAAAACTGCCTCTACTCTAAAGACTAGAGAGAAAGAGGTAGTAACTATAGAGGTTTGAATGCTAGTGTGATAGGCCCATAAAGCATAAGGGATGTGCAAGTACCAATTCTAACCTAAAACACTAACTACTTTGGTTAACATTTTATTGAGGGTTTTGTTAGAGGCTTCTGCTTGTCCATTTGCTTGTGGATGGTAAGGTGAGGAAAAGCTTAACTTGATGCTAAATGCATCACAAATACCTTTGACTTACTTGTTTTTAAAATATTTACCATTATCAATGATGATCTTATGGGGAACACAAAAATGGTAGATGATATGATGATTGATGAATTTGACAACATTGTTGACTTTGGTCAAGATGAGAGGAATAGCCTCCACCCATTTGGTGAAATACATGATGGTAGTGATGATGGATTGATGCCACTATGAAGAATGAAGATTTATTTCCCCAGTGAGATTGAGTCCCCATTGTGAGAAGGGACAAAATTATTTGGATACTTGAAGGCCATGGGTCAACTCATGATGTAAATTGGCATGTTTTTGACATTTAACACACTTCTTCACATACTCACAATAGTCTTAGTTGAGGGTGAGACAATAATAACAGATGCTAAGGATACAATTAGAAATAGCTAAACCACTAAAGTGTCCCCCATAAATTCCATCAAGCATGTCTTTGATAGCATGGGAAGCTTCATAAATATGTAGGCAATGGACAAGGAGGACATCAAAATGACATTTTTAAAGGATTCCTGCTAGTATGGTATAACAAGAGGTAATATGAATAAAATCTCTTCACTTATTCTTAGAGAGGTTGGGAGGAATAATGTTGAGGTTAAGGTATTTGAAGGTTTGTTCATACCAAATGTCTGATGGAGATTGTTCTACACTAAAATTGGTAAGAAGGTCATTATGGATATAAGAAGGTATGAGAAAATGATGAATGTTGATAAAGAGTTTAGAATGAGAAGGTTGAGATGGGATTTGGGAAGTAAGGGAAGCCATTGTATTTGTGAACTTGTTGGTAGATCCTAGAACAAAATAGATAAGGTAATGGTCAAATAATGCTAAGAGTACGTCTACTAATTATTTTTAAACTTTCAAGACATCATTATTAGATTCGTAGGATCCATTGACATAGTTGACCAAAAGCTAGGAATCACCAAAGATACTGATCATTTTGACTCCCAAGGTTAGAGTAGTTTGTAGACCTATTACTAGGGATTCATACTTAGCCACATTGTTGGTGCACTCAAAATAAAGATTTAAGGAAATGGGAAGAGGTTCACCACCAAGGGGAATGATAATAACTCTAACACCCCCACCACATTGGCATTTTGAGTCATCAAATAATATGGTCATTTGGTAGGTGGGGTCCTCTTAAGAAAGAGTCACAATATACCTATCCAAAAATGCAAGATGAAGTATTATATTAACTATTAGAGGATCTTCAAGCAATTGATTGGTAATTAATTTCCTTTTAATCAAATTCTACTAGAGGAACTTAAGCTCAAACTCATCTAGGAGTGTGAGCCACTTAGCCATACACTAGTTTTGGTATGGTTTAGAGTGAATGTAATTGAGTGGGTCAGTATTAGTGATGATGAAAGTTTTGTGATTGAGGAGGTAATGATGAATTTTGGAAGCCAAAAATAATAAGGTGTGGAAATTTTTTTTATAATGGGAGTACTGTGTCTAATACTCTATAAGCACTTGACTTATATAGTAGATAACTTGTTCATTGTTTTGTTCATCATGATGAGCAAGCATTAGCCCTAAGGAATGGTCAGTGGTATAAATATAAAGGTAGAAGGGTTTTTATTATTTAGGTGGGATAAGAATGGGTGTAAAAATAAGGTACTATTTAAGTGAATCAAATGCTTGTTAGTAGTCCTTAGTCCACTTAAAAGATGTATCTTTCTTGAGAAGATGGTGAAAGGGTTGACATCTATCCAATAACTAAGAGATGAAGTGATGGATGGATTGGATCTTCCCTTAAAATTTATGGAGTTAATTAGGGTGGGTTAGAGGTGACATCTCCAAAATTTCTCTAACTTTGGTAGGGTCTACCTTGATTCCTTGAATAGAGACAATAAAGCTGAGAGGCTTTCCAACTAAGACCCAAAAAACACATTTCTTGGGGTTAAGTCTGACATTGAAATGGATTAGGTGCTTGAAGATAATTTTGAGAATGTCTAGATGATCGTTGTTATATTTATATTTCCCAAGGAGATAATCTGAATATTCCTCTATGATTTTATGGATGAGATCATGGAAAATGTAGGCCATCACACACTGGTAAGTTACTCCAATATTTTTTAAACCAAATGGTATGACCTTGTAGGGGTGATGAAGGAAGTTTTATGATGATCTTTAGGGGTAATCAAGATTTTATTATATATCAAGAAATCATCTATGATAGATAACATCTTGTAGCCAACTGTAAGATCAATAAGTTGGTCAATGCTAGGTAAAGGAAAGTCATCCTTTGGACAAGCAAAATTAAGGTCACAAAAGTTAATACAAAGGTAATGTCCCCCTATAGACTTTGTGATGGGAGTGATATTAGAATCACATTGGGGATAGTCAATGGGTTGGATGAAATTGATAGATAAAAGATATTGAAGCTCTTCTTTGACTAGAAAGGTGATACGAGGGTACATCCTACAAAGATTTTATCAAACAAGTTTAGCATCAGGATGGGTGATGATGTTGTGGAGGGATATGGAAGGGTTGATTCTTGTAATATCTTAATAGGACCAAGAAAATTATATGCTTTGGTTATGGAGGAAGGAAGGGTGATCCTATTACTTTGAAGAGTATAAGGATTGATCGATCTTTATAATGTGGGGATTATCTTGAGTGCCCAAGTTGACATCGATATTAGATTAATTCGACATGGTTTGGTTCTTAGGAGGAAAGGATTTGTGGATATAATAATCCCCTACACTGAGGTAGGTGAGAATAAATCATCATCTTGATGTTGGATGGTTTTGATGGCAGGAGAATTATTTTATACCATTTCAGGATGAATGAGAAGGGTTTTAGTTCAGTCATATTTTTGATAGGTTAAGGGGCTTAAAAAAACATTATTGACTAAAAAAATTTAGGAGGAATGATTTAAAAATCCTCAAAATTTTAAGGAGATTGGGTTGGTGAGGATGGGATGTTTTCCTTAATAGTGGCAATAGGTTTTGGTGAATCGGTTGGTTCTTCTGGTGGTATGAACCCAAGGCCAAATAGCTCATGAGGTTTCTATGTTTTGATGGAAGGTAACTTATGAGGCCCATGTAAATAATGGCCTAGAAAAAATCCCTTCTAAACACACCTATGAAGGTATAATTTGGAAAATGTTGGTTTGTAGAGATAAGAGAAGTCAGAGGTAAATGGGCAAGTGAAAGAGGTAGTGGTGGAAGCAATAAGTAGATGATCAAGTCCCCCATAGAGTAAGTTGGTTTGATGGTTGAGTGGCCTAAAAGGAATGATGGTTTTGATATTGGGGTCATAATTAGGATCATGGTCAAGGTTTCCATACTCTTAAGGAGTAGGGAAATCATCCAAGGCTAAAAGATGATATTCCCCCAATGAGAGACATTAGAACATGGGTTCTAAGGGGTCCTCTATGAAGATCTGAGAAGAAGGGATAGAGGAACTAGTTGAAGCTTCATAGAATATAGGGGTGGAGTCATTATTGATTTGTGGTGAGGTGGATAAGGGAGGACTAATAATGTTATTGGGTTGATATGTCATGTTGCAAGATGTGAAAGGACTAAGGTTAGCTTTTATGGTAATGACTTGACCCTCATGTTTGAACTTGACACATTGATGCAAGGTGGATGGCACACAATTCATGGTACATATCCAAGGGATTCTAAGTAAGATTTTGTATTGGATATTACCTTCTATAATGTAAAATATCTTTGAAATTATGTGAGCTCCCAAAAAAATGTATAGGATGACTGTCCCTAAGGTAGTGGCCATAGTATCATTGAATGAGTAGAGGATCATTGTAGTTTTTGGCATGATATTATTAGGTAGTTATATTTGGTCATAAGCATGAGAGGAGATAATGTTAATACTATCTCCTCCATCAAATATCAGCATTTTGATGTAGGTTTTATTGATGTATGTAGTAATGAAGTGGGGAGGATCAAGATCTTCAGAATGAATAGAAGGTATTTTTGAATCCTAGAATGTGACAAAGTAAAAAGTAAATGGGATTTGATAAAGAATACAAGATTTTGAGGGTCTTATAGTTGAACCTATATTTATTATAGGGCCTCTATTAGTTCTTGGTGATGATGGGGTGAGGTGTTTATTAGTTTGTAAAAGCTCATATTCACTGATGTCTAGTGAAGTTGTTTAAGAATTACTCACTATATAGATTTAGAAGGGTTAGAGGGAGAGGCACCCAAAATGGATATTTTGGGTTTTGGTAAAGGTGAGGGTTCTTGGTTTTGGTTTTAATGTTGAGGAGTGGAAGGGTATTTCCATGGTATGGACACTTTGGCTTTCCCTTATCCTTTTGTTGGGCTCAATATTAGATAACCATATGGATAGTAAAGATGAGGGGAAGTGTTGGGATAGATGGCTACTTTAGTTCCTCCTCACTCTAAAATGAGATTAGGGGAATAGGTAAGTGTTGGATGGGTTAATTTAGTTGTTATGTTGGTAAGGGGATCAATAGAGGTTCATCTGATAATAGATTATCCTCATCCCATAAGTTATGGATAAGTACTTAAAGATCTTTATAGTTTTCCATGTCGTGTAGGTGTCTTATGGTATGATTATATTAGACTATCATTTAACCATGATGGTTTAGTACTTGAAGGTTTGAAGGCTTTGATATTTGGTAGTCTTAAGGAAGAAGTTTGTAATGACCTTTATAAAATGGTCGAATAAGATTTGATCAAAGGTGTTGAGGGAGTTAGGGTTTTGGTTTTAGGAGTGGGAACCTTATTAGAAATAGGCTTCACCATGGAAGTTGTAGGTAGTGGAATTTTTTTTATAGATGGTTTTGGTTGGGATTGTTTGGTATTGGTTAGTTTTGAGGTGGAAGGTTTAGAGGTGGATGATGAAGGTTTAGAGATAGGTGGGAAGGTAGAGGTAGATAGGTTAGTTAAGAATGATGGGGAGTTTGATGATTTGGTGGGGGTAGGTAAAGGTAGAATGAAAGGATAAGGTTTAGTTTAGGTAGTTTTGGGAGGGTTCACCTTCTTGGTAGAAGAATGTTTTATTGGGATGGTGGAAGGATGGGGTCCTAAGATAAAATGTAAGTGAGATGGGGGTGGTATGGCTCTGCTTTGAGGTGGGATTTTAGGTGGTTACACCTTATTATTTGGTTTGGTTTGGGTTTTCTTTGGTGGACTAGATGGGGTTAAGTCTTACTTCAAATATGGGTGAGTAAAGCTAAGAGTAGGAAGTATTCCTAAATTCTTGATAGGTTTGGTTAGAGAAGTGTAAGGTGATTTGAAAATTTTGTATGGAGGTGGGTTAGATGATTACCCTATGGTTTTTGAGGGAAAAGTGTTTGATAAAGGTATTAAGGTGATGATAGGTTTGATGGTGGATGTAAGTGAGGTTGAAGGTTCATGTTTGTTTTGATAGGGGAGCCCAAGATGATGCCAAAAGGTGGCTCTATCTATATTGGGATGAGAGGAGAATTATAGTCTTTATACCATTATAAATAAGGGTTTGTAAATGGGTTTGATCCCTTGGTCATTGGTTTCAAAGTTTAAGTCCATAAGTTGAGGTGTGGGAATGGTTTCTTCACCTTTGTCCTTGATGGAAGGTTGTAAGATTTGAAAATATGTTTCCTTCATAGAAGGAGTAGACAAGGTGATCTATTCTTTTGGGATGGTTTTTGAAGAGAGGGTGGGTGGTTCTAAGATAGGGGAGGAAGATGTGATGGCTTCAAGATAAGGAATGAAGATGGTTGTTTCCTTTCTTTAGGTGTCTGAAGGAATGGTGGGTAATTCCACCACTTCAATAAGTGGAGTGGGAGAGAAGGTAGTTGAAGCAATGGTTGCCTCATTGGGTATTTCTATCAAAGGAGAGGTTGGTAAGTCCATGGTCTCATTAAGTAAAGAAAGAGGGGTGGTTCTTTCCTTTGTTTGGGTGTCAAAAGGAATAGTGGAAATTTCCACCACTTAAATAAGTGGAGTGTGGGAAGAGGTACTTGAGTTAATGGTTTCCTCCTTTAGTATTTATAGAAAAGGAGATGTGGATAACTCCATGGTCTCATCAGGTGAAGAAAGAGGCATGCTTGTTTCCTTTATTTGGGTGTCTAAAGGAATAGTGGGTAATTCCACCACTCCAATAAGTGGAGTGGGGTAAGAGGTAGTTGAGGTAATGGTTGCTTCCTTTAGTATTTATATCAAAGGAGATGTGGATAAGTCCATGGTCTCATCAAGTAAAGAAAGAGGGGTAGTTTCTTCCTTCGTTTGGGTGTTCAAAAGAATGGTGGGTAATTCCACCACTTCAATAAGTGGTGTGGGGGAAAAGGTAGTTGAGGTAATGGTTTCCTTAATGATAGGTTCATTGAGAATGACATTGACCATATGGACCTCATAAGCATAAGATAATTCTAGTTTATTATTATCATAATGGTAAAAGAGGCATGATTAGGGAAAGGTTTATGAAATATGTCAAGGGACCAATTCAAGGGTGCATTGGGATTATCAAATATAAGTTATCCCTTATCAATAAAGTTTTGGAAAATATTTTTGAAGGTGTTACAATACTAACATCATGTCCAATGGCATGGTGGAAAGCACATAGTTTATTCTCATTATACAAACTAGGTGTATGATGAGAAACATTAAATTATTGGGGAGGTTTTATGGGAAGAAGTTGTATGATGTTGGATTTGAGTAATTTATCCAAAATTGAAGAATAATACTCCCCTATCAAAGTGTATTATTTTGGGGTAGCTTGGGTTTGATTTTGGGTTTGTTGATTGGAAGAGTTGAAGGAGTTAGTTTGGTTAGGTTGGTTGATAGCTGGTAATGGAGTGGTTTTAAGGACAACCAAGTTTGCAGATGCCTTTGGTTTGGTCTTGGGATGGTTAGATTGATTGATGATTTTGGATGAGGAAGGATCATTGGATTTAAATCTATAAATTTTATTTCTCAATTTTGATTTGCCCTCATCAATGGCTCTAATTTCTAATTTGTGTGACATGTTGAAAACCTCATCAAAGGTTCTAAAAGTTAGAACTTGAAGAGTAGGGGAAATATGTTTGGCACCACCCTGAGATAAAATTTCACTCAACTTAGGTTGGGGTAAAGATAAAGAGATATGGTTGATAATACCTCTCCATCTAGCTACAAAATTGATAATTAATTTATCATAAAATTGCATAATAGAGTAGAGGTCGGTGATAGAGACCTTCTTAGATATATTGACTGAGAAGTGATCTAAAAATATTTGGTCAAGTTGGGAAAAGGAAAAGATGGAGTGCTTAGTGAAAGCACTATACCAATGTAATGTTGGTCTAGATAAAGACATTGGAAAATTATTAAGGAGAAGAACATCATCATATGAAATCAAATATAAAGAATAGTGAAATGATCTTAAGTGTTGTTAGGGGTCCTCCTTGCTTTGGAACTTGGAAAACTTGGGTAATTTCTATTGAGGAGGATAAGGTTGAATATGAATGGATGGGTGAATAAGTTTAGGGTAGATTTGATCATAGGATAAGGTTATGAGCCCTAGAGATAGATGACTCTAGGTTGGTCATTTTATCCACTAACATTTTGACCAAATATGTTTAAGGTTGGGAAGATCCATAATTGGGTGGTAAGTTTTGTTGAGGTTAGGTAGAATCAATATATGGACAAGTGCTATAAGGTTGAGAATATACCACATATTGGTATGTGGTCATTGAAGGTTGGGATGATGCCACATAAGGGCTAATGGGCCAAAAAAGGTTTGGTATAAGGTGCTATGTATCCTTATATATTGGGAACATATTGGTAGGATGTGATGGATATTTGTTGAGGGATTGATATGGGTTGATTTAGAAGTATGAATGGGTTGGTGGATTGAGGTTGAGTGCTAAATCTTGTAGTAATATGTGGAAGGGTAGGAGCTATGAAAAGCACCAAATTTTGAAGTGGGGTGGAAATGGGTGGTTTGGTAGTGAAAAGGGGAAAGGTAAAAATAGGGGTGGAAGATATCCCCATGGTATATGAAGTATAAGTAACAATAGGTGAGGTTGTCCCTATGTTGGATGTGTTGGTTGGTGTAGGGGGTGTTTGGATATTGGTTGGGATGTTTGATTGAGTTTGGGTGGTGGTAGTGGATGGGATATTGGTGGAAGAAGATGCTTTGGTGATCATAGGTTGGGTGGAGATAGAACTAACCATAATATGGGGAGACATACCATAATGTGGATCACTTGAAACAATATGAGTGTAGTGAGATAAGGTGTTGTGTTAATGTTGAAGGGCTACATAGTTGTTATCAAGGAAGGTAGAAAAATCTACATCACCCTCAACAATTATCTGGGTCATGGTAGGAGGGGGAGAAATATGAGGAGAAACCTCAACATCAAAAGTATACTCCATGGAGGAAGAGGAAGAGGAAGGTGATTCTTGGTTGGTTTGGTTTCTCAATTATTATCTAGTAAAGACCATATGAGGAATAGAAAAGAAATGGTGAAAATATCATAAATAAAACACAAATCAATCAAAATAAAAATATCTCAAAGAAATAAATACATACACTAAAGTGAATAACTTAGGATACTTTTTACATCATTTTTGGCTTATGCCTTAGAAAGTGTGAAGAGGAAATTTGGTTTGTAGATCAGGTACTAAAAAGGAATTCCAAGGCTGGTTTTAGGTGTTAAAGGCTCTCAAAAATATGTATTGAAAGTTAGTACATAGATTGATATTGAGGCATACCCCTCACTTCACACACCATAATGATAAGGGTGTTGGGTGTTTAGCCAAGATATACTAAATTTTAGAGTTTAAACTTAACCAGAGAGCTGAGTTTTGGTTTCTCTTCTTAGTAATGACCTCCAAGTAAGATAGCCAAAAGGGTAAGGTATATCGCTAGGTGATGAAATATTAGTCAGGCCTTATGTCAATTTTTTAAATCTATTTATTGATTATGTGGTTTCGTAAAGTGTGTGAGAGTAAGAGTGAAACTATGATTGATTGCTTCGCTTTTAATTTAAATAGATGAACTAAAAAACAAGCAAACAATTAATGTATGTAAGGTTTATTTTAAGCCCAAAAGAAATTTTAAATTTTGTTGTATGAGAAGGTAATAAAGGAAGAAAAGAGCACCTAGATGATGCTAGGGTCCCACCGAGCATGCCAAAATGTTTCTCTCAATTTCTATCTATTTTATTAATTAAAGAAGAAGGTAAGAAAATAGTAATAAGGGTATGGTAGAAGAACCTACTTGTTATGCGCGTGTGATCTAGATGAGTGTGGAGAGATCCTTTTTATCTTGGAAGGATGATTATAGATGAAAAAACACTAACAAAGGGGTTGTTATAAAGATAGTAAGGTGGATTGCCTAGCATGAGGTAGATCTAAGAAGCATGATCTTGTTAGGAGGCTATCAATCCATTCTTTGATAAAAATTAAGTTGAAGGAGATAAAATGGAATACTTGAATCAAATAATAGAAATAATTAAAATGAAATACAAGATGAAATAGATGCTTGATAAAGGAAATAAACTAAATATAACAATAGCATGTCAATACTAGTGCTAGAATTGATTAGGTTAGGTTTATAAAATTAGACAGGGGTCTATGAATAGGTAAGGACATAAAAATTTGGATTTAGTTGGGGATATGGGGTTGGAAATAAATTTCCATTATTCCTTTCCATAGTGATCATCAGTGGTCAGGGTGACCATTGACATTTATGCTAATTATCCACAGATGGGTAACCATCGATAGTTAGAGGTGACTGTCAATGGTTATGATGACCATTGACAGTTACCTATGGATTCTAAAGTTACTTATAAAGGAGATGTAGAATGGATCAATGGTTAGTTAAGGGTTTGGTTAGGGTCACAAAAGTTGAAAGATAGATGTAGGAGGTTTGATTTAAGCCCAAAAGTTAGAAACTAAACAAATAAAGCTAAAATATAAACTATACCTATTGTTTTATGGCTAATGGTTGGTGGCTAGAGAAATTTTGGTAGAGTAGTATTACTGTGCCTCAAGAGAAATTTTGAGAGAGGTTTGCATCTTTGTTCTAATTTTTGAATTTCTACAAGGAAGATTGGTTGTCTAAAATCTTTGAACACATATATGCTAGAATGATCTTATGATTTATGGATCCTTTCTCACCTCCTACTTCACTCTTTTTATAGGCAAAGAGAGATGGAGGATAGAAGGTTCCCTAGAGGGTCAAGTTATTAATTTTGATGCTTGGAAATTCATTAGCAGCAAGTAAGGTAGACATATTGAATTGTGTCATGTTAGACTACACACAACTAGTGTTGTGTTGGAATGGTGAGGACTTGACCATTGATGGTCAACCTAACCATCGGTGGTCATGTTGATCATTGGTGATCAAGTGTCTAGAGGTAAAGGGGTCAAGGTGATTTAATAAGGGTTGGGTGAAGGTTTAATTAGTAAGTTAGTGAGTTAGTTAGCTTAGTAGGTAACTAGACTCAGGGTCTGACTAGTTGGTTAGTGGGTCAAGAAGGGTTTGGTGGTCCCTAAGGGGTCATAAGTCATTTTGACATCTATAACTATTACGTGAGGTTTTATATTGTCTAAAACATCTACTCTCACTGTGGTTTTTCCCTTTGGGTTTTCCATGTATAAATCTTGTGTCATGAGTATTTGTGTGTGTGTGATCTTTGCATATTTAATTTGATCTACATATATCTTTTAATTTACATTAAAAGTATTTAAAAAACTAGTTTTAATTGATATATTAATTAACCCCCCTTTCAATATCTAGTTGTGTTCCAACAACATACATAGAATGTGGAGTATGGTTAAGAACTCTTGGTAAATTTCACCATTGATAGATGGTCTATATATGAGGTCCTTGTGGAAATAGGTGCCAAGGTTAATATCTGAACAAAGAATGTATGGGAAAATATGGGTATGCTAGACTTGAGGCCTTCCCCTCATGTATTTTTCATGGCCAACAAATCTAGGATGCAACCAATCAAAATTTTAAAAAGTGTCATTTTAAATATCATGGGCACTAAGTTCCATGTTGAATTTAAGGTAATTGAGTTGGCTAAATAAGATAATTATCCAGTGTTCCTTGGAAGGCCATGGTACTACATGAATAATGTTGATATTCACTTCTAGAAATGATATCAGACCTTCAAAAATGTCAAGGAGAGGGTAGCGATCCCCCTCTTAAGTGACCAGGGACCCCCTATGTAGAAAGTGTTGATTTGGAGGATGAGTTCAACTATATCTACAACATCATAGTGAAAGGCACCGAGACTCTTAACCCCAACAACCAAGGATTACTTTCTTAAGCAGATGAAAAATTGACCTTGGACACCATTAATGTTACTTATGACTGATAGGTTGAAGAAGGTTATGAAATGATTAGTCAGAGGTACTACTTAGTGAGCATGAAGGTGGTAAAACCTAGAAGGACTAGATGGGCATAGATTGATCACACTTTAAAGAGATGGGTCCCTTGTAATGAAAAGAAGGGGAAGAGAGAATTTATCTTGATCAAAGGTAAAATGACCACACTCCCAAGGTATGAGGGGAGAAATCCTAAGGAATAATATATCCACAACCTCAATTCATGCATCCCAAAGGAGGTAGATAAGATGGGCACACTGGTGTATACTTTAAGGAGCAGTACCACTTATTGGTGAGAAATGTAAAGGCCTAACTTGTTGACTTGGAAAGATGTGAAAGTAATAATATACACTAGATTTAGGAAAATTAATGAGGATCTAAACATTTTTTCATACTTTGGTGATTCAAACCCAATAGTACACATGTGCTTGTGTGAAGAAATTGGATTGATTGTAATGTAAATTCCCCAAGGAACTTATGGGTGCATACCTTCTATATAACCTTAAAGATGTGGGCATGAGCATGGTATGTTATCAATGAGATATTACAAAAGATATTAAATTAGGATGAAATCAAGGAAAGGTTTTTGCACACCTTCTCTTTTTCTTCATAAAACCTAGAATTGTTCAAACCATTATAAGTAGTTCAAAAGGCAGTGCTCAAGGACATTGTAGTCTTAGAGGAGTACCTAAAAGACACGTTCAGGGAAAAAGGATTGGCACTCCTAAATTTATTTGAGGATCATGTGATCAATAGTGACTTGAGTGAAGAAGATGAAACCTAAAATTAGTACAACTAGATGACCTTAATAAGCAAGAAGAAACCAGTGCTCCAAATAGAGGATAGTACCCCCAACAAAGAAGAAATAATGACTCATCTTCACATAGAGACAACTAAGGGGAGTAGGTAAGTTAAGGATTCCCATCAAGAGAGGAATTATCCCTACCATGTAATGCTCAAGACTACCAAGGTAGAAATTAGTGTAGAAATAGAATGAAAGATGGATTTTGTGGGCACATACTGGTCTGACATGGAGTTGGCATGAATTATGGATATACTGAAGAAGTTCCAATACTTTTTCTCTAAAAATTTTCAAGACATTAAGGGTACCCACCCTTCCCTTGAGAATATGAGCATAAATATTGTGGATAGCACAAGACTTATTAAGAATAACTCCTACATAATGAACCCTAATCTTCATGCTAAGGTCAAGATGGAGATTGATGGTATGCTAACTATAGGCATTATCTATTCAGTATAAGAATCTGAATGGGTGAGCCTGATAGTGATTAGCATCAAGAAGGATGGTCATATTCACATTTATGTCAATTATATAATTTTTAATGCCACCTATGTCATTGACCCCTTCTCAACTCCATTCACTAATGAAGTCTTGGATGGTGTTACAGGCTATGAGATCTACACCTTCACTAATGGGTTCTCTAGATATCATCAAGTCTAGATTGAAGATGAGGATAAGCCCAAGACAACCTTTATGACTAAATGTTGTTATTTTAATTATAGTGTGATTCCCTTTGGATTTAACAATGCACTATCCATATTCTTGAAAGTGGTGATCACTGTATTTAAGGACTTCATCCACATGTTCCTCCAAGTGCACCTAGAAGATTGGATTATGTATTGGCTCATTAAGGACCATTATGATAACCTACACCTAATGTTTGAAAGGTGAATGAAGCTAAAAATGTCCTTGAACCTTAATAAGTGCATCTTTGCAATACCATTTAGGACCTTGCTTGGGCACATCATCTATAAATATGGTCTGTTCATTGACCCCACAAATATTATAATGGAAAAAGACATTTGTGCATTTCTAGGACATTGTAGTTGATATAATAAATTCATAAGGAGATATGAAAATATTGTGATACTATTATAGGATCTCTTGTTTAAGGATGACCTATTCTATTGAGGTATAGTGTAAGAGGATGCCTTTGAAACTCTGAAGCTCAAGTTGGCTAACATGCCTATTTTATAATTTCTAGATTAGATGAACCCATTTAATGTACATATCGATGCATCTATCTCTATAATTGTCTCTATTTTGGTGCAACTTGATGAATTCAAAATGGATCATCTCATCACCTTTGCAAGAAAAAAAAATTTAACCCAAACAAAGTAGAACTATATAAAAATTGAGTGTGAGGCATTGGCCATGGTATACACCCTACAAAAATTTAGGTAATACTTTTTGGTGACCTCATTCATCTTCTTCATATACCATGAGGCACATAAGTACCTCATGAACAAGCCCATTTTTCATGGGCACATTTGTAAATGGATAGTTTTCTTTCAAGAAATTAGTTCTTAGTTATTGTCAAGCCTAAAAAATAGAACTCAAGCCCAGACCATTTGTCCAACATTGACTCTGGTGATGTAGCAATATTGATTGAGAATAACATGATGGATGTGTAACTCTATATAATCCAACATATCCCTGAGGAATTGATAAAAATAGCCAATTTTATAACATCTGGATCTATGCCCTAGACTATGACAACCAAAGAAAATAAATATGTCATAGTTAGTACTACCCTTTTTCAACTCATCAATAGGGAACTATACAAACTAGGATGAGATGAACTGCCACACTGATGTTTCTTAGAACATGAAAGAGACTATGTTCTACATGAGGTGTATGAGGAGATAGTAAGAGGCCATTACACTAGAGATACTATGATGCATAAGGTATTACAATTAGGCTTGTGGTGGTCAAGTCTATTCCAATATGCAAAGGATTGTGTCAAGGCATGAGACATATGTCAATTCACAAGGGATCCCAAACACTGAAATGAAATGTCTCTCATCCCCATTCTTTCCCAAGTGCCATTCAAAAATGGACCATTAATTTTATTAATCTAATCACTCTCATATTAAGGTACATAAGCACAAGATAAATTCTATTGTCCACTAATTATCACTAAGTGGGTCGAGGTAGCACCAAAAAAAGACTACATAGCTACCAAAATAATGAGGTTCATATGGGTGAACATCATAAGTCACTATGAGTACCCACTTAGTTTGACTAGTGATAGGGGCACACACTTCATCAATGAAGCTATGCATATCCTACTAACAAAATACAAGGTGGTGCACCATAAGACCACACCTTAACATCTATAAGTGAATAACACTACTGAGGTATTCAAGAAGATACTAGGAATGTGCCTTATGAAGATATGTGACATTGGTCACAAAGATTGGGATGACTGAGTGTAAATAGTATTATGGGCAAATTGCACAATCTAAAAATGCCTAAATTAGGTTACATTATTTTAACTAGTATTTGGCATTGAGTTAATTTTACCATTACAACTCATGGTGACATCATTGTGCATTATGAATATTAGTCATTTGGATGACCAAGAATCATTGAGTACAAGGTTGGAAGACTTGGAGTGCTTAGATGAGGTGCATGTCCAAGAAAGATGGAACTAGTAGATAAATAAGGCATGCTAGAAGTTGTGGCATGATAATCATATTAAGCATAAAGTATTGACTAAAAGAGCATTGGTATTTCTCTATGACTCCAAATACCTCAAGCACCCAAGAAAGCTAAAAATTAGGTAGATGGGTCCATATGTCATCCATAACATATTGGAAACTAGTGCATGCAAATTGCACACTTTGTTAGGTGAAATGCTCTCTAAGCATTTCAATGACAAGAAATTAAAGCCTTATAGGTAATAGGATGGTGTTTATGCCATTAGACACTGACTTTTTAGTCACAAGTTAGTTATGTTGTGCTGACCAAAATAAAGTTTGGCACAAGCCAAACATTTATTTATTTTTTGTGTTATGTTGGTAATGAGTGAATAATAGAGGCACTTTTAGGCCCATAAGTGAACTATTCTGGTGATTCTATGTGTAATACTAGTTAGGTGAGTCGA
Source organism: Torreya grandis (assembly GCA_037957365.1). NCBI lineage: Eukaryota > Viridiplantae > Streptophyta > Pinopsida > Cupressales > Taxaceae > Torreya > Torreya grandis. Next base: position 7,289,594 of record JARHVA010000119.1, on the reverse strand, counting down.
GCAAGGTTACATTCTAAGCACCTAAAGCTAGACCCCTAAATTTTTGGGTGCATGAAATTCTCCAAAATTTGAAGATATGAGTACAAAGTGATAAAGAGAGGCACACATGATGATAGTGTGCATAATATGTGAGAGAGGTGCATAAGATGCTAATTACACAAGCTACCTGGAGAGTTAAGCATTGGAGGGCTAGTGTAATAGAGTTGTATGGGGTAGGGGTATCCTAATGTAAAAGACAAAAGTGTAGAGAAAATGGTCAAAATAAGAAATCATGCTTGAAATTAAAACACATCAAGAAGAGAAGATGGAACTTTGGAGGTTGATTCATGTGCATTTAAAACACTACTCCTAGATTTCCATAAGGAAGGTGAAGGTCATACTAAGTGAACAAAGTGTAGTAGGAAGATCATCAAGATAAGCTAGTATCCACTCAAATTTAGGTGGGAAGTGACCATTTGAACTACATATCACTTCACCAAAAATACTATTTAGATAATTTAATGAGTGATGACAAAGGCACAAAGATCCACATTGAATACATAGGTGATAATGATTTTTTTTGGATTTCATAGGTTTTAGTGGATTCCAAGAAATTTAGACACTACCATGACATTACTCACCTTCAATTAAAATGTTAGTTGAACTAAGGGTATAAAGAAGTGAAAGGTCAATTGGTTTAGGTTACAAACTTAAGCAAAATTAAGAATAAAACTAGAGCCAAACTAGATCTAAATTGAGCAAACAATACTAGAGTGAAACCCTGATCACCCATAGCCACCAAAAAAGAATGGTTATAAAGTGAAGGAGATTGTATTCCTATTGATATTAGAAAAGAGGCTTATGGGGAAAGAATTATATAAAAACTAGGTAGGAGAAAGTTTTAATGATGTTGAGGCCATCATTACCAACAAATGAAGCACATAAGTTGAAGTCATAGTCATAGACCTCATGACTATGAGGATCATAAATAAATATTAGAAGCTTCAAAAAAATCAATAGACCATGCTTCAACACTAGCTAATTTAAGATGGGAAATAAATGGATGAGTTATAGTCCACCATAGGCAAAAAGGAATCCCAAATGGGTGTGAATGATAGAAAATACAACCCCTACAAAGAATAAAGCACAACTAGTGGAATGGGTTAGCATCATAGTAGTTGATCTTGAGGTGCACACAAAGATGTCATACTAGGAAATGTAATTTCCCATAAAGATATTGGTAGGAGATAATTGGGAATCTTTCACACACACCTAATAAATAAAATAATACAACCACCATAACTTCAAAAATACACAAGATCTAGTGTAAGACTAGGTGGTTGATACAATGGCTAAGACAAAAGTAGGCACAATACTGTTCGATATCTCCATCTGAGACAAACTTGTGACCACCAATGTAACTCATCTCTATGAGTTGATATGTTTTGGGAATCCAGAGGAACCCATGTAGTTCCTCCTCTTGTGCATCCATGATGACCATGTATACTTTGTATAGAGATGTATGTAGTTATTAGTGAGACTAATTGGAAGAATCATCTAGCTTCTAGACTGTAATGTAGACTTCTACTAGATGATGGCAAATGATTTTGAATTATAAAGGGTCATGAAACTCCTCAAGTACATAATGGAGGATTCATGTTCCTAATAAAATATATCAAGGACCCTGACATGAGGGAAACAATGTACCTCATAATTTCACAACTTTTCCCTAGTGGATGGTGGATAGACATTACTAAGGCCTACATGTGCATCTCCCACCACATGGTTTAGGGGTCAAGCTTAACATAGAAAAATTCATTTTTGAATAAATGGTGAAGAATTAACTTGAGTGTCACATGGCACAAGATACCTTCATGTGGGGGTCAATGTTGATTTTAATTATGATGGAGGAGATATGCATGCCTAATGGTGATGAATACAATCTTTGGGTCTTCCCAGTGCATAAATACTCCCTAACACTAAAGTACTAAGACTTCACCTACCCACCCACCTTTTCCTAGAAATACAAGACCTAAGTGTTACGGTGATGTATGCAATACATATAGGCATTCAAGATGTAATGGCACATCCCAAAGGAGCTTCTCCAAAACATTTTATAAATGGTAACCTTTTCTATTATGAAACACTTCTGTGTAGTGCACTTGGTGCACAAAAATGGTAACCAATCAAGTTAGCTAAAACTTCCTTACACATTTTCCACCAAGTACTTTAGGGATATGTTGAGAATTACCAATGCACAATAGCTATATATCCTAGTGAAGGCCATGGATTTTTAAAGAAGCAATTTTCAATGATAATACATGTACCCAAGAAGAAAAGCTATAGAATATGAGGAGGATAACTTGGATTTCACTAACCTCCATCCCCTCTAAAAGGAAGTAATACTCAGGCACATACACATGTTATATTATGAGATAAAGATGAGAAAAAAGGGTACAATCCTTGAGAAGGATGTTGATCTCACCCTTTAGATCGATGATAAAGTGAGGTTGGTGCCATTAGCATAGAAGAAATATCCCCTAAAAAAGTGGGGAGAAATACTTGAATAAATTCAAGAGTGCATAAAGTTAAGGATCACCTTTGAAGAGGAAGTTACTCCTTCAGCATCAAATAAGAAGCACGTGACCTTCATTCTAGGGATTTCATTTTATAACAAGATGGAGAAGAAGAAGAAGAAGAAGTCCAAGTGGCCCACTGTAATGCCAAAAATAACCTTGGCATAGATGGAGGCATAAGAGGCACATGATAAAATTGAGGTGCAAAAGGTATGTGAAGAGATAGAGGAGGAGGAGGAAAGAGTAACCAAGACCTATATTTTAAAAGAAGTAGGAGAAGATCCTAGTGCCAAAGAAGTCCAAAAGGACCTCTAAGGTGGAACTACCACCATGTTTAGAGAGGCTATAAAGCTAACCATCACCTCATCAAAATAACCCCCCATATATCCTCCATAAACTAAGGAGGAAAAGAGAAGCTTGTGGAATAAAATGGGCCTTAATGAAGAAGAAATAGAGATTGAACTGGCACTAGAGCAAAATAGGAGGGACATGAAGAAAAAAGGAATGACTCAGGAGGAGATGGAGAAGGTTGAGGCCAAAGAAATGATGGTTAAGGAAGAAAAGACCTTAACACTAGTAAATAAGAGGAAGGTAAAAAAAATAAGAAGGCCTAGGAGGAAAAGATCAAGAAAGAGAAGGAAGATAAAGAGGTCACCACAAGCACGAAACCTACTAAGGACATGATAAAAAAGGTGCACAGTGCCTCCACCATAAAAATATACCAAACTACACTACATGCATTCCTAAGTAGTGAAAGGGTGCCTGAAGAAATGGAAGGCAATATTGGCACCTTAAACAAAGAGTGCCATGGAGACCCAATAAAATCATGAGGAGGGTAAATTTGGTGCTAAGGAAGAAGAAGAAGTGGATAAATGGGACAATTCCCCATTAGCATCAATGAAGAAGAAGAAGAATAAATGGAGTTGGCTATCATATAAGAAGAAGGCATGAATTTAATCCTAAGAAAATATGTATAAGGGGTGGACATATGAATGTTTGTACATGTTTGAATACATGGCCCCTGAAGCTACCATAACTAAGACATGCCAACAAATCTCATTTATTGTTGATAGCTATATGTATGAGCCTCATTTTGAGGTTTTGTAAAAGGACATATTGGGTATAGATGAATCTAAATAAGGGTATGATTCCATTCTCATAAATCCCCATACCATGAACCCAGTTAGGTCAGTAAATACACTCATCTAAATGGCCTTCAAAGTCACCTAAAATAACATTGTTAATGATGTTAGGGCATCAAAATGGAAGAAAATTTCCTTAGATGTAGAAAAGGAAGTAAAAGCCATGAATTTTGAGTTATATTAACTAGATGAGCACATATAGACAACCAAGCCATCCCTTTTAGATGGTGTTGACAAATCAAACCTCTCAGATTTTGACAAGGTATGTGTGCTAGTGGAGTAAATGTTCCCAAGGTTGAAGTCAGAGCCAACATAATAAGAAGAGGAGGACCCATTCTCTATGATAAAAAGGGATATATATATATGTAAAGATAGAATATCTGGAAGACCTATTCATAAAAATTTAAGAGGGAATAGATTTAGATGATTCCATCTTCTACAACTTTTCCAATCAAGGGTCAGTCATAGACACATGCCTCAATCAAGAAAAAGGGGAGAAGGAAGAGATAATGGTATAGGTTTACACTATAATTAGGCCAAAGTTATCTTAGATAATTGGGAAATTTAATTCCTTGATCACATATATCAAAGATGAAGAACAAATCTTGGAAGCACTCTTCCGTACTTTACAAACTAAGGCCTACAAACAAGGTGAAATCCTGGATGGAGGAGTGACAAAATCTAAGGTAAATATTGATGCCTTTAAGAAAGAATTAAAGTAGATAAATGTGCTCATACTTAGTTTCACCTCCATGGAGATAGATATTACTATTAAGGAACTCATTTTTTCTATCAATGTATTTTAGGACTTAAGAACCGAGCTAAAGGAGAGTGCACCCAAATTCTGCATGCCAAAAGATTTGAAAGACTAATCTAAGGATGGACTAGCAAATTTTGTATGGGGTAATGTTGGGCCCTATTTTTTCTAATTATGAATCTACACCAACTCACCAGACATCTTAACATGAAACAATCACTTAGTATGATTACCATTTTAATATCCTTTACGTCAGCTGGATGAATCACTATAGACCTAGCACCAGTTGGCAAGCAGTTAACTAGTTCCCAATTTTTTTAGGGAATATTCTTAAGTGGATACACATGATGACCATAACATAAATGGTGTAAGATGATGGAACTAAAGGAATGATCAACCAAGGCTCTAGCTCAACACCTAATGTCCACCCTATACCTTGACATGAAGATGTTCCTATCTTATATAAATTTGATCTTGATCTAGTGAGTTAAGAAGATGTTACTTCAAGATTGCTAAGCCCTATAGAATTGGTTTCAAACATAGTAATCTGACCACCATTAAACTTAGGAATAGAATGGATGCCTTTGAGGTTCCAATTATATTTCCCAAGATCGCCTATGAACCATTGGGCTATTTAGGAGTGTAGATAAGCATATACTTTGCTTTACATGGGATGGACTATGATCTATATTTAAATCTTGATGAATGAATAATGTTGTTATATATAATTTATTTTAATTTGGTTATGTGTTTGACTAAGATCCTTTAAATTCATAATGTTCATAGTAGTTAAAATGATATAAGAATGATAATTGAATGTTATGTTTGAGCAAAGATCTAGTCTAAGTGGTTAATGGTGTTCCTATGTAAAAGATGATGTCAGCCTAGTTTAAAGAAGTTAATAAATTATTGATAATAACCTATGCTTAGTGATGATATCCTTGCATAAAACATGAGCCTACTATGAACTTGATCTAAGGAAATCCGTTGACCCCTCAAATGTTGGATGGTGCTAATCTTAGAGAAATAAAGGCTTGAACCCTTGAGATAATATAACCAACCCAATATAGGTTTGTGCCCTTATGATAAAAAGTATTTCCAAAAATACGATTTGCACTTATATACCATCAACCTAGCCTAGAAATGGATTTCACCAATGAAGCTACCAATACCATTATTGTAATGACCAAGTCCTATGAAGAATGAGTTGTACCATGGCATAACTATCCCAATGTAGTTTCTGGTTCTTTCTCTACTATGACTTGGGTGAGTGAATAAGTCTTTCACCTTAAGTGAATTGATGCCAACATAATTTATTGATAAATATTTAGTGTTATGGAGATAAACTACATTTGTTTCTAGTTGTAATAAGTCTAAAATTGAATCAAATAACTAAATGAGCACCTAACCCCATGAATGAACTAAAACATAAATTAAAATATAATATAAACTAATAATTCACTCCTACAATTTACTACCAAGGGTTACTCATAGTTCCAAATCTCTTTGAAAAATTCACAAAATGGGGTAGAATCTATAGAACTATTCTTAGAAAATAAGGTGGTGGTAATGATTTTTGAGGAATCTAGGTGTCTAGAGTTTCTAAAAAACTTCTATGGCTATAATGATAAATTAATTAATGATTTTATCATCAATATTGAGGAAGAATATACTAATGTTAAAGGCATTAATATTTATGTTAATAGTACTATAATCAATCAAGTTTTATGGATTTTAGAAATAGGGATGATCATATCAAGGAAATCCACATTCAAAGACCTGATTTAGATCTGCCATGAAGAAGATAACCCATGATTAAACTAATTATTATCCCTCAAGGGATAACCAAATGAATCAAGAGAGAAATCTTGCCATAACCATAGAGGATTGTTGCATTTTGGGTCATAAAATTCTTTACTTGTGATGGACAATATGGTTCTTTGAGGGGATGCAATGAAAATTGTGAACAATCTAAAGCAAGGACTGTATAAACTTGAATAGAGGGTCAATTTCCAAAATTTTATCTATGCATCCATCTAGGTTATGGTAGAAAGATATGTACAAGGTGTATCCTCCTTTAGACATCATGATCTAATTTAACTCATATGCCAACACCACTTCCTAAAGAAAGCAGATGGAGAAGTTAAGTGGGAAGCATTTATACAAAACAAGTTGAAGAAATATAAGGTAATAATTATACCTTTATAATCCTATCTCACACCTAAATCTAGCCCAAAGGAGTAAATTAATACTAAGGGGCCATCTCTAGGACTAGTGATGAAGAGGAAATTGAACATAAAAACATATAAAGTGACCTCCAAAGAGACTCTTAAACCTATTTCTAACCAAATACACATCATTTAAATCTATGATGAGGAGGAAAAAGATATGAATACATCATGACCTAGGTTTTAAAGGAGAAGTGAAAGAAGGAAGCCTCCAATGGAGAAGTCAAGATCAAAAATCTTGCTTAGGATAAAAAGAAAACTCCTACTTGAAGAAGATGATGTAGACAAAAGAGATATAAAGACTCTTGGTATTATTAACCAAGGATATCCTAATAGAGCTCTAGAGACATTAGTATAACTTAAAAAATAGCAGATTATTGAAGAACCCTCAATTGGTATTAAGGAATTGGAAGTTATGGTAAAAATATTTTTAGTTAAGGAAGTTGTAGAAGATTCCCTTACACATTCTTCATCTAAGCCACCATTATACAAAGGAAAATCTCTAGTAATATAGGAAGAATATTAACCTTTCAACCATGATGAGTAATAACAACTACAGTAATCCATGATTCTATCAAGGGCAACAATAATTATGAAACAACAAGAAGAGGAAATAACATTCCTCAAGAATAGACTACAATGTAAGGAAGAATCTATCCAATTTTTATAGAAAGAATTAAAAGAATCCAAAATTAAATTTCTTAATAAATATAATTAAATAGATTCATTGGAAGAGAAAATTTTGGCACCTAAATAAAAAGTGGACAATGGTATGCAAACACTATTGTCTTATGATGACATCATGGCCACTTGGGCAAAAACTTGTCAAACCATAAAGGGGGTGAAGGTAGAAAATAGGATGGAATCCACACTACAAATAACTTATGCATTGGATGAAAAAATCTTTGATTTTATAAGGCATACCTCTAGGTAAGGTCTCCTTATTTAAGAATAGTTCTATAAATAGAAATTTTTGAGAAGTTCTTGTGGTCTCCCATATGACCTATAAGATGATAATAAATTTTATGGAAGCCTATCACACTATTACCCTAAAGTATAAAATATTTTATCTAAGTTTTATTTGTGTAAATTTCTCTTAAGAAACATGCCCTCCTTCCCAATTAACCTATTTATAGGAGAAGTACATATTAAAGTTTTCATCTCCACCTTGTCAAATAAGATTTCCTAGAGTGAGCAAATAGACTAATATTCTTTACAAGTCAAAATTGTTGGGCTCTATATGAGGCCTCAATTATCTAATCTAGATAAGTCATCCATGAATTTACGAAGTCTTTTATATATCTCCATTATTAGGGTACACCATTTAATTATCCTAAGAAAATGCATCTCTAATTTTTAAGAGAATGATCATATTCATTTTAGAACCACCCTTGATACTTGTGATCAGAGGTGGGATACATTGAGTATTAATTTAAAGAGAAGGGAGTTAATTTCTCCAAAAAATCTCAAATTATATCTCAAGAGAGACAAAGATATCATAAAAATGATAAAATAATCTGAGAAAAAATATGGGCAAGAATGGATTGGCATGTGGTATAAGCCACCATTGATTCTCATCCCTATACCCTCATGGAAAAATATAATAGCTCAATCATAAGAATAATTTTAAAGGTGGAAGACCTAGAATAGAGAATATAAAGGTTATATCAGCACAAAATAATGAAACTATGATAAATATTATGCCACTTATGACCTTAACAAGAAACTAGGAGATATTGTATCTAGTAGGGAACAAAGGAGACATTAGATTTCAAGAGGAGTTGTAAGAAGTAAATTCTAGGGGAAATTATGAACCCATAAAATGGATCATTATATTTAAGTAATGACCTCATTTTTTATAAATAATATTCATTTTTAAGTGGATTTAGATGTGCATTCTATAAATCATTATTAATTTAAATTAGAAAATGAGTACTTTGTGTTGATTATTCTATATAGGTTAATATTGTTTGTTTACACCACTTTGTTATTATCTTTTGCATGAAAATCAACCAGTTTTTTGTATAGATGTCATCCAAATGTACCATAGGTAAATAATATGTTTTGAAAATAAAAAATACATCATAATATGAGCTTAAACCATCTCTGATGATCTCCATCCTAGCTCTAGAGATCACCAGGGTAGTTTTGAAGTCTATAATTTTAGTTTCAAAGATTACCAGTCTAGAACCAAAGGTGCCCAGACTAACTTTGAAGATGTTTATCCTAGATTTAAAGGCTTATAGGATCTTGATAAAAGACTTTTTTAATACTTTACATCATTGTGAAAACAAGATATACTTGATCACAAACATCCTAATCTATTTTTAGAACATTTATAGAAGTCATGTATAAACTTCCTAAAAGTAGTATATCTATTTATAAATATAAGTATTTATAGTAGTTTTGTTAAAATAAATATTAAATAATATAATGAGGTTTGTTTCTATAATAGATTATATGATTTCAAATTCAAGAAGAAGTTGTAACTAGTAATAGTCAAAGGTAGGACATGAGAATCAATGCCATCACTCTTCCATCGGTTTGTCCCTTGAAACATGGAAAGGATGTTGTAATCTTTTTGTTTTCAATAAACAAGATTCTAGTTAGTTGTGTTCTTATTACAAAGTTAGTCAATTTTGATCAACTATTGTAGAAGCATTGCCACATATAAACAATGTCTTGCTACTGATACATGTAGTATAGAATAGAACAAAGAGAGTACATATTAAGTAAACGATTGAATCATAAAACTATATTTTTAAAACATTTTAAGTATTTACATAATTAATGAAGAATTGATTTCATGGTATTTATAGAAGTATAATGTGAATTAATCCTACTCCAAGGGAGAGTGAGAGCCCACTTAAACAAGAAAGAAAGATCTGAGTTTGGTATTTATATGGGGTTTTCATATTATTGTGTTTTTTAAATATTGTCATTCATTCTTTTATGAAAAGTGTTATGTTTTGTGTCTCACATGCAAGATGCATGATATAATAAAACAAAAATCATTTCATTTCCAAATAATTTCCATTTCAAATTAAATATATTAACTTGGTGTTTTCATGTAATTTACATTTTTAAAAATAGACTAGAAGTGTGTTTCTTTCCAAATAGTTTCAATTCCAATAAGTGTGTTTCCTTTCAAATGATTTTAAATTCAACAAGAGTGTTTGTTTTCATAATTAATGGATTATTTTTCAATTCAATCAAGTATATTAGATCCTTAGGAGAAAATGATCCATAACCCCCACAAACAAATAATTGTTAGTCACCATCTTGCATACCTTACTACTCATTATCGTTGGACATCAACCCTAGTTTGATATGACATCAACTTCACTCAGTTGATTAAAAGAGGAGGAAAAAATGACTCTCATTAATTTTATCAATCAACCTACATTAGCTATCCTAATATAGTTATATGTGTCTATAAACTCCATCAGATATAATTCCCTATGTTTGTCTTCTTGACTTCATCATCCTGAATGATACAATATAATTTTAATAATCTCTTAGCCAATTGTATTGGCCATCTAGATATAGTTTTATTTTTTTAATTCTAGAATACATCAACCAACCTAATACATTCTGATTTTTTCCTTTTTATAGCTTACTTTATTGGCCAACTTGATATAGTAATTTCTCATCAACTATTAGTAGTACTCTCTTTTTCTTTATACTATATCAAACTATCTAATAAAATAATTTCGCTTAGACCCAAAATATAACTACATAAACTTTATTGATACCATTTTTTAAATATAATTATTCCCTTTTTCCTACCAAATTTACAACCTACATGGGTTGTTCATTTCTTCCCACCTTTTTCACCTTGGAAGACAAATATTCTTGGTGCAACTTTTCCCATAATCACTCTAGATCTATTACATGTAACATGATTGAAATTAACCAAACCAAATATCTATACGATCCATCTTAGGTTATTAAGATCTTGATTATAACATCACTTACACTCCAAACAAGAGTGGTTATCTTAATAAGCTTCAATCATCTTCTATGATAGATACAAAAACTAAAAACTAGCATCAATAATCCTCTTCCCACATATAATGGTCACAATCCCCCTCCTAATACCTATAATCAAAACACACCTTTAGATACCACTAAAATCATTTCACAAAGGGTCCGACAAATGAAGCTTATACAAGCTTATGGTCACTCTAAAATGATCCAAATAAAAAACCACATTTTATAAATGGTTATCCAAGCTCTTAAAGTCATCATGCCTCAACCAAATAAGAATTTTGTTCCTCCTCTTACATATGCCAATGGGAATATTATCCCTCAACCTCATATGCATAATAAAATAATTAAAAATATGTAAAATGAACCTTTAGCTCCTTTCATTATGTCTATAGACATTGGAAAATATATCTTTAACTATCACATATGATGGGACTAAATATATTTCTTTCTTTCCTAAAACTTTTGAAAATATCTATAAGGAATGGGATCAAACTAACACATATGTTACTAACAAACTTCTAGCTAAAACATTTAATAGAGATGTGTTATAATGGTGCAATCAACTTCTTAGACATTCCATCACACAAATAGACGATTTAGTCAATTCTCTAGTTAAGGAATTCATACATAACATGACCTTACCAAAAATAGCCTTAGTAGCTTCATCAATGTTAAGAAAATTCCTAATGAACCTACTCTCACTTTCATTAAATGATGGAAGTCACTATGTCATAAAGTAGACCATAACATGAGTGATGATAATATTTTTAAACTCTTTGTTACCGCTCTTAAATCCCCTCTTAAATATTATGTTAGGATCTTCTCTCCCCAAACCTTATAAGATGCTTTCAATCAATAAAAAAGGAAATAATTCCTTATGGCTCAATTTGAACCTTCTTAAATGCCTAAAAATTAATATTTACAAACTACAATCAATGTAATAATCAGTAATAATCTTCAAATTAGTCCTCCTCAAATGAAAACAAGAGCATCCAAATAAAATAACTAATTTTTCTCCTTCCCACCTTTGAGTTTGTAGGAAATCAAGAAGTTTTCTCCATCTAAACCTTTTGTTTACAATAATACTACTACTATTCAACCATGGTATGATCCTAAAAATAATTTTTGGTTCCAAGACACCATTGGTATTGCTCATGAGTCATGTCATGCACTCCAAAAAATTATCATAGCCATCATCCTAGTGGAAAACTTCAACCATGAAGTTATAATCAAAGGAAGACATAATGAATATCTTAAGAATTCTAAAAAATTCACCTATAATTATAATATACAAATAAAATATATATATAGTATTCTCAGGCATCTGATCCTAATATACAATGATACAATTAACATTTTTTGCTATTGATATTGACTATTATTAATATCATACTAATTTTTAATATGTGAATGCAAAAAAGGGTAACTACTATTGCAAGCCTACTCACAAAGATATTATCACCAAACCTAAGAAGCATTCTCTTAAATACCAACTTCTTAAAAATACTACCACTAATACTGATACCACTTCATCTTATGATTTAAAAACTTGTGATGAGCCCACTCCACCATCAGAGCCTCAACATAGTTATGTAATTCCTCCTAAAATCATCCTTACTGATCAACCCAAGCCTCATCATGGATCTTATCCTAAACCACAATGGAATTTTATAGATAAACTTAATTTCATGCCTTGAAAAATTCCTCTCATGCAATTTTTGAGAACTTATCATCACAATTTTCCCATGTAGAAATTGCAAGAAATTAAAGAGTCCCCATCTATAAAATACAAAATACTTTTCCCAACCTTCGATGGACTTGTGTTAATGTAAGTTAATTATATTGAAAACATTTATCAATATTCTTCATCTAAGAAACCCTACATAGAGTTTAGTTAATAAGGCATGATTAATGATGAGATCATTTTTTGAGCTGATGATATTTAGATAAAAAATAACTAAATAAGAAAGGTTCTGGTAGATGAAAACTCTAGTATCAATGTTACTTCTCTTTGGTTATTCCAAGTTTATACACTCCTTTTTTGACACTTTCGTGTCTTAATGGACACTGGAGTGAATTTTTATAAATAATGCAAGTTAATCCTAAAAATCATAGGAATGATTTGATTCATCAATGTACATCACATGCATCTTCTAAACTGTATCAATATATCCCTAACTGGGGAAGTACACTGTATGCAATCATCATCTTCCTCTAATTAATCTCAACTCAATTTTCAACCTATCAAATGACATTTTTGACCATGTGTGAAGGATAACTTGTCAAAATCCAAAAATGGCAATTAAATTGATCAAGATTACTTAATTGGTTAAACCCAATTAAATGTATAGGTGAAAATCCCATGGCTAATTAATTTTTAAATTTCTATTTTTATAAATTTATAAATCTAGATTAACAACATCATCATGACATCACATTAATATCTAAAATGATTACATCATCATCACATAATCTTTTGTGAGTCATCAAGCACTAACAAAATATCAAATAAATATCTAGATTTATGAGCCATGTCTATTAATTAAAAATATTAATGGCTTGTCCCATCCTTAACTCAACTAGGGCTAGCCTTAAATTAACTAGGGTTATCCTTAATTCACCTAGGGCTAGTTTGAACTTAAAAGGGGTTAATTTTAACCTAACTACACCTGGGTTAGAGTTAACTTTGAAGGCTCTAAATCTAGTGCCTCACTCATTGATCTATAATATTTTTATGTGCAATGTTATTATGCCAAAATATATCAAAAAAAATTCACTGTAGTGTTACCATGCCCATTTCATAAGCCAAGCCAAGCCAAGCCAAAACCAACCAACATTACCAAGGGGCCAAGGATAGGTAAAGAAATGGAGTTTCACTGACAAATATTTATCTCACATAGCTGATCACATCAACCCATTGTCAGCTCACAACTCTTACTCTCATGGAAAGTAAGATCTCTTATTTTACTTTTATTTTGTTAGTTAATTATGTAGTTATCTAACTCCTTGGGTGTCAAGGATAGAGGTTTTAGTTTTTAGTGTGCTTATTTTGATTTGATTTCTTGACTAAAACCATACTAATATATCCTCTTCATCAATTTCCTTGGTCACATTAATGGCATGCCTAGTGGGATGAACACCCCACAAAGTTCTTCTCATAGCCTTTCAAAACCTCTTACTAAGATTTTTCATGCTGAAATTTTAAATTATTGACCAAAAAAGTGGAAAATTAAAGTTCAAAGCTGAGACATAGGAAGTTGTGATTTTACACCTGTAACATGTAGGTTGCTTTGTAGATTTATGATATTGTAGATGTAATTTTGCTTGTAAGTTGTATTTTTGCACTATGTAGGTGCATTACTACATCATTAAATTTCAACCTACCTACAAGTTGTGGTATTACACTAGGTAAGTGTAGTTTTGCCTCATAATAGTCAGTTTTATGTCTAAAATTATAGTTTTACATGGGTATAATCTATTTTTACATATATTTGTGGTATTATAGTCATAATATGTGTTATTAAAATAATACATGTTTTATTGCATATACTCATAAAATTTGGTTTTGTTTATCATAGGTGACATTATTCTCATAATATGTGGTTTTACATTAACAGTTTGTTTTACAGGCAAAGTGTAGATTTGCTCTATGTAAGTTACATTTTTAAAGGGGACATGTGGTTTTGGTCTGCAAATATACAATATTACATTGTGCAAAAAATATAGAAAACCTGATAGCTCAAATTCAATTATTATTTGTTTATTTTCTTTTTAGCTTCTAAGCAATAAAACCCACTAACACTTTTGTGGGACCCAAAGGCCAAGGAAAGATGTTTCATCACTTTAAGTCTTCAAATCACATTTACATTTGGTGTTTGAAAATTGTCTTAATCACTTTATTTTTTGTTTTTCAAAGTTCATAAATCTAAACAAATCTAAGGGGACAAAATTCACTCCACATCTCACTTGGTGTTTTAAAAATAAATGTAAACTTAGACTAAGTGCTCTTAAGATATTGCTTGTTTATCATTTTATTTTTTTATTATGTTTTTATAAAATAGGATTAGTGCATATACTCTCCCCTCATCCCCTTTAAGGAAATTGGGTGACTCAAAAGTGTTTTTTCCATTGATTTTGTAGCTTATTCCAAGCATAGAAGGAATGTCACAAAGGCACTTCCCAAGATTCTAGTGACTTAGGTGATCTTAAAATAACCTAAAAGTATTTATATCTTTATTTTATTGAATCTTTGCTTGTGGGTGGGATTTCATCACCTCCCCATAAGTTATTTAGGGAAGTATTGACTAAGGAGTTCATCTCCTAGCATAATTTAAAACCCACTCCATAGTGGGCTATACAAATTAAATTGTTGAATAATTAAGATGGTAGTTTGAATGGTTAAACTACCTTAGTTAACAACTATTGCCCATAAAATAATGGCCTAATATAGACATCACACTACACTAAGTAATTGATGGATGTAGTGGTTGTAGAAAGGACAAGACATTTTTACAAAAAACTAATTAGCTTGGATCTAAATGATGTATTTCATCCTAATGTTAATCACACATATGGGACCATTTATAATATGCAAAAATTATAGTTATTAGACAAACCACACTTATCACATAAATATTTTTAATGTAGGGAAAGTATCTTGAAGTTCTGTGTCACCATACGAACTCATAAGAGAAGAGGGTTCCTCAAAAGCCTACTTTTCATGTGCATTCATAATTTTGGATTAAAAAATTATTTCCTCTCAATAAGGAGTATATAGATAGAATTTGATGATATGAAGCCACCTTGCCAAATTTTAGGAATAGGATGATACAATTAGGTGTTTTTGTGTCTTTTCCTTTTTACTTTCATTTATTTTAGTCAAAAAACTATCTTTGTTTATCAAAATATATGTCCAAAATTACATCCAAATTAAGTCATGTTTATACACCCATTTTTTGCCTAAAAGAGGTGTTATGTTGTCCATTTGATGCCACACTTTGCCTTGGACATTTTAAATATTTTTGTGTATGTTACTTGTTTGAAAGGGGCATCGTTACACTACCTATTTCACCCCAAATATTTGTTTTAGATTTTTTATCATATCTTTTAAGCAAGATAGAATCACACATTTCTAGCATTATTTCAAAACCTTTGCCTTATATAAAGTCAAGTTCAAAACCACATATGCCTTTTGGTCAATGTTTGCTATCATTATGCTATCTATTTTGGTCTCTAAAGTTTTCCATTTGAGAAAAAAATTATTCTAAACCAAGTTCAAAATTGGTCTTATGAATTTTGCATTTAAATTTTTATTGGTTTATACTCATGCTTCACTTAACTTTAGCTTAGATATTTACCTCACTTTTGGATTGTGCAACTTAGATTAATTCATTGCTTGATTTCAAGATATTTTGTGCCTAGATTTTGGAAGTGGTCTATATTTCATGTGAATTGCATCTCTTTTGTTTCTTATAACTAAGGTCAAAATTCCCTCTCCAATTACAACTTTAAGAATGGATAGTTTACATTTGAGTCTTGCTCATCCCTTGGGATTGAATGTTTTACTCTTTGTTCTTATTTTTTCTTACATGGGATTTGATTTTACCAGTTATTTTTATGTATATGCCTAAGGTTCAGTGTATTTTACTAATGATCAATTTTGTGTTTGAATCCATATGCCTAGTTTGAGTTTAAATATTTCAAAATTATTAGATTATTTACATTTACCATTAGACCTAGTTTGTTCCAAAGTCTAGCTTTGTGTAATGTTCCCAAAGACCTAACATTTTACCTTTCACTTATTAGATCTAGTTTGTTCCAAGTATATATTTATGATGTGTTTCCATAGACCTAACATTTACCTTTTGGTCCTTGACCACTGCATTTTTAAGTCTTGTTTTTTGCCTTGCTTCTAAAGACATAACATTTTCTATAACTTTAGAGTTCATTCATGTTTTTTAGATTTGTGCCTTGCTTCCAAATACCTAGTAACATTTTCAATTTTTAGACCTAGATTAGAGTTATTTGAAATAATTTGCCAAAAAATGGGATTCAAGATTTAGATTTTACCATTTGACCATTTGTGTGAGATATTCGATAGTAGACCTTGAGGACATTTTAGAATGAGTTTATCATTGCAAAATTTGGAGAATAGCTCTATTCTAGGCCAAGTTTTAATAAATTTGTAGTAATAAATTGATTACTTATTCTAAGTCTCATTGTGTTTCAAACTAATACCTATCCTTGTACTAATGCCACTTTCAAATATAGACGTAGACCTAGACCATCTTCATAGACCAATATCTCCCTCATTGGGCTAATTTCCAAACCTAACCATGCCAATTATCATATGACACAATTTTAGTTCTTTGGGATAATTAACATACCAAGATTTCCCTTTCAATGATAATGGTATTCAATCTCCTACCTATGCTATTAATCCTTATTTTACCTACACAAGTAACCAAGCTCCACATCACCCATTCATTACCATGCCTTACACTCATCCTTCAGCCCATGTTAGTAATAAAGCTTCATAACACCCATTTTTTACCATTTATATCCCTCATTTTTTAGCCTATGTTAGCAACCAATCTTTGTAGTGCCCATTCATTACCATTCTAGTCCCTCCTCCTTTAGCATGTGTCTATAACCAAGCTTTGTAGTTCCCATTCATTACCATTCTAAGCCCTTAAAAGTATGGTAGATAATGAGCATTCTATATAGCTCATTATATATCATATAAACTATCCATAAGTGTTTCCTCTTGGTTATATAGTACATTAATTTAGTAGTTAAAGTCTCATCTAAGTAGGAAATTAGTGCAATTGTCTTTTGTTTGTATGTGATACATTGTTGATTCACTATCTTATTATTTATGTCTAACTTAGATGAAATAAATACAATTTTGCATATAGAGATACATATCTATGATGAGATTATTTTGAGAAGTCACCAATAATTTTATAAACAACTTTTTGGCAATAATTTTGAAGACTCGACATAGAACATAGTAAGCTATGAAGATCCTTATTTAGGCTCTGAAGATCTGTGTAAGCAACTCTAAAGATGTTCCATGGAGATATGAAGATGTTCTATTAAATCTCTAAAGATATTCTAGGAAACTCTGGAAACATTCCATCAAAGTTCCAAAGACATTCTGACAAAGCTCTGAAGACCTATCTAGCCATGCTCTGAAGATCCTTGACTTTACTCTGTAGATTAATATAGCAACTCCAAAGATATCTACTATACATATATAGATTTTCCCTCTTTAGATATCTTATTTTAGACATTACTA
Organism: Torreya grandis; assembly: GCA_037957365.1. NCBI lineage: Eukaryota > Viridiplantae > Streptophyta > Pinopsida > Cupressales > Taxaceae > Torreya > Torreya grandis. The sequence goes on along the minus strand of JARHVA010000119.1, from coordinate 7,271,619 downwards.
TTTATAGTAATAGTCTAAAATGATTTGGATATAAATATATTTCTAGTTTTTAAATAAAAACATAATCTCTTTAGATATATGTTAGTTATACTTGGTCCGTCATTAATTGAATCAGTTCCAACTCCTCCTATAAGTATGGGATATGATTCCTAGATCTTCTATTTAGAATAAGTGAATTTTTTTATTTATATCACTGGATTTTACATTTTGAGAATGGTCATTGAGATTCCCTTTAAGTACATTCCTCTTTCTTATTCCAGGGTAATAGAGAGTAAATAAAATTAGGAAACATTCAAGTGTAAATTTGTATAAAAAATCATAGCATCTATATATGTTCCTTTTGTTAATAAATTATTAATAAAGTATAGAATTATATTCCAATGCTAAGTTAAAGATGACTTGTTCTAAGGAAGGAGCAAGGGCCCACATCTCTCCAAAGATTAGGATAATTGGTATTTATAGTTTATAGTTTAAAAATTTATTTCTTTTGATACAGGTATATTTCATTTTACTACAAGTGTGATTTCTCTTTTAATACAAAGTGTGATTTCCATTTCAATGCAAAGTGTGATTTAACTTTTAATGTAAAGTTTGTTTTAGTTAAATACAAGTGAGTTTCATTTATGCAAAGTGTGTCTTTCAATTATTATAAGAGTAAAGTTAATAGAAAAGTTTGTTGACTAAAAAAACTCATCTCCATATTCATAATCTATCAAGAAGTAGTCTAGGTGACAATAGGCAATAAAAATTCTCACATTTTTAAATACAACATTATCCTACCTAGTTAGGAAAGTTGAGTGAGGACACGATCATATCCTATGCCATATGTTTAAGTTATGGATGTTGATGGTGTGAACCAAAGAATCCTTTTAACAAAGAATGCCATAAGGGATGTTCAGTTAGCAAAACTTTCTAGGTTTACTTTTTTTACAACATAGGATTAGAATCTTGTTTGTTATCCTTAGGATTTCAACATAAATAGTAAACCTAGAAATATCCAACATCTAATTGTATATAACCTTGGACACTAGCCCTGGTAGAGAATGACACCAATCCATTGATTAATAAAATGAAAGGTATAATGACAACCTATCATTTTTGGCATCATTTCCAAGGAACTCTTAATTGGTAATCAATAAGTGTTAGTGAGATCCTATATTAGAGTAATATAGGGGAAATTAAAATATATATATACCCCAAAAACACAAAAATAATCAAGGAATCCTCAGATTTATGAACTACCTAAAAGATTATGAAGGATGGTTTATCTCTAAAGACTCAAAAATAAAACCATAAGAAGAGAGAATTCCATCTTTGCTGAAAAATTAGGAAGTGAAAGAAAGGAAATTGAAATTTGTATACAAACTTTTTTAATTCCTCTCCTAAAAAAGGTTCATCCTCACAAAAAAATCCTACAAGAAGAATTCTATTCAGGTCATCTTCTCCCATAGGAATAATTGATTCTGAGGATTCCTTTTTTAGAATAATAGTATTTTATCCACAAGATCTATAATAAGAAGGTATAATTACTAATGAAGATTCTCCTCTTGAGCTAGAACACCATAGGTTGAGAACCCATGAAGATAAATTGAATTGGATTGATAACAAAGTTTGGGTAAAAAATATGGGAAACAATAATGCACATGTAGAAAACCTTTATAAGCAGTGTCAATAGGAAATAAAATTTTTCTATCTAATTAGATTGGGTCCTGATGACAAAGCCTCCATAAAAAATATCTCACCATCTATTTTACCTACTTTTATAGTTAAATCCTTAGAGGATCCACATTAATTCCTAATTGAATTTTAGGTTCTCTACCAAACATACAACTATGTCACTAAAAATTAGAAGTTGAATTTATTCCCATCTACACTTAAGGACCCATCCATGAGATGGTTCATGGGCCTTGAGGGTAATTCTATAAGTACTTTAGAAGAAATGGAAACTAAATTTCTTGATAAGCATTGGGATTATTATAGAGTCAGAGAATGAAAAGAATATTTTTTAAAGATAAAACAAAATGAAAATGAAACCTTAGAAGATTACCTTGATAGGTTTATATTTGTCCATAAAAAAAGTGGTTACCAATTCATAGAGGAGGTCATCAAGACAATCTATATACACATAATATTTTCAAACTTTTATCAATTACTAACACTCTCTATCTTGTAAGAATATGTCAAGTCTTAATCTCTAAGTGCATACCCTACGGGGTGCATTGAGAAAGGGGTGGGTAGACCATTGGTGCTTAGTAGGATTGTTGTCCCTTTTTCCACTTATTATCTACACATTTATCTCCTAAAAACCATTTCCCTAAGCTTGTTCTTCTCTCTTGTCCACTCCTCAAATCATTTTCCACTTTAAATACCCCTTTTCCTAACCTAAAACACATTTCAATAGTTTACATGACTAGGTCAGTTGGGTCTACCTTGTACTCTAATTGGTGAAACTCATTTAGGGTTTAGGTTGGCTCTTGGTGCCTTAGCCCATGACCTAGTGGGTTTTTATCAATAATGATATTAGGTCAACTAGGTCTACCCTATTAGCCAAAAATTTTATGACTTAGGGTTAAATCCACCTATATATACAAGATCATTTTACCATTATCTAGAGAATAAGAAGTAAGATCTATTGTGCATCTAATTATCCACAATTCTACTTGAGAAAAAAGCTTAGGGTTTCATACCTTTTTGGAGATATGGATCTTGTCTTATGGATAAGTCTTTTGGATGTATTGATAGGTTGTGTATCTTAGAGTTGATTTATCCTTGTCATCCTTACATACCACAATAACCTCTTGTGAAGAACCTTGGCTAAGGGAGTGATTGAGGCTCAATGGGTTTATATTTAAAGGTAAGTATTCCTAACTTTATTCCTTTTGTAAGATTAGTTATATATATGCATTTGTACTTCTCTTCCATGAATTAGGATTCCATATAAATTTATGTGAGTATATGTCTTTTATGCATGTTTAGTTTTAGTGTTTATTACCCCCACTTTATGCTGCAAGATTTGGTGAGTACTAAATTAGACTTTGATTTACTTGTTATGAGTTTAGTGAATATAAAAACATAGGACTTACTTAGGATAACTACATAATTTTACTTGATTGGAGGATTTAGAACGCTTCCTAGTGATCTTATTGTAAAAAGATATCCCCTAATTAGGTCTAGTGGATCCATATATTGGTCATGTTCTTGATTATCTAATGTTTCCCCAATTAGAAGTGTAAGTAGGATCTATCTTCTCTGAGCTAGGATTAATTTATAGTTTTGATTTATTTTTGATTGCATACATTCTAGTGAACCTAATGTGAATCTAACCCTTTCAGGTTTTCTTTCACATTTTTCATTTTTTATCATTTTATTTGTTATTTTTCTATATTTGTGATACTAGGTCGATAGGGATGGTATAGTTTCTAACTTTTGTGCATAGTTTTAACACAGTTGCATCAAAAATGGTTTTATTCTTTTTGCATAGGTCTTCATCATATACAAGCTACTAGATCAAATAGGTTGACATAATACTATTTTTTATCTCCAAAATAGAAAAATAGGTCAAAAAAGTTGGCATAGCATTTTAGACAACTTTAAAATAACATAATAAGTGATCAGGTCGGTATAGTCATCTTAACAAGGTTCAATAAATAAGGAATTACATAACTAGGTCAACATATTTGACATAGTTGGTAGAATTTTCAAGTAACATTCAAGGAATTTAAATAAAACTTTCATAATCCTCAACAACTTCCAACCCACCAAGGTTCCTTTCTCTCTCTCTCTTTCATTTTAGTTCTTACTTAAAGTTTATTTTTGCAAATTTTTTAGTCTTTAAAATTGCAATCATACATCAAACTAGGTTGACCTAGTTGACTTAGTTCTTAAGGACTCTTACTTATATAGTATAGTAGTGACATTGTTGACTCTATTATGTAATGTTTGAATACACTATCATCTTAACTAATTATATAATGTGTTATAAATTGGGAGTTAACAATTATATGCTAGTAATTAATTCACACTTTCACTTTTAGTTATTTGCATGCTTAGATTAGCTCATATAGTATAATTAGGTGGTTTTTCAATATACCATTTATTTTCACTATTTTTCACTTCATTGAACACACTACCAAATCACATAATTTAAAAATGCATTTAACATTTGTCTTCCTAAGGCCTACCTACTTGGATTTCATCACCAAAGGGGAAGTCGACTTGGTTTTTTGGCCAAGTATAAACATGTGGTTAATGGCATATATTGATAAAGTACTTAAAAACCCTATAGTTTTAGGATTATGAAGTGATGGGGTAGGCCCTAATACCAAGCTAGTACCATTACCAGGACAGATCCATTTCAACATAAACATCTTGAAACCATCCATAGACTGATTTATAGTTATGTACTATCAACCAACTTCCCTCTCACACTTAAAATAACACTTTATAATAATCTAACAACATTTAGGATGACCACTTAGTTACATTTTCTTTTCAAATTGATTGCTTGTTATTTGTTCATTGTATTTTGTATTGAAAAAACTTGCATTGGCCAGTGTTGGTGAAAGGTTTTGTGTTGTGTGCCTCAATTGGATCATTATCATTAACCCAATTTATTATGTGCTTACTTCTATTTCTTAATTTCAAGTACATTGCAAAAAATTTCCCTATTTTCAATACATTATCATTTTATTCGACACACTCTCTTACAGATTATCTATTTCCCTTGCTTGTAGTACTAAATTGACTTGGTCGACCTAGTATTCCTTCCCACCTCTCAAATTATATTACTACGTCAACTTTGTTGACTCTATATCCTTATCAAGCTATTTTATACCTCAATTTATATTACTAGATTAACCTTGTTGATTTTATATCCTTATTAACTTATTTTTCAAACCCTATTTCCAATACTAGGTTGACCTAGTTGACATTGTAATCTTATTAGTTTCCTTGTCTCTCTTTGATTTTGAATCAACTTTTCCTTTCATAATCTCTCTCCTTCATCATGAAATTTATTTTTGAAGACAACATTAAATTGAATTCAATGGATATGATGAGTCTTATCAACCTTAATAGGTTATCCCATAAATAGCTTATGTCTCCTATCTTAGATGAAAGCAATGTTCATATAGCCACTCACATTACAAATTATGGTACCCCTCCTCATTATTCTTCTCTTTGTAATCCTCTCTTCTCACTTGAATATCAAACTAAATTAGAGTATACACCCAAAATTCACTTATTCATCAATGAGTCTCCTCAACACTAGGGAAAGGATCCTTCTACTATATACCATCTCATGATAAGTGGTCATGTGGAGGAGCCTCATTCATCTTCTCCCATTTTCTCACATATATTTGGGGATACTAGATTATTTTATTCTTATCCTCTTCCCTCTATTTTGACCCCCTCTCATACCATGACTTATTCTTCTTTGACTTCCTCTACCTCCATTCCTAGTATCTCTACTAACATGGTTGGTTTTACATCTAGTGGACCTCTTCCAGGAACCACTCTTATCAATTATTCAACTAGTGCATCATTTGATACCCATGGTAATCATGCCTCTAGTTTTATTCCCTTTCATCCCTCTACTAGTCCATATTTTTCCATACAAGAAAATTATTCCACTAGTTCCTCACTTAATATTAATTCTTCTCAAGCTCCTACTAACAACCATAGTGGTACCCAAGGCACTACTACCAACTATAATACTTTAAACAATAATGTAACTCAAACCCATCAAATTCTATTACAAACTCTTATTCAAATGAATTATTTTTAAGCTAAAAATTCAAATCAAATGATGTAAATGCAAAATCATCGTATCCATCTTCAAACCCACCCTCAATAGATGCCATGGGGCATGCATTATCAAAAGGTTCCCCAACCTCCTCTTTATGATTCCCATGGTAATCTTATCCATCAACCTCATATTGTTAATAAGACACTCAAACATCTTGAAAATTATCTTCTTAAATCTCAAATTTCTAATATCAATATATGAGGTATCACCCCTACCATTTCTTATAATGGATCAACTAATCCTACTCTTCATTTAAAAACATTTGGAAATCTATATAAAGATTGGGTCAAATTAAACACATTTTTTGATACTAAGCTATTATCCAAACATATCATGGGTAATGCTTTATATTGGTACAGCCAACTCAAATCTCTCTCTATTACTAGTTTGGAATATTTAGTTAATTCTCTAGTCCAAGAGTTCTAAACTAGTGATCTCCCTAAGGATACCTTAGCCCATTTTATCAATTATAAGCAATTTGAGGTCAAAAATCCATAGGCTTTCATTAAATGATGGAAGACCTTATCCAATAAATGTGAACATAATATGGTAGATGACAACCTCTTTCATCTCTTTACCAATTCTCTTTTTCTCAAGTTACAATATTAGGCCCTGACTCTCTCTCTCTCTCCATGTACTTTAGAGGAGACTATTGACCAAGATGAGAATCAATATTTCCTTATGCATCAATTTGAGCCATCCTGAACTTATATGGGTACTCACATATTACTCAATAATAAGAATTGTCATGCTACTAATTATGGTGTCATGGACTCTTATGATATCATTCATACTATTCAAGCTGTTATTCCCAACCAAACTCTAGAATAAGCTTCCCTTCCTAACCACATCAGTAACCCTCATTTATCTTCAACAAATAAAATCAATATTCATAAACCTTTATCACTAGAAAAATTTCAAAAAAATCTACCAAGGCCTTTCACATGAGAACTTGATCCCACTCATCCTATGAAATCTTGGTATTATCCCAATAATTTTTGTTGGTTTCATGCTAGTTGGGGTCATTATCATGAGACCTATAGGTAGCTTCATAATTTGGATATGGATTTCATTATTGGTCCCAATTTTGACCATAATTCTATTATTTATCAATGCCAACAATCCTATGACATTATTGTTGGCATCAAATTATGCACCCTATGACTCTTTACTTAGCTCCTACAATTTGATGTAATATGGAGTCATCTCTTAAGTTTGTGGGAACTTGTAAGAGAGATAAATATATAGTATTATGAGCACTAGCTCCCTAGATTTTCTTTTAAATGTTTGTAAAATACTCTAATTCTTAATTATAGGGAAATAATTAGAAGTTTACATGAAGAAAAAATACACTAAAGTGGTGATTCACCAAGAGATATCCCAAAAACTATCATACTTCTATTAAATAACAAATATTTTTAATACCAACTCTAAGCCGTAAAGGATCCTAACATAAGTGATTCAATGTGAAGGTAACATACATGAGACAATCAACAAGACAACTATTTCAAGGGTAGATTACACATCATAGAGATAATAACTTGCTTGAAGAGGAGCCTAGTATCCTAGCTACACTTCACATGACCTGTTAGATCATAACTCTTGCTTAAACATGAAGGATAGAGGAAATAAGGATGATATTATCACTTAACTTCACTATTCATCTCCCTCACACCTAGACAAAAATGTTCATAACTCAGAATTAGACTTGCATTCAATGTTCAAAATAAAAGTACAATGTTATTCTAGTAGGGATTTACCATACCAAATGTGGTATTAGTTTACAATGGCCAAAATGTCTCATACTTATAGCAATTGGAAAGAGAGAGAGGAAAAAGAAGTCCAAGAGACACAAGGACATGTGTCCAAAGGTGGAACTAGTTACAATGCATGTAGGTGAAGTGTAAGAGGATTTATAAACTAATTTACACATGTATCCATTCCAAACAATCATCATATTCCAAAATTGGCATAACATCTCTTCATTTAAGCACCTTCCATTAAACTACCTTCATCATTGGCCTTCATTAGGTGTTCCAAATCTGACTAGAGGCAAGTGTCTCTTTTGTAATAATAAGATAAATTTATAAGGAATCCTATACCTACATTGGAAATTTTCCAAATCATTTGTATTCTCTTGCATAAGAAGAATAATCATCTCTCAAAACGGGTCCCAAAATAGGGGTTATGAAGGGTTTTAAGTGCATTGGCCCTTCAAGGATTGTTGATAAACCTCTAACATTGGATTTTTGAATAAAAACCAAAAAATTATTTTTTAATACCCCCTTCAACCTATTTTAATCCCATGATAATATTTTAGGTAGGTATGAGCATTTGAAGTGACCTTCTCAATTGCACCCCTTCTCTTTGCATACCCTATCATGACATTGGGTCTAAGAATGATCAATTTAGGGTTTATTATTCATTCCAATTTCTCCAATAGGTTAAATTATTCCCCATGGGTCTATCATAGTATATTTAATCCACTTTCTATCACTCAAAATAGTTTTAAGCTCCCTTGTGCATTTTGTGAGCCATGTGAAAGTAATGAATCTCTACTGATGGAGTCCATAGTTATACTGACGGAGTCAATAGTTATAATATAGGATTCTATAGCTAGACTAATGGATTATGTATTTTTTCTATATGATTTTGAAGCTAAAATAATAGATTCTATATTTTTTTAGGATTCTGAAGCTGGATTGATGGAGTCCATAGATTTTTTATGGCTTTAACATCTCTCCACTAGGCCTAGTGGCTTTGGATCCTCTTTCATGGATTTATCATACTTGGTCTTGTTAAAAATATTTAGTATCCTTCATTTGTGTCTATTCATACTTATCCAAGATTTCCACAACTTGTGTTCGTAGCCACTTCAACCCTAACCTTTAATTTCCACCATTTTCTCTCTCTACTACAAGTTTTAAGTGTTAAAAGTGGCCTATCTCTGAGAAAAAATAGAGATTATTATCCCTTCTTAGTCATCACTCTTGAATACATGGGAGGCTTAATTAGGTCATTAGGACCCCTTGTACTAATTTTTGTCTCTTAAATCCTCCATTTACCCCTCCAACTATCATGAAACTGAAAATGAACTTCTAAAGGTGACTGCCTATAAGTTGAGGGTGAAATTGACCTTTTTGACCTCATAAGTGGATATATTTTATATATTTTCCTTGTTTTATATATATCCTCCTATTATTTGAGGTTCCTATCATTGTATTCAATCCCTAAATATTCTCAGTTGGCCTTGTGGAGGCAGTTGACCCTCCAATTGTCTTCATCTTACTTGTAGCTATGTGTGTTCTTGACACTTTGAAGGTTGGATGTAGGTTGTTTTTGCATGTAAGAGTCATTTTAGTGACTTTAAAGGACATTTTATAGCCAAAAAATAGTAATTCTCCCTTTATAATCCATCCTTGTCTCCTATGAGTTCATTACCCTCATCAAAGTGTGACCTTTGCCAATTATAACTTTTCTACACTCCTCTATACACCTAGGATGTACTTTCAGCTGAGATGAGATGTATCATCTAGACTAGATTTATATTAAATTCATATATAACCTTGTTTTGGCTAGATAGAACTATTTAGGTACCATTTAAGTCACCACTCCGTTATCCATATCTTTTGTTCACTTCTTCATTGTTATAGGCTTGCTATAAAACTTGTACGGATTGGTGATTTGCACAAGGTAGCTAAGGGTTGTAATCTTGGTAAATCCATGTGTATGTTTTCATTGAACACTTCCAAACATCCAAACTTACTCCACTTGTTACCCCCATATATCTACACACGCCTCATAAGGACTAATCCACATTGCCAATTTATCCTCCTTATACGCTACGTGTAGATGTATTGACTCCATTTGAGCTTTGAACTTGTTGTAGATTATGATGTGAAATTAAATTCTACATCCCACCTTGATAATACAATTATATTCATTTGAGATCCTTCTTAAACTTTATAAAATTAACACATCACCCTTTTTAAATGAAACACAAGATTTGGAAGGTAGGTGGGACCTCTAAATGGATCAATTCATAAGGTTTTAAATGAGATGAAATCCTACTTTAGAGAAACTAAGGTTACTTTGTTCCAAAATGGAAACATAACCATTAATGTTTATATTGCTTTGAAACTTGAATGAGCAATGTCGATCCTTCTTCTCAAACTATTGAGAGAATCTTGACATGGCTATGGTGAAAAAAAACCTTGATCATCTAGCTCTATTGTGGCTAAGTGTTTCATTGTCTCATATCTCCTACTATAGTAACATGGAAACCAAAACTTGGGAAACAAACAACAAAGGTCTCAATGCATTTTTCCATACCAATATGGTTTTCACATTTATCTCAATATTTCATGAGCTCTATTAGGATATGATACATAAACACGAAGGTGTATGATCTCTTCAAACCATGAAAACATTAACTTCATCCACAAAACTAGAAAACACTCCTTTGAAGATCCAAAGGGAAACATGGAAGTGCCATAGTGATCCACATGTGCCAATTGGATAGGGGCAAAGTTGAATGTGTTGAAGAAGATATTTTGACCCTCATGAAGTGATTCCACTAATTAAATCATATAGACCACCTCAACAAAAGAGGAAACCTGCAAGGTATGGGAAATGACAAGAAAAATGGAGTGGATAACTTCTAAGAGATGGTTCATAAATCTCAGCCCATAAATCTCTAAACTCCTACTATGAAAATGAAGGTCAACTCATGTACCATCCTCCCCCAGAAGAACTATACCTGAAACTCTTCCAGCTGACCATACCAAGTACAAATTTATGAACTTCAAAATGCTTTCCAAGAGAGTGATGGAGATATGGGAAGGTTTTGAGCCATTTTTGGTGTTTCCAAAGTTGGACAAACATAAGTATTGGTCAAAAAAGCTGAATGGTCACACTCCAACTTTCCCACATGTACCACTCTTCCTCATAGGTCATACAAGTGCTTAAAACCTCTTATTTCTTTAAGAAAACTACTTCTTTTCTGAATATTCTATCAATTTGTTAGCTGAAATGGTTAATAAAAGTTAGAATTGACACTATGAGGTGACATCATGTTTTTAATCTTGCATAATTCCCAAGAAATCTATACAAGATACTAAATGGATTATTTTGGCTATTGAAAAGACCTTAAAAAGACTTGAAATGATTTACAGGGCCAAATTGACCATGGTTAGACTATTAAAACCATGAATTAACACTAAATGAATTGTGATATAACCTCTAATATAAATTTTTGTTATATAGTATGACCCAAATTGACTAGATAATCAATTTGGCCAACATTCTTGGTGATTTTGTAAGGGTGGTATGTCTATTATACCTAAGACTAGTAGCTTATCTTGTCCATTGGGTCATGGAGTCTCTCTAACACCTTTCTAACACTTAAATGCCTTTTAAAAACACAACAAACCAAAGTAAAACACACACAACAAGACACACCAAAAGGAAACACACGTGTTCAACTAGATCACTTAGGAAACATAACCAAAAAAAAAGCACACACCTATGTTACTATGTATAAAATAGACCTCACAAGGACTAATAGGAAAAAATTATATGTATCCAATTCATAGGGATAGGTAACTCTTCTCCATCCATCTTGGTCAAATTAAAAGAGTTTCTTTTCTTTTACTTTCTAATGATGTAAGGGCCACTCCACAAAGCATCAAAATTAGTGTGTCTACTTGGTTTGGCTCTATCATCATCCCATTTTAGGATTATGCCACCTTATTTGAAAAATCTAGTACTTTATCTCTTGTCAAAATAATTCTTCATGAGCACTTTATGGTGCTCTATAGTCCTATGGGCATTATGTCTTACTTCTTGCAACTATATAAGTTCAGTCAATCTAACTTACATTGGAGTATTCTCAAGTAGTTCCAGTTGTTGTGCAAGTTCTAGAGCAGGTAGTTATTGAGAGATAGACATTATAACTTCCCTTCCATAGAAAATTACAAAGGGATAATTTCCAATTGACCTCTTAGGAGTAATCCTATCAGCCCATAGGGCTATCTTCAACTTAATATGCCATACCCTTTGATTATTTTCCAAGTCATCTTGATAATATTGATAAGATTTTTATTAGTTGAGTCAACCAATCCATTATCTTGGGGGTAATAATTGGATGAGGTACTCAAGTAAACTGCATTCTTGTTTTCCCAATCAAAATTGTTAAGACTCATGAAAGCTAGTGTATTATCATAAAGGATAGTGTAGGAAATTCTAAACCTTGTTATGATGCTCTCACAAAACTCCAAGATGGCATTTCCAATTGCCTCTTTCAGTGCCAAAGCATCTACCCACCTTGTAAAGTAGTTTTTTGTAGTCAATATCCATTTATGTCTATTACTAGAGGAATATTTGATCATACCAATGAAATCAAGTCTCTATTACATAAAACACTAGTCTAATTAGATGGGATTTAATGGAAGGGCTGATATTTTTTATTTTCCCAAAAAGAAGGTGCATTGAGGACACCTCCTAACCAAAGAGTAGAAATACTTGAAGAGGCTAGGCCAATAATATCCAACCCTCATTTTCTTTGTGGCTATTGTTTCTAGGGAGAAATGACCTTTATCTATAATAGTGTGAAATTTTTCTAGCAAGATGCCAAATTGATCTTTGTCAACACACCTTAGTAGCAAACCATTCACACCCTTTTGAAAGAGAATAACATCTATAAGACAATAAAAAATGGTTTTCAATCTAAAATACCTTTTTCATGACTTTTTCAAACCATTAGGACACTCATCATTCTGGAAGAAACCAATGATGTCTTGTGTCCAACTTTGAATTGGAATGTGATTAGTTGGTTGGGGATGACCTTGATTGACCAAGACTTCTTCCCTTGTCCCCTAAATATCTGAAGCTATATGTTCACATATCCCCTTTCCACTTACCAAGTTTGCTACCTTGATATCAACATCATACTCCATTACCTTTGTGATCCACTTGGATTTCTTCTCATTGAAGTCTTTGCTTAGAAATAACTCTTTGGTGCTAGGATGAGAGACCATGACATGTATCTTTTTATTTGAAACCATGTGCCTAAAATTTTTCAAACCTCTTATCATAGCTAGAGCTTGGTTCTCAATAAATGTTTACTTGACCTCATAGTCTTCCAATCCTTGACTAAATAATGTAGTGGGTTATTCAATTTCCTCATCATTATTTTGCATAAGCATAGCTAAGATTGTGTCAAGGTTAGAAAAAGTATAGATTTTGAAATTCTTGGAAATTTTTGGGTTCAAGATAGTAGGAGATTAGGAAATTACTTGTTTGATTACCTCAAAACTGTTCTTACCTTCCTTTGTCCAAGTAAAATCTTGGTTCTTCTTGAGTATGGCTATGATAGGCTTCACCAAGGTAGCAAATCCTAAAATAAACATTCTTACAATGTTGATCTTTCCCAAGAAAATTTTCAAACCTTTCTTGTGTAGAGGAAAAGACAAGCCTAGATTGACTTCAATCCTTTCAAGTTCAATAGATAAGCCTTATTTTGACATAATGTGACCCAATAACTTGCCTTCATGAATAACAAAGATACCTTTTTTTGGATTAAGAGAAACTCCAAACTCTCTACACTTCTCAAAGACTTGCCTTAAATGTTTCATGTGGTCATTATCATCATTGGAAAAAATAGTTATATCATCAAGTTATACAAGCAAAACTCATTGATCAAACCTTTAAAGGCCATGTCCATTGCTCTTTGGAAGTTAGCACCAACATTAGACAAACCAAAAGATATATTTCTATATGAAAACATCCCCCATTTTGTGGCGAATGTTATCTTGAATTGGTCCTCTTTGTTTACCAATATTTGGTTATAACCTGAATAGCCATCAAGTAGTGAAAAGCATTGAGAACCTAAAACCACTTGCAAAATCTACTCCATGGAAGGTAGTGGATAATGGTCTTTGAGTGAAACTCTATTAAGATCCCTAAAGTACACAAAAAGTCTGATATATCCACTCTTATTTTGAATAGGTATAAGGTAAGATACCCAAGTTGAGTGTTTTATAGGAAAAATAATCCTAGACTCAATCAATTTGATGAGCTCTTTTTTCATTAGTTCCTCTATATTAGGATTGATAGGCCTTTACTTTGGCCTAACTGGTTTAGCTCTAGGTTCTAAATAAATGGTGTGATGAGATAGACTCAGATCAAACCCTTTCAAATCCTTGTATTCCCAAGAAAATATATAATGAAATTCTTTACATAATTTAATGAAGGCTTGCCTTTCAAAAAGAGAACATATCTTACCAATTTTTAGAAGTTTATCCTTGAATATCAAGATTATTTCATAGTTCTCTTCCTATGTAGACATTCTTACCCTTTCCTTCCTTATTTGATAATATTCATCGAAAACACTCTCCAAAGTAACCAACCCATTTGGTAGCTTAATTGTCTTCAACTGAATAACTTGTTCTTCATATTGATTATGCAGTTTATTTTGGTTCTTTGAAGAAAATTTTGCTTCATTTTGTATGAAGTGTGTAAATTTTTATCACCCTCAAACAATTTCCAAGACACTTCATTAGCTAGAATATAATGTCTCATAATGACCTTGATGTGAGATTGGTCCTTCTCTTTACTTACATTAGAAACTATATCAAAGTGTGCTCCTATCACAGCCAACCTATTATCATTATTATTTAAATCTCTTGGTATAGGTTGGATATTCAAAGCATCAAAGTCCTTTATTAGATCCCACACCCTATTCTTGTAGGACTTAAGTAAAGGGTTCTTGGTTATAGCTTGGTTTTTGATGTAGGAGAATCAACATATATGTAAGATAAATATTTTCTATAGCTTTGTAAGGTTTTACAAGTGTTTCAAAATTGTTCATTTGGAGTCTTTTGTAATAAGATAATTTGAATATTTTCAAGTCCGTAAGAAGTCTTTTTGGATATATGTAAAGGGTTTATTGTTTACTTGTAAACATATATGAGTTAAGATATGAGATAATCTTGGAGGATGTTTCTAGACCTCCCAAGATTATAATAGTTAGTTTTTGAGGATAAAGTTGGATTGTGAAGTCGAGTAAAATTTGTGTTATAAATTGTAAAGTTAGTTTCTATATTGAGATTGGATGGGTAAGGAGGAATCTTGAGCAAAATTTGATTGTTTAAATCTTAACTAATCCTTTAACTAATTGATAATGTTTGATCCTTAAAAAGAGGATACATCAAAGGACTTGTCAAGCTAAAAAGAAGAATCACTTTATGATTGAAGATAGATTTGCAGTCTAGAATAGGAGTTTTGAGTGATGTGTACAATCATTTGTAAATAGAGGTGCATGGTTTGAGAATTTTTATGCTCAAAGTTCTTTATGTATTAATAAATTCAAATTAGTTTTATGGTTATTTCTTACTCATGTTGTAAGTTTTTTTTATTAAGATTTTTTAAATCCTTAAAATGCTCTATTTATGCATACACAGTCAATTATAGAGACTTGGTTTTGTGTGAAAGTCTTTGTATGGTATTTTATTTTCCTATGGAATAGGTGAAGAGGTTTCATAAGACTAAGAGACAACTGTTGGATATTTAAAAAGTCTATTGAAGCTTTATAAACAACCCTCAAATAGCCCCCAATCTACAAATTTTTTAAGAAATAAATGGTGCTATGTGGATATTTAAGTTCATAAAGTAAGTTATAGGTTATTTATCACTTTATAGATTTTGGTATTATGTGATATTTATCTAGTAAGGAATGCAGGTCATATCGTATCTATACATAAATAAAGGTAGACTAAATTTAATAAGAGTCTTATAAATCTACCAATTGTGACTTGATGAAGTAAATATATTGGAGTTAAATTTTGGTATCAACCACATGAAAGAGTGATAGGAATGGTTGATGATATAAATAAACATGACCATAGTGCATATAATTTCCATGTTCAAACATGGAGATAAATTCAAGTTTGTAGTCTATTTAAATCATTAATGAAATGGAATGCATTTAAATTAAGTTGAAACAATAAAAGGTGAAAGTTTTTTTATCTAGAAAGAATTCAAAACCTACAAACCTCTATTTCTATTAGACTTACAATATTTGATTATAAATGTGCATGGATGAGTTGTGGATGGAAATAGTTTGTCTACTTTGGAATATATATATAAAGGTGGATAGAGGTAAGGATATGAATTCATAATTTCTTAGAAAATATGTTTGGAGAGTTCCCTATCAAATCATTTGGGAATATTGAGTTTGCATAGGTGGGACTGCCCAATCTAATACCAAAATTAACACTAGTATTAGAGGATGTTTAATATTCAAGGAATGATATGATCATATCCATACACCATACACATGAGATTGTATCTTATGTGTATTTATATTTATCTTTTATATCATTATTAGTATCTATGATAAATGGATAAAAGGATTTTGTATGGTGCAAAGGTAGATCAGATCTAAATCAAACTTTAGTGTATTCAAACAGAGTATTTGCATCGAACCACAATCAGGCCTTCCATAGACTTTATCATTCAACTCCATATGGTGCCATTTTGATTTTTTACTTGATCATGCCATAATTGAAGACTATCAATGTAGGATCAATGGCCAAATCTCGTTCCTGATCTATAATATTATGTTGATAAGCTCAGTTGAAGAAATTATGGATGGATTGAGGAATAAATCAAAGAAGTTTCCCAAATATGGTAATTTTGTAATATTATAATTATCTTGGAGTTCTAGATGTTCAATATAAAGCCAAATTTAAATTTTCTATTTGAGGAGATCTATGTATGTTTTGATTCATATATTCATCATAATGCTCAGAAAAACTAAATATAAAACTTTTGGGGTTGTATGGAGTTTGAAGACATTAGAAATAATGTAAAATGAATTTTGTTCAAATAATTAGAATTATGTGAAAGTGAAAATGAAGTTCACTTCTTTAATGGATAAAAAGTAGTGGAAATTAACCTTAGGCAGTGCCTGAGAAGTATGAGATTGTGTATGGATTGAATATCATCAGATAATCATATAGTATAAATATTTTTTATCATTTTGGTATCAAAGTGTTGGAAGCTCTTTGGGAAAGTATAATTAAAATTATTTTGTGTAAAATTTGAGTGGTTTATCTTCAATGTTTAGGCTTGGATGAACAGATCATTGTCTTAGAGCAAAAATGCAAGTTAGGAGAGATATTAATGTGAATTTGAAAGTTAATGTAAATAAATAAGGTATATAACATAGAGCAAGTTTATTATTTGGGAAGAGAATAGAAAACATCAAATAAAAGTTACATGGTTTATTTTATTTCATGCTTTGTTTGATGTGTTGAAGGGTGCATGAAGGTTGAGAAAAGTTGGTAGCAGCCCTATAGCCAAGTATGGCTTATTGATCAAGAGAGTTATTAATAAGCTCAAAGTGAGAGATAAGCTCATTAATATAGCTCAAAAGAGAAAAAGAGTCATATAGGTAGGACAAGAGAAGAGAAGTACCAAATAAGGACAAGGTGAGACCCAATTGAGTTCAAGAGAGAGAGAAGGTAGACCAAGTGAATGGTCAAGATGTGGCAAGAGAATGAATTCTTGTTATAGAATGGTATATGCCCAAGTTAGGCCAAGGAGTTGATATATATCCTCAAGGAGATGAGGAAGGATAAAGGTAAGAAGAAATAGGGCATAATGAATGAGAGAAGCTACCATAAAAAGAAGATGGTGCAAGATGAGACCAAGCAGAAGATAGAGATGGAGAAAGAGATGTAAATGTTGAATTAGAGTTTGGAAATTATGAAGAAAAGGTTTTAAGAATAAATTCATAATTAATATGGGTATGTGTTCACAAAAATAGACAAATGTCCTGTAAAACAAATTGTGGCAAAGAGAAGAAAACAAAAAGACATGAGGATTTTGAAAAGATAAATAAGGGTGTTGGTAAGGAAACCCAAAGAACAACAAGTGGAGAGAATTTATTTTGATTCTAATAATGAATATGAATGTGTACTTATAAATATGGATATTCATGTTGGGAAGGACAAGCTTTGTGAAGAACAATAGGTACAATGTGGAATAGAAAGTTTTTTTTGTCTGAATAATGATGTTTTTAATGAATCATTATTTTTTTCATTAATGGATCATGATAAAGAAGATAAATTGAATAATTTAGAGATAAATAGAGGAACATAGAAAGAAGTGGTAAAAATATCTTACTTGTAGAAGACATGCACCAAGCGGAAGAAGAAGTATTAGAAGCATTTCTAGCTTCTATAGATAAAACTAAATGTACAGATCAATATAAGGAGGAAGAGTACTTTGAAGCATTGGATGAAGAGATAGAGAACTTTTCAAAGGAACCATAGTTCCAAATCTTTGATTATAATGTTATTTTTGAATTTATGGATACAGGAACAAAACATACAGAATGGGTGACAAATTAGGAAGAAGAGACAGAGTGCAAAAGACAAGGACAAGGAAAAGTATAAGGAATATAGGCACTTATGAAATGGAGTTTGTTTCTTTTATTCATTTGTTATTATGAATGAATTAATTTAGTTTTAAGGACATTGGAAAATAATGCCAAGGTCATAAGTGGAATGTTGGAATAAAGAAGCAAATTTTTGTTCATTGTTACAAAATAGAAATATATAGTGGATCAGAATATCAGTGGAATGATGGAACCTATTTAGAGGATCTAAGGAAAAAAATATACAAAAAAAGGAAGAATAAAATTAAGAAGGATGGAGGACAACATAAATTTATGCAAGATGGTGAAAAATAAAAGAAGAAAAAGGAGAAAACAATGGAGAAATTTTATTTTTCTAACTTGAAAATTGTTTTTAGTTTTATTTTTAGATATACTGAAGAAAGGACAAAGAAAATACAAATAAGATGAAAAAAAAGATAAAACATGATGAGACAAATGAAGATGTTACTGAATTTGAAGGAACAAAGAATAAACAAAACCAAAAATGAAGAAATTGGAAGAGAAGAAAGAAAAAGATAGATTTTATTTGAGCACAAGCTCAAATATTTTTTCTACCAGAGGATTCTAATGTAGGATCATCATAATATATTCAATATAAATATTTTCTATATCTTTGTAAGGTTTTACGTGTGTTTCAAAATTGTTCATTTGGAGTATTTTATAGTAGGATAGTTTGAATATTTGCAAGTCCGTAAGAAGTCTTTCTGGATATATGTAAAGGGGTTATTATTTACTTGTAAGCATATATGAGTTAAGATATGATAGAATCTTGAAGGATGTTTCCAAACCTCCCAATATTAGAATAGTTAGTTTTGAGGATAAAGTTAGATTGTGAAGTCGAGCAAAATTTGTGTTATAAATTGTAAAGTCAGTTTTTATATTGAGATTGGAAGGGTAAGGAGGAATCTTGAGAGAAATTGGATTATAAAAAGCTTAGATAAGCCTTTAACTAATTTATAATGTTCAATCCCTAAAAAGAGGAGACATCCAAGGACTTGTCAATCTAAAAAGAAGAAGCACTTTATGACTAAAGATAGAGTTGCAGTCCAGAATAGGAGTTTCGAGTGATGTGTAAAATTATTTGTAAATAGAGGTATGTGGTTTAAGAATTTGTTGTGCTCATAGTTTCTTTATGTATGAATAAATTCAAAATAGTTTTATGGTGATTTCTTACTCAAGTTGTAAGTTTTTGTTATTAATATTTCTTAAATCATCAAAATGATCTATTTATGCATACACTGTCAATTACAGAGACCTAGTTATGTGTGAAAGTCTTTGTATGGGTTTTTATTTTCCTATAGGATAGGTGAAGAGGTTTCTTAAGACTATGATACAGGTTTTAGATCTTTAAAAAGTCTATCGAATCTCTATAAACAACCCTTTCATATCTCTCAGTCTACAAATTTTTGAATAAATAAATGGTGTTGTGTGGATATTTAATTTCATAAAATAAGTTATGAGGTTGTTTATCACTTTATCGATTTTGGTATTGTGTGATATTTATCTAGTCAGGAATGTAGGCCATATTGTATCCATGTAGAGATAAAATCAGACTAAATTTAATAAGAATCTTATAAATCTACCAATTGTGGCTTAATGAAGTAAATATATTGGGATTAACTTTTGGTATTGACCATATGAAAGAGTAATAGGAATGGTTGATGATATGAAAAAATATGACCATAATGCATATACATTACATGTTCAAACATGGATATAAATTCATGTTAGTAGTTCATTGAAATCCTTGATGAAATGAAATGTGTTCTGATTAAGTTGAAATAATGAAAGGTGAAAGTTCTATTATCTAGAAATAATTTAAAACCTAAAAACCTCTAGTTTTGTTAGACTTATAGTATTTGATTATAAATGTGCATGGATGAGTTGTGGATGGAAATAGTTTATCTACTTTAGAATATGTGTGTGTGTGTGTGTGTGTGTGTGTGTGTATGTGTGTATGGATGGAGGTGAGGATATGGATTCATAATTTCTTAGAAAAGATGTTTGGAGAGCTCCTTATCAAATCAATTTGGGAATCTTGGGTCTACATAGGTGGGAACATGCAATCTAATATCAAAATTAACACTGGTATTAGAAGAGGTTTAATATTCAAAGGAATGATATGATCATATCCATGTACCATACACATAAGATTGTATCTTTCATGCATGTATATTTATCTATTATATCATGATTAGTATCTATGATAAATGGATAAAAGTATTTTGTATCGTGCAAAGGTAGATCAGATCTACATCAAACTTTAGTGTATTTAGATAGAGGATTTTCATCGAATCACAATCAAACCTTCCATAGACTTTAACATTCAACTCCATCTAGTTCCCTTTTGAATTTTTACCTGATCATTCCATAATTAAAGACTATCAATGCAAGATCAATGGCCAAATCTCATTCTTGATTTACAATATTATTTTGATAAGCTTAGTTAAAGAAATTATGGATGGATTGAGGAATAAAGTGATAAAGTTCCCCAAATATGGTATGTAAGATTATAATTGTCTTGGAGTTCTAGATGGTTAGTATAAAGCCAAATTTAAATTTACCATTCAAGGAGATAAGGATCTATGTATGTTTTGATTCATATATTCAACATATGCTTATAAAAACTAAATTTGAAACTTCTGGGGTCATATGGAGTTTGAAGACATTAGAAATAATGTCAAAGGAATTTTGTTCAAATCATTAGAATTATGTGAAGGTGAAAATGAAGTTCATTTATTTAATGGATAAATAGTAGAGGAAATTAAGCTTAGGTGGTGCCTAAAAATTATGAGATTGTGTATGGATTGAATATCATCAGATAAGCATATAGTAAAAATCTTTGCTATCAGTTTCTCACTTAATGTATAATCAATTCACTATATCTATATACCTTCAAATTATTGATTCCCTTTCTCTTTTACCATTGGAGGCCATGAACCAAGCCTTCATATTCTACAACATTACAAGTATAACTAAAATTGAATCTATATGAAGAGTAATAATGGTTCTTTGAGGGAAAAACCAACATGACACTAGCTCCTACCCCTACGTTGCTTCTAGAGCCATCAAAAAACATTTCCCATATCCCTTAAATTTCATGATCCTCATTAGTGAGTGATGGTATAAGAATGTTATTTTCATGCATATAATATACCCCCAATTTAGTTTCTTCTATAAATGCATATGGGTTATACTCATAATTTTTACTTCCATACTCATAAAATAAAGAGGTAAAAAATAAATTCAAGGGGAAGGATGTTTCACCACCAATGACACCTTCTTCTTGCTCACTAATTGTATAATTCTGATTTGAACTTATCTCCACATATGGTTTAATATGGAACCTTGCCAAGGGATATGTTATTATAGTTAATTTAGTTCCATATCTTGTTCTACATGCTAGAAAAGACCAATCAGCTATAAGGTACCCTCCAATTTTAGCCATGAAGTATCTTGACAAGAAAATAGTAAAATGAGCTAGAAGATCAACCAACATAATGTCTTGTAGGATGGGGAAACTTGGATAATCATGAAAGAAAATTTTAAAACCTTTAACTAACCCCATCATCTTGGATAGAGTTCTATTAAGCTATAAAAAACCCTTATGATGAGGCTCATACTTCTATCCCAACTTGTCAATAACCACCTTAGGCATAACCATAGTACTAGATCTACTATCCACAATACAATTATGAACTAATTTGTCTCCCGTAATGAGTGTGAGGTAGAAAGGTGGAGGCTTTTCATATTTTGTGGATGGTTATAGGACATAACTATGTGTGTTGGTAAGGGATACACCATTGTGTCTTAGAACTTGAGGGGATACATGAATGTTTAAGAGTTTTTCTTGTAGAAGTTCCTTTTGGCCAAACATATACAAGACTTCCCAAAGAGAAATGCTTGTCTTGGTATTCTTAAAATAATCGATAATGTTTAGAGAGGAAGTATTCCTCTTATCTTGCATTATTGAAGGCAATTAGGGAGCTTGAACTTGTTGTATTAGAGGTTTGGTAGCCTTGCTAACATTTTGACATTGAGGAGTAGTGTGACTAGTAGGATCTATTACATTGGTAATTTCACTTTGTGGCCTTAGAGAGGAAGTACTTGGAGTCACTTGTGTTTTTGGACTATCTTCGAAGGACCTCTTTTTAGCCCTTGTATTGGTTGTAATTGATGTATTTTGATTTAACACATTATTTTCTTCTACTTGGAAGTTCATAAAACTAATACTTTGGCTACTACCTTCTCTTTGAATATCCCTTTGCATAAGAGTTTCTTATTTTTCTATAACATAAGGAGTAGTTCCTTCTTGAGATACAAAATCTTGATTACATTATCCACCATTATGCATAAACTAACCTTGAAACTTCCCCTAATAATCCAAATGTTCCTCTCCTTAAACTAGATTGGCGTGGGCTAGACCAACAACCCTTGTAGATGGAGTAGAAGTAGGATTATAGGAATTGGGTGGCCTATTGAAACCTTATTAACCTTGGCCTCTTCCTTAGTTATCGTATTAGGATAGAGGTCTATAGACTTGTTGAGGATAGTATTGAGGATTGGGTGGAACACTTGCATACATTTGTGCTTGTTTGAGCTAGGCTTGCAAAGACCAAATCATCTCATCCTTATCTATGGCATTATCCAGCTTCTTAGGAGCTATTCTAGGCTTAAAATTAGAATTGGGAACTTGTGCTACACTTGGAGTTTCAATTGAACTATGAGACAATAAAGGTATAGAGACTCTTGGGGGTATTTCCCAACTTATATCAAACTATTCTCAAATTTAATAGCTATCTCATATGCATCCAGTAGATTAAATCCTCCCATTGACTACAACATTATTGCTATATCAGTACCAATAGCCTTGAGATAAGTGGGGAATACAAAGCTTGGAGGAGGCCTCATGATAGGTGGAAATATATGCCATGTCTTTTGAAACCTTTCATTTAAAGCTCCCATAGACTCATTGGGACCTCTTCTTATCATAGTCAACTAATGGATTAGTGAGGTGTGATCACTCTTGTTCTCAAACCTATTCACCAACAACTCCTCAATTGGTAATGTAACCACCTACCAATGTCCCATACCAATTAAGCCTTACCTTTTAGAGACATGGCACGTAGTCTAATGGCTATATTAGCTTGGGTGATATTGTGAAAGTTATGAAAGTTTGAAATCTCCCTAATATGCTTAGATGGGGTAATAGGACCCTCTCCATTGAATCTAGGAATATTTTTGGTAGAATTGGGAGGAATAAGGTCATATGTAGGAAGGTTAATTGTATTTTGGGTGTTGAAAGCTGGGAAAGCATATTATGTATCCATCTTTTCTTCCCCTTATTCTTCCTCTTGATCTTATATTCCCTCAACTTCTTCTTCCTCTTCAAAACTCTCTTGTTTTGGATATCTAAATGCTAATAATGGTTTAGGATGTTACAAGGAATACTCTACCTACATTGGAAATTTTCCAAATCATTTATATTCTCTTGCATAAGAAGAATCATCATCACTCCAATCAAGTCCCAAAATAGGGGTTATGAAGCATTTTGAGTGCATTATCCCTTTAAGGATTGTTTATAAACCTCTAACATTGGATTTCTAAACCAACACCCAAAAGTGTTTTTTTAGGACCCCCTTGAACCTCCTATAACCTCTTGGAATCCCATGCAAAAATTCTAGGTAGGCATGAGCATTTGAAGTGACCTTCTCAATTATACCCCTTCTCTCGACATACCCTATCATGACATTAGGTCCAATAATGATCAATTTTGGGTTTATTATTCATTAAAATAGACCCAACAAGTCAAATTATGCCCCATGGGTCTATCCTAGTCCATTTCATGCACTTGATATTACTCTAAATGGTTTTGAGCTCCCTTGTGCATTCTAAGAGGCCTATAAAAGTAATGAAGCTCTGTTAATAAAGTTCATAGTTATATTAATGGAGTCCATATTTATGATATAGGAGTCTATATCTAGACTAATGGATTATATAGTTTTGTCATAAGATTCTGAAGCTAGACTGATGGAGTCTATAGTTTTGTTGTAGGAGTCTAAAACTGGACTGATGGAGTCTATAGTTTTTCTGATAGCTTCAACATCTCTCCACTAGACCTAGTGGCTTTGGATCCTCTTTCATAGATTTATCAAACCTAGGATTTTTATAAAACCTTGGGATCATTTATTCATGTTTATACATGCTTATCCAAGATTTTCCCAACTTGTGTTCATAGCCACTTCAACCCTAACCTTCAATTTTCACCATTTTCTCTCTTTTTTACAAGTTTTAAACCCTAAAAGTGGCCAATGTATAATAAAAAATAGAGAGTATTGTCCCTTATCATTCATCAATTTTGAATACACGAGAGTATTAATTATGTAATGATGACCCCTTATACCAAATTTAATCTCTTAACTCCTCCATTTACCCCTCCAACTAGCATGAAACTCAAAACTAACTTATGAAGGTGACTGCATATAAGTTGAAGGTGAAATTAGCCTTTTTGACCTCATAGGTGGAGAAATTTGATATTTTTTCCTTTTTTTATCTATATACTCATGTTATTTGAGGTTCCTAGCATTATATTCAATCCTTGAATATTTTCACTTGGCCTTGTGGAGGTACTTGACCCTCCAATTATCTTCATCCCACTTATAGTTGTGTGTGTTTTTGACACTTTGAAGGTTGGTTGTAGGTTATTTTTTGATGTAGGAGTCATGTTAGTGACTTTTAAGGACCTATAATATCCAAAAATAAATTTTTCCCCTTTATAATCCATCTTTATCTCCTATGATTTCATTACCCTCATCAAAGTGTGACCTTGTTTGCCAATTTTAACTTTTTCACACTCTTCCATAAACTTGGGATGTACTTTCAGATGAGATGAGATGAGATGTACCATCTAGACTAGAGTTCACTTTAATGCATATATAACCTAATTTTAGATAGATAAAAATATTTAGGTACCATTCAAGTCACCACTCCCTTCTCTATATCTTTTGTTCACTTCTTCATTGCTATAGGCTTGCCATAAAACTTGTACAGAATGGTGATTTGCACAAGGTAGCTAAGGGTTGTAATCTTGGTAAATCCATGTGTATTTTTTCATTTAAAAATTTCAAACATCCAAAATTACTCCACTTGTTACCCCCATGTATCTACACATGACTCATAAGGACTAATTTATCCTCCTTATAGGCTACCTGTAGATGTATTGACTCCATCTGAGCTTTGAACTTGTTGTAGCTTTTGATGTGAAATTACCTTCTACATGCCACCTTGATAATACACTTATATTCATTGGATATCCTTCTTAAAATTTCTTAAATGAACACATCAAACTTTTACCATGAAACACAAGCTTTGGAAGGCAGCTAGGACCTCTAAATAGATCAATTCACAAGGTTTTAAATGAGGTGAAATCCTACTTCATAGAAACTAAGGTTACTTTACCCCAAAATGGAAACATAACCATTCATGTTTATATTTCTTTGAAACTTTCATGAACAACGGTGATCCTTCTTCTCAAACTATTGAGAAAATCTTGATATGGCTATGGTGAAGAAAAACCTTGACCATCTGGCTCTATTGTGGCTAAGTGTTTCATTGCTTCATATCTCTTGCTATAGTAACATGGAAACCAAAAATTGGGAAACAAACAACATTGATTTTAAAACAAAAAAGGTCTCCATGCATTCTACTATACCAATATGGTTTTCACATTTATCTCAACACTTCATGAGCTCTGTTAGGATATGAAACATTAATACAAAGGTGTATGAGATCTTGAAACCATGAAAACATCTCTTTCATCCACAAAACTAGAAAACACTCCTTTGAAGATCCAAAGGGAAACATGGAAGTGCCATAGTGCTCCATACATGCCAATTGGTTGGTGGCAAGGTTGTATGTGGCAAGGAAGATATTTTGACCCTCATGAAGTGATTCCACTAATTAGACCGTATGGACCACCTCAACATAAGATGAAACCTGTAGGGTATGGGAAATGACAACTAGAATGGAGTGGCTAACTTATAAGAGATGGTTCATAAAGCTCAACCCATAAATATCTAAACTTTTACTATGAAAATTAAGGTCAAATCATGTACCATCCTCCCCCAGAAGCACTAGACCTAAAACTCTTCAAATTAACTATACTAAGTACAAATTTGTGAACTTCAAAATGCTTTCTAAGAGAGAGATGGGAAGGTTTTGAGCCATTTTTGTGTTTCCAAAGATGGAGAAACATAGGGATGGGTCAAAAAAGCTAAAGGGTCACACTTCAACCTTCCCACATGTACCACTCTTCCTCATATGATATACAAGTTCCTGAAACCTCTTATTTCTTCAAGAAAACTACTTCTTTTCTAAATATTCTACTAATTTTTCAACTAAAATAGTTTCTAGAAGTTATAATTGACACATATGAGGTGGCATCATCTTTTAAAGCTTACATAATTCCCAACAAATATGTACAAGACACTAAATGCACTATTTTGGCTATTGAAAAGACATTAAAAAGACTTGAAATGACTTGTGGGGCCAAATTGACCATGGTTATACTATTACAAGCATGAATTAACACTAAATGACTTATGACAGACCCTCTAATAGAAATTTTTGATATATAGGTTGACCCAAATTGACTAGATAGTCAATTTGGTTAATAATTTCCTTCAAATCCCATGAAACACAAACTAATTCTCAAAATTTGAATCAAGCTTATTATCATTTGGCCTTCTATAAAGATCCTCTTCAAAATCACCAATATAACCAAGTCAATCCCACCCCTTATACAAATAATGTTGACAGTATTTTTGACCCAAATCATAAAGATAATGTGCTTAATATGACTAATATGCAAAGGGTGGTTTCTTTCATTGATCCTCAACCTATCTACACACCTCCATTATCTCACACATTTTGTGTTATCTAAGATTTTTATCCAAGTCACTTAAATGAGTTGGGGAAAGATGACCCTATATATTTTGATGAACCAATTCCAACACATCCCTTGGATAACACTTCTCATAATATTTATACCATCCCTCCATCTTCCTTACCTATCACCAATGATACTCAAGCTCCTATAAATACTTCTTCTAGAAATTCTCAAACTACACTTGCATCAACTACTCCATCTTATCAACATAATCTAAAAATGTATCCTCTAATTAAACCTTCCTCCTCTTATCAAATAAATTCACATGCACTTCATCTCTTCCTTCTGAGGACCTCCTTCAACACTATGCACCCCTTTCTAACAATCTTCTTATGGGTTATGATGAGTGGGATCCTATCATGGAATTCACTAATCTCCCATCTCAAATCTCATTTATTAAACTAAATAGGACATCTCCACATCATTGTAACTATATCATGTAGATTTTGTTTGAAATGAGCATCTCTTGTCCTCCCCTAGTAGGATTTGAAATAACCTTATCCAGATTAGAAGATATAATTTTACAATAATTTAAAGATATTTCCATATATGTTGATGAAATAATGGACACTTATCTTTCCCTCAAATTCCCCATTACTTCTATGATCTTTTATGAGATTATACTTCATGTAAATGATCCCCCTCTCTTTATTAGTATTCAAATTGGTGATATCCAAGTCAAGCATGCCTTGATTGATGATGATTTTGGTACTTGTGTTTCCTCTCTCTATTTTATCAAAACCCTTAGATATTATAAATGAAATCTTAAGTCCACATGCAGCACATGCCAAGGCTATGATAAAAGGCAAATACCTTCTTTAGGTTATGTGTGGCTCCCCATTACTATTGAACCTACCATTGTTCATGTGAAGGTGAATATCTTCAACTTTCCTCTATCTTAAAACATTTTTATTGGTAGGCCACGGACTTATCTTATAAGAGAAGTTGCCTCTTCCTCTTGACAATGCATCAAATTTCCTCACAATGGAGCCTTCTATAAGATTCAGGGTGACACTAACCCTTGGAATTTTGAATAATTCTAAGATCATGGTTTATTAAAGATCCTCATCATTGAACCCTTTCTAAGCATTCCATTTCATGAATCTATATAGTTTAACTTTATTTTCAATTCCATCTAAGGTTACAATGGTTATCCCAAACTCATTGGAAATATACCGATTAACCTCCTAGATTCTGATGATGATGAGCCTGATGAGATCAATCTCAAGATTAAAACTTATGATCTCTTACTTCATCTCATTTCTCATCTTCAAACTTCTTTACAACCTCATTCTCATGAACCACCTTGTGATGACATCCATGTTACCTTAGCTAGGACTTAACATTCCATTCATCACACCACATCAGATGACAAGGTCATCTCTAGTTATGTTATTGATCTTTATATACCTGATTATGATGATGGTTTTACCTTAGATGATCCATTCTTAGGAGGTCTTATTCAAGCCTGAGATGATAATATTATTCATTATCATTCCTCTTTGCTTTATTTTTTAGTATATCTTCCCATATTCCATCTTATATTTTTCCTAATTTTAGTATTTTTTCTCTTTATCATAGGGTAGAGATGGTACAAACACCTCTAATTTATAAAGAACCTCATAGGAGTATGCTTATGGATCATGTTATGACTGGTCCCTATCACTTTTATAGATACCATGATCCCTCAAGATTACTTATCCATGAGATGCATGCTATATGTAATAAAAAATGAATCAAGTCTATAAATCAATCCCAACTTGGAGAAGGTAGATCCTACTTACACTTTTGATTGGGGATACATTAGATAATCAAGAACATGACCAATATATGGATCCAATAAACCCAATTAGGGGATATTTTATCACAACAATAATAATAGGGAGGGTTCCAAAGCCTCTAATCAAGTAAAACCAAGTAATAACCCTAACTAAGCCCTATGTTTTCATATTCACTAAACTAATAACAAGTAAAGAAAATAAATCTAATCTAGTGGTCACTAAAGCTTGTGGCACAATATGAGGGTTAGTAAAAAAAAAAAAATTAAACATACATAAGATAATCTCAATTAAGCTATGTATGAGTAATACCCTAATGCATGGAGAATAAGAGTAATATTATTCAAAATCCAATACTTATGCCACTTATATCTAATAAAAAGAGGAGCAAAGTTAGAGAATACTTACTTGAAAGATGAACCCCTTGAGACTCAACATCTCCCTTATACAAAGAGGCTTTTCAAGATATTTTTATAATTTGTAAGGATCACTAAGAAAGGCCAACGAATCTAAGACTTCTCCATAAGACTATACTCTCCAAGTAGAAACTCTAAGCTAAGACTCTTCAAGTAGAATGGTGGAAGAGCATATTTTAAAGAAGTGCAAGAGAATAATAACTCTTAATATATCTCAAATAATGATGAAATTATCTTGTATATAAAGGAAGATTTAACCCTAATCCCTTCTAAAAGTTTTAGTTGATAGGGTCAACCTAGTACTATTATTGACAAAAATTCACTAGGTCACGGGCTAGGTTGGCCAAGGCTGACCTAAACCCTAAATGAGTTTCACCAATAAGAGTACAAGGTCGACACAATCAACCTAGTACTATAAACTATAAAAAGTGGTTTTAGGTTAGTAAAATGGGTATGAAAGATGGTAAATGACTAGAGGAGTGTGAAAAGTAGAGTAATAGCTTAGGGGAATGTTTTTAGGAGTTGGTTAGATTGGTAACAAGTGGAAATATAGGACAACAATCCTACTAAGCACTAATGGTCTACCCACCCCTTTCCAAATGCACCACTTAGGGCATGCACTCAAAGATATTGAGTCTTTATATGTTCCTACAAGATATAAAGCATCAATATTTGATAATTTTTGAAAATATTATGTGTATACATGTGTGACTATCCTTTAGCCTTTTACAAACCCTACTCCTCCCTCAGTAGAGCCTAGTTTAGATCTCATTCTCACTCCCTCTATATCTAAGTCTCTTCATATTTTTGATCCTATTTCTCCTTTATTCAATCCTTATATGACCTCTATACCGATGCCATCTTCTCTTGGTGATGGTTTTCTCCCTTTACCATAACTATCTCCTTCACCCATCAAATGGGATGATCAGCCTTATTGTGACATTCATAAAGTTCCCAGTCACTAGAC
This sequence comes from Torreya grandis, assembly GCA_037957365.1. Taxonomy (NCBI): domain Eukaryota; kingdom Viridiplantae; phylum Streptophyta; class Pinopsida; order Cupressales; family Taxaceae; genus Torreya; species Torreya grandis. The sequence goes on along the minus strand of JARHVA010000119.1, from coordinate 7,241,242 downwards.
TAGAGATTGTTTCCTCTACCAAGTTCCCTTAGCTTATATTAAACCTCCTCCTATGAGTAAACCTACCAAGATTACTTACAAGTGTATCTATTTCTTTCATGACATAGATAACCATTCATCCATAAATTATTGTAAGATCAGATAATATATCAACACCTTACATCCCACCACTCTTCAACTCGTAGACAAGGCTATATATCCCTCAAAAGTATTACTTGATTATCTTCCTTAAGCATGGAGAGGTATATTGTCTATGATACTAATTTGGCACACATCACACTAATCATTTCCACATCCTTTAATATCATCTCAAGGATCACCTCCTAACCATTCTTGAACCTTCTACCATTTCTCCCATAGGTCATTTTCACAAGAAGGATCCCCTTTTTTCCCCCATGGTTCCATCTCTTCATATGATCCCTTCTCCACCTACTATTATTCCACCTATGAATCCCTCACCCATGGACCTTCCCTCACCTATGGATCTTTTTCCACCTATAAGTCCCACACCCATAACACCTTTCCCATTGGTGACCCCTTCATATCCTATAAAATCTAATCCCGTGCATTCTTTTGAGCATCCCATGAATGATATCCCTCATTATCATGATCTTTAAAACATTCCTAAATTTTCCATTGAAGAGATTCGATGTGAAGTATTTTCTTAACTTTCACTGAAAATCAATGACATAATAGTTATAATTTGCATTCAAATTCATAGAGATTTATCAAATGTTATGGATAATGTATGTGGACAAATATATCATTACCTATAAACACATGCATGGTGTTCTTACATTTTTATTTGGATTGGACATGTGCTCTAACTTTTTATTTATCTATTTTATCTCATTTGACATTGTGTCAAATTCCCATCTATCTTATATAGTGACTTTGGTTTCACACTTTATATTGATTATGTTGTCATTATGTTCTCTTATGGATTTATTTTTCCTCATTGCATTATTTTTTATTTGTGAGTTCATTTTCTTATGATTACCTTGTTCTTTTTCCTGATTGTTTTCTTTCTTATTTCTATACACACGGATAATAATTATTGTGACTTGGTTATAAAAACCTAACCTTACTCCCATTATTCATTCATTTTTTACGATGTCATCAATTAACAAACAATTCATCTCATTATAATCTCCTTCTACTAGTGCACTTTGGATCTCCTTTTATTCCCCTTTATTCCCTTTCACAAACTAAGCATACACATGGTTGAGACTTGAGATAACGTGTTGGTTCATCATTAAACCTAAGTGTTCTAGGCAATTATGTCTTTGGATAGTTATCTTCCTTTAGCTAAATCCTAAATCTCATTTGTGTGTATCACTCTATCTCTCATGATTGGTCATTCTAAGTCTGTATGGAGGAAGAACCTTAAAATCCATACAATATTCAAAATCCATCATTTAATAAAAGGAAATGATCTAAAAGTAAATATTCAAAAGTTAAATTCACACTAAAATACATTATTCTAAGCACATCTACTTTCTCTAATCAAAGATCAAACTCCATAGTTAGCATCATAATAGAGCCAAGGTCTATTGGGGTGCGGTAGGCCAATAGATTAGAAAATAAGAATAAAAATATCTTTTAGTACTACCTACTTTCTCACACAGGGATCCAATTTTTGTAGTAGACTTACGTCTCTATAAGGGATCCTAAGGAAAGGGGAACACTTTTTGAGAAAGTAGGTCAATTTTAATTTTATTTTTTAAAACTACCTACATGATCTGATCTTAGTAGCACACTTATTTACCTACATAAATTTTTGTCTATAATGAACATGTATCCTTCTTATATTGATGGTCACGAGTCACTTAGTGTCTTCTCATGTCCTTAGTGTGCCTCATTTATTTTAAGTTCTTCTCATAATATGATTAATTTAAGTTTCTTACATTCCCATTTTCACTCCCTACCATCTTGATATTTCCCCTTGATAAATATTGTTTTGTTCACTGATCACTCCCTCAGGGATTCCATTTGTGAGTTGCATTGTAAGACCATGGATACAACCTGGACTTCCTCACAAAATACCAAATTTTAAAATTCCCATTCCAAACATCCCTTTTTACCATAGTTCCACATTAATTCCACCTCATTGGTGTTCTCTCTATGAGTTTCAGTGTAAGACCATGGATAGGACCTGGCCTTCCTCACAAAATTTTCCAATATCCAAGTGACAAAAAAAATTACATGTGTCAAATATGAGATAAGATGTGATTGATTATGAGTTACACATAATTGGCATGCTTCCCATTTTTATTTAGTATGTTTTATGCTTACTTCATTAATCTTTCATATTTTTCAATTGCATGTAAGAATCCAACCATTTTTCTTAAGTTTTTCATACTTCCCAACTTGAATTAATGTGATTAATTTAAGACCATTTTACCAATTTTGTTTCTCTATTATACTTCCCAACATGATTTAGTATGATTGATTGACTTAATTGATTTTCTTTTCATTTCTCTTTTATATGCTTTCTATTTTATTACATTATTATCATACTTCCCAATGTGATCTAGTATGATTTTACTTGTTTTATTCTGGTGCCATCCTTTATCATGGTTTTAAAACAAAAATTTTCCATCTTCTTTACCACTCTTTGGTTTCTTATACTTAGCCATTTTTTGCTATTACAAATTTCCCAATGTGAAATAATGTGTAGCACATTTATTTTTCATTATTTATACTTTTCCAAGTCCTTTTTCACCTTTTTTTTAATCATGCATTTGTCCTACATAATGCTAGAAAAGAAAACACAACACATATATTTCCTATAACATATGCAACAAAAATAAAATACATATGCTAGAAATAAATATATCCATGCAACCACAACCATTATACAAACACATAAGATCAACATCCAATTGTCAAAATAAGATATATATATATATATCACATGTTTCTGATACAAAATACATCACTCTAGATCTAAGGCTAGGCTCTATCATGTCTATCTTGTGGCCTATCCATGCTACCCATAGATGCCTTGGATAGTCCCCTCTAAATAGTATGTTGTAATGAAGATGTTTGAGATCTCAAGCCTATTACTTATCCCTATAGGTTGGCCACCTAGGCCTATACTTGTCCTAGTTAAATAGTGGTAGTCAAATGCCTGGTTCTCTCCTGAGCTAAGGCCTACCATGATTGTGCCTCTCCTACTCCCACCCTTACTAGTGGGTGTATCCCATCTCTACATGCATGTAACCACCTCACAACCTCTCCTTTTAGTCTAAACTAGCTTACTTGAGCTAGGGTAGATGGTACCACAAGATCATCCAATGAGGTAGGGTCATATGGCATTAGTTCCCCATCTAGAATATCATGGAGTTTTCCCTTCACCATGGATCCCCATCTATTCTCCTCCTCATCTATAAAATATAAAAAATTCAAACCAGATAGATGTTAGATCATAGATATATCTCAATATTTATCTATTGACAATACATCAATCAAATCTTATCCAAATAGTATTCTATTTTTAAATATTAAATAAATTTTAACCATTTGTTACCTATCATGGTGTCACCAAGCATCATCTCCCCATCTAATCAACTACCAAGCATGGTCTCTCTATCAGCTCATCCCAAAAGCACCTCATTTGTGGGATGCCTTCCAATCAACATCAACCCTAGGGTCACCACCCATGTCCATCTCAAGCCTTGACTTAGTGGTGATTTTATAGACTAACTCTATCCTAAGATGATTGATGGCTCATCCTAGATGACCACCCTCTATGCTCTCTCTCCCCATTGACATCTTTATTGATAGTAAAATTGAGGTGGTCACTACTCCTCCTATTATGGTTCTAGATATGGTACCTATGACACTTTTTCATCCACATCCATGTCCTCTCTATCTAGTAGTCATCATGCTTTACCTGTTTATGGTATCTCACATCACAGTTTGATCTCTAGTCTCACAATTGGTGATCCTCATCCTCCTCTCCTCCTCAACTCTCTCACATTCCTAGCCCAAAATGTGGGCACCATTATAGGATATACAAAGTGAGGAAGTCTAAACTATCATAAAAATCATGCCACTAAATGCATATCTACCCACTAAGTGTAGTGGCATGTGATTAACACTCATACTAACTCTAGTACCACCATCTTCCAAATCAATCAAACTATCATATTGTGTGCATAAGGATAGAACATGATATCTCCTTGTGTGACCATCTATAATGATGACACATGGGGAATGACCCATGCCACCTGATCCTATCTCCATCTCAACACCTGAAGTAACCAATCATCAAACACATGGAGTAACCTAGCTTATCAATACATCAGGAACCTCTTATATATCAAGGCATTCAATAATATCACTGGCCCCATGGTCTTCTACCCTCTTAATAACATCCCATACATATCATGCATGAGTTGAACCCAAATGATATAACCCAAGTCATAGAGTACCCTATGATCCAATATCAACTAACACAAGGCTATCGTATATATTGGTACCTTGTCATCTAACTTATGACATAGAATTCATGCTACCACAAGTCTTATCATATCCTTTATATATCTAGAATATAGGTAATATAAACATCAAATAGACTCACCCTTAGTCTTGGGTAAATCTTATCTAAGTCACCCATTAGGATAATGCTCATCTCTTCTCCTAATCATCTAGTATCCCCATGATCACCTATGTCCCTCTTATAGGAAGTCCAAGTAAAACATGGACATCTTCCAGTGTGATATCAACCTCTATGGTATCCCCATCCACCACCCACCTAAAATTATTAATAAATTATTCCCAAGATCTTAGGATCATTACTACTAGATTATCACTTGGTGGAACTTGTCATATATCCATAATTCTTCCTAAGCCTAGTGTGACCAATCTACACCATTATATTTCCATTAGATGCTCTAATAGATCTGCTAGCTAAGATCCATCCACCAATCATCAAAATATTTAGTGCCCCTACAATCATCAAATAATAAAATATGTATTAGACCTCCATGTCACTTATAATCAAAATACATTATTTTAAAATTTTAATGAAAATGAACCTAATTTGCCTTAATCTATTCATTTTATACCAATTTGACTTATTTTTAGCCTACTTGGCAATTTTAGTACTCAATTGAGCAACTTGGGATTTAAAATTACTATATCAACCAATTTTTTGCATTTTAGTACTATCTCAACCACTTAGTAGCATACTAAGTTGACCCAATAATACTAGGTTGACCTTTGGACTTAACAAACTAAGTCAACCCTTTCATTTCCCCCCTTAGTATTGAGTTGGTAATTTGACTTAACCAACTAAGTTGGCCAATGAATAATAAGTCATCCATCTTCTTCAATCATCAAAGTCAACCCATACGTACAAATTTGACCATGTGAAGACTTGGGTTTTAACCTACTATTTTGACTGGGTTGACCTAGTTCTTTCAAACTACTAACCCTTTAACCTCTTGTAATAAATGCCTTCAGTATTTTTTTTATCCCTTTCAAACCTAGATCCCCATTTGACCTCTAGTTCCCTTAACAACTTATGGGGTTCATTTTAATTTATATAATTGGTTTAATTTACAAATTTATATAAAACACTTAATTTTTAATAAAATACTCAAAACAAATTTGAAATTTTTAGTTGCCTACCTATGTTGCATTTGTTGCAACTATTAAGCATCCTTCTCATCTCAGTTGTCATCTCCTCACCATCTTGGCTCTTTCTAATTTTGCTAGATCTCTCATAGATATATTTTTCTCTAAGAGTAAGTCAAACAATACCAAATTAATTTATTTTCACCCTATTTAAAGCTACCACTCAGAATTCTTTACCCTTTAAATATTTTCCATTAGATTCCTTATTTTGATCATATCTTTGTTTTTACTAACTCATTTTTTGAACCATAAAAAGGTATGAAATCATGACTATAAATACTAAAAAACCATACACTATGGTTTTATATGTTTCACTAACCCTTAAACCACCCCTAGACCCCCTTGGGACCATTTCCTAACCATTTACCCCACCAATAATTAGTGGAAATGGCTAAATTTAGCTATTTGTGACTATGACCCTAACCATCGATGGTCAACCCTTAACCATCGATGGTTAACCTTGATCATTGATGGTTTTCCCTTAAACACCTCAAGGGTTAAATTCAACTAAAAATCCAACTTGCTTTTCAATTAATAGTTATTTGATCTATCATTTTACATAATCAATGCATATTGAGCTTAAATTTAGATAGCTTGTTAGTCACCTTATTGAATTTATTATTTCACCACTCCCTTCCCTCTATATTAAGAGAAGAAGAGGTGAAAGGGATCATCAAAAATTATAAGGCAAGAGATCAGAACTTCTTGGGAAAGAGATCAAAACTTCTTAATTAAGATATCAGAGCTTTTATGCAAGTATCCTTGTTACTTCTAATGACTAATACAGAGATCAAAAGTGTTGATGCAACTCATCAGTCAATAGCTAAAGTAATACCACCCTGTTAAAATTAATTTAGAATCTATAACAAGCTTTAAGTCAACCTCAACATTCTTCAAACTAACAATAAATCTAAGTATTTATTCCTTATTAGGATTCAATGATTAGTTTCTTTGTGTAATTCCTCATGTTACCTTTTCTTTCATCTTACTTTCATGTGTTGGAGCTCTATAACTCTAGACACTTATTCCCTTCCCCAAGGCCACCCACAACCTCTTTCAATCATCTAAGCACCCTTTACCTAAATCAGACACTTCTAAACACTACCCTCTACCTTGTAACCAATAGCCAACCTAAACTTACCTTTTAAAACCTTTCTATAACCTTCTCAACCAAACTTCTTTTCCTAAACCAAATCCCATAGTAATTGTGGATGGTTTCCTAACCATCGATGGTTTGAACCTAACCACTAATGGTCATTAATCAATGATGGTTACCTAACTACTGATAGTTTAACCCTAACCACCAATGGTCTCTATCTATCATTTTTTAATAATAGAGCTTATTTGACCTATTAGACCTTGACCAAATCCCATTTTTTGAGTTTGTATCTTATCAAAAAGGGTCACTCAATCTTCTAAACCACATTTTATTTATTTAGCATTGATATCTAATCATTTATTACTATAATTAGTCAAAAACACTTATTCTCAATCATTTCTTGTTTTTATTTTTAGTATCCTTTGTTATTTATGCAAGTAATTTATCTTTCATTTTTAGAACTTAATTGTTTAAAAGTGTTGATTGATAACCTCCAATAAATCTTGTTCTTCTTAGATCTAGATCACTTTAAGAAATCCACCTTATTATTCAACTAATCAACCATTTTATTAGTGCTTTTTTATTTGTAGGTCATTACTCTCCAAATAAAGAGGAGTCTCCATAATCATCTAAATCAACACACACACATGCGCGCGCGCACACGCACACACACACACACACACACACAATATATATATATATATATATATATATATATATATCAAGTTTTAATAACCTCACCCTTCTTTCAAGTTTTATAACTTTATTTCTAAAGAAAATGAAGCAAAATTTTAGTGAAATAGTGACATTGTAGAGAATATTTTACATTATTATATGCCTATATTGTAAAAATTTCAATTTTTTGCTCTTTTTTGCACTAATCTCTACAAGTTCACCTAATGTTCCTCACATTAGATGCCTTCACATCTATCACAGTCTCTTTATTTATCTACAACACTAAGGTAAGTAAAGGTATGTGTTTTTCAATTATGTCCTTTCATTTATATTATTTTCTCCTTATTGCATTTTACTTAGCATCAACGTTATGTGTCATTATGTTCTATTCTTAAAGTACCATCCCATGTTACACTTATGTGACATGTGATGAGATTCAAATGGGGAATATATATACACTAATATTTTCAAAAAATTATCAATTATTGATGTTATCTATTTTGTAGGAACCTATCAAGTCTTAATATCTATGAGTGCATGCCTGAAGGGGTGCATTAGGAAAGGGGTGGGCAAACCATTGGTGCTTCATATGATTGTTATCCCTTTTTCCACTTATTATCTATATACTTGTCTCTTGAAAACCATTCCAATAATCTTGTTCTTCTCTCTTGTATACTCTTCTAATCATTTAACACTTTTAGTATCCATTTTTCTAACCCAAAACTGATTTTGATAGGTTACATGACTAGGTTGACTAGGTCAACCTTGTACTCTTATTGGTGAAACTCATTTAGGGTTTAGGTAAGCTCTTGGTTGAACTATCCCATGACTTAGTCATTTTTTTTCAATAATGATAATAGGTTGACTGGGTCAACCCTATCAATTGAAACTTTTGAAATGTCTTAGGGTTAAATCTGCCTATATATATAAGATGATTTCTCCATTATCTAGATAAGAGAAGAAAAAGTAAGATTTATTGTGCATCTTCTTATCCACCATTCTACTTAAGCAGGAAACTTAGGGTTTTATAATTTCTTTGGAGATATGGATCTTGTCTTGAGGATAAGTCTTTTGGATGCATTGATAGGTTGTGTAGCTGAGAGATTATTTATCCTTATCATCTTTATATACCACAATAATCTCTTGTAAATCACCTTGGCCAAGGGAGATATTGAGGCTTGATGGTTTCATATTCAAAGGTAAATATTCCTAACTTTGTTCCTCCTTTGTATGAGTAGATAGATATGCATTTATACTACTCTTCCATGCATTAGGATTCCATATACATTGACATGTTATATGTCTTCTATGCATGTTTAATTTTAGTGTTTATTACCCCCACTTTGTGCCATAATCTTTAGTGATCACTAAATTAGACTTTTCTTTACTTATTATTAGTTTAGTGAATATGAAAACATAGGCTTAGATAGGATTATTGCATAGTTTTACTTGACTAGATGCTTTAAAACCCTCCCTGGTGATCTTATTATAGTAAGATATCCCCTAATTCAGTCTAATAGATCCACATATTGGTCATGTTCTCAATTATCTAATATATCCCCAATTGGAAGTGTAAGTAGGATTTATCTTCTCTGAGCTAGGATTGATTTATAGATATGATGTATTTTTGATTACATACACAGTCTTTCTTAAAGGCCTAGATGATGATTCATGTGATGCTCTAAACCTAATGGGAAAGGGTGATATTGAAAAGTTAACCTTTTATTAGATTTTAGCATTATGTACTAACTATTCTAGGAGAAGACCTAGTATAAATAAATCATGGTTAGGAAGATCACCTAAAGTTAGTCAATTAATGGGAAAAAAATTTAATTTCAAAATAGATATTCTAATACAATTAATAACCACATAATATGGTCTCAAAGTGAAGGCCAATGCCACCAACCCTGAATACTTGTTAATATATTATCCTAGATGTAGGTTTAAACACATGGTAAAAGATTGTCCTTTAGATAAAATAAAGATATGTGGTATTTGTGACCTAGACTATGACACCAAGAACTGAAATGATCTTCCTACCATGAGAAACTAGGTAAGACAAGTAGAAAATATAGTTTAAGAAGTTAAATTTATCCAAAGACAAGCAAACCAATAATCCCAATCTTAAAATCAAGTTGGTCAAAGATTTCGCCCTAATCCATTGATGACACCATGAGTTGGACAAGCCACACCACAAATGTGGGGACCACCACCACAACCACAACTATGGAATACTCAAGACTAGATGCCATAGATGTGGGGGATGCCTCAAAATCCTTCACAACCTTGGGTATAATATCTAAACCAACAACCACATTAGATACAAAATTTACCACCTTAATGGTGAAATAAATAATGGTCTCATAATCAAATGCAAAGAAGGATTCTTACACAATAGGATTTGATGCCTTCACAACCTCAACCACCACCAATTAAGTAGTAGGTTAAGCAACCATAGTTACCTACCCAACCAATGGAAAATCCTAAGAATAGGTAAAATACTCCTTTTATGGAGCTAACCAAGAGAGAAATGTTTTAAGTGGTTCAACTAAGTGTAATAATGTTTAACTCAGGTTAGGAAAGGTAGTAGGAGATTCACCCATTACCATAACTAAAATTAACAATGATGAAAACACTCTTGATTAACCTATAGTCCAAGAAGAAAATGAAGACAATGTAGAATTTACCACAACTCCAATCACATGAACCACAATTTAAGATCCCCTTGATATTCCATTTCCTAAGAGGCTTAAAGAAGAAAAACCTAGGAAGGGTTTTAGATTGATGTAAGGATTAAGAGAGATGAAGATATACATTCCATTATTAAGAGATATTAAAGATACTTATGAATTATATTAAATAATTAAAGGATTGTGCATCAAAGAACCAAGTAGAAATAAATAATATCCTAAAATAATTCATGTAACTAGGAAAATTTCTAATTTACTAGTAAGAAACATACTTGTTCCCAAATACGGAGACCCTGGTAGTCCCATGATGACTGTGACAATTAGGAACAAGCCCGACCAAATGTGCTTGTAGATCTAGGTACTTTCATAAACATAATAACTATCAAAATGGTATAATATTTATCTCTCATAGGGCTTCATACTACCATTATAATTATGTAAATAATAGATCAATCCACTATTTCACCTAAAGGAACCATAGAAAATGTTATATTCATCATAGAATCATGGGAATACCTTGTAGATGTCATGATCCTTAAACCTAAACCTAATAAGGTAGGGTATCCAATTATTCTTGAAATACCCTGGTTAGATACAGTCATAACATTAATTGACTATATATATGGTAATATGACCATTTCTAATGGAATACATGTCAAATAAATCTCCCTTTATCCACCTGGTAGACTTTTAATAGATCTTTCTGAATAGATATGAGTGGTTCAACTTCAAACAAATCATAATAGTGTGTCTTCCTTACATATGGTTACTATAAAATAACATGTCCAAAAATTTGAGTAATAAATAACATAAGATTTGAACTAAGACAACCTAGCTCCAAAATTCAACAACTTAGCTCTAAAGTCTGAAAGCCTAGCTATGAAGACTGATAACTTAGCTTAGAAGATTGATAGCTTATCTTCAAAGATTTAAAGATTTTATTTGAAGATTGTTAGATTAGCCTCAAATATGAACATCATGAATGGGAAGAATTTAGCTTCACTATTGAGAACCAAGATAATGTCATAAGTCCCCCAAATATCTTATCTAGTCTACAAGATATCTAGTAACAAATAATTGACTCAATTTAAGAAGTGTTGAATTCTTTTTTAAATGCTTTTCATTATCCACTGACCAATCTACTCTCCAAAAGTGAAACCTTTTACAAAGATGTGGCTACATTTGACATGCTACTACCACATCCATGTCCATTGAGTGTATTTATGAGTAAGTACAAGTAGGTAAATTCCATCATTTCAGGTACTAAACAAATTACAATCCATCATGGTAAAATATTAAATATCAACAATTGGTTAATTAACCAATAAGAAAGTAAAGTGTTTGATGTATTGGTATAACACATAAAATCCTTCTCTTGAAATTATAGTGATATGAAAGGAATACATCCTAGGGTCTATACCCATGACATTTACACTGAAGCTATTAGACCAGTTAGACATACATAATGGATAATTAACCCATCCTTAAAATAAATCATAAATATAAAGATAAAACTATTATAAGTTAGTTTCATTTACCCCATATCTAATAGTTGATGGGTTTCACCTCTAGTCTTTATACCTAAGAAGAATAGAAAATGGAGAGTCTATGTAGTTTATAGAGAATTGACTAAAACCACTATGAGAGATTGCTTTCCTTTACCTTTTTATTGATCAAGTTTTGGATAACTTAGAAAGAAATAAATACTTTTCTTTCTTAGATGGGTTCAATGAATACAATCAAATTAGAAAAAAAAAACCCTAAAGATCAAGAAAAAATTACATTTACCTACCACTGGGGAACATTTGCTTATGCAGTCCTTCCTTTTGGATTGTGCAATACAGTTGCTACCTTTTAGAGAGAAATTTTAGCCATATTTTTTTATCTCACAAATGATTATGTGGAAGTATACATGGATCACTTCACTATCTATGGAAGTACATTTGATGAAGCCTTAAGCAATTTACATAAAGTGCTTAATAGATGTGAATAACATCAAGTATCATTGATCCATGAGAAGTGTGTAATAATAGATGATGAAGGGATAGTATTAGGACATCATATCTATTCTCAAGGAATAAAAGTAGATCCTAATAATATTAAGGTAATTTCTAGTCTCCCTATTCCTCAAAGACTAATAGATATCAAAAGTTTTCTCGGTCATGCAGGATATTACAAAATATTTATTGAAGACTTTATCAAAATAGTTACACCTATGTTTTCCTTGCTAACAAAAGATAGTGAATTTTTATGGAATGATAAGTGTCAAGAAGATTTTGAAACATTAAAAAACAAACTTGTGATTGCTCCCATTTTTAAAGGACCTTATTGGGAACAACCTTTTCATATTTATATTGATGTTTCCAATAATGCACTAGTGGTAGTTCTAGGACAAATAGATGAGGAGGGAAAAATATATGCCATTTATTATATCATCAAGAATCTTACTACCACAAATAAAAACTACACTACCATAGAAAAAGAATTTATTGCTATTTTTTATGCTATAAACAAGTTTAGACATTACATTACTAATTATCAAGTATTTATTTATATAGATCATTTAACTATCAAGTACTTAATGAATAAACTGATAGTAGGTGGTAGAATTATTAGACGGTTAATACTATTTCAATAATTTGGCATTACCATTATAGACAAACCTAGAAATTATAATGTTATTTCTTAATTTTTTTTCTAGATTGATCACTACAGATGAAGATGAACCTATGGAGGATTCTTTTATAGATGAATAACTATTTTGTATATCTACATATTCCCTATGGTTTGTAGACATGAAAAATTTATTAGCAACTGGGAAGTTTCCTCATTCATTTACTTGTAAATAAATAAAACATTTAATTATAACTAGTTCTCATTTCAAATGGTTTAAAAGCATGTTATTTAAAAATGGACCTGATCATGTACTTTGCAGGTGTGCTAGAGAAGATGAAGTATTTGACATCATAAGAGCATTCCTTAGTGAACCAAGAATAGGACATTATTTGAAAAATAAGACCATTCATAAGATTCTTGGTGAAGGTTATCATTAGCCATCTCTTTATAAGATTGTAAAATGGTTTGTATGGCAATGTGATCTTTGCAAAAGGATGGGTAAGCCTACTCTATCCTTTGAAATGCCTCTCGATCCTCAAATAGTTTTAGAACCATTTGAGAAATGGAGTTTAGATTTTTTTGGACTAATCAACCCACCATCTCAAGGAAAAGAGTATTTATTAGTATGTGGTAATTATTTTATAAGTGGGATGAAGTGCAGACACTCACCTTTGCTTGAGCAGAAATGGTTGTTGATTTCCTATATCATAAGATCATGTTGAGATTTAGAGCTCATAAATCATTAATTTTTGACCAAGGGCCTTAATTCATGTCTAACATGCTCAAGGATTTTACAAAATTTTACCAAAACAATAACCAAAAATCCTCACCATATCACCCCCAAGCTAATGGGCAAGTGGAGGTCACCAACTGAGAGCTTAAAAACATTCTAATAAAAATAGTGGATCATAACAAGAATGATTAGATAGATAGAGTACCTAAAGTAGTTTGGGAATATAATACAACATAGAACACTACCATATGATTCTATTCATATGAACTTGTGTTTAGAAAGAAACCTTTGTTTCCAATAGAGTTTAAATTGTAGACATTGAAGACAACAACTAATATAGGAGTTAATCTTGATGAAGCACAAAAGGAAAGAATCATGTAATTAAATGGGCTAGATGACCTGAGAATGGATTCACTCACTCAAATCAACATAATCCAAAATTAATGAAAATATTGTCATGATGCTCATATTAGATAAAAATAATTTTAAGAAGGTGATTGGATGCTTCTATTTGATTCCAAATCTAGCATTTCAAAGGTAATCTCATGATAAGATGGTTGGGGCTATACCTAATCAAAACTATCAATAGTAATGGCTCTCTCTAACGTCAACTAATTGATGGTGACCAAAGGACACTTTTGTTCAATGGTCACAAACTTAAAGTGTATAAGAGACCTCTTAATAGGGAATAATTCATTATCCATAATCAATACTAATTTGGCCTTATGAAATAACCTAATTCTTCTAATAATACTGAATGATCTTTATAGAAGACATCTGACAAAGGGGAGTGATGAAAATCAGCAAATGGTGGTTCTCCTCCCTTCAAAAATTGAAAATATAAAAATGATAAAAAAAAAAGTATAAAAAACCATTAAAAAGTGAAAAATAGAAATGGTACTTTTTTGATGAAATTTATGCAATAAATATTAAATAATGTCTTGTCAATAACTTATCTTCTCAAATTATTTATCTTTGTAAGACATATGGTAACTCTAGGAGATAATCATGGATCCTTATAGCATAAGTACAATTTTAATTCCTTCCCAATACGTTAGCTTTTTTTTTTATGTTCTACATGTATGACCATTAAATGGACAACACTTCTAATATAGATGAGTTCATTTGATTCCTCTTAGATGTGACTGAAGGTGGTACCATTTCCTAATTTCAAGACTTGATGTGGGGTTATTCCAAAGACCTTTTCAAAATATAAGTCTTAATGTGTAAATAATTTCAAATATCATTTCATGTAACACCAAGTACAATTTATCGCATCACATAATTGATGTTGAACCCAAAAGTACTCCCTCATTAAAACTTTGATTGATACAAAGTGCTTGGCTAAAAATTCACAAGGCATTTCTAGAGGGATCAATTAAGACAGTCTTCCACCTTCATGGAATAATGTAGCATATTGGATCATGAAATACCTCACTTGTGATGGATAGTTCACTATGGTCGGTGGCAACACTATGCAAATTCTCATTCATCTAATAAAGAAGCTCCCAAACCTAATTACCAGGTAAACCTACCTTCTTATCTTCACCATGTTATCCATCATGTAGTTCAAAAATTAAAAAGGGGAAATGGATCAAATAAACATTATGGTTTAATTCATCTCATCTATCAACACCATTTCTTAAATAAATCAAAGAATGATAAATCTTTGTCTTCATTTCTTTGAAATTCACTCAAAATTCTTGGTAGGAATCTACAATGTCCTATTTCTCCTCCCATAATAGAAAGAATAGAGGAAGGTCCATCTTATATGCCTATAGCTCCAAATATGTTTTAAAGGAGGTCAAAAAAGAAAATGAGGGTTTCTATAGAAAACCCTACTCCATCTGACAAACACCAATGAAGTCATCAATTAATTTTCTAAGAGGAAGAAGAAAGTGTGGTATAAGCTGTGATTAAGGAATCCAAGGAGGGTGGTTAGACCATATGTTAGATTCATAATGAAATCAATGGAATCAATGAAATTAATAACACAATAACATGCATAAAACTACCTTACCTAGATCAAATGGAGGAGCATGTTGAAGAAACACAAATGAACAAAGAACAACTAAAATTCAAGAAGACATACCTTTCTTACATTCCTTGAAAGCTCTAAGAGGCTTCTTAGTTTGACTTGCTCAGATTGTGATCAAAAGGTCTTCATCAATGGGGCTTGGATATCTCCTTCTCCTCTTTGCATTATTATCATGGTTTTGGATTTGATATGGCTTGAAAGTGGCTTGGCTTGGCTCAATTTTAGCATTATAACACTATGCATTTACTTCATGAATCAAATCCTATATTATAACATTACTCTATACAAGATCTCTTAATGAAGATCTCTAGGCTTGCTTTTATAGGCTTTAAAATCAGCTTGGAATGATTTAAATTTTATCTTTGGTTGGTTTAGTTAAACCCAGTAGGGTTAAAAGGTGTCAAATGGTCATTATTATCATGGAATAGACATGGTGGGATATTTTCCAAAATGACAACTCACAACATCTAAAGATGAAAACCTATAATATTTATCAATTTTTAAATTCCTTTTTTTGATAATTCATTTAATTTCTCATGAATGAATTCAATTTTAATTTTATTAGGATTTTCATGTTAATTAATATCTTTTAGGCATTTGATAATTTGTGCAAGATTTGATTTTAATTGATTTGGGCATTTGGTCCATGTAATTTATTTATGGGCCAAATTGATTTCAATGCATGTGATGAATCCAAATTCAAGATGTTTAGAAATTTCTAGGCTAAATGTTTAATTATTGGTAAGAATTGGTCTAAAGGTAGGTAAAAATTCATTGGTGCCAATTTTAGATGTCTACATAAGAAGCTAAAATTTTGGGTAGTTCAAGCTTTATTTCTCCCACAAGAGATTGCACCTGAAAAAGAAATACCCTTACCATACATAGTTGACAAGGGTAAAAATCCACTCATGGAAGAAGCTTTTCCTTCTCCTCAACATGTTCATATAGACAAAGATTTATGAAAGATTTTATTTTAATTGATTTGAGCATTTGGTCCATTTAATTGATTTATGGGCCAAATTGATTTAATTACGTGTGATGAAGTCAAATTAAATATGTTTAGAAATGTTTAGGCTAGATGTTCAATGATTGGTAAGAATCAGTCTAAATTTAAGTAAAAAACCATTGGTGGCCAATTTTATATGTCTACAGTTTGCCCTTATATGAGAAGGCATTATAAGCTATAAGCACGGTAATATATTTTCAAAGAATAATGTTAGCAGAGGTTCCTGATACAAAAGAACATGCTAAGTATGTGGATAGCTAAGTTTTATTATACTATGCATGATAGTTCAGAGAATTCATATTTAATAGTAGCATGTCAGAGAGGAATTATCTTGTGATAGATAAGAAGTAAGATTAATCATAGCTATCTTAGGGTTTACATAAAATTTAAATTTATTTAAATATGATTAAAATAAGAATTAAAAATATTAACACATACAAGGAATAACATAAGAAATATAATAGGTAACCATAACCAAAAAGTCTAGATTGATCTCAACAAAGGTTTATCATCTTCTTCATACAAGCACACATATTTGTAGTCATTTTTAGTTCTTGAATATTCACATTCTTCTTGTACATTGGTGCCAAAAATAGGGGACTCTTCATCTTTTATCCTATTATAAGTCGTGGAGAATAGGAAAAAATACATATAGCTAAAAATTTCATACATAATGCACAAATATCCAAAGAATATCTTGTGTAACTTTACTTATCCATTTTCTTCTCCCAACACTTTTCTAGACTTAAAATGTTATCTCATCCTAAGACAATGTCATAGGTTTATTAGACTATGTGTTGAGGGTAGAAGATACAAAATTATATAGACTAGTAAGATTTGTAGTAATCACTCAAGGTGCCATTTTTGGTTTTCACCTCTTATGTACTATTGAGACACCATTTTGGGTTTTCAACTAAATAGCATACTAACCTACCACCCTTTTAGGTTTTCAATAGATTGGCATAACCAAGTGGCCACCCTTTATGGGTTTTCAACCATCTTGGCCATACTTGTCTTTCTAAGCATCCATTATAAAAAATGTGTTCAAAATTTTACAAAATTTATGCCTTGTGCAATACTCAAACAGAAAGGGGTGGCATTGTTGAGGAAGAAGACTTGCCAACAAGATCCTTGGCCCCTAACTTAGTAGTTGTGCACTGTGCAATTTCTTACTGGAGCTTAGATAGTAGCTTGTAAATAGGATGGTGTGTTAGTCAAGCATCACTTCTTGGACCATGCAGATCAATACATGAATTAGAGCATAAAACCCAATGAGTTCCTTCAGGTTTGAATCCTCAGTGGTACTCATCTTGGACTTTGTATTATTGACCTTTATTTGAATTTTGACTCTCAAATTCTCTAATTTTTCTACATAACACTCTACCTAAAGACCTATAAATGCACTATGTCATAAGTCCTATTTCCAATTGAAGACTTGATTATGTATGTTATTCCTATCATTAAATGATTACTATAAAGTAAGGTTAGTTTCATCCACCAATGTAATCTGACTGTACATGTTTATCCTAGCTATTGTGGCTATAGTGAAGTTTACACTAGAACTGGCAAGAGAATTGTCAAGCTGCTACTTCTAGTCCACAAGACGACATACAACCTAATGAGCTTGTAAGGATGAAATTTTAATCATGCTTTGATACTCTAATAATATTAATCAAAGTTGTGTCATTAGTCTTCAAATTATAGCCCATAGTGTTGACTGCATGAATTTATTGAGTTGTGCACTAATATTTTTTGAGCTCTAATACCAATGTCTTGATCCTATTGTAGTCAGACATCACTTGGTCCTTGATGACTCGAGAGGTCAAGTTTGGTAAGTTTCTTTGATCATCTTTTCCACTTCATGAAGATGATCCCTGAGTTCCACATTCTCTACCTTTTTTTATCACATTATTGCTCTAGGGAGGTGGCATTTTGTGCAATGGACTCCTAAAAAGATATGACACCCTCTAATTGTTTCTTCAAAGGTATTCGAGACAAATCTAAAGAGGCTTCCTACTTGACTAGAAGATCGACCAATGTGCTAGCAGATGTTGTAATATATGAGCATGACATGGTGGCTAGTGAGAGAGAGAAGGTAGTGTGTTGATCAGATATTAAGGGAACATCCTAGAGCTAAACTCCTCCTAATTTTAGTTATGGTAACTGGGATATTATCTATGTTATGGGTGGTATTTTTTATTGTATTATGGCCTCTGTTATCATCTTACTTTCCTACACAACATCATCCTTTTTCCACTTGGCATCCTCCTCTTCCTCATGTTTTTAATTTTTGGCTTCTTCCTCCATTTTCTCATCCTCTTCTTATTTATTTCTCTTCTATTCCTCTTCTATCTTTTTATTTTCTTATACTTCTTGTTTCTCTTTCTTCTTTCTCTTGTCATCTTCCTCTTTATTCTTTTTCTCTTTTTCTTCATTCTTCCTCTATTCTTCTTCTTCTCTTATTCTTATACAAATTAGGCACATGCTTTGGATTATCCTTGTACTTGTTATTTTAATAGGGATGCATCATACTCTTCCTTCTTCTTTCTAGTAGGTTCCTCTACTAGTCATTATGCCTAGAGTTTTGCATTGTGTTTCCTCCTTTCTTATTCTGCTTCTTTTTCCTTCTTTTCACTCTCCTCTTGTGTTTGCTTTGCTATGTTAGTTACATCTTCAGCCTATTTAGCCATCTATATGTCTACCTTTTCCTACTTAGCCTTTTATTTGGCCTTTGTATAGTGGATTACAAGAAATTATTAGTCAAACATTAGTCTAATAAATCAAATAAAAATGCATAGAGAGATGATTAAACTAAGCCAATCTATTCATCAAAGGTTTTGCTAATAACAATAGGATATAAATAAAATTAATTAAACCATTACCTTCCCAAGTAACTCCATTGATCAAAAGTGGTTTGAAAACATGCTCTCCCCTTGATCAAGCATTCTTGTCTTCATCAACAATGGTGGCAAACTCCTCCAATGTATTAAGAACACTCCATAAAACCTAGGCTCATGATATTGAAACTACCTAATTGCCTATCAAATGAATTTAATAAAGTATGAATAATAAAATAATAAAAACACAAATGATTTGTGAAGAGATTTTAGCATTATAACATTACAATAATTGACCTTAAAAATGATGTTCATGGCCTCTTTATTTATAGATTTTTGAATCTGATCAAATTGAATTGTGACCATCCATCTTGAGATCAAAATTTATGGCCAAGAATCCATTTAATTTTGGAGGATAAAATAAATAAATGCCCTCATAATTATTCTGGAAGAAGGGAAATTAATGAGGCATGGGAGGCCATGATTTAGATATTTTATGTATTTATGGCCTAGGGATGCCTTTATGAGAAATGATGTCATTAGGCGATGTAGTTAATAGAAATAAATTTCCAAAAAGAAATATTCAATAACTTCCATGCAAAATCCACTTAATATCTTGATTTGGATTAATTATCCTTAAACTAGATTAATCAACATTTATGCAGTTCTTTGGAAATTGGCCCTCAATTAATCAAAATGGTCAAAAAGTCATATTATTAGGTTGTAATTTGACTCGATAAGAATTTTAAGGTGATTTTAGATGTGTTGGAACCATATTCCCATTTAGGATGTTTCCAACAAAAAATAAAAAAGGTACATGATGTGTACTAATGAATTAGAATAAAAGAGTGATCTAGATCACAAAAAGGTGAAATCATCATTTTGACTTGAAATAAATTGATCAAAGTTAAGAATTATATAAAATGCATTTCCCAATTTAGGGATAATTTGACATAAATCAACACTTGTAAATGATAATTTTGAACCATTTAGGGTGTTTTAGTGATTTTGACCTAATATGGCATTTGATTGCAATTTGAGTAAGATTGACAATTTCAACACAAATGGTGTTAGGAATTAGATGTCTACATTTTGAACCTATTTAATAAGGTGTAACAAGACATTTAGGTGAATTAAAATCTTTTCAAAGAAAAGAGTTTTCAAGAATAAACTATAAATTACCCATGATGCCTCTTCGAGAGGACATACTAAGATGAAAGAGAAAGATGAACTCTCAAAAAGAGAGGGAAAATGAGAGATTAACCCACAAAATAAAGCACATCTAGATGATATAATACTTTCACACATGGTTATCATCAATGATCAAAATATAATTATAGGTATAATGAGCCCCAAATATGGGGGGAACGGGAAGGATTCAATCCAAACATGTAAGGGATACACTTGAAATGTGCCCAATTTGAGAGTGCAAATTGCACGCTTATGACATTGATAAATCATGAGACAAGTTACACCCTCAAATAGTGCCATTATGGGTATAAGTGTGGAGATCTTAGAATTATAAGAAAATGAGAATGTGGTTTCCATAAAGATGATAATAAGAAGTTCCCTAGTATGGCTAATCTTGATCATTGATAAAGAATAAATAATGGTTTACCCCTATAGGGCTAATTTGATTCTTACAGTAAGATCAAATGTAGAACCCCATTTTTGGAAAATTAGAAGTAATTAGCTCAATAATATAACCCAAAACATAGGTTAAATAGAGCAAGCACAAACATAAATGCGATGGTATAATGGATTTAGGAAGCCATAAAAAACTAGGCACACAAGAATGCACAAAGTGATGAGAGACATGAAAAGAAGAATGAATATGGTTGAGCTAACTCTTAATGTATAAAACAAGTGGACACTACCCACATATATCCATGGACACATGTTCCAACATGAAATTTAGGCCAATGTAGTTCACCCAAGTTTGGGAGAGAATGAAATGAGTGATGATGAAAACTGACCAAGAATTGATTAGACTCATAATGTATGTGAAGAGATGCACATCTAAGAATTGATTCAAGTGCTAAAATACATGATAAATAGATGCCTAATTTCATATCATGAGCCTATATTATGCAAAATGTTCTTGATAACTATTCATCAGAGTGATGTTGATGTTAATACTAGAATCTAGAGCACAAAGTACTTGATATTGCAAAATAAATTAGGCATCATAAGTATGAAGAACCTATAATGACATAGAATTTCAAATGCATGTATTTGGTTCAAATGTGAATACCTATAACTAAGGATAATGATAAATAATGAACAAAACTAGAGTTACATCTATTTACATTTAAACAAAAAAATAAAGACAAAGAAAAAGATAAACATAAATGAACCTAACTTGAAATCAAGAAATGATCAATAAAAACTTAATTAGGAACAAAAATATTAAAAAATTAAAATCAATAACATCTTAATGATATAGGATCAAGATATGAAGAATCAATATCTATGTGGTCCATCAAGATGTTCTGAAACACGAAAGAGATAAGCAAAAACATACAGGGAAACACAAGACCAAGATGTAACAAGAAGTAATAAAAAGAGAAAAGGAGAAAAAATTAAAAGAGAGGTGTGAAAGCACACAAAAATAATAAAAAAACACAAAAAAAACTAATAAAATTAAAATAAACACACACAAACAAAAACCAATTTAGTGTAATCTAAAGATAATTATTCATGCATGTGTGGTAGATGCATTACTTTCCACCACAATGTAACAAAGAAAAATGACATAAAATTTGTTCCCTAATTAAAGAGGAACAACAATAGAAGAAAAGGGGGAAGAGAAGAAATAGAATGGGTTGGCTAAGCTGACTCTAGATGTACAAGACAAGTGGATGTTGTCTATATAGTTCTATGGATGCATGTTCCAACATGAAATTTAGACCAAATGTAGTTCTCCCAGGATATGGGATAGAAGACATGCTGATGACCAGAAACATATGATTAATGTTTTAGAATAAAAAGGAAGACTTGACAAATGAGATTGGTATTACAAAAATGACAAGCTGGTGAGATGAAGGAGAATGATCTTGAAAAATGACAAGTGCATGGACTTAATTTAATTACAAAATGGAAAGAATGTGAGGATCAAAATGTAAAAAATATTAAGATAATGTTTTTGTTCTTTTGGGAATCATTTTCTAATGTTTTTTTATATTTTTGGAATAAAATATGTGTAAAGGGAGAACCAACTAGTCAAGGAGATGCTCGTCTGAGAGTAGAAGTTACAATAAATAGTTAAGCTAGCTACAACAACATATGCTCACAAATTGATGAGAGTGAGGATATTGATCAAGGAAATAATGCCTATAAAGAGTAGTAGATATAACATAGAATAGTGGGCAACACAAAATCAATCTAACAAACTATGTGGTAGGCAAAGAGTTAGAGCAAAAATAGTGTTCTTATTCAATTTTCTATAGAATAAGCTATAAAAAACTATCCTGGCTAAATTGTGTTATATAACTAATATCTAATGCATTCATAAGACATAATTAGGATCATAATTGGTCAAGGGATAAAAAATTTCAAGATTACAACATGCCTAATACATAACAAATAATATGATTTCCAAGAGAATGGTCCAAAGAATAGGGTTCTCAAAGAGAATGGTCTAGGATATGATAAAATGTGTTTAGAGTGCCAATGGTTCGAAGCCTCCACTATCTAGAGTCTTGAAGAGTGGTCCAAGGTAGCATAAAATGTGTTCAGGGTAGGACAAAATGGTAGGATAAAATTAATTCAACATAAGTTGCCTCCCAAGTTAGGGGTCTTATAGATAATGATTAAAATTTGTTCATGCATAAAACCTCTTAAGGTGCATGATGTTCATGGGATCTAAAAGTTCTTCACCATTTGGTTTATCCAGTCGATATACCCATGATCCATAGTTTGCCATGATGACATATGGTCCCAACCAATTAGGCTAAGACTTACCTTTATTTTTGCATTCAAAATTTGTGTTCTTTTAGTTCTCTTTCAAAACCAAATCACAAATCTCAAACTCTCAAGGGATAATGCACTTTTTGTAGATTATTCACAATCTATTCTGATAGGCCTACAAGTTTTCTAGGGTAGATAAATGTTTGCCATCAAGAATTTATATTTATTGTATCCTTCAGACTCTATAGTCCTTATCATATTTAATAGGCTCTAGTGATACTCATAAGGATGGCAACTCAATCTCTATTGGGATAATAGCTTATGTTTCATAGACAAGGGAGTATGGGGTGACTCTTATTAGGGTTTAATTACTAGTTTTGTAAGCCTAAAGGGTGGGAAATATTTATAAGTTCCAATTATAGCAAGTGTCATTGACAATATTTTTAAAAATGGATGCAATGGTTTTGTTTGATGCCTTAGCTTGTTTATTACCTTGTTGGTTATATAGAGTTGGATTTTTATGCTTGATTTTGAATTTTTCACAAAGAACTTTTAGATCTTGATTTACAAAGGATCCACCATTATTGTAAATAATACAGGTGAGGATGCCATATGAATAAATGATATGGTAATGGATGAATTTGGAAATTTACTTCCCAATGATGTAAGTGAGAGGAATGACCTCAATCAACTTAGTAAAATACTTGGTAGTAGTCAAGATATACTTATAGCCATCTAAAGATGTTGGGTTTATTTTCCCAATGAGATCAAGGCCCCATATGGAAAATTACCATGGTGTTGTGATTAGTTATAGTGGTAAAGAAGGTGCATGTATCAAATTGCCATGCTGTTGACAAAGAATGCACTTCCTTACATAGTGACAAGCATTAGTCTCCATTTTTGTCTAATAATATCCTATTCTGAGGAGTTTCTTTTTTAAGACTACACCATTGGTGTGGGCCCCACACATTTCTTCATTAACCTCCCTTAGTGCTTTCTTATATTCTCAAAAATATAAACAATGAAGAATAATTCCATCATAACCTTTATGATCAAACATATCTCCTAAGAGGGTATAACATGATAAATGGTGATATAAGAGTTTATGCTAGCTATTGGATAAGTCAGCTAGGAAAATGTCACAATAAAAGTAGTTATAAAAGTCTTGGAACTAGGGTAATTTAGGCGGGGGATGAGACCAACAATGGTGTATACCCTTTTTAAATATGGTATAACATGTGTAGGTTGAAGAATATTTTTAGTTATGAATTGATATTATTTAGCTTTGCCATCAATTTGTATCATGAAACCAATTTTTACCATTACATCGATTGATTTTATTGTTTTCTCTTTGAATTTTTTCAAACTATAGAGATTTAAAATGACCTTTGAGATTATCAACAATTTACTTGTAACGAACAAGCTATTAAAAATATTGTCATTGATGCCAAAGGTTTAGTTTTGGTGATAAAGGCCCCATTGTATTTAATGGTGTTTTTAATATTCATATCTTTGCTAATGTGTGTTAATATTTATTTAATATTAACAAATATATTTTTGGTTGCATATAAGTCAAAAGAGGGTCCATGGAGAAGTCAAAGAGTCACAAGATAAATATAAAAGAGGAATGGGATGCATTTTCTCATGAAGAGCCATCTTGAGGAATTTCAAGAGTCACCATATGAAGACAAAAGAGGGTATGGTGCATTTTTACATGAAGGGACACTTTGAGGAATATGAAAAGTCACCATGATAAAGACAAAAGAGGAAAAGATGCATTTACTCATGAAGGGTCACCATGTGACTTTTCAAACAAAAGGATACAAAGGGTCATGCAAGTTTGGCACCATTTTCCATGAGGATTGAAGGGTCATAAAGGGTGACCAAAGGTAATTGGAAATATATAAATAAAGGATTGAGAAGCTATTTATAATATGTAAGAGAGTGTATGGTTTGTATTTGTTTTGGAGGAGAGAAAAGTAGGAGATATTGTAGATTTTTATCATTTGTTGAGTAAGTAACATTGAGAGATAGTTGTGTTTTATACACAAGAGGGGTTTGTGCTCCTGTGGATTGGTGCTCATAAATATTTACAAGGGGTTGGTGCTCCTATGGGTTAGTGATCACAAATATTTACTATGTTGGTGCTTGGTAAAGGGGTTGGTACCCCTGCAAGTTGGTGCTTACAAACTTTGTAATTTGAGTTCGTGCTCATTCGTATACTCGAGATTATTCTTCATGGGTTTTCCCACTATGGGTTTCCACGTAAAATCTACTCTCTCTCTCTCTCTCTCTCTCTCTCTCTCGTGTGGTGCATGTTATTGTTTCAATTTTATTACATATCTTGAATGTGTGATTAAGTGGTTAAATAAAATAAATAAAATTAAGTAAAAGATATATAATATATCAATTTACCCCCCTCTCAGTATATTTAATGCTTAATAATTAGTATCTGAGAAGGTTCCATTTGAAAACTTTTTACAGCTTGAAGGTAGATTAGGAAAAGCATGATGGGTGGATCACACGAAGGTTTTTATGAAAATAAGGCACCTTTGTTTGATGAGACAAATTATACTTTTTGGAGCATAAGGATGAGGACTTATTTGATGGCCCTTGGATTCAACATTTGGCAAGTAATGGTGGAGGAATATGAAGAGCCACAGACACTTGTAACTAATCTGATGGAAAATAAGAAAGTGAAAATAATGCTAAAGATTTAAATTATATTTTATGTGGTTTATGTGAATCAAAATTTGTTAAAGTTATGCAATGTAAATATGCTCATGAAACATGGGTAAAACTTGAGAATATTTAAAAAGGTGATGGAAAGGTTCAACAAGCTAAGCTTCAAACTTTCAGAAGATAGTTTGAGACTCTGAAGATGGAAGAGAAAGAAAATATAGCAAGTTACCTTTTGTGGTTTGATCAAATAGTTAATCAGATTCAAGGTCTTAGAGAAAAGTTAGAAGAATCAATTATGGTAAAAAAAGTTTTTAGATCTCTACCATTGAGATATGATGTAAAAGTTTTGAAAATTGAAGAGATAAAGAATTTAGCCAAGCTAAAGATGGATGAGCTACATGGTATTCTTACAACATATGAGATATAGACCAAAAAAGAGAAACCCTCAAAGAAAGAAGCTACTTTTAAGAAATCAAAGAAAGAGAAGGCTAAGATTCAAGAATTACGTGATAGTTATATTGATGATGAAGATGAAAATAGAGCTCTGTTAATTCATAATCTAAAAAAGGGCATAGGTAAATATCAAGAAAAAATACCTTTTAAATGTTTTAATTATGGAAAGATAAGAAATTTTGTAGCTAAGTTCCCAAATAAAGGTAATGGTGATAATGATGAAGGAAAGTCTACATACAAGAATAGTTTCAAAGGAAAATTCAAGAAGGGATTCAAAAGAAGAGTTTGTATTCTAAAGATCCTAGCTCAGCTAAAGATAGTGAAGTCAGTGATTCAGAATAAGAAGAGATTCTATTCATGTCCATATATGAAGATTTCTCCATAAGAAAAAATACATATGATAAAAAAGAAGAACATGATGAATTTAAAGTGAATCTAGAAGGAGAACTCATTTGTGCCTTAGAAGAGTTAAAAGCTCTTTAGAAGAAGTCAAAGGAAATAATTAAAGATCTACAAGCACACTTTGAAGAAGCCAAGAAGAATGAAAAAGATCTAATGGCATAGTTACAAAAGTAAGTGAAGAATGTGAAAGGTATGTTATTGAATTACTTTTTTAAAATCAAATATTGAGAAAACAAATAAAGATAGAGTAGCCAATGATTCAAAATTTGAGAATAGAACTAATATTTTGAATAAGATATTAGAAATTCAAAGATCAATGTCAAATAAGATAGGTATTAGATTTGAAAAAGAGAAAGAAGAGTCCAGTACTTTCACAAACAAGGTTAACAAAAAAAATAAAGAGCTATGTTGAAGCTCTTACAAAAGAGGAAATAAAAAGGGAAGCAGTTAAGAATATAGAGGACATCTCAAATAAAGAAGGCTATAAGGAACAGAGATACAAAAGGCAATCAAGTTAGAGATACACAAACATATCCTATTTTTATTTTAATGGATATGGTCATAATAAAATAGAATTTTGAAAAAGGGCTAACACTTTTAGAAATAAGGAGAAAGAAACTCATGCAGAGTCAAGCAAAAGCCACAACTATTTCTATCCTCTATTAGGTTTTAATGAAGAGGCCATAATATGTTATAAGTGCAATAACATGAGACGCATAGCTCAGTATTGTATAAATGTGTTTGAGTCAGTCAAGAAGGACCAGAGTTTCAAGGATGCATTTATCAAGAAGAAAGTTTAGACAGGTTCATGGCAGAAGAAATAACCTAAAA
Source organism: Torreya grandis (assembly GCA_037957365.1). NCBI lineage: Eukaryota > Viridiplantae > Streptophyta > Pinopsida > Cupressales > Taxaceae > Torreya > Torreya grandis. Next base: position 7,213,625 of record JARHVA010000119.1, on the reverse strand, counting down.
AATCTATGTTGGTATAGATAGATTTGCATGTAAGAAATTAATTAAATCCATGTTTCATTGATAGTAGATGTTCGAGGCACATGATAGGAGATAAGAGCAAGTTCATAACCTTGAAGAATATTAATGGTGGAATAGTGAAATTTGGAGATAATACCACTGCCAAAATTTCCATAAAAGGTACACTAGGCTTGGATAATGGTAGAAATAAAACTAATTTTTTTTTATGTAGAAGGTCTTAAGTATAATATTTTGAGTGTGAGTCAAATGTGTGATCAAGAGCACATACTAAATTTTTATGTATAAGGTTGTGAAATTAGGAGAAAAGATTTAGATATGTTGGTTGCAGATGCTCATAGAATAACCAATACTTTTATATGTTATCAGACATCAAAGGTCAAAGATGTTTGAGTTAGATTGAATAAAGTGGGCTCTGGCATAGGAGAATGAGACATATAAATTTTGAAAATCTTTTCAACATCAGCAAGAATCAAGTAGTTAGAAATCTTCCAAAGATTACAAATCCATCCAACACGTATTGTGAACCTTGTCAACATGAGAACCATGCTAGAAGGTAGTTCAAAACAAAAGAGTATTCGACCACTCAGATGTTAGAGCTTGGTCACATTGATTTGTGTGGACCTATGAGAACTCAAAGTACTCAAGGTGAGAAATATTTCATGTCACTTATTGATTATTTTTCACGTATGATTTGGGTAATGTTTTTAAATAAAAAATCAGAAGCTTTCAAACATTTCAAAGCATTCAAAGCATTAGTTGAGAATGAAAATAATTTGAAGATTAAGTTCTTAAGATAAGATTGAGGAGGAAAATTTATGTTAGATTAGTTTATTGAGTATTGTGAAGACCATGGAATAAAGAGACATTATTTAGCAACTAAAACTCCACAACAAAATGGAGTAGTTGAATAGAGAAATAGAATAGTTTAGAAGATGGCAAGGATAATGCTAAATAAATCCAAGATACCAGATAAATATTGGAGAGAGGAAGTTGCTATAGTAGTGCATATTCAAAATAGAGCATTATTGAGAGTTAATAGTGACAAGACTCCTTATGAGATATGGAAAGACAAACCAATAATAGTTGATTATTTTAGAGTTTTTAGCAACAGATGCTTCATAAAGAGAACTGATGAAAAAATTGGTAAGTTTGAATCCAAAGGAGACAAAGTTATATTTATTGGTTATTATTTCAAAAGGAAAGCTTATAAATGTTATAACAAAAGAACCAAGAAAATAGTTGAAAGTGCAAGTGTCGGGATAGAAGAAGATGTAACACATAGAATCAGTGATCCACTAGACATTCCTGAAATCATTGAAGAGGAAGATTTTGAAGAATCAGATGAAGATGAAAAGAAGGAAAAAAGGACACCAAAACACCATCCAAATATGTCTAGAGAAATCATAATGAAAGTGACATCATTGGGGACATAAATGAAAGAATTCAAACCAAAAGAATGATGGTAAGTGAATCTGATCAAGTTAATTTCTCTTTGTTATCCAAAATTTAGCCTAGAACTTTTTCAGAAGCTAGACATGATAAGCATTAGGTTAAGGAAATGGATGAATAATTAAATCAAATAGAAAAGAATGATACTTGAGAATTAGTGCCTAGACCAAAAGATCACAATGTGATAGGAAAAAAATGGGTTTATAGAAATAATTTGAATGAAAATGGAGAAGTGACCAGGAATAAAGCAAGATTAGTATGTAAAGGATATGATCATATTGAGGGAATAGATTTTGAAGAAACTATTACACTAGTGGAAAGGCTAGAGGCTATTAGAATGTTTCTTGCATATGTAGTGTTTAAAAATTCCAAAGTGTTTCAAATGAATGTCAAATTTGCCTTCCTAAATGTAAATCTAGAAGAAGAAGTCTACATTAAGCAGCCCAAAGGATTTATTCTCTCAAATTTTAGTAGCCATGTATGCAAATTGAAGAAATCAATGTATGGATTAAAATAAGCTCCTAGAGCTTGGTATGCAAGACTTGATAAGTACCTACAGGATCAAGGTTTCAAGAGAGAATTTGCTGACAGTACTCTCTACATCAAAATAGAAGGTGAGCATCAATTGATTTTTGTGGTATATGTTGATGACATTATTTTTGGAGGAAACAATGAAAATATGAAAAAAAAATTTGAGATGTCTATGCTTGGAGAATTGTCATTTTTCTTAGGGTTGTAAATATTTCAATCAAATAAAGGAATTTTCATATCTCAAAGTAAATATGCCAAGTAAATGTTGAAAAATTCTGGTTTTGAGGATTGTGCACTAGTTGGTACACCAATGAGTACAAGAAATAAGGTGAGCAAGGATGAAGATTAACCTATTATAGATAAATCTTTGTATACATCTATGATTGGTAGTATTTTATATTTAATAGAATTGAGGCTAGACATCATGCATGCAGTAGGTATGGTTACAAGATATCAATAATCTCTTAAAGATAGTCATATTCAATTGGTGAAGAGAATATTTAGATATATCAAGGAGACATTGGATTATGGATTATGATATCCCATAGGTAGAGACTTCACTTTGGTTACTTATACAGATTCAGATTAGGTAAGTTGTTTGGATAATAGAAAGAGGACAAGTGGAGGAGCTTTCTTTCTCAGTGATAGCTTAGTATCATGGCTAAGCAAAAAATAGAATTCAAATATCACTTTCTACAACTGAAACAAAATATATTTTAGTAGTATTGTGTTGTACTCAAGTGCTTTGGATGAAGAAAACTTTGGAAGATATCAATGTAAAATATGATGAACCTTATTCTATTTTTTATGATAACACAAGTGCTATTAATATTTAAAAGAATCTAGTGATGCATTCAAGAACAAAATAAATTACCATTAGATATCACTTCTTGAGAGAGTAGGTTGTAGATCAACAAGTTAAGATGGAATATATCAATACTATAGAACAAATTCTATAAATTTTTACAAAAGCACTACCAAAAGACACATTTGAGTATCTACGAGAGAAGTTAGGAGTAATTTATTTTACTTCCTACCACTGAGGATCAACATCAGTTGAGGGGGAGCTAAGTGTTATCTCCAAGATAAGCCCTTTGACATTGATGTCAAAGGGGGAGAAGAATAGAAACATGCAAAAAATAGGTATAGGGAATAGGCATAAGTTTAAACAATAAGGGGGAGTTACTATATGTTTTTTAGATGGAAGTATGTGTAGGTTGGCATTTGTAATTTAGGTTTTAGGATGTGGCAGTTTCTATTTAAGGTTGCCATCAATGATAAAGGGGAAGATTCTTGGAAATATTGTCATTGATGTTAAAGGTCTAGTATTGATGATAAAGGCCCCATTGCATTTAATGGTGTTTTTAATATTCATATCTTGGCTAATGTGTGTTAATATTTATTTAATATTAATGAATATATTTTTGGTTGCATAAAATTCAAAAGAGGGCCCATGGATAAGTTAAAGAGTCACAGGGTAAAGACAAAAGAGGAATGGGACATATTTTCTCATGAAGAGTCATCTCAAGGAATTCCAAGTGTTTCACTAAAAATTGTATTTATTTCAAGTCTAAATAAAAATAGAGAAGGATAGGGATAAGTGATTAGAATGAACCTATATTGGTTTGCATGCCATACCCAGACATTGTGAGCACTTTTCTTTGGCTGGGGAGGACTATCTATAAGTAAGAAAGCACTACCACAAAAATGTCTATTAGTAGGTAAATGAGTGGGCTATCAATCTACGTGCTTGTTCTAAGAAGTGTCAAACTTCCTTAGAGATGACAGTCTACTTTTGAGAGATAAAAGAGTAATAAATAACCAAGAGAGTGGAAAAGAGAGAGTAAAAGAGAGATTATATTACCTTTATTTGTAACCTAGGTGTAGCAGAGAGTAACAGAGTGCAATTGGTATATTCAATTTATATTTTGGAAGTTGTTTGGATAGTTTTTAAAAGGGTTATTGGAAATCCATAACTTTTGACATTGATTAGGCAACTAAGTTTAGTGAGCGAGTGTGACTGATATTAGTTAGGTTGCCAATGTTGATAGGGGCAATAATTGCCTAGGGGCTTGCAAAAGGATTTTTTGTGTCTAGGAAATGGTTTTAGTCAGGTTAGGAAGGTTGGGGAGAGTTGTGAGAGAGAGTATTGTTTGGATATATCTGGTTAGAGGTTTGGTGTGTTGGAATAAGAGGAAACACACTAAAAATATTTATAACTACCTCACGAGGGTTTGATTAGGGATGTGTAAAACCATAAATAGTAGATATAAAGTGATTATAAAGTAAATACTTAAAGATGTATAGAATAAGTGATGTACTTAGTTATAGAGGTGATTGAATGATAAGTGTTGAATGGATGGCTCCTATCAGGCTTGCCAAACAAATGCCCTGAATGGAGAAAACAAGCATATGTTGTTGGTTCTTAAGAGCTTGGTTCCTAATCTAGATTGACTTATACAAGGTAACAATAAGCTAAGATGTGGAAATTTGAATGCCAAAAGCCTGTATGTGAATAGAAATGAAAATTATTGATTTTTGACAACTTGAACATTATTTTGGATTTTGGCTTAAATAATCGATGTCAGTAGCATGAGAATAAGTAAAAGGGCTATTTTTAGCCTATTTTTTGTTCTTTCTCATGCCAAGTGCGGTATCCATTGGGAAAAGGTAGAAATGGGAGGTTAAAAAGGATGTCATTGGTTAGGAATTTAAATTTGGGGTAAGAACAAGTCATGGGTAGTTAAGATAAGGAGACTAAGTCTTGAGGTGACTCAGAGGGTGATAATTAGTCTTAGAACAAGGTAGCTAAGTAAGGTGGCATAAGTAGTTTTTAATTAACTTAATTAAATATTTTAAATTAATTAAATGTGTGAGGGGTAAAATCATGGGTTAGGGAGGCTAATTATTATTAAAAAGGGGCTCAAGGGGGTTTTGACATAGGGAGTTACGTACATGTGTGATGTAATTTTGGTGTCTATATTTTCCCCTTTTTATCTTGTAATTTGCACTGACAAGTTACAAGACAAAATAGGAGTTAGATGCTCTAGGTATTAGATGAGGTATCCCCCCTCAAAATGGGAATCGATAGAATAAAAAATTAGAATCATGTACCAGTTTGATAAGAAGCGAATTAGGTGAGTGGAGGAGAATATGGTATCATGTCTTATGCATATACTACTACAAGCTATAGTTGATAAAATTAAGAATAGGTAAGGTGAAGGAGGACTCAGATAAAAATAACTAAATCACAACTTGTAAGTGATAGATGAGAAGGTCAAAATAATCAAAGTTATAGCTTCAATGGTCCATGTGTGCCCGGTATCTGAGGTAAGAAGTTCCCCTAAGAATCACAAAAGGTTATAGGTGATAGGACTAGCTTGGTCACCAGCCAAAACACCTAATATACATGCATGTGTACGATATCCAACTATAGTGAAATAACATAAGTAGTCAAGACAAGTAATGTAAGGTTGGTGTAAAAGGGTCAATAAGCGAAGACATATTCATGATCTCTAGTCAAAGTCATCATGGGTGGAGATTTAAGTGATATCTAAGGGTGGTTGTTGTGATTGGGGAAATATACATGATCTCTAATTTGGTTGTCATGATTGGGGAGATATATATGATCTCTAAGTTACCCCAAATTAGGGGTAAAGTCTAAAGCATTATGGTTATTGGTGGAAACTCTAATGCAAGGGTGTCAACATTAGTTATGTTGCTAATGTCGGTAGCAAATAGTACCAATATCAATGGCTTAGGTAAAGGTTGTTGGCATTGATGGGAAATAATGCCAATGTTAGTACATTAGGTCAAGGATGTTGATGTCAATATCAATGGCTTAGGTAAAGGTTATTTGGTGGCATATCAAAACTCATTTTTAACATATGATTGAATAGAAAAAGAACTTTGAGTATGAGTAAGATGGTAGAGCTAGGAGGGGACCCAGTGGGAGGTACACCACCACAAGAGCTAGCTATTCTAACTCAAAAGAGATGGAGAGATGAGGTAAGATCCCCTTCGATTTGATTTTGAATTTGGGTTGGTTAGTTTGCTTTTTTAGGATAAATTTAAAGTTTGGGGAAAGAAATGTGTTGAGGGGGGTAAGAAATGGGGTGGGGTAGGTTTAAGTTAATTTGGAAGGGATTTGGGGGTAGGTTTTTACATTAAAAGTTAATGTTTTGAGATGGGTCATTTGGCCCTAGGGCTGAACCAGTCACTGAAATTGATGGGGTCTAATGACATCGACTGATACAGTGCAAATGTTGATAGGTTTTTACTGACACTAAGCATTTATTTTGGCATGCAAAATCAATGTTGGTGATTTTGAAGAACCTAAAATAGGAAAAAAGGTCAATTTGGATCCTTAATTGAAGTAGTCAATAAGCCTAATGGCTAAGATAGCCTTAGAAGACCCCATGTCGACTGAGTGCTACCTACATAACCGCATTGAGGGCCTTAAGCCAATGTAGTTCTCCTATTGTATAGGGGAAAAGATCTAAGGTATGGTTAAAAGTGTGTTAAGGGAAATGGTTTAGAAAATGACAGGTTGAAATAGGTTAGGGGACCTAAGGTTTAAAATATAGGTCATAGGGTCAAAGGTTAGGGATATAAGCTATGAGGCCTAGAGCTGTGATAGGAAATTGGGCCTAGGATGGAGAGAAAGGCAGTGAAGCCTAGGTTAGAGAAGGGAAAGTAGGTTAGCTAGTTAGGTGGGTATATGGCCGAGCTAACCTTGGAAGACCCCATTATGACTGAGTGTTGCCTACATATCCTAGTTGAGGGCCTCAAAATAATGTAGTTTTCCCAAAGAGAAAGGAAAAAGGTGGTGGTAGGATATATGAGAAAGTATGTGATTTGAGATGTGTGTGTATGGATGTAATCTAGGTAAGAGTTGATGCTATGAGATTGCCTCCCAATGCTACTAATGCAGATGAGGAGGGATGTCACCCTAGATGAGTGGGAGCACATGACATCCATAGGTTTAGGGGGAGTATGATGATATTTCCAAGTTACATAGGATGCGAGTTTGATGATAGCATTGATCAAGAGGTGGGATCACACCACCAACACCTTCTATTTTTTGACCAAAGAGTTAACAATGATCCAAGAAGATGTTTACAAGATTTTATGATTATCTCTCTAGGGTGAGGATCTCTTCTCATATTTGAGAGAGGAGCATGATATTCACATGGTGGAATTATTTGGAGAGCATGTTAGTGAGGTGACCTATCACTCAGTGAGCTTTGCCTATGAGCCACTATATATTACTGATGAGGAGCACCATCATTTGAGCATCTTGATGATGATAGGGATTATAGTGTATGCACTACTAGATGTAGATGGTGGGAGATTTTATATTGTGTTTATAGGTGTTCTAGCACAGATGGTTGAGTAATGGATTGTATTCACATGGGGACCAACTTTTTTAGCATAATTATATAGAGAGTTGTGGGGTTTGAGACTATGATGATGATACAGTTTGTGTGTCAGGCATTTACTACATTATTGTTCATGTGAGCATATTATGGTGACACAACCATTGGGGGTAGCTACCATGATTGTAGCTAGTTTTAAGGTTGGTTTCAAATGGTGGAGAGATGTTATGGCCTAGACCTAAGTAGATGACATAGTGTGAGATATTGATCACTATAGGCACATGATAGAAGGATTGATCCCTATAGATATTATGTGGAGACCTTATGGAATACCTTACATTCAAAGGATAGGAAGAGCAACTTGTTGGCTTATAGAGCACATTATGGGTTAGAGGGAGACAAGTTGATGAACTAGAGATGGTACCCATGGCATGGGTCAAGAGATAGTTTGACTTGTTATAGGATGTACCTCCTACCATCCCTAAATATAAGAGGGATGATATAGAGGCACCCCTACCCTTAACATAGGAGACATATGGGCTGAATTTCAAAGAGCTACCAGCAGGGCTAGGTATATTAGATCTTAGATGCACAACAACATGTCTTACTTGGTGCATAGTTTTGTATCCTATAGTTCAAGTTAAGAGGCCACCACCAAATTTACAAGGGTTGATGAGAGAGAAAGATGCAACGGTATAGGCTCAAGATGTAGTGATACAGGCACATGATGTAGTAGTATAGGGTTAAGATGTGGTAATATAGGCTTGAGATGTAGCTTAGGTATAGGTATTAGTTTTACAAGGATAGGTGGTGACATTTTAGGTCTATGTTGGGGCATTATAGGGCTAGGTTAAGATTTTATAGTGTCAGGTTACTGTATTGATAGTAGAGAGGGATAGTTTGAGAGTAGTAGGTTAGGATACTCCTCCTCCTCCACCATAAGGACCAGTATATGACAAGGCTTTAGTAAGTGTGATGGGACCATTTTAGACTATATCTCTAGCAAGGTAAAACCCTACCCTTGATGAGATTGATTATTATGAGAGGGTCATCAGGGAACTCCCATAGATTTAGAGGTATTCCAAGTTTAGAGATTAGGATAGGTTAGTGACACATGCCATGGCTTTTAGCTCACATAGACATAGACAGGTGGAGGGTGGTGATGCCACTACTTCTTCATGACCATGTGCATAGCCTTGCAGAATCTAAGTGCTATATTTTGTTATTGTTGTCTATGTTTTATGCACACTCGCTTGCAAGCTAAAGATGAGAGATGATATTGTGATGATGTATTAATGTACATTTATGTTGAGCATATATATATATGAGATGTGTTATTGTGATTTTTATGATGATGTTGATGTAGTTGGTTATTTTAATGTTATGTTAATTTTATGTTGATGTTGAGAATATTAGTTGAGTTAGACTAGCGTTTCCCATATGTGTGATGGTATATGCATAGTTGATTTGTTATATTCATCTTAGCATTTTTCCATATTTGTGATTGGTGTATGCTTAAAATGGATAGGCTATTTTTATTATTGTTTGTATGAAGTTTTCATCTCAGTAGAGAGATCAACATGTGATTTGGATGGGAAATAAAGAGGAAAAATTCTCACATACTGATAAAGACCATAATCATAACATAAATAGGCTTAGAAATATGAGCCTCTTTGACTATTTTGTTTGTTAGAGCTACGTCGTGTTCACCTTGTGTTAAGTGAGTTCAAAGTACTTTGAAAGAGTATGATGGGAAAAGGGTAAAATTAGTGAAAGTGTTTGGGTAGTGTAAACTTTGAAGTGGGGATGATATACCTCTATTGTGGGTGACTCAAGAGCTACTATAGGCAAGTCCATGACTAAAATATTTTCTTCTTTTTTTTTTGTGTAAGCTGATCAATGTGGGAAACCTACAATGGGATTGTGTTTGTGTGGAGGTCATATGAAGCTGATCAATATGAGAAGCTTTTTATTTGTATTTCCCTTTGATAACAAATCTTGGCTTAGCCATCCTTCAAGGGAGTGGTCTAAGCATTTGCTTTTGAGTTTAAATAGTTTTCCTTCAAGGGAGCAGTCTATTGATAATAACAAAGAGAAGCTACATATATGTCCTTGAAGGGAGTAGTCTATGTTGAGAATCATGACCTGAGAGATTATAACTTGTCTACATATCCCCCATTTTTTTTGCTTTTAGTCATGGACAAGACTATAGAGGCTTAAGATTTTTCCACTTTGAGGGAAAAATCATAGCACTTCATAAGTTAACTAAGTGTGTAGAAGTAAGGGTTAAGAGGAAAGTAGATGAATGTAATAGGGGTACTTAAGGGATGAGCTCAAGTGAAACATGAGGTGAAGAATTACTTGGTTAATAAAATAATGGTCAAAGGTGTAACACATTTAAAGGCTTGAGTTCTAGCTTTTCTTTGAGAGAAGACAAGCGATAAGTTCTTGAGCCATACTTATGAGTTATGATGTAGGATTTTATTTTAAGATGAGATATCCAATATTAAAATCTCACTCTTTGAGGTTTTTGTTGTAAGTGTGTTTGATATGCTCTTGATATATTTGGAGGTGGTTGAGGGCTATAAGATGGCACTCATCAAGCAACTCGAGTTGATCCAAATGTTTTTGATAAAAGTCATTGTTAGTAAGTATGTCTTTTAGAAAAATGTGAAGAAAAGTAATCTGAACCTCAAGAGGCAAAACAACCTCTATCCCATACACCAAATAAAAAGGCACAACACCTATAGGGGTTCAAATTCTAGTGTAGTAAGCCCATAAAGCAAAGGGGATGTGTGTGTGCCAATCCTTGTCCATATCATTGACTACCTTCATGAGAATTTTCATCAATTTTTTTTAGAAGCCTCTACCTATCCATTTATTTGTCGATAGTATGATTATGATAAGCTTAATTTGATTCTAAAGGTATCACAAAGACTTTGGATAGTCTTGTTTTGAAAGATTTGTTGTTATCTGTTATAATTTTATATGGGACACCAAATGATAGATGATGTGATGGTTGATAAACTTAACAATTTTGTCAGCCTTAGTGGAGATGAGAGGAATGGTCTCGACCCACTTGGTGAAATATTTAGTGGTAGTAATGATAGAACATTGACAAAGGGATGAATTAGGGTTAATCTCACCAATTAGATCCAAGCCACATCAAGAGAAGGGCTAGAACTCTTTGGTGACTTGTAATGCATGACTTGGAACATGAAGGTGGTTAGAATTTTGTTGACATTTGATGCAATGTTGAATGTAATCACCATAGTCTTGATGGAGTGTTGGCCAATAATAGCTGAGTTGAAGGATACGCTTGGCAATTGCATGACCATTGAAATGTCCACCACAAATCCCATCATGGGCTTCCTTAACAACAAAGGGAGTCTTAATACTAGTGAGGCATCTAAGGAGGAGACCATCAAAACCTCATTTGTAGAGAAGTCCCCCTAGCATGGTGTAATGAGTAGCATGTTTTATTAAGGCATGTCTCCCATTATTGGAGAGATTAAAAGGGGTAATAGCAAAGGAAAGATAATCTATGAGTTGCTTGTACCATAAGTCATGTGGGTTGGATGTCACATTTATGATAAAAAGGATGTTAGCTGATACATAGGAGGGTAATGTTAAGTGATGCATGGTGACATAAATTTTTGAGGAAGAGGGTGAAGATGGTATGTGTGAAGCAAGTAAAGCCATTGTGTCAACAACTTATTTGTAGATTGAGGAACAATTTGTAAGAGATAAGAGTCAAATGATCCCAATAACATATCTACACCATGTTTATACCATTGTAGATTTTTTTTTGCATACATAGGAAACACTAACCTAATTAACCACTAGCTGAGAATCATAGAAAATGGTTATGGATTTGATACCCAAGAAGATAGTCATTTGAAGCTGTAAGATCAAAGCCTCATATTCGGACATATTATTAGTACATTCAAAATCTAGTTTAAATGACAAAGGCATAGGTTCACCAATTAGAGGAATAAGAATGACCTCCACACCCCCACCATATTTAAATTTAGACCCATCAAATAACATCATCATTTGATAGGAGATGTCATCATTGGAGAGTGTTACGATGGATTCATTAGGGAATTCAAGGTTTGAAGGTTGGTTGTCAGGTAAAGGGGTGGCAACTAATTGGTCAATGATCATTTTACCCTTGATAGACTTTTGTTGAATAAATTCTAAGTCAAATTTAGCAAGGAGCATGAGCCATCGAGCTATACATTAATTATGGCATGGCTTGCAATGCATATATTTAAGGGGATCAATATGAGTGACCACATAGGTTTTGTGATTTAGGAAATAATGGCAAAGCTTGGAGGTTGAAAAGACCAACGTGAGGCAAAGCTTTTTAGTATAGGTATATCGAGTCTCATAATCAATAAGTGTGTAGCTTATCTAGTAAACTAATTGTTCTCGATGATCATCTTGATGTGCAATCATAACACCCTGAGAATAGTCTATTGTAGAGATGTAAAGGTAGAAAGGCTAATTTTCCTTAGGTGGAATAAGAATAAATGGGGAAAGGAGATATTTTTTGAGTGCATCAAAAGCTTCTTGGTAATCTATATTTTAATGGAAAGAGACATCATTTTTGAAGAGATGGTAAAAGGGTTGGCAATGATCTAACAACTGGGAAATGAAGTGGTGGATTGATTGAAGTTTGTCTTGAAAGATATGAAGTTATTTGATATTAGTAGGTGGAGGTAGCTCTAGTATTGATCTAACCTTAGTAGAGTCAACTTCAATTCCATGAAGAGAAATGATAAAGCCTAAGAGCTTACCAAAAAGGACACCAAAGACACATTTCTTTGGTTTTAGTCAAACATTATATTAGAGGAGATGAGTAAATATGCTTTTGAGAATCGTCAAGTGATCTTGGTGAAGTTTAAACTTTCCATGTAAGTCATCCATATAATCTTCCATAATTTTGTGTAAGAGATCATGGAAGACTAAAAGGCATGACCTAATAATAGAAAGTCCCCCATGGGGCAATGAAGTTTGTATTGTGTTAATCCTCAAGAGTAACTAGGATTTGATTATATCTAGAGAACCCATCCATAAGTGATAAAATCTCATGGCTAATTGTTAAATCAATAAGTTGGTCGATACTTGGCAATGGGAAGTCATAATTTGGACAAGTGAGGTTTAAGTCATGATAGTTAGTGCAAATGTATATTACTTTAGTTGCTTTTGTGATAGGAACAATATTGGAAATCCATTATAGGTCGTTGATGGGTTGGATAAAGTTAACAAAAAAGAGACATTGGAGCTCTTCTTTGATAAGGAAAGTAATATAAGGATGCATTTTATGAATCTTTTGCTTAATAGGTTTAGCATCTCGATTGGTGAAAATGTTCTAGGTGATGATAGAGGGGTCAATACCAAGCATGTCATTATAAAACCAAGTGAAGGATTTGCTATGGTTTTTAATAAATGTTGCATAATCAGCTTGCTTAGAGGAATATAAAGATTTTCCAATCTTGAGAATACAGGGGTTATCATGAGAGGGAAAATTGATGTCAATGGTTGATTCATTCAACATAGTTTGTGTTTTAGATGGGAGTGATTGTTGGATATAATAATCATCTACACCTATGTATATGATAATAACATCATCATCTTGACATTGGATAGTGTTAATAGTGGGAAAGTCTTCATCAATTATTTTAAGATGAATGAGAGGAAGGGACCTTGTTTCCTTACCTTGGTGATAGGTGAGAGGCCCCAAATAGATGGAATTTATTAGAAAAAAAAAATTAGGAGGTATGGATACCTTTGATTTGGTAGGTGATGGTGGAGAAGAAGGTGGAGAGGAGAGACTAGTTCTTCAATAATTGGTACATGGGAAGTTTTGGTGGGTTTAGCTAGTTTGTCATAACCCACTCCATGCCTATTTTTAACATTTTCAATGGTTTTACTAGTGGGATATTCAATGGGCATATGGATGCTTTGCTTGTAATGACCCAAACCAAATCCTTTCTAGGCACACCTATAAAGATAGATGTGAGGAAATCTAGGCTTGCTCAAGAAAGAGAAGTCACAAGTAAATGGCTGTGGTGAAGAATATGGATTCTCAATAATAGGAGCCTGATCAATTCCTCCATATGTGAAATTATTTTGAAGGTTAGGGGGCCCATAAGGGATGACCATCCCAATACAGGGATCATAATTTGGGTGCATATGAAGCTTTCCATACTCTTATGGAGTATGAAACATGTTGAGTGTCAAAAAATGATATTCTTTGAGTGAAAAATGTTTAAAAGTTTCCTCCATGGGATCTTTGTCAAGAAATTATGTTATTGGTATCTATGTAACTGGGGTAGTGGAGCTTGTGGAAGTTTAAAAAGTATCATGTGGATAAGATGATGTTTTTAATGGAACGAGAACATCATCGGGACTATAAGTCATGGTGCATGTTTTAAATAGAGGTGGGTCAGTGGGTATAACATGCACTTGCCCACTAGCTCAAACTTGACACAATGGTGAAAAGTTAAGTGTACACATACCATAACATGTATCCAAGGTCATCCAAGTAGTATGTTATATTGAAAATCTCCTTCTGTAACATAGAAGAGCTTCAAAATTATGCAAGGACCCACATAGTTATGTAAGACAACAGTTCCCACCATAATAGTTGTGGTATCATTAAAGGAGCGGAGCACCATGTCGATTTGAGACATGAAATTATTGGGAAGAGCTATCTATTTATAAGTATGGGTGGAAATAATATTAATAATATCTCCCCCATCGATCATGACTCTTTTGACATGAGTTTGATCAATAAATGTGGTAATAAGAAGGGCAAAATCATGATCTTTAGGGTGTTGAGGTGGAATTTTCAAATCACTAAAGGAAATCAAGGAGATGGAATTAAGAGAGATAACTAAAGCTGTAAGAGGTTGGGGATCATTAGGGTGTACCTCAACCACTTAAAATTCACTAATCAAAGCTTGAAGATGTTGGGGTGAGTTTTGGATTAACTCATACAAGGACATTTTCATAGGAGTTTGGTGAAGCTATTTCACCATCTATCTTTGAATAACATCCAAAGATGTTGGTTTCAGGACACCGAAGATGGAAATCTTGGGATTCAAAGGAGGAATGTCTTTATAAAAGGGATGAGCCCAAAGTGAAGTAATTTTTCTTACCTTTATCTTTTTAGTTTTATGATCGCATGGCCACATTAATTATGTTGATCTAAAATATAAGTGAAGTAGGTGGTAGAGGGGGTACGACAACATCTTTGGGTTTGAATTTAGGTGGAACAGTATGAGGCATTGTGGCTATCAGAGGTGGAATAAAAAGAAGGTTAATGGGAGTATCAACAAAGAGAGTGTCAACATCAAAGTGTTGTTAAATGACTACTGTGAATGATTTACAACTCTTAGTATCATGTCTAGGTAAATGATGATATAGACACACTTGTGTATCATTAAACCAAGATGGATTTGGTACAAGAGGACTATAAGGCTTAATGGAATGAAGAGTTATTATAGAATATTGCAATAACTGACGTAGGAAAAATGTCTAAGAGCCTATGATTGGGTTCACACTTGTTGTGGTAATAGGAGTGGACACCTTCTTTTTTTTAGAAGTTGTAGGGGTGATTTTATATGGTGCCTTATTTGGTGGTGGTGTAGTTACATATTTTTTTGACACTTTCTTGGTGTTATGTATCATGGTGTCAGATGTGAAAGGCCTACTAGGTGGTAGAAGTAGTAGTGGAGGTAACTTAGCATTTTATTTCAATTAGATCAGTGATACTCCAACTAAAGTAGAGTGGTGTGATCCCAAAATTGATGGTAAAGTTGAGGGTTAAAAAGGGAAGGATCGGTGAGACCTAGGAAGCTTAACATTTTTTTGTAGTTCAAGCCATAAAACTCAACTTATGGTTAGAGAGTTAGATCTAATTTCACCTATGGATGAATTAGATTAGAGATGGGGTGTTTGCCTAAAGACTTGATCTACTTTAATGTGGTAAATGCATGTGAGGGTGAGGGTTTTGACATAGATGGATGAGATTTTGGTATTTTTTTAAAGAAGCTCTAGTTTTGTCAAAGACCTTAGGGTAAAGGGTAGTGAGAGGATTAGTGTTAAAGTTTGAAACTCATTGTGTTGGATAAGGATTTTTAAGTCAGTCCTAAAATACTACATGATCTAGCTTCATGGAGTCAAGAAATTCAAGACTTTTCATTAACTACGAGAAGGGTTTATATGAAGTTAACATAGGCCTTATGGTTTCTTCTTTAGAAGGTTGAGGTGATTGAGAAAGAGGTAAATTTTTGGTCACTTCTAATTTGGGCCAAAGATGAGAAATATTCATAATAGGGTCTTCTTCGATAGAGACAGGAGAAGATACATGGTCTTCCATAAGTGGAGAGGTAGGTGAAGAGGGTTCCTTGGGGGGGTAGAGCATAGGTTTAATTTCTCCCTCAAAATGTGGGTGAGGAATAGGTAAAGTATGATCCTCCATAGGTAAAAATAGTGGTAAGAGTGGTAAAATTAGAGTAGACACAATAGGTCTCTCATCTAATGTAGGTGTAGATAACACTAACTCTTCTAGGCACAAAACTGAAGTGGATGGGGTATTACTCTCTATCAACGGAGGAGAGGTAGGTGAGGAGGGTTATTTAAAAGGGTATAACACATAAATGATGTTACCCTCAACATTTGTTTATGGAATGGGTAGGGCATGGTTTTCAATTGGTAATAGGATAGGTAACATTGGTGTAAAAAGAATTGGCAATATAGGTTCCTCTAATGGAAAAAGGAGTGGTAAAGGAGGCTCTTCCTCACACAGGAGTGGAATGGGTGAAATAGGATTTTCTACCTACAGAGGGAGAATAGGTAAAAAAAAGTGCCACTAACTGTGGGGGAGGATTCAATAAAATGGGTACCTCTTGTTGAGGGAGAGGTTGAACTAGAGGTAAAGGAAAGACCATATTAATCATATGGATATTATAATCACATGAGTTATTCATGGTCTAAACAATATTTTTATTGGGTGAATGGTTAGGAAAAGGCTATTTGAACACATCCATATTTTGATTAGCGAGTGCATTAGGATTATCCAAGATGAGATCACCCCTATCAATCATGTCTTGAATAATGTTCTTGAATATTTGATAGTTGTTAGAATTATGACCTTTAACTCGATGGTTGCCATAAAACTCATCTTCCTTATACCAATTTTGAATAGGATGGGAGTGGTCAAATTTTATAGGAGGTTTGATTTTAGTAAGGTTTATGACACCTTGTTGCAATATTTTTTCCAAAATGGAAGTATATGACTCGCTAATGGGAGTGTATTATCTTTGTTCATATCATTGTTGGAATTGCTTGGTCACATTTTGGGAAGTCAAGGAATTAGGTTGGTTTGTGGTTGTGGAAGAAGCTGATTTAACAACCATTGCATTAGTGGATCCTTTATATTTTTGGTTAGAAGGAGAATTTTTAGAAGAAGAGGAGTAATTTGATTTGGTATTGGCATTCTTATTGTGCAACTTGAATCTGCCTTCATTTATAGCCCGAATATTGAGTTTTCATACCATTATAAAGGCCTCATCAAATGTGAAAAAAGTTTTTACTCAGAGTGTGGATGAAATGTGATTATCACATGCCCTTGAGAAGAGCTCAATAAGGTAGGTTTGGGCAATGAGAAGAAGAGTTGATTGATCAAGCCTCTCCAACTAGTGACAAAATCTATGATAGACTCATCATCAAATTGTCTAATAGAATAAAGGTCTGTAATAGAAACCTTTTTAGAAATGTTAATAGAGAAATAGTTTAGGAATATTTTTGTGAGTTGGGTAAATGAGAAAAGGGAGTGCTAAGTTATAGATCTATACCAATCTAGGGCAACTACTGAAAGAGACATAGGGAAAGTTTGAAGTAATAACGCATCATCATGCCCTATTAAATAACAAACATGTCTAAATTCTCACAAATGCTGGCCCTCTTTATTGTGGAAATGATTAAATTTGGGGAGTTCCCATTGGATTGGATAAGGGTGAATAGGCACAGAAGGATGGATGGGTTCAGTGAATATCTAATCATAAGATAACACATTATTTGAACCCAAAATAGATGTCTCTAGATTATACATCTTGTCCATCAGCATCTTAATGAGGTTAAGAGGGGGATTAGTTTGGGATATACCCCATAAGTTATAAGGAACTTGATAGGAAGTAGAGGGAGCATATGACATATCTTTTTGAGCTTGTGTTGGGGTAACATAAGGATAATGAGTCATAGGCTAGGGGGCAGAAAGAAAATGGGCTTGTCTCATTGGGTTAGAGACTATGCTTTGGTTGGATGTTATTATTATAGGTTAGGTTATTATCATGGTTAGACTAGATGTTGTTATTATAGGTTGGGTTATGAAGCGGTTGATGGATTACATAATTGACAAGAATTTTGGCTAGGGCTCATGTTAATACCATGCAATAAGAAATAAAAATACTCTTAATACTTTGTATTAGTGATAGAATAAGGAAAAACTAAGTTCAGGTACAGGTAAGTAGGTTATTTTAACTTGCTATTTTGAGAAAATTAAAATTACACAGTCATCGATGTCAGTCACTTAACTAATGTTGGTAGTAAAATTATATCGATGTCGATAGGATTAAATAATATTAGTAGCTAAAGTTTGTTGATGTCGATTTAATTAACTGATGTCAGTCACTATGATATCCTAAGAGATGGAAAATCTAATGTTTTATAAACCTAGAGGAAGAATCTATGTAAAATAGAGGATGCGAGAGGTATGTGTAAGAAGAAGGAACACTTAGAAAACTTGATATAATAGGTTATACAAACTGAGTATTACAAATAGTGTTGATTTTGTGAATTAATGGAAAAACATCGTTACCAACTCCAAAATATAGAAGGCAATAGAAAAGAAAAAAAGAACATACATCCACTAATTATTAACTCCTAGAGATTAATTTTAGTCTCATGTTGGCTTATGCCTTAATCAGATAGTGAGAAGAGAATTTGGTTAGTGAAGGTACTAGAAAGCAATCTAGAGCTAGTTTTAAGATAGTTTTAGTGCTCAAGAGGAAATTTATGTTACACTAGGTACATGGATTGTTATAGGATCATCCTCCCTACACTTCATAGACCTAAAGCCAAGCTAGACCACTTAGCCAAAATATACCTTCTACCTAGAGTTTATACTCTACCAGAGAATGGAGTGGGTTCTCCCCTTGGTGGTGAAATTCAAGTAGTATAGCTAGGTAGGGTAAGGTGATCCACCAGGTGATGAAATTTTAATGGGCCTTGTCTTAAGTGAGTTTAGATGTTTGTCTTTGCGAGTGTGATTTGGATGTGTAACATAGTGCACTACAATTCATTCATAATGCTTATAACTAACCAGGTGAGCTAATATGCAACAAGCAAACAATGAAGTGTATTAAGTTTTAAATCCAAATCTGAAATGTTTAGATTCAAATGAAAACAATGATGAAATAGGAGTAGAGAATGAAATTCACTATCCTGATGTGCATGCAAGAAATAAATAAATTAGATATTCTTTTAACTTGTAAGAAAAATGATAAACTGGTTTTAGAGGCAAAGAGAAAAGAAGAGTGGCAAGAAAGAAGAAATTTTAGTTTATTGCCCTTAAACAAAAAATAAAATGTTGATTTTTTTATTTTGAGGGAGAAAATAAGGAGAAAGTTCAAGAAATTAAATTTTAATTATAATGAACCTGTATGAATGATTAAAAAAAGCAATGAACCCAAGGAAAACTCTAGGGTTCCACTAGGTGTGCTAGAAATGTTTTGCTAAAAATTACATCTATTTTAAGTCCAAATAAAAATAGAGAAGGATAGGGATAAGTGATTAGAATAAACCCAAATTGGTTTGTGCACTATATCCAAACATTGTGAGCACTCCTCTTTGGCTAGGGAGGACTACATGTAAGTAAAAAAGCACTACCACAAAATTGTCTGTTAGTAGGTCTATGAGTGGACTGCCAAGCTACGTGCTTGTTCTAGTAAGTGTCAAACTTCCTTAGAGATGAAAGTTCAATTTTGACAGACAAAATATTAATAAATAACCAAGAGAGTGGAAAAGAGAGAGTAAAAGAAAGATTATGTTACCATTATTCATAATCTGAATGTAGTATAGAGTAACAAAGTTCAGTTGGTATATTTAGATTATATTTTAAAAGTAGTTTGGGTAGGTTTTAGAAGGGTTAATAGAAATCTACAGATGTTGAAATTAATTAGGTTGATGTGAGCAAGTGTGATCGATATAAATTAGGTTGTTGATGTCAAAAGGGTAAATAATTGCCTAAGGGCTTTCAAAAGGCTTGTCTAGGTCTGAGAAATGGTTTTGGTTAGGTCAAGAAGGTTAGGGAGATTTGTGTGTGAGAGAGAGTATTGTTTGGATAGATTTGGTCAGAGGTTTGGTGTGTTGGAATAAGGGGAAACAAGTGGGGAAGATTTATAAGTCCCTCATAGGGTTTTGGTTAGGGATGTGTAAAACCATAAATAGTAGATATAAAGTGATTATAAAGTAACTACTTAAAGACTTATAGAATAAGTGATATACTTAGTTGTAGAGGTGATTCAATGATAAGTGTTGAATGGATGTCTCCTATCAGGATTTTCAAACCAATGCCCTGAATGGAGAAAAAAAACATGTTTTGTTGGTTCTCAAGAGCTTAGTTCTTGATCTAGATTGACTTATGCAAAGTAACATTAAGCTAAGATGTGGAAAGTTAAATGCCAAAAGCCTGTATGCAAATAGAAATGAAAATTCTTGATTTCTACTGACCTGAACATTATTTTGGAGTTTGGCTTAAATAACTAACATCAGCGATCCCACTAACATTACTCATGGGTTGACCAACATCGATGGCATGAGAATAGGTAAAATGGCTATTTTTAGCTTGTTTTCTATTCTTTCTTGTGCCAAGTGTGGTATCAGTTAGGAAATGGTAGAAATGGGAGGTTAAGAAGGATGTAGTTGGTTAAGAATTTATTTTTGGGGTGAGAACAAGTCATGGGTAGTTAGGATAAGGGGACTAAGTCTTGAGGTGACTTAGAGGGTGAGAATTAGTCGTAGGATGAGGTGGCCAGGTAAGGTGGCATAAGTGGTTTTTAATTAACTTAATTAAATATTTTAAATTAATTAAATGTTTGAGGGGTAAAATAATGGGTTAGGGAGGCTAATTATTATTATTATTAAAAAGGGGCTCAAGGGAGGTTTCAACACATGGAATATGCATATGTGTGACGTAATTTTGGTGTCTACACTAAG
Source organism: Torreya grandis (assembly GCA_037957365.1). Classification (NCBI taxonomy): domain Eukaryota; kingdom Viridiplantae; phylum Streptophyta; class Pinopsida; order Cupressales; family Taxaceae; genus Torreya; species Torreya grandis. The sequence goes on along the minus strand of JARHVA010000119.1, from coordinate 7,192,959 downwards.
AGTCACCATGTGAAGAGAAAAGAGGGTATGGTGCATTTTTCCATGAAGGGACACTTTGAGGAATACGAAAAAATCACCAAGATTAAGACAAAAGAGGAAAGGATGTATTTTGTCATGAAGGGTCACCATGTGACTTTTCAAATGGAAGGATATGAAGGGTCATACAAGTTTGGTACCATTTTCCATGAGGATTGAAGTGTCATAAAGGGTGAATGCCAAAGGTCATTTGGAAAGATATAAATAAAGGCTTGAGAAGCCATTTGTAATATGCAAGAGACTGCATGGTTTGTATTTGTTTTAGAGGAGAGAAAAGTATGAGATATTGTAGAGTTCTATCATTTCTTGAGTAAGCAACATTAAGAGATAGTTATGTTTTATACACAAGAGGGGTTGGTGCTCCTGTGGGTTGGTTCTCACAAATATTTATAAGGGTTTGGTGCTCCTTCAAGTTGGTGCTTGTGAAATTTGTAATTTGAGTTGGTGCTCATTCATATTCTTGAGATTTTTCTTCATGGTTTTTCCCACTTTGGGTTTCCACATAAAAATTCTCTCTCTCTCTCTCTCTCTCTCTCTCTCTCTCTCTCTCTCTCTCTCTCTCTCTCTCTCTCTCCTCTCTCTCTCTCTCTCTCTCTATCTATCTATCTATCTATCTATCTCTCTCTCTCTCTCTCTCTCTCTCTCTCTCTCTCTCTCTCTCTCTCTCTCTCTCTCTCTCTCTCTCTCTCTCTCTCTCTCTCTCACACACACACACACACACACACACACACACACACACACACACACACACACACACACACATGTGGTGCATGTTATTGTTTCAATTTATTGCATATCTTGAATGTGTGATTAAGTGGTTAAAGAAAAGAAATCAAATTAAGTAAAAGATATATAATATACTGATTCACCCCCCTCTCAATATATTTTGTGCTTAATGAAATCTTGTCATATCTAGTTTTATATTGATCAGTGGTTTGATTGATGATTAATTTGGAATCACCATAGAACTTCAAGATATAAATATTCTAATGTATGTCAAGGTGAATCCTTGAAATCAATGCCTCATACTTGGCCGTATTATTTTTATAATGAAATTGTATATGAAATGCTTTGGGAATTAGATCCCCATGAGGTGTAATCAATAATATGCCAACTTCGAATCCATAAGATGTAAAAGAACCATCAAAATATATCTTCCATTTTTTAGACCCCTATGATACTTGCTCTATTATCATAATATAATCATCTAGAAAGTCAAATTTCAAAGATCAAGTATCTGTGATAGGGGCTTCTATAAGTTGATTAGAAATAACCTACCTCTTGATTGATTTTTGATTATGATACTTAATGTCAAATTTTCTTAGGATCATAAATCATTTAGCCATGCATCCTTGAAGATCTACTTTGGACAATATGAATTTGAGAGGGTCCACCTTGGTGATGATAATAGTTTTAATATTTAGAATATAATTTCATAATTTCTGGGTATCAAATACCATATCTAAACATGCTTTCTCAATAAGTGTATAAATATGTTCATAGTCCACCAGAGTGTGAATTAGATAATAGAATATATGTTCTTTACCTTGATCATCATGTTGGTCTAAAAGTTCCCCTAGTGCATGCTCTATCATTGATATGTAAAGAATTAGTGGTCTTCTAGGTGTTGGTGGTCTCAAGATTGGTGGATTGGCTAAATATGTCTTGAGTTTTCCAAATGATATTCAATAATATTCATCCCATTGAAAAGTTACCCCTTTCTTCAAAAAGTGGGTAAATGGGTGGCACTTATCTACCAATTAAGAAATGAACCTACATATAGATTGGATCTTTCCTTGTAGACTTCACAACTATTTAAGATTATTTGGTGGAGATGGCCTTGACCTTGGAAGGGTTGACTTCAATCCCTCTTTGTGACATAATGAAACCTAGTAATTTCTTTGATGTGACTCCAAAGACACATTTTTTAAGATTTAAGTAGACTTTATATTCATGAATCCTCTCAAAGATTCTTCATAGAACATTGAGATGTCCAACTCTTATTCTTAATTCTACTAGTATATCATCAACATAATCCTCAATAATATCATGCATCATGTTATGGTAGATGATAGTCATGGAATGTTGATATGTGGTTCCATCATTCTTCAAGCCAAATGGCATGACTTGGTAATAGAATGTTCCCTATGGAGTAGTGAACATAGTCTTGTGTTGATCTTCTTGGGATATCTAGATTTGATCATATCTAAAAAAATCCATCTGTTAAGGATAACATCTCATACCTAGCAGTTGATTTGATAATCATGTCGATGTTAGGTAGAGTAAAATCATCTTTAGGGCATGCTTTATTGATATCTCTAAAATCAATACAAATACATATATGTGGGGTGTTTTTATTCACTAGGACTATGTTTGAGATCCTTTCAGAGTAATCTAGTGGCCTAATAAATCTTGATCCTAACAACTTTTCTAGTTATACTTTAACTAATAGTGTGATGTGTGGATGCATCTTAATTTTTTCTTGACTGGTTTAGCATTGGGATGGATAACAAGGTGATGCAAAACCAAGTCTAGGTCTAATCTTAGCATGTCAAAATATGCCAATGTAAAGATGTCAATATAATCCATTATGAGGGATATACTTTGTTCCCATTTTGATTCAGTAAGGGAAGCTCTAAGATAAATAATTTTAGGATCCTCATAGGTTCTTTGGTTCACTTCTGTCATGTTTTCCACAAGGAGTGTGGATCCATATTCTATAATTTTATGAAAGGTATGATCATGATCATCTTCTTCTACCATATCTTCTTTCTATTCGTCTCAAAGTTATAGATAGTGTGATGAATCAGAATCTATCATCTTAGGTAAAGGCCAAGCAGCAAAAACCTCTATAAACTCAAGAACAAAACACTCAAATATTTGTTGTTCTAAAGTGATGGTTCTACTATCTATAGAACTTGGGATAGATGGACCTTCTACATCCTGAACATATGATAAAAATTTCCCACCTAAGAGCACCTAAAATAAGTTTTCACTTGAAGGCTTGTCTTTTTCTTTACTTTTTCCCTAATCGATGTTTACTCTTTCTTGTGACAAATTAAGTTTGAATACTCTTAAAATTAGGTAGAGGGGTTTAATTAAAAATAAAAGCCTTGCTTGTGATCACCAATAGGTAATCCATCTCTTAAGCTCATGTATTTTGCAAGTGATTATTCATTTTTAAACTCATCAAGGCATATGACTATTTTTTTTGTCCCAATCAATGAGTTTGGGATGATAAAGGCATAGGGAATAATGAGGGTTTACTTCAAGATGAGAAGCTCCAATGGAAAAAATATGATGCTCTGCTTCAGAAAGGGAAGCACTAATAGAATGGGTTCTTGCTTCAAGATGGGAAGGTCCAATGCTTAAGGTTAAAATGACATTTGAATTAAATAGGTATATGTTAATAAACTCATCAAAAAAATTATAATAGGACATTGCATCATTACTAGGAGTCTCATTAATAGTCACTTCAGAAGAGTCACTATCAAAATTCATGAGGTCACCCTTGGGTGGTATATATCCAAGATCATGATTCAAATTAGGTACTCAAAAAGATATGGGTTATAGGATTCCTTATGCTCATGGGCCAAGGCCTTTTCCTATATAATTAAAATGATATATGATATATTTAGGGATATGATACTTTGAATTAATAAATAAATTAGCAAGGCCTTTAGAATATAACTAATCTCCCTCGGTAAAGCCTTTTGATTTTTTTTGGAAAAACAACAAGTACAAAAACCATGGATGATTTTTGTTGTTTCTTCTTTGGTTTCAAAATCATTGTGGGTTCATTAGGAATATTTAAAGGTTTAGGCTTATCAAATGTTTTTGGAATTTTAGGCAAATTTACAACATGAAAGGCATCCTTAAGACTATACATAAAAATTGTCTTTAATAACAACCTACTTTCCAAGAGTTTTGGGGAATGGATCAATATAGGTGGAAGTGAGATCACTAGGGTCGATATAATTAGATGGAGATGGATGTGAAAATATAATCTTGTTCTTCTTCATAATGAATTTAGAACCTAGACAATAGTTATAATTTAAAAATTGGGCCTCATTATGTTTGCAATATTCATAAGGTTGTTGATTGGTGAGAATATTAACCTTGATCCCATCATGGGGAAACTAAAATCATTGATGTAGGATGGAAGGAATGGCTTGAACTTCATGGATCCAAGGATGACCAAGAAGTATGTTATAAATCAATTCAATGTCCACAATATGAAGTAGGGTATGATGCAAAATGGACCCAAAAATGATTGGCAACTAAATAATACCTACAAACTCCCTTCAACATTGTTGTAAGCCTTGATAGTGTCCATATTTGGTTGAATGTATTTCATAATTTATCCCAATCTTTGTACCAACTTAAGAGATATGATGTTCAGCCCCAAACCATTGTTTATAAGAACCTACTTCATCTTATGGTTTTCAATGATCACTTCAATATATAGTGGGTTATTGTGGCTAGGTCTAAGTGTAGACATATATTTTTGATCAAATTTCACTTGATTTAATGAAGATAAATGTCCCATAGGTTTCTATAATTATTTAGGGTTTATATCATTAGGAACAGTGGATTTTTGTAGAATATTATTCAGGATAGTTCTATGGAATTTAGATGTTTGTAAGAGATATAAGATATAAATATGTATAAGGGTGTTGCTCAATTGGTTTGATATACTATAAGTCTTTTCAACATTGGGATGAGATGACTTAGCTTTAGTTGGGATAGTAGTCTGCTTTAGATATGTTGGTGCAATATTCACATTAGGTTTTGTGGAAGAAGTAGGCAAAGGGCCTTGAAGATTAAATCATGAGCATCTAATTGTGATTTCACATCCTAGAGGTGGCAAGGATACAATATAACTAGAAGATGAAGGTAAAGGGCCTTGGAGGGTGACTCATAGGTGTCTATTTGCATTGCTACAATTTCAAGTCAGTAAAGAGATATTATAATTATAAAAAGGGTGTTATCTATAAATAGCAACCCATATAAATGGAGTTACAATATAGTTATGTGAACTCAATGTGTTATTACTAGAGAGAGAGGGTGTTGACCCTATAATGATGGGTATTGTACTATGAGGAACATGAGATGGTTCATGTGGTTTAATAGTAATAGTGGCAATATGGGTTACATATATGTGTTCCACAGTATTGTTATAGTCATAAGGCATATTATTGTAACCCACATTATTAGTATAGGTATTATTATTGTGATTATACTCATGATAATTATGATTCTAACCCTAATTGTAGTTATGATTCTACCTCTATCTTTGGTTTTTTCCTTGGTTTTGATTATTCCTTGGTGGTAGTTGATTATGTCAAGGAAAGGCATATTTGTAGATTCCCATATCCTAATTTGTGTCCTAATTAAGGACTAATTTAATCTCAACTTCACTACTCTCGATGATATCTTTAATAATATGTCATAATTGAACACAAATATAATCACCATGACCAATAACATGATGAAAGATGCACCATTCATTCTCTTTGTACCAATTTGGTTTTGGTTTATCTTGAGGAAGTGGCTTTGGTAATAGCCATAAAATCAAGTTAGCTGTTACAATATTTTGGAACATTATTTTGATTAGTTCTCCTAATTTACTAAAGACCTTGAAACTATCATGGTTTTCTCTCTATAGAGGCTATCTCTGTAAGTTAGGTGTTGGGTTAAGGGGAGCTAATTATACATTTGGGGTCAATGGATCTTGTACCATTTATACATGCCTTGTTTCAGTCACCCCATTTCCAATCATCTTCTTGTTCTTGTTAGCCTTTAAGCTTATCTTGCATAACTTTATGACTAGAATATGGGGTTTGATTTGATGTTTGACCCTGCATAAAAATCTTAATAAGGCCCTTGGTAATATGAAACTTCTCAATCTGTACACCCTTGTCTGTGATCTCCTCAAATGAGTTAAAACAAGCTAGATGTATATTGTGCTTAACCTCAGGATGTAACTTTTGTGAAAATATATCCACCAACTACTTGTCTAGCAAGTTATGTTAAAAGAAACCTGTTAATGCTCTCCATCTCTATAAATATGCAGTGAAGCTTTATCCATCTTATTGTTTGGATTTGCACAAGTCAATAATGGTCAATTCATTCTCTATGTTGTATGATAAATGGTTAACAATTTTTTTAGATAAGTCAATCCAATCCATAATTGATCCCTTAGGTAATTTAAGTATCCAATCTAAAGCTTGTCCTACTAAACTTTGTGGACATAATTGGAGTAAAAATATGCTATTGTAAGCCACCTCTTGGCATAATATGAAAAATGCCTAGATGTTTTCATGTGGGTCACCCTTTCCTTTATATTTATCAAATTTGAGTGCCTCAAAATGACATGGAAAGGGGACTTGGAGAATTCTTAAATTAAATGGATATGGGCATATCTCATCAAATTTGTACTTTTTGATCTTATTTTTAGTCTCCAAACATGACATAATCTCCTTCATGGAGTTCCACTCTTGCATGTTTGGTGCATTCATGGGTGGAACATAGTTCTTTTGGGGTAGAATGCACCCCTATTATTAATGTTTTTGGGGTGGAATGTGCCCCTATTATTATTTTTGTTGGGTCAGAATGTGCCCTTATTATTATTGTTATTGTTTTTGGGGTGTAATGTGCCCCTATTGCTATGTGGATTTATGAGGGATGTACACCCTTGTTCTGTGACTTAGTTTTGATTTAATCTTGGATTTAAATAAATAGGCCATTGATTCTTTTAAATTTATTACCTTGAATTATGTGTTTTAGGGGGTCCTTGGTCTATTTACCATCTTTTGTGTTGGTTAAGATGAACTAGCCAAATTGTCTCGAGGGATCTCCTTAATTTAGACTGAATGTTTAGGCCTCTATGTTTGTAAAGTAACAAGAGGTTGTTGATGGTTAAAGAATGTGTGTTCCATGTCTAGTGGAACATTTTTCACTACCTCTTATGTTTTATTTTGTTTATTTGAGACACCTTGATCAATTATTATTCTGTCATCAACCAATGTTTATTGCATATGTTTAATCACGTTTCCTTGTTCCTTGGAAGCATCATTGTGGATTGAAGTAGAAACTAAAGAGTCCATTAAATATACAATAATTTGATTGTCATATCATTAAATTATCTTCTTAATCTTCTTAAAAAGATCTTGATCAATTGGTTTTGACTCTATAATTATTTATTTACCTTTGTTAGAGGAAGAAGGTATGTTTGTTTGAGCAAAAGCTTTCTCTTGTTTTTTTTTGCACTGTTTTCCTTCTCTAATTAAAGTGTGTAATTGATCTATATGAAAATTTGAGAGTAGTCTAGCACCAAATTATATCAACCTAAGGAGTGATTCATCTTGGTTCTCTTAATATTTAGTATAATCCCCTTAGAATCCTATAGTTGTATGAATGTCCTCAAAGATAACTGAATTGTCTTGTCCATCATAAAAGTGCTCATCCTCATAGATAGGGCCATAAAGGACCCTAATATGAGTGAACCTCTGAGTCATGTCTAGAAAGGTCTACCTTATATGTTTGAATAAATTTGGATCAATGTTTTGAAAATGTGTAAACAATGTATGGGACTTAATCTTTATTTTAAACAAGTTACTAAGGGACCAAAGAGACTATAAAAGGAGGGTGGCTTGGAAACACACACAATTATAAGAATGTGTTTACAAAATTACTCAACTTTAGGTAGGGTTGAAATCATATAGATTGGAAGAGGATATGATAATTCAAAAAGCTTAGAGTGTCACTAATACACTAAAATTTAGACTTTTGAGATATGTCAATACCGTAAAATCTAGTTCAACTTTAATGAGTTGCTACTAGAAAACTAGAAGAAATCCCTTCAAATTAGGAGGGAGAAAATTCAAACTAAGAAACTCATGATGTGGAAACATGAAATAATTCCCAAGTATAAAGCTAAAACCAAATAGGTGTCACAATGTCGCTACATGGTAATATGAATGGTAGTATAAAATGTGTTTTAGGACTTAAAGCATAAGAAATATGTAGGGTGACTTGAGTCCACCAAATATGATAATGTGATGATGAGTCTATAAATGGCCCTCAATTTAAAAAATAAAAAAATGAACCCATGTTAAAATAAGTTTAATGTGCAAATGGCAAACCTAATTTAACACATCAACCCTTATAACATAAAAAGGCTCAATTTTGAATGTGAATTATCAATGGACTTTAAGATACTTTGGAAAATTATTTAGACTCAAATGGTCAGCATAACTACACCAATTAAACCAATGATGACATAATGTTTATGATGACAAATTTGAATAAGGAAATGCCTCTTTTTTCAATAAATTTAGGGATAATGTGTTTGGTTTATGATATTTTGTTCAAAATATTAAGTAATCTAAGACACATAAAAATCAACTAATTAATCATCTTAAGCCCTAAACTGATAAGGTGTGGAAAAGAAGGGTTAACTAATACTAGTAAGTTTTAAAGCATTTCTAAATGGATCCCATACACAAGAATTTCATGTCAACATACAAGAGAAGCAACAAGTCAATTGGATCTATGTCATATGGATTTTTGTGAAAGAGTTTTGTCCTTTTTACAACCACTATATCCATCATTTTCTTAGCGTAGTGTGATGTCCAACATGATCATATATCATAGGCTTAGCCCTAGTGATAGGAGATGGTTTAACTACTCAAACCACCATCCTAGTGAGGTGATTCCAATTTATATACCCCATTATGGAGAGGGGTTAAAGATGATGCCAAGAGATGAAACCTTGGGTTAAATATTCCCTAAATAACTTATGGGAGGTAATGAAGTCCCCCTCATAAGCTAAGATGCAAAAATATAAACAAAGTAAAAAAAACTTTAAAGGTTATTTCTAGATCACCCAAGCCATGCAGGTCTTGGGGAGAGCATTCATAAATTCTCTTTTAAACCTTTAGACTAAGTAAATTTGCAATAAATATGGTTATTTTAATCCCACAAGTTCTATATAAGGGATAGGGGAGAGCATACATGCACAATCTCTCTTTTTGCCAATCAATTCTAACAAAGCAATGATCTATTGAAGACAAAATTTTAAGTGTGTTCAATTTTAAAGAACTAAACAAAATATGTGGTGATGTTGTTTATCCCCTTGGATTTAAGATGTAAAAACTTGTAAAGAATAACTATAAAACATTTAAGAAAACATATAAGTGTTTCTTTAATCACCCAAAATAAATGTTCCTAATCCTTTTTAAGCACTTAAAAATAGTTTAAAAAGACTAAATTAAGCTTATTTAGATCCTTTTTCAAGTTGGCCCTATAAGAAAAAATTCAAAGTTTTTTTAGCCTTGAATCACTTTTTCAAATGAGACAAATAACTTTGTAAATTTAGCTCTCATATTTCACATAGTGTAATCCCGCTACTCCACAGTGTAATCTCGCAACTCTGCAGAAATGTTACTCAAACATGTAATATCGGTACTCAAGTTAGTTTAACAAAAAGAAAAATCCTACTAATTTGGATAAAAATCTTGTTATTTGGGGTAAAAATCCTACCAATCAGGTTTGACAATCTCTCTACTTGGGTTGATAATCCTGTTATTCAGGTTAAAAATCTCATGACTAGCTAGTAATAGGGTTGCAATATCATTACTTACGAGTATCAGGATTTCAATATCACTTCTTGTGAGTTAAAATATTATTGCCTAATTTATAATGATTTACAAACAATACCATGACTTATTTATGCAATCCCATGATTCAGATAGGCAATCCCATGACTGGTTGTGGGATTGTAGGCCAAAGGACAAAATTGTGACTTCCAAAAAAATGGATTTTTACTCAAATTTTCACCATTTTTGCTCCCAAACTCTAAGATTATATAAAGAAATGGTAATTAGGTTTCTTTTAGTTTATAGTTGATAAAATTCATGGGGTGTGGTCCCATCGAACATGCCAAAATATAGAGTGGATTACAATAAATGATTAGTTAAGCATTAGTCCAAGAAATCAAAGAAAAATTCATAGAGAGATAATTAAATCAAACCAATCTATTCATGTAGGGTTTTGATAATAAAAATAGGATAAAAATGAAATAAAGTAAACCATTACCTTCCCAAGTTACTCCATTACTCAAAAGTGTCTCAAAAACATGCTCTCCCCTTAATTAAGCATTCTTGTCTTCATCAACAATGGTGGAAAACTCTTTCAATGTCTCAAGAACACTACATAAAACCTAGGCTCATGATATGGAAACTATCTAATTTCCTATCAAATGAATCTAATAAAAATATGAATAATATAATAATCAAAACATAAATGAGTTGTGAAGATATTTTAGTAGTATAACATTATAGTAATTGAGCTTTAAAATGATGTTCATGGCCTCTCTATTTATAGATTTTTGAGATTAATCAGAATGAATTGTGACCATCCATCTTGAGATGAAGATGTGTGGTCAATAATCCATTCAATTTTGGAGGCTAAAATCAATAAATGACCTCATAATGATTTTGGAAGAAGGGGCATTACTGAGGCATGTGATGCATTAATGAGGCATGGGAGGCTATGATTCAGATATTTTATGCATTTATGGCCTAGGGAAGCCTTTCTAAGAAATGATGTCATTAGGTGATTTAGTTAATAGAAATCAATTTCCAAAAATAAATATTCAATAACCTCCATGGAAAATACACTTAAGATCTTGATTTGGATTAATTAGCCTTAAACAAGATTAATCAACATTTATGCAATTCTTTGGAAATTGGCCCTCAATTAATCAAAATGGTCAAAAAGTCATATTACTAGGTTAAAATTTGACTTAGGAAGAACTGGAAGGTAATGTTAGATGTATTGGAACCATGTTCCCATTTAGGATGTTACCAATACAAAATTAAAAAAGTACATGATGCGTATTAACAAATTAGAATAAAAGAGTCATCCATAGCATAAAAATGAATTAATCAAAGTTAGGAATCACATAAAATTCATTACCTCATTTAAGGATACTTTGGCCTAAATCAACACTTGTAAATGACAAGTTTGAACCATTTAGGGTGTTTAAGTGATTTTGACCTAAAATGTGCATTTTATTGTAATTTGAGTAAGATTGAAAATTTTGACACAAATGGTATTAGGAATTGGATGTATATAGCCTTAGCTTCTTTGGCTTACTACATTACATGTGTTTATTGTACTTCTTGTTTCTTTTTCTTCTTTTCCTCCTTAATTTTTATTTTTATTATGCGAGCAGTGTCTTCCCTAGCATCATGTTGGTCCTCTATGGTTAATTGCTCTAGTACAAACTCCTCAACATATTGAGACTATAAATATTATGGTGAATCATCTAGTTGTACCTCCAAAGTTAGAACCTATGTTTTCCTTCTACTAATTGTGAGCAATTTACATCTAGGTGGTGGTGTAGAAGATTCAGGAGTAGGTTATGCTTCCTATGCAGTGGTTGGTTAACCAAATGTGAACTCCTCCAAGGTAGGGGAAAATCTTACCTCTTATAGTGTTCTAAGCCATTGCATAAGTTTTTCATGTAGGATCTCTAATAGGGGTGCAAATATGATGTCAGGTGTGAATGTTGGAGTAGTTAAAGGATAGAAGAAGTCCATTCTATGCTAGATCTTCTCTTCTTCTTCTTAGACTATGTTTAGAATGATGGAAGGTGGGAAAGATGGAAGGTCTACCCAAAGCTCTAGGGGAACATATTTAAAGACTTGTACTATACATACCACCTTATAAAAGAAGAATTCTTTTTCTTCTTCCTTCTCATAATAATCTCTAGCCATGTCAACTCATGACATGGTAGAATTTATGTTCATCAATGTCCATCTAAATCAAATCACATGAGTTGGATATATGCAACACCTTCATATCATCCTTCTATGTCACATTGCTACATGTTTATTTTAGGGGATGGGACATTGAATGAATATCTACTTTGTGCTTCCATTTCTAATATTATGATTTATATGTTGTCTTTGGTTATTATGTAATAGGAATATCTATACTAGGTGGTACATATTTCAAGGGAGTTGCATAGATGGATACATACTCTTTTTGTCATGCCACTTTGGCTTGCACTATATCCATTGTGATGAAGAAGGGGAGTGGATTTAATGGTGAACGTGGCAGGTCATGGATTTTGATAGGGACTCCTTTAGACATCAGGGTGATTATGGCATACTGACCCAGGTATCATAGGACATTAGGTAGAACTGGAGGATGTGTGGTGATGAGGTCCAGACACTCCTCCCACCAAAATTTGAACTTGACCTCATGTGAAAGAGCTCCATGATCCTGCATCCAAGTGAGATTATAGAATTGTTGTGTTGGCTAGTAGTTTGTGTCTGGACGCACTTCACCCTCTGGTAACTTCTATTACATGAAGCAAAGTATAAAAATGAGGAACTAGTACTAAAACATCTACCTAGGAGACATGTAACACTTATTGATGTTTGTAAGTAACTCCTATACAAATTACTTGGGCCAATTAAATTACTCATTTCTATGGATCATTTGGTGGGAAATGTTCACAACTCCTTTAGGTATTGGCTTGGTAGACTGGGCCATCTACCAAAATATTTTAGTGATGCACTAAATGAGGATATGCACTAGTTCCTTTGGGATTTCATAAATAGTAATCCCTTAGTTGGCTCACACATATAGATCCCAAACTTCTTGAAATATGGGAGGCATTTTTATCTTTTAGAGTAGCAAAGAGTCTCCTTATGCAAGCATGCAAAAATCTTGGGCCATAGCTTGTGTGTTGATTACCATAGTCTCATCTAGACCCAAATAGATTTTTCCCTCATTATATCACCCAAGCAATACTTGAATGATCTCTCCTAGATCACCAAATGTGGGTAATCTTAATAGGCTCTCAATGTATGTGTTTTAAAACTAGTGGGGATTTGTGAAGGTGAGTGGTTTTATAATATCAAAATGGTTTAGGAAGAAGATATTCTGCTTGGTTTGGCAAAGGTAATCAAATGGATCTATGTCATTGTGATTAGTTTGTCAGAACACCATGTTGATACCCATGGATTTTTTTACACATATGTAAGATCCCTAATTAGTTGTGAAGTATCCATGGCTACATAAGATGGTAAAATTAGAATGCTCTATATGCTTTATGTAAATAAAATGACTTGGCTCTTGTTAGTTATATCTCATGAAAAATATGCTCAAGGATGAAATACCGACTTGCTATTCAAACTTGGATTTTATATATTTAGCACCTCTTGGATTTTGCATCTAGGCTATGCTTAGTTATCTAGTCATATTAAATACAATGGTAGATGTGGAAAATGAATATTTGATATAGCCATTAAAGTAGTTAGTCATTGGTGCATGTGTGGAATTACATCATTATGCTCTTTAATGTTCATACAAGGAGTACGAGTAGCTAATGTTGACAAACTACCAATTTATTGAAGATTTCATCAATCAAACCTTAGCTCATGCATTTACTTCTGGTGGATGAATGCTATCTGATGGATATCTTGTTGATAGGATGTTTTGACATCTTTCCTAGACTTAATATTTTTTAGTGACTCATTTTTAACTTTTTTGGTAGTACACGTGGATTCTCTTGTGCACATCTGGTGCACACAATGCTTGGTATTTAAAATTCATAAATGTTTTTATTGATATCATTGACAAACAAATAAATAGAAAATAAACACACACATAAAAAGCATGTAAAACAAGTAAATCCTAAGCTACATGGTGCTACTCAATACCCACTCAAATTATAGAATGATATCAATTGACTATTAGTAGTAAGGATTAATCCTAAAACCATTTACCCACCTTGATAACATAGTTATTTAAAGATCTCCTAAAACCATGGTTCTTTAGTGTGTTAGGTCATGTATAATGTAGGGCCCTTTCCATCATATTTGTAGCTTGTCTAGGAATGCTCTGAATTGACTATCATACAATAAAATATGTTGATCCTTATGAAATTATTTTTGCCACAAGTTCCTATCATGCCATGCTTTTTGACTCTACTCATGTACTTCTTATATCTAGGATGATCTACATTCAAAATCATCCATTTGATTTAGTTCTAGTAGTCAATTAGTAAGAGATTCATGATCTCTGAGTTTCATGACTATGGAAATGCATAGGCCGAGTACTAAATATTCCATCTACATGATTGCTTTTAGAACATACACCAATTAGAATAGTGTAAATCATATATCCCTTTTATAATGCGTGTAATATGCCCACAAAATCATAGGAATATGATCTTCCTAGTCATCCCACTTGACATCGTATATTTTTTTCAACATCTTACCTAGTACTTTATTGGATGCTTCAACTTGGCCATTGGCCTAAGGATGATACACAATGATTTTTCAATGAGAGATCATAAATTATTCAATTAGAGCCTTGATGGTATTGTTTATAAAGTGAATTATTCTATTGCTAACTAGTTTTATAGGGTATCTAAACCTTATAATGATATATTCATATAAAAACTTGATTGCATCCTTTGCACCATAGCTAGGGGTTGTGGTAGTTGTAACCCACTTAGTAAAATAGCCAGTCATAATAATGATGTACTTTCCTTTACTATTCTTACTTGGTGGATTGATCGGTCTAAAAAAATCAATGCCTCATTATTTGAAAGTTTGCTTAGCTAATAGAGGCTACAAAAGCATCTCATCTTTCTGTAGTGATTTACCCATGTGTTGACAAACATCAGTGTTGTGCGACTTTGTGGGCATCTTGGAACAAATTTGGCCACCATAATCCACTTTGTGGTAACCTTTTATCCATGGTTTCTCCTACAAAATGCCCTTTTGTGACTCCTTGATGAGCTTCTTCTAAGAGTTGAGGTCGTTCATGTTCCAGAATAAACCTGCATACGACTTCATCCTTTCCAAAGTGATATAAAAACCTATTAATGATGGTATATGGTAGTGCTCTAGTCACAAGCTACTTTTTTCCCCACTCTTTAAAGTGCATAGGTAAGATTCCTTGCTCGAGGAAGTTGGTAATGGCTTCAAAAAATTTAAGAATAATAGAGACATGGAAAAGATGGGTGTCATGAGAGTCTTATTGTAATTATTTTGGCTCTTCCCCATTTGGTTTGCAACTGAGATGGTCTAGTCCTACATCCTCTTCTTGGCTTGACATTTATACAAAATTGAAACTCTTGGAAAAACACCAACCATCAAGAGATACATCCTCTTAGCATCAGCTTAATGGATAAATATCATAGGGGTTGATGATCAATGAAGACTTCAAATGGTGTCACAAGTGGATAGTGTCATAATTTTTGAAGTATGAACACAATAGATAATACTTCCCATTTCATGGTTGTATATTTTTTCTCTACATCAGATAGTTTCTAGCTAAGAAAATGAAGAGGATGGTCTAACACACCATCTCTAGGCTATGTAGCACAACACTGACTGTGATTCCTAAATCATCCACATGTACATGAAAGGGCTTGCTCCAGTCTATAATAACAAGTATAGGCATAATAACTAATCTTTACTTCAACTTGATGAAAGTTTTTTAGCATTCTAATGTCCAAACAAAATTTACATTCTTACGTAGTAAGGATTCAAATGAAGATGAAATAACTACTAACAATTTTATGAACTTGTGATAGTAGCTTGTATGCCCCAGAAAAGAGCATATTTCGATGGTGCTAACAGGTGGATGCATACTCAATATTACTATGATTTTAGCTTGATCTACCAGAATACCTTTGCTACATACTACATTTCTAAAAAAAACACCAAAAGGTTTAAAAAATAAACATTTATTCAAATTCAATGTGATGTATAGAGATTAGCATTATTCCAACATTAGACATAACTTAGACAACTGTTCTTTGAATAAGGAAGAGACTACCCAATCATCTAGATAACTTCTGAGAAATCATGCATAAAATCCTTGAATGTTGTAACCACTACACAAGATAACACCCTATGTACATTTTTAAGGTCAAAATGCATGAAATTATATGCAAAAGAACCCCATTCCATTGCAAAATTCATTTTGGCTCAATCTTCTTCTACAATTAGGATTTTATGATATCCACTAAAACCATCTATGAAGGAATATACTTCATGTCTTGCAATAGACTCCAAAACTTCATCTATGAATGGTATTGGAAATCCATCATTTACAAAGGCATCACTAAAAATGTGGTAGTTCTCACAAATGCAAATTTCTCCTATTTTCTTGGGTTTAACTACTATGGGGCTTACCCAATAAAAATTTTATACTATATAGATTATCCTTATGTCTTGCATTTTATCAAATTCAGCCTTTAATTTCAGCTTCATATTTATATTGAGCTTATATGGCCACTTTTGGATTAGCCATGCACACTCCTTTAGTTCAATTCACATCTTGCCAAGAGATGGGTTGACTCCTTACACTTTTCAAAATTTGATGGGAAAAACATCTTGGTAATCCCTCATAAGTTTTAGAGATTTTGAAATTTAATTTTCCATCTAATAGTCACCTATGCTTGACAGTTTTAGAACCTCTTTTGTTCTAATTTTGATAATAGGATTCTTGATAGGCTATTGATAAATATTACATTTTTATTCATCGATAGATTCTTGTATCTTTCTTTGCCCTTCCTATTTAGGAATTTGGATGCTACCCAACTTATCTTCTTCATTAGAGTTGTGCCGATGTCTTTTAGTGGTTCAAGAGGTCACTTTAGCTTGAATAAATCATTCAAATTTAAATCACCATCATAATCAAAATCTTCAATGTCTTATACCCCATCTTAGATCTAGTGACATGGCTATGTTAGAGATTATTCTAGTAGCCTTGTACCTTTATAGTGCCAAGTTAAGATCAGAAGTTGTGTTCTTCTACATACCCATGGAATAAAAATACTTGAATTTATATAGTGCATTATGGACCAGCGGATTTTCATCTTCAAACACAAAGGTATATATAAAATCACTTTGTACTTGTGCCCAATGTTTGGTCTCCCTTATGAATTCTTGGTGCATGTACTAGGTTGTTGGTAGTGAAGCAAGTGTATAGTGGAATATGTAAACCAATAATTTGGTGCCACACAATCCTCATTCCAAATTTCAACACATTTATATATTTGAATTTTTGGACACTTGCCTTCTTGAAAGAATGGATAATTGGTGTAGATAAACTATAACAATTAGAATCTACTAATCATGAGCTTGAAAGCATCATCCCAATCCATCTAATTATCTTGATGAGTTTCCAACAATGTCATAGTAACTCCCTTTAGAGTTTAATTTAAAGTAATAACCCACTAATTGATGGTCAAAATGTGGACTTGTAAGTGCAAAATGAAATCATTGGGGTCCTCTATTTCATAATATATATGAATTTACCACTCATGCATAAATACCATTCACATTGGTTGAAGTTCATGGTCACCTTAGGCCTAGCTGAGGAGGTATATATATGATTCATCACTAATAGATGAAGTTGTTTCCCATGTAAAAGTTCTTTCACTTGTCAGCTTTAAGTAGTCTTACATATGATCATTAGCTTCATAAAGGAAATCAACTTCAGACTAAGTAGGAGATTTTTTAGACATAAAGGCACATTATTCAATGAAAAAATAATTTACCACCATATGCATAACTACTAGTTTGGGTCTCTATTATTTTGATGTCTTGAATTACTGAGTAGTGATTATACCTGAGGTTTGGTATGCTAGTACAAGAAGTTGCATTCATTTGTGCAAAAAACTTTTGGATTTTCCTTAGAATTCACTTTCATCCCACTAGTTTCTTATGAAACATATGGAGAGTTTGGTTCAAATAGAATTATGTAAGGCTTGTGCATTTTACTAAAAGAAATGACTAAATTTATCACCTTGATGTGCCTCATGCTTATTATGCATTATATTGATAGTCATTTGAACATCATATGCCCACTTTGTACCTATTAGTGTAGGGTAGTGTGTTGTTGCAGTATTCATGTTGATGACTTCAAAGTCACCTCACAGAGAAAGTCTGTGACTTTGATCTCAAAATCTTCTAGTCTACTAATGGGCTCCACTTTCCCATAATTAGTTAGGCTTAAGGTTACTAGGCTATAACTCAAAACTGGTCATCCAATAGCTTCCCATGTAAAATAAGGAATCATATTAATTATGCTACCAAAATCAAAGATAACATTCAAGATATCATAACTAGTAACCTCAATATCAAATCATGCATTAAAATCCTATGGATTCTTCATCTTGACAGACCAAACTAGTTTTTATATCTTTTATTGTCCATGCTACATACACTCCATAAGATTGTGCAGCATATTCATGATGTTATACATTATATCTTTATTGCACAGAGTACTCAAAAGTTTCAAGAGATGTGTAAGAATAGTGATAACTTCATCTTGGTGTATAATTCACATAATGTAATCATACATTTGTGCATCTATTTTTGTAACATTACCATCAATAATATCTTGATGTTGAACATTTTTTGACATCTGCATAGCTTCATATATTAGGATCTTCTCTATGGTTAAGTCTAGATACTTATCCTATTTAAATTTTCTAATGCCCTAATCTTAAACAATCTCAAGTAGAGGTATCCCTTATTTTGCATGATATTATCATGTAACAACATTCAAAAATGCATATTCTTTAGGCTCCACACTTACCACATTCACATTTCAAATGGCTTTGTCCTTTCTTTGCTTATCTAGTTCAAGGAACTATTCTATGTCATGTTGGTAAGAGATTCTATAATATGAACAATACGACTGTCTTTGTAGGTTCATCAGACAATTATATTAGATAGGATTATATTATCTACATAGAAATAATTACAAGGGAGGTCACTAGTAGTTATTTATTCTACTACTTCGTTATCCTCCTCTATAATTACCATGACCTATTCCTCTATTAGATTGATATCCACCTCGATATACTCCTTGTTATTGTGTAGTATTCCACTGTTGGCATTGTTAATTGTTGTCTCCAATTCTGAATTATTGTTGTGTAGCTAGTGTGGTCTAACTCATTTATTATTGCTATAATATAGGTGAGTTCTAGGGTGATGCATACTAGTATTGAGGAGACAAAGGTACCCAACTTAGCAAGGGAGGGGTCCATCCATCTAAACTATGAAGCTGATACTATGGTGAACTCAAAATCTACTATGGACTTATTTAGGTCACACAACCTTTATTGACCTCAATGCCTGGGATTATTTACTTTTCTAAGGAGATTTGTTGCATTATGATGGTGAATACATATTTGGAGATGTCCTATTTAAGATCCTATAAATCCCTACAATTCTTCTCATCATTATTAGGTGACTTACAAAAATTTTGATACAAATTTTATGGATTCTTGATATATTGATGTAGAAGGTGGCATTATGTTGTGGCATGCCCTACTACTCAGTAGAGTTCATAGAATTCTATCTTGACTTTTGGACAATCATTTTGTACACCATAGATTCAATTTAGGATTATCTACCTCATGGTATTACTCCATTATTTTCATGAAATATTGTAGTGTGTTTTCAATTTTTGAATTAGTAATAAGAGCTTCTCCATAATCTTCAATCTATTTTATGTGAATTGTGGTAGCTCTGAAATCTAATTTGGTATCATATTGAGTTTACATAGTGGAAAAATGAATCCTAGATCGTAATCCTTCAATGAAAGATGTTGGTTTATCTTTATCTATTAAGGTAAATTTTACCTTATTCATCACATCAAAGAATCTTTGATCACAGTCATAGACTGATTCTCTAGACTTTTGCCTTATCTCCTTCATGTCCAGTATAGTCTAACTAGTGCATTTACTAGGCTTAAATTATATGATGATCTAATCCTAAACATATTTTAGACTTGATTGCTAAAGGTCTCTTTTGTATATGAACTCCAGTGCTCTCCCAACTAGGTCCCTTACTAATTCACACTTTTGAAATGTTTCATTAGTAATGCTCTTATCTTACCATTTTATTTTGTAAGTTAGCAGGAACATTTCAATATATATGGACCCATCATAGATGGATAAGTTTAAGAATCCTCTTATATGAGTCATCATATTGACTAGTGTGGATGGAGTCTTCTATGTAGCTATTATTAGAGGCTTATACATTTTGAATGATCCTACTTACGTACTACTTTATGCCCTAGAAAAATTGTCACATGCACTTTGCTTATCTATGATTCTTTTGTGTTGTTTAATTTCAACTAATATTATGGAATTTAAATAATTCCTAATTGATCTTCTATGAATTTTCATACCCAACAGTTCATTTTCTTTAAAAATGGTCTTTCCCAATTATTATCCTCCTACTAGCTTGGCTAAAAACTTCTATTAGAATATAAAATATTGGTTTCTGGGGATGTGTACACTTTGAATGAATAGTTCTTTCCAATAGCTTCTTCTTATGATATGATTGAACTTATGATTAACCTATGAATTTTATCTATTTATTTGAGTAAATCTTATTCATTTAATAATACCCTTTGTTGTATCTACACACTACTTCTATCTTCTATCTGTTCTACTCCTAAACTATGCTCATTTCCCTCTTAACACATATCATCTTCATCTCATTCTTCATCCTCTCATTATATCTACCAAAATTCATCATCCTCTTCATTCATCATTCATTCATCCTTTCACTTATCACATATTCACACTTTTTCATCATCTAATCTACTACTATTATTACCTCTACTCATAGCTATTTGGGTATTATTTTAGTGATTCCATCTATTTTATTACCATATTTCTCATTTTGAATCCATAATTTTATTTTGAATCTTCATCCCTCATATTTATATTATGGATTCAAGTTAAATATTCACATACTCATCTACCCATCATTCACTATCATGTGCACACATCCCCATATGCCTAAAGTGACTACATCATATTAGATAGAGTAGGCACCATGGCCTTATCCACAACCAACATCTTTAACAAGAGAGGAAGTCACTACAAAAAAAATTCTTTGATTCCTCAAAAAAATGGTCATGTATATATTTAAACACTATATATACTTGTACTAAAAACTCATTGATGTATCCATCTATTATGGTGGTGACCCAATAGTCTATCACTCTCATCCAATCATTTTTTAGTTTTAATAACTGGTCTATTTTCTCTTCATTCTAAGTAATTATTTCTTTCATTTTGGGATTGAAGTAATGGTATTATAGTTTTGTCAACCAGTTGGTCAAAAGTTCAAGTGGTTCATACCAGAAATTTTCATATATTTATCCATAGATATGATCCTGATTAATTTCACTTATGGTAAGACTAGTCCTTTTAGATTCTTCTTCTATGAAGTTCCATACTTTTTGTTCTAACCATGTTTTAATGTCTCACTTCCATAGTAACCATCTTAGCATAGTTTCCTCAAGAAGGACTATTTTCATGCTCACTAGACAATTTTTAGTAGAGGATCTTGATACAATATAACATGCTAAGGATGAAGATAGTTAAGTTTTATTAGACTACATAGGTTACTGTAAAGAATTCATATTTAGTAGTAACATGTCAAAGAGGAATTATCATGTGATAGATAAGAAGTAATATTAGCCAAAGTTTTCTTAGGGTTTGTAGATCATTTAGATTACTTTAAATAAGATTAAATCAAACATTAAACATATTAATATATACAAGGAATAACATAAGAAATACAATGGGTAACCATAACCAGAAAGTCTATATTGATCTCAACAAAGGTTCACCATCTTCTTCAAACAAGCATACATATTTATAGTCATTTGTAGTTCCTGAATATTCACATTCTTATCATAAATTGGTATCAAAAAGAGGGGATTGTTCATCTTCTATCCTTTTACAATTTTTGGAGGATAGGACAAAGTACATATAAC
This sequence comes from Torreya grandis, assembly GCA_037957365.1. Classification (NCBI taxonomy): domain Eukaryota; kingdom Viridiplantae; phylum Streptophyta; class Pinopsida; order Cupressales; family Taxaceae; genus Torreya; species Torreya grandis. The sequence goes on along the minus strand of JARHVA010000119.1, from coordinate 7,171,071 downwards.
TAACAATTTCATATATAACACATGAATATAGTACATATAACTAATAATTTCATACACAACACATGAATATTGAAAGAATATCCTTCATAGCTTTACTTATCCATTTTATTCTCCCAACAAATAAAAATGTTATATATGCTTACAAATTCAATGATGATGGATGAAATGTGGGTTGCCCCCTTAAGGGAGCAATTGGAAAAAGGGTCGGTAAATGATCCCTCAAGATAAGGAAATGAGGGAACTAAATAAATGAAAATGATGGGGTGATAACATAATGATTTGTCTAAAGTTAGCCAACATCATTGAGAATGCAAGTGGGATGGTGTATAATGGTTTTTCCAAAGGTAGTTATAAGAATTATACCTTGATTATGGAAAACATGCTATGAAAACACAATGATTTTCCTAAAGGAGGTTATATTCATTGAGAAGATGAAGTTGCTCTAGTTAGGATAGATAAACATGATAAAAATATGTCCTAGGTAGGTAGAGGAAAGTGAATGATTTGCCCAAAGGTCATTATAATCATTAACCCTCAAATTGGTGACAATGCAATGATTTACCCAAATATGATTATAATCATTAAAAATACAGGTGGGATAGTGTATAATGGTTTTCCCAAAGTTATTTATAATCATTGTACCCTGATTATGGCAAACATTGTATGAAAACACAATGATCTACCTAAATGTGGTTATAATCATTGAGAAGATGGAGTTACCCTAGTTAGGATAGATAAACAAGATAAAAGCATGCTCCATGTGGGTAGAGGAAAGTGCATGATTTTCCCAAATGTGATTATAATCGTTAACCCTTAGATTGGTGATAACATAATGATTTGCCCAAAGGCAGTGAAATTCATTGAGAATGCAGGTGGGATAGTGTATAATTGTTTGCCCAAAGGTGGTTATAATAATTGTACCCTAATTATGGAAAACAAGATTAAGCTAATGATTAAAAAAATGATGATTACAACTTGATACAAAGGATAAATATGAATTAAGATAACTTGCTAGTAAGGAGATGCTTGTCTAAACTAACAAAGGTTAAATTTTTTTCATTGTTTAATTACCGTGTTTAGGATATGATTGGGGATTAGATTAAGATTATTGATAATATTGGTGGTAAGGAGATGTCCATGTTTCATTGATGGTGTAAATTTATCAAATATGATTGTTGTTATAGCACTTGATGGTAAGCATCATCATAGAATACCATGAGGACTTAGCCAAAATATGCATAAGGACTTATTCCCATGATGTAATACTTAAAGGATAATAATGCACCAATGATAAAAAACCATGATGACAATATTTATATATGAATATGGATGGATTCAGATTAATATGTTCAAGGAATCACCCAATGAACACATATAGACTAAATCAAGGCAACAATGATGAAAGCAAATAAATAGGTATAAAAATAACAAACAAATAATAGTTAGTCCCAGTGTTAGTACAAATAATGTGATGAACATTGTTCTAGAAAATAGGTGATAACTTAACAAACAAACATGATGGGGAAATATAAGAAAAGGAATGGAGTGGCCAAGTTGTCTCTATATGTAATAGGCAAGTGGACACTACCTACATAATTTTATAGATGATATATCTAACAAAAAATTCATGACAAATGTAGTTCTAGGAAATGGGATAGAATAAAATGTTTAAAGAGAAAATAAACATGATGGATATGATAGAAGAATATGAATAAATTCACAAAATGATGAGAGTATGGGATAAAAAGCCAAAAAGGATGGGGAAACTAAGTGACAAGTAATTTATTTTGACTTAGTGAGGGTTCCTAGAATCCTTAAGGCAAAGAAGTGGTCAATATTTTTGGTTTTTCTAAATGGTTTTACAAACATTTTTGTAATTTTGAAGCATCTCAACTAATCAAGAATGACAAGACACTAAATAGTTCAAGCTTGTAAAATGGTAAGAACATGAAAAACTTGAATGGATGCTCACAAAATGGCAAAAGAATGATGAAAAGGGGGACTGAGATGACCTCAACAAGGATTGATCACAACACACATAGTCCCAAAATGGCCCTAGTTCATAGTAGTTTCACCTAATAGTGGAGGAAGCTAACTAGTGTAGTAGCCAATTCAAACAAAGTAGGCACAATTGGCATAGTGGCACAATATAATATAGGAATGAAAAGTTGGTATGTTAAGGCATAATAAACAAATGTTACTCCTAGTTTTCCCATAGGTGGTCATACTAAGATATAACATATTAGATCAATGATACTAATTTACCCATAGGTGGTTATAATTAGTAGAAAGACCATTGAGACATTGATTTTCCCATGTAGGTAGATATAATCAGTCACATAAATAAACATGATTATAATAGACAAAAAATGAAGGATGCAACTGCCAAAACTTCTATCATACTACTCCAAAATACTACATCTATCTAGAATGCTTGAAAAATTTGTTGAAACTAATTTGATTCTTCATGTTGAAAGCATGAAACTAGTGGATGAACTAAGGTCAAATAGGCTAGGATAGGATGGGCCAAAACATGATTGGATGAAATAAAAAATGGTAGAATGGATAAGTAATAGGTAAAGTGATAGGTTGGTAGGATGATGAAAAGTTATGTTACAAAGAATAATGTTGGTAATAAGGTACAACTTAAAATGGTCCTCATAGATAATACATTGAGTCATTAAAGCATAGTATTACTTGAGGTGTATAATGTTCATAGGCTCATCAAATTCATCCATGTTTGATGTGGCAAGCCTATATGCTCCTGCACTATAGTCTAAAATAATATTTAAATGACCTACCCAATTGGGTTTGAAATTGCCTTTACACTTCTTTTCAAACATGATATTATTTTAGTTCTCTTTAAGTAAAATATCACTAATCTCAAATTGTTTATGTTTCACATGATGATTTGAGTGTCCACAGAGTCAATTTTGATATGCTTGAATATTATTCACTGAATCCATGCATTTCTCATCGAGTAACTCCAAATATTGTAGGTGAGATATTCGATAGTCTTCATCATCTAGGACATGTTTGAAAGAGATGTATAATAAAGATAACTCAACCTCAATGGGAAGAATGGCTTGAATACCATAAACAAGTGAGTATGGAGTGGCTCTTATTAGGGTGCAGTGATTGGTATGGTATACATAAAGGATACAAAATATCTAAAGGTGTCAATCATGAACAACATCATTGACAATCTTTTTAAAGATATTGATAATGGTTTTGTTTGACGCTTTGGCCTAGCCATTACCTTAAGGGTAGTATGTTGTGGAAAAGTGTTATTTTATTTTATATTCAACACATAGGTTTTTAACATCCTTATTCTTAAATAATCCTCCATTATCAGATACAATGTCAGAAGGGATACTATAGTGGCAAATGAGATGGTTGAATATGAATTTGGAAATTTACTTTCCAGTCACGTAAGTGAGGGGTATAGCTTCAACCCACTTAGTGAAATATTTTATGGCAATGAGGATGTGTTTATGGCCATTTGATGAGGTAGGGTTTATCTTCCCAATGATATCGATTCCCCATGTATTGAATGGGTATGGTGTCAACATTGGTTTTAGAGTCTTCATTGGGGTATGAATTAGATTGGCATGAAATTGACATTTATCACATCATTTTACATATAAAACTATATTTGCATCTATCATTAGCTAATAGTAACTAGTACATAAGATTTTTTTGGATAGGACAACCCCACTAGTGTGGGATCCACATACCCCTTCATGAACTTCTTGTAATGCTAGTATAGATTCTACTAAAGGTAAACAATAAAGTAGATTTCCAACAAAACTATAAAAATATAGGGTTGGTCCAAGTAAGGTATAACATTGGGCATTACAGATGAAGGATTTCAATTATTTTTAGGATAGTTTTGTTGGTTAAACATGGTCATGTAAATAGGCATATAAGTTTGAATACCAAGTAGAGCTAGGACCAACAATATCACAAATCATTGCGATAGTTGAAGGTTCATGAAATAGCAATAGAAAATTTTCAATGAGAAATTGGTAGTCTTTTATCATTTATATATGTCAAATGAAATATCTAATGGTAGCCATGGCATCTATTTTTTATTTCTTACCCTTGGTATATGCTCAAAATGGATATCAACAATCTACTTCTTGAGAGTGTTGACCATGGCTTTATAGGGAACCAACTTGTCATCTTTGGTTTGAAAGTGGTTTGTAACCTGGTTGATGATTAACTATTAATCACCATAAACATTTATATGATGTATATTCCATTGTAATTCTTATCTAATCCTAGCAATAAGTGATTTATATTTAGCCATGTTATAGGTACAAGGAAAGCTAATTATAAATGGCTTAGGGATTAGATCCCCCTATAGAGTGATAAACAAAAGGCCTTTCCCCAATTCATGTGCCATGAACCATCAAAATATAGTTTCTAGTGTTTTTCCTCAAGAGGTGTGTCAATGATGTTCATAATAGATTCATCAGGAAATTGGAATGTGAGTGGATATGTATCTTCAAGGGGTGCTTCAACAAGATGGTCTACAATAAATTACCCCTTGATGGATTTTCACTTGACATACTCTATCTCAAACTCATTGAGAAGTATGATCTATTTGGCCATGCAACCTTGTAGCACTATTTTGAACGGTAGATACTTGAGTAGATATACTTTTGAAATGACCATGGTTTTATTGTTCAACATGTAATGTCATAGTTTCTAAGCTATGAAGACCATGGCTAAATAGGCTTTTTCAATGGGCATATAATTGTCTTTATACATGACCAATGTATGACTTATATAATACACTATATGTTCCTTTTCATTATCATCATGTTAGACTAGAAGTGCCCCCAAGGCTTTGTCTATCAAAGATAGATATAAAATGAATGGTTTCCTTGGTATAGGAGGTAATAGAACTAGTAGATTTAGAATATAGTCTTTTAGCTATTGAAAATAGTTTTGATAATCATTATTCCAAATAAATGTTACACACTTCTTTAGTAGGTGTGTAATTAGGTGGAAATTATTGGCTTATTGATAAATGAAGCATATAATGGATTGGATCTTGCCCTATAAGTATAGAGCTACTTCAAATTGGCTAGTGGTGGCATCTCTATTATGGCTCCTCCTTTAGTTCGATTGACTTTGATGCCCCTACAAGACATAATGAAACCAAGTAAATTACCTATTGTGTTGCCAAAAACACACTTCTTAGGGTTGATTCTGACTTTGTATTCATGTAGTCACTCAAATATCCTCCTTAATGCTTCTAGATGATCAACCTTAGACTTTTATTTGCCTAGTATGTCATCGACATAGTCTTTTATAATGTAATGAATCATATCATGAAATATGACTATAATGGATCTTTGATAGGTTGCCCCTATGTTATTAAGACTAAATGGCATAACCTAATAATATAATGTTCCCCATGGAGTGGTGAATATTATCTTGTGTTGGTCTTCTAGTCTTATTTTGCTATGATTGTAGACTAAGATACCATCCATCAGTGAAAGCATCTCATAACATACTGTGGATTTGATTATCATGTTAATGTTTGGAAATGGAAAGTAATACTTTGGGAAAGATTTGTTAATGTCCCTAAAATTAGTACATATTTCAATTCCTTCTAGCTTTTAACTGATTGGCATTACATGACAAATCCATTCAAAACAGTCAATTAACCTAATACATCTCACTTCCAAGAGATTTTCCAACTCTTTAGTTACCAAAATAGCAATGCAAAGATGCATTTTGAATAATTTTTTCTTCACTAGTTTGGCATCAAGATGTACCATAAAGTGGTACACAACCAAGGTAGGGTCTAAACTAGGCATATTAGAATATGCCCATGTAAATATATCTACAAATTACTTCAATAGTGTTGTAAGGACTTCATGTTCTTCCTCAGTGAGGGACATGCCTAATTTAATCCACTTTGGGTCCTATGGAATCTTGATGTTAACGTCTTTTATGTCTTCCACTATAAAGGTTAAACCATATTCAAGAATAGTGGGCAAAGATTAGAACTAGTTTGCAATAGTAGAGTCCTCTGTTAAGACTTATTCTTCAAGTTCTCCTAAACATGACGAATAAAAATCTACCAATGGGAGGGATGGCCATGTAATAAATGTTGTTAGAAATTCTTTAATGATGCAATCAAATGCCTATTATTCTTTAAGACTAAATTTAAACTCATAAGCAAGTTTATCATCATTGGTATCTTGAATGATCTGATAAAAAGACTATTCTTCATCAAGAATGAAATTGGAGCCATAGACAAGTTCATCGTTGGTGGTCTCCTAGTCTATACTTGAAGAAGGTTGAAGACCCCCATCTAATGGTGCCTAAAACAGGGTTTCACCACTAGAATGGCCTTTATCTTTACTTTTTCCTAATCCAAAAACACCTCAAAGAGGTTTTCACTTGAGGACCTTAATATTTCATTTATTTGATTTTATATAAGGGTGTTCACCCACTCTCCAAAATAGGCTTCATGATCTAGTTTAATTGAGAACCTTGATTTATGGTCTCCTAATGGAACATTGTCCCTAAGGCCTAGAAAATCATAGAAAGCTTCGTTATTATTGTTGACCAAATTTTGGCCCTTTGGGACAAAATTGGACACCCTTTTTTTGAAAAAAAATGTTTGAGTCTATAACTTTGTTCAAGTCCAATATGCAAGTTTCATTCAAAATAAGTTTTTTTATACAAAGCTAAAGTCTTTTACATGTAAAAAATCCACGTGTTTTCCTTTTGATAGCTTTGTTCTTTAGTCTTTTGACTAAGTTCTTTACAATGAATTATTTTAAAAAAAAATCTTTAGTCCTTTGCTAAATTTTATTTCTTAGACCTTTAATTCGATGGAATTCTTTCAAAGGGTAAGTTATAACTTTCTTGAAGGACACTTTGTCACAAAAAATTGCCCAGACAAGCTTTTTGAAGGGTATTTTTCCTTTTGAAAGGGTACACTTCAATTTTCCTGAAGGGCATTTTCTATACAAAGTGGACACTTACATTTATTCTGAAGGACACTTGCCTTTTTGAAGGGATCTTTTCAAAAATTTGAAGGAAAGAATTGTTTTAGACATGTTGTCTAAAATAACTTTTCTAAAAGGTATCTCTCTTGCAAGAAATGGTTCACTTAAATCTTTCTGAAGGAATTGTTTCATACACTTTGTCTAAAACAACTTTTCCAAAAAGCATTTTAACTTTCTTAAAGGATTTTTTCAAGCTACAGGACACTTTAATTTTTTTTGAGGGGTATGTTGTAATTTTTTTGAAGGGTATGTTTTGTTCGAAAAAGGACCATTTCAAAAATCTCAAAGGACACTTACATTTTTATGAAGGCCACTTTCAAGTCGAAGGGCTCATTTACATTTCTTTCAAAGGGTATGTTACTTTTAAAAGAGACATTTACACAAAGTTTGAAGGATTGTTTCAAGGAAGAGGAGGACCATTGCAAAAATCTGAAGGGTTCTTTCTAAAAAGCTGAAGGGAATTTTCACAAAGCCAAAGGAATAAATACATGGAGGAAAAGGCTCATGTCCAAAAGCAATAATTCCTTCAATTTATTTGTCTGAGGAAAATCCAACAGGAAAGGAAGAAGATCCTAAAAGAATTATTTTAGATAAATTGTCTAAAGGAATATCGAAAATAATTTTTTTGAAGACAAATGCCAAGAACAAGAAGTCTAAAGAAAATACTCAAGGAGTGATGACCCATAAAATTTCAATTTCAAGATGCAAAGAATAGCTATTGGAGTTAAAAACAAGAGAGTGGGAACCTAAAGACAAATATGGAAGTGACACATGGTAGAATTCTAAACATCTGGTGCACAATAATAAAAAATAGAGGGTTAACAGTTTAGGTTTTTACACCATTCCATATCTTGATGAGCCAACAAAGAGAAGCTAACATAAAAACAAATTTTCAATAGCTGTATCCATTTATGGTAAAACACAATTCAAAATATCTTTATTATGTTGGCGTAACCATAAAAAGAACATCTTACAAAATGGATAGTAATTGTTCCTATTCTCAATTGACACATGTTTGATTGTTCTTTGCATTTCATTCATTTGACGTCTCTCTCAAATGTTATATATATGTATTCTTTCTACTCATTTGGGGGCCTCCACTGGTTATAGTAAAACTTTGGCAAAATTTGTACTGGTAACTCTTGAAGAAATAATACAAGTCATTTGCCACTCATATGTTACACTATTGTGTATTGGTCCAATTCATGTTTTTATTATTTAGTGAAAGTTATCTTTCCTAAACTATTATCCTTGATTTCCTACCAAATGTGTAGAAAGAGTATTGCTATAGGTCCTTATTAGTATTCTCCCATAAGTGTATAGACATTTTAGAAGTGGTTTAAGATTATATTATTTCCTAGAATTGTCTATTACTCTCTTGAATGCCAAATACCTTATTGAATCTAACATGTGAAACACTTATATGATAATGCACAAAGAATTGTGAGTTTTGTGTGAAGAAACTTTTTTAGTATTTAAGTAGTGTTTCTATTCAAGTGAGAGGATATCAAATATTGGTGCATCACTGCTTGTTTTCTTAGTTATTTTCCTTCTCCCTTTTCATTTAGAGTTTTTCGTTTAGAAAGATCTTACAGGTGCATCAAGGGGAGCTATCCCCTAATATAGAGATTCATCTCAATATAATTGTCACCCATAACAAGAGAGATGATTCCATTTTGCCACTTGGATGAGGAGAGATGAGCATCTCTTTAAGGGTGAAAATCTAAGCATCAATAGTTATGAAACTTATCAATTGGTATGTTGGATTCTTGTTGGTCCCATTCTATTATTTGGGGATAATATAATGGTAATGATTAGGACAAATGATTGGTCAAAGGGTACAAATGGTGTTATTGTCAAATAGATTAGTTTGGGCTAAGTTATCTAATTAGATATGATCAAAATATACTACACTGTCGACATCATCATCCCTAGTCATTGATGATGGAACTCAAATAAAATATATGGGGTCACCCCTAGGTAGTTTAATTCCAAGTCCATAGGTTCCCTTGTACTTAGTCATAGAAAGTGGCTCGAGTGTTCCCTATTGATTTGGCTTGAGGCCTCTTCCTTCATAGTCTTTGTTTTCCATCATCTAATTAAGAATGGGATACTTGGAGTTTTTGTAATAGTTGGCCAATTTTTCATTGTATAACCATGATTCATCACCTTTAAGATGGTAGTGTGCTTAGTTAGAAAATGATATGAAAGTGACAAGTGTTAGATTATGTTAATGGCCTTTGCCCTTTCTTTTCCATTGCATGAGTGGTTTGGCTTTAGGTTTCCCAAAGGACTTTTGGTTCTATGGAAGTTTTACAATGTGATAGGTGTCATACATTAAATACTCTCCTACGCCATTAGCCAAGATGGTATAGTGATTGGACGTTTTAGGAGGTAGCATGTGGGAAAGGGAATCAAGGGTATCAAGATCAATGTAATTAGCCTCTAGTAAATTAGTAAGGCTTTCCCTTTATCCTACTTAGTGATTGGATTCCTATAAAAATGGTAATTATACATCTTAAACTCAGCTTATAGATGTTTGTAATGCTCGTATGGATGTAAATATCATGGAATACTAACCTCTATCCCTTAATGGGAGAATTTGATACATTGGTGTAATGTTCATGGGATTGCATGAATATCATGTAACCAAGGTCTACCCAAAATCATATTGTATGACAAATAAGGATCTAACACATGGTAAAGTGTATCATGGGTTATAGTCCTAATGATAACTATCAAGCTAATGGTGCCTTGTGATTCTTGTTCTTCATTATCATAGGTTTTGATGGCAATTTTTTCTACTTGGAGATTTGATGTGTACCCATGAAGCTTGATGAGATTTAGAGACACAATATTTAGACTTGATCCTTTGTCTATGAGGATAAGTTTCACTTTGTGCCTCTTTATGTAAACTTTGATGTACAATGGATTATAATGAAATAGGTCAAGGGATGACATTTCATTTTGGTTAAATGTTACTTGTTGGGATAGAGCTAAGTGTCTAACCAAAGCTTGAAATTTGTCAAGGGATATGTCATTTGAAACTATGGATTAATTGAGGAACTCTATCAAGATGTTTTTATGGATAGTAAACATATGAAATAAATCTAAAATGGAGATTATCTTGTCATATTTTATAATTATTCCATAATGTCAAACATCTTTTCTTAGATAGTGGTAAATGGCTTATTCTAAGGCATAATGGCTAGTTGTTATATGGTTGAAGTGGCAGATGGTTGAGAACCTGGCATGGTAATCTTCAACCATCAAGTTGTGATTTCATAATTAGGATTAGATATAAGACCAATATTGATAACAAATGATGGTGGAGGGGAACTGGATATACTAAGTTTGAATTTTTGGTACACTTGTGGGTGGTCATAGGTTAATGATGAGTTATTAGTATAAGGTCCTAACATGGGAATCCATACTTAATGGTTTACCTTTGTGTAATCCTAGATGAAGGAAGGATTACCAAAATGGTTTGGTTGATTTGATATGATCAATAATGGTCTTGTATGATTGATATTTGGTCTTAACTTGATGGAAATGGTTATAATGTGATAACCTATAATATGGCCTATAATTGAGTTATAGTCATGTGCAATTACATGGTAGGTTTGTTAGTTGTTTACACTATTCTGACCTTGATTCTATCTATTATTTTAACATTTTTGGTAATGGTTATATTGAGTCTATTGGTTTGGCCTTGGTTGTTGATACTATTATTATTGATGTTTCACTGGTTGATGTTGTTGTTTATTGTTATGTTGTTATTGTCGTTGATTGTTATGTTGGGAAAAAGGATTCTAATAAATTCCAAGGCTATGATTAGATGTGGAAGTTCCATGATCTAATGTGATCTCTCCATTTTCCAAACATATTCTTAATTGCATGTCTAATTTTCACATAATGTTACAAATTATGGCCATTGACCTTATGAAAATTACAAAATTATTCTGGCTTGTACTAGTCTAGTATATCAATGCCCTCATGAATTTGCTCTTTCTAAATAGGCCATTTAATTAAGTTATCTACTGCAATCTTGTAAAAGAATGATTCTATGGGCTCTCTAAGGTCTATAAAATCATGATGAGTAGGCATGTTTCTCCTTGGAAGAGGAGGGTTTTGAAAATGAATAGGCATTTGCTACATTTGTTACATTTACGATGCTAGTCTAGGTTGTTACACTTTTGCATGTAATGTAACTGCTAAAAAGGTTATTGGTTAGGAGCAACTTAGAAAGGTGACAAAGGTTGACTAGATGGAGTTTGCATTGTTTGGACATGTTATAAATCTATTACTCCACTTCCTATAACATTCTTATTATGATTGAATTTCTTGGGTTAATTATTGTTATTGCTGTATGCTAGTTAAGATGCTTATGTTTGGACTAGATGTTGATTTTGGCCACTATTCTATTCTTGGTTCTGGTCATTATTCTAATTTGATAAGGTTAGTTGAATGATCCCTTTGTTAAAAAGGGCTCGTTTAATCACCAAACCTATATTAATGATTTATTTGAATGTATGTGCACACTACAACTCCAAATAGTAAGATATATCACTATGTAGGTTTTTGGTAAACACAATAGCTAGTTGCTTGTCTAGTAGACTATGGGTAAATTGGCTTTTAAGGGATCTCCATCAGTACAAATAGCTTGTGAATCTTTCTCCTAGTTTTTATTTTTCTTGTGTCAAGTCTACTAATAAAATATCATGCTCAAGATTGTAATAAAAGTGCTACACAAACTTGTCCAAAAGATTATCAAAATTAGAAAATGAATTCTTTGGTAACTTTAGGAGCCATTCCAATGCTTTCCTAGCTAGATTTATTGGAAGCAACTACAAATATATGTCACTATAGGCCACTAGTTAGAATCTAATAAACTAATTCTATCATATGGACTTTGGGGTCACCTTTCACATTATATTTTTCAAACTTTGGTGGATCATACCCTAGATGAAATGGTATCTATAAGTACTCCATGTTGAAATGGTAAGAACACACATCATCCAACTTGAACTTTTTGACTTGTTTACTAGCTTGGATGAGGGAAATTGCATCCTTCATTTTTTGTAGCTCTTACTCAAGGAAACTTATGGGAACATTGGCCTAAGGTAATGGTTGAGTGGTCACAAGTGGATTACTTTAATTAAGGTATCTGATGGTAAGTTGGATTGGCTAGGGAATAGACCAAAAATATTCATACATGCATTAGAGTGTAATTATTGAAATTGTACTTGTGGTTATGTGATATTCTAGTTAGGATTAGGTATGTAAGACTGATGGTGGGAATATTGAGGTTAGGATGGTGGGATATGATTGTAATATTCTTGTTGAGGTTGAATAGAGACATGCTACTGACTAATCAAACCTTATTATTGAGGGGGTATTTGTGAACCAAGACCCTATCTCTAAACTTATGGTATGTTTTGCATGAAAGATAATTATTGCCTAATAGGTAATTAAGGAACATTAGAAACTCCTAATTGCATGAATATTTATTGCAAAGTGGATGCATGTTAGAGATTCAACATCTATCACTGACTAATATTTACATTTTTTTAGCTAGACATCATTTGGTTTTAGATAAACATGTTAGTTTACAACTAAAGAGGTATATTTTATGCTACTTGGTAAGATGGAACATTGGTTATCCCATATTGAGGTCGTAATATGTTTTATTTATGTTACATGTGTTAATTTAATAGTGGCTACTATTTTGGAATATTACTAGTCACATATTGGTGAAGAGTAAGATTCATCACATTCTGTTGTGGCACAATACTAGTCATTAACTAACTACTTAATCCTTATTGTTGGGTGCTAAAATAAGCAACTAGTTGAGGATTAGAGGTAGTTGGTTGAGATTAGGACATAGAAATTCCTACTCCCTGAGTTTGTAAACCACTAATGGTAATAGTTAAAGGCACATTTTGTTATTGACTATTTGTTTATGCATTAACACCACTTTGGTCTAGATTGGACATTAATTACACATTTTCCATGATGTTTTGCTCATTATTTTACATAAAAGTAGAAGACACTTCCTCGATAGAGTTGGGTTATTGAACATGTTATCTATCAAAGTGATTTGCATGAATGGGTCTAAATCCTAATTTTCTTGACCAGTCAATTCTCTTGAAACTCCTTTTGAAGGAGGTAAATCAATGAGAGGCTTATTTGACATGGTCATATTATTAAAGTTATGCACTAGGTCTCAATATGTCTAGTATACTATCTACATTTGAATTAAATGGTCCTCTATGAGACCTTTTTGAGTGATAATCATATGATTATCTTGATATGGTATTATTACTATGGCATTAACGTTTCTAGAAGAGGCCTACTCATTGCTCTAATTATAATACATGTTATAAGTTCCTCTTGATAGATTTTGCAAATTATCATGCCCTACCTCATAATTTGATGACCTTATAAGATAATAAGGTTATTATTGGACATTTTTTCAACCTCAAGTACACTATCCAAATATTAAGCCATATGTTCTTGATCTTGCTTCATGTATGGATGTGTGTTAACTAAATAATTGGCTAAAGGATATTGACTCTATTCCCCTATTTAAGTGTTGTATGGTGGATAGGAATCCATCTCCCAAACAACATCATCTTCATAAGTGTTCTAAACAAAGTATTCTGGCATGATAACATTTCTATATCTTGAATTGTACATAGTTTCACTATGTGTATAGTGATACATGGTCAAATATATGACAAATGTTTCACAACAAGATGGATTAGAGTTTTACAAACTCTAAAATTTTATGTCTAAAAAGATAGAGGTTTTAAATTCTATCTAACTTGGTCAAGGGTGTAGTTGAATCTCCAAAATGTTTGATGCAAATTTTTTATAAAAATAGTATAAAATAAAATGTCTAACATCAAATATTTTACAGAAATAAGGTCAAGTAAAATGACCTAAAAATAAGATGCCAAAATCTAATGTCCAAATATGTTCCAACTAGTTTTAAACTAGGAAAGGGAAAAGTTACTAGGTATTTTATCCAAACATGGAGTCAAAAGATAAGCTCAAATAGGTCGTATTAGGACTTTTGGCCAAACAACATCATAATATAGGCTTGAAACAAAGGATGATAATGATTAATCTAAAAAACTTGGAATAGTTTGGTAAGGACTAGGCACTTGATTCTAGACATAAACATGATCTAATTAGTATAAATACTAAAAAAAGACACTTTGAACATTGACTATTTCTATTAAACAAAGGCGTAAATAATAAATTTTCTAAATTTGAGTAATCAGTTAACCTAAGTTATGCAACCCAAAAGAGAAAGATCTGTGTATCATCCCCTATGTGTCAAGGCCTAAACAAAAATGAATCAATGTTTGGATCCAAACTTGTAAAAGTTAATAAAATATTCAACTAAGGTAAACTAATGTTTGATGACAAAAATCTAGTCAAATTTGAATAGCATGACTATGCTTAAATAAAGATCCAACAAGGCCCAAATGATTGGTTTCAAACAATTATAATTGAGACACAAGACAAGACAAATCTTTTGGAATAATTTGGTAGTGTAAAGATGTGACAATTTTATTGTTATTAAGACTTCAAAATCACAAGACTTGGAATTGTTTGGGTAGCATAATGTTACCTGGCTCAATCAAGTACCCCAATCAATGTTTTGAATTAAATGTTTCCTATGTTTAAATCAAGGTGTCAAATGGATGGCATAATGCCTCCTTAAATAATGGAGTAATGTTAGACACAAGACTCATTCATGATGTGGTATAAACAACAAAGTTTTATTTTTAACATAGCAAGAAATAAACACTAAATAACAACAATACAACTAAGTACATCATCCTAAATCTTATCAAGGTGTGGTAAAGTGGGGTTGACTAAAACCTACAAGTTTTTGACCATCTAGATTGATCCCATGTATACACACTTTCACATATGCACATAAGAGAAGAAACACATCAATTGAGTCTACATCAATTAGATTGTTATGAAAAAGTTTTGTCTTATTCACAACCACTACATCCAACACTTTCTTAGTGTAGTGTGATGTCTAGATTGATCATATATCTTGGGGTTAGTTTGCCACTAATAGAAATATATTAACCACTCAAACCACCATTATAATGAGGTGATCCCAATCTATATACCCCCTATGGAGAGGGGTTGAAACACTATTTGGAGATGAAACCCTGAGTCAAGACTTCCCTAAAGAACTCATGGGGGGCCATGACACCCACTTCATAATCCAAAATGCATGAAAATAAAATACAAGTAAAAAGAATTTAGGGTTGATTTTATATTACCTAATACTATGTGAGTTTTGGGGAGAGATAAGGAAACTTTATTTATATGCCTTAGAATAGGTACTAAAATACAATGGAAAGGTGTTTTGGATCCCATGAGTTCCCTATATGGGATGGGGGGAGAGCATACACACACTATCCTTTTTGTGAAACAAACAATCAATAAATAGTTTGTAAACAATTTATGAGTGAAGTTTTATTTTTAATTATATAATTAAATGTGACATTGTTCATTACTAGCCTCTTGGCTTAAGTGCAAAAACTTGAAAGAATATTTTCACAAAACCAAATGAAGCAAAAGCATCTACGTTCATTTTAAGCCAAACTTCTAAATGTGAAAGATGTATCCTAAGTTTGTTTTTAAAGCACCAATTTGAAATGTTCAAGATTTAAACATGTGTTTTAGGCACCAAATTTGAAATGTTTGTAAGACTTAGCATGTTAGGTTTGTTTTAGGCACCAAATACCAAATGTGTAAGATCTAAGATGTTCATTTTAGACCCAAATTTAAATGTGAAATATTTGACCAGATTCTTTTTATAAGCCTAAAATGAAGTGTTATTTATTCAAAACAAGTAAAATGGTGTTCTAATCAATCCTTGAACCTAAAATTGTTAAATTAAAAGCACCATGCTTTGAAGCATTTTATTGATTGGTAAAATGATGTTTGAAATATGTGATCTTGGGTTAGCTCTATGTTTTTACATAGTGAATCAACATTCATTCATGAAGGAACAAACATCAATTCTATATGAATCAGTGATGATTCTATCCTATCTATAAAAACACATAAAATAAAAAATGTTCCCCATAATAAAAGTTTAAAATGAAATGTTAGATAACCAAAACTTTAGAAAATGTGTGTTCAAATCACATTCATGACCTACAATTATTAGAACCTTCTGCTTATAAGTGATTTTGGTTATGAGCAAATAAACTTTGAAAATGTTGGTCTTAGGTTTGATCTATGTTTTTACACAATTAATCAGTATTGATTCATGTGGAGATCGACATTGATTCTATATAAATCGGTGATGATTCGATCCTATCTATAAAAACACAAAATAGAAAACATGTTTTTTTTCACAAGGAAAATGGTTAGTAATATGATCCTAAATCTAAGAAACAACACCAAATTCTATATTAAAATGGTCAGCATAACAACATATAGGCCTTTCGAAATAGAACAACTCTAGCAAATAGAAGATAAATTTAGAAAGTCAAATTCCCACCACATCATGTTTTTGCACATAAATAATTAGCGTTGGTCCATGAGTATCAATGTTGATTGATGAAAGAATAAGGATAGATTCATTGTAAAAATTGAGTGTAATTAAAAAATAGAGGATGGAAAATCAAATAAAAAAATCTAATTTTTAAGGAATTCAAGCATTCATATAAAAATTTAGAAGTTGCATTTTGATCTTCTTGGTACGTTGGATGCTTTGGGTCTTACCAGGCATGCCATTTATGATAAAGGAATCCAAGGAGGGTGGTTAGATCATATGTTAACTTCATAATGAATTCAACTCAAAATGAAAGCACTAACACACTAACATTCATAACACTACCGTGCCTAGATCAAAGGGAAGAACATGATGAAGAAACACAAATTAACAAAGCACAACTAAACTACTTTCTTACCTTCCTTGAATGCTCTAAGAGGCTTCTTCATTTGGATTTCTTAGATTATGATAAAAAGGTCTTCATCAATGAGGCTTGGCTATCACCATCTCCTCTTGGCATCATGCTCATGGTTTTGGATTTGATATGTCTTGAAATTGGCTTGGATTGGATCAATTTTGGCATTATAACACTATGCATTTGCTTCATGAATCAAATACTGCATTATAACATTACTCTATCCGATATATCTAAAAGAAGAGATCTAGGCTTACTTTTATAGGCTTTAAAATCATCTTAGAATGATTTAAATCCTAACCTTGGTTGGATTATTTAACCCCAATAGGGTTAAAAAGTGTCAAATGGTCATGATTAGCATGGAATAAGCATGGGTGGGATATTTTAAAAAATAACAACTCACAAAAGCTAATGATGAAAACCTAGAGTATTTATTGATTTTTGAATTCCCATTTTTGATAATTAATTTAATTGATTATGAATGAATTCAATTAGTATTTGCATTTTAATTAATCTCTTTTAGGCATTTGGACATTTGTGTAAGATTTGATTTTAATTTATTTGGGCATTTGATCCATTTAATTAATTTATGGGCTAATTGATTTAATTGCATGTGATGAAGCCAAATTCAAGATGTTTATAAATTATTAGGCTACATGTTCAATGATTAGTAATAATTGGTATAAAGCTGGGTAAAAATCCATTAGTGGAAAATTTTAGATGTCTATATAAGCAGCTAAAATTTTGGGTAGTTTAAGCTTTACTTCTCCCACAGAAGTTAAAGATGTTGAGAAGATAGTTGAAGAAACAACAATCCCTACACCAAAGATTGCACCTAAAGAAGAAAGACCCTTATCTTACACATTTTACAAGGGTAAAACTCCACTCATGTAAGAAGCTTCATCTTCTCCTCAACATTTTCATTAAGACAAATATTTGTAGCATGTTATGACCCTGTCATGACATGAAGAAACTATTTGGCAACAGTAAGTAGAGATGAATTTTATTATATTAACCTTAAAATGTAATGAAAAAACCATTTATAGTTTATAAAATTGATATGAATATTTTTTTGCCCATATTGGAGCATAGGAAGTGATTATAATAGTAGTTAATGCTAAACAAACTAGAATTTATAATCAATTATTCTCACAATCTCATAAACTTAGCACTTTACAAAATTCCATTAAAATTAAGTATCGTCAAATTAATAATCTAAAATACTCTATTGATAGCAAGTATGCACTAATTGGTTTATGAAATACTCTCATATAGGATCTGGCAACTTAGAATGTTGAGTTGCAAACTGCCATACAAGCTATGCAGAATGAGACAAGGGAGATAGTTGTATATACTGAAGAAACCACAAGAGCTATTTCTCCTTTTCCTCTACCCCTTCATGAGATTATTTAAAATTGGAATAAAGTTCATAATAAGATTTAAAATTTAGAAGCAGAGAATTCCAAAATCAAAATAGAGTCCTAGCAATAGTTACAACATGCTTAGACTTCTATTCAAACTATTTGTGAAATTATCAAGAAATTATTATCTTGCAAAAAACCTTCTTCTATGTATGTTTTATTTCTTCATTAATAGTTTTATAAGTGGAAAATTAAATTGATTTATCTTGGTTTCCCCCATTTCATTGAAGATGAACACATGCTCATGGATATATTTCTTAAAATCACTATAGAAAGACAAGATCAAATTTGTGAGTTTTATCTTTATAACATGTTATTGGGACACCAGTCTGGGTTTTTGGATAACTTGTTTGTGGGAGAAACACAATTACATGATTTCCTTTATACTATGAGAAATCAAACTACTTGGGAGAAAGCACAAAATCAATTTTTAGAATTAAAAAAAACTACACGATTATGTATAAGACCCCAATTTCCAGAAGCTCACAAAATTCTTGCTACCTCCCAGCCTTTGTATCACATATTCATGAAAGACAAGTATCATGAGTTGTTAAGAGAAGATGTAGTAGATGTTGTACCCAATACCCTCCTTTTTCTTAGGAGAAAATGGGGATCCATATTTTTCTAAGTATAATCTTAATGATGAATTCTTGTCATATGTTTTATGTAAAGTTTGGGAAATCTAGGCCTTTTCACTTTTTAGGTGGCATTATGTTTACCATGAGACTAACTTATGTACTGTAGATAAATTGTTTTAGACTAATTATTTTGGCATTTATACAAATCTATATTTTGGATGAATTATTTTAGGAAATTTTTGGTACCACTCCTCCCTTGGGTTTATTCTTTCCCAAGCCTCATTTAGTCAAAAACTATTATAGACTTCTTATCCAAAACAATTCTTCTAATAAAATTTAGCCTATGAATCTTTGACCTTAAGGGATTTTGGATCATATACATTTTCCCATAGTATATTCCCCCTGATGGACTATCCCATTTGACCCACTCCATCCTATCCTTTAAAACTTTTAGAGTGACCCTTAGGTGTACGAAACTACCCTTCAATAATTTTGGAAGTACCCTTTTGGACTTTGTGAAGTAAACCCTTCAAGAAAATTTTACCTCAAAGTATATCCTCTCCATATTGACATTTTCCCTCTTCTTTGATCAGATATTTTAAGACACATACCCTTCAATTTTTACCAAACTTACCATTTGGGACCTTTGAAGTATCCCTTAGCCATATGAAAGTGTCTTTTGGATATCCAAACTACCCTTCAAATATTTTATAAGTGCCCTTTGGCATTTATGAAGTAGACCCTTTAGGACTTTTGTCATGAACAGAATGCCCTACAAAGTGGAACCTTTGGACCAAAACTACCCTTAGAAAAGTTTGGAAGTACCCCTTTAGCCATGAAATAGCCCTCTAAAATAATTACTTCAGAGCTTTTTCTTAAGGTATTTCAAAGCAACAGCCACAAATGTTTTTTGAAACAATTTCACCTTGAATTAATTATCTATTAACATTGATCTGAAATCACCCTCTAGATATTATACCTTTAAAGTGATTTATTATGAAAAATAGTATGGAAATTAATAAAGTGATTTATTACAAAGTACACTATTGATATTAATGTTATACTTAGTAAAATATGGAATATTTCCTATTTGATAAATACTAATGATCCCCACTAACCTAAGACTAATGAATTTGAAAAGTGAATGTTGCATATTTAATATCACATGAACTAGTATTCAATGTAGGATCTTATATAGATGATACATAGTCATTGGATTCATCATTTGCATTCAATTTATCTTGCAAATAAAGTATCCTTGTCTCTTATTAGTGATTGAGAGACCTAGTTTATACTTCAAAGAGTATGCAATCTACAATAATCAAGCTAGAGCCAAGTTGATCATGTTGGTACACAAGCATACAAAATACACAACACATCAAAAAATATATAAACATGAACATATAGGCATGGCTTCATCATTAAGGTCATCCTGAGGGATTAACCCTCTTCTGCATTCTTGATCAAAGAGTCTATAAAATTCAAAGACATTATCTTTGATACAAGAGTATTTGAACATAAGTATTACAATTACTCATAGCTTTGGGATGCAATAGATTCAATTGATATGTTCTAATTAGATGATGAGATAGTATTATCAAAGAGGTTATTTATTCAAGAAGTATTACCATACAAGCACATAGGTTACACTTTGTTGCATCAAAGCCAAAATTCATGTCATGCATTGACCTTCTTAAATATTTATTCTTCACTAGTAAGATATCAAAAGATGCCTACCTGCTACACTCCCACAATGATATGGTGGTTTTTTTCATCTTTGGGAGTGAATTTCAAAGACATCTATCTCTTAGCATCCCAGGCATATATTATGACAATCATACCTGGGTACAATTACAAGAGGAAACCTTGATTATAAAGGTGTTCTCTTCATGGTTACTCTTAAGCCAGACTATCCCCTGGCAAGGAATGAAGCTGAAGTGAGCCATTTCAATAGAAAAATTTAGAATGGGAGTGGAATATTATGGCTTTACTCAATTAGTTGTATGAGATGTTGAACATCTATTTCATGAATCTAGATTGGGTGCCTCTATTTTATATGATGTTATCACATGAGGCTACTTACACCTTAGGGGAGGTGATTATCTTAAGGTTGAGAGAATAGATTATACAAAAATATAATCATCCCATCCCCATAGGGTACTTCTTTATGATTTCAAATATATTCAAAGCAATAATGGGGACATGTTACAAAGACTTAGGCAATCTATGGGCTTCTACCACATATTGTATAAAACTAATACTATGTAATTATTATTAATTCTTATACATATACATTTATCAGAAGCACATGGTTAGAATTTGTGAGGATGTGTATCCATAGGTGTGGTAAGCCATCCATGACTCCCCCATTCCTTGTATTAGAAAGAATATTTTGACTAGGAAGGGTGATTAATTTTTATATCTAGACTTTACAATTATCATGATTTGGGGGAATAAGGTGGATCCCCTATGTCTCCCCAAATATGTGCTTGAAAAATTAATAGAGCAGGAGATTGCTTTCCAATTGTGGAATAACACTAAAGAGGAATTAGCTAGATAGAAGCCTTATTTTTTAGGAGCCTCATTACAATTGGTAGAATGACATACACCATGAGAAAACATCTTAGTGATGTTGTAACAAAGAGGAATTGATATGGTTTCCCTACAATGCCATAGAGAGATTGGGACCACCATGGGCATATCTAAGAACACATTAATGGATTTAACATCTTGTACTACTACCATCCATATTTTTATGAATTCTTTTTCTTTAATGTTGCATTAGATGAAGAAGTACTAGAGAGATCACAAATTACTGGGTTATAGGAGGATCATTTAAGGATGATCCAAACAAAGCCTAGCATCTCTATTAGAGAATTGGATAGTTGAAGATCCCTTTTCAAAGGGTGGTAAAATTTAGACTTATGGAATGAGGAGTTTGGAGGGAAGGAAGCTTCCTCATCTCAAGGAATTCCCTTGAATTTAAAGTTGAAGATAATCAAGAAGGAGCCCAAGCTCCTAAAATCTAGTGCATAAAAAGGGGGAGCTAGAGGATATCTTATTAGTTTAGACTCTGATGAAGATGATGGACCTATTGATAGCAATATCCAAGCCCTTATGGATACCCCTAGTGTGTCTAATGTTTCATCTATTGGGGTAACTGTCACACAAGCAATAACATCTTCCTCTCATGACTCTCTCATTTAGGGAAGGACCCCCTTGGTTTACTCTAGGAAACCAAGGACTCCTATAGATATCCCCACAATGTAGACATCTTGAGGCTTCTCCATTCTACCTCTTAGCTTTCAAAAATCATGAATGAATGAAGTAATCATCAAGGACTTGGTGGATGATGTAGACAAGAAAGTTAAATTAGAGGAGTCCAACGCTCTCAACCTTTAAGGAGACCCCATAAAACTTCAAATTCAAGGTACTAAAGCCTTTATTAATTATCTTTTGGCTTTAATTTCCATTATTGATTTAATACATGTTTCTTTTATGGAAGCACCCACACCTTTTGATAAATCCACCCTCTTATTTCCTTCTATCTTTGCCTCCATTCCTTCCATTTCTATAATCACCATTGATCCCTACACTTTCACTACCACACCATTCCTATCAACCATTCCCTTTGTGCCTATTGGTACTTTTACTATGAGACTTCAAAAAAAGAAGAAGGCAACTAGGAAGGTATAGACTACCTTTTCCACTCCCCAAATCCATTTTTAATAAACATAACTCTACCTTACACTCCCCACTTCCACTTCTATAGAGGAAACTATGCTAATCACAAGCAGGAGAAGGAAGGCAAAAACCCATGTAGTTTTAGTCCATATACTTCCTCAATTTGGAGGAGTGGACTAGTCCAAAATCATATGGCATTCCTTTCTTGATGTCTTGACTAGGCCCAATAAGAGGTATAAGGAGGAAGGGGAGGCTGAATAGGAAATTATTGTCACTACTGCTAAAGCACCTCTTAATATTCCACCTTGGGATATAGATTTAAGGGGTCAAATTCATACTTATAAGGTCACCAATCTCCCCTCCATTTATACATTATTTTACCCCCTAATTGGTTCCATTCAGAGAGTCAAGAAGAGAAAACTTGAGGATGACTAGGGTGCCATCATCATTTTTGAGAAATGACAGCTAGTGTTCTCCCTAACAAGGAGACACAAATGGCAACTAGGCAAGCCTATATATGAATAAAATATTTTAGACATGGTCCAAGCCCATAAGGATGTAGTAGTGGCCATCCATGAAGCCATAAAGATAACATGCTAGGAGTTAAGTAAGAACTATGATCACAAATTGAGCAGCTGAAGGAGTAATCTAGTATAATGCACATTCTTACAGAAATTGAAGCTGAGGTAAGGGAGGCTATTTATAAATTTTATAATTCTCTTGAATCCATGGATTTTATGAAGGTAGATATGGTGCCTCACCTAGGTCAAGAAAATCAACTTTGTAACTCTCTAGCTAAGGATAATACCAAGATTAAGATATAGTTGCTTACATAGGTAACTCATTATACAACCATTTGGATTTAATGACTACATTCAAGGCATCTAATACCCTAAACCTAGTGGTCATTAGGTATGAGGAGGCCAAGGAGTGGTTGAATGTAGCTGCACCTTAATGCTAGAATACCAAGTGCATGAAACCCAACTCCAAATTTTGAATGATTTAAAACTATCTAAAGCAAGGGATTCTACAAAGAAACTCATCAGTAGAATTAATTTTGACAAAATTTTATAGGATGACATAGATGATTTCAAACAAAGCATATAGGGCTTGACAGTGGAGAGCATTGATGCATAGTTAAGTAGGGTCTAGAAAAAGGTGATCAAGGTGGATTTATTCAGAGGTAAGTTTTAGACAACCAAGGATGAACATGTAAGACTCTTTGGACAAACTAAAAGGCTCCACCAACCTTCACTACTTAACTTAGACATTATTTTTTAGAAGTATTAGGTGGTACATAGATTTTAAAAGAAAAATGAAGTGAAGAATAAATAATCTTATAGCAGTGGAGCTACACTATTAATTTCTACTCTGAGTTCAACTCCAACAAAAGCCCATGTAGCACTCTGAACCATGCAGTCTTAGATTTTCCATGTGTTATTCCTAGAAGCATGTGTGTGTGTGTGTGTGTGTGTGTGTGTGTGTGTGTGTGTGTGTGTGTGTGTGTGTGTGTGTGTGTGTGTGTGTGTGTGTGTGTGTGTGTGTGTGTTTTAAATTAGATAAATCTTTATAATATGTTGAATTTGTACTTTCTTATACATGCACACATTGCATTCTTTTATAAATTTAATTTGACTATTTATAGCTTTTAATCTTAAATTATTTTAACCATAGTTAGAACTACATGTTCAAGATACCATATGTAACAAACATTCATAGACTTGGAGGATGAGGTGATCCCTCCCTAAGTTCTACAAATACCATTATACCACCCAAATTTATTTTTGTCAGAGAATTTTAGAATATAGATAAAAAAATCCTTTTGGTCATCAAGTGACATGTCTGAGTATTTTATTTCCATTATTGTGTTATTAGTTGTTATTTATATGGTTTTTTGTTTTAATATTTTGTGTTAATAATAAAAAAGATTCTTGATTACCTTAATTAACTATTGATCCTAGATGTGTAATAGCTATTGAAGATTGGTAAAGGTGTTAATTGAAATAGTTAAGTTATATTGAAATATATTTATAGATGTGCACTTGTGTTTTCTTGGTGTAGTTTTCTGAGTGTGTGCTATAACCACCTTAGATAATCCATTAGCTTGAGACATAATATTCTGATTGAAGGGTGTACAATAGTTACCCTAATAGGAACAACCTTTGTTTGAAGTTATTGGACTCCCTACATCCACATACCCTTAGACTCCGTAACCATGTCTAATTGCTTGTGTGTAATTGTTGATAGTAGTTGGCACTAGTTTTAAGGAAACATAGGTCTTTCTAGAAACTAGCCAAGGAAATAATTCCTAAGACTTAAGAGGATTCCTTTTCTATTAATTTACCCTCCTTTTTTTGTTTTATTATTAAGATTTAACCACTTTATGATATAATCCAACCATCTACCCAATTCATGTAGGAATTCACCTTGTTAGGAAATCATGCCTCCATTTAAAAACCTTGTTAACAAATTACATACACTACTAACTATTTTATAAACATGTTGTTAAAGACCGTATAGTTGTAACTCATGACCTAGAATGGAGTTTACCTCCATTAAGCTCTTAAAAAATTAGAGAATACCTCATTACAGATATGGTGTGCATAAAACATGCATCAACAGTTTCACTAACACTAAGAGGGCCTTGAGTCTCTTCCTAATAGTAGAGGTTAACCATTGCATAGAGCTACACTAGAGTCAATTAGGAAAGTGACTAGATGTAAATCTTATGATGGTTTATTAGTGTTATCTTTGGCAAGTCATAAGAGACTTAGAGTTATACCAATAGATCTGGTTTAGAATAATCTACCTCCACTAAGGCACTCTTCCCTTGTGAGGAACCCTTTGTTTTATAAATAACCAATGGCCTAGAAACAACCTTGGTTAGTTGGATCTATCATTTCCATCCCAAGGGATGTACATGATTTACCCCAAAACCTCAAAAATTATTTGCCTTCTTTTTCTCCTTCAAGACCAAGGACCATAGAAGACAACATTAAGTATATTAAAGCCACTTTGAGATTAATGAATGTAGTTGATAAAGATGTTACATGTCAGTTATTTCCCTTTAATGTAATGGATGTTGCTTATTATTATTTGAATCTAACAAAAAAACTACATCAGTAATTGGGGAGATTGTCAAATGGATTTTGTTGCAAAATTTAGGTAGGTCACAAATCCTAGATTAATGTATCAACACTTCACCAACATGAAGAGAGTGTTGGGGGATCAATCCAACAATAGATTACAATTGTGACAACAATAAACACGAAATTAAACCAGATTGACAAGTAATTAGAATGATAATAGCAAGAATAAGAAATACAAGAAAACACCCTAAAAACTTGTATTAACAAACTCTTTACAAAAGGAATACAATTGAAGAAAGCTTCTTTCTTCCACACCTCTCCTAGATGTATAGATCTCTCAATAGATCTCTATTCCTCAAGAGCTCTCTCTCTCAAGAACAATCAACTCCAACAAGCTTGGATTGATTCAATTCTGTACTATTCTTCTAACACAATGAATTACAATAATTCACTCTCTACAATAATCCACTACAAAACTACTACAAAGCTAAGAAGATCTAATTCTACATATAGAATTAGGAAACTTGAGCATGTACACCCAACAAGCAGTTAAGCCACTTGAACAAGGGCTCTAAAAATAGTATTGCTAACAATAGAGACACGAGCTTGAGTCTACAACTCAAACTTATCATGCAAACACTTGATTCTATCCATGGAAATAGCTTTTTGGACACGCAGGTAACCGACGTCGGTTCCTGTTGCTTGTCTGTGACCGCCGTCGGCTGACCCTCTGCCCTCATCGGTGTCTCTGTAACTGCCTGTGACCGACGTCGATCACCCCTGACCAACGCCGGTGTCTGTGTAGACCTAAACCTGATAATGAATGCTCCTTAGTGAAGTTTTTAGCTCCACACCCTAACAATCTCCCACTTGGAGATAAACATCTGCACCAGTACCTATACAACAACATCTTCTAGCTCCTCCATCTTTAACTCAATCATGAAGACCAACATAAGTTGAATGAAGATTCAACTTCTCCTTTGTAACCAGCTTGGTTAACATATCAGCAGGATTCCTATCTATATGGATCTTCTCGAGCTTCAACTCACCATCTTCCAATACCTGTCGTATGAAGTGATACCTTAGCTGTATGTGCTTTGTTCTTGAATGAAAAGCTGAATTCTTAGCCAAATGGATTGCACTCTGACTGTCACTATACAATCTGCAACTCTCATGCTCCCTACCAAGCTCATCCATGAACCGTGTCATCCATATCATCTCTTTGCTAGCTTTTGTGGCTGCAATATACTCTGCTTCTGTAGTTGACAAGGCAACAACCTTCTACAACTTAGATATCTAGCTAACCACCATTCCACCTATAGTAAAAACATAACCTGTAGTGCTCCTCCTGCCATCCAAATCACCAGCCATATCTGAATCTACATAGCCATGTAGAGAAGTATCTGAACCTCCATAGCACAAGTGCTTACTGCTAGTTCCTCTCAGATATCTAAGGATCCACTGAACTGCTTTCCAATGTTCCTTACCTGGATTGGCCATATACTTACTTACCACTCCCACTGCTTGGGCAATATCTGGTCTAGTACACACCATTGCATACATCAAACTCCCTACTATGGAAGAATATGGAACCTTACTCATGTACTCTACCTCATCATATGAATTAGGACATTGTTCTTTACTTAACTTAAAATGTCCAGCCAAAGGTGTGCTTACCGGTTTAGCATCCTGCATATTGAACCATTTTAACACCTTGTCCACATAATCTTCTTGAGACAATATCAACCTGTGATTTTTCCTGTCTCTCTTGATGCTCATGCCAAGGATTTTCTTTGCTACTCCCAAATCCTTCATAGCAAATGTTTGAGCTAATTTCACCTTAAGCTTTGAGATATCCTGCATGTGAGACCCTACAACTAGCATGTCATCTACATACAACAATAGAATAATATATCTACCATTATCAAATCTCTTGAAATACACACAATGGTCTGATTGACACCTACTATAGCCATGCTCAGTCATAAACCTGTCAAATTTTAAGTACCATTGCCTAGGAGCTTGCTTGAGGCCATACAAGCTTTTCTTCAACCTGCAGACAAGCTTCTCCTTACCCTTGACCTCGAATCCTTCTGGCTATTCCATATATATTTCCTCATCCAAATCTCCATGAAGAAATGTTGTCTTAACATCTAGCTGCTCAAGATGCAAATCCTCAAAAGCAACCAAAGACAATACAACCCTTATTGAAGTCATTTTAACAACAAGAGAAAAAATCTCACCAAAGTCAATACATGGCTTTTGTGTAAATCCTTTTACCACTAATCTGGCCTTGTATCTCATATGTCCATTCTCACCTTCCTTCAACCTATAGGTCCATCTGTTCTTAAGTATTCTCTTACCAGCTGGCAATTCAACCAAATCCCGTGTTTGGTTTTCTCTTAAGGACTCCAACTCCTCAACCATGCCACGCTCCCACTGGCTCTTGGACTCCACCTGTATTGCTTCTTCAAAACTCTCTGGTTTTCCACCATTAGTTAGCAATAGATAAAATAAATAAGGATAATATCTAATTGGAGGCTTACTCACCCTTTCTGACCTCCTGATGGGTGTCTGAGACTCATCCACAACACGTTGTCCACCCAAATTCTCTGACAGTGACCGACCTCGGTCACCTGCAGACCTGCTATTGGCCGACGTCGGTTTTGCCTGACCGACCTCGGTACCTGTACGGCTGACGTTGGTCTCTGTATGGCCAATGCCAGTTTCTATCCTACCGACGTCGGTTCCTAACCTACCGACGTTGGTCTCTGTGTTTTCCTGCAAGTGATTATTTCTTTTTCCCACGAGCTCATCTTAGACTTTCACCTCATCCAATTCACCATTGCTCTGCTCAGATTGATTCAACTTCCTTAGCTGATCACAATACATCACTCTTTCATTGAAAACAACATCACGGCTCCTGATTACCTTGTTAGTTTCTAGATTCCATAATCTGTAACCAAAATCATCTGAGCCATAGCCAATAAACATGCATCTCATAGACTTAGCATCAAGCTTCTTTCTATTTTCCTTGTCTA
Organism: Torreya grandis; assembly: GCA_037957365.1. Classification (NCBI taxonomy): domain Eukaryota; kingdom Viridiplantae; phylum Streptophyta; class Pinopsida; order Cupressales; family Taxaceae; genus Torreya; species Torreya grandis. The sequence continues at coordinate 7,142,265 of JARHVA010000119.1, read as the reverse complement.
TATGCACAAAGGCTTCACAACCAAAAACTTTGAGATATGAGAGATCAACCTTTTTACTTGTCCATGCCTCTTTTGGAATACCACCATCTAGAGCTGTAGAGGGTCCTCTGTTAATCAGGTACACTACAGTGTCAACAGCTTGTGCCCAAAACTGTAAGGGCAAACTGGCATGCAATCTCATACATCTTACACGCTCCATTATTGTCCTATTCATCCTTTCAGCAATACCATTCTGCTAAGGTGTCCTTGGAACCGTCCTTTGCCTATGGATTCCATGCATGTAACAATAATCTCTGAACTTATGACTGCAGAACTCACCGCCATTGTCTGATCTCAGGCACTTTAATCTTTTACCTGTTTCATTCTCAACAATAGCTTTCCAAACTTTAAAAGTATCAAATACATCAAATTTTCTTCTAATACAATAGATCCATACCTTCCTTGTGGCATCATCTATGAAAGATACATAGTACTGTGATCCTCCAATGGAAGCAACCTGAGCTTGTCCCCACACATCTGTGTGAACAAGCTCCAACTTGTGCCTCTTCTTAGTAGACCCAGTTTTGAGAAAACTAACCCTTTTCTGTTTTCCAAATACACAGTGCTCACAAAACTCTAGATCTATTCCTTTTAAATCTGAAAGCATACCTTTAGACTTAAGAATTGACATCCCCTTCTCACTCATGTGGCCAAGCCTTGAGTGCCACAATTTAGCATCCACATCTGAAGTAGATAATACAGAAGGAGATTTGTTAGTAACACAATTACACAAATAGAGAGTACCTTCTTTCTTACCTCTGGCCATAATAAGTGCACCCTTGGTCACCTTCCAAGATTCTGCTATGAGAGTTACTGTACAACCCTCATCCCCTAACTTTCCTACAGAAATCAAATTTCTCTTCAAGCTAAGAACATGCATCACATCTCTCAACACCCATGTGTTGCTATTCTGCATCTTCAGCTGCACTTTACCTTTGCCAATTATTTTACAGGGCTCATCATCCCCTAGATACACTATTCCAAAATCTCCATGGATATAGTCACTGAAATATTCCCTGTTAGGAGTGGCATGAAAAGATCCACCAGAATCTAATACCCAAGATTCTATATTATTATGCAGAGAGAAAATTAAAGCATCCTGTGCAATACCTGCAATCTTGGCTTCTTCCTTTCCTTCGTGATGGTTGTCTACCTTAGGCTTTGACCAACAATCTCTGCTTATGTGCCCCATCTTTCCACAATTCTAGTATTGAGGCCTTCTGCCATTTCTGGATTTAGATCTGCCTTTCCCCTTTGACTTGGATCTTGATCTACCTTTCTTGCTCTTCTCTTTCTGCCTTCCCCTGCTCTCAAAACTTAAAGCGTTCTCGAATGCCTCTTCTGTGCTTTTCCTGCATATTTCCTCATTCAAGATAACACTAACAACATCCTCTACTTTCAAAATATTTGATGCAGATGCAGTATTACTTACTGCCATTACTAAGCCATGCCAGCTTTTAGGCAAAGAATATAATATCAAAAGAGCTTTTATCTCATCATCAAACACTATATTTACTGAACTTAATTGATTCACAATACCATTGAAATCATTCAGATGAGTAGAAATAGATCCACCTTCATTCATATGCAAATTAAATAACTGCTTCATAAGATATACCTTATTGGAAGTTGAGGGTTTTTCATACAAATTTGCTAACGTAGTCATCAACTCTACCGTAGACTTTGCCTGTGATAAATTGGATATCACAGTGGATGCTAGACTCAGTCTTATAGAACCCAGAGCCTTTCTGTCAAGAACTTCCCATTCTTCATCCTCCATGTCTTTGGGCTTCTTTGCAATACCTCCTAACGGTAAGTAGAGATCTTTTTGATACAAATAGTCCTCTATCTGCATTCTCCAGTGTTGGTAATTTTTGCCATTGAACTTTTCCATTCTCAATTTACTTTCATCTGCCATTGCTTCTCCCACTCAAACAGAAATCCCTGCAAAAACTCCTGTGAGAACCTGTAATCAATACACACTACACAGATCTGAACCACCTATTAGTGAACCTGAACTTTGATACCAATTATCAAGCTCTGAACCTGTAACCAAGGCTCTGATACCACTTGTTGGGGGATCAATCCAATAATAGATTACAATTGTGATAACAATAAACGTGGAATTAAACCAGATTGACAAGTAATTAAAATGATAATAGCAAGAACAAGAGATACAAGAAAACACCCTGAAAACTTGTATTAACAAACTCTTTACAAAAGGAATACAATTGAAGAAAGCTTCTTTCTTCCACACCTCTCCTAGATGTATAGATCTCTCAATAGATCTCTATTCCTCAAGAGCTCTCTCTCTCAAGAACAATCAACTCCAACAAGCCTGGATTGATTCAATTCTATACTATTCTTCTCACACAATGAATTACAATAATTCACTCTCTACAATAATCCACTACAAAACTACTACAAAGCTAAGAAGATCTAATTCTACATATAGAATTAGGAAACTTGAGCATGTACACCCAACAAGCAGTTAAGCCACTTGAACAAGGGCTCTAAAAATAGTATTGCTAACAATGGAGACGCGAGCTTGAGTCTACAACTCAAAATTATCATGCAAACACTCGCTTCTATCCACAGAAATAGCTTTTTGGACACGCAGGTAACCGACGTCGGTTCCTGCTGCTTGTCTATGATCGCCGTCGGCCGACCCTCTACCGATGTCAGCGTCTCTGTAACTGCCTGTGACCGATGTTGGTCACTCTTGACTGACGCCGGTGTCTGTGTAGACCTGAACTTGATAATGAATTCTCCTTGGTGAAGTTTTTAGCTCCACACCCTAATAGAGAGAACCTAATGAATCCATCCATGATTTCAATGCAAGATGGTAGAAGATGTACAATTAGTTAAGCCTAGGATATAAACCACTACCAGCATTGGCACTAGAGATGTACAAAAATGCCTTAGATCTCATCACTACCATGCTCCTAAGAAGAGAACCTGATACTATTACCTTGGAATTAGAATTCTAAGGATCCATCAATATCGATAAATATCTCAATCCATAGATGCTAAGAGTACCTAACTTCAATAATAAAATCCCAATGCTTAATTTAATACTACATGTAAATTAGAATGTCTCAACATACAATCAAAATCAGTTGTACATGTTGCCTCTATTGACATAAATAATGTAGCTAAATCTTAGCTATCTAAATAATCATGTGATAAGGGATAATTACCAATAAAACAAGCAAGCAACTACACTTCCTATGGTTGTTCTACAAGGTGTAGGCTCTATGGAATCTGAATTGGATTCTATCCAAAAGATGGTTTAGAAATTGAGTAATAATTTTTTAAACATGCAACAAAAATTGGGTAACACTAACACTCAGATGGGCAATCAAAACACTAGGTTATTGAGATATAATAAACCATTTAATAGGCCTATAAATAATATGGAGTAGTATAACAGACTCCAAGAGATCAACATTGCTAAAAAAATTCTCCCTAACTGGTATAGGATACATAATATGCCCCAGCATGGTGAGCTTGACTATGTTGAATTTTGTACTGCATTCAAGATATTTTAGAGGGAAGTGACTAGGTAGGATCAAAAGAATAATCCACTAGGATCTTATCAAGACCCAAGATCTAATAGCATAACAATGTTATTTGAAACTCATGAATTCCCATTTCTATTAGAAGATGACAAAAAAATAGAGGTAATAATTTAAAAGAAGTTCATGCTTTATTAGTAGTTCCAGACATGTCCATATAACTTGGGGACAAGCAGCCTTTGTCCACATCAACTCCTCTAAACACCACAATAATTCCACCCAATCCCAAAGTAGACAACAATCCAATTCCTCCAAAATGGAATGATCTGCTACCAAGCAAGGAGGAAGCAAGAAAATATGGGGGATAAAACATCATGGAAGATATGAAGAAAATCAAGGAAAATATTACACTTCATGAATTAGCTCGAATCACTAAACAAAAGGAGCTACATGGAGGTCTACCACTGGGAAGACCCCTATGGAGAAGACTATGATAGTTTTAGATAAATTGAAAGAAGTAAAGGTGGCTAACACCAATGTCATATATAAAAGTAAGCCTAAGGTACCACCATTCCTACTAACCATCAGATCATTTGGTAAGAATATTCATAATTATTTGGTTGATTATAGAGCATCTATAACTATTATTCCTACTTCCATATGTAAAAAACTTGGTCTTACTCTGAATCCTTCAAAGAGATCAGTCTCCTAATTAGATAAGATGGTAGTTATAGTAGTGGGAGAAACTAATGATGTACACATTCAAGTAGCATTAGAATCTAGAGTCTAGATGAGCATCAATATCCTAGTAGTAGACACACTAGAAGGATACAGATTATTGATAAGTAGAGATTAGTTCAAATGCTTAATGGATATCTTTTCACAAATTTATCACACATCTAGCTACCTTGGAGGGGCATTGTAAATTAGATTAGAATTGTTAGAGAACCTAGAATGAAGTATCCCATCACTGATTACAATTTCAAGAATGAAGAGGTAAAGTATGATTCTCTTTCATTAGGCATATACACTTTCACTACTCATGATCCAACATATAATCTGGAGCCTGAAGAATAAGATCCGCTATAGATGATGCATTTTGATCAAGCCAAGTCTAAATAAGGATTAGGTGTGGGAATTTAGCTGATTAATACTCAAGGTAAGAATTTCTTGGCTGCTTAAAAATTATAGTTTCCCTATACCAACAATAAGTTCGAGTATGAAGCTCTAATATTGGGGATACAATTAACACTGAAGAATAATGTAAAATAGATAATTTTTTTTAGGAATTTCGAGTTGGTAGTTCATCAAATAAGGAACAAATACTAGTGTAAATTATCTTATAACCATAGATCATGGGATTTAATTAAAAGCTTTGAATCTTTTAATATAGTAGCATTCTTGAGAGAGCAAAATCAGACCATTGATTCACTAGCTACTATTGTTACCAATCTAGAACCATTACATGAATCCAAGGTAAAAATATTTTCTATTGAATTGATTCCCTATCTCTCCATTTTGGATAATATAGTGATGATCAAGAGATTATCTAGTTATTGACTAATTTAGGGGATTTTAAGTCCCAAATTATTTATGATAATGATGTCAATCACCTCTGTCAAGAAGATATAGATAAGGAGGGCATCTTATGGCTTAAGGAGAATATGATACTAGTTGGCTTAGTCTCCATAGAGAGGTTGTTTGATTTGGATTCCTAGGCATAGTAACTCAAGTAACCCAAGGTCAATGAATTAGATTTTAGGAAAGAGAATCTGGGAGATGGGCATGATCCATGTTATGTCAATATCGGTCTTAGTTATACTCCTAAGGAAAGATATCAAATGAAATATTTAATATCTCAATATAAATATGTCATCACCTAGACATATGAAGACTTGAAAGTGTATGATCTTCAGGTCATCACCCACACCATTCCCCTCAAGAAAGATCATAAACCATTCAGATAGAGGTAGAGATTGGTGAACCCTATTCTAGAACCACTTATTCAGAGAAAGGTGGAGAAGTTACTAAGCACCAAAATTATTTTTCCCATATGGAATTCCACATGGGTGGCCAATTTGGTCCTAGTAAGGATGAAAAATGACAAAATTAGACTATGAATAGATTTTAGAAATTTTAATAAGTCTTTTAAAAAGGACAATTACCATATGTCATCACTAGATGAAGTAATATAAATTGTAAGTGGTTCTAAAATGATGTCATTTTTAGATGGGTTTTTAGGTTATAATCAAGTACTAGTATAATTTAAATATCAGATGAAGACTATTTACTATAAAATGGGGAACTTATGCATACAAAAGCATGTCATTTAGTTTAATCAATGTAGGAGCTACCTTTCAATGCACCATATATCACACCTTTAAGGGATTGAATGAGAAATATATAATTATTTACATGGATGATCTTAAAGTATTTTAAAATAATAGAAAGGATCACATAGATCATCCATAGTCTATATTCAAGCGATGCAAGAAATTTGATGTCTCATTAAATCTAAAGAAAAACATATTCAAAGTTATTGAAGGCAAACTGTTGGGACATATCATCACTAAGGATAGGATCACTATTGATCTTGATAAAATCCAAGAAATTACAAAGATTCAACAACCAAATAGTAAAAAGGATCTAAAATAATTCTTTGGAAATATCAACTTCATCATGAAGTTCATCTTAGGGTTCATAGAAATCGTAAAGCCTCCAAACACCATGCTCAAGAAAGATGCCAAGATATAATGGATAGTTGAAGCCAAAAATTATTTGTATGACATCAAGATGCAATATCACAAGATTTGATATTGATTAGTCTAGACTTTACAAAGGATTTATATCTATATTCATTTTTTTCTGAACACACAAATGCTATGGTGATCACACAAAAGAAAGATGAGATAGAGCATCTGATTTCCTTCATGAGTATAAAATTTAATGATGTAGAGTTTAAACACTCCATGATTGACAAATAGATCTTCACCCTTGTTAAATCAATAAATAAATTTAGACATTACATTCTAAGGACTAAAATTATTGTTGTTGTCTTGGACCCCACTGTTAAGCTCACCTTGTTATAGAATGAGCTAGGGGAATGTTGATGGAAGTGGATGGCCAAACACCAGGAGCTTGACATAGAAATTAGGCCTATAAAGATCATTAGAGGATAAGGTATTATTCATATTATGACTAAGCCTAATCCCTTAATCATTATTGAAGAGGTATGTGAAACACAAATTTATAAAGGTGTGTGGTATAAAGACATAATTCAATATTTACAAGGACTTATCCCCTAGAATATAATAGAGAAAAGGGGAGAGATTTAAGTCTCAAAGATACTCATTTCATGATTAAAAAAGGAATTCTCTATAGGAGTAACTATGAAGGTATATATCTTAAATGTGTCTCTACAAAATAAACCAAGGAGATCTTGGAAAATTTACATCAAAAGATAGGCAATGGTCACCCAGCTGGCAATACCAAAACCCATAAAATTTTGAGGTTGGGCTACTATTGGCCAACTATTTTCAAGGATGTTCACATACATGTTAGAACTTGTAATGAATGCCAAATATTATCCAAAATAAAGGTACATGCTACCATGCCTCTATAGCCATTTATTGATGAAAAATCTTTGCATAGTGGGGTTTGGACTTTATTGGGGTAATCAATCCAAATTATTGTATTGGCCACAAATTTGTGCTTATGGCTACATATTATTATACTAGGTGGACCAAAAATAGTTACCACAAAAAATAGTAGAGCACAACATGTGATTCACTTCTTGGAGGAACACATTACTACTAAATTTTGCACACCCATCTCTATGGTATGTGACAATACACCAACATTCATATCAACATAATTCAATCAATGGGCACATGAAAATTAAATCATAATTAGGTTAGATTCTAATAAATACCCTTAAGGGAATGTATTAGTTGAGTCAACAAATAAAAATTTGATTGAGGTAATCAAGAAATCAGTAGGGGATAAGCCTAAAGAGTGGCATAATCCACTGACGTATGCTCTTTGGGAAAACTAGATGAGATACAAGCAAGCCTTAAAATCTTCACCTTGCCTATTTGTATATGGATGGAAACCATTTTTTCCTATCGCATTGAAGCTACCTACTTATCAATTCATATAAGACTACATGGAGCCCAATGAAAAACTAGAATAAAGAATCCTTGATATAATAGAGATGGAGGATTCCATAATAGAATCTCTATAGACATTTAGAAAACACCAAGATGTTGTTTAAAGATGGTTTGATAAATGAGAAAAAGTCAAAGCATTTAGGATTTTAGACCTAGTATTATTATGGGATAAAGCCCATAAAAAGAAAGGACAACATGACAAGTTTTTCCCATTATAGATCAGACCATATCATATTTTAGAGGTCATGGGAAATAATTCATTTCACTTAAAGACCTTTAGTGCAATGATCTGAGATATCCAGTCAATGGATAGTTCCTAAAGCATTACTTCAAAGTTGTTCCATTTATGGATACTACTAATTGAGAGGATTTAGATAGACTTAAACATTGGACTATATTATATTTAATGCTTTCTATATTATATTTTCATTTTTTCTAAAATATATTTCAAGAGTTTTTTCCTTAGATTAATCTTTCTTACTTTCAGTATTTTGCTTTCTAAAGTAGTTCCTCGCTTTATAGGTTAAGTTTTTTTTTGGATTTCTCTGATGATGAGGATTGTGTTTTCTCTGGTTATTACCCAAAATTGATTTAGTTAAATGTGAGACATATGAGAAGGGGGAAAATTAATGTTTTGACACATTTGGATATTTGCATGTAGTTGGGTATATTCCTATGTTTTGTGTCCATTAGAATGAAAGCAGGTAATTAGAGGTTATCTTGGATGGTGTCAAAATTAAATAATTTTGTCAGGTGTGAAAAATCTACTCCCATAGTATTCATACAAATTTATAAAGTCTTATTTATTCATTGGATCAAATGCACTCATCAAGATAAAACTTGCTAGAAGTGATAATCCTAGGTCTAAATTTGGTTGGCAAGGACATTATGGTACTAGTTTGTTTTCTAATTTTACCAACTCACTGGGGTTATTTCTCTCTTTGTTCCATTGATTTAAACTCAATAAAAAAAAGTAAAAGGCTCATAGGATGAAATAAGGTCAATGTACCACGCATCATGGTTAACAAAAGCAATAGAAGGAGAAGGGAAGGAGCCCAAGGTATCTCTATTGGGGTTATGGATGACTAGCTAGTAGAAGAGCAATGCATGAGCTCCCTTTTTTTTTTTTTTCTATTGCAGATACTATAATGAAACATACAGCCTCATCAAAACCTCATAAAACTCATCATAGTAAGAGGTAAATGAATTACACACTCAACACACACAGATCCATGAAATTTGAAGGAAAGTATGATGTGTGAATTAACATAGGAGTCTCTTTCATGTTTATAATTTAAGAATTTTTCTATGACACACTCCATGAATAATTTAGGATTGAAAAACCAGAGTTATGGGTTCTTGAATACTCAGGAGTTTTCCCCCTGTAAGTCATCATTTATTGTACCCAACACCTCCCTTTTTTTCTTCAGAGAAAATGGGGACCCATATTTTTTGAAGTATGATCTTAATGATGAATTATCTTCATATGTTTTATGCAAATTTTGGCGAATCTGGGCCTTTTCACTTTTCAAGTAGCATTATATTTACCATGAGACTAACCTATGTACTACAAATAAATTATTTCAGACTAATTTTTTTTGCATTTATGTAAAGATATCTTTTGGATGAATTATTTTGGGAAATTTTTGGTACCATTCCTACCTTGATTTTATTCTTTCCCAGGACTCATTTTGTTAGACACTATTGTAGACTTCTAGTCTGAAACAATTCTCTTAATAGAATTTGGCCTATAGATATTTGAACTTAAGGGATTTTGGATAGTATACATTTTCTTGAAGAAAATTCCCCTTGATGGAAGATCCCCTTTGACCCCCTCCAGTCTATCCTTCAAAAATTTTAGAGTGACACTTAGGTGTAAAAAACCACCCTTTAAGAATTTTGAAAGTTCCCTTTTAGCCTTCACCCTTTGGGTAAATTTTTCCTCAAAGTAGATCCTTCATTTTAGTTCCACCTACTCTTTAGGACCCTTCTAGCTAGCCCTTTGGCCTTTCCACATTGACCTTTTCCCTCCTCTTTGACCAGATATTTTAAGATACATACCCTTTAAGGTTTTTAAACTTACCCTTTCAAACCTTTGAAGTGACCTTTAACCATATGAAAGTGCCCTTTAGAGATCTAAAATTCCCTTTAACCCTCTAAACTACCCTTTGATAATTTTAGAAGTGACCTTAGGCATTTACGAAGTAGACCCTTTGAGACTTTTGTCATGAATAGAATGCCCTACGAAGTGGACCCTTCAAAAAGTTTAGAATTACCTCTTTAGCCATGAAATAACCCTATGAAAGAATTAATTTTAGAATTTTGCTGAAGGTCTTTCAGAGAAACAACCATGGACCCTTTTTTGAAATAGTTCCCCCCTAAAGGAATTATCCACTAACATTGATATGAAATTACCATCTAGATATTATATCTTTAAAGTGCTTTATTAGGAAAAATGTTTTGGAAATTAATAAAGTGATTTATTAGAAAATACACTATTGATATTAATGTTATACTTAGTAAAAGATGGAATATTTCCTATTTGATAAATTCTAATGAGCCCCACTAACCCAAGACTAATGAATTTGAAAAATGAATGTTGTATATTTAGTATTAAATGAACTGGTATTCAATGCAGGATTTTATATAAATGATACACAACCATTGGAGTCATCATTTGCCTTCAACTTTTCGTATGAATGGAGTATCTTCATCTCCCAACAGTGATTAAGAGCCTTAGTTTCTAATTCAAAGAGTATACAATAAACAACAATCAAGCTAAAACTGAGTAGATCACATTAGTACATAGGAATACACAATGCACAACATGTCAAACAAGATACAAAAATGAACATGTAGGCATGGCTTCATCATCAAGGTCATCTTAAGGGACTAACCCCTCTTCTACATTCTTGATCAAATACTCCACAAAATTCAAAGACAGTATCTTCAATGCAAGAATATTTGAAGATAAGTATCATAATTACTCATAGCTTTGGGATGTAATAGATTTAGTTGATATGTTCTCATTATATGATGATATAGTATTATTAGAGAGGCTATTTATTCAATAATTTTTAACATATAAGCACCAGAGGTTACACTTCATTATAACAAAGAAGTCATGCAATGCATTGACCTTCTTAGAGATTTATTCTTCATTGATAAGATATTACAAGATGCCTACCTCTTACACTCTCATGGTGATATGGTGGTTGCTTGCATCTTTGGGAGTGAATTTTAAATATATCTATCTCTTAACATCCTAGATGTATATTATGACAAGCATACTTAGGTATAATTCAAAGACGAAATCTCAATTACAAAGGTGCTCTCTACATGGTTTCTCCTAGGCTAGACTATCCCCTGTCAAAGAATGAATCCAAATAGAGCCATTTTAATAGACAAATTCAAAATGGGAGTGTGAATAGGTATGGCTTTGCTTAACTAATTGTATGGGATGTTGAGCATCCATTTCATGAATTTAGACTAGGTGCTTCTACTGTATATTGTTGTGAAATATGGAAGCACAATTGATTACCATGCACAAGCAACTTAAACATGCGAAATTAACCAGAAGTAACAAGTAACTAGAAATCAAAAACAACACATAATATGAGAGACAATACCCAATTGTATTAATACTCATTCAAAAAATAATACAATAAAGAAGATGCCACTTCTTCTTCACACCTCTCAGAGGCTTCCCACACCTCAAATGTACAATAATTCTTTCCTCAAAGCTCTCTCTCTTACAATCCCAACACACAACTCAAACACAGAGTTGGTGTTCACCTCCAACCAGTCAGTATCCACTATTACCAGTACACAAGTGCTCCATGCACTACACAAGTACACAATCATACTTCAAGTAGATCTCCCATGAACTTGCAACAACCTGCAACTCAAATGATCTTACTTTGAAAGGAACTACCTTGCCTTCCTCTATGCTTAATAATTGAGTACACACTATACTCCAAGTAGATCTCTCCTAATCTTGCTACTTGTTGTGTTGTTATCCTCCCTAATCTTGCACACCTACAAATCAATCTAGTTCTGCACACCTACAAACCTGGATCCCACACCCACATACACCTGTAGATCAACCTGATCTTACTTACCTAGAAGGAACTACCTTGCCTTCCTCTATTTGCTCTTGATGTGTTGTTATCACCTTTGATCCTACTGTCACCTGCAGATCTCCTTTGACCTCGCACACACACACACCATGTAGAACTCTAAATGTGGCCTTGCACACCTATCAACCAAGATCCTACACACCTAAAGAACCCTTCTGATTCTCCAAAACTAGCACCCACACTTGGCACTATTGTGGAACTAGGAGGAACACCCTTGCTCACTTCACACATAGAAGGAGCTAACTTTGCTCAACTCAAACTAGCACACATTACAATATAGCCTATGAGTCTCTTAAATAGATCTCATGCAAACAATAATTATACATCTAATTACAATAATTAGATCCATAGCTTTAAGTCTAAAATTGGCTCTTAACATGCAAACACTCGATTCGTTAACAAATTGTTCATGCAACCAACAGTTCCAGAACTGCATAAGAGACTGACGTCGATCCCTGTCAGGCTGGAGATGACTGACGTCGGCCAATACATGACCGATGTTAGTTGCCTTTCGCACTATATATGACTGATATCGGCTGATCAGACTGATGTTGATTTCCTTGCAACTTAGCAACCTCTCAAAAACCTCCTCCATGTTTGCAATAATGAAGCTTTTAGCTCCACAACCTAACAATCTCCCACTTAGAGATAAATAGTTGCACTGTACCTATACCTGTACACCATCTAATTTGTTTCTTGGCTTGTATCCCTCTTCAAGCTCAACCCTGAAGACTAACCACCACACATCATGTGGTGTAAACCCTATCATCCAAGTAACCTGCCACATCTGCATCTACAAACCCATGTAGAAAAGAACTTGACCCTGCATAGCATGTCAACCTGCTACTGGTCCCTCTCAAATACCTAACAATCCATTGAAGTGCCCTCCATTACTTTTTTCCTGGATTGGCTCCAAACTTTCTGACAGCACCCACTGCTTGGGCAAACTCAGGGAGTAAACATGTACTCAACCTCATCATGTGATTGGGTACCCTGTTCTTTGAACTGTCCATCCATAGGTGTGCTGCCCTATTCTGCATCCTGCACTACCTTCACACAATCATCCTATGAAAACATCAACATGTGATCTCCCTGTCTCTAGGATCTCTCATGCCAAATAATTTTGCTACTTCGAATCCTTCATGGAAAACCACTGAACTAATCTTACCCTTAGCTCAGCAAAACCCTATATGTACAAGCCTACTCGCAAACCATCCACATACAGTAATAGGATAATGTTACGACCATCATCTACTTGGTAATACAAACACAATGGTTACACTGACATTCACTAAAGCCCTACTTTGTCATCCACCTGTCAAAACCTGTATCACTATATTACAGCTTCTTCAAGACCATATGACTTGGCCTTCTATCTCACATGTCCATTCTCTTTATTCTTTAACCAATGTATCCATTCATATCAGTGCTTTCATACTAGCTAGCAACCCTACCAAATCTCTCGTTTGGTCCTGCATCCTATTCATTACATGCTCCCACTATTTCCTAGATCCTTCCTGCTCTACAGTTAGCAACTAGTATAAAGAAGAGGAATAATGAATTTAAGGCTTACTTACACTTTTAGTCCTCCCCATGGGCATTTGAGACTCCTTGACAGCTTACTATCTACCCAAAATCTATCTCAATGATCGACCTCGATCACCACACAGTCTGCATCTGACTGATGTCAGTTCCATGTAACTGTCTAGATCATCAACGCTAGTTATCCTGTCGACATTGGTCTCCACCTACTTGACACCATCAACTCCTTTGGTCTACACATGATTGACGTCGGTACCTCTCTATTTGATGTTAGTTACCTTTGACTGATGCTGGTACCTATGTTCACCTGTGAGTGATGACTTTTTACCCGTGAGCTCCTTTGAATCAATCCCATGTCCAAACTGCCCTGCTCAAAAGTATCCAGCCCCATCCACTGAACTCTATCTGTCATCTCCTCCAAGAACACCAAGGCTTTCCAGTTCTTAAGTTTGCCAAACACATCTGTCTTCCACTTAAGAACATGCATCTCCTTCTTACTCATGTGACCAAGCCTACAAAGCCGCGTCTTCGTAACAAAAGAAGAATTAGTAATACAAGCAAGTAGATAAAGAGTACTTGCTTTCTTACCACATGCTAATTCAAGTGCATCTACTTTGAGAGTTCTTGTACATCTCTCATCACCTAACTTTCCTGAAGCAATTAGCCGCATCTTCAAGACTGGAACATTCATGACCTCCTTCAACACCCATGTGTTGGCCACCTACAATTTTAGCAACACTTCCCCTTTACTAATACTATGAAAAGGCTCACCAACCCCTCTACTTGGGGTTGCATGGAAAGAGGCAACATAATCTATTAACCAAGATTCAACTTTATCTAAGAAACATCCTAGAGCATCCTGTGCAACAACACCTACAACCTCTGCTTCTTCAGTTTCTTCATGCTGATCTTCTACCAACCAACAATTTTTCTTTACCTGCTCTTTCTTTCCATGACACCGTAATTGACCATTCATGTTATTCAATTTCTCCATTCGTAGCTTACTTTCTTCTACCGTTGCTATACTCCCACTCAATCATAAACCCTTGAGAGTGACTTGTAACCAAACACAAAACCTACTCCCTACAGCCTTAGCTCTGATACCACTTGTTGGAAAATACGGAAGCACAATTGATTACCATGCACAAGCAACTTAAATATGTAGAATTAACTAGAAGTAAGAAGTAACTAGAAATCAGAAACAACATAGAATATGAGAGACAATACCCAATTATATTAATACTCATTCATAAAAGAATACAATAAAGAAGATGCCACTTCTTTTTCACACCTCTTAGAGGCTTCCCACACCTCAAGTGTACAATAATTCTTTCCTCAAAGCTCTCTCTCTTATGGTCTCAACACACAACTCAAACATAGAGTTGGTGTTCACCTCTAACTAGTCAATATCCACTACTACCAGTACACAAGTGCTCCACACACTCCACAAGTACACAATCATACTTCAAGTATATCTCCCATGAACTTACAACAACCTGTAACTCAAATGATCTTACTTTGGAAGGAACTACCTTGCCTTCCTCTATGCTCAATAACTAAGTACACACTATACTCTAAGTAGATCTCTCCTGATCTTGCTACCTATTGTGTTGCTGTCCTCCCTGATCTTGCACACCTACAAATCAATCTGGTTCTGCACACCTGCAAACATGGATCCTGCACCCACATACACTTGTAGATCAACCTGATCTTACTTACCTGGAAAGAACTACCTTGCCTTCCTCTATTTGCTCTTGATGTGTTGCTGTCACCTTTGATCCTGCTATCACCTGTAGATCTCCTTTGACCTCGCACATACACACACCATGTAGATTTACAAATGTGGCCTTACACACCTACCAACCAAGATCTTACACACTTGAATAAACCTTCTGATTCTCCAAAACCAGCACCCACACTTGGCACTCCTGTGGAACTAGGAGGAACACCCTTGCTCACTTCACACATAGAATGAGCTAACATTGCTCAACTCAAACTAGCACACATTACAATACAACCTATGAGTCTCTTAAATAGATTTCATGCAAACAATAATTAGACATCTAATTACAATAATTAGATCCATAGCTTCAAGTCTAAAATTGGCTCTTAACATGCAAACACTTAGTTCGTTAACAAACTTTTCGTGCAACCAAAAATTTTAGAACCACACAGAAGACCGACGTCAGTCCCTGTCAGGCTGGAGATGACCAATGTCAGCTGATACATGATCGATGTCAGTTTCCTTTCCCACTGTATATGACCAATGTCATTTGATCAGACCGACGTTAGTTTCCCTTTAACTTAGCAACCTCTCAACAACCTCCTCCATGTTTGCAACAGTGAAGCTTTTAGCTCCACAACCTAACATATATGATGTTATCACATGAGGTTGCTTATGTTTTGGGGGAGGTGATTAGCTTAAGGTTGAGATAATATATTTTTCACAAAGACATATGTCCCACCTCTATAGGGGACTTATTTATGATTTCATATCTAGTCAATTCAATAATGGAGACATGTTAGAAGGACCTAGGTAATCTATGGGCTTTAGCCATAGATTGTATTAAAAGAATAATATGCAACCATTATCAATTATTTCACATATATGCTTATCTTAAGTACATGGTCATAGTTTATGAGGATGTGTATCCATAAGTGTGGTAAGCCATCCACGGTTCCCCCATGCCTTGTATTAGAGATAATATTTTGAATAATTTATCTTGGAAGGGTGATTATTTTTTATATCTAGACTTTATAGTTATCATGATCTAGGGGAATAAGGTGGAGCCCCTATGTCTCCACAAACATGTGCCTAAAAAATTGGTAGAGTAGGAGATTGCTTTCTAATTATGAAATAGAATTGAATATGACTTAGTGATATAGAATCCTTCTTTTTTAGGAGCCTCATTACAATCTATAGAATGACATACACCATGAAGAAACATCTTGGTGATGTTGTAACAAAGAAGAATTGATATGGTCTCCCTAAAATTCCATAGAGATATTGGGACCCCCATGGGTGTATCCAAGAACACATTCATGGATTTAACATTCCATAATACCACCAACCATATTGTTATGACTTATTTTTCTTGAATGTTGTGTCCAATGAAGAAGTGATAGAGAGAACATAAATTTTTGGGTTACAGGAAGATTATTTAAAGATGATCCAAATAGAGCCTAACATCTCTACTAGAGAATTGGATAGTTGAAGTTCCCTTTTCAAAAGGTGGTAGCATTCACACTTTTGGAGTAGGAAGTCCAGAGGGAAGGAAACTTCCTCATCTTAAGGACTTCCCTTAAAGTTAAAGTTGAAGACTATCGAGAAGGAGCTCAGGATCCTAAAATCTAGTGCACAAAGAGGGGGAGACAAAGAATATCCTATTAGTTTAGACTCTGATGAAGAGGATAAACCTACTGATAGCACTCGTTAAGCCCCTATGGATAACCCTAGTGTGTCTAATGTTTCATCTATTATGGTAGCCACCACATAAGAAAAAATATCTTCCTCTCATGACTCTCTTATTTAGGGAAGGACCTCCTTAGTTTAATCCAAGAAACCAAGGACTCTTATAGACAACCCCATAATGTAGACATCTCAAGTCTTCCCCATTATACATCCTAGATTGAAATAATCATGATAAGATGAAGTAATAATCAAGGACTTAGCAGATGATTCATATGAGGAGGCTGAATTGGAGGAGGCCAAGGTTCTCAACCTTTAAGGAGACCCCATCAAACTTCAACTTCAAAGTACTCAAGCCTTTATTACTTCTCCTTTGTCTTCAATTTCCATTATTGATTTAATACTTATTTATTTTGTGGAATCACCCACACCTTCTACTACATCTACCCTTTTATTTCCTTCCATCTTTTCCTCCATTCTTTCCATTTTTACAATCACCATTGATCCCTCCACCATCACTGCTAAACCATTCCCCTCATCCATTCCCTCTATGCCTACTGGTACTTCTATTATGAGACTTTATAAAAAGAAGAAGGAAATTAAGAAGGTATATAAGGCCCTATCCACTCCCCAACTCCATGTCTAATCAACACAACTCTCCCTTCCACTCCCCACTTCCACTTATATAAAGGAAACTAAAATAAGCACAAGCAAGAGAAGGAAAGTAAAACCCCATGTAGTTTTATTCCATACACTTCTTCAATTTGGACAAGTGAACTGGTCTAAAATCATATGGCCTTCCTTTCCCAATGTCTTGACTAGACCCAACAAGAGGTAGAAGAAAGAGGAAGGGGAGGTTGAACAAGAAATTATTATCACTATTGTTAAATCACCTCTAAATATTCTACCTTGGGTTATGAATTTTAGGGGTTAAATGCCTAATTATAAGGTCACTAAGATCCTCTCTATGTATACCTTATTTTTCCCCTCAATTGGTTCCATCTAGAGAGTTAAGAATAAAGAACTGGAGGATGACCAGAGTGACAACATTATTCTTGAGGAGTGACAACCAATGTTCTTCCTAACTGGGAGACAAAACTAGCAACTAGGTGAGCCTATATATGAAGAAAATATTTCACACCTAGCCCAAGCCCACAAGGATACAATAGTGTCCATCCATGAAGGCATAAAGATAACATACTAGGATATCAAGGAAGAATTTTAGGAACTATAGGCACAACTTGAGTAGTTAAAGGAGCAATCTAGTATAATGCATATTCTTATGAGAATTGAATCTAAGGTAAGGGAGGTTGATTATAATTTTTATAATTCTATTAAATCCATGGATTTTATGAAGGTAGATATGGAACCTCACCTAGGTCAAGAAAATAAACTTTGTAACTTTCTAGCCTAGAATAATACTAGGCTTAAGATGATAGTTGCTTACATAAGAAACTCATTGTATAGCCATTTAGATTTAATGACTACATTCAAGGCATCTAATGTTCTGAACTTAGTGGTCATTAGGCATGATGATTCCAAGGAGTGGTTGAAAGCAATTGTAGCCTTAACATCATAATACCAAATGCATGAAACCCAAATCCTCCAAATTTTGAATGATTTAAAACTATCTAAAGCAAGGGATTCTATAGGGAAATTGGTTAGTAGAATCAATTTTGAAAAAATTATCCAAGATTACATAGATGATTTCAAACAAAGAATATAGGTCTTGATAATGGAGAGAATTAAAACAGAGTTAAGTAGGGTCTAGAAGAAGGTGGCCGAGGTGGATATCTTCAAAGTTAAGTTCTAGGAAACCAATGATGAACATACAAGACTCCTTGGATAAACTAAAAGACTCCACCAACCTTCACTTCTTAACTTCAACATTATTAATTAGTAGCATGAGGTGGCACATAAAGCTTACAAGGAGAATGAAGTGAATAAGAAACAAGTTTCTGGTAGTGGAGCTACACTATTAGTTTCTACTTCAACTTCAAATCTAAAAAAATCCCATGCAGCATTTTGAACCATGTAACCTTAGCTTTTGAATGTGTTATTCTTGAGCTACACTGTTAGTTTCTACTTGAGCTTCAAATCTAAAAAAATCCCATGCAACATTTCGAACCATGTAACCTTAGCTTTTGAATGTGCTATTCTTGTAAACATATATATATATATATATATATATATATATATGTATGTATGTATGTATGTATGTATGTATGTATGTATGTATCTATATATATATATGTATATATATACATACATATATATATGTGTGTATGTATATATATATGTATATGTATATATACATATACATATACGTATATATATATATATATATATATATATATATATATATACATACATATACATATACATATACATATATATATATACATATATATATACATATACATATACATATACATATACATATACATATACATATATACATATATATATATATATACATATATATATATATACATATATATATATATATATACATATATATATATATATACATATATATAAATATATATATATATATATATATATATATATATATTGATATTCCTTGAATATTAGATCAATATTTGTAACATATTGACTTTGTATTTTATTTTACATGCACATGTTTCATTCTTTTGTAAAATAAATTTGACTATTTATAGCTTTTAAGATCAAATGGTTTTGATCATAGTTAGAACTACATGTTCAAACTACCACATGTAATAAACATGCATATACTTGGAGGATGAGGTGACCCCTTCTCAAACTCTATAAATACCTTTATACCATCCAAATTTATCTTTGTCATAGAATTTTGAAATATAGAGAAAAAATCCTTTTGGTCATCAAGCACCATGTCTAATTATTTTCTTTCTATTATTGTGTTATTAGTTGTTATTTATATGGTTTTTTTTAAAATAAATCTTTTGTGTGTTAATACTGCAAAAAGATTCTTGATTACTTTAATTAACCACTGATCCTAGATGTGTAATAGCTATTGAATATTGGTAAAAGTTTTATTTAAAATAGTTAAGTTATATTGAAATATATTTTTAGATGTGCACTTGTGTTTTCTTAGTGTAGTTTATTAAGTGTGTGATACAACTACCTTAGATAATCCATTAGCTCAAGTCATAATCTCCTAATTGAAGGGTGTGCAATAGTTACCCTGATAAGAGTAACCTTTATCTGAATCTATTAAACTCCTTACAGCCTCATTCCCTTAGACTCCTTAACCATGTCTAATTTCCTATGTACAATTGCTACCACTAATAGGCATCGATTAAAAGGAAACATACGTCTGTCTAGAAACTAACAAGGAGGTAATTCCTATGACCCATGAGGATTCATTTTCTACCTTAATTTACCCTCCTTTTTTTGTTTTATTATTAATATTTACCCACTTTAGGATAGAATATATTCATCCAATGAATTTATTTAGGAATTCACCTTGTTAGGAAATCATGCCTCCATCCAAAAACCTTGTTAACAACTAGCACACACTACCAACTATTCTATCAATAGGTTGTCAAAGACTGTATACCTACAACTTGTGCCTTAGAGTGGATTTACCTCCATTGAGATCCTAAAATATTAGAGGGTACCTAATTATAGATGTGGTGTGCATAAAACCTACTTAAACAATATCCTTCTAAGCTTTTGTTCAGAAACATTCATCTAGTTCTATCACAAAAACTATGGCAAGATTGGAGATTTTACCTGTTACCTTAAAATAAAGGGAATTAATGAATCCCACTACCATTATTTGGAGTCTATGGATGACTAGGGAACTTTCTTATATTATCACTCAGATCTTGGAAGAAGGGTTAGATGTTTGGATTGATATGAGATTTAGGCCACCCATTCTTCTTTGTCCCATGTCTCTTTATCATAATTGACATAATCAATCAAAAGTAGAATTTATAGCATGGTTACACACTATAGTAGGAGATTTGGGGTTTATACTTAGAAATCATTGTAATTGAGGAAATATTTTAAAAATTTATGATCTCAGCTATAATTTGGCATCAAGACTACTTGATTAAAGAATAACTCTCCCCTAGTTTACAAGAGGACTTGTAAAAGATAAAGTGTGGGGGAAAAATGATGAGCATTCTACATAGCTCATTATATATCATACAAACTATCCATAAGTTTTGCCTCTTGGTTATTTATTACATTATATTTAATAGTTATCATCTAAGTATAAAATGAGTGAAATTATCTTTTGCTTGTATGTGATACATGATTGATTCTCTCTCTTGTTATTTGTGTCTAACTTAGATGAAATGAGTATAGTTTTGCATATAGAGATAAATATCTATGGAAAAATTATTTTGAGAAGTCATCAATAGTTTTGGTAACACATTTTTAGAAATAGTTCTGAAGAATCAACATAGAACAAAGTGAGCTATGAATATCCTTAGTATTCTCCAAACATCTTTATAAGTAGCTCTGAAGATGCTCCATTAAGCTACAAAGATGTTTTGTTGAAGCTCCCAATATCTATCAAGTAGCTCTAAATATGTTCCATCAAATCTCCAAAGAACCACCCAAATAGTTTTGAATATGTTCTAACAAATCTCTAAAGATGTTTCAATGAAGATCTGAAGACCTATCTAGTCATGCTCTAAAGATGCTGAACTATGCTCTACGTATGCCTAGTTGTACTCTATAAATTAATATAACAAATCCAAAGATATCTACTATACATATATATCTTTTACCTATTTATATATCTTATTTTAGACATTAATATTCATATTAATAGTTTAAAATGATCTAGATATAAATGTATTTCTATTTTTTATATATGAACATAATCTCTTCATATATATGTTAGTTTTGCTCAATCTATTGTTAGTTGAATTAGTTCCAATTTCTCCTATAAGTGTGGGATCTAATTCCTAGATCCTCTATTTATAATAAGTAGATTTTGTTGTTTATATCTCCATATTTTATATTTTGAGAATGGTTTTTGAGATGTGATTTAAGTACATGTCTCCTTCTCATTCCTAGGTAATAGAGAGTAAAGAAAATTAGGAAACATTTAATTGTTATTTTGTATTAAAATTTGTAGCATCTATATATGTTCCTTTTGATAATGAATTATTAATAAAGTACAAAATTATATTCCACTACTGAGTTAAAGTTGATCCGATTCTAAGGAAGAGCAAGTGTCCACTTCTCTCCTAAGACTAAGACAATTGTTATTTCTAGTTTATAGTTTAAAAGTGTATTTCTTTTGATATAGGTATATTTCATTTTAATGCAAGTGTGATTTCCCTTTTAACACAAAGTGTGATTTCATTTTCAATGTAAAGTGTGTCTTTCAATTATCATAAGAATAAAGTTAATAGGAAAGTTTATTGACTAAAAAACTCATCTCTATATTCAAAATCTATCAAGAAGTAGTCTATGTGAGAATAGGCAATCAACATTCTCACATTTTTGAAATACAACACTATCTTACCCAGCTGGGCAAGTTGAGTAAGGACACTATAGTGTCTTATGCTATATGTTTAAGTTTTGGATGTTGATGGTGTGAACCAAAGAATTATTTTAACAAATAATTCCATAGGGGATTTTTAGTTATCAAAACTTTCTAGATTTACCTTTTTTGTAATATAATATTAGAATATTGTTTGCTGCCCTTAGGATTTATACATCAATAATAGAGTAAACACCCCCTAAATAATGAACTATTAACTTAAATATCCAACATCTCATTGAATATAGCCTTGGACACTGGCCTTGATAGAAAATAATACGAATCTATTGATTGGTTAAATAAAAGCATAGTGATAACATATCAGTAGCTCATTACTCTAATAAAGTTGTGAAATCGCAACTAGATGAGTCATAGTTACCATCTTAGACCCACAACTAGCCTCTTTTTATCCTGGGTATAATGGGTACTAATAGATAAAATGTTTTAATATGTTTTCAAAGAGTTTTGGTTAGTCAAAATTCCCCATGTAGGTTGGGATAGGATGGTTGAAAATGTTGTGGGTTAGGTTAGGTGTTTTAGAATTAGTTTGGGAATATTTGTAAAAATTATGAGGGTAGTATTTTAGGTGGGTATAAGTTGAAAAAGAGGTTAATTTGGTCAAATAAATAAAAAATGTGAGTGGTGGTAAGGATATAATTGGTAATTATAATGGGTAGTGGTTGAAAGATGAGTGAAGTGTCACATTATGAGAAATGGAAATAGAAAACTATGTGTTAACCTTGATTTTATAGGCATGAAAGCAAATCTAGATGAAGGATCAAGTTCTAAGGATTTTTGTAGAGATCCATGGAGGGATGACTAGGGATGATTGGGATAATATGGAGGAGGTTAGCCTCAGAGCCATGATGCACTATCAATGCATGCCATGAGATGCATGATGATCATAGCCCTCATTGAGAGATGGGATATAGGCACGAACATCTTCTTATTGCTAATAAGAGAGATGACCATCATATTAGAAGATGGCCACTAGATTACATGGTTTCCCATTCAATCATATTTGATATATCACATAGAGAGTGAGGAGAAGGATGAGTAGATAAAGATTTTATATGGTGAGGATTAGGCCCATGATAGGAGGCATTCTGATGCTTTTGGTTATGAGCCATTGTACCAAAGGGCTCTAGATGAGAGATACTTGATGACCATGATGATGGTGGTGGTGTCCTGCTTTGTTTTACTAGATTTGACTAGTGGATAGCTTCCCTATCTACTATTAAGAGTGCTAATGGATATGTTTCTTGAGCAGATATTGTTGAGTTGGGTTCTAATTTTGTTGGTGTAGATATATAGAGAGATATGGGGATTCCATACACATATATGGTATGGTATCAATGTGGGGTTTGTGCTACATTATTAGGAATATGATCACATTAGGGTTCTAAGACCACTAGGGCTACCATGGGAGGGGTACTGTTTCTATGCTAAATCGCTTTCTACATTCAAAAGATAGAAATGAGAAACTAAGAGATGGTCTAGGGTTAGAAGATACCCAGATATAGTCGTGTGCACGAAATCAGATGTTGGAAGGTACTCCTCTTTGGCTATGGAGGAATGACACCTACAAAGAAAAAGAGATTGAAAGACAGAAAAATGTTAGATAAAGATATGGTGGGTTCTCGGGCAAAAGCCTGATCCTGGAAGTATGAAGACTTCCTAGACGGATATCAACCCACTGATAAAAAAGTAGAATATTTGACTGAAGTAGAAATAATGAAAGATAGAATGACAAAAATAAAAGATAGAAAACAAAATGCGTACCTAAGATGCAGCAAGTTATTCTGCACAGTCGCCGGTGTCGATCTCTGTGCCAGTGTTGGTCAGGGAATGATGTCGACGTCGGTTAAAATTCCGGCATTGGTCGGGGTAATGAATGGCATCGGTTAGGGTAACAGTGCTGGACAGAGTCTGGGCAGGTTTGGTCGGGTCTGGTTGAGTCAGGACAGGGTCTGGTTAGGTTTTTTGGGCTTTGCAGAAGGTCTATTGTTTTGTTTGGGGTTTGTGCAGGAAGTCTGAACAGAGTTATAGACTGTGTAGTCAAGGGATAGTGGGCAGAGGTGTAAAGGAGGAAGTCAAGTCTCGGGTCTACAGTCTAAAGATCTGGGGTGATAGTAATAATAAACAAACAATAACCAGAGAGAAACAAAAACATAGAGGGAGATACTTACCTGTTACACACTGCAAGTATGATAAAAGACATGATTGAAGTCATCGATGTGCTGCCAGAAGTTGATCAAAGTGAATGCAAATTGGTTGAATGCCAGAGTTGATTGATCACTAGAGTTCCAAATGATTGTAGGAGTCTGTTGAATGATTGCCAGAGTTTCGAATGATTGCCAGAGTCTGTTGAATGATTGTCAGAGTCTGTTCGAATGGTTTTACTGAGGAAGGTGAGGGACGGTTCGATAATCGATCGGGAAACCGATTGGGAACCGAATGGGTAATGAATAATGGGTAATGGTTTGAGAATGCAGTGTTGAGGATGACCGACATTGGCAGGATTGCCGACGTCGATCGATAAGTGACTGACATCGGCAACATTAGCTGAGTAGAGACCATCATCGACAGATGCAGAATGGGGACAGAGGCTATTTTTAGCTTTTTGCTCATTTTTACATGCTGCCAGGGTCAAGGCTCATAGGGAAATAGTCGACAGGGGAAAAATAGGCATGGAAGAATAAAATGAGGGAGGACCAGGGGAGAAGACATGATTTTGGTGTCTACATTTGCCCCTTTTTGTCTTGTTGGTTGTTCTGGATGAACTACAAGACAAAAATAGGAGTTGATTGCCCCAGGTGTGGATAAGGTCAATTTCATCTTTTTGGTTGTTCGAATGAACTACAAGACAAAAAACAAAAGGTGGAGTGCCCTGATTGTGGATGAGGTATTCCCCCTCAAAGCAAGAGTCGAGGGAAGGGAACCGAGAATCAGGTGCTGATTTGACAAAGAGTGGATGAAAAAAAGAGGTGAGGGTGAACGCTGTAAAGGTCGTGATTGCAAGCGTACCACTTCATGAGATGGTCAGGTTAAAGTGTCACAGGTTAAGGGTCGAGGAGTGCCAAAATTGAAGTAACCGGGCCCCAGCATTTAGTCGTCTGCTGATCGAGTTATGAAATCATAGCTGTAGCTCCAAATGGTCATCAAGTTCCAGGTATCCCAGGCTCAGGAAGTGCTCCTAGAAACATGAAAAAGTCACAAGTAGTGCGGATCAACCAGCTTGCAATCCTATACTTGTGAGGGTATAAAAAAATAGTCTACGTATAATTTGCTAACCAGTCATGAGGTTGCATACATGCAAAAAAACAACCAAGGCAACATTGTCTTGGAAGTGGTCGAAGTCAGAGGAGATAGGCATGATCTCCAATGGTCATTGGTCAAGTTAGATGGATGGATGAAAGGATGTGGCTGAGCTAACCTCAGAAGATAGCGTATCCTCTGAGTGCTACCTATATAGCCCTTGTGTGAAGGGCCTCAGGCCAATGTAGTTCTCCCTAAAAGGGAGGAAAGGGTTAAAGGGATGGATTGGTCATGGTTGAGGGCAAGGTCATGGTCAAAAGGAGGAAATAAGGTTTGTCCATCAGAGAGATGAACAAATGAGGATGGTCGAGCTAACCCTAGAAAATGTTGTGTCATCTGGGTGCTACCTACATAGCCCCAATCTTAGGGCCTCAGACCAATGTAGTGCAAACAGTTCAAACAAAGAGTCTGAGTGGTAGACAGGTGGTGAAAGTGGTCGATAGACTGGTCTTGGTCAAGGTCAAAATGATGAGGAGAAAAAAGAGGTTACAGGCTTTTCTAAATGGTGTAGTCTGTAACATTGGTGATGTGGTCTTTCATCCCTAGAAATTTTCCATAGTCGTGATGGATGTATGCTAAAAATGAATTGAGGTCTATTTATGCTTCAGCAAGTATTGGTTTATGCTTAACATAAATTGAGTCTGGTCAATAGTTTCCATGTGTATTGGTGTCCATAGAAACTAGTGTGAAGAGGCTATGATGATGTGATAGGTCTAAAATGTTGGGTTGAGTTGAGTTGAGTTTGACAAGTGATGAAGTTGAACGTGACCAAAGTGAAGAAAAAGGGAAAGGCATATTGCTCTTTCATTGACAAGGACCAGAAAAACAACATAGGTAGGGGTGATTAGAACCAAGAGCCCCGTTCATGCATGACATCATCGACCATATGTAGTGTTAGAGTGGTAATCGAATCACTTTGACATTAAAGTGAGCTCGAAGTCCCTTGAGTAGGTGATAGGAGGAGGATAGGGTAACTTGTTTTAAGAGCAGAGATAACTCTACCCCTTTTTATAAGAGACCCTGAGACAACTACAAGCCAAGTCCATGACCCTTTTTTTTTTTTTTTTTGAGTGTAGACTGATCAATGCGGGAAGTCTACATAGAGATGTCATTTGCTTGGAGGTCATTGGCAAAGCTGATCAATGCGGGAAGCTTCTAAGAAAGATTGCTATTGGTAGCAAGAGTTAGTCATAGCCATCCTTCGAGGGAGTGGTCTATATTTGCTTTATATATAAGGGCTTTGAATAGCTATCCTTCGAGGGAGCAGTCTATTAGCTACAGTAATGATAATACAACTATCCTTTAAGGGAGCAGTCTGCCTTTTGATTTGAGTTTGGTGACCTAGATATTTTGACATCTTGATTTGTTTTGACCGAAATGTGAGTCATGGACAAGACTATAGAAGGTCAAGAGCTCCTTTTTATTAGGACAAAAGCATCCATAATGTATAAAAGGGGTACATAGGATTTGCTAAGGGGAGTAAGGTTGAAAGGAATGAGGACTAAGAGGACAGGGATTACTCAAGGGACGAGCTCAAGGTAAATGTCAAGTGGATGAGTACTCGACTAATAGAAGAATGGTCACAGATGTAATGCATTAAGAGGCTCAGGTTCTGATCGTCCATCGAGAGAAGACAAATGATACGTCCCTGATCCATATTTGTGCGTGTATGATAAGGTCCAAGCCAATTAGGGGCAAACTTGCCTCGTTTGGCTCTTTCCAGATTGGTCAGGTGTTGATTGATGAGTGTGGAGAAGTGATAGGTGCTTGGTTGGTTGATGTTTGATGACTGAAGTTTGGTCGAGGTTTGGTTGCTACTGGTTAGGGTCATGATAAGAAGGTTGATGGATGATTGGACTAGACTTGGTCGAGGTTTGGTCGAATGTCTGGTCAATGTTGGTCGAATGTTTGGTCAAAGGCTTGGTAAGGTTGGATTCCCCCAGTTGCTTAGGGAGAATGTTGGATAGATTAGTCAAGGTTAGTTGAGGCTTAGTGGTCAGATGGACTATGTTGATGTCGAATAATGGGGTCAAAGGTGATAAAGGGACCATAGGCTAGCGTGGAGATCTTGATTTAGGCGATGAGGTTTGAGAAGCTTGGGTCGGTGTTGATGATTTGTCGAAGAGGTGGTCAAGAGGATCCTTGATGAGAAGGGAATCCTTTCTCCATTGTTAACGAATGACAGCTTTGAGAGCGCAACAATGCTCAGTGTCATGTCCCAGAGTATGATGATAGTGATAGAATTTAGAGTTGTCGAACCAAGCTGGCCTTGATCCGAGAGTTGATGAGTGGGGTGGTGTTGAAGGTTTATTGATGATATGGTCGAGAAGAAGGGTGTCATTCCCCAGACATTAGTGAATGGCAAACCTTGAAGGCATAACAGTGCTCAGTGTCATGCCCAAGCGTGTGATGGTACGCATAAATGTGAGTGTCATCAAACTAGGGTGGTTTAGGTTTGAGATATTGATATGGTTTAAGAGGTGAGAGATAGATGCGAGAGGACTTCAACAATTGCTGTAACAACAAGGTATAAGAACCTGCTAACGGGTCTAGATGTTTTGTTACAGTGAGGGTTGATGACTTTGGTTTAGGAGGCATAAGAGGCATTGGTCGATGGATTGGAGGAGATATATGTCTGATGGGTTGAAGAGATAATGGAGGTGACTTGCCTCTGTGAAGTATGGGAGTAGGAAACACTCCTATTAGGGTGGACGGATGCGGGCCCAGGATTGAGGGTAATGACGAAGGTGGGGGAGGAGTTCTCCGATGTGGTCTAGTGGACTTCTTTGGTTTGGGTTGAGAGCCACTATTATGTGAGGCAAGGTTAGATGTGGGGCAAACACCAAGAGGTTTAATCTCTTTGGGCATGATGGACACCTGCGTGAGTTTGGGCTCAGATAGGGATGGTTCTTCTCTCGAAGGAGAAGGGATTGAAGATGTGGGATCTTTAAGTGGAAAGAGCACCAGAGTAGTCATGGCTTATGTGTGTAATTGAGGAGTCGAAAAGGTGTGATCATCTATGGATGATAAGAAGGATGAAGGTGAGGCAGCTGGTGTTGATGTGGTCAAGGCGTCCTCCAATATGGGAGAGGTCGATGGAGGACTAATAGGAGAAGAATATTCTTCTACCTGTGAGAGACAAATAGGAGAAGATGGCTATTCTACCTATGGAAGAGGTTGGTTAGGGACAAGAGGCAAAACTGTGTTGACTGTGTGTATATGATGGTCATGAGAGTCATTGGTCATGGTCTGAATGTTGTTGTGGCTAGGAGGAAGGTTAGGGAAGGGTTGCATGTATCGTTGTTGGAATTATTTTGTGATGCTTTGAGATGTTGAAGGTTAAGGTTGATTAGTTATTGTTGAGGATGGTGATCTAATGACCACAGTGTTGGCCACTCCTTTGGACTCAGAGTTGGCAGAAGAAGGAGGTCTGGAAGAAGAAGGGTCATTGGTTCTTGTGTTGGCATGACGCAATTTGACCTTATCTTCTTCAATGGCACAGAGTTCAAGCTTTCAAGCCATGGTGAAAGCTTCGTCAAAAGTGCAAAATGTCTGAATCCACAAGGTGGAAGAGATGTGGTTGGCACATGCTTGAGAAAAGAGCTTGATGAGCTCAGGTTGAGGCAAAGAGAAGGAGAGCTGGTTAATCAAGTCTCTCCAATGGGCGACAAAATTGACTACTGATTCATCATCGAATTGCCTAATGGAGTAAAGGTCTGTGATTGAGACTTGTTTGGTAATGTTGATAGAAAAATGGTCGAGAAATAATTGGGTGAGTTGAATGAATGAAAAGATAGAATGTCTGGCAAGAGAGCTATACCAGTCAAGGGCGGGGCCAGCGAGTGACATAGGAAACGTGTGTAGAAGTAACGCATCATCATGGGCGATAAGGTAATAGGCATGTCTGAATGCCCATAGATGTTATTGCAGCTCTTCCTTACTCTGAAAATGAGTAAATTTAGGAAGCTCCCATTGGTTGGGGTATGGTCAGATAGGGACAGAAGGATGAATGGGCTCGTTGCAAATCTGGTCATATGAAGAGACATTGCTTAAATCAGAGATAGAAGCTTCAAGACTGGACATTTTATCCATCAACATCTTGATGACGTCTGTTGATGGATTGGTGGACAGGGTGCCCCCTAGGTTGTAAGGTGCTTGAAAGAGGCTAGAAGAGGCATACGACGTAGTTGGTTGTACCAGTAAGGGTGCAACGTACGGATGACTAGTCACAGGGACAAAAGTGGAGGCCAAAAGTGGTTGGGTTATGAAGGTAGAAGACATAGGCTAAGTAGATACCACTAAAGGAGGTTGTGTGGCAGCATGGACAAAAGAGGAGGTAGGCACTCCTGCATATATGGGTGTAAGAGTGTGAGGGGTCGAGACAATCAAGTTTTGGTATGATGTAGAACTTGTTTGAATTGCGTGTGGTTGAGGGGGTAATAAAACCTTGATGGAGGTCGGTCTAAAAATAGATGGGGAGGCCAAACTTTGCATATTGGCCATGGTTGGGTTAACGGTTGAGGTGAAAGGCTGGGTAGTAGATGATGTTGATGTCATCGCCACTTCACCCGAAAGGTCTCGCGTTGGGTTTCTCGTGAGATAGTTTTGGAGGGCTATGACATTGAGGTCCAAGAATCTTCCAAAATCTTGGTCCCCTTCTAGGACAATAGGTGACTGGGTTGGGAATGGTCGAGTAGGAGTTCTTTTGGTCTCCGAGTAGAACTCCATTATAGGATTGGTTATGGATGGGGTAGGCGAAAGCAGTTGACGTCTAGCATGGTCAAGAAGAGCCTTGGTTTGAATACGAGTCAGAACCATTCAAGGCAAGAAAGAACATCCTCACAAGCTCAAACAAGCAGATAAGAACTGAAAAGATGAAGAACACAAGCAGATCCTAAAACCCTAGAAGTAAATATTTAAGATTATAGTGGCTTATGCCTTAGAATGTGTGTAGAAGAAGATTGGTTTTTGAGTCGGGTCCTAGAAGAAGCAGTCTATGGATGGTTTTGGGTTAGTTATGGTGCTCAAGAGGTCTGTGTTAGGTTTCGTACAAGGCCTGGTGCTAAGGAGCAAGCTCCCCTCAGTTCATGAGTCCAGTGATAAACTGGGCCCGCTTAGCCAGAATATACTTCCCCTATAGTTTAGACTCTGCCAGAGAATAGAGTGGGCTTTCTCCTTGGTGATGAAATCCAAGTAAGATCAATGGGACGGGTAAGGTATCCGCTGGGGGATGAATTCCCAGTCGGGCCTTGTCTCAGGTAAGTTAAGATGTTTGTTTTATGCAAGTGGTTTGGTCATGTAACATCAAGTGATCTAGATTAATTCAATATGTGTTTGTTAATTACTAAATGTGGTCTAAGAAATGCAAGCACAAGCAGAAATGAAAGTGTAGTGTGTTTTAAGTCCAAGTTGAAATCTTTGTTCGTATGAAGACGAATGGAGAAAGAGTCAAAGAATATGAGTTTTGGCTAGTCTAGAAATGCAAGAAAGAAAAGAAAAGTTATTTTTAGTCCTGCTTATGATGTTATTTAGAAGAGACGAAAGAGTCAAAAAGGAAGGAACCTAATGCAACCTATATGAACGAATGAAAGAAAGAACCCAAGGAAGGCCCTAGGGTCCCACCGGGTGTGCCAGAATGTTTCTATGCTAAATCGCTTTCTACATTCAAAAGATAGAAATGAGAAACTAAGAGATGGTCTAGGGTTAGAAGATACCTAGATATAGTCGTGCGCAAGAAATCAGACGTTGGAAGGTACTCCTCTTTGGCTGTGGAGGAATGACACCTGCAGAGAAAAAGAGACTAAAACATGGAAAAATGTTAGATAAAGATATGGTGGGCTGTCAGGCAAAAGCCTGATCTTGGAAGTATGAAGACTTCCTAGACGGATATCAACCCACTGATAAAAAAGCAAAATATTTGACTGAAGTAGAAATAATGAAATATAGAATGACAAAAATAAAAGACAAAAAACAAAATGCGTACCTAAGATGCAGCAAGTTGTTTTGCACAGTCACCGGTGTTGGTCTCTGTGCCGGTGTCAGTCAGGGAATGATGCCAACCTCAGTTAAAATGCCGGCATCGGTCGGGGTAATGACCGGCGTCGGTTAGGTCAACAATGCTAGACAGAGTCTGGGCAGGTCGGGTCGGGTCTGGTTGAGTTGGGAAAGGGTTTGTTCAGGTTTTTTGGGCTTTGTAGAAGGTCTGTTGTTTTGTTTGGGGTTTGTGCAGGAAGTCTGAACAGAGTTACAGACTGTGTAGTCAAGGGATAGTGGGCAGAGGTGTAAAGGAGGAAGTCAAGTCTCGGGTCTACAGTCTAAAGATCTGGGGTGATAGTAATAATAAACAAATAATAACCAGAGAGAAACAAAAACATAGAGGGAGATACTTACCTGTTACACACTGCAAGTATGATAAAAGACATGATTGAAGTCATCGATGTGCTGCCAGAAGTTGATTGAAGTGAATGCAGATTGGTTGAATGCCAGAGTTGATTGATCGCCAGAGTTCTAAATGATTGCAAGAGTTTGTTAAATGATTGCCAGAGTTCTGAATGATTGCCAGAGTCTGTTGAATGATTTCCAGAGTCTGTTTAAATGGTTTTGCTAAGGAAGGTGAGGGACGGTTCGATAATCGATCAGGAAACCAATTGGGAACCGAATGGGTAACGAATAATGGGTAACGGTTTGAGAACGCAGTGTTGAGGATGACTGACATCGATAGGATTGCCGACATCGACCGATAAGTGACCGACGTCGGCGGTGTCAGCTGGGTAGAGACCATCATCAGCAAATGTAGAATGGGGACAGAGGCTAGTTTTTTCTTTCTGCTCATTTTTACATGCTGCCAGGGTCAAGGCTCGTAGGGAAATAGTCAATAGGGGCAAAATAGGCATGGAAGAATAAAATGAGGGAAGACCAGGGGAGAAGACACGATTTTGATGTCTACAGGTACACCTAGGTACAATTTATAGTGGGATTCATATGGTAGAGGGGAGATTATTCATTAATGGGAGTTAGAGGAGGTGTGAGAGACATCAACTAGTTTTGAGATGCATTGGAGGGTATAGTTATTAGGGATGTTGTGTGGAGGCCATATGTTGGTTTTTTAAGGTGGGCTTACTACACTCAACAGACACTATCACTACAAAGCTGGAGGTGGATTTATCATAGGAAGGATTGTGAGACAGATCTCATCCCCATTGATAGAGTCTAGAGGCAATACAGTTTAGTCTAAGGGATCCCAAGTCCATTCTTGGGGTACAAGAGGGAGGATGCTAAGTTTTTACTTCCTAAGCCATAACTAGAAGAGGTGGTCTTAGATCATGAGGAGTTACCTATTAGAGTGTGGATTGATGATTTAGGTGTTATTGTTGGCTATTTGGCATGGTTCCAAGCCTTATATGCAACAACTAATTTTGGTTGGGATGATGGAGGTCGATTGGCATAGATGTAGATCTAGTTGATGGGGGGTCACAAGTGCAGGTGTAAGAAGGTGATGGATAGGTAGGGGGAGCATTGGCCACTACATAGGCATAGATTACAAGATTAAAAAGATAGGTATCCACCTTGTAGGGCTAGATTGTGGCATTACAAGGTTAGGTTACCACATTGATAGGTGAGAGAAACCATGATAGGGTCTCACTAGGCTTGGTGACCTAGGAGAGGGATTCTTTGAGGTAAAGAGGAGGAGTAATAATATCATAGGAAACACCATCGAGTTTTACTCTTACAACATGATACCTAGTTACAGTGAAGTAAATATAGTATTATGAGGCCATAGTGCTAGCACATTATCCACAAGAGCCCTAATGGGGTGAGTACAATGCCAACTTGGTAGGTGGGGCAGTGTTGGCAACCCCAGGTTAGTGGGATACTTTGGTGGGGGATAGATAGGCATTTCAAGAGGATAAGCACTAGATGGTAGTGGTAGCATAGGTGGAACTAGTGGTAGTGATGCACTAAGGGCATGATATGCTATGTTCTGACATATAGATATATATGTACATGATTTTGATAGTAGCCTAGATGTTGAAGTAATGAGATGTACATGCATTGAGAGAAAGGATATACATTACCATGTTTATTATTTATTTTGATGACATGGTGTATATTTGATGTACAAGCTATATATATGTGATATTTGCTTATGCTCATGTTCATGGTTTGACTTGCATTTGGTGTTTATTGCTTTTTATGTGATGTTTACATTGCTTATAGATTATACTTATCTATGGTTGTGTAGATATTGATATATTCTTAGATAGGCATGAGATGTTTTTGGTTTATCATCATGCTTCTTGGTTTCTTGTGACATGATAATTTTTAATGAGTATTTGTATTTCATTGTATTTAGACATGTGGCATAGAATGGTTGATCATTTTAATTATTTATGGGTGTGATTATCATGATTATGGTTATGCTTATGGTTAATGTTTATGATTAGGATTAATGTTTATGAGAATACCCATGATATGGATCAATTAATAACACTGGATGGAAGAACAAATAACATAACCAAGAGATCAATGACATAATTGAAAAATTAACTAGTCATGATAGGATAAGAAGAGGGCACGCTACTTCTTCATTTGAAAAGGACTAGAACAAAACCAAAGTTGGATTGACTTAATGAACATAAACCCTTCAAATGCTTTTCATTAGCATTTTTTAGTTGGTTAAAAGGTGTCTTGACCATGTAATGTCAAGTAATCTCAAGAATCCCTTGCATATAATGTAAAGGGGAGATGGGTGAAAATGGAACCTTCATGTGAGACTAGTATGCCTCTTCTATAGGTGTCCAAAGAACTAGGGAAAATAAGCTTATGTCAAAATTGTGTAGACGAATCGATGCAGGAAGTCCACTTGTGAAATCCAATTGTGACTTCCACCTTATTTTTCCATTAGAGAGTCTATTGCAGATTTCAAGATTAGTTTGTTTTTGTTGTGGTTTTGATGATGGGTCTTTTGTTGATTGTTGTATATGGGAAACTAATTGATATGGGAAGCTTCCATGAAATTACTATGTTATTGACAAAATGTATTAATCCATCATCCTTCAAGGAAGCAGTCTAAGTTTTGTATATTTTTTTAATGCTTTTGATAGCTATCCTTCAAGGGAGTAAGCCACCTTACATTTGCCAATTTTGAATAGATTTTCAATAGTTGTCCTTAAAGGGAATAGTCTGCTAATTCTAAGAATGACCCATGATTGATAGTGATAGTAATTTTGATGCTTAACTTTTATTACATAGATTTTAATTGACATAAATGTACTTATATAGGATTAAGGGTCATCCTTATGAAGGAAAAACTAAAATCACAATAAGATTGATCAGTTTAGGTGACAATCACCCATGGGAATCCATTCTATGAAGGTGTGGAAAGTACCATGAGAATCATGTCATAGGTAGAGTCATGATAACCATTGTTTAATATAAGGCTATGTTGGTGATAGATAATCACATGATTTAGTTTTAATCAGTTGCCCCTAAAATAGTGGGATGGATGTGGGTGGATAGAAAAGGATGAGCTTAAGTTAAACAAAAGGTGAACTTGATCCCTCTTAACAAAAGAATGGATACATATGTGAAGCATTGAGGGGATTAGGCTCTAGGTGGCCTTCGAGAGAAGATAATTGGTAATCTCTTGATCCATAATTATGGGTTATGATAAAGGGTCCAAGCCAATTGAAAGGAAACTTGCCCCACTTGCTTTTATCCATATTAGTGACATGTTGGTTTTCCTTTAGGATGAGGTCTTTGATATTGAATTCTCACACTTTAAAGCACTTGTTATAGACACACTTGATGTTTTATTGATAGACATGTAGATGGGTAAGGGCTACTAGATGATGTTCATCAAGTAGCTCAAGCTGGGAATAAGGTGTTGATGATAATTGTCCACCAAAATTAGCTATTACAAAGATATGCAAAGAGAGGGGATTGTAAGAATTTTTTTTCTTGTTATTCTTTGAAAGAACCCTATTGTGTTTTTCTCTTCTAAGATATTATTGCATTAAGTCTCTTGTCCATTATCTAAATTTGTCATAGGACATTTTTATCTCTGCAATTGTTATTCCCTTTCAAAGAAACACTCATTTTCTAGTTTTTCATCTTTGAAAAGAAATGGAGTTTGGAAGGACTCATTCTACTTCTACTCTTGAAATTGTTAATGAAGCCAAACTTGAAGGATCATATGAACTTCCAGCTTTTGTTTTTGATCAAATTTTTAATTGTCTCGATAATGACATTATAGAAGAAGTCTTAGAAAAGGAACCCAGTAAATACAAACCCCTAGCTACTAAAACTTCTTAAGTCTATAGAAACTCAGAGCTAATAAAGTCAAAGTTTAACTATAATTATACATATTTATCTTTTGTACATCCTAGAATTAAGTCTGTAGAATTAACTCTTAGTTATAAAACTGGTAAAGCCTTTCAAACAAATCTATTATCTATATTACCTAAGTCAGAAATAGATTACATTAGATCCCATGAAAATGTCATATTTGTATATTTTGGTCTCATTCATTTTCATATTACTCCATTAATTCCTATTAACATTAAGCTTATTCTATATTTAGGTTTGTGTGACCAAAGACAAGTTAGATTTAAACATGCCTATCAATTATCCAGTATAGGAAGACTTAATGATTCTATAATTTATTATGATTTCTATCCCAATTTATCTATAGCTGTAAGAGATAAGGGTTGTAAATAAGTTGAGCATGGTTCTTTTTACTGTTGGGGAATGTTCACCTCTCTGTATGGTTTAGAAATGTTTGGTGAGTTCAAATATGCTTTCATAAACCTTACATTTGTCTATAGTATGACCAACACAAATCACCCTAAAATCTTAGAAAATTTTCCATATGCCCAACAACTAAGTGGTACTATACAAATACAAAAGGGAGATGTTAAATCTATAGAAATACCATCAAAATGGAAACTTAATTGGTTAAATAATGTTGCTCCATAACCAAAATGTCAAGCAAATATTCATAAAATAGATGGAAGAACTATAGATATTCTACCTAGAGCTTTATCTTTACATCATAGTTCCAGTATATCTTCCAAAATGTCTTCTCCATCTAGAGCATCATCATTTGGGAAACCAACTATTAATAAGGGTTATATCCTTATACAATATGAGGAAATAAATCAAGGTCCAAACCCTAATAATCTTGATAACCAATTACCTTTCACCATGATGAGCCTCCCAAGAGAAATAACTCTTGAGTTATATACAAAAGATAAAATTAATATGTATAGAGGTGGAAGATGACCTCATCATAAAGGAGTGTATAGACAACCAGAAGGTTTTATCAATTATTTATCTATATCCTATCCCCCTACAAGAGCTGATACAAAACTCTCAAATGAGTTTAAATAGAGAAATTATGTGTCAAGATATCATGCACACCTTTCTAAAAAAATTGATGATCTTTGTATAGATGTTTTATATATTTGAAATTCTTTATCTAGACTAGCCATAGTAGAATAAAATACTATGCATATGCGGAAGGTCTATAATGATGTACAACAATACACAGACCAAACATTGAATTATGTCAGGCTAACACATGATAAGTTTGTTACACTACATCAAGTTGTCTCTAATTTTAATGATCAACTATCTTCTATTGATTCCAAATTGACTACTCTTGAAGACAACCTTAACTGGCTTGTAGCTGAAGAGAAAAAAGATACATTAAATATAGAAGAAATTAATGAAATAGAAGCTGCTCCATCATGTGGAACATCTTCAATAAATTTTGGAGGAAATTTTAGACTAGTAAAGAAGACAAAACGTCCAAACACTTTCATGACGTAGAGAACTCAGATACCACTCCAACCTTGGTATCTTAATATAGATAGTATATTAAATCCATTAAATGAAATTAGTGCCTAGTGTAATAGCACGAAAGTCATTATAGTAGTATCGAATCTAGATCCTACTACTGCAACTCTCTTTCTTTCAAAAAACTTTTAGGGAATAACTTTAGAATGGTGGAACTCTATGACAGAAGATAAACATTATGTTTGAGTACACAATCAACCAGATGCCCTTGCATTTTTGTATACTATGTTGATTAATGAGTTTGCTCCCCTATAGGAAATAAAGAGATAGAATCTCATAAATAGCTTATGAAAATGAATTATTATTATTTAAAGTAATTTGAGCCATTTGCATAATAATTTAGGGAATTGGCATATGAAACCAAAAGTTTCAATATAATAGAAACTAAAATAAAGTTTTTTGAGGCATTACCTTACAACCTCATTGATAAGGTATTATAGTATATTGATGTAAAAGGTCTAACTCTTGCTACCATGTGTCTAATAGATGTTATTGATTATACCTAATAGTGAGCTATGTAGCTCATTTCTAAGACCAAGACCATCAAAAATCTCAATAATCACCAAGTCTCGAGAATTGATCCAATCTTCCTTGAGATTTATCCCTTTGATTGTAGATAGTTTGTACAACCAAGAAAATCTCAAAAGAAATGGCATCCCTAACTTTCCTCCAAACATCAATATTTTCCTCAAAATCATTCCTATGCTCTACCTTTCCATTTCCTTCACCATCACCAGACACTTTGACCTAATTCTAAAACCATCATTTGCCATATCTATAATAAACTTGGCCATATAGCCCCTAATTTCCATTTTAAAAACAAAGTTGTCAAAGCTATCTATTCCTCCAACATAGCATCATGGTAGGATGTCATAGACCTTGAAGAATATCTACATCTATAAGATGATATCTATGAGCCTATCATAGAATAATATCCTAATGAAAATGAAGATGCTCAAGATGAAGTAGAGTTAGAATCTTTAGCTGATGAGCTAGAATAGCCTTTCACTAAAATGTAGAGGCCATGGTTGAGATCAAGCCCTTAGAGGGAAAATCCTCAATTTGAAGCATATGGACAGTGGTCAAGGAATCACCATGAAGTGATCCCTAAGTGTGATAGAAGACCCATACCACATTCAAGGAAAATACCAGAGGTAGACAACCTCTAATGCCAAGAATGCCTCCATCAATGTAAAGACCAAAAAATATTCCTTTGCATTTTCCATGTTCCTTCCAGCCTAATGGTTCATGGATTAGAAAAAAATTTGTGTGAAAATATCCACCTAAATAAATTCATTCTCCAAAAATAGAGCCAAAATGGGATGAATGTATCCTCCATAAATTGAAGAAGAAGAAGCAGAAGAGCTGATAAAATAATTCCTCTATAATGAACTAGGAGAATGCAACATAACTCTTGAAGAAGAAGATGATGAGTTCTAAGTAGAAGAACAAGTCTACATAAATGAGCATATAAACATTCAAGATCCATCCAACTACATACTGGTATGTACAAATGTTCCTTCTCTTGAGGTTGCATAGCCTACATATTGACATAGATTATTAATGGTAAGTTTGCTCAGTTTATCATAGTAGAAATAAATGGTAGACTTGTTGATGCTCAAATAGATATGAGTGAATCGCTGTCATTTTCTAAGCCATAATTTATTAAAGACTAAAAGAAGTTAGATGAATCACAATCATATAGAAGCCTAGATGTCTAAGGAAATAGTTTTTTCTGTGATCTGTATAAACATCAACAGCCTCTAAGAATCTAGGATAAAATATTTAATTGTGATTTCTTTTCTCACAAGTCTATTCTAGTAGACATACTCTTAGGAGGTGCTTTTATAGATTGATATTCTCCCTATAGATCCACTCCTAGAAGTATAATTTTCACAATTGATGATCAAAGGCTTATAATTCCTTGCCTGACATATGCCACAAAATAATTCCCAAGCTCCATGAGCTAGAATCTTGAAGAAAATATTATAATTGAAATATTGCATTTAGGGAATAAAATAAAAGAAAACATTTTCTCTGAGAACCCTCAAAAATTATGGTCGAAATCAATGCCAACCATGGAGATTAATTTGATAGAGGGAAAACCAATGACAGTAGGGAAGAAAATACCTATCCCTACTAATGATTATGGCTATATGGAAAAGCATATTATAGAGCTATTATATAATGGCTTCATAAAAAAATCAACCTCTTCCTATTATTGTTATGCATTCATGGTGAATAAGCATTCAGATTAGAAATGAGGTAAAAAGAGAATGGTCATCAACTACAGGCCATTGAATGCCATTACTCAACCTTATCCATATAATATACTAGATAAGACATATCTATAAGAAAAAGTAAAAAAATATAAATACTTCTCTTAGTTGGACTTCAAATCTAGATTTTACCAAATTAGAGTAAAGGAATCTGACAATGAGAAAACAACATTTAGTTGGCCCTTCAACCACTTCTAATGGATAGTCATGCCATTTGGATTAATGAATGATCCAACTTATTATCAGACCCATATGGATAATATATGTAGGAATACTTCATATTTATTGATTGTGTAAATATATGACATTCTAGTTTTTAGCAGTATCTTAAATGAACACCTTGTTTATTTAGAAAAAAATTATTAGTTAGCCATAGATGTAGGAATATTACTCTCTGAAATAAAGATTCAGTTATGTAAAATAGAGTGTAATTTTCTTTGGTATGGTTGTAACCAATTCTAGACTATAGGTTTAACCCCATATTAAAAAAAAGCTTCCCAAATTTCTAGAACAAATGGAAAGGCCCAAACTACAAGCATTTTTAGGATTATTAAACTCTTTCAATAGTTTTTATCCTAACTCTGGGTAAGACAAATTTATATTATAGGAACTATTACAGAAGAAGAATTATTTAAAATAGAAAGAAGAACATGCTCAGGCCATCAAAAGAATAAAATCAAAAGTTCAATCTTTTCCTGAACTGTACATACCTAGTTTAGATAATTTTATTGTCTACTCTGATGCCTCTGATGTTGCTTGGGGTGGTTTCTTGGTTTGTGTAAATAATAATAAGGAATTTGTGTATGAGTTTTCTAGTGGTGTTTTTAGTTTAGATGTTCTAAAATGGATCTCATTTGATAAAGGGATCTATGTAGTGAAAAAATGCCTGGAAAAGTTTGCCTTGAAACTAATACATCTGCCACATTTTATCATAAGAACTGACTGTACCAAATTCTTAACCTTCAAAGAAAAGGATCATGGTATAAAATATGGTAGAGGTAAATATGTTAGATGGAAGGCATATTTCAACCAGTTTAATTATATTTTGGAACATATCAAGGGAACTGATAATGTGGTTGTAGATTGGCTAAGCATGAATTATCCTTACACTTTAATGTTTTAGCTAGACCCTAGTTTCAATCTAACAAGGATTCACAACTATAGTTTCAATAATTTGAATATACTTGTGCAAGAATATATTTTGAGAGGACTTCATCCAAGGTATACATGTTTCTCTCATAGAGCTTCTTCAAACCTTTAGATGTCTACAACATCCCATGTCGAAGCAAACCACCATCATCAGGAAGGAATAATTACTATTCATAGATTGAATAGTGAATTACTATATAATAATTTTATTGATTTAATCAAAAGACCTTTGTGGACATGGTAGGTAAAGATTATATCATAGTATAATAAACATATTTATAGATGGATTGCACAATATGGTTCACATAGATTCATGAGATGGAAGATCATAGCCAAGATACTATAGTACACACAATCATACAAAGATAGCTAGAGTGGGAATCCTACTTTTACATCAATCCATGAAATATGGATAATAATGGAGTACCACAATGGCATCTTTCTAATGTTTTCTAGCTCAGATGTCTTTTCCATCCAATAAGTGAAGATGACTTATCGACTGAAGTGAAAGCAATGTTGGACCCACCTTATCAACAATCCTCATTTAGTGCTTCCAATAGTATCTCACTATAGACCTACTATTGCACTGTAATGCTTGATGGGATAGACACTACCTTGGCAGAGATTTTAGGCAGGACCTCCTAAATTGCTATATAAGGGACCTTCCTCCTTAGTTTTAGACAAGAAAATATTATCAAGTTAGTTCTAAGTATTTGTAAGATTTTTTGAATGCTCTTCTCTTTCCCTTTTGGAACCCTAAGAATTAGATATACAAAATCTATATTGTAAAAAGTGTGTTGTAATTCTAAATTTTATAATACTAAAGTTGTAGCCATTCAGCCCCTACCTCTTGTCACATGTTTTCTATTCAAGATTGATTGAAGTGTCTAAAGAAAAGATTATCAAGTTAGTTCTAAGTATTTGTAAGATTTTGTGAATATTATTCTCTTGACCAGGACCCTGAGAAATAGATGTACAAAATATATGTTTTAAAAAGTGTATTGTAATTCTAAATTTTATAATACTGAACCCATAGCCATTCGGTCCCTACCTCCTATCGTGGGTTTTCTATTCAAGATTGTTAGAAGCATCTACTGATGATAAAATATTGGTCTTGAATTATTGTGATTTAAAGCAATTTAAACCATTTGTAGAATAGTTCAAAGAATTAGCATATGAAGCCAAAAGTTTCAATACAACAAAAACTAAAATAAAATTTCTTGAGGAATTACCTTATAACCTCATTGATAAGGTATTACAGTATATTAATGTAAAAGTTCTAACTCTTACTACCATGTCTCTAACAGATGTAATTGATTTTGCCTGATAGCAAGCTATGTAGCTCATTTCTAAGACTAAGACCATCTAAAAGCTTAGTAAGCACCAAGCCTCTAGAATTGCTCCAGTCTTCCTTTAGACTTCTCCTTTTGGTTGTAGATAGTTTGTATAACCAAGAAAATATAAAAATAAACAACATCCAAATTTCCTTCAAATGTTGATCTTTTCCTCAAAATAATTCCTATGCTCCACCTTTCCATTTCCTTCACCATCACTAAACACGACCTGATTATAAAACCATCATTTTATATATCTATAAGAAACTTGGCCATATAACCCCTAATTACCATTGTAAAAAAAAGCTATCAAAGTTGTCTATTCCTCCAACATAGTAGTGTGGTGGGATGTCATAAACCCTAAAGAAGATATACATCTATCATGTGATATCTATGATCCTATCATAGAAGAATATTCTAATGAAGATGAAGACACTTAAGATGAATTAAAGTTAGAATCTTTATCTAATGAGCTAGAATAGCCTTTCACTAACATGCAGAGGTCATGGTGAAGATCAAGCCCTCAGAGGGAAAATCCTCAATTTGAAGCATATGGATAGTGGTCAAGGAATCACCATGAAGTGATCCTTGAATATGATAAAAGACCTAAACCACATTCAAA
Organism: Torreya grandis; assembly: GCA_037957365.1. Classification (NCBI taxonomy): domain Eukaryota; kingdom Viridiplantae; phylum Streptophyta; class Pinopsida; order Cupressales; family Taxaceae; genus Torreya; species Torreya grandis. The sequence continues at coordinate 7,099,379 of JARHVA010000119.1, read as the reverse complement.
GAAAAATACAAAAGAAAGATAACCTCTAATGCCAAGAATGCCTCCATCAATGCAAAGACCAAAAAATATTCCTTTGCATTTTCTAAGTTACTTCTAGCCTAGTGATTCATGGATATAAAACAAATTTGCCTATAAAGATCCACCTAAAGAAATTCATTCTCCAAAAATAGAGCCAAAATGGGATGAAATTTATCCTCTAGAAATTGTGGAAGAAGAAGTAGAAGAGCTAACAGAAGAATTCTTCTATAATGAACCAAGAGAATGCAGTAGAACTCTTGAAGAAGAACATGAGTTCCAAGAAGAATAAAAATTCTACATAGATGAGCATAGCAACATTCAAGATCCATCCAACTATAGACCGGTATGTACAAATGTTCCTCCTCTTAAGGTTCCATAGCCTGTATATTTGACATAGCTTATTAATGGCAATTTTGCTCAGTTTATCATAGTAGAAATAAATGGTAGACTTGTCGATGCTCAAATAGATACAGGCACGTCATTGTCATTTGATAAACCAGTTATTAAAGATTGGAAGAAATTAGATGAATCACAATCATATAAAAGCCTAGATGTCTAAAGAAATAGTTTTGTATGTAATTTGTATAAACATCAATAGCCTCTAAAAATCCAAAATAAAATATTTAATTATGATTTCTTTGCTCACAAGTCTATGCCAGTGGACATACTCTTAGGAGGTGATTTTATAGATTGATATTCTCCCTATGGATCCACTCCTAAAAGTGTAATGTTCAAAATTGATGATCAAAAGCTTAGAATTCCATGCCTGACATATGCCATAGAACAACTCCCAAGCTCCATGACCTAGACTCCTAAATAAAATATTCCAATTGAAATATTGATTTTAGGAAATAAAATAAAAGAAAATATTTGCTCTGAGAACCCTAAAAATTATGGTTGAAATCAATGCTGACCATGGAAATTAATTTGATAGAGAGAAAATGAATGAAATTAGGGAAGAAAATACTTATCTCTACTAATTATTATGGTGATATGGAAAAGTAGATTATAGAGCTATTAGATAATGGCTTCATAAAAAAATAAACCTCTTCTTATTGTTGTTATGCATTCATGGTGAGTAAGCATTCATAATAGAAATGAGTTAAAAAGAGAATGGTCATCAACTATAGGCCATTGAATGCCATTACATAGCCTTATCCATATCCTATACTAGATAAGACATATCTACTAGAAAAGGTAGAAAAATGTAAATACTTCTCTTAGTTTGACTATAAATCTAGATATTACAATATTAGAGTAAAAGAATCTGACAAAGAGAAAACAAAATTTATTTGTCCTTTTGTCCACTTCCAATGGATAGTCATGCCATTCGGATTAATGAATACACCAAACTATTAATAGGCCCATGTGGATATATATTTAGGAATACTTTAGATTTATTGTGTGTGTATATAGATGAAATTTTGGTTTTTAGCAGTAGCTTAAATGAACACCTTGTTCATTTAGAAAAAAAATATCAGTTAGCCACAGATGCAGGAATAGTACTCTCTAAAACAAAGATTCAGTTATGTAAAATAGGGTGTAATTTTATTGGTATGGTTGTAACCAATTCCAGACTATAGGTTCAACCACATATAAAAAAATGTTGCTGAATTTCTAGAACAAATGGATTTTCCCAAACTACAAGCATTTTTAGGATAATTAAACTATCTCAATAATTTTTATTCTAAATCTGGGTAAGATAGATTTATATTACAGGAACTATTATAGAAGAATAATTACTTCAAATGGAAAGAAGAACATGCTCAGGCTATTAGAAGAATAAAATCTACAGTACAATCCTTGCCTAAACTGTACATACCTAGTTTAGATAAGTTTATTGTCTACTCTGATTCCTCAGATGTTGCTTGGGGTGGTTTTTTGGTTTATGTAAATAATAATAAGGAATTTGTGTGTGATTTTTCTAGTGGTGTTTTTAGTTTAGATGTTCTAAAATGGATCTTGTCTGATAAAGAGATCTATGTGATGAAAAAATGCCTAGAAAAGTTTGCCTTGAAACTGATACATCTACCACATTTTATCATAAGAACTGACTTTACCATATTCTTAACCTTAAAATAAAAAGATCATGGTAGAAAAGATGGTAGAGGTAAATAGGTCAGATGGTAGGCATATTTAAACCAATTTAATTATACTATGGAACATATCAAAGGAACTGATAGTGTGGTTGTAGATTGGCTAAGCAAGAATTATCCTTTCAGTTTAATGTTTCAGCCAGACTCTAGTTTCAATCTAACAAGGATTCACAATAAGATTTTAAATACTTTGAATATACTTGTGTAAGAATAGATTTTGAGAGGAATTCATCCAAGGTATACACATTTCTCTCATAGAGCTTCTTCAAACCTTCAGATGCCTATAGTAGCCCATGTCGAAGCAAACCACCATCATCAGGAAGGAATAATTACTATTCATAGATTGAATAGCAAATTGTTGTATAATCATTTTGTTGATTTAATTAAAATACCTTTATGGACATGGTAGTTAAAATTAGATCACATTATAATGAACATATTTATAGATGGATAACATAATATGGTCCCCATAGAATTCATGAGATGGAACTTCACAACCAAGATACTATAGTACACATAATCATACAAAGATAGATGGAGTGGGAATACTAATTTTACATTAATCCATGAAATATGGATAATAATGGAGTACCATAATGGCATCTTTCTAATGTTTTCCAACTTAGATGTTTTTTCTATCCAATATGTGAAGATAACTTATTGATTGAAGTGGAAGTAATACTAGACCCACCTTATCAAGAATCCTCGTCTAGTACTTCCAATAGTATCTTGCTGTAGAACTACTTTTGCACTATAAAGCATGATGGGATAGACACCACCTTGGTAGAGATTCTAGGTAGGACCTCCCAAATTACTATATAAGGGACTTCCTCATTAGTTTTAGACAAGAAAAAATTATCAAGTCAATTCTAAGTATTTGTAAGATTTTGTGAATGCTCTTCTCTTTATTTTTAGGGACTCTAAGAATTAGATGTACAAAATCTATGTTGTAAAAAGTGTGTTGTAATTTTGAATTTTATAATACTGAAGCCGTAGCCATTCAACCCCTACCTCTTATCATGGGTTTTCTATTCAAGATTGTTGGAAGCATCCAAAGTAAATATTATCGATTCAATTCTAAGTATTTATAAGATTTTTTTAGTGTTCTTCTCTTGACCTTTTGGGACCCTAAGAATCAAATGTATAAAATTTATGTTGTAAAAAGTTTGTTGTAATTTAGAATTTTATAATACTAAACCCGTAGCCATTCGGCCCCTACCTCTTGTCATGGGTTTTTTGTTCAATATTCTTGGAAGCATCTACTAATGATAAAATATTAGTATTGAATTGTTGTGATTTAAATAAATTTGAGCCATTTCAACAATAGTTTCAACAATTGGCATACAAAGCCAAAATTTTCAATACAATAGAAACTAAAAAAAAGTTTCTTGAGGCATTACCTTACAACCTCATTGATAAGGTATTACAATATATTGATGTAAAAGGTCTAACTCTTACTACCATGTCTCTAATAGATGTTATTGATTTTGCATGAAAGTAAGCTATGTAGCTAATTTCTGAGACTAAGACCATCTAAAATCTTAGTAAACACCAAGCCTCTAGAATTGATCCAGTCTTCCCTAAGAATGCTCCCTTTGGTTGTAGATAGTTTGTACAACCAAGAAAATCTCAAAAGAAATAGTGTCCCAGATTTCCTTCAAACGTCGATCCTTTCCTTGGAAGCATTCCTATGCTCCACCTTTACATTTCCTTCACCATCGCCAGACACCTCAACTTAATTCTAAAACCATCATTTGTTATATATTTAAGAAACCTGATCATATAGCCCCTAATTGCCATTGTAAAAACAAAGCTGTCAAAGCTATCTATTCCTGCAACACAATAACGTGGTGGGATGTCATAGAACCTGAAGAAGATTTACATCTATAACATTATATCTATGAGCCTATCATAGAAGAATATTTTGATGAAGATGAAGACACTCAAAATGAAGTAGATTTAGAATCTTTAGCTGATGAGCTAGAATAGCCTTTTACTAACATGCAAAGGCCATGGTCAAGATCAAGCCCTCAGAGGGAAAATCCTTAATTTGAAGCATATGGACAGTGGTCAAGGAATCACCATGAATTTATACTTGAATATGATAGAAGACCTAGACCACATTCAAGTAAAAATACTAGAGGCAAACAACCTCTAATGCCAAGAATGCCTCCATCAATGCAAAGACCAAAAAATATCCCTTTGAATTTTCTAAGTTCCTTCTAGCCTAGTGATTCATGGATCAAAAACAAATTCGCCTACAAAGATCCACCTAAAGAAATTCATTCTCCAAAAATAGAGTCAACATGGGATGAATTTATCCTCTAGAAATTGAGGAAGAAGAAGTAGAAGAGTTGATAGAAGAATTCTTTTGCAATAAACTAGGAAAATGCAATAGAACTCTCAAAGAAGAAGATGAGTTCCAAGAATAAGAATAAATCTACACATATGAGCATAGAAACATTCAAGATCCATCCATTTGCAGAATGGTATGTATAAATGTTCCTCCTCTTGAGGTTCCATAGCATGTATATTTGACATAGCTTATTAATGGCAAGTTTGCTTAGTTTATCATAGTAGAAATAAATGTTAGACTTGTCGATGCTAAAATAGATACAAGTGCATCATTTTCATTTGCTAAACCATAAGTTATTAAAGAATAACACAATTTAGATGAATCACAATCATATAGAAGTCTAGATGTCCAAGGAAATAGTTTTTTCTGTAGTTTGTATAAACATCAATAGCCTCTAAGAATCTAGAATAAAATATTTAATTGTGATTTCTTTTATCACAAGTATATGCTAGTAGACATACACTTAGGTGGTGCTTTTATAGATCGGTATTATCCCTATGGATCCACTCCTAAAAGTGTAATGTTCACAATTGATGATCAAAAGCTTAGAATTCCATGCTTAACATATGCCATAGAACAACTCCCAAGTCCATGACCCAGACTCCTAAAGAAAATATTTCAATTGAAATATTGAGTTTAGGAAATAAAAGAAAAGAAAATATTTGCTCTGAGAACCCTACAAAATTATGGTCAAAATCAATGTCAACCATGGAAATTAATTTGATAGAGGGAAAATCAATGAAAGTAGGTAAGAAAATACCTATCCCTTCTAATGATTATGGTGATATGGAGAATTAGATTACAGATCTATTAGAGAATGGCTTCATAAAAAAATCAACCTCTTCCTATTACTTTTATGCATTCATGGTGAATAAGCATTCATAATAGAAATGAGGTAAAAAGAGAATGGTCATTAACTACAAGCCATTGAATGCCATTACTCAGTGTTATCCATATCTTATACTAGATAAGACATATTTTAGAAATGGTAACAAAATATAAATACTTCTCTTAGTTCAACTACAAATCTAGATTTTACTAGATTAGAAGAAAGGATTTTGACAAAGAGAAAACAAAATTTAGTTGTCCTTTTGGCCGCTTCTAATGGATAGTCATGCCATTTGGATTAATGAATTCACCAGCTTATTAATAGGCCCATATGGATAATGTATTCATGAATACTTTAGATTTATTATGTATGTATATATATATACATATATATATATATATATATATATATATATATATATATATATATATATATATATATATATGACATTCTAGTTTTCATTAATAGCTTAAATGAACACCTTATTCATTTAGAAAAAAAATATCAGTTAGCCACAGATGTAGGAATAAACAAATATTCAGCTATGTAAAATAGAGTGTAATTTTCTTGGTATGGTTGTAACCAATTCTAGACTGTAAATTTAACCACATATATAAAAAAAAGGTTTCCAAATTTCTAGAACAAATGGAAAAGCCCAAACTAAAAGCATTTTTAGGATTATTAAACTATCTCAATAGTTTTTATCCTAACTTTGTAAAAGACAGATTTATATTACAGGAACTATTGTAGAATAAGAATTATTTCAAATGGAAAGAAGAACATGCTTAGGCCATTAGAAGAAAAAAATCAAAAGTGCAATCTTTACTTGAACTGTACATACCTAGTTCAGATAAGTTTATTGTCTACTCTAATGCCTCAAATGTTGCTTTGGGTGTTTTTTGGTTTGTGTAAATAATAATAAGGAATTTGTGTGTGAGTTTTCCAGTGGTGTTTTTAGTTTAAATGTTCTTAAATGGATCTCATCTAATAAAGAGATCTATGTGGTGAAAAAATGCCTGGAAAATTTTGCCTTGAAACGGATACATCTGCCACATTTTATCATAAGAACTGACTGTACCAAATTCTTAACCTTCAAAGAAAAGGATCATGGTAGAAAAGATGGAAGAGGTAAATATGTTAGATGGTGGGTATATTTTAACTAGTTTAATTATAATGTGGAACATATCAAAGGAACTAATAATGTGGTTGTAGATTGGCTAAACATGAATTATCCTTGCACTTTAATGTTTTATCCAGACCTTGGTTTCAATCTAACAAGGATTCAAAACCAGAGTTTCAATACTTTAAATATACTTGTGTAAGAATAGATTCTGAGAGAATGACTTTATCCAAGGTATACACATTTATCTCACATAGCTTCTTCAGACCTTTAGATGTCTACATCAAGCCATGTTGAAGCAAACCACCATTGTTAGGAAGGAATAATTACTATTCATAGATTGAATAGCAAATTGTTGTATAATTATTTTTTTGATTTAATCAAAAGACCTTTATGGACATGGTCAGTAAAGATCAGATCATAGTATAATGAACATCTTTACAAATGGATAACATAGTATGGTCCCCATAGAATTCATGAGATGGAATATCACAAACAAGATACTTTAGTACACATAATCATACAAAGATAGTTGGAGTGGGAATCTTAATTTTACATCAATCCATGCAATATGGATAATAATGGATTGCCACAATGGCATCTTTCTAATGTTTTCCATGTCAGATGTCTTTTCCATCCAATAAGTGAACACTACTTATTGACTGAAGTGGAAGAAATACTAGACCCACCTTATCAAAAATCCTCATCTAGTGCTACCAATAGTATCTCACTGTAGACCTACTTTTGTGTTGTAAAGCATGATGAGATAGACACCACCTTGGTAGAGATTCCAGGCAGGACCTCCCAAATTATGATATAAGGGACCTTCCTCCTTAGTTTTAGAAAAAAAATTAGTGAGTTAGTTCTAAGTATTTGTAATATTTTGTGAATTCTCTTCTCTTTCCCTTTCAGGACCCTGAGAATCAGATGTACAAAATCTATGTTATAAAAATTATGTTGTAATTCTGAATTTGATAATATTGAAGCCATAGCCACTCATCCCCTCAAGAATAAAGACAATCTCTACTCTAAACATGAGATAAAATAGGGTAACACCCTTAGGGGTTCTAATGCTATTATGATATGCCCATAAGGTAAAGGGGATGTGAAAATGCTAATCCTGACTAGAAGTGTTGACCATTTTAGTTAGCATGTTATTAAGAGTTTTTTTAGAGGCCTCATATTGTACATTCACTTGAGGGTAATAGGATGAGGAGAAGCTTAACTTAATATTGAATGTATCACATAGACCTTGTACTTACTTGTTCTTAAAGGATTTACCATTTTTGGTGATAGTTTTATGAGGAACATTAAAGTGACAAATGATATGATGGTTGATAAAGTCAACAATATTTTTTGCTTTAGCTGAAACTAGAGGGATAACCTCTACCTAATTAGTAAAATACTCTATAATAGTTATAATATAATGGTGTCATTATGAGGAATGAGGATTGATTTCATTAATAAGGTCTAGACCCCAACATGAAAAGGGCTTAAAATTAGTGGAAACTTGAATACTATGGCTAGGTGCATGATGCAAATTGGTGTGTTTTTGACATTTGACACACTTTTTAACATAATTAAAATAGTCTTGGTTAAGGGTAGGACAATAATAGCTAAGGTGAAGGATGTGTTTAGCTATAGTGAAGCCACTAAAGTATCCTCCATAGATTCCATCATGCATTTCTTTGGTAGCGTGAGAGGGTTATTGATTGTGTAGGCAACATAAGAGGAGGCAATCAAAGCCACATTTATATAAAATTCCTCCCATAATGGTGTATCATTGGGTACTCTAGATAAATTCTCTTTGACCATTCCTTGAGAGGCTAGAAATAACTATGCCAAGTTTAAGATAGCCAAACATTTACTGATACTAAAGGTTAGGTTGGGTGTCTTTCACATTAAAAATGGTGGGAGAGTTAGGTTTGACATAAGAAGGCTAGGTTAACCTATGGATAATGATAGATAGCTTATAATATGAGGGTGAAGATGGTATTTGAGAAGTAAGGGAAGCCATGGTGTTGACAAACTTATTAGTAGATTATGGGGTTGATTAGATGTAGTAGTGTTTGAATGATGCTAAGAGTTCATCAACTAGTTGTTTATACTATTCTAGAATATCATTCTTACAATGGAAAAGAGTCATTAATTTGATTGACCACAAGTTGGGAGTCACCAAAGATGTTGATTTTTTTGACTCCTAGGGTTAAGGTAGGTTGAAGGCCTATTACTAGGGCTTCATACTTAGACATGTTGTTGGTACATTCAAAGTCAAGCTTGAAGTTTAAAGGAAGGGGTTCACCATCAAAGGGGATAAGGATGATACCCACTCCCCCACCACATTAACACTTTTATCTATCAAAGAACATGGTGACCTAATAGGTGAAATATTCTTGAGAGACGGTCATGATGGTCTCGTTAGAAAACTCAAGAAGAGGAGGTTGGTTATCTACTAAAGGTTCTTTAGCTAGCTAGTTGGTAATGACTTTCCCTTTGATTAAATTTTTCTAAAGGAACTCAAGGTTAAACTCTATGTTTTTCTAAAATTTGTCTATTTCAAGTCTAAAAAAAATAGAAAAGAATGATAGGGATAAGTGATTAGAATGAAATTGGATTGGTTTACGCACTATATCCAGACATTGTGAGCACTCTTCTTTAGCTAGGGAGGACTACCTACTAGTAAAAAATCAATACTACAAAATGTTTGTTAGTAAATAAATGAGTGGGCTGCCAAACTACGTGCTTGTTCCAAGAAGTGTGACACTTCTTTAGAGATGATAGTCCACTTTTGAGAGATAAAAGAGTAATAAATAACTAAAAGAGAGGTAAAGAGAGAGTGAAAGAGAGATAATATTATAGTTATTGACAACTTGAGTGTAGCATAAAGTAATAGAGTGCAGGTGATATATTTTGTTTATATTTTAGTAGGTGTTTGGGTGGGTTTTAGAAAGATTAAGAAATCCACAGTCACTGATATCGATAAGAAGTGATTGATATCTATTATGTTGTTGAGGTCAATGGGTGAAGGTGACTAATGTTGGTTAGGCTACTAAGGTTGGTAGGGGCAATAATTACCTAAGAGTTTGTAGAAGTCTTTTCTAGGTCTAGGAGGTTGGGGAGAGTTATGAGAGAGATAGTATGATTTGGATGGATGTGGTCATAGGTTTGGTGTGTTAGATCAAGGGGAAAAAAGTAGGGAAGCTTCATAAATCCCTCACAAGGGTTCAATCAGGAATGTGTAAAGCAATGAATAGTAAATATAAAGTTATAGTAGATTAAATGATTAAAAGACCTATAGAATAAGTGTTATACTTCGTTGTAGTGGTGACTAAATGATAAGTGCCAAATTGATGACTCCTATCAGGTAGTCCTAATTGATACCCTAAAGAGATAAAAAAAAAGTGCATGTTATTGGTCCTCAAGAGCTTGGTTCTTGATCATGATTGACTTACACAAGATAATATTAAGCTAAGATGTCAAAATTTAAATTCCAAGAGCTTGAATGCAAGTAAGAATGATTTTTCTTGATTTCTACTAACTTGAACATCAAGTTGGAGTTTGGCTTATATCACTAATGTTGATGATCCCACTGACGTCGGTCGTGGGTTGACTAATTTCAAAAGCCTTAGAATAGGTAAAACCACTATTTTTGGCTAGTTTTTTGTTGCTCCTCATGCCAAATGTGGCACCCATTACAAAATGATAAAAATAGGAGGCTAAAAAGGATGTAGTTGATTAAGAATTTAGTTTTGAAGTGATAATAAGTCTTGGGTAGTTAGGATAAGGGGACTAAGTCTCGAGGTGACTCATTAGGTGATAATCAATCTTAGGATGAGGTGGCTAGGTAAGGTGGCTTAAGGGGTTTTTAATTAACTTAATTAAGTATTTTAAATTAATTAAATGTGTGAGGGGTAAAATTATGGGTTGGGGAGGCTAATTATTATTATTGAAATGGGGCTCAAGGGGTGTTTCAACATAGGTAGTTACACACATATGTGTGATATAATTTTGGTGTCTATATTTGCCCCTTTTTGTCTTATAATTTGTATTAATAAGTTTTTAAGACAAAAACAAGAATTAGATGCTTCAAGTATTAGATGAGGTATCCCCCCTCAAAATGAGAAATGATGGAGGAGAAACCAAAATTGGGTACCAATTTGATAAGAAGTGAATTGGGTAAGTAAAGGAGAACATGGTATTACTACTAGTGCATATATTATTTTGAGTTATGGTTGATAAATTCAATAATAAGTAAGGTTAAGGAAGACTCAAATATAAATAAACAAATCACAACTTGTAAATGATAGCTAAGAAGGTCAAAATAATCAAAGTTGTAGCTCTAATGGTTTGTGTGCGCTAGGTATTTTAGGTAAGAAGTGCCCTTGGGAAACACAAAAGGGTTACAAGTGATAGGATGAGCTTTGTGGCCATCCAAAACACCTATTATACATGCATGTGTATAATATCCAACTATATCAAAATAGCATAAGTAGTCAAGACAAGCAATGCAAGGTTGGGGTAGAAAGGGTTAATGAGCAAGGAGATATTCATGATCTCCAAGAAAAGTCATCTTAGGTGGCAATTTAAGTGATCTCCAAGGGTTGTTTTCATTGTTGTGTAGATTTATATGATCTCTAGGTTGGTGGTTGTGGTCAAAGAGATATACTTGATCTCAAAATTACCCCAAAGTATGGGTAAAATCTAAAAATTTAGGGTTGCTTGTTGGGGAAAACATTATTTTAATGGTGTCGACATCAGTGACATTACTGATATTGATAATAAATAGTGTTGATGTTAGCATATTATTGATGGATTAGGTTAAGCATACCAATATTGATGGTTGACCAAACCTAATAAAAATGGGTTTGGCAATCGACCAAACTCATTTACAACTTGTGATTGGAGAAAAATAGAGCTATGAGAGCGACTAAGATGGCAGAGCAAGGAGGGGACCTAGTGGGAGGCATGCCACCACAAGAGCTAGTTACACTAGCCTAGAGGAGATGGAGAGGTGAGGTAAGAGTCTCTATGAGTTGTTTTGAAACTTCATTTGGCTATTTGAGTTCTTAGGCTAATTTAGAGGCAGGGGATAGAAAATGTTAGTATAGGGGTAAGAAATGGGAGAGGGTAGTTTTAGGATAAGTTGGAGGAATTTAGGGTAGTTTTAAAGGTTAAAATTATAGTTTTGGGGATAGATCATTTAGTCTTAAGGATAAACTAGACACTAACATTACTGGTATCCACTGACATCAGATGACATAAAACCAAGGTCAATAGGTGTCTACTAATGTCAGTTGACACTTATGCCTACAAATCACTAATGTCAACATTAAAGCCAATGTCAGTGACTATGAAGAACTAGAAAAATAGCATAAAGGGTTAGTTTTGATCCCTAATGGAAGTAGTCAAATAGCCTAATGGCTAAGCTAGCCTCAGAATACATTGTGTCAACTGAGTGTTTCCTACACAGCCTAGTTTAGGGCCTCAGGCTAATGTAGTTCTCCTAGATCCTAGGGAAAAAAATCTAAGGTATGGTTTACAAAGAGAGATTGAGATAGGTCAAAGGACTTATGGCTTGAAAGATAGAGAATGGGGTTGAGGGGTAGATATATAATCCATGAATCCTATATTTATGATAGGCAATGGGCCTAAGATGGAGAGAGAGAGGCAGTGAAGCCTAGGGTAGAGAGAGAGAGAGGTAGTGAAGCCTAGGGTAGAGAGGGGAGAGTAGGTTAGATAGTTCGATAGGTATATGGCTAAGATAACCTCATAAGACCCTATGTCGATTGAGTTCTACCTACATAGCTTGGTGGAGGGCCTCAGACTAATGTAGTTCTCCCAAAGAGAAGGGAAAAAGGAAGTGATAGATTATATTAGAAAGCATGTGACTTAAGTTATGTGTATGGATGTAGATAAGGATGGAGTTGACATTATAGGATCATCTACCAAGGATTTTGACATGTATGAAGAGGGATGTCACTCTAGATGAGTGGGATCATATGGTAGCCATGGGGTTAAGAGGGATGTCACTCTAGATGAGTCATCCAATATGTGAGCCTTATGATAGCATTAATTGAGAGGTGGGATCACACTACCAACACCTTCATCTATCGATCAAATAGTTGATAATGACCCAGAAGGATGTCTATAGGATTTTATGGATGCCACTCTAGGGTGAGGAGCTTTTTGCATGCTTGAGAGAGGAGCATGATATCCACATGGTGGCATTATATGGTGAGCATGTTAACAAGGTGACTTATCATTCAATGAGTTTTACTTATGAGTCACTATATATGGTTGACAAGGAACATCATTGACTGAACATCCTAATGATGATGGGGAGCATAGTGTATGCATTACTAGATGCATATGGTGGTAGATTTTTGATTGCATTGATAGGTGTGCTTGCATAGATGGTTGAGTAGTAGACTATTTCTCATGGGGTCCATTTTTTGTCATAGTTATATAGAGATCTATGGGGTTTGAGACTATGATGATGATATAATTTGTGTGTTGGCCATCTACTAAACTATTGGGCATATGAGCACATTGTGGTGACATGACCATTAGGGTTACCTACCATGATTATAGTTAGCTTTAGGGTTGGTTTCAAATGGTAGAGAGAGGGTATGACATAGACTTGAGTGGATGATGTAGTACATGACATTGCCTATTATAGGTGCATGATTGAGAGTTTGATCCCTATGGATATTTTGTGGAGACCCTTCCTGACATACCCCATATTCAAAGGATAGGCACAACAACTAGTTGGATTTTAGAGCTCATTTGGGATATACTACCTACCTTTCCTTGATATAGGAGGGATAACATAGAGGCACCCCTACCATTTCCCCAAGAGATAAATGGGCCAAATTTTGAGGAGCTACCAATAGGGTTAGGTGTTAGAGATCCAAGGTGCAAAATGGCATATATATCATTGTGGGTAGGTTTACATCCCATGGTGGAGGTCAGGAAGCCACCACCAAATTTACAAGGGTTTGTGAGAGAGAGGGATGCATCCATACATGCATGAGATGCAATAGTGTAGGATAACAATATTATAGGGCTAGGTGTTAACATTACATGGCAAAGTTGGGGCACTACAAGGCCAGGTTATAGCACTATAGGGTTAGGATGTAGCATTATAGGGCTAGGTTAGAGTGTTACAGGGTTAGGTGACTATAATGATAATGGAGAGGGATAGCCTGATAGTAGCAAGTTAGGTTTCTCCTCCTTTTCCTTCACCATAGGGACCAATATAGGTTAGGCCATCAATAAGTGTTATGGGACCACCATAGACTATATCTTTGGTGAGATATATTATTTCCCTTGATGAGATTGCCTATTATGAGAGGGCCATCAAGGAGTTTCCACAGATTTAGAGGTACTCTAAGTTTAGAGAGTAGGATAGATCAATGACATGGGCCATGGCTTTTAGCTCATGTAGATGTAGATGAGCAAAGAGTGGTGATGACACTACTTCATCACGACCACATAGAGAGCCTCAAGGACTTTGAGTGCTAGAGTTTGTGTTTTTGTTACATATACACACACACACACACACACACACACACACACACACACACACACACACACACACACACACACACACACACACACACACACACACACACATACACATTGGCATACGAGCTCAAGATGAGAGATGTATATTTTGAGAGAGAGATGATATTATGATGTATTGATGGACATGTTATTGATCTTATATATATATATATATATATATATATATATATATATATATGTATGTATGTATGTATGTATGTATGTATATATATATATATATATATATATATACATATACATACATATATGTATATATATGTATACATACATATATCTATATATCTATATGTGTGTGTGTATATGTGTGTGTACACACACACACACACATATGTATGTATGTATACATATATGTATGTATGTATGTATACATACATACATATAGATATGTATACATAAATACATACATACATACATATATATATATATATATATACATACATACATATATATATATATATATATGTATGTATGTATTTATGTATACATATCTATATGTATGTATGTATACATACATACATATATATATGTATACATACATATATATATATGTATACATACATATATATATGTATACATATTTATATATATGTGTGTGTGTGTGTGTGTGTGTGTGTGTGTGAGATGCATTTATTATGATTGTGATCATGTTGATGTTGATTACTTAATGTTATGTTAATTTTGATGTTAATGATGATCATGTTAGTGGAGTTAGACTAGCCTTTCCTATATGTGATGGTATATGCATAGTTGGTATTAGTTTCATCTTAGCACTTTTCCAGATTTTGTGATGGTGTATGCTTAAAATGAATAGGTTGGTTATGTTAGTTTATTTCAGAATTCTTCCATATTTGTGATGGTGTATGCATAAAATAAATTTAGTAGGATTTGATAGTGTTGGTATGATGTTTTTTATCTCAATAGAGAGATCGACATGTGATGTGGATTGGAAAATAAAGAGGTAGAATTCTCATGCACTGGTAAAGACCATTATCATAACATAAATAGCCTCGGGAAAATGAGCCTCTTTCATGCCTTATATCTTTGAACCATTGTGTTTTTTAAAGAAGCATCATATTTACCTTATGTTAAGTGAGCTTGACAGTCCCTTGAAAGAGTATGAGGGAAAAAGGGGTGAAATGAGGAAAAATGTTTGGGTAGCATAACCTACAAAGTGGGGATGATATGCCCCTACTATGGGTCACTAGAGAGCTACTATAGGCAATTCCATGACTTAAAGCTCTTTTTTTTGTAAGTGTGTGTAAGTTGATCAATGCGAGAAGCCTATAATGGGATTTTGCATGGGTTAAGGTCATATAAAGCTGATCAATATGAAAATCTTTTTTATTTTTATTTCACTTTGAGAATAAATCTTGGGTTAGCCATCCTTCAAGGGAGTGGTCTAAGCATTCATTTTTAAGTTTAAATAGTTGCCTTTTAAGGGAGTAGTCTATTGATAGTAGCAAATAAAATTTACGTAGTTTTCCTTCAAAGGATTAGTCTATGTTGAGAAGCATGACTTGAGAGTTTATATCTTGTCACATATCTCATTTTTTTTTGTTTTTTTTATAGCTTTTTGTCATGGACAAGACTATAGAGACTTAGGGGTTGTCCATTTTGAGGTTAAAACCATACCACTACATAAGTTAATTAAGTGTATAGGAGTAAGAGTGAAGAGGAAGGAAAATGAATGTAATAGGGATGTTCAAGGGATGAGCTCAAGTTAAACACAAGGTGAAGTGATGCTTAGTTAACAAAAGAATGGTCAGAGGTGTAAGGCATTTAAAGGCTTGGGTTCTAGGCTTCCTTTGAGAGAAGATAAGTGATAATTTTCTGAGTCATACTTTTGAGTTATGATATAGGGTCTAAGCTAATTAGGAGAAAACTTACCCTATTTTATTTTCTCTATGTTTGTCATATATTGATTTTCTTTTAAGATGAAATCTCCAATATTGAAATCTCACTCTTTGAAGTTTTTGTTATAAGCACATTTGATACACTATTGACAGATTTGGAGGTGGTTGAGGGATATGATATGATGCTCATCAAGAAATTCAAGTTGAGCCAAACATTCTTGATGAAATTTATCATTAGTATGTCTTATACAAAAATGTGAAGAGAAGGAATCTGAACCTCAAGAGACAAAATAGCCTTCACCCTATATACCAAGGAAAAAGGTGTAGCACCCATAGGGTTTCAAATGCTAGTGCGGTAAGCCCATAAAGTAAAAGGAATTTTTGTGTGGCAATCCTTGCCCATATCATTGGCTACCTTCATGAGAATTTTTTTCAATGCTTTATTAGAAGCTTCTGCATGTCCATTTGTTTATGGATAGTATAGTGATGAGAAGCTTAATTTGATTCCAAATGTATCACAAAGATTTTGAATAGTATTATTTTTTAAAAATTTGTTGTTATCTATTATAATTTTATGGGGAACACCAAAATGATAGATGATGTGATGGTTGATGAAGTCAACATTTTTTTTAGCTTTAGTAGAGATGAGAGGGATGGCCTCAACCCACTTGGTGAAGTATTTAGTGGTAGTAATGATAGAATGATGATAGAGGGATGAATGAGGGTTAATATCCTTGATTATATCTAATCCCCATAAAGAGAAGGGATAAAATTATTTGGAAACTTGTAAGCATGACTTGGAATATGAAGGAGGTTAGCATGTTGTTGACATTTGACACAACACTGAATGTAATCAACACAGTCATGATGAAGTGTGGACCAATAATATCCAAGTCAAAGGATACAATTGATACCTATGTGACCATTGAAATTACCATCAAAAAATCCCATCATGGACTTCCTTAATAGTGAAGGGAATCACAGTATTAGTGAGGCATCCAAGAAGAAGACCATCAAAACCTTGATTATAGAGAAGTCCCCCTAGCATAGTATAATGAGCGGCACATTTTATGAAGGTACATCTCCCATTATTAGAGAGATCAAAAGGAGTAATAAATAAGGAAAGATAATCCATGAGTTTCTTGTACCATAATTCATGTGGGTTGGATGTTACATTTATTATAAAGAAGATGTTAGTTGATACATAAGAGGGTAATGTTAAGCGATGCATCATGACATAGATTTTCAAGGAAGAGGATGAAGAGGGTATGTGTGAGGCAAGTGAAGCCATTATGTTAGTAAATTTATTTGTGGAGTGAGGAACAAATTATAAGAGATAAGACTTAAATGATCCCAATATTATATTTACACAATGTTTATACCATTGCAAAATCTCATTTTTTCATAGGTAAGAACCATTAACATGGTTAACTACTAGCTAAGAATCACCAAAAATGGTTATGGATTTGATACCTATGAAGAGAGATATTTGAAGTCCTAAGATCAAAGCCTCATATTTAGCCATATTATTAGTGCATTCAAAATCTATTTTAAATGACAAAGGCATAGGCTTGCCATCTAGAGGAATAAGAATGAATCTTGCACCCCCATCATATTAAAATTTATACCCATCAAATAACATTATAATATGATAGGAGATGTCATCGGTGGAGAGCATTGTGATGGATTCATTAGGGAAGTGAAGGTTTGAAGGTTAGTTGTCAGGAAAAGGGGTGGTAACTAACTAGTCAATAATTGTTTGCCCCTTAATAAACTTTTGTTGAATGAATTCTAAGTTGAATTAAACAAGAATCAAGAGCCACCGAGCTACACATTAGTTTTGATATGGTTTGGAATGCATTTATTTGAGGGGATCAGTATGGGTGACCACATAGGTTTTTTAATTTAAGAGATAATGGCAAAGCTTGGAGGTGAAAAAGACCAATGCAAGGCAAAGTTTTTTAGTATGGGTATATCGAGTCTCATTATCAATAAGTATGTGTCTTATGTAATAAACCCCTTATTCTTGATGTTGGTCATCTTGATGTACAATCATATCACCCAAATAATGATCAATTGTAGAGATGTAAAGGTAGAAAGGCAGATTTTCCTTAGGTGGAATAAAAACTAGTCGAGAAAGGAGGAATTGTTTGAGTGCATCAAAAGGTTCCTATAAATTTGTATTCTAATGGAAGGAAACATATTTTTTGAGGAGATGGTGAAAGGGTTGGTAATGATCTGACAACTAAAAGATGAAGTGGTTAATTGACTGAAGTTCGCCTTGCAGGCTATGGAGTTATTTGATATTAGTAGGTGGAGGCATCTCTAGGATTACTCTAACCTTAGCCAGATCGACCTCAATACCATGAAGAGAAATGATAAAACCTAAAATCTTACTAAAAAGGATACCAAAGACACATTCCTTTGGATTTAGTCAAAGGTTATATTGGAGGAGATGAGTAAATATGGTTTTGAGAATCATTAAGTGGTTGTGGTGAAGTTTAGACTTACCGAGTAGGTCATCCATGTAATCTTCCATAATTTTTTGTAGGAGATCATGAAAGATATAAGTCATAACATGTTGATAGGTGGCACTAGCATTTTTTAGACCAAAAGGCATGACTCAATAATAGAAAGTCACCCATGGGGTAATGAAAGTTGTCTTGTGTTGATCCTTAGGAGCAAATAGGATTTGATTATATCTAGAGAACCTATCCATAAGTGATAAAATCTCATGGTTAACTATTAGATCAACAAGTTGGTTGATACTTGGCAATGGGAAGTCATATTTTTGACAAGTGAGGTTTAAGTCATGATAGTCAGTGTAAATATAGATTCCCCCAATCACCTTCATGACAAAAACTATATTGGAAATCCATTATAGGTAGTCGATGGGTTGGATAAAGTTGACATAAAGGAGGTATTGGATCTCTTCTTTGATAAGGAGATCAATACAAAGATGCATCTTCTGAAGCCTCTTTTGAATAATTTTATCATCTCAATTGGTGATAATGTTATGGGTGATGATAGAGGGGTCAATACCAAGCATGTCATTATAATAAAAAGTGAAGGCTTTGCTATCATTATTAACAAATATAGCATAATCAAATTATTTAGAAGAATCCAAGATTGGCCAATATTGAGGACATAAGGGTTATCATGAGAGGGTAGATTGATGTCAATGGTTGATTCATTTAACATAACTTTTATTTTGGATGTGAGTGATTTTTGGATATAGGAATCATCTACACCCATATATGTGAGAATTTCATCATGATCTTAATATTGGATAGTGTTAATAGTGGTAGAGTTTTCATCAATTATTTTAGGATGAATGAGAGGAAAGGACCGTGTTTCCTTACCCTGGTGATAGGTGAGAGGCCCTAAATAGATGGTATTTATTGAAAAATAAATAAATTAGGAGGTATATATGCCTTTGATTCAGTAGATGATGGTGGAGAAGAAGGTGAAGAAGGAGAAATTGGTTCTTCAATAATTGGTAAATGGAAAGTTGTAGTGAGTTTAATTAGTTTGTCATATCCCATTCCATGCCTCTTTTTGGCATTTTCAATGGTTTTTCTAGTGGGATATTTAATAGGAATATGGACACCTTGTTCATAATAATCCAAACCAAATCCTTTCTAGCCACACCTATAGAGATAGGTGTGAGTGAATCTAGGGTTACTCAAGAAAGACAAGTCACATGTAAATGGTTGTGGTGAAGAAGATGGATTACTAACAATGGGAGCTCAATCGATTCCCCCATATGTGAGATCAGTTCAAAGGTTAGGGGGACTATAAATGATGACCATACCAATGTGGGGATCATAATTTGGATGCATGTGAATATTTTAATACTCTTGTGGAGTACAAAACATGTCGAGCATCAATAAATGATATTCACTAAGTGATAAATGTTGAAAAATCTCATCCATGGGATCCTTGTCAAGAATTTATGTTGCCAATATCTATGTAATTGGGGGAGTGGAGCTTGTGGAAGCTTCAAAATTATCATGAAGAGAAGAAGATGTCATCAATGAAATGTGAACATCATTGGGACTATAAGTCATGTTACATGTTTGAAATGGAGGTGGGTCAGTAGGTATAACATACACTTGTCCATCATATTCAAACTTAACAGAGTGGTGCAAAGTTGAGGGTACACATGTCATACCATGTATCCAAGGTCATACAAGTAGTATATTATATTATAACTCTCCTTTTACAACATACAAGATCTTGAGAATCATACGGGGAGATACACAGATATGTAAGATAATAGTGCCCACCATAGTAGTTGTGGTATTGTTAAAGGAGTAGAGTACCACATCAGTTTGAGACATGTAATTATCAAGAAGGGATATCTATTTGTAGGAATGGGTGGAAATAATATTAATAATAGCTCCCCCATCAATCATGGCTCTCTTGACACAAGTTTGATCCATATATACAGTAATAAAAAGGGTAGATTTTGATCTTCAGGGTGTTGAAGTGGAATTTTTGAATCATTAAAGGAAATTAGGGAGATGGAATTAAGGAAATTGACCAAATTTAAAGGGGTTGGGTATCATTAGGTTTTACCTCAATAGATTTCAAGGCACTAATCAAATATTGATAGTGTTGGGATGAGTTTTAGATTAACTCATACAAGGAAAATTTCATAAGAGTTTGGTAAAGTTGTTTCACCATTGACCTTTGAATAAAATTCGATGATGTCCATGTTAGGACCCCTAAGATAGAAACCTTGGGATTCAAAGGAATGTATTTTGGAAAGGGATGAGCCCAAGGAGCAGCGAGTTTTTCCTTACCTTTACCTTTTTTGTTTTATGACCGTGTGGCCACATTAATTGTGTTGATTTAAAATGTAGGTGAAGGAGGTGGTAAAGGGGGTACAACCACACCTTTGGGTTTGAATTTATGTGGAATGGTATGAGGTATTATGGATCCCAAAGGTGGAATAATAGGAAGGTTAACAAGAGTATCATCAAAGAGAGTGTTGACATCAAAGTATTGTCGAATGATTGATATGAGGGCTTTACAACTCTCAGTATCGTGTCTAGGTGAACGATGATATAACACACTTGTGTATCATTAAACCAAGATGGATTCATTATAAGAGGACTATAAGGATATATGGGAGGAAGAGTTATTATGTAATATTTTAATAACTAATATAGGAAAAAGCTTTGAGAGCCTGCAAGTGGGCTCATACTTGTGTTAGTATGAGTGGACACCTTCCTTTATTTAAGAGTCATGGGTGTAATTTTTTGTGGTGCCTTGTTTGGTGGTGATGGAGTTACATGTTTTTTTGACACTTTATTGGTGTTATATATCTTGGTGTTAGATGTGAAAGGCCTACTAGGTGGAAAAGGAAGTAGTGGAGATAGCTTAACCAATTTTTTTTCTTGGGTCAACAATACTCTAACTAAAGTAGAGGGGTGTGGTCCCAAACTAGATGGTAAAGTTAAGGGTTGAAGAGGGGATTGGTGAGATCTAGAAAGCTTAACATTTTCCTATAGTTTAAGGCACAAAACTCTAACTTGTGGTTGAGGATTTAAATCTAATTTCACCTATGGATGAATTAAATTAGAAACAAGGCATACAACTAAAGTCATGATCTACTTTAATGTGGTAAATGTCTATGAAGGTGATGGTTCTAACATAGATGGTTGAACGTTCAACTACTTTTGGTGAAGAAGCTCTAGCTTTGTCAAATACCTTTAGGTAAAGGGTAGTGGTAAAGGTTGAAATTTGTTGTGTTGGATAAGGAGTTTTAAGATGGTCCCAAAATGCCACATGATCTAGCTTTGTGGAGTCAAGAAATTCTAAAATTTTCACCAACTATGAGGAGGGTTTAGATAATGTAAGCCTTAAAGTTGTATATTTAGAATGATAAGGTGTCTAAGAAAGAGGGAAATTATTTGTCTCTACTACTTTGGGCTAAAGATGAGAAAGAACCATAATAGGGTCTTCTTCGATAGAGATGAGAGATGGGACATGGTCTACCATAGGTGGAGGAGAGGTAGGAAAAGAAGGTTCCTCAAGGGGGTAAAGCATAGGTATTATTTATCCTTCAAAATGCGGGTGAGGAATAGGTAAATTATGATCCTCCATAGGTAGAAGGGGTAAGAGTGGTATAGTTGGAATAGGCACAATAAGTCTCTCATCTAATGTAGGAGTGGATAAAACTAACTTTTCAAGGTGTAAAGGTGGAGTGGATGGGATAATACTCTCTATCAGTGGAGGAGAGGTAGGTTAATAAGGTTCCTCAATAGGGTATAATATATGAATGAAGTTTCTTTCAACATGTGGTTTCATAACAAGTAAGGCATGGTCTTCCATAGGCAAAAGAATAGGTAATATTGGTGTAAAAGGAATTGGGAATACTGGCTCCTCTAGTGGTAGAAGAAGTGGTAATGGAGGTTATTCCTCATGAAAGAGTGGAATGGGTGAAATAAGATCTTCTACCTAAGGAGGAAGAATGAGAAAAATAAATGCCACTAACTATGGGGGAGGAGTTGATGAAATGGGTGCCTCTTGTTGAGGGGGAGGTAGAACTATAGGTAGAGGAAAAACCATATTAACCATATGGATATTATGATCACCTAAGTTATTTATGGTCTAAACAATATTTTGATTGGGTGAATGGTTAAGAAAAGGGTGTTTGAACACATCCATACTTTGATTAGGGGGTTCATTAGGATTATATAAGATGACATCACCTCTGTAAAGCATGTCTTGAATAATGTTCTTGAGTGTCTTACATCTATTAAAATTATGGCCTTTAACTCACTGGTAGCCACAAAACTCATCTTACTTGTACCAAGTTGGAATAAGATAGGAGGGGTCATACTATATGGGAGGTTTGATTTTAGGAAGATTTATGACACTTTGTTGTAATATTTTCTCCAAAATGGATGTATACAACTCCCCAATGGAAGTGTATTGTGTTTGTTCATACCATTGTTAAAATTGCTTGGTCAAATTTTGGGAAGTCAAGGAATTTGATTAGTTTATGGTTTTGGAAAAAGTTGACTTAATGACCACTATGTTGATGGAACCTTTATATTTTTAGTTAGAAGGAGAATTTTTAGAAGAGGAGTCATTTGATTTGGAAATGGGATTCTTACTACACAACTTGATTTTTTATGCCATTGTAAAGGCCTCATCAAATGTGTGGAAATTTTATACCTAGAGCATGGATGAAATGTGCTTAGCACATGCCCTTGATAAGAGATCAATAAGCTCAAGTTGGGGTAAGGATAAAGAGAGCTGATTGATCAAGCCTCTCCAATGAATGACAAAATCTATGATAGACTCATCATCAAATTATATAATAGAATAAAGGTCTATAATAGAAACATTTTTAGAAATGTTAATAGAGAAATGATCTAGGAATATTTATGCAAGTTGGGTAAATGAGAAAAAGGAGTGATAAGGTATAGAGATATACCAATCCAAGGTAGCACCCAAAAGAGACATAGGGAAAGTGCAAAGTAGTAATGCATCATCATCCCCTATTAAATAAGAAACATATCTGAATACTTGAAATTGCTATTATAGGTCCTCTTTAATCTAAAAATGAGTAAATTTAGGGAGGTCCCATTAGCTTGGATAAGGGTGAATAGGCACAAAAGGATGGATGGGTTCATTACATATCTGATCATAAGATAACACATTCTTTGAACCAAAAATGGATGTCTCTAGATTAGATATCTTATCCATCAGTATCTTAATGAAGTCTAGAGAGGGATTAGTCTGGGAGATACCTCCTAAGTTATAAGGAACTTGATAGCAGGTAGAACGGGTGTATGGCATAGCTTACTGAGGTTGTGTTGGGGCAACATGAGGATAATGAGTCATAGGTTGAGGGTGGAAAGAAAAGGGGTTGTCCCTTGCGTTATAGACTATGCTTTAGTTGGATGTTGTTATTATAGGTTGGGTTATTGTCATGGCTAGACTAGATGAATGGTGAGTCATAAATTGAGTAATTATAGGTGTGAGGGTAGATGGAAAAGGTACCACTAAATTCTGAAATGGGGTGTGACTTGACTAAACTAGTTATGATTGTGAAATTAGGTAGGCATGCTAGGGTTTAGGTGAGATTAGGCAATTGGCAATGCTAAACTTTGGACATTATTTATAATTGGGTTACTTGTTAAAGTGGTGTTTTGAGCAACCATTGGGAAAATAGTGGAGGCAACTGAAACTGAAGTTATCTCCATTAGAGAGGTTAGCATATCATAGATTATGTCACCCAAAGAATTATGAGTTCAAATCATAACAAGGTAATGTTTAAGGGCTACCACATTACGTTAAGAAATTTAGCAAAATCTTGATCTCCCTTAGGCACAATGGGAATTTGGTTGGGGCTAGGAGTATTCTCTGTATCTAAAGTATGCTCCATGATAGAATTAGAATCAAGAAGGGAAGGTGGAAGTGGTTACCAGTTTTCATAATCGACAAGAATTTTAGCTTGAGCTCACATTAATACCATGTAAGAGGAAGTATAAATAGTCTTATTACTATGCATTAGTGACATAATAAGGAAAAAACAAGTGTAGGTCCAAGTAAGTGTGTTGTTTTAGCTTGTTGTTTTTAGAAAATGAAAATTACATAGTCGTCAATGTTAGTAACTTAACCGATGTCAATAGAAAAAATTTATTGATAGTGGTGGATTAACTAATGTCAATAGATAAAATATGCTGATGTCAGTATAGTTAAACAATGTTGATCACTATAATATCCTAAGAGATGAAAAATATGATTTTTTTAGAAACCCAAAAGTAGAAACTAGGTAAAATAATGGATGTAAGAGGTCTGTGTAAGAAGAACACTCAAAAAACCTAATATGATAGGCTATACAAATTGAGTATTAGAGATAATATTGATTTTGTGAATTAATAGGAAAATGTCCTTACCAAATCCAAAATATAGAAGGTAATAGAAAATTATAAAAAGAACATACAACTAACAAATATAAGTCTTAGAGATTAAGTTTTAGTCTTATGTTGGATTATGCCTTAATCAAATAGTGAAAAGAGAATTTGGTTATCAAAGTTACCAAAAACTAATCTAGAGCTAGTTTTAGGTTAGTTTTAGTATTCAAGAGGAAATATGTGTTAGGCCAGGTACATGGCTTATTATAGGATCTTTCTCTCTACACTTTACAGACTTAGAGCCAAGCCAGGCCACTTAGCTAAAATATACCTTCTGTCTAGAGTTTATAATCTATCAGAGAATGGAGTGGGTTCTCTCCTTGGCAGTGAAATCCAAGTAGGATAGCTGGGTAGGGTAAGGTGATCCACTAGGTGATGAAATCTCAATGGGCCTTTCTCAAGTGAGATTAGATGTTTGCTTGTGTGAATGTGATTTTTTTTTGTAACATAGGTGAACTATAATTTATTTATAATGCTTGTAATTAACTAGGTGAGCTAATATGCAACAAGCAAACAATGAAAAGAAGTAAGTTTTAAACCCAAATTTGAAATGTTTAGATTTGAGTGAAAATAAAGATGAAATAGGAGTAGAGAATGAAATTCACTATCCTAATGTGCATATAATAAGAAGTAAAATAGAGATTATTTTCAACTTGTAAGGAAAAAATGATAAATTACTTTTAGAGGTAAAGAGAAAAGAAAGAAAATTTTAGTTAAATGATTTTAAACAAAAAATAAAATGTTGAATTTTTTGTTTTAAGAGAGAAGAGAAGAGGAAAGTGCAAAAAATGAAATTTTCACTATAATGCACCTATATGAATGCTTAAAACAAGTAATTAACCCAAGGAAAACTCCAGGGTCCCACCAGGAGTGCCAAAAATGTTTTTCTAAAATTTGTCTATTTCAAGTCTAAAGAAAAATAGAAAAGAATAATAGGGAAAAATGATTATAATGAACCTGGATTGGTTTGTGCTCTATATCCAAACATTGTAAACACTCATCTTTGGCTAGGGAGGAATACCTACAAGTAAGAAAGCACTACCACAAAATTTTTGTTAGTAGATAAATGAGTGGGTGACCAAGCTACATGCTTGTTCTAGGAAGTGTGAAACTTCCTTAGAGATGATAGTCCACTTTTTAGAGATAAAAGAGTAATAAATAACTAAGAGAAAGTGAAAGAGAGATAATATTACTTTTATTCACAACCTGAGTGCAGCAAAAAGTAACAGAGTGGAGGTGGTATATTCTATTTGTATTTTAGAAAGTGTTTGGGTGGGTTTTGGAAAGGTTAGGAAAGCCATAGTCACTGATGATAATAAGAAGTGACTGATATTTATTATGCTACTGAGGTTGGTGGGTGAAGGTGATTGATATTGGCTAGGCTACCGAGGTTGATAAAGGAAACAATTGCCTAGGAGCTTATAGAAGGATTTTCTAGGTCTAGAAAATTATTTTTATTAAGTTTGGGAGGTTGGGGAGAGTTATGAGAGAGAGAGAGAGTATGATTTGGATAGATCTGGTCAGAGGTTTGGTGTGTCAGATCAAGGGGAAACAAGTAGGGAAGCTTTATAACTCCCTCACAAGGGTCAGTCAGGAATGTGTAAAGTAATTTATAGTAGATATAAAGTGATAATAGAGTAAATGATTAAAATACCTACAAAATAAGTGATGTACTTAGCTATAGTGGTGATTAAACGATAAGTGCCAAATTGATGGCTCCTATTAGGTAGTCTGAATTGATGCCCTAAATAGAGAGAACAAGTGGGTGTTACTGGTCCTCAAGAGCTTGGTTCCTGATCATGATTGACTTATGCAAGATAATAGTAAGCTAGGATGTCAAAAGTTGAATGCTGAGAGCTTGAATGCAAGTAAGAATGAATTTTCTTGATTTATACTAACCTGAACATTAGGTTGGAGTTTAGCTTATATTATCAAAATTAGTGATCCCACTAATGTCAACTATGGATTGACTGATGTTGGTAGCCTTAAAATTGGTAAAACCACTATTTTTGGTCATTTTTTTGCTTCTCATGCCAAATATGGCACTTGTTACAAAATGGTAAAAATAGGAGGCTAAGAAGGATGTAGTTGATTAGGAATTTAGTTTTGAGGTGAGAATAAGTCTTGGGTAGTTAGGATAAGGGGACTAAGTCTTGAGGTGACTCATTAGGTGAGAATTATTCTTAGGATGAGGTGGCTAGGTAAAGGTGGCATAAGGGTTTTTTTTATTAACTTAATTAAGTATTTTAAATTAATTAAATGTGTGAGGGGTAAAAGCAAGGGTTAGGGAGGCTAATCATTATTATTGAAATGGGTCTCAAGGGGGGTTTTAACATAGGTAGTTACACATGTATGTGTGATGTAATTTTTGTGTCTATACTTTGCTAAGAGAATGATCCACTTAGACATATGCTAGTTTTGGTATGGATTAGAATACATGTACTTGAGTGTGTTGGTGTTGGTTATGACATAGGTTTTATGTTTAAGAAAGTAGTGGCAAAGATTGGTAGCTACAAATACTAAGGCTAAACAAAGTTTCTTAGTATGGGTATACTAAGTCTTGTATTCTACCAACATGCAGCTAATGTAGTATACAACTTGCTCTTTGTGTTGTTCATCCTGATGAGCTAGCATTTCCCTTAGGGAATGAATAGTGGTAGAGATATATAGGTATAAAGGTTGGTCATCCTTGGGAGGGGTAAGGATAGGAGGAGACAAAAGTAACTTTTTGATAGATTCAAATTCTTTTTGACAGTCATTATTCCACTTAAAAGAGACATCCTTCTTTAGGAGGTGGTGGAATGGTTTACATCAATCTGAAAGCTAAGAGACGAAGTGGCAAATGGATTTAATCTTCCCCTATAAACTATGGATTTGTTTAATGTTATTTAGAGGAAGGATGTCTAGGATGGATTTGATTTTTGTGGGATTGATTTTGATTCCATGAAGGGAGATAAAAAAAGTCAAGAATCTTTCCTGATAATACCTCAAAAATGCACTTTTTTGGGGTTTAGGTAGACATGGTAATGGATGAGCCATTCAAAGATGATCTTTAGAATAGCCAAGTGATCTTTTTGGATTTTGGATTTGATGAGAAGGTCATCCACATAATCCTTGCCAATCTTATGGATAAGGTCATAGAAGATATTGGTCATGGCACATTGTTAGGTTGCACCAACATTTTTTAACCCAAAAGGCATTACTCTATAGTATAAGGTTACCTAAGGGGTGATAAAGGTGGTCTTGTGCTAATATTTGGGAGTAATTAAAATCTAATTATAACCTAAGAACCCATCCATGAGAGATAACATCTCATGGCTATTTATAAGATAAATAAGTTGGTCAATGCTCGATAAAGTAAATTTGTCTTTGGGGCAAGTGAGGTTGAGGTCATGAAAGTCCACATAAATGTGTATTCCCCCTATGGCTTTGGTGATAGGTACAATATTTGAGACCTATTGGGGATCATCAATGGGTTAAATAAATTTGATAGATAGAAGATGTTGAAGCTCTTCTTTGATAAGAAGGGTTATGCAAGGGTGTATGCATCAAATTTTCTAGTTGATAGGCTTAGTGTCATGTATAGTAACTATGTTATGGGTAGAAATGGTAGGGTTAAATCTTGGCATGTCACTATAAGACCAATCAAAAGCTACAATATTATCTTAGAGGAAAGAGGGGAAGTCCTAAAGTTCTTCAAGAATCAATGACTAGCTAGTTTTGACAATACAACGGCTATCCTAAGTACCCTAGTTGATATCTATAGTGGATTCATTCAAAATGGTTGAAGACTCAGGAGGAAGGTATTTGTGGATGAAAAAATATGGGGCACCAATACAGGTGAGAATAAAATCATCATCTTGGCACTAAAAAATGTTAATGGTAGGAGAGTCTTCTCTTATCATTTTATGATGGGTCAAAGAGATGGTGATGATCACCCCATCCTTCTAATAAGTCAAAGGTCTAAGGATAATCATGTTGATGAAAAAAATTAGGTGGGATGATGTCATCATCCTCATACACAAGTGGAGGTGAGGTTGATGAGGAAGGGATACCCTCCTCAACAATGGTAATAGTGGGTTGTTTGGATTTATTTTTATTAGGTAAGATGAAACCAAGTCTGTGATTTGCATATAGCTTTCTAGTTTTGATGGTGACAAATTCATGTGGGCCATGCTCATACCACCCAAGACCAAAGCCTTTCCAAGCACATTGATGGAGGTATGTCTTGGTGAAGCTCAATTTATCTAGATAAGAGAAGCTAACGATGAATGGTTGAGGTGAAAGGGAGGTGGTAGAATCACTGAGGGATTTTTTAGGTCCTCAATATAAAAAATGAGCCTAATAGGGGGAGGTCCAATAGGAATAACAATCCTGACATTGAGGTTAAATCCTAATTGGTTAGTAATTTTCCCATACTCATGAGGATTAGGGAAAGCATCAAGGGATAAAAGGAAATATTACCCTAGTGAAAGATGATGGAATGTTGATTCTAAAGGGTCCATGGTGGGGATTTGGTTTGAAGGGATATAAGAACTAGTTGATGCCTCATCTATGGTAGGGGATATAATATATACTTTAGTGGTTTAAGGTTGGGTTTCAACTATTGAGGGTGTGTTGGATGGGGGTATGAGGACATTGTTGGGGTGATACATCATGTTGCATGTTGAGAAAGGACTTGGGTTAGCTTGGATAGTGATGACCTAGATTTAATTCTCAAACTTAATGTAAGGATGAAGGGTAGAGGTGATGTAACCCATGAAAAAATCCAAGGTCATCCCAACAAGAAGTTGTATTGGAATTCACCTTCTATAACATAGAAAAATTTAGGGAGTGTTTGGGGTCCTAAATGGATATGAAGGATGATAGTTCCCAAGGTAGTGGCCATGGTATTATTGAAAGAACAAATAATGGTTGAAGATTCAAACATGACATTATCTAGAAAGTTGAGCTAGTTGTAGGTGTGAGAGGAAATGATGTTAATACTACATCCTCCATCAATTATGAGATGTTTGATTTAGGTTTGGTTGATGTAAGCAGTAATAAAAAGAGGATGATTTGGGTCCTCAAGATGGATGAAATGTATTTATGAATCCTTGATGGTAACAAAGTTGAAAATCTAAAGGGAAACATCAAAGGCTTCTAATGGTTGGGGGTCCTTAGGTTGGACCTCAATGGATTGAAAAGCCTTTATTATTGTTTGGTGGTGATGGGGAAAGGTAGAGATAAAATCATACAAGCTCATATTCATTAAGGTTTAGTGAAGTTTCTTGAAGATAACTCTCCTAATGGATTCTGAGGGGTTAAATTGGAAGGTGCCTAAAATAGACACCTTGGGTTTGGTCAAGGATGGAGATAATTGGTTGTAGGTTTGTTGGGAGTTTAAAGATGGGTAAATACAAGGAATGGACACCTCATCTTTCCCCTTATCTTTCTACTATGATCTTATGACCATATTAATAATATGGATAGAAGGAGAGGTTGAGGTAGCAGATTTGTCAGACTCATCTTCACTCTTAGGTGAAAGTGGAGGAGTAGGTAAGTGTTGGGTATGTATGGTTGTTGGTTAGATTGGGATGGGACCCATAGAAGGCTCATCTATAATATATCATCCTCATTGTAAATCTAGTGGATAATGGTTTGGTGAGCTTTGTAGTTCTCCATATCATGGATGGGTGTCATATGATAAGAACATACTTAGTGGTCATTATACCAGATGAGTTTTGAATCAAGAGGGTCAAAGGGCCTGATAGGAGGTAGGGATAAATGAGAGGTTTATAATAACCTATGGAAAATGGTCGATTAGGATTCAACCAAAAGGTGGTATAGGTGTAGCAATTTATGCTTTGATGGTTGAAGTAGGAGTTTGTTTGGAGATAGGTTTAGTGGTAATTATTTTGGGTAAAGAGGCATGTTTAGTTGATGGCTTCATTTTAGGTAAGGAGGTTGATGAGCTAGAGGTATAAGATCACAAGGTGGGTAGCTTAAGTATCATTGACACAGTGAAAAGAGGTGCATCAAAGATAAATTATGAAGGTGTAACCAAAAGAGGTGGTGGGGTTTCGGTAGAAATGATTCACTTCCTACTCAAGGTAGAGGAATGAAGCCCCAAAATAGAAGGCAAGGTAGAGGAAGGTAAAATTCAAGCCTTTAAGCCTTTAGGTGGTTTGACCTCTCGAGTTGCTTTGGTTTGGCATTTGGTTGTTGGGTTTGAAGAGGTTAGGTATATTTTCATAGATGGGTGACTAAGGATTGGTGTAAGAAAGGTGATAAGGTTATTGATTGGTTTGGTTAGTTTGGTTTGAGAAGGTGATTCAATTTCTTATGATTTAGGTACCTTAGGTGGTTGAGGAATTATTAGATTAGTAAAAGTAGTTGATATGGTAGAAGCTCAAATGGCATAAGTGGTGGGTTGGTCTAATAAAGGTATGGTTGGAAGTTCTTTTTTGGTGATATAAGGTATCCCTAATTGCTTCCATAAGGTGGCTTGATCCATGTCATGGTTGGAGATAAATTACAATCTCTTCACTAGCCTAGAGAATGGTTTGTAGGTAGGTTTGATTCCCTAAATGGTGAACCTAAAAGAATATCCCCTAGGTGGAGATACAAGGATGGTAACCTCATCCTCTTCCTAAATTAAAGGATGTGAGGTTGAGATAAGTGGCTTTTCTATGGGGAGAGTAGACATGGTAATATTCTTTAAAGAAGGGATGGTTTTCTTGATAGCCAAAGGAAAGATAAGGTAGAAATGGTTGGTTATTCTGATATGTT
The DNA here is from genome assembly GCA_037957365.1 of Torreya grandis. Lineage (NCBI taxonomy): Eukaryota > Viridiplantae > Streptophyta > Pinopsida > Cupressales > Taxaceae > Torreya > Torreya grandis. The sequence continues at coordinate 7,067,810 of JARHVA010000119.1, read as the reverse complement.
AGTTGAAAGAGAGGCTAGTGGCTCCACTACCTCAATAAGTAGAGGGAGAGTTGATGGTATTTCCTCAATTTGAGTGTCTGAAGGAAGGGGAGGTAAGTCCACTATCTTAATATATGGTAGAGAATCAAAACATTGGGTTTTAGGTGGTTCAGAAATGAGTGTATCAATGACCATGTTAACTATGTGGGTATCTTGAAAACACTCAATGTTGTTACTCTTATTCTTGGTAGGATCATGGTTTAAGAAGGTTTGCCTAAATATATCGAGGTCTTGGTTTGATGGTGCATTAGGGATATCTAATATAAACTCTCCCTTGTCAATAAAGGATTAGACAAGGCTCTTAAAGGTGTTACACCTACTAACATCATGATGCAAAAGAATCACCTACCAATTGTAAATATTGGTCAAATTCATGTTTTGGAGTCTTTTATAGGTTATTTTAGTCTTGTTAGGTCTCTAGGAAACATTTTGAGGTGTTACAAAAAAGTTTTCCAAGACCAACATGACTCACATGAGTCATCTTGTTGAGTGGACTTGAAGTTGGGTAGTTTTGCATTGTACAAAGGAAGTTAGAGTTAGTTAGGGTAACTTATGGAGTCTTTTTGTAAAGGTAAGTGCTTTATTGAAAATAGATCATTCAAGAAAAAAGATTGATAGAGGTGTTCAGGGGTATGGATTTGAAAATATAAATTTAAAATAACCCAAATGAATTTAATGAAATTAAGTTTTGATTATTTGTAGAGAAAAAAACAAATTTCAGACCCTGCATCTTTGAATTAATACAAAGAAGAGCTTAGACCCTGTATTCATGGTGTGAATGAAATGTAATTGGCTGAGATAGAGTGCAAGAATATTTGAATGATAATGAGTTAGGGTGTTTTTTGTGTCTTTGGTAAGTGATTAACTATATTTTTTCGTTCATCTAGTATTCCATACATTGGTTTTTAATTCACTGAGTTGGATCAAGTCAGAGTTCTTAACCCCTATACCTATACAATATGAAGTAAACAAAGTGAATGAGGTAGCATCATCTTGATATGTTTTCATAATGATTTAATGACCTCAAAAATATGAGTTTATGTGTATATTGATTCAAATAACATTAGCCTACAATTCATTAATTTTGTTAAAGATATTATTTTAAACAATGTGTGATGTTGTGTGTATACAAGAATAACTTTGACCAAAGTGAGAATGAATAGGTGTTTTTGAAAAATACTTGGTGGAAGGATAGTTGGAGTAAATTAGATATTTTATAGGATAATATAATATATGTTAAAATTCATGAAACATTTTTCTTTGTTGTGTTGGTAAAGGTGTTCCTAAGAAGGTCAAGATAGACCTTGAATTTCTTTGTGAGATAACAAAGAAATTTGAGAGTGTTGTTAGTAGAAAGAAAATTGTGTTTACTAAATTTATTTTCAAACCTAGATTGGGAATTTTTTTTGTTAAGGATATCATTATTATTAAGGAGAGTTACAAAACATAAAAAAAATAGACTCGAATCCAACCTATAGAACTCCATGTCTACATGGTGAATCAATAACTCTATGTAAATACTTTTTGATAACTAATCATGTTATGAATCATAGACAAAGGTAAGGAAATTAATATATTTTTAGTGGAATAGGTGTATTAGTATGTCATAGGACCAATAACCTCTCATATCCATTTGATTTGAAATTTATAGTCTAAAAATGAAAATAAATATTTCACTATTAACTTAATGTAAAAAAAATTGTACAAATCAAAAAAAAAATGGTTGTTTGTAGTGTTTCAAAGGAGGTCTGAATCTAACTAGGTTTTGGATAATTTATATATAGGTCATATGATCTTTGAACACCCATTTGAAACTAATTTGAGTTCATGTAACTAACAAAGAATGGATACTAAATACACAGACTTGTGTGTGTGCACACAGTCAACACAAAACAATGAGGAAAATGTGAATAGAGGCATCAATATATGGTTTCATGAATTTGGTAAGGTGGGTATGGTGTAATTAGCAGTAATTTATGATCTTAAAGGATTTGGTAATGGGATTCAAATATCTAATTAAATTGAGACACTTTGAAGAAAGGTAAAAAAACCATAACAAATATTTGTAAAGGAATTTAATTTTCAACAATTTCACTATTATTTTCTAAAATCTATAAACATGTTGTGTTTTACAGTTAAAAAAAGACAGTAAAAAATGGAAAGCATGGGTCGATATTTAAAGAAGAGTATAGATAAATTAAGTAGGTGAGTTTTAGGGGTTCTTGAACATGTTAGATGCAACTTATTAGAGGTTCTCTGATAAACGTGAGTATTTATAACCTATATCCAAATATTGAGTCATGTGAGTAATTGAATGAAATGAAGTTATAAATTGATGATATGATAATTTAAATGTAAGATGTGAACAAAATCAAAATAATACAAGACAATAAGAGATAAAGGTATATAAGTTTTATTGTTTCAAGCAATTAAAAAAAATTATGATAATTCATTTACATCACATCATGTCCTATAACCTGATGAAAGGTACATAGGTCATTCTTGTTATACCAACTAGGCACATGATGAGAAGAGCCAAATTGTTGGGGTGGCTTGATAGGAGGAAATTGAATGATGTTGGATTTTAATAAATTATCGAAGATGGAATCATAGGATTATCCAAGTAGAGTGTATTGATTTTGGTTATGGTTTTGGTTCCTCAAGTTTTACTTTAAGGAACTAGAGGGGTTAGATTGGTTGATGAAAGGTAGAGTTGAGGCTTTTAGGAAAACTACATTTAGAGTTCCCTTTCTCTTAGTGTTGGTATTGGATGGGTTACTTGACTTGGAGGAAGAAACCTCATTGGTTTTATAGGTTGAGTTCTTTTTTTTTGAGATATAGCTTTCTTTCATTAATGGATCAATTCTCTAACTTACTCACCATGGTGAAAATTTCATCAAAGGTACATAAGATTTGGACATGCAGTGTAGAGGAGATATGCTTGGCACATACCTAGGCAAAAATATCTATGAGTTCAAGTTGAGGCAAGGAAAAGGAAAGTTGGTTAATCATGACCCTCCAACAAGTAATAAAATTGACAATGGATTCATCTTCAAACTAACAGATAGATTAGAGGTTGATGATAGAAACTTTCTTGGAAATATTGATTGAGAAGTGGTCCAAGAAGGTTTGAGCCAATTAGGTGAAAGAAAAAATGGAGTGCTTAGGTATAAAACTATACCAATCCAATGATAGACTAGTTAGAGATATGGGGAAGGCATGAAGAAGGGCATCATCATAGGTGATGAGATAACAAGCATGCCTAAATGCCCTAAGGTGTTGTTGGGGATCCTCCTTACTTTAAAATTTAGAGAACTCGAGAAGTTCTCATTGGGGAGGATATGGCCTGATAGGTACATATGGACGAATGGGCTCATTATAGATTTGGTCATATGATAAGATGTTATGAACACCTAAAATGGATGAATCTAAGGTGATCATCTTGTCCATAAACATATTCATTAAGTCTACTTGGGGTTGTACACCTACAAGATTATGAGATGCATATTGCTATGATGGTTGAGAGACTTACTAATAATGGGTGAAAGGTTGGGAGGCTACCACATATTGGTAAGTGAATGTCAATGGTTGGGTAGAAGATACATAGGGGTAGGTAGAGGTATTTGGTTGGGTATAGGGTAGGGGTACATGTACTTATATATTAGGTATGTATCTAAAGTTTGGTGTAAGGGGTGAGTTTTGGATAAGAAAAGTAGTTATGTTGGTGACTGATGGAAGGGTGGTGACCTTTGTATTGATCGATGGTAAGGCAAAGGCTATGGAAACCATAAGGATTTGAAGTAGAGTAGTGGTTCATGGATTGGGGGTAGCTAAAGGAAGGTTGGTAGTGCAAGAGGTAGGTACTCTTATTGTAGAGGAGTGGTTGGTAGGAGTGAAAGGTATAATTGTAGTAGTATTTTGAGTTGGTTAGTTTTTAATGGTATCCTTGAATGGGTTGTTTGTTGATGAGGAGGCTTGGATAGTCAGTGGTTAGGTAGTAACCATGGTGATAGAGGTATTCCCCATGAAGTGGAGAGTCATGCCATAAGGTGGATCTTTGGGTGGGGTCAAATACAAGATATGGTAAGACATGGTTACAAGATAATGTTGCAAATCCATGAGATTTTTATCTAGGAAAGCAACAAAATCTGCACCTCCTTGAGGAACCTCTCAAGGGAAAGTAGGACTTCCCAAGGGATGAGGAGAGTTTGTTAGTTCAAAAACATAGTCCATGGGTGAAGAGGTAGAAGAGATAGGTGGGATTGGTGATGGGTTTTGCTCTGCAAGTTCTCTTCATTGTTAGCGAGTGAGAACCTTGCAAGATAAGGGAGATAGAAATCATAAATAACCTCACTACACAAACAAAGAAAAGATGAGAAAAGATCAAAGAAATAAAATCACACTCTAAAAGAGACATTAATCCCCAGAGTTTTAATTAATCTCACTTTTGGCTTGTGCCTTAAGAAGGTGTGTGACTAAAATTAGCTTATAAAGCGAGTAATAGAAAGGAAGTCTAAGGTTGGTTCCAGGTTATATTTAGGTGCTCAAAAAGAATCTATATTAGAATCAATACATGGTTTGGTATTGGTGCCTACCCCCTCACTTCACACACTACAATGATAAGGGTGTCAGGTGCTTAGCCAATATATATATTGATATCTATAGATTATACTCAACCAGAGAGATGAGTTTGTTCTTCCCTTGGTAATGACCTCCAAGTAGGATTGTCAGGAAAGGCTAAGTTTACTGATAGGTAATGAAATCCTAGTTAAGCCTTGTCTCAAGTTTTTTTAATTTTTAATTGATGAAAGGTGGTTTGGTTGAGTGTGTGAAAAAAAGAGTGAAGCTATGATAAATTACTTTGCTTTTAAGTTAATCTATGTGAACTAAACTTTCAAGTATTTGATGTATGCACTTAATTTGAATTCCAAAGGAAACTTTTGATTTTTTTTAATGAGAATATAATAGATAGAGAATGTAAGCAAATAAGAACCTAAGTAAAGACACAAGGGTACCACCATGTGTACCATAATTTTTTAATGAATTTCTTGCTTATTATTAGAAAATGGGAGAAACTAAATATGGGTATGGTTGAAAAACCTATTTGGTTTTGTATGAGTGTAATCAAAAGATAATGAAGAACTATTTGACTTGAGAGGATGACCTATAGATAAGAAAGAACTAAGGGAAAATTGTTTGTTAGATAGATATTTGAGTGGATTGCCTAGAGATAGATAGATCTTAGAAGTGAGAGCTTCCTTAGGGGATATCAATCCACACATTTTAAACAATTAAGCTTATAAAATATAAAGAAGGTACTTACATCAATAATAAAAAAATGTCCTAAAATTGAATAAAAGAATGCTTGATAAGAAATATGATAGAAATGATTAAAATAGTGGTAAGCTAATTAATACTAGTAACACAAAAAATTAGTCAAGAAGGAACACAAAAAATTAAGTTTGATTGAATGTAGGTAGGTGAAATTATCTTTCTAATTTTCACTGCCACAGTGACCATCAGTAGTTAGGCTAACCATCGACAGTTAAGGTGACTATCAATAGTCAAGGTGACCATCGATAGTTGGATAGACTATTAGTGGTTGAGTCAACCATCAATGGTTACTATGTATGGATCTAGGTTGGTAAAGAGGCTAATTGATGAGATCCAAAAGATGGATTCCAAGAGATGGGTAGACCTGGGCTGATTGTAAAATGGAAATAAAGTAAATGAATACTACGAAATAATTACTTGTCTTACAAGAAGTTTATTAGGTGGATGGTTGATTTAGTTAACCTATTGGTGGAATCTAGCTCAATTCTGATAGAGTAATAGTACTTGAAAAATCAATGGAGAGGTGGAGGAAAAATGACTCTCTAACGTGGTAACTAGCTCACTAGATTGTTGATAATGATTAACCTATAAGAATAAACTCTTGGACTCATAAAGCTCTTGATAATGATTGCAAATGGATTTCACCTTCAGGCTCCTCTCTTATTATAGGCACAAGTAAGAGATGGGAGTGAAGGTTCAACTAGGCTATCTAATTCTAAATCATCCTTGTAATGGCTCATAATAAGATTTAGGCAACTTATATTTAGAATATTAAGGTGGGTAGTTTGCATGTTTTTAGTTAAAGAGGTAGACCCTAACCATTGACAATCAACATGACCATTGGTGGTTAGCCTGACCATCAGTGGTTGAGGGTAAAGGGTAAAAGGTGGGAAAAGGCTAGGTTAAGCCAGTTTAGTGAAACTAACTATGGGTTAGGTTTGAATAGGGGTTAGAAGGTCAGATGGTCCCAAGGGGGTCCTAAGATGCTCCAGGGCTGCTTTCAACATTTAGAATCATAGTGTGCATATTTTTGGTGTCTATAGTGTGTACAGTCAAATATATTGAGGTTTAAAGTTGATTATGTGTTTGTTCATATTATGTAAGTAACCTAAGAAGGGTGTTTGATCTCATTCTGATGTTGTTTTGATATATCATGATGAATTAGCTATTGGGGAGTGTTTTAGACTCCATGAGGATGATCTATGTGCATTATCAAGGTTTGATCAATGGTATGTAGTATAAATAAAGGTTTATAAGTCAATTATTTATTCATTCATGTTAATTGTGTACATAGAATGTTGTTTGAGTGAATTATGCTTAAATAAAAGGTTATTATGATGGTTGTTGGCACTTAAAGAGGACCTATAGATCATGTAGAAAGGGTACATGCATTTTTAAAGTGATCTTATGTTTCTTAGTTTTCTCAAAGAAGTGTCAAAGTGCTGAATGGGTATCCATATGACCTAAATGTGACTTAGGCTTATTTGAAAGAGAGTTGTGCTTAAGTGTGACCCATATGAGATGCTTTAAGGGTGAAGGCATTATTGACTATTTTTACCTCAAGAAAAAATGGGTCAACCCCTAGAATCATAATCTTGTATAAGGGATCTTTATAATGTCATGGGGTATGTTGTAGCTTATTTGATGCCATTTCATATGCCATCCTAGTCTTAGTCATGGTATGGTTCAATCCTTGTGCCATTTGATATCTTAGGGGTCATTTTATGGTCATATATGTAAATTATAGGTATTCTTTGTGAGAAATGCAATTAGATCATGTAAAAAAAATTCCTATGCCCTAAGGAATTCATTTGAGCTTTCAAATATCAAGTAGTAGCTCAAAAACAAGATTTGTGAAGCCAAACCATCATCAGGACATCAAATGGAAACCAAAATGGAGTATCTTACTTGTATAATTTTTAAATAAGCCCAAAAATCCTTGAATGAACATCAAACCACGTGTGGTCTATGTCCTTAGTTCCAAGTTCATGTTTTGAAAGTTTTATATCTTGATGAGTCTTCTATCTCGAGATCTAAGCCTCCCAAGTTCATCTTGTCGAGTCTAAGGGGCTAGGCCATCACACATGTCACACAAAAATGAATGAACCATTTTTTATGCATTTTTATCTTCACTCAGGAAGCCCTCATGATCCAAAGGATTGTAGTGCTAGGTATTTTTTCATGCTGGGGACATGATCTAAAATTTTTAAGTCTGTGTGAGCTTTCTAGCTCAAGTTATAAGATTTTAAAGATGGACTTGTAACATAAAATGTTAGCACTGACATCAAGTTTAAGCTCAAGAAAAGTAAATCCTTTTGAGCTTAAATTTTATGGTCATGCTAACATCAATTATGTTCACAAGAACATCATTTGATAGGAGTGTGAATGTTAAATTTAAGCTCATGAAATAGTTCTTGGTTTTAGAATAGTGGGTCCCAACATATCTAATGGTACATATTGCATCATACATCTTGATCCAATGGTGAAAGATGAGTCAAATAGTCAAATATCTTGAGATATTGACACATATCATAAGAATGTGAACTAACAAGCTAACAATGGATCCTAAAATCAAACACAGGGCTACCACATTGCATAAGCTTGTATAGAGTTGATAAGTCAAGAGTAATATTAATTACTCATTGTCATTCATACCAATCAAGATCAATAGTGTGAGATGGGTAAACATGTCAAAAAGTTGAGTTAGATACCAATGACCAATGAAATTAAAGGTCGAGAAGCTAAGAGACTTCTTATAAAATGAACATAAGACAAATGTAGAACCAAAGAGCCATTTTTGACTAGATCAAGCAAGTATTATAGACATAATTTATAATAGAATGAGAAATGTAGAAAGAGAGTAACACTTGGAAAACTATGCAGGATCAATCATTCTATAGTAGAGCAAGCTCTTTGAAATCATATACCACCATGAAATCCAAGGTGAGGTCCAAGATGAATAACAACTACTAGATGTAAAAAAAGAGGTCTAGTAAGGTAATGAACAACTTTAGATGGAGATTATAGGTGTTTAGAAGATATTTAGTCACTTGGAAAACATCTACAACTATCATAACTTATGTGTCTACTCCCCTAGCCCAGTTTCAAGTGCTTAAGAAATGATCCATGATGAAAATAGTTCCACAAAAGCTAGCTAAAGAATATATGCACCATTTTGGAGAGTTTTTCATGATTTATATGGATACTTATCTTAAGATGCATTCATGGTCCATTTCACACTCGATTTCACCTATAACATAACTATTTCTCATGCCTAGGCATGTGTTCTAGTGACTCTTGAACTTCTTTCTTTTCTCCTCTCTTTGAAGTTCTATAAGCAGATGTCATTTTGGCCCTTATAGGATATACCACCCCATGTATGGTGAAACCCTATTAGTTTTGAGATTATACACTACCTTAGAATTATAAAATACAATCTGGTTTGAGTACATATATCAGCTCGTTAAAGTATGTGAAGAGATTTATAGTGAATGGTCAAGAGATATTCATCTATCCTTACTTTCTCTCAATCCTTTAATATTTGATGCAAGTGATTCCATATTGGTAGATCATATGAAGTATTTTTAAGTATTTGGATCTATAATTAATTTTATACTAAGCCTTAGTAACTACAACTGATCTATGGTTTCACTTACCTTGGATAATCTTCATGTATGTCACCTTTATATTGAAACACTAATGCTAGTATATTTTAGGACTCTTAAGACTAGAGTTGTAAGCCTTGTGTATTTATGATGGAGTATGATAGTCTCATGGAAAAAATCTTGGTTCATCACTTTCCTTTAGAGTAGGTTTAATTATTGCAATCTCTAACCCTTTTCCCATAAGTAATCCGTTGCCATAGATAAGATCATTTCAAGATACATTCAAGGAGCTAGCCCTTAAAACTAGAGGCTCATTTCCATTATAGGTACACCCACATACTAAGAAATGTTTCCATGTTTCCCAAATATATAAGAGGCTTGAACACCCTCTTCTAAGGTGCAATATTTGGTGACAATAGTTATGGCATGCACAATGAGATCTATCTTCAAGACAACTTGTCAAGGTTAATGCTGACCTTGATAAAATCAACTAAAAATTGGTGTGTTACTTAGCATTTGGTGACTACATCAAGGTATATCTAGTTCAATGCCATTTCCTTATTATAAACTTGCTCTCATAATTCATGTTTCTCACTAGGTCATTATCTAAAGGAGTTCTCAATCCCATTGAACCACTCCTTCAATTTTAAATTCCCCTTGGAGTTCAATATCCTCCTCCTAATTTTCACTTTGAAGATCAAGAGGATTTTTCTAGTGATGGAAGTCAATAGAGTAAATAAGTTAAATATATTGAATAAGAAGTGGCTATATCTCATGCTTTTCATACATTCAATACAAAAAATCTGATTCACCTTTAGGCATATGATGTCATTCCTCCTAATGCCACAAAAGGTGTACCCCTATTTAATGGTGAAAGTCACATTACACCCAGTGAGAACATTAGAGATGTCTCTAACTTTTGTAGTTTCCATAATATTTCTCAAAAAAACATTGCCATTAGACTCATAGCCATGTCCCATAGAGGGAAGGCTCTAGATTGGTATAGGACCCTAGAAGGTGGATGTATCATGTTGTGAGATGAATTTTGAGTGTTTTTTAACTCAATATTTGAAAATGAGAGTGGCCATGCCTCTCTCATGCATCATCTTAACAATGATCAAAAGAGGACCTAAAGAGCCAATGCATGATTTTAAAGAGAGGTTTTAAAAGACTTGGAATAGACTACTACCTCCTATGAGGCCACCTCTTATCTTTGTATTCCCAACCTATTTGAGAGAAATTAGTATTGAGATTGCTATCATGCTTTAATCTATTGGTGGTTCCACCCTCCCTAAAGCATATGATCTTACTATCAAAGCTGAAAATAATCATATCCAAGATGAAAGGTTTCCACCTAAAGTGTCTATGCCTCCATTATCTCATGTTTGTACTAATACTCCAAAGGTGTATCAAACTCTTAATTCCAATACCAAGATTAAAGTTACTCTTAAGAAAGTAGATAATGCCATAGACAAAGAAGCATATATTCAATGGTTGGAATCCAAGATTAGGAGAGGAAATATACAATAAGGTGTCCATCAGAATCCACACCCATATTAGAAATAATTTTATCAACAATAATATGTAAGAGGAAGAGTCTAATGGAAACCTAACCCTAATAGGTCTACTAATGTATACATTCCTAACTCTACCACTAATGCAAGGGAAATGGTACCTATGCACAATAATGTGGTACAAGGTGGGAATTGGCATCAAGGCCAATTTATGGATGCTTATGAAGGTATAAATTAGGATATTTTTGATCAATGAGAGGTTACTCACCTCTTATCAACTGAAGATGAAGTGATGATGTAGACAAGTGAAGGTGAGCAGCCTCAAGAAGAGATCTTCACCAACTTCCTAGTTGATGACACTTTTGTGTTTAACCAAAGAACCTTAGTTGTAGACAACACTAGAACCAAGAGAAAGTCTTTATATGGTGATATTAATGTGCCTATAGGCTCATCCAATCCTCATACAAAGTAATAAGGTATGGCCATAGGTGTAGTAGCCTCAAAAAATTCTACATATCTTCCACACCAAAATGTTGGAAGGACTATTCAAGATAGCCCAACTCCTTAGGTTTTGATTACTTCATTTACTCCAAGAATTCAAGAGAATATATATATATATATATATATATATATATATATAATTTAAAAATTATAGATTCACTAAAGATAACCAAAACATCCATTTCCATTTGGGAGGTTCTGCATATGCTTGGTTAGAAAGAGCTCCTCTAAAAATAGTTATCTAGTATCCATACTAGTGTCTCTATTTAAAATCAAAGTCATGTTATCCTTGAAATTTTCCCTAATACCATTTTTGAAAAATCCACTATAGATGAGAAACCTCCTCCATTCTATCTCACTCTCATAGTGGGTGACAAACTGATCCATAATTGCATAGTTGATAGTGGAGCTTCAACTTCTATCATGCCCAAAGTTGTAGTTGACAAACTTGGCATAAAATATGAGCCACATAAAAAAAGGTTCCTTTAATTATATGGTATGAGTTCCAAGATATCAGGGCTAATAAATAATTTGAAAATTTTCTTGCATGATTGTCTTAGTTTTCCCATCTTGTAAGACATAGTTATTGTTAATCTCCCAACCCACTTTGTAATTTGCCTATCAAGGGACTTCACAGCCAAGATAGGTGTCTACCTCTTATTTTATTGGTAATTATTGGCCTTAATAACAATTTATTTGGAAAATGTGATAATTATAACACAACCTATTGCAAGGTTCCATATTGAACCTTACATTAAGACAAGTTCTAATTTGAGTTATGTGGCCCTGAATAAAAGGACTCTAATGTGGATGATGGTGATTTTAAACTTGAGGTAATTTATGATATATTTTTGGATGAGTATGGTGTAGACATATATAGGCATGATCCTTATGAATAATTTGAAAAAACTAATCTTGGGACCTACATCATGCATGAAGAGACATTAAAGGAGCTGAGGTAAGTGTCAAACATTATCATGCTACTGAGTGCAACTATAGGATTCATGAGTATGATGATCATAGGTTGATGAATCTAATTGAACACCATAATGGGAAGGATGATGTTTTCATTCCAATTATTTATGAATGTTCTTTGGATGATGACACTCATGAAGAAGAGGAGGATGACTTATGGCTAAGATTTAAGGCCATATGCCAAGAATTTGACAAGATTGGTAATATTCCTTCTTCTCCCAAGAAATGTATGTTTGGTGTGTTTGTTGATAAAACTAATGAGCATTCTATAATGTGTTTTATAAATTATGAATTTAAATGGAATGTTTTTAATGAAGATGGACATCAATATGCTATTCAAAAGCCAACAGGTTTAGAAGGACCTAGTGAGGTCAAGGCAAAAGTTATTGTGACTAGAAGATAGTTCAGAGATATATATGGTATTGAGACATGTTCAGAGGGATTGGATCATAAATAAGAAGAAATTGATACTCCTAATCATCAAGTATATCATGTGTAATAATATATAAAGGTTGAGGCAAATTTCATCATTCCTATTATGTAGTTGAGGAATGTATATTAGATATGGCAATGATTAAGAGGATTGTAACTCTAACCAAGGATCTTAAAGAGAAAGAAATATCATTCATGAGGTCCCAAATAGTTTACTTGTAGACCTAAGAATATTCAAAGGTGATATATTTATTGATCACCTACATATGCAAGTGATTGGTGATGAGCATGCTCCTCATACTAAGATGACTTCATGGAGTGATAAAGATGATAGAGGAACTATTTTGACCCTAGTTAAGGTATGATCAGATGTTTCAACTCAAGAAGAGGTTTTGTAAATAGTTAGTTTAGGTGTGTGTTTCCTTTCTTGTTGTGTTGTGTTCCAATAAGTGATTTTGAAGCACATGTGTGTTTCTTGTTTATTATTTTATTCTTGTTGTTTTTTGTTGTTTGTGTACTATTTAAAGAATTTTATATGTAAAACCTATTTTATATGTGACTCCATAGCCTAATGGATAGGCTTAGGAAACTGGTCATGGCATAACAAGTATGTCACCCTTGGGAAATCACCAAAGATGTTAACCACTTTTACCTTAGGCCAAAATGGGTCAACCCCCTATAATCAAAATATTGAATAGGGGATCTTTATAATGTCATGGGGTATGTTCTAGCTTATTTGATGTCATTTCATATGCCATCCTAGTCTTAGTCATGGTTTAGTTCAATTCTTATGCCGTTTGATATCTAAGGGGGAATTTTAGGGTCATATATGTAAATGGTAGGTCTTCATGGTGAGTAATGTAGTTAGAGTATAGAACAGGTTTGCTTATGACCCAAGGAATTCATCCAAGCTTTCAAATATCAAGTAGTAGCTCAAGAACAAGATTTTTATAGCTAGACCATCATCAAGACATCACATAGAAACCAAAATGGAATAACTTGCTCACGAAATTTTTAAATATGCCCAAAAAGCCTCACATGACCATCAGACCATGCACAATCCATTTCCATAGTGCTAAGATCATGCTCTATAGGTTTCATATCTTGATGAGTCTTCTATCTTGAGATCTAAGCCTCCTAATTTTAACTTATCAAGTCTAAGGGACCAGGCCATCATGCACATCACATGAGAACAAATAAACTAACTCTTTTGTGAATATATATCTTAACTCAAGAAGCCCTCATGATTTAAAAGATTGTAGCACCAAGTATTTCTTGAATCTACGAACATGCTTTGAAATTTTCAAGTCCACACGATCTTTCTAGCTCAAGTTATAATCTTCTAAAGATAGACCTACAACATAAGAAGTTTTTTCTAACATCAAGTTTAAGCTCAAGAAAAACAAATCCTTTTGAGCTTAAATTTGATGGTTGTATGAACTTCAATGATGGTCATGTAAATGTAATTTTATTAAAGCATGAACATCAAATTTAAGCTCATGAAATAGTCATTAGTTTTTAAGCAATAGGTTGTAGCAGATCTAACATTCTGTGTTGCATTATGCATCTTGATTTAATGGCATGATATGAGTCAAACAATCAAGGAGATTGATAGATTGGCATGTGGCATAAGTGTGTGAGCTAACAAATTGATAGTGAATCTTGAAATCAAACATGGGGCTACCACATGGCATAAGATTGAACAAAGTTGACAAGTCAATAGCAAGATCAATGACTCATGGTCATTCATACTAAGAAGGATTAATGGTGTAAGATAGGTTAATATGTCAACAGGTTGAATTAGATATCAATGACCAATGAAATTAAAGGTTGAGAAGCTAAAGGACTTCTTGAAGATCGAACATAAGATAAATGCTAAACCAAAGAGCCATTTTTTTATTAGAGTAAGAAAATATTACAAACATAGTTTAGAATTAAATGAACAACATGGAAAGAGAGCTACAAAAAGAAAAATATGTAATATCAAGCATTATATAGTAGAGCAAGTTCTTCAAACTCATATGCCACCATGAAATCCTAGGTAAGGTCTAGGATGAATAGTGACTACCAGATGTAAAAAAAGAGGTCTATGAAGGTAATGAATAACTACAGATGGTGAATTCAGGTGTCTAAAAGATATTTAGTAGCTTGGAAAATGTGTATGACTATCATAAATTATGTGCCAACTCCCCTAGCATATTTTTAAGTGCTTGAGAAATGATCCATGATGAAAATTGTTTCACAAAATCTAGATGAAGAATCTCTACACCATTTTGGAGAGTTTATCATGATTTATATGGAAAATCATTTTAAGAGGCATTCATGGACCATTTCATACTCAGTTTCAACTACAATGTAACTATCTCTCATGCCTAAACATCTGTTCCAATGACTATTGAACTTCTTTTTTTCTCCTCTCTCTAAGTTCTATAAGTAGCTACCATTTTGGCCTTTATAGGATATACCACCCCATGTATGGAAAAGCCCTACTATTTTTGACATTGTACTTTGCCTTAGAATAATAAAATACAATCTGGTTTGAGTTCATATATTATCTTTTTAAAGTGTGTGAAGAGTTATATAGTGAATGGTCAAAATATGTTCATCTATCCTTACTTTCTCTCAATCCTTTCATGTTTGATGCAAGTGATTCCAGGTATGTGAATATATCCTTAAGTGTACAATGAGCCTTAATATCTACAACTAATCTATGGTTTCACTTACCTTGGATAGTATTCATGTATGTCACCTTCATATTGAAACATTAATGTTAAATCATTCTAGGAATCTTAATAATAGTCTTGTATGCCTTGTATCTTTATGATGGAGTATGATAGTTGTGTGGAAAACATCTTGGTGAATTATATTCCTTTAGAGTAGGTTCAATTCTTTTAATCTCTAACCATTTTCCCATAATTAATTAGTTATCATAGATAAGAGAATTTCAAGATACATTTAGGGAGATAGCCCTTAAATCTAGAGGCTCATTTCTATTATAGGTACACCCACATACCTAGAAATGTTCCCATGTTGCCCAAATCTAGAAGAGGATTGAACACCCTCTTCTAGGGTGTAATATTTTGTGACAATAGGCATGTTTTGTGGCTAATAAGGAAAGATTATAGACTTTATAATTCATGAACGCTCTATAAATAGTGAAACCAAATGTGATGGTTTCTAAGATTATAAAAGACAAGTGAGAGAGACTTGTGCAAGGTGTATGTGAGAGTTATGGAGCAAAGGAGAGGTAGAGTTCCCAGTTGATGAATTTATGAACAGAATAGATTGATGACTATGTGTATGACCTATATGTCATATTTATGATGTCATAAAAGTGCTCTTGTAAATTTAAGATATGTAAAGAGGTTTGCGTGTGCATATGAGGCCTATTTGAGATAGAGAGGAAGTTTGTATAGGGGTTAGATAAATAGAGATCCATCATCAAGTGTTGAAGACATAATTTTTAAGGTGGAGGTATTCAAATGAGGGTCTAAAGGACTTGGTCTTCCTTAGGGGTTGTTGATCCCTGTAAAATAGGTGTTTCACTAAATACCTTTGGTTAAGAGGACATAATCATGATTTTTTGGTATAAAGGAGTTGACTAGTCTCTTGTTTGTGATTTTTTATAGGATAGTAGTCCATGTGTTGTAGGGTTGAGAGTGGGTTTTATTACCCATGAGGGTTTTCCACAACAACTATGTGTTATGTTTTTAATGTTTTTATGCATTTGATTAATGAGCTCTCTTGTTAATGTTACTTGATCAAGATGACATATGTTGATTGTTTAATAGTTTGAAAGGATTGTAATTGTAATTAAAATATTTGGGCTCACTAATTCACCCTCCCCCTCTTCGTGATTATACCTTTAACAAAAAATAGGGAATCACCTACAAAAAAATCTCTTTTACTAGTAATCTTCCTATCATATAAACTCCCTTCCCAGTTGACATATATATATGCTATTAATCTTAACTCCTTTCTCTTTGGATACCACAACCCAAACTCAATATTTCCCTTGAGATACCTAAGTATCCTTTTGATCACTTTTAGATGATTTCCCTTTGGGTATGCTATAAACCTTCCCATAATACCTATTGGTTTCATGATGTTAGGTCTAGAGGTAGTAGTGCACAACAAACTTTCAATCATTGACATGTATGATGTCTAATTAACCCTTTGAGATTCATCTTCCTTGCTCAAATTACACCATATGATCATAAGTATGATAATGACCTTGCATTCTTCCATCCCATATTTATTCAACATATATTTTATGTACTTTGCTTGTTTCATGAATATGTCTTTTTTAGATTGAATGATTTTCAACCTAAGAAATAATGATAGTTCTCCCAGCATGGACATCTCAAACTCCTTCATCACATCTACAAAGGCCTTAGTCATGCTCTCATTATTTCCACCAAAGATTATGTCATCCACATAGATAACTACTATCAACTGATGGATATCTTTTATCTTTATGAATATATAACTATCTAAAACTCCTCTTTTGAATATTTGATCCAAAAAATACCTATCTAATCTGGCATACTAAGCTCTAGGATCTTGATTTAGACCATAAAGTGACTTTTTTAATATACAAACATAGTCCTTATTACTTGATAGTGAGAAACATTCAAGTTTCTATATGTACACCTCCTCTTCCAAGTTCCCATTCAAAAAGGTAAATTTGACATCCATCTATTACACCTTGAAACCTTTGAATCTTGTATATACTAGAAACACTCTAATAGCTTCCAATATTTATAATAGAGAAAATGTATCCTCAAATTCTACCCCTTTTACTTGGGCATACCCCTTGCATAACAATCTTTCCTTATTCCTAGTGACTTATTCATGTTCATTAAACTTATTCCTAAACACCCATTTATTACCAATGACATTCTTGTATTTAGGTCTAGGAACTAGTTTCCAAGTCTCATTCTTCTCTATTTGATCTAACTCCTCATTCATAGCACCTATCCAAAACTTGTCTTTGTTTTTTTATACAATATTTTTAGGTTTAATATTAGAAAATAGTGTAACATTTTATTGATTTAGGTTACTTACAAGTCTTATCTTTATTTGTATACCTACATCTTTGTTTTCAAAGATTTGTGATTTAGGATGATCTCTTTAAATCTGTCTTGAAGAGAATTTTGAGTCTTGTCTTTCCTTAACTTATTCTTCATCAATATCTATTGTTTTCTCTTCATGATTGAAGTCCATATTCTCTAATATATCCTTTGACTATGAGTGTGATTCATTTGTCTCGTCAATATTCACATTTGTGCTTTTTTCTACTATCTTCCACAACCCCTTGTTATAACATCAATAGGTTGAGCTCATTGATGAATATCCTAATAATATACCTTCATCAAACCTATAGTCAAACTTACCTTGGTCTTCCTCATATATTTTGATGAAACATTTTCTCCCAAACACTCTAAAGTGTTCTAGATTATAAGGTCTACCATTCCATAGTTCATAAGGGGTCTTGTTACCATTAGTCCTTATATGCCCTCCATTCAAAATTTAAAATGAAATGCTCACCAACTCTCTCTAGTGTCCATAAAATAGTATAGACTAATTTATAATGGTTCTTTACATCTCTTGAACTATCCTATTCTTTATTTACACTACCCCATTATATTGAGGTGTCCTAGTTACTGAGAATTATCTCCTTATTCCATAAGCCTCACAAAATCCATCAAACTCATTAGAATAAATATCTCTTCCTCTATCAAATCTTAGGCACTTTATCTTCCCATTCTTATCATTCTCAACAAGAGCCTTGAATTACTTGAACTTGTCAAGAGCTTCTAACTTTTCTTTCAAGAATGTTATCCAGGTCATTTTTGTGTAGTCATCTATTGGTAACATGAAGTAACTATCTCCTTAAATAGTTTGGATTCTTGTAATCACATAGATCAATGTGTATTATCTCCAAAGGTCTCATATTATAGTACTCCTTAGACTTGAACCATCTTCTATTTTGTTTACCATGTTGACATGCCTTGCAAAGTATGTTTGTTGGTTTGGTGATCTTAAGCATGCTCTCCATTGACTTCTTAGCACTTATCTTGACCATATTATAAAATTTTAAGTGTTTTAACCTTCTATGCCATATCTAAATTGCATCAATCTTACTCCTAAATCATCTCTCCTTCTTTATATTATTTAAGACATATAAATTGTTCTTTGTCCTCTTAGCATTGGCAATTAGCCTTCGTGATTTGGATCTCCTTATATCACACCCTCTATCATGAAAAGTTAGTGTGTGTCCTTGATTACACATTTGACTTACACAAAGTAGGTTATGTTTAAAACCTTCCACATACAAAACATGATTTTTATTGGTCTTCCATTATACAAACTTAAGATACCTTTGCCAACTGTATTAGTTATTGTGTTATCTCCAAATCTTATTATTATTTCAACATTCTTTTTCAATTGGATGAACTTTATCTTATTCCTTATCATGTGAATTGAGAAACCACTATCTATATACCATTTCATGCCTTCATTTGAATGTGAAAATTAGTTTGAGCTAGCATAAATTATTCATCTTTATTATTCTACTGCTTCACCTTGTCCACAAGGTCTAACTTCTTTATCCACTTCTCAATAATATGATTGCATGTCTGTTTGTCTTAAATAACCTTCCTTCTTTGCCTCATCTTAAATTACTTTGAAATATGTCCTCTTTGGTCATAGTTATAACATATTATTCTACTTCTAATGTTGTAATGGACATTCAACATATTCCTTCATGAGAAATTGATTCTTGCATAGTTTTTACAATCCATAGCTGTATGTCCATATTGATTACATGAGAAATAGTAACCATTAAATCAATTTACATACCTTATCTATTTGATTTTGAATGACACACCTCTACCTTTGTTATTTCTTGAAGGATTCAAGTTCTTCTTGACTTTTTTATGATCAACTTGAGTCTTAGAGTTGAGATCTTTTGCATAGGTATTTACTTTGTTGGTATTGTTCTTTGAGGTTTGACTCTCCTTATTTTTGTTTTTATTTTCTTTGAACCCAAGATCTATCTTGTCATGTGGAGACATTTGAATATTCAAAATATCACAAATAACTTCATTACTCTTTTTAAATATATGATGTGTCTTCAACTTGACTGTTGCCTAATCTAATTCTACCTTCAAGAAGTCCATTTCAACTCTAATTTTGATGCATTTTTCCTCCTTAGTCTTAAGACTTGAAGTGATAATTTCAATCTAAGTTTTAAAATATTTGATTATCTCATCATGTTAATTGGTTTTGTTTCTAAGTCTCTCTTCAGAGAGATTGATTTATTCATCATAACTCTTAAGCAATGATCTTAGTTTTTGATTATTCTTTCTTTGGAAATTCAACTCCTCGAGATCACTCACTAATTCTACCTCAAGGTTCACTTTATCCTCTTCATCATCCATAATAATTTTAAATTTTAAACAAACCTAATTATATGTTTCATTATCCTAAATAAGGTCTCATTGTTATCATGATCATTACTATCATCATCACTATCAGATGTACTTGTGTCACATAAAATGAGGTACTATCTTCTTTGGTATAAAAACCTTTCTTATTCTTTAATGATCCTTTATTTCCTTCATACTTCTTGAAACCCTTTTTTCTCTTGTCAAGATTATAGACCTTCTTATCATCACCATGATTTTCATCATGTTCTCCATCATGCTACATCTTATCCTTGTTAGGACATTTAGATGAAAAGTGAAAAATATTACCACAATTAACACTTTTTAGGCAACTTTCCATTATACTTACTTGATCCTTTCCTTAGTTTTCTAACAAATATGGCTTTCATCTTGTCATCATCAATGTATGTGTCAACATCACCTTGGCCTTCTTACCTAGTGATTTAATCTCAAATTTGAATGTAGCTTTATTATCAAAATTTATTAAATCACTTATTCTCATTTCATATGTAGTCAATATTCCATTAATTTCATCCATTTTTAGTAAGTTAAGATATTTAATCTCCTCCATAGAAGATACCTTTGAGTCAAACTTGGATGTCAAGTATATCAATACATTTTGTACTACTTTTAACTCTTTTAACTTCTCTCTTAGACATCTGATGACATTTAAAACTTCATATACTCTTAAAAGATAAGAAACAATGTTTTCATCCTCCTTCATTCTCAAGATTTCAAACTACCTTTGGTGGGTCTAAATTTTTTCCAACTTAGCTTTAGTGTCTCCTTCATAGATGGTGTACAACTTTTCCCAAATCCCTTTGGCTATATAAAAATGCATTACCTTAAAAAATTATAACTTTATAAGTTGACACAAGATGGCATTCACTACCATAGATTTATTCTCTCTTTCATTCTTATCTGCTACATTAGTTGGGGTGTAGAAGGTGGAGTGAATCCATCAATAATAGATTGCCATATGTCATAGCCTAAATACATTAGATATATATTCATTATAATGATCCAAAAATAATATTTATTCCCACTAAAGAGAGGATCCTTATTGGTTGATAAACCTCCTTGTACTTGATGAATAGACATTTTTGTGCTTTTAGGATCTCCTTTAAGTTATTAGGCCTACTTTAAAGGACCAAGATCTGATACCAATTATTGTTAGAAAAATCACTAAGAGGGGGGATTAATCAATGTTTAAAACTTTATTTCACATGTATTTTGACATTCATTGAACCATAAAAACAATACAATGATATAACAATGCATAAATAATCAATCACATGAGCATGAAACAAGAGCATAACACATAGAACACATATATGAGTAGGAAACACTCAAGGGGAATAAAACCCATTTTGATCCATAAAATGGAATAATATAATATAATATAAAATATAATTTTTTTTAGCATCAAATCAACTTGGATCACTAACCCCAATGAAGTCAAGCACCTACTTGACTAGGCTTTAACAAGTACCCACTTGTAACGAAGCACCAACTCCCTAGGTGACTCAGCACCAACTCAACCACCTCATAAATTTGATCACCACACATATAATCTACTATTATTTTCTCATTTAAAGACATAATTATACTCTATAATAAATATTTCATTCACTTCTATTGCTTACATCCAAATAGACCAAAATTGCCTTGTATATATACAAGTCTCATGATCACACATCACTTGGTTAGTCACATAGCTTTAACATCTTAGGTAAAACATATAATAGGTCTTATAAAATATTTTAGACATAATTAAAATGGTATTTGGACCCATTTTGGTTTTCAAAAACTCAATTAGGCCTCATTTCTCTTTTAGGCCTTATGGAGACCTCATTACATTAGGTCTATCTTTATTGTCAAATATTGATTCTCTTGGCCATAAATAGCCTTCTCAAAAAATTTAAAACAATTCAAAAAAGTAAAAATTACCTATATTTTTCTCCTCCATTCTTGATTATACATGTGTCTTTTATTTATACCACGAGAACTCCTTTAAGACCAACTACCCTATTAGGCCTATGCACCTCAAAAATTTATCATGCAAAAATAAATCTTTAAACACTCTTAAGATAATAAAATATGAAAAAAAAAAACATGTATACATATTATCCATGACCTCAAGTTCATCAAAAAATTCTTGGAATAGTTTCACTCAGGAGATAAAGTCTCAAAAACATCTCTGCAACTCACGCACACAGAACTACCAATTTACCTCAAAGATCAGTCATGGTGGCTTAGAACTCCAACACATATGTAGACACTTTTAATGAATCTTGATACATGAAAATTTTCTTATGAGATATATTTACCATTTTTAGATGAAAAATTCATATGGTCTAGTGCCAAATATTGGTCTTATAAAACAATTTATTGACCATCTATCACATAGTCTTATTTGAATTAGACAGGTCATTTTGTGAACAAATTTTCACCATATTAATAACCTCTAAAAATTATTAAAATCATAAAAATTACTTAAAATTAATAAATAAACTATTCATTTACTTTTTTGCATCAATATGACATGCTCATACCCTCAAATCCATCTTCTCATCTCTGCTTAGGTTTTTCACTGTTCACACTATTAGGTTTATCTGAGACTGGCTAACTTAGATTACCAACTTCACACACTTGAAGTATGGAACCTATTAATAAACCATAATGGGAATTAATTATTATTATTATTATATATCTTCTTCTCCCATTTATTTTATTTTCTTAACCATTGTAACTTTTGAGAACTACAACAACTTCATGGCAAATAAGCCTGTATCTATGCATTTTCTCTCTCATTTGACTAACCACCACCACTTATAGGTACCTAGGAGAGTTTAATATATGATAAAAATATATTTTATATGAATTTTATACCATTATAAACTATTTTAAACAAGATATTTTTCATCAGGTCCTTATTAGGGTTTTAGAGAGGTTTAACATACACTTTGGTATTAATGATTGTTCATAAAGGATTGTCCATTAAATACACAACCAATTCCTAGATATATTATCTATTACCCTTTAAAATTTCTCCTTAATATATTAGGTTCCCATGAAAATGTTACACATGACAACGAAGATCATAAATTACTTCTCAAGTCTTGAGACCTCATTTTGTGAACTCGAGAAGGCCTAAAATAGTGTTTTATATAATTTACTTAAAATAATGGCCTAATTTTTTTTTAACATTCATAAAATAACTTAACTCACCTATTTCCATTCTCACATATTCATAAATGCCTTGAAATTTTATCTTCATGCCTCATTAGGCCAAGCAGTGTCTAAGAGAGGTCTAGGTGTAGGCTTAGTCTAAAGGTTCTACCCCTATAGGCGCACCTTAAACTATCATGAGTGATTAAATTCCTCACATACATGATAAAATAGTTCCATAAAACCTTCATATACTTGTGTTAATCCATTTTCATGCACATACCTCTTCATGTCATGACTAGGCTCATGATTAGGCTTCTTATGCACTTTATCATTAATGACCTATACCTATATGCAACCATAAGGCATTAGTTACCTTAAAATTCTCTCTTTCCTTAAAATTATCCCAATACAACATATTATCATGATAACATTCTCTCAATGCTCCTTGTCACACCACACATTACTAACTAGGCTTAGTTTGTACCTTCATGAGATACACCTATGACATCAATGACAATAATCAACACCCGATCCCTTGATGGGGCATCCAAATCTCATCCTTCACCTTTTAGGGAATTATCCTAGTCATTAACAAATTTTTCATTACTTGAGAATGCATTACTATGTTTGTATCTTATAAAAACTTCCCAACTAGGGTCAAACTGTAGAAACTCTATTTTGGACACAATTGTGTTCTAATGAGAGTTCAAATTGATTTCTACAAAAATTTTAAATAAAGCCTAAGAATTAATAAATGTCCCAATTTCATCCACACATAGAACATTAGTGCTCATAATCATGTTTAGGCATCCCTATTTGGGGTATTATCCTATACTCAATAGTAACCTCTCATGAATTCATCTGCAGTCAACTTACAACCTAGTAAATTTACAGTTTAACCTTTGGACAAATTAAGAGAGGCACTTAAACAATTCCTAAATTGAAAACATACTAAGCATAATTAATTAAATAAGTAAATAAAATTAAATACATAAGTGAAATTTCCATGTGAAATTAGTGAAAATGAATTTTTTAAAAAGAAAATTCTAATAAAAATGAGGTCATGATGATGCCATCATCCTCAAAGTCAAGGAATTGAAAATATATCCCCTAAATCCTTAAATTTAGAAATAGAGAACCATGCTTAATAAATGGGATCTCTATCCCAAATTTTAATTGTTTGTACCATCCTTAACTTAACTAGGGTTAATATAAACTTAACTATAGTTAACTCTAACCTAACTGCACTTGGGTTATAATTAGTTTAAAAGGATAAATATAAGGCTTCACTCATTATTTAATAAGTTATTTTAGTATAATTATATGATGTGAAAATACCTTCAAATACATTTGTTATGTAGTGTTATGATGCTCATTTGTTGAGATAACCAAGCCAAAGCCAAATCTAAATTGAACATTGTCAAGATGACAAGGAGAGATGATGCAAGGAGTAACATTACCAAATATATTTGATCACATGACCAAGAACATTTCTCCATGGCCAACATATAACTATTGATCTTAATAAAGGTAAATAATTTTTGTATTATCTTTTATAGATAGTTATTTGTATTGTTCTCTTACTCCTTCAGTGTCTAGGCTTGAGGTGTTACCTTTATTAGTGTTTTTTTTTAAAATCATACTAACATAATACTAATCTCCCTTATTGGATTCTTATTGATCATAATTGGCTCATGGATATAAGGTTGTAGACCTATAATGGTTACTTTGATCCATCAAGTTGTAATTGTATAATCCATATTAGGTAAAGAACCATTATAACTAGAAGAGAATGGAGAGGTACCTAGGATGGTAATTATTAATTTTTGGTGTGTTTGGTTGTGGTTACAATACAAAGAAGGATTATTGGCATAGGCACCTGAGATGGTAATCCTTAGTTATTTTTTCACTTGGCTATGATCACAAGTTGAGGAAGGATTACTAGAAGAAGATGGATGATAGGCATTGTTAGGTAAAAATTGGTCTATTGGCATTCAGTCTAGGGTAAATAGTAATGATGGACACATGACCACCTATAATATGACCTAAATCTCTATTATAGTTGTGTGCAACTACATGATATGTTTGTTAGTTATTAGGTTAATTTTGGCCTTGGTTCCATCCATTTTGAGCTTGGAGTTGTTGATACTATTATTATTGTTGTTGATGTTGTTTTTGTTATGATTATGGCCTTATTTGTTATTATTTTTATTGGTTCTAATTCTATTTGATATAGTTATGTTGGGGAAATGGGTTTTGGTAAATACCCAGATTCTAATTGGATGTAGAAGCCCCATTATCTAACTAGATTTATCCATTTTCCAACGTATTCTCAATAAGGTGATTCAACTACACACAATGGCATATAGAATTTCCATGAACATGATGGTTTTCATAGAGCTCATACTCTTTGTACCAATCTAGATAAGGTATACCCTCAAGAAATTTCTTTGGAATCAACCAACTAATCATATTGACTATGCCTAGCTTACAAAACATTGATTCAATAAGCTCACCAAGGTTATTGAAAACTCTAAGATTAGGTCTTCTTCTTGGAAGAGAGGTTTTCAATGGTGTTGGTTGAGATTCTAGCATGCACAAATGTGGTTGTAATTGAGGAGCTAGTCTTGATTGAGGTATAGGCTACATTTGCTAAATAGGCTCCATTTAGGGAATAACTCTAGCTATATCATAAACTGAGCAGATGATGTTTGTATCATTTGGACATGATGTGACTCAGTGACTCCATTATCGACAAAATTCTTGTTGTGGTTGTATGTTTTAGTTTTTCATAGTTATTATCCTAAGTGGGCATAAACACTTGAATTTAGATTGGGCTTAGGTTTTGACTTTGGCCTAAATTTTGATTTTGGCTTTGGTTTTGGTTTGAATAAAAAAACTTGGTAATCCATTTATTAATAAGGACCTTTTCAATTTCTTTATCTTTCTCAATGATCTCCTTAAATGTGTGAGCACACTACAACTCTATATGATAAGATATTTTTCTATGAAATTTTATGGTAAACACAACTATCAATTATTTATCTTGTAACTTATGGGTGAAGTGGCTAGCAAACACTTTACACCATTAGAAGTAACTTATAAATCTCTCACCAACCTTCTACTTGTCCCGACTCAAATTAACTACTAAAATCTCATGGTTGAGATTTTAGGAGAATTTTTTTACAAACTTATCCAAAATATCATCAAAATAAGACATTAAATCCTTTGGAAAATTAAGAAGCCACTCTAAATCTTGTCTAGCTAAGCTTCAAAGAAAGAGAAAAAGTAGGTAAATGGCACTATAGATCACTAGCTGGTAAGCAACAAAAAACTCTTTCATGTGATATTTAGGGTCTCTTTTTCCCTTATAAATTTTTTTTGGCTCATAACCTAGAGGAAATGTTATTTATAGGTAATCCATTTTAAATGTATATGAGCACACATATTCTAATTTAAATTTCTTGGTCTACTTTCTCATTTAAATGGTAGAAATTACATAATTCATCTACTATAGTTCTTGGGATAAAAAGGTAGATGGCATAATTGGTTATGGTTGTGCTTGGGATATCAAAGGTGTATTACCTTGACCAGGGTATAGTGAAGGGATGGGGTATTTTAGAGTGTTAATTTGTTGAACCAATTGACTAAGAATACACATTTATGCATTAAGATTAGGTTACTAGTACAAAATGTGTTACTGATAAACATTATGGTTAGGGTTCAAAATATGGCATTGTTCTAGAGGGAACTATGGTTGTGATGAATGTATATAGATCTATGAAAGTTATTGTTCTTATTAGGTTTGAGTAGTAAATTATTGTTGACTATTCAAACATGACTATATATATGGTACCCCCTAATAACTAAATGCCTACTATTGGATATGTGACACATTGGGTTCTTGTTGTACATGAGGTACTCATTGGGTAAAAGGTAACTATTTCCTAATAGGTACTTGTTATATGTTTGGAACTCTTTATTTTTTAAACACCTTTTAAAGATTAGTCATTTTTTAGGTGTTTAGCATATGTTGTTGACCAATAAGAATACATTATGTATTAAACAATGTATGTGATGAACCCACCATTTATTATGGTGGCACATTAGTCTATGTATGTTTTTGTAGAATATTATTCACCACCTATTAAGGTGGGGTAACATTCACCACTTGTATGGGTAGGGTGTTTGTTTGTGCTTAACTACTTTTCCCCTATTGTGTGTTCAAAGAAGCTACTAGTTAAGGGGTGGTAGTGACCTGATGTAATTGGGAAATAGGCACACTTTCCCCTATTATTATGAAACACTCATATTATTGGTAAGAGGCACCTATTGTTGTAAACTATTTTGAGGTACACTCAACCCACCTTGGTTTAAATTAGGATACACCTATGTGTTATCCACTATGTTTTGTAAATGGTCTTGAGAAGAATCCATAGTTGATTCCTCAATGACCATGACATTGAACATGTTTCCAATTGATGTATTTTGGACAAAGGGGTTCATGTTCAAGTTTTCATGGCCTGATGAATCAACTTACATCTCTATTGAATAAACTATCTCTATAATGGGGTATTTGAGATGGTCACAATGTTAAAATTTTGCACTAAATTAAGAAATATTTGATATGCTTATTGCATCTAAATGAATCGGTCTCACATTGGATGCCTTCCTTTTGCAATTACATTAGTATATTTTCTAGTCATTAGCATGAGTACCTGATGGTAACTATTTGAGGCCTAATCAATAAGTTTGACTTGAGGTGTGTTACTAGGCACTCTAACTAAACTAGGTAGAATTTCATGGGAAAATTTTATTGGGAATTTTTATCCTACCTCCATGGATCTTACTAATATGTCATCCTTATTTTCAATAAAGTGAAAATCAAACAATTATGGGTCATAAATTATTGTCATGGCTAGATAGTAGTGATATTATTGGTTTTGTTAATGAGGGTGGTAGATTATTAAGGTATTGAGTCATTTATTCTTTCTTTTAGCTTGGATTAAGAGGTGTATTAACTAGGTACTTTGATAATGGCTCATACCCTTATTTTACATATTGATTAGTGTCAGAGGGATATGTATCTATCTCAAAAATTTCATCATCACCATATGGGTCTTGAACAAAGGGGTATTCATGAATAAATTTTCTCAATCCAGATTATACATTATTTGAATACATGTATAACAAAACATTTTTGAATCTATGGCTAATGTCTCTCAAAAAAATGATCTAATGCTCAGAACTTCTTCAAACATGGTATAAAATATTTATCTTTTTTCAAATGTCTTTGAACTTAGCCTATAAAACTAGGTCTATCATTATAAATGGTATAAACTTGGCCTAGAAAGGATCCCTTCTTAAAAACTAACTATTGAAACTTGGTCTAAAATGTCACTATCACTTTAAGGTCCTTAGAGCAAATGATCAACCAATGGAAAACTTGACTCCTAGTTTTGGTAAACCATTCTAAACAATCTCAAAACTTAGAATGAATAATATGAGATTTGAACTATTCAAATAAACTAAGGTCTAAAACTAGGCACAATAATAAATAAAATGTCTTCAAAAAGGTACTTCAAACAAACTTAACCTAGGTCCAACAATGAAACAAAAGGTGTTAGGTCTTTGGTCAATATCACAAATCTATACTTACAAACAAATTGTTCGATGTAAAAAAATTGAAATCACTCTAACTCTAATTAATATAGGTTGACATACTTGATCTAGGCAAAGTGAAATATGTCTTGAAAATGAACTCTTAGCTAGGTCATTGGAAATAAACTTGATCTAGGCATGGAAATTTTGAAACACTCTTAAGTCTAAGGATCCTAATTTGAAACAAATGGCACATTTGGTCTAAAATAAAAACTTAGAATCAATTCAAGACATGGTAAAAGGAAAATTGGTCTCTATGCAAATTTATTAAAAAATCAAACTAAAAATCCATCTAAGTTGCACAATATAAAGATAGAAAGGTGAACCACTCAATTCCAAGTTGTAAACCGACTCAAGCATAAATAAATTATTTTAGATCTGAACTTTGAAAGATATATTTTGAGTTGATATTTTGAATGACTTGGATTTTCAAATGGGTAATGACCTACACTCAAACAAGCATCATAATGGTACTATTTTTGTAAACAAAAGGTATGAATATTGTAATAATGAAATTAATATTACACTAAAGGTTAAAATACTTTTATAAGGGTGGTGGATAGTTGCAACCAACCAATCCAATCCTTTTAATTAACCATATAATTTATTACTCATACAACCTATTTTTAAATATAAGGTTGTGTTTAATAGTGTAACAACATCTTTTTTAACAAAGGTACAAATGTTGACACTTGAAAATTTCTAAGGTAAATGTTTGGAGTAATTTTGACAATGTAACACTTCTTGATTCAAAGTAGTGTATATAACATGTGTTTTGTCTATAAGTTTTGGACTCAATTTTGATTTTGGTACACAAATAATTTTAGACCAAAAAATACATGCTATTAAAATATTATAAAAAACACCTAAGTGCATGTCCTACCCTAAAATTGATAAGGTATGCATAGATTCTACCAATGTTTTAAATGATATACCAATACTTGAAAGAATTAAGTGTTAATGTAAACATTAAATAGTGTATCTAGGTAGAGTTTTTAAGCCCCCTATGTCTCTCAAGTGTTGATATGTGACATAAACTTAGAGTATCGAAACAACTTGTCATTTGGATGGATATTTAATGGAAAAGTGGGGTTTACTAAAATCTAAATTTTTGAAATGATCTAAATGGTCCCAAGTGTGGATAACATAATGGTGCATCATGTCAATTAGATTCAAACTTGCTATGTTTTTATGAAAAAGTCTAGTCCTTTACATAATGAATTTAGTCATATATGACTTAGTGAAGTCTGATGTCTAATGTGAATTGATCTAAATTTTTATCAGAATGGTCAAGATAACTTATCATCCGCTATTAAATTTCATTGTCATGTGCCCAATTTGTATACCCCGCCATGGAGAGGGGTTGAAATGATGCCAAGAGATGAAATCCCAAGCCAAAACTCCCTGAAAGAAATTGTGTGGAGGCTATGAACTTCCACACACAAGCCAATGTATAAAAAGAAATAAATAAAAAATTATAACAAATTTAAGGTCATTTATGGGTCACCCAATTAACTCAAATCTTAAGGAAAGAATATGTGTATTTTATTATTTTCTAGACTCAACCAAAAAAGTAAGAAACAAGGCACTTTTGATCACCCAAGTTCCGTAAAAGGGATGGGGAAAGAGCATACACACAAAGTTTGTTTTACCAAAAACAAAATTAATCTAAAAATGGAAACTAATTAACTTTTAAAAAATGAATAAATAAAAATCAAAAATCTCTTAAGAGCACTAATCTAAGTTTTTTTTTAATTTTTAGAGCACTAAATAAGATGTGAATTAAAATTTGGCCCTTTGGCTTTGTTGTTTGCACTTGTAACTTTGAAATGAGAAAAGGAAAGTTTTAAAGTAAATTTTAAGCACCAAAAATAAGTATGAATGAATTTTTTTAAAATTTTTAAAAATCATTTTATATATTTAGTTTATTTCAAGTGACTGTCAAGAAATAGCAGTTGATCAATAGTAGGCATGAACATATGATGACAGGAAGGTAAATAATGGTAAGATGGTGTAGACACCAAAATTGTGTCGACTCCCCTTGGTCACTTACACACATTATTAATTTAAAATAAAATTACTTATTTTAAATTAATGACATCCCCTTGACACCTCTGTAGACACCGTAATTGTGTCTAACCCTTGTCATCCTCCCCTTAACCCCTATTTTAGTTTCCCACACCTATTTAACCCCTGTCAACCATTTTCCCATGAGCCTTGACCCTGGCAGCACGTAAAAATGAGCAGAGAGCTAAAACTAGCCTTTATCCTCATTCTGCATCTACCGACAATGGTCACTACTCAGCCAACATTGCCAACGTCGGTCACTTATCGACCGACATCGACAATCCTGCTGGCATCGGTTATCCTTAACACTATGTTCTCGACCTGAATGCAGGAACCGTTATCCGTTATCCATTATCCATTCAGTTGCCAATCCATTTTTGTGATTAGTTATCAGACCTTCCTTTGTATCAATGATCAACCTCTTCATTCAAACAAACAAACCAATTCGAACAATCAACCAATTCTTACGATCAATCAATTCTTGCATCCAACCAATCTGCAATCACTCTCTCACGTTCTGTCTCTCCAGTACAGGTATTCTACTACACTAAACTTTTGTGACACAACGACAACATCAATCATGTCTTCAACTTTTATCTTCGGCGTGTAATAGGTAAGCTTTGCTCTGTGTTTTTGTTCTACTCTCTGGTTACTATTTTTATTTAATATCATTACCCAGATCTTTTCAGACCACAACCCTGACCTTACTTCTACCTGTATCACCTCTATCCACCCTCTGTCAATCTATAACTCTATCCAGATCCCTGTACAAACCCTGAAACCAATCCCTCTGACTCTTAAAATGGCTTCCTGAACCTTCAGACAAAGACATCAGACCTTTCTGCAAATCCTAAGACCCTGTTCAGACCCGACCAGACCTTGTCCAAAACTATTGCCCCGACCAATGCCGATCATTACCCCGACCGACGCCGGCACTTTAACCGACATCGGCACCCTTTACCTGACCGATGCCGACACAGAGACCGACACCGGTGACTGTGCAAAATAGTTTGCTGCATATCAGGTACACATTCTGCTTTTCATCTTTTATTTCTTTCATTCTGTCTTTCATTATTCCTACTTCAGTCAAATATTCTACTTTTTATTAGTGGGTTGATATCCCTTAAGGAAGTCTTCGTACTTCAGGGATCAAGTGTTTGCTTGATAGCCCACCGTCTCCTCATCTAACATTTTTTGTGTTTAGTCTCTTTTTCTTCGCAGGTGTCATTCTTCCACAGCCAAAGAGGAGTACCTTCCAACATCTGATTTTGGTGGGCACAACTACATCCAGGTATCTTCTAACCCTAGACCATCTCTTAGTTTCTCATTTCTATCTTTTTAATGTATAAAGTGATTTAGCGTAGAAACATTCTAGCACGTCCGGTGGGACCCTAGGGCCTTCCTTGGGTTCTTTCTTTCTTTCGTTCATATAGGGTGCATTAGGTTCCTTCCTTTTCACCTCTTTCGTCTCTTCTAAATGACATCATAACTAGGAATAAAAAGACTTTTCTTTTCTTTCTTGCACTTCTAGACTAGCCAAAACTCATATTCTTCGACTCTTTCTCCATTCGTCTTCATACAAACAAACATTTCGACTTGGACTTAAAACACATTGCACTTTCATTTCTGCTTGTGCTTGCATTTCTTAGACCACACTTAATAATTAACAAACGCATATTGAATTAATCTAGATCACTTGATGTTACATGACCAAACCACTTACACAAAACAAACATCTTAACTTACCTGAGACAAGGCCCGACTAGGATTCATCCCCCAATGGATACCTTACCTGTCCCAGTGATCTTACTTGGATTTCATCACCAAGGGGAAAGCCCACTCTATTCTTTGGCTAAGTCTAATCTATAGGGGAAGTATATTTTGGCTAAGCGGGCCCAGTTTATCACTAGACTCGTGAAGTGAGGGGAGCTTGCTCCTTAGCACCAGGCCTTGTACAAAACCTAACACAAACTTCTTGAGCACCATAACTAACCCAAAACCATCCATAGACTGCTTCTTCTAGGACCTGACTCAAAAGCCAATCTTCTTCTACACACATTCTAAGGCATAAGCCACTATAATCCTAAAAATTTACTCTTAGGGTTTTAAGATCTGCTTGTGTTCTTCATCTTTTTAGTTCTTATCTACTTGTTTGAGCTTGTGAGGATGTTCTTTCTCACCTTGAATGGTTCTAACTCATAGTCAATCCAAGGCTCTAGTCGATCACGCGAGGCATCACCCGCTTCTGTCTACCCCGTCCATAACCAGTCCTATAATGGAGTTCCACTCAAAGACTAAAAGAACTCCTACTCACCTGACCCTAACCCAGTTGCCTATTGTCCCAGAAGGGGACCAAGATTTTGCAAGATTCTTGGACCACAACGTCATAGCCCTTCAAAACTATCTCACGAGAAACCCAATGCGAGACCTTTCAGGTGAAGTGATGATGACATCGACACCGTCCGCTACCTAGCCTTTTGCCTCAACCATTAACCTGACCATGGTTAATACGTAAAGTTTGGCCTCCCCATCTATTTTTAGACCAACCTCCATCGGGGTTTCATTACCCCCTCAACCGCATCTAATTCAATCAAGTTCTACATCATACCAGAACTTGATTGTCTCGACCCCACACACTCTTTCACCCATATATGTAGGAGTGCCTACCTCCCCTTTTATCCATGCCACCACACAACCTCCTTTGGTAGTATCTAGTCAGCTTATGCCTTCTACCTTCATAACCCAACCACCTTTGGCCTTTACTTCTGTCCCTACAACTAGTCATCTATATGTTGCGCCCTTACTGGTACAACTGACTACGTCATATGCCTCTTCTAGCCTCTTTCAAGTGCCTTACAACCTAGGGGGCACCCCGTCCGTCAATCCATCAGTAGATGTCATCAAAATGTTGATGGATAAAATGTCCAGTCTCAAGGCTTCTATCACCGGTTTAAGCAATGTCTCTTCATACGACCAAATTTGCAACGAGCCCATCCATCCTTCCATCCCAATCCGACCATACCCCAACCAGTGGGAGATTCCTAAATTCACTCACTTTCAGAGTAAGGAAGACCTGCAACAACACCTACGAGCATTCATACATGCTTGTTACCTTATTTCCCACGACAATGCGTTACTTTTACGCACGTTTCCTATGTCTCTTTTTTGCCCTACCCTTGACTGCTATAGCTCTCTTGCCAGACATTCTATCTTTTCATTCATTCAACTCACCCAATTATTCCTTGACCATTTTTCTATCAACATCACCAAACAAGTCTTGATCACAGACCTCTATTCCATCAGGCAATTTGATGATGAATCAATAGTCAATTTTGTCGCCCATTGGAGAGGCTTGATTAACCAGCTCTCCTTCTCCTTGCCTCAACCTAAGCTCATCAAGCTCTTTTCTCGAGCATGTGCTAGCCACATCTCCTCCACCTTGTAGGTTTAGACATTCTGCACTTTCGACGAAGCTTTCATCATGGCTCGAAAGCTTGAACTTTACACCATTGAAGAAGATAAGGTCAAATTGCGTAATACTAATGCAAGAGCCAATGACCATTCTTCTTCCAAACCTTCTTCTTCTGCCAACTCCGAGTCCAAAGGAGTGGCCAACACTGTGGTCGTTAGATCACCATCCTCGACAATAACCAATCAACCTCAACCTTCAACATCTCAAAGCATCACAAAACAATTTCAACAATGGTACATACAACCCTTCCCTAACCGTTCTCCTAGCCACAACAACATTTAGACCATAACCAATGACTGTCATGACCATCTTATACGCATGGTCAACACGGTTTTGCCTCTTGTCCCTAACCAACCTCCATCATAGGTAGAAGAGTCATCTTCTCCCATTTGTCTTTCACAAGTAGAAGAGCCATCTTCTCCCATTTGTCTTTCACAAGTAGAAGAGCCATCTTCTCTCATTTGTCTTCCACAGGTAGAATAATCTTCTTCTCTTATTAGTCCTTCATCGACCTCTCCCATATTGGAGGACACCTTGACCACATCAACACCAGCTGCCTCGCCTTCATCCTTCTTATCATCCATAGATGATCATACTTTTTCAACTCCTCAACCACACACAAAAGCCATGACTACTCCGGCGCTCTTTCTACTTAAAGAGCCAACATCTCTAATCCCTTCTCCATCGAGAGAAGAACCGTCCACATCTAAGCCCAAACCGTGACAGGTGTCCATCATGCCCAAAGAGATTAAACTTCTTGGTGTTCACCCCACATCTAACCTTGCCTCATACAATAGTGGCCCTCAAACCATACTAAAAAAGGCCACTAAACCACATTAGAGAACTCCTCCCCCACCTTCCTCATTACCTTCAATCTTGGGCCTGCATCCGTCTACATTAATAGGAGTGCTTCCTACTCCCATACTTCACAGAGGCAAGTTGCCTCCATTATCTCCTCAACCCGTTAGACATATATCTCTTCTAATCCATCGACCTATGCCTCTTATGCCTCTCAAACCAAAGTCATCAACCCTCACTGCAACAAAACATCTAGACCCATTAGCAGGTTCTTATGCCTTACTGTTATGACAATTGTTGCAGTCCTCTCACATCTATCTCCCACCTCTTAAACCATACCAATCTCTCAAACCAAAACCACCCTGGTTCAATGACACTCATATTTGTGCGTATCATCGCACACCTAGGCATGACACCGAGTGTTGTTGTGCCCTCAAGGTTACCATTTGCCAATGTCTAGGGAATGACACCCTTCTTCTCAACCATGTTATCAATAAACCTTTAACACTGCCCCATTCATCAACTCTCAGATCAAGGCCATCTTGGTTCGACAACTCTAAATTTTGCCACTATCATCACACTCTAGGACATGACACTGAGCATTGTTGCACTCTCAAAGTTGTCATTCATCAACACTAAAAAAAGGTTTCCCTTCTCATTAAGGACCCTCTTAACCCCCTCTTCGACAAATCATCAACACCAACCCGTGCTTCTCAAACCTTATCACCTAAATCAGGATCTCCATACCAGCCTATGGTCCCTTTGTCACCTTTGACCCCATTATTCAACATTAACATAGTCAATCTAACCACTAAGCCTCAACCAACCTTGTCCAATCTATCCAACATTCTCCCTAAGCGACTGGGGGAATCCAACCTTATCTTGCCTTTGACCAAACATTCAACCAAGCCTTCGACCAAATATTCGACCAACTTTGACCAGACATTAGACCAAACCTCGACCAGACCTTGACCACACATAGTCCAATCATCAATCAACCTTCTTATCATAATCTCAACTAGACCTTGACCATATCTAGACCAACCATCAACCAACCTTCCTATCATGACCCTAACCAGCAACAACTAAACCTCGACCAAACTTCAATCATCAAACATCAACCAACCAAGCACCTATCACTTCTTCAAATCATCATCAATCAGCACGTGACCAATATGGAGCGAAGTAAGCGAGGTAAGTTTGCCCCTAATTGGCTTAGACCTTTCATTATCATGCACAAGTATGGATCAGGGATGTATCGTTTGTCTTCTCTCGATGGACGACCAGAACCTGAGCCTCTTAATGCATTGCATCTACGACCATTCTTCTGTTAGTCGAGTACTCATCCACTTGACATTTACCTTGAGCTTGTCCCTTGAATAATCCCCGTCCTCTTAGTCCTCATTCCTTTCAACCCTAATCCCCTAAACAAATCCTATATACCCCTTTTATACAGTATGGATGCTTTGTCCTAATAAAAGGGAGCCCTTGACCTTCTATAGTCTTGTCCATGACTCACATTTCTATCAAAATAAATCAAGATGTCAAAATATCCAAGGTCACACAATTAGAATCAAAAGGCAGACTGCTCCCTCGAAGGACAGCTGTACTATCATTGCTGTAGCTAATAGACTGCTCCCTCGAAGGATAGCTATTCAAAGCCCTTATATATAAAGCAAATATAGACCACTCCCTCGAAGGATGGCTATGACTAACTCTTGCTACAAACAACAATCTTTCTTAGAAGCTTCCCGCATTGATTAGCTTCACAAATGACCACCAAGCAAATGACATCTCTATGTAGACTTCCCGCATTGATCAGTCTATGCCAAAAAAAAATAAAAAAATGAATCATGGACTTGGCTTGTAGTTGTCTCAGGGTCTTCTATAAAAAGGGGCAAAGTTATCTCTGCTCTAAAATGGGTTACCCTATCCTCCTCCTATCAACTACTCAAGGGACTTTGAGCTCACTTTAATGTCAAAGTGATTCAATTACCTCTCTAACACTACATATGGTCAATGACATCATGCATGAATGGGGCTCTTGGTTCTAATAACCCCTATCTATGCTGTCTTTCTGGTCCTTGTCAATGAAAGAGCAATATGCCTTTTACTTCTTCTTCATTTTGGTCACATTCAACTTCATCACTTGTCAAACCCAACCAAGCCAACCCAACATTTTTAGACCTGTCACATCATTATAGCCTATTCACACTAGTTTTTATGGACACCAATACACATAGAAACTATCAACCAGACACAATTTATGTTAAGCATAAACCAATACTTGCTAAAGCATAAATAGACCTCAATTCATTTTTAGCATACATCCATCACGACTATGGAATATTGCTAGGGATGAAAGACCACATCACCAATGTTACAGAATACACCATTTGGAATAGGTTGTAACATCTTTTTTCTCCTCATCATTTTGACCTTGACCAAGACCAGTCTATCGAACACTTTCACCACCTATCTACCACTCAGACTCTTTGTTCAAACTACATTGGTCTGAGGCCCTAAGACCGGGGCTATGTAGGCAACACTCAGATGATATGACATTTTTTGGGGTTAGCTCGACCACCCTCGTTTGTTTGTCTCTCTGATGGACAAACCTTCTTTCCTCCTTTTGACCATGACATTGCCCTCAACCAAGACCAATTCCATCCCTTTGACCCTTCCTCCCTTTTAGGGAGAACTACATTGGCCTGAGGCCCTTCACACCAGGGCTATGTAGGCAGCACTCAGATCACATAACGTCTTCTGAGGTTAACTCGGCCACGTCCTTTCGTTCATCCATCCACCTCGACCAATGACCATTGGAGATCATGCCTATCTCCTGTGACTTTGACCACTTCCAAGACAATGTTGCCTTAGTTGTTTTTACCTGTATGCTACCTCATGACTAGTTAGCAAAATTGTGCGCAGACTTTTTTGGACCCTCACAAGTATAAGATCACAAGCCGGTTGATCTACACTACTTGTGACTTTTTTGTGTTTCGAGGAGCACTTCCTGAGCTCGAGATACCTAGAACACGATGATCATTTAGAGCTTTAGCTTAGATTGAATAACCTGATCAGTAGATGACTAAATGATGGGGCCTGGTTATTTCTATATTGGCACTCCTCGACCCTCGACATGCGACAATTTGACCTGACCATCTCATGAAGTGGTATGTATGCAATTGTGACTTTTGTAGCATTCACCCTCCCCCCTTTTTCATCCACTCTTTGTCAAATCAGAACTTGATTCCCGGTTCCCTTCCCTCGACTCCTACTTTGAGGGGGAATACCTCATCCATAATCGAGGCAATCCACCTCTTAGTTTTGTCTTGCAGTTCATTCAAACAACCAACAAGATGGAATCAACCTTTTCCCACCTCTAGGGTAACCAACTCCTATTTTTGTCTTGCAGTTCGTCTAGAACAACCAACAAGACAAAAAGGGGCAAATGTAGACACCGTAATTGTGTCTAACCCTTATCATCCTACCCTTAACCCATATTTTAGTTTCCCACACCTATTTAACCCCTGTCGACCATTTTCCCATGAGCCTTGACCCTGGGTAGCATGTAAAAATGAGAAGAGAGCTAAAACTAGCCTCTGTCCTCATTCTGCATCTACTGATGATGGTCACTACCCGACCAATGTTGCCGACGTCAGTCACTTATCGACCGATGTCGGCAGTCCTGCTAGCATCGGTTATCCTTAACACTGCATTCTCGACCCGAATGTAGGAACCATTATCCATTATCCATTATCCATTCAGTTGCCAATCCATTTTCATGATCGATTATCGGACCTTCCTTTGTATCAACGATTAACCTATTCATTCAAGCAATCAAACCAATTCGAACAATCAACCAACTCTTATGATTAATCAATTCTTGCGTCTAACCAATCTGTAATCGCTCTCTCACATTATGTCTCTCCAGTACAGGTATTCTACTACACCAAACTTCTTTGACACAGCAACAACATCAATCATGTCTTCGACTTTTATCTTTGGTGTGTAACAGGTAAGCTTTGCTCTGTGTTTTTGTTCTGCTCTCTGGTTACTATTTTTATTTAATATCATTACCCAAATCTTTTTAGACCATAGCCCCAACCTTACTTCCACCCGTATCACCTCTATCCACCCTTTGTCAGTCTGTAACTCTACTTAGATCCTTGTACAAACCCTCAAACCAATCCCTCTGACTCCTAAACCGGCTTCCCGAACCTTCAAACAAAAACATCAAACCTTTCTGCAAATCCTAAGACCCTGTTCAGACTTGACCAGACCCTGTCCAAAACTATTTCCCCAATCGACGCCGGTCATTACCCCAATCGACACTGGCACTTTAACCGACATCGACACCCTTTACCTGACCGATGCCAGCGCAGAGACCGACACCAATGACTATGCAAAATAGTTTGCTGCATATCAGGTATGCATTCTACTTTTCATCTTTTATTTCTTTCATTCTGTCTTTCATTATTCCTACTTTAGTCAAATATTCTACTTTTTATTAGTGGGTTGATATCCCTTAAGGAAGTCTTCGTACTTCAGGGATCAAGAGTTTGCTTGACAGCCCACCGTCTCCTCGTCTAACATTTTTCGTGTTTAGTCTCTTTTTCTTCGTAGGTGTCATTCCTCCACAGCCAAAGAGGAGTACCTTCCAACGTCTAATTTAGATGCACACAACTACATTTGGGTATCTTCTAACCCTAGACCATCTCTTAGTTCCTCATTTCTATCTTTTGAATGTAGAAAGCGATTTAGCGTAGAAACAACCTCACCTAGATACCTCGCCTAGACACCTCACCTAAGACTATTTCTTACCCTATGACTCACCCCATGACTAAGTCCATATCATAACTACCTAAGACCTATTCTAACCTTCTAACTAGCCCTTGCGCCTAATAACCCTGTCATTTGATCATTTTTCTAATGACAAAATGCACTTGGCAGATGGGGAACCGGCAAAGGGCTAAAAATAGCCCCTTTTACCTATTCTCCACCTGCCAATGTCGGTCAACAGTCAGTTGATGCTAGTAGAACCACTGACATCAGTTACTTAAACTGACTTCTAACATCAGGTTAAGGCCCCCTTGGACTCTCTCTTTGACCCTTAGAACTCTCTTGGATCTATAGACACACACACTCTCTCTCTTTCCATCCAAACTCTTGGATGCCCACACTCTGAGACCAGGCATCAAACTTCGACTAATGCTCCCTTGGCTATAGAAACTCTATAGAAATCACTCTAGATATTGGGTTAAAAACATTGTATGAGGACTCGACCCCAGCCAAAATAGGAATAAGCATTTAACACCTCTAGTTCTTCATTAAGCAAGAGCTAAGTATTTCTTCTGCCTTTCATTCTAGTAATTTAGAATATATTAGTAATTAGTTTCTATTTACTATTTCTAAATACTACCAGACCTAACCTAACTTCTTCTAGGAGAGGCTGAAAAGCCTTTCTCATACCCTTACCCTTTTTGACAACCTATCCTCTACCTTTGCCTTTTTGTGGACCTTATTCATCTCCCTATAACCCTACACAAACCTTTTAAACTCCCAGATTCCTTTTGTCAACCACAAACATATTCCAAACCCATCTAAAACCCATCCAAGGTCCATTACTCTGACTGACATCGACCACAACCCCTACCAACATCGATAACATAACCGACGTCGGCATATTTACCAACCAACACTGGCAGGACTACCGATGTCAGTGACTATGATAGACCAACTATAGAATATAGGTATGTGTTATCTCTATTTCTCTCTCTTAGTCTTTCACCATTTCTTTTCATATGACATTATTTTTCACAAAAATTGGACTGTCATCCCTTAAGGAAGTCTTTTCACTTTCGGGATCAAGCATATCGCTTGGCAATACACCATATCTTTGTCTAACATTCTCCTTGTTTGAGTCTTATTCTTATCTATAGGTGTCTTCATCCACAGCCAAAGAGGAGCTCCTACAATGTCTAGATACGATGCGTAACTTAATTTGGGTACGTATAAACCCTTGACCATGTATCTTTAGTTTCTTCTTTTTCTAAATGTGAATAACAAAAAAATGAGTAGAAACATTCTAACACGCCCAGTGGGACCCTAAAGTTTTCCTTAGGTTTTTTTTTCTAAAAAGCAAACTTTCATATAGGTGCATTAGGAAAATTTTCTCTCCTTGCATCCTTCTTCTATCTCTTTATTTTGAAAGGAAACCATTAGCACAAGATAAAAAGAATATCTCTCTTTTTCTTCTTGTCATTTCTTTCTTACATCTTAGAGTAGTGAAATTTATACTATTAACCTTTTCCCCACTTGTTTTCATCTGAACAAAACATTTCAATTTGGGTTTAAAATATATTGCATTTCATTCCTACTTGAATGCATATTTAGCTCATCTAGTAATTAAAACACATTATGAATAAATCATAGTGCACATATGTTACACAACTTGACCACAAGCACATCAAATTAAACATCTAAATATACTTGAGACAAGGCCCATCTAGGATTTCATTACCTAGCAGATACCTTACCCTTCTTGGTGATCCTACTTGGATTTCACCACCAAGAGGAGGACCCACTCTGTTCTCTGGCAGAGTAGAAACTATAGGCAAAGTATATATTGGCTAAGCGGCCTAACTCGGCTCTAGGTTCGTGAAGTGAAGGGAGAAAGCCCCTAGCACCAGGCCACATACAAAACCTAACACAAATTTTTGAGCACCAAAACATAACCCAAAACCAACCATAGACTACCTCTTTAGGACCCGTTCTAAAAGCCCAATTCCCA
This sequence comes from Torreya grandis, assembly GCA_037957365.1. Lineage (NCBI taxonomy): Eukaryota > Viridiplantae > Streptophyta > Pinopsida > Cupressales > Taxaceae > Torreya > Torreya grandis. The sequence goes on along the minus strand of JARHVA010000119.1, from coordinate 7,025,991 downwards.
AACACATTTTTCTAAGGCATAAGCCACCATGACTCTAAAATTTATTCTTAAGAATTTAACATTTAGAGGTTTCTTGCCATAATCTATTTTTCTATTCTTATCTAGTTTTTTGAGCTGGTAAGGTCGCATCATTATAAGGTCTAAATACAACTCAGAATTTCTCTTTATTCCAAAAACTTTTAGTTTTTTGAGTTTCTAGAAATACACAGACACTGACATTGGTTTTCCCACCAACGTCGACAACTTATACTTACCGACATCAATTTTTTCATTGACGTCGGCAACTTATTTTCATCGACATCGATCATACCACTGACGTCGGTCACTGTCAAAAAATTTCTTTCCAAAACAATAACTTTAAAACTTGACTTTTTTGTTATTAAACACACATTTTGGGTTTTTTGAAACTGAAATACACAATTTTTAGAACATAAAAACATTTCATCTTGGATGGCTTTGACACATAGTCAAGCCAAAAATCTTGTTGACCATGCAAGGCAACAACCACTTCCACCTTCGCCCTTCATAACAAGTCCTCTAATGGAGTATGCTTCAGACACTGAGCATACTCAACCTACCCCAAATCAACCTCTAATTGTTCTCGAAGGGGATCAAAATTTTGAGAGATTCCTTGACCATAACATCAAGGCTCTCCAACACTATCTCGTAAGAAACCAAATGTGAGATATTTTAGGTACCCCTATTTATGGGATGCCACCTTCCTTGACTAAAGCGGCAATGATATCAGCCGCATCTACTACCCAGCCTATGGTTACTCAGGCTATTACCTCAACTAGTAACCCAACCCTAGCCAATGTTCAAGATTTGGCCTCCCCTTCTATCTTTGGACCTACCTCCATCGGGGTTTCTATACCCCCTCAACTACAAATAATTCAACCAAGTTATACACATTTTCAGGACTTGATTGTCTCTACCCCACCCACTCTTACACCCATAAATACAAGAGTGACTACCTATCCTATAACTAGTGTCACCACCACTCAACCACCTTTGGTGGCATCTAGTCAAGTTGTGCCCTCCAAATTCATGGCATAACCTCCCTTGACCTCAACATCAGTCCCTATGACAAACTACCAATATGTTGTGCCTATACAAATACAGCCTAGTACGTCATATGCCCCTCACAATGCCTTCCAAGTACCTTACAACTTAGGGGGTGCCCCACCTATCAATCCACCAGTCGATCTAATCAAGATGCTGATGGATAAGATGTCTAACCTTGAGACATCCATTTTTAGTTCAAGCAATGTTCTTTCATATGAACAAATATGCAATGAAACCATTCACCCTTCAATGCCTATTCAACCATATCCTAATCAGTGGGAACTCTCAAAATTTACTCATTTTTAGAGTAAAGAGGACCCACAACAACATCTATGAGCATTTAGACATGCTTGTTACCTTATAACACATTATGATGCATTATTACTTTGCATATTTCTCATGTCGCTTTCCAACGCCACCCTTGATTGGTATAGCTCTATTACCAGTCACTCTCTCTTTACCTTCACTTAACTAGCTCAACTATTACTTGACCACTTTTCAATTAACATCACTAAAAAGGTCTCCATCACAGACCTATATTCTATTAGACAATTCGATGATGAATCAATAGCTGACTTCGTCACCTGTTGGAGAGGTTTGATAAACCAACTCTCCTTTTCATTACCTCAACCTAAGCTCATTGAACCCTTTTCATGAGCATGTGCCAAGCACATCTCATCTAATTTGTGGGTTCAAACATTCTGCACATTTGATGAAGCTTTCACCATGGCCCAAAAGCTTGAACTCCACACTATTGAAGAAGATAGAGTCAAATTGCATAGTAAAAATACAAACACAAAAGCCAGTGACCCTTCTTCTAAACCTTCTTCCCAATCTAAGTCCAAGGGATCAATGAACACTATGGTCCTTAGGTTATCATCCTCTACCACAACTAACCAATCTCAGCCTTCCACATCAGAATACATCACAAAACAATTTCAACAATGGTATATATAGCATCAATACACTCCAATAGGAGAATCATATGCTTCTGTGTTGGATAAATTAGTCAAGTAGGGGGTCCTTAATCTCCCTCAAATCTGACCACCTAAATTTGACCCCTCAAAAGCCATCCCTACATGGTATAGGGAAAATGACTTTTGCAACTATCACCGTGTCAAAGGTGATGACATAGACAATTGCAAAACCTTCAAAAATGTTATTCAAGACATGTTGGACAAAGGGGATCTTATTTTGGATAACCCTACTGCACCTGCCAACCAAAACATGGATGTCTTTAGACAACCATTTCCTAACCATCCTCCTAGTCAGAATAACATTCAGACCATAGCCGATGACCTTCACGAGCATAATATGTGCATGGTCGACATGATTTCTAACCAACCTCTCCCATAATCTAAAGAGGTTAATCAACCTATTTGTCCACCACAGGTAGAAGAGCCTTCTTCTCTTATTTGTCCACCATAGGTAGAAAAGCCTTCTTCTCCTATTTGTCCACCACAGGTAGAAGATCCTTCTTCTCTTATTTGTCCACCATAGGTAGAAGAGCCTTCTTCTCCTATTTCTCCACCATGGGTAGAAGAGCCTTCTTCTCCTATTTATCCTCCACAGCTAGAAGATAATCCTCCATCCAACCTCTTTCCATATGTGGGAGAGTCTACTTTAACCTCTCCCATATTAGAGGATGCTTTGATGACACCAACGCTGGTGGCTTCACCCTCATCCTCCTTATCATCAATGGGGGATCATACTTCCCCCACTCCTAGACCACACATCAAAACCATGATCATCCCTATGCTCTATCTTCTTGAAGAGCCATATTCACCAATCCCTTCTCCATCGAGAGAACTTTTCCCCTCACCTACTTTGGCTAAGGAAGATCTGGTGATGATTTTCTCTCACCTTTTGCCCGTGATTACTGAGTCTTACACATTTTTGCCCTCACAATCGCCTAAACCCTCACAGGCATCCACCATGTCAAGAAAGGTTAAATCTCTTGGTATTTGCCCTATATCAAACCTCACTCACCTACAAGTGAAGGTAGACTTAAACCTCACCTCGCACAATAGTAGTCCTCACACTAAACTAAAGAAGGCTACTAAACCATGTTGGAGAACTTCTCCCCCACCTTCACCATTACCCTCTATTTTGGGTCCACGCCCTTCTACTTAAATACGAGTGCTCCAAACTCCAACACCTCACAAAAAAAAATTGCCTCTATTACCCCCTTTACCCATCCAACATATATTTCCTCCAAAAAATCCAACACCTCTCATCAAGAAAGTGCCATCTACGCATGTGGCCACACTGCCAACCAAAAAGATGATACGACAAACTCCTCCAACAACTCCTAAACAAAAGTTGTCATCTCCTACTGCAACGAGCACAAAGCCATTAGTGGGGTCCTATGCTTCACTATTACACAAATTATTTTAGTCTTCTAGCATCAGTCTTCCACCTCTTAAGCCATACCAACCTCTCAAACCAAAACCATCTTGGTTCGACGACAATCAAATTTGTGCGTATCATCACACACTTGGACATGACACTGAGCGTTGCTCTACTCTTAAGGTTGTCATTTGTCAACACCTAAAAAAGTCACCCTTCTCATTAAGGACCCCTTCAATAAATCTCTAACATCATCCCATGCCTCCCAAACCTCCTCACCTTCACACTCATCAACTCTCGAATCAAAACCATCTTGGTTTGATGACACTAAATTATTTGCATATCATCGCACACTTGGACATGACACTGAGCGTTGCTATACTCTTAAAGTTGTCATTCATCAACACTTGAAAAAGGACACCCCTATCATCAAGGATCCTCTTGACCACCCTTTTAACAAACCATCGACACCATCCCATGCCTCCCAAACATCCTCACCTAAATCGGGATCTCAACGCAAGACTATGGTCCCTCTACCACCTTTTCCCCCTTTGTTTAAAATCAACACTATCAATGTGGCCACTAGGTCACAAACGATGAAGGATAAAGGAAAAGAGAAGGTTTCTATCCCTTGGACATATCCATGCATCAAGCCTTCTCAACCACCAAAACCCAAGATTCCTATCTTGGGCACATTTCAACCAACAACTTCTGGGGCAATTGATGACTCCATGGTGAAGCAACTTCACCAAACCCCTGTGAAGAAGTCTTTGTATGACCTAATACAAAGCTCTTAACAACATCATCAAACCTTGATCAAAGCTTTACATATAGTGGAGGTCCAACCTGAAGACCCCCAACCATTGGTTGCTTTAGTCAAAACATTACCCATCATTGCCTCCATCACCTTCAGTGACTCTAAGATTCCAGACTACAACTTGAAAAATTAGGATCTCACCCTCTCAAACTAAGCCTATCATGAACAGTTCACAAGATGCATCCTCACATCCCACTCCTTGTCAAAGAGGAGCTTCATTGTCTTCTCTCCATCTCATTTATCCAACCCATGGATTATCTGTGATGGGTGTCAAACATTGTCACTGTCACAAAAGCAACTGGGGGAATTTGAATTTATACTAACCATCATCGACCAAACATCAACCAACTTCTTAACCAACTTCACATCGAAGACCACATCTACCATGACTACAACCAAAAATATGAAAGAGTGAGATATCAATATCGGAGATCTCATCCTTAAAGAAACCAACACATGGCCAATATGGAAAGAAGCAAGTGAGGCAAGTTTGCTCCTAATTGGCTCAGACCTTATATCATAACACACAAGTATGGATCAGGGACTTATCATCTATCTTCTCTCAAAGGCTAGCCAAAACTTGAGCCCCTTAATGCCTTACATCTGTGACCATTCTATTGTTAATCAAGTAGTCATTCACTTGCTGTTTAACTTGAGCTCATCCCTTGAGCAACCTTTTATCATCCTCATTCCTATTCCTATCAACCCTTTTTCCCTACAAACATTAGCTAACCCTTTTTTAAGACATGAATGCTTTGTCCTAATAAAAAGGAAACCCTTAAACCTCTATAGTCTAGTCCTTGACTAAAACTTCAGTCAATAACAAAACATAAAATTGGGATGCCTAACCAAAGGTCACAAATTATAAATGTAGACTGCTCCCTTGAAGGACAGCTATATGATTATTGTAATTGATAGACTACTCCCTTGAAGGATAGCTATTCATAGACATTCAAACCTACAAAGTAGAATATAGACCACTCCCTTGAAGGATGGTTATGTCTAAATTTTTCTACATACACAGCACCATATGACCACAAATCAAGACAAAACATCCCCAAGTGGACTTCCCACATTGATCAGTCTACCAAAAAAAAATTGACTGACTATTAAGTCATGGACTTACCTATAGTCATTCTCAAGGTCACCTATAAAAGGGGTAAAGTTATCCCTGCTAAAAAGAGGGTTACGCTATCCTCACATATCACCTAATCACACCTATTACCTTAACATACTCAAGGGATTTCGAGCTCACTTAATGTCAAGTGATTCAACTACTTCTCTCACATAAACCAATGGTCAATGACGTAATGCATGAATGGGGCTCTTGTTTGCACAAACCCTATCTATGTTATCATTATGGTCCTTGTCAATGAAAGAGAAAAGTGCCTTTCACTTCTTATATACCTTCGTCACATACAACCAAACCAAACCAAACCAAAACCACTAACATAACCTCATGATTTATTTAATACAAATACGAATTTGTGTTATATGAATTATCATAGCCCATTCACACTAGTTTCGATGGAAAACAATACACATGGAAACTATCGACCAAACACAATTTATGTCAAGCATACACCATCACACAATATGGAAAAGGCTATAACATCATCACTCATTTCATTTTTAACACACACCATCACTAATATGGAAAATTACTAAGGATGAAAAACCACATAACCAATGTTACAAAATACACCATCACATAATATAGAAAAGGCTATCACATCATTATACCCTCATCATTTCTAACATGACCAAACCAACTATCAATCTCTTTGACCCTTCTTCCTTTTTGGGGAGAACTACATTGGCCTGAGGCCCTTAAAATAGGGGCTATGTAGGCAGCACTCAGTTGACATGGAGTCTTTTGGGGTTAGCTCAGCCATTTGCCTAATCGTCTCCTTAATGATTATGGCCATTCATACATTCGTTCATTCATCTACTTGATGGACAAACCATATAACCTTTAACCATGACTTAATCTAGTCCAAAATCATAACCAAACAACCAGCCCTAACACTATAGAAGTCATCTTTGACTTCTCATGGGGCACATTAGAGATCATAGCCATCTCCCTAACCACAACACACAACTCTTGAGATCACTTATATCTTAACCCAACTAGACCAATAACCTTGGAGATCACGACTATCTCCTCAGACCATGACCACTTTCGAGACAACTTTGCCTTAGTTGTTTTGATTGCATATATGCTACCTCATGAATAGTTAGCAAAATTGTTTGCACATCACATTATGACCCTCACAAGTATCAGATCGCGCCCAAGTTGATCCCCACTACTTGTGACATTTTTGTGTTTTCCAGGAGCACTTCCCAAGCTTGAGATACTTGGAACACTATGACCATTGGAGCTACAGCTTTGATCATTTAACCCAATCAGCTATGACTAAAAAGCTAGGGACTGGTTATTTCAATTTTAGCACTCCTCAACCTTGCCTATGACAATTTGACCTACCTATCATGTGAAGTGGTATACGTGCAATCTCAACTATTGCAGCATTCACACTCCATCTTCACCATACTCATCCATTGCCTATCAAATTAGTACTTGATATCAGGTTACCTTCCCTCAAATCCCACTTTAAGGGGGAATACCTCATCCCATACTTGGGGCAACTTACACCTTATCCCATACCTAGGGCACCCTACTCCTATTTTTATCTTGCAATTCATTAAGAATAACCAACAAGATAAAAAGGGGCAAATGTAGACACCAAAATTGTGTCGACTCCCCTTGGTCACTTACACAGATTATTAATTTAAAATAAAATTACTTATTTTAAATTAATGACATCTCATCGACACCTCACCTAGACACCTCACATAAGACTATTTCTTACCCTATGACTCACCCCATGACTAAGTCCTTCATATCATAACTACCTAAGACCTATTCCAACCTTCTAACTAACCCTCGTGCCTAATAACCCCATCATTTGACCATTTTTCCAATGACAAAATGCACTTGATAGATGGGGAATGGGCAAAGGGCTAAAAATAGCCCCTTTTACCCATTCTCCACCCACCAACGTCAGTCGACACTAGTGGAACCACTGATGTTGATTAATTAAACTAATTTCTAACATTGGGTTAAGGCCCCCTTGGACTCTCTCTTTGACCCTCAAAACTCTCTCAGATCCGTGGACACTCTCTCTTTCTCTTTCCAGCCAGACTCTTAAATGCCCACACTCTGAGACCAGGCATCAAACTTTGACTAACACTCCCTTGGCTACAAAAAATCTACAAAAATCACTTCAGATATTGGGTTAAAAACATTGTACGAGGACTCGACCCTAGCCACAACAAGAATAAGCATTCAACACCTCTGGTTCTTCATTAAGCAAGAGCTAAGTATTTTTTTTGCCTTTCATTTCAGTAATTTAGAATATATTAGTAATTATTTTCTATTTACTATTTCTAAATACTTTCAGACCTAACTTGACTTCTTTCAGGAGAGGTTGAAAAGCCTTTCTCATACCCTTACCCTTTTTGACAACCTATCCTCTACCTTTGCCTTTCTACGGACCTTATTCATCTCCCTACAACCCTACACAGACATTTTAAACTCCCAGATTCCTTTTGTTGACCACAGACATATTCCAAACCCGTCCAAAACCTGTCTAAGGTCCATTGCCTCAACTAACATTGACCACAACCCCTACCGACATTGATAACATAACCGACATTGGCAAGACTACCAATGTCGGTGACTGTGATAGACTGACTGCAGAATACAAGTACCTGTTATCTCTATTTCTCTTTCTTAGTCTTTCACCATTTCTTTTCATATGACATTCTTTTTCATAAAAAGTGGACTGTCATCCCTTAAGGAAGTATTTACACTTCCAGGATCGAGCATATCGCTTGGCATTCCACCATATCTTTGTCTAACATTCTCCTTGTTTGAGTCTTATTCTTATCTACAGGTGTCTTCCTCCACAGCCAAAGAGTAGCTCCTACAATGTTTGGATATGGTGCACAACTTAATCTGGGTATGTACAAACCCCTGACCATTTATCTTTAGTTTCTTCTTCTTCTGAATGTAAATAACAAAAAATGAGTAGAAACAGATGGTGTCAAGCGATAGTAGGTTATTGTTGATCAAAAATAGGGAAGTTAGTGATAATAGAGTGGTATACAATGGAAATATGGTGTCATGAAATAAAAATGTGTTGTTGGTCAATGGAAAAAGAGTCAATGATGGAAAATAGTGTCAAGCAATAGTAGGATGTTTTTAGTTGATAATGGAAAAGTTGATAATGGCATAATAGTGTCAGATGATAGTAGAATGGTATCGATCAATGATAAAAGAGTCACAAATAGTGGAATGGTTTCGAGTGATACCAAGATTCTATCAATATATGATAGATGGGGTAGTAATGGTGGGATAGTTGTAGGTGATATCAAGATGTCATTGATTGATGGTAGAAGAGTTAGTGATGGTAGGATGGTGTTGGGTGATAGTAGGATGTTATTGGTTGATGGTAGAAGAGTTGAAGATGATGGGAAATTATCAGTTGATGGTGATAGAGTCATCTATGGGAATATTTTTTATTGATGGTGATAAATTAATCTATAGGTATTTTATATATTGATGATGATGAAGTTAGCTGATGGAAAATGCTATCGGTTGATAGAAAAACTATTAGATGATGGATAATCTAGTGAGTTTTTTTCAAACAGATGAATAGTCTAGTGGTATAATTGAGTTATTAAGTGGTGGACTTGATAGGTAGAGAAATGGAGTCAAGAGGTCATTTAATATAGATCACATTAAACACAGGGACCAAAAAACATGGAAAACATTAAATAAAAAGCTTAAAAATAAGGTCTTATGTGAGTTATTTTTAAATTTTAAGAGCCCCAGATTACTCTCTTAGTGCTTGTTGGGTGTGTCATCCCATTGAGCATTCAAAAGGGGGTTAGTCAAGTGTTATTATGATAAAACCAATAAAACACACACACACACACACACACACACACACACACACACACACACACACACACACACACACACACACACACACACACACACACACACACACAGACACCTCTACTCTAGATACTCATGGCAGAAGAGAAAAATGCAAGTAACAAATAGAAGAAGACAAAACAAGTATTTTTCACCTTCTTTGTGAGCAAGAGTTACAAGTAGGCCTTGGAGTGATGTGTTTAATTATGTGATTAAAGAGTCTTTAACAATGGTTCTCCTTGCATCATTTCCCATTGTCACCTTGTCTTGGCTTGGATTTGGCTTACCTTGGCTTGGCTTGACATGAAAATCTTCTCCAATCAATTAGGCATTATAACTTTGGCTTGAGAGCTTCTTGAAAGAGAGTGAAGGGTCTTTTATTTATAGGTTTCAAAACTAACTCTAAATCAGCTGTAGTTAGGTTAGACTTAATCATAGTTAGGTTTATGAGGGGATAAGTAATTAATATTTGGGATAGAAATTCCATTTATTAAGCATGGCTTTCCTTTTCTAAATTTAATGCTTTAATGGAGATATTTTTAATTCTTTGACTTTGAGGATGGCAACATCATCATGACCTCATTTTTATTAAATTTTCCTTTTTATAAAAATGATATTCACTAATTTCACATGGAAATTTCACTTAAGAATTTAATTGGATGTGATTAGTTAATTAGTTTTAATTATGTTTTTTACATCTTATGAATTATTTAAGTGCCCCACTTAATGGGTCCAAAGGCCAATTTGTCAAAATTTTAGGTCATAATTTGACTAGAGATGAATCTATGAGAGGTTATAATTGAATATAAGATAATACCCTAAATATGTATGTATTGACATTATTTTGGGCACTTTTATTCAATGTAAAAATAAATTTGGGCATTACAGTGATTTTTAGGCTTAATTTGCATAGTTTAGTAGAAATCAATATGAAGTCTAGTTAGACTAGGAATCTGGCCAAAGTTTGGTGTCTACAGTAGTTATCTTGATTACATTAGTTTATATATAGATATTGTGTAAGATAAAATATTACCTATTGAACACTTTTTATTGAGCCATGCTTAAAAGAGGTTTCCCCCTCTAAGATTCCTCCCATACTTTGTAGTGTGATTTTTCATTACAATACAATATTTTTATCTTCATTTAATTTTAGTGCATTTTTTATATATTTATATTGATATATTAATTTATGTTAAAGTATTTTCATAACATCTAGTATCAAGTGCTTTCTAGGGCCATTTTATACAAAAACTTCAATAGTTTAAGGATTTCTTGTAGATGTCTACCATATGCTCTCGTCACTCCCACTTAGGAACTTGGTTATTTTAAGTGGTAACAAAAGTGGTGAAACTAATATTTTTTCTCCAAATCTCCCAATTTTATATCTTTCAAGTAATTTTATTTTTATATTAGATTATGAAAATTGTACCAAGGGGTTTAAAGTATTACAAAAGCTATCATTTTTATATAAGCATGTCATTAGTAGCATGTGAAGTGAGGTGTTTTCCACACAAAACTCAACCCTAAAAAAACATTTATAGATTATATATTCTAAGTAACTTTGATATATCAGAAACCCCAAAGGATTTAATTCATAATAGAAATTCATTAATCATTTATATTCTATGATGCATTGGTAAGTGGTTAACCTAGGGAAGTTACTTGCATCGTACCTTGCGGATGAGATAGTTATAGGATGATTCAATGATATATAGTTAGAGCTATGAAATGCTGGGATGATACTATTTATGAATGGGATAAGTATATTTTTGAGCTCATAGACCAAACACACCCTATATTAACCTTCCCTATGATAATACTGACATTCATTGAGTTATAGATCCAAATTTATTTTTTGGAGACACAATAACAACATAATTAATAAAGGTTAAAAATATTTAAGCATCCTAAAAAACCATAGTAAGAGTATAATACAAGAGTTTCATACTATTTTGGAGTAATTATTTGGACACAGTGTAATAGATGGATAGTAGGAGATAAAAAAACATAGTCTAGGATTAGTTTCCAAAGTTGGGACACCTATGATCATCTCATTGAGCTAAAAATTTTGGTATATAACTATGGCATCACTTTTTAGAGAACAAAAATCCCTCCCCATATGGTGGTAATAACCTAATAAATAGGAATGGATAAAATTATTACTAACCTTATAGAAAAAATACATTCTATAAGGGATGGAATTTGTATACATGCGGATTAACTTACAAATATGTTATCTCAATAGATTTAAAATTAGATAATTTTGATAACATAGAACCCATAATATTTAGTTTATGTATTTAATGAACAATTAATTTCATATATATAAGAAAGGATAACCTGCAACACAAGCATCAAGAAGAAAGGGTTCTAAATTCTAAGCTTATGACATAAAGGAGTAGCTCTCACTAGACCTCTATTAAATTAAATGTGTAAGTAATCAATGAAAGTAAGTAATGCAAGTAAATTAATCTAAGTAAAGTAATCTAGACCATGTGGAAGGTGTCATGGTTAAACAAATGGGGGTATAGATATTCAAGTGTAATATGGAAAGTATAAGCAATCATTAGCTTAATTCAATGTAGAGTGATCCTAAACAAGGATACAAACACATTAATTCACTAAGAAACAAGCAAAACATATATAATAATTAAATAAAAGAAAGGGTATATGTTTATATATACTTATCTTGGAGTGGATTCATTGAGCATCAATCTCCCACTTAGCTCAAGTGGAGCTTTACAAGAGATTTATGGATTGAATACTTAAAATTGTTTGATAAAGACCTAAGATATCCTCAGCTAAGACTCCTAAGGGCTTCTCCTAATATCCAAAGAACCACAATAAAAACTTCTTCAAGATAAGTTTATATAACAAAAACTCCTCAAAAAATGACATAGGGCACAAGTGTGACACAAAATAAAGAAAATAGAGTGTATATGATATGATTGGAATGAAATATGACCCCTATATATAATTATCCAATACAAAAAACCAACAATAAAATCTAATCCAATATAATCATCCTAACAAATAAAATTGAAATAAATTAGATAACATAATTTGGTATCATCCATGTCAATATATTTAAAATTTCAAGAGATAGGCTCAAATTACATTGAGCTAGCTGATATAGTATAGGGAGGGAAAAAATCTAACCTGTAGTATTAGGTTGGCTGATACCATAGGATATAATGGAAACTGACATAACCGATTAGGATACTATTGAAGAAGGTAAATGGAATGACAATCTAAAAAATCTAGACTTCTATTAGGAATGGTGTAATCATGATATAATAGTAACATCTCTCATAAAACACCATGGGATTGCCCACCCATTTCCCAGTGCACCCTTTAAAGTGTGCACTCAGGGAGATAAATGATTGACAAGTCATTATTAGAGAAAAGCATCAGCAAATGAAAAAATTTAAAAATATTATGTGTATACATATGTCCCAATCAAAACTCATCATGTGTCACAATAATGTAACATGGGATGGTGATTTGGGAAATAACACAGCAACACAGATCTAACTAGAATTAAATGTTGAAAGTAACTACTAATAAATGAATAATTAAAAATACCATATACATACCTTGACTAACCATTATCTCTAAATTGCTACATGCAAATATTATAGTATGATTTTGAAGTGCGTATAAATTGGATTTGAGAAAATGTAGGGATACAAGGCCAAAAATGGATACAAATAAATCAAGCAAATGCATGATAATTGAAACTAAATGGAAAATTTTCAAAAATTATTAAATCACTTAGAATCTAGGAAAGCCATGATCACAAAGCTATGACTACTAGTTTTAAGTGAGGGAAAACACTACTTTTTAAAATTGCCTTATCTTTCTAAGAATACACCTAGCTAAGTTTTAGAGAAAAAGTATTATGAACCCATGATATCTCTTCTCTTTACTTTGATAGTTTAGTAGTGGCTATGGATGCATATGATTTTTAAGTCATCTCATGAGCATTTTGTTTTATCCCACATTCATGGAAGTAATAGTTGCCTAGATTAGAATTCATATGTAAGTGCTGATGTTAATGAAGGCATCCATGAATTTTTGATATTGAGATTTTTCAAATGAGGTTAACCCCTCAAAGTGGTCTATGATCAATAAAATCATTTTATTACTTCTAATAATTTTATAAATTTGTTATTTTATGAATTTTTATCAAATTATCGTAGGAGGATCCTCTTATTTAGTATCAAAGCACTTTCCAAGGCCAGATTTTTTTCTTCAAAAATTCTTACCTCTATTCTACTCAATAATTCATTTCAATCATTTTTCATAAAATATTAACTATATTTTGTGGCATAATTCATTTAAATAATTTTCTGTATCACAATAGTCTATTTTGGATCAAGGTAAAACCTGACCACATAACTATGGGAAGTGGTTGGGTGAAAGCTCTAAAACTCATTATGAGGAGTACCATAGGAACCCCAAAGTAGTTAGTCCATTGAGAGGACATTCTAGTGAAATGGGCAATGACCCCTTCCTGATTGAATAGTTCCCATCTATGAGGAAAACCAAGATCTATCATTGAGAGATAAATTCATGGCCAAGTTTTTTTTAGAAAGCAATACTCATACAACATTGGTGGCTAAAGTGATATATTTAAAACCTTAAGCAACAATTGAAACTTGGGGCCCATTTCTATTAATTTTATAATTTTTCTAAAAATCTCAAAAAAGTCAATCAACAAAGTATCTATAGACTATCAAAGGACATGCAGGTAGAAATTTGACAAAAACTAGAATCTACAAATCATCTATAGAGTATAAATAGACTCTCATAGGATTTATCACTATAAAGAAATAAAATAAATAAATAAAGTAATTTTTTTTTTCATTTTTTTATAATATATCTCCTTCTATAGCCCCATTGATCCTCAAAATTTATCTAGACACCTAAAATTCCATTCCCTACATTTTATTCTTTGAGGTTCCATATCCCAATTGCACTCCTAATTCCTATAAATCTCAATTTCCCTTTTTTTGGGTTTTACCATAACTTCTATTTTTGTCCATTTGCCTCAAAAGTTTTCCATTGTATTCATCATCTCTTTCTACTCCTTTGTCCCTCTTTGACAAATTTTACATTTTTCCATTTTCACATTTTCACTCCTAAAATTTCCCTCACCTTCATCAATCATACTCTCACAATGCAAAAAAAATATTAAAATCCCCTTTACCCCTTCCATTTTTTCAAAATTTCAAAAATTTCCTTAATAAATGTGTCTTAACTCTAGTTTTACTATCTATTACAAAACTTAAATAAAAATTTTTAAAAAAATTGTTAGTCAGGTCATGGTAGTAACTCGAATAGGAGAAAAAAACATGGAGGATGAAATTGCCACCCTCAAGACCCACATCAAAGATCTTGATGAAAAAATTATTGGCATTAGTCTTCAACATACCACCATGAATAATAGATGACATCCAGAGTCTTCATCAAACATTTGGTTTTCTTCATCTAGCAATTATCATGGGCTAAAGCTTAATTTTCCTCAATTCAATGGTCCAGATCCAACTAGATGGATCTATTAGGTAAAACAATATTTTAGTTTGTATAATATCTTTGATGCCAACAAGGTCTCACTTACATCCTTTCACTTTGAAGTTGAGACCTTTCAATGGTATCATTGGTATATCAAGGCTCATGATGAACCCATATGGACTAATTTTTTCACCCTCATTTTGAAACGATTTAGCCCTACTACTTTTGATGACTTCACTGGAGCACTAACTAAACTTTGACAAATAGGAACCATGAGAGAATATCAAATAGAATTTTAAAAATTACCTAATCAAATAGAGGGATTATCAAATGAATTCTTTAAAAAAAAATTATTAGTGGACTAAAAGATGAAATTTGATTTAAGGTCAAAATGTTCCATCCCAACATGATGATGGAAGCCTTAGGGTTGGCTAAGCTAGCAGAAGATAAGATTGTATCCTAGTATCAATTCAAATTCAATTTTTTTCCATTCAAAAATACAACTTCACAATGATCTCAAACAATGTCAGCCCTTAAAACTACTCATATCAAGTGTTTGATTGAAGTAGAGATGCAAGCCCATAGAAAAAAAGGACTATGTTATAACTATGATGATAAATTCACTTAATAACATTGATGTATTGAGTAAAATATCTACCTATTGAAGTGGAATCTCCACCTAAAACTTAAGATTGGGAAGATGTTCAGGATACAACAGATGATCTGGAAGAAGCTCAATCGATTGCTTCTCAATAAGACCAACTAGAGATCTATCTCCATATGTTAAAAGGCATCACTACCCCATAAATGATGTGGGTCAAGACTTAATTTAAGAATCTCCCTCTGACAGTACTCATTAATTTAGGTAGCACTCAACTTTATTGACCCTCAGATCACCAAACAAGCTGATTATTTTATCCATTCTTGCTCCAACTTTGAAGTCATGATTGCCAATGGGGGTACATTACCTTACAAAGGGAAGTGTCATAATTTATTTATCTCTATTGGAGATTATAAATTACACTCTAACATGTTTTCCTTTCCCTTAGGTAGATGTGATGTTGTTTTGAGAGCCCAGTGGTTACGAACACTTAGACCCATATTATGGGATTTTGCTAAACTTTGAATGCAATTTTTAGACAATAGACAAAAAAACACATCAAAAGGCTTACAAATAATATCTTTAAACATTATAAGTTCACATCGCATGGAAATATTATTAATAATAATTTACATGGTGTCATTTTCCAGCTCTATTCCATTCAAATGTAATCATCAACAATCTCCACTACTCTTTCTGATCTACAAATCATTCTATAGAGGTATACACATGTCTCTATGAAACTAGTGGTATTTCCACATTCACAACCAGAGGATCACCATATTTAGCTCCTTCTTAGAAGCATTCCTCCTAGCATCAAGTCTTATCTCTACCCATTTTAGTAAAAGATTGAGATCAAGATGCTCATTTGAGACTTATTAAAGCAAGGCATTATTCACCCCAGTACCAACCCATATTCTTCCCTAGTTCTCCTTATTTGGAAAAAAGATGGGTCATGACACCTCTATATTGATTTTTCATGCACTAAATAACCTCATAATCAATGATAAGTTCATGATCCTTGTTATTGATGAGCTTCATGGCACTCATTTTTTCTCCAAGTTAGATCTCCACCTTGGATATCACCATATTTGACTTCATGAGGATGATATCCTTAGCACAAATTTTTATTTGCATGATGGCCACTATGAGTTTTTGGTCATGCCCTTTGGCCTCACTAATTCTCTTTTAACATTCTAGTCATTGATGAATAAAATATTCTATCCCTACTTGTGGAAATTTTATTTTCTTCTTTTTAGATGATATCCTCATCTATAGTAAAACATGGTTTGAGCATTTCCAAAATCTATAACTCACAGTGCAACTTCTCTCTAACCATCATCTTTGTGCAAAATAGTCCAAATTTACTTTTGGATAGGATGAATTAGAGTATCTCTGGTATATTTTTTCATCCAAAGGGGTTTGGGTGGATCCTAAAAAACTAGCTACCATGACAAATTGGTTGCATCCTTAGAGACTCAAGAGCCTCCATGTTTTTTTGGGACTGATTGGATATTATCAAAAGTTTGTCAATGATTACAGGAATATTTCAGCTCTACTAATAGTTATGTTGAAAGATGATGCTTTTACTTATACACAAGCTATTGAGTGTGCATTTAAATAATTGAAATAAGCTATATATACTACACCTATTCTAGCTATGTCAGATTTTACCAAGACCTTTACTATCAAGAGTGATGCTTATGGAAATGGACTTGGTTGTATTATCCTCCAAGAAGGACACCCCATTTTATTCACTACTAATCCCTTTTTGGCAAGAAATTAGTACTCTCTACTTATGAGAAGGAAATGATGGCCATTTTGCATGTAGTACAAAAGTGGCAGCCATACCTACTAAGAAATAATTTTTTCATCAAAAATGATCACTAGAGTCTAGAATATCTCTTAGGATAATGAGTCTCCACCCCATCATAATAGATATGGGTTATCAAACTCATGGGTTGTGACTATGAGACCACTTACAAGAAGGGTAAGGATAATATTATGGTTGATGCTCTATCTTGCACATTTGTGGACCAAGCTTCCATTTTAGTTATTTCCATGCCTATTTTTAATTAGTTGGATGTTTTATATTAGGTGTATGTCAATGACTCCTCATTATCTCAAATCATTCAATAGTTGGCCACTAACCCCTTGGTTTTACCACATTATTCATGAGATGGTGCTTATCTATAATATAAGGGTCATCTGGTGCTTCCATAAAGCACAAATATTTAGTAAGTTACATTATATGAAATCCATGATTATCCATCCGTAGGGCACTCAAGGTTTCTCAAAAATTATTAGTAAGCACAATGAAACTTCTTTTGAAAGGGAATGAAAAAGGAAATTCAATAGATGGTTGTTGAATGTGATACTACTAATGTAAAAAGGGTGAAACAACACTCATCCATGTGTTGTTCAAGCCCTTGCACATCCCTACCAATATTTAGATAGATATCTCTATCAATTACATTAAGGGGCTCCTTAAATATAAAGGGAAAATGGTGATATTAGTTGTGGTTGATCACCTCTCCAAATATAGTCATTTTTGTGCCCTCTTCCATCCCTATACTGCCTCTATAATCATACAAATTTTTATGGACCTGATTTTTCATCTTCATGGCATTACTTCATCCATTATCTTAGATCATGATGTAACATCCACCAAACTTTTTTGGATAGAACTATTTTGACACACTAGCACCCAATTGAAGATGAGTTCTAGGTATCATCCATAAATGGATGGCTAGATTGAAATTATCAACAAATTCTTGGAAAATTTCCTTCATTATTTCACCTCAAAACAACAACATTAGTAGGAAAAGTGGCTCCATCTCACCAAATGGTGGTACAATACCTCCTACCACACTTCAAAACAAATGATTCCATATGAAGTAGTCTATGGTCAAGCACCACTAGTGCTCCTTCCATACACCCCCAATATTTCATTAGTTTAAGAGGTCAACATGATTCTTTGAACCTAAGATCAGATCCACAGTACCCTACCAATCTTCATATGGCATAAGATCATATGAAATAATAGGGGATCAACACCATTCTAAGCATACTTTTCAAGTAGGTGATATGGTTTTTCTTTATTTGTAGCCTTACAAGCAATTCTCCCTAAAATTCAGAGGGCATCATAAACTACCTCATAAGTTTTATGGCCCCTATAAGGTTCTTTATACAATTGGGTTGGTTGTTTATAATCATATACATGTGCACATGCCAACTTCACTCCCACTTCATCATCGAGGTTTTAACTTAGTGGCATGAAATACAACCAGAGGATACAACATGGGAACCACTATTTCAGATTCAACACCAATTCCCACATCTAAAGTTTTGAGGACAAAAATTTTTCTAAGAGGGAGGGGATGCTATGAACTTTTGATATCTCTTATCTTTACTTTGTTAGTTTAGTAGTGGCTATGGATGTATATGTTTTGTAAGTCATCCCATGAGCATTTTGTTTTATCCCATATTCATGGAAGTAGTAGTTGCCTAGATTAGAATTTGTATATAAGTAAGTGTTGAGGCTAATGAAGGCATCCATGAATTTATTGTATTGAGATTTCTCAAAGGAGGTTATCCCTTCAAATTTTCCTATGATCAATAGAATCATTTTAGTGCTTCTACTAATTTTATAAATCTATTATTTCATGCATGTTTATCAATTTGTTGTAGGAGGATCCTCTCAAAAATAAATCTATGAGATAAAAATATACATTTTTGTAAGGAGGACCTTAACTAAGGTCTTACCTTTTAACTTAAAAACTAACAATCCAAGAGGTGTAAGTAAAGGATCCCAAGGAGTGTATGTAATGATAAAATAGACCAAAAAATCATTAAGGACATAATGATTGACTGAAAAAGAGGCATGAATGGGTGTTTGTGAGGAAGGCAACTAGGGTGTTATAATGAAACTCAAAAAATAAAAAATCAAGTGGTATAAATAAAGATAAAACACCTTAAGACCAAGGATACATACTAGGGATAATGTGAAAGGTACCCAGAGGTGTGAAAAATAAAGGGAATACTAATTCCAAAAAGAAATTCAAAGTAAAACTTGTAATAAATGTTGGCTCCATAATATATAGAAAACCAAGGATAAGCATGCAAGTAAGAAGTACTAAAAATGTAAAGCAATATAAAAATTAAAACTAGGAAGAACATATACTAAGCATATTAATTATTTAAAAACTGAGATTAGTTAGTTCTTTAATGATATGTCCTTCATTTGTTTTCAAAATAAATGTGTTAGATCTAAGGATGCCTTTAACTAAGTATGGACCCCACCAATTTTAGGAATAATTTTCCTTTTTTTCATCGGTGTAATTCAATTTAAGCACTATGTCTCCAACATCAAAAGTAATAACTTTGACTCTTTTTTTATTTTTTTAAGATATGAAAGATTTTTACTAGTGATTATGTTGTAAAAAACTCATACATCAATCATAAAGTAGATCTAGGGCATGAATATGGGCTTCAAAAATCTCTTCATCAATAATGATGTTGTAAATAGAGATGCACAAGAAAGGTAATTCAACTTCTAATGGTAAAATGAATTTAGAGTTTTAAACTAGAGGGAAAGGAGTTTCCCTAATGGTAATGTTGACCATTTTTAAACACAAGTCAAAATGGGTCAACCCCCTATATTCAAAAACTTATATATGGGTATAATATAATTTCATAGGGTGTATTAGATGTTATTTGATGTCATTTTAGTCTTGGTCATGGTCTAGTTAGACCTTATGTCATTTTTAGTCACTTAGGGGTCATAAATGAACATTAAATGCAGGTCATGCCATTATCTAAGAAATACAAGTGTTCTAAACTCCTCATCAACATACAATATGTCAGTCCTTATCAAACATGTTAGTTTATAACTAAAAACTTGTAGGTGATAACTGAAAAACCAAGAAAATAAGTGCAAAAAGGGGAGTTTCAAAGGGTGTACAACCTATGAGAGATGATGGCACATGGAATAATAATGAGGGATGACTCATAAACTTCTTCAAACTCATTTCCATCCTTCACATGCTATGTAAGTGCAAAAAATGGGCCAAACCCATTCTACTCTCCCATCGCTCTACCATGCACATAAAACTAGTCAATAGATATGTGGTTGGTATGGCCAATAAGAAGACCCCTAGATCAAATTACTTTGATAGTGTACTTAGTAAGCTTAAATTTCATGTTTGTATTTCAAGGAATGGTGGATTATTATTTATGAACCATCTTTAATAAGTTGATTATGCTTTTCTACCTATGGTTTTCCACACCATATATGTTTTGCTCTTGTTTGAGCTATTTAATACAATTAATATTATGAATTTACTTCCATAGTATGTTTATTCCATCCTCTAATGTTTATAATTCTTGTTTTTATGTTTGTAAATGATTTCATGGATCAAAAATCTCAAGTTGTGAGAATGTCACTATGGAGGTCTCAACCAAGTTTCACTACTTGCAAAAGGTTTGGTTCTCTACAAAGTTTTCATGTGGATATGATATGATGTTATACATGTATCTCACATAATATAAATAATATTATTCATGATTTATCTTACAAGTTCATGATTTGATTCAAACACATAGTCATATTGCATCACAGTCAATATTCTACTTATTTACAACTAAAGTCAAAGTGGTTTGAGATTTGAAAATGTTCATGGAGGTATTTAGAGAGTCCAAAAGGTGTTTTAAATATTATTGTTACATGATAAATAAAATAAACCACTCTAAAATTCACAAGAAGGACTATTGTGATAGTTAATGCTATATCTATACACAATCAACCATGAATGTGCATCTACAGGTGCCATGGAAAGAATTTCATACTAGAAAAAAGATAATTGATCTTGTTTCAATTCTTGTAGTGCTATGGAATCCATATGAGGATGTTAGGAGAATATAAGACCTATTGAATACTCATTCACCATGCATTTTACTCATATTTCCATTCACTACTTGTATACCACAGCTGAATCAATACCTACAAGAGGTTGAAGAGATTGAAATGGGAGTATTGGTGCTTGTTTCAAAGTCATTCAAGTTAAAAGGATTCATTTGATAAAATTGAAAGGTATAGCATTGATTAGAAGAACCATACATCATGATTATTATTCATGTCTATGCCCACTACCTTACAACCTATAAATGCACACCTACAGGTGGCCCTTAGAGATATGAATGTATTATATGGATAATAATGGCATGTTTGAATACCCATATTGAAGTCTTGCAGTGTTGAGGAGACCATATAAAACATGTTTAAAGCATTAGAATGATTCAAATTCTTGAAAGCTATGATCAAAGTTGAGGATGTGAACTCAAGGACAAGTTTCCCTAAAACACAAAAATAAAACCCTTACTATTTTTTGAGATGTCATATTGAGTTTTGATCACTCCAAAGGTATCCATCTTGTAATCCTAACATAAGAGCATAACCTTGTAAAATTAGGAGGGTGTATGATTAGTGGAAGATAGTTTTTTAAGGGCTCTACTATGCACATTTGTTCACTAGGGTTTAACAGTGATATCTATAGGATCTGAATCTCAAAGTGACCTTAACATACCAAAGTTACAAATGAGGCATATCTTCATGTTTGAATGGTCTTATTGAGTAAAAATTCATACAAATGAGTAAGAAGGTAATCAAGAGAGGTTGATATTCAATTTTTTTAACCTCATCTACACCTATAGGTGTCCATTACCTTGAAACAATTGGTTTATTGTTGTTTTGTCTCATATAGAGGGTACCCCCCTAAGATGCTAACCTACAGATTTTGGAGAATGGAGATAAGATGGTGAGTTTGGGGTTGGTTGAACCTCACAAGAAGGTGTGTAAATTTTAATGACATATATAATAACATGAGAAAACATTCACATGTGACTCAAACATGCCAAAATGGTCTAGACCTTCAAGGATGCAGATAGGTGTATTAGGCCTAGTTTAGGCCTAGAGCCCAAATGAGGGGTGAATACTAATTTTAGCCTTAGGTGAGAATTATTACACTTTTGGACATGTTCATAGAGGATTATAAGATTTTTTTGAGTTGTTTCTATGCAAAGGATGTCATAGGAAAGCCATTTATTTGCTCAAACCTCATTAGGTATGTAGGGAATGAAGAAAAAATGCTTGAGTAAGCAATTTGAAATGCTCATATATTATTAGATACTTTGCATGGAGAATTAATATTATAGGAAAACTTGAAGAGGGTATTTATCAATTATTTTGTGGTTTTTTTTCTTAAGTTTAATGTCACAACTCTATGAACAAAGGCTAAAGGTGGAAAGAGCCTAAAACCCTCCAAAACCCTGATTCATGACTCAATTGATAAAATGAAGCAAGAGAGATATCAAAATGGAATAAAATGTCTTGGGAAGTGGTTATAGGTTATATAGGACTCTCAATATCTCCTCCCCATCAACTTGAGGCATTACTTACTTCAATGGATAGGGGGAAATGAGGTTTTATTGACTATTTTTATTGTTGTGTAAGTATATCAAGGTTTCAAGAGATGTAATAAACTTTGGGAGAAGGATTGGGACTTGATATAACCACTCATGTATAATTTTTGTATAATTAAATCTCCTAAGTGCTTATATAAGTACCTCCATCTCAACCAGTCAAAATTGGCATAATGAGCAAGATAGTGAAAAGGGTGATAACTTCAAGTCAGAGACATTTTAAGGTCTATCTAATTAATATAAGTATATGGGAGGTATTTAAATGTTTCATTAAATCATTTTTACGAATTTTCATGGAAAAATGAAACCAAATTTGAGTCCAAGTGTGAGGGGTGAGTGAAAAAGGAGTTATTTGGATTGTAAGTAGTGATAACTCATCTTTAGAAGAATCCTAATGATTATAGATGAAAATAATACATGGTAGATCATGTTTAAAACCAATTCCCTTATTTAAATCATAAATTATATCCATATTTAGTTGTGGGACGTTCAAAAAGGGCCAAATGATGAAGGTAGTATTCTGAGCAAACAATGAGGAGTCCTACACCACATTTATGGAGTTTCATGGATTTGAGGGCTGTTTATCCTATAAAAAAATTCATGGTATATCTAAAACTTCATTCTCATATATTTTTAAATTTTATTAGAATTAACCATGTCCTATTGACTCTTGGACTTCATTCTCTTCTCCTCTCCCTCAAATTCAATAAGTAGAAGCCATTTTGGCTATTACAAGCTAATACCACACCATGTATGGTGAATATCTATTATAATGACATTTTATTTTACCTTTTAACATTAATACAAGTTTGGTTTTAAGTTCATTAACAATTTTATAAGTGTGCAAAGTTATGTATGGTGATGCAAAGTGATAATCTCATATCCTTTATTCCCTTATCCTCTCATGTTTATGTAAGAGTTTCTATTCTAACAGGTTATATAGAGTCTATAAAAGTGTGTTAGGCTCATTTAAAGTGTAAAAATACTCTTAGAGTGTGAATTATAAAATTTGGTTAATTTAACTTGTGTTGTTTCATACATATCACCTCTATATTGAAACATTAATGTTAGAACCTTCTAGGACTTACAAGCTAGTTTGTATGCCTTGTTTCATTATGATATAAGTATGATGGTCTTGTGGAAATAATATTTGTGTATCACCCATTTATATTATTTTCAATTCATTTAATTTTCAACTCTATTACCCATAATCAACTAGTTAATAGGTGATAAACATTTTGAGATATATTTAGGTAGTTTGCCCTTAAACCTAGAGGTCTACTTATACATATAGGTACACCCACATACCTATAAGTATTACCATGTTTCAAAAATATATAGTGGGATTGAACACCATATTCTATGGTGAAATATTTTGTGACAATAGTTCTATCATCCCTGATGGGACACACTATCTTTAATACAACTTGTCAATGTGAATGCTAGTCTTGACAACATCAACTATATATTGGTGTGCTACTCAGCATTTGGCAACTCCATTCAAGATAAAATATGGTTCAAGCACATTATTTATTCATATAAGTTCTTTCATTCTTAATATTTCTCATAGGTCATCATCTATAAGAGTTCTCAATCCCATTGATCCACTTATTCAGCATGAACTTCCTCTTGAAGCTCAATATCCTCATCCTAATTAGCCCTTTGAAGAGCAAGAAGATTTTTCTAGCCAAATAAGTGAATAGGTTGAAGAGATTGAATAAATTGAATATGTTGAAGAAAAAATAGATAGGTAGCATGCCTTTCTTGAATTTAATACTAAAATTCCAATCCACCTTCAATCCTATGATGCCATTCCTCCTAATGGCATAAAGAGTCTACTTACATTCAATCGTGAGAGTCATGTTACAACTAGTTAACACTTCAAGGACATATAAAATTTTCATATTTTCCATAATGTCACTAAGGATAATATTTCCATTATACTCCTTACCATATCCCTTAGAGGGAAATATCTTGATTGTTATAGGACTTTGCTCGGTAGATGTCTCACATCATGGGAAGACTTTGGAGTGTTGTTGACTTTAAGATTTGAAGATGAAAGTGACCATACCTCTCATATACATCAGCTCATTTTGATCAAAAGAGGCTTGAAGGAAATAATTTATGACTTTAATGAGAGGTTTTAAAAGACTTGATATAGATTGCCTCCTCCCATGAGACCACCTGCTAGCTTTGTGTTCCAAACTTATTTGAGAGCCATTGGTACTAATATTGCTATCATTATTCAATCTATGGGTGGTTTCACTCTTATCTATGCATATAAACATGCTATTAGTGATGAGAATGGATTCATTCAAACTATAAAACTATCTCCTATATTTTATATACCTCCATTATCTTAAAATTCTGCTACTACTCTAGATGTGGCCCAAATTCCTAATGTAAATTCTAAGCCTAGGATTGTCCCTAAAAAGGTAGATGAACCTAATCTATATACAAGAATTTAAGCCTTATAAGCTAAGCTTAGGCAATAGATAATCAAATAAGGTGCCTATCAAAATCCTTATCCCTCTCAACAATAACATGGCCAATAATTTGGGAGAGGAAGAGGTCAAGGGTATCTTAACTTCAATAGGCCTACCAATGTCTACAATCCAAATTGCACCACCAATTCAAGGGAAATGGTACCGGTGCATAGTAACTTGGTATAAGGAGAAGATTGGAAATAAGGAAAATTAATTAATGCTAATGAAGGTGGAGAGCAAGCTCTAATTTATCAAAGAGCAGTCACTCCTCTCTTATTAGATAAAGATGAAGTCATGATGTAAGCAAATGAGAATTGGCAACTTCATATAGAGAGTTTCACCAAATTCTTGGTGGAAGACACTTTTATACTTAATCAAGGATCCTCTATTTTAGACAATACATGAGCCAAGAAGAAGGATCTATGAGGTGACAATAACATACCTACAAGTTCATCTAATCTCCCTCTAAGGTAGTAAAACATGGTTTCCAGCAAGGTAGTCCCAAAAACACCTACACCTCCTCCAAATCAAAATGTGGTAAGATCTTCTCAAGGTGTCTCAATTCCTCAAGGTAAAATCAATCCTTTGCCTCCAAGGACTCAATATAAGGTAAGTAATACTAACCTAAACATAATGGATTATTTGAAAAGTGTCAAAGCAATAATCTCTTTATGGGATGTCCTTCACACACCTGGATAAAAGGAGTTATTACAAAAGTATATGTACACTATTCCTTCACTTTAAAGTCAAATTCATAGTAATTTTTTTAATTTCAAATGTCCCTAATACCATTTTTATACCATTTATTGAAGTTGAGAAACCTCCACTATTCTACCTCACTCTCATAGTGGGTGATAAATTGGTATATTATTACATAGTTGATAGTGGTGATTTTACATTTGTCATGACCAAGGTTGTAGCTGACAAGTTTAACCTCATAGAAAATGAGTTTTCCAACTAGATGGTACACATTCCAAGACCTAGGGCTGATCAAAAATTTGAAGGTCTTCTTGCATGATTGTCCTATTTTTCCTATCCTCCATGACATAGTTGTTGTTGATCTCTTAGATCAATTTGCAATCTACCTTTCATGAGATTTTACAGCCAAGATAAGTGGCTAAATCTCATTTTATTTGTGATTCTTGGCCTTTAGGACAAGTTATGGGACCAAAGTGACCATAAAAATTTAGTCTCTTGCAAGGTTTAACATTTAGACTTATATTGAAACAAGTTCTAACTTGAATTGTATTATCCATGAGATGGAAGAGTCTAATATGGATGATGGAGATTCTAAACTTGAGGGAATTTCTAATTTCTTCTTGGATGAGTATGGTTCAGATACTTATGGGCATGATCCTTATGCATACTTTGAGAAAACTAACCTTGGTACTTATATCATGAATGATGAGCCATTTGAAAGAGCTGAGGTAAGTGTAAAACATTCTCATGCTATTGAAGGTAACTACATGATTCATGAGTATGATGATGATAGGTTAATGAATCTTATTAAGCACCATAATGGGAATAATGATGTATTTATCCTTGTTATTGATGAACCTCCCCTTGATGATAACACTCATGAGGTATATGAGACTGACTTATGGTAAAGTTTTGATGTCATATGTCAAGAGCTTGATCAACATGATAATGTTAATTACCCTCTTAAGAAGCCCATATTTGATGTGTGTGTTGATGATTCTAATATGATATTTATTACCTCACTAAGCATGGATAAAAGTTTCATGTTGTGAATGAAGAGGAACTATGGTAAAGGTTCAATGCCATATGCAAAAAAAATTAGACAATTTAGGTAAGTCTCAATTTTTTCCAAGAGATTGCATATCTAATGCTGATATTACCAATAAGACTACTGATCACATTGTTAAGTGTCCTCTAAAACATGAATGTAAATGTCTTTTTGCTAATCAAGGACCTGTAGTCATGAAATATCTTGATGTAGTTTTTTTCCAAGTTGTAAACATGGATAATGAGGTCAAGGTAGAAGTTTAGGTGCCTCAAGGATAGTCAAGAGTTACATCAGATGTTGAGCCACATTAATAGGTGTTTAATCATGAAGAATAATAGCTTAATACTCCAAAACATTAACTACATTATGTCCTAAAAGAGCACAAAGATGTGATAACTACAATACACTCCAATCTATAATTTTTTGGAGAACATCTAATGGATATGACAAAGATCATAGTAGTTACAACTCCAATCAAGGCTCTTAAATAGTAATAAATATCACTTATGAAGGTTTCAAACAATCTAATTGTAGGCATAAGAAGATCCAAAGGTGATAAGCTTCTTGATCACCTACATATGCAAATGATTGGTGATAAGAATGCTCCTCATGATAGGTTGCCTTCATAGAGTGACAAAGATGTAAGGGGGACTATTTTTGATCCTAGTTGAGGTATGATCAAATGTTTCATCTCAAGAGTGAGGTTTATAAGTAGTAGAATAGGCATGTGTGTTATCTTTTTATTATGTTGTGTTCCATAAGTGTTCTAGTTGAACACATGTGCAATTATTTTGAGTGTGTCTTGTTTTGTGTGCCTTTCCTTTGTGTTTGGTGTGTTGTCAGATGTAAATTATGTGTCAAACTTATGTATAGATGACTCCATGGCCTAATGGATAGGATCAGGTAACTAGTCATGGCATAGATAGCATACCACCCTTGGGAAATCACCAAGAATGTTGACTATTTTTTACCATAAGTTAAAATGGGTTTACCCCATATAGTCAAAAACTTATATATGGGTTTAATATAATCTCATAGGGTGTATTATATGTGATTTGATGTCATTTTAGCCTTATCCATGGTCTAATTAGTCTTTATGTCATTTTGAGTCACTCAGGGGTCATAAATGAGCATTAAATTCAAGTCATATGGTTCTTAAAGAAAGACAAGAGCTATAAACTCTGCTTCAATGCCCAATATGTTAGTCCCTATTAGACATATTATTTTCTAACAAAAAATTGTAGGAGATAACTAAAAACCAAGAAAACAAGTGTAAAAAGGGGGGTTTTAAAGGGTGTAATGCCTATGATAGAGGATGGAACATGGGATAATGTTTTGATATGAATCTTCAACTTTCTCAAACTCATTTCCATGCTTGACATGATTTAGAAGTTCCAAAAATGGCCGAAACTATTCTACTCTCCCATCACTCTACCATGCACATAAGACTGGTCAATAAGTTTTTGGTTGGTATAGTTAATAGGTAGACTCCCAGATCAAATGAATTTGGGGGTGATATTACACTTATTCATCTTAAATTTCATTTTTTGTATTTCAAGTAATGATGGCTTATTCTTTATGAACCATCTTTAACACTTTGATTGTGTTTTTCTACCTATGGTTTCCCACACCCTATAGGTTTTGATCTTGTTTGAGATATTACATATAATTAATATTATTAATTTTATTATAGAGTATTTTTAATCTCTCCTCTCATGTTTCTCATCCTTGGTTTCATGTTTGGAAATGATTTCATGGATCAAATAAATCAAGTTGTAGGAAGGTGTCACCATGGAGGTCTCAGTCAAGTTTCACTACTTACAAAAGGTTTGGTTCTCTAAAAGGGTTTAATTTGGATGTGATATGATGTTATACATACATATATAATTCCATATAAATCACCTTATTCATTCTTGGTATTACAATTTCATGTTTTGATTCAAACACATAGTCACATTGTGCACAGTTAGTCTTTTCCTTGTTTCCAACTATAGTCATAGTGTTTGAGCTTTGAAAACATTCATGGAGGTATTTTGAGAGTCTAAAATGTTTTTAAAATATTATTTTTTCATGATCAATCAACTAATCCCCTCTAAAATTCACAAGGACTGTGGTGATAGTCAATGATATATCTATACACAGTCAGCCATGAATGTGCATCTACAGGTGCCATGGAGAGAATATCATTATGGAACAAGGACAATTGATACTTTTTAAAGTGTTATAGTGATATAGACTCCATTGGATTATTTTATGAGAATATAATAAATTTTGAATACTCATGCACCATGTATTCCTCATGTTTCCATTCATTGCAATACCATAGCTAAATTAATACCTATAAGAGGCTAAAGAGATTGAAATGGGAGTATTGGATCTTGTTTCAAATTCGTTCAGGTTATAAGGATTCATTTGAGAAACTTGAAAGGTATAGGACTGATTGGAATAACCACACATCATGAGTATTGTTCACGTTTATTCCCACTACCTTACAAACTATAAATGTATAGCTACAGGTGGCCCACAGAGATATGAACATATTGTATAGAGAATAATGGAATTTTTGAATACCCTTATTGAAGTATTAGGTTTTTGAGAAGACCATATCAGACATGTTTAAATCATAAGACTAATTGTCATTCTTGAAATCTATGATCATAGTTGTGGATGTAAACTCAAGGATAAGTTTCCCTAAAACACAAAATAGAGCCCTCAATGTTTTTGGAGATGTCATATGATGATGTCATATTGAGTTTTGATCATTAAAAAGGTATCCATCTTGTATTCCTATCATAAAATCATATCCTTGAAAAATTAAGAGGGTGTATGATTAGTGGAAGATAGCTTTTGAAGGTCTCCAATATGCACATTTATTCACAGAGGTTTAATAGTGATATCTATAGGATCTAAACCTCAAAGTGGCCTTACTATCACAAAGTTGAAAATGAGGAATATATTCATGTTTGAATGGAATTATTGAGTGAAAATTCATACCAATGAGTATAAATTTCATTGAGAGAGGTTGATATGCAGTGTTTTAAACCTTATCTACACCTATAGGTGTCCATTATCTTGAAACAACTGGTCTATTATTGACTACAAACTCTCATAGGCCCATAAGTGAGCTTAGACATGGAAATACCAACAATTTTTGATGTAATATGATCCAAAATTTCATTATATGATCTAAAGGGCATATTAAATAGTTTTCAAGGAGTATTCTCACCTACAGGACCCCTACATAGTCAATTGTAGTGGACTGTGAAAAGATAGTGAGCAAAAGATGGTGTTCTTGATATTTGTATTACAGGAATAGGACTTGGACATATCCAAATGGATATAAAATTGTCAATAAAAATATAATGAGGTATTTTAACATTTAAACAAGGCCTAAATCATGTAAATTCACCTATGGGTGCCTCTTCTAAACACACATACATAATCAATAATTTAGTCAAGTTGAAAGGCAAGGAATGTGTGAGGAGTTTGGAAAGGTTTGTGAAGTAAAAAATATGGTAAAAAACTTCATCATGATGTTATAAATCTCAATATCCCCCCAATATTATGAAAATAAAGGAATAAGAGACTCCAATAAGATAACCTATAGTCAGTATATAGGACCCTACACACAATCAATAGTTTCTACATGTTTGTCTTAGGTTTTTAAAGAGTTAAAGGTGATAAAGATAAAAATAAGATTTAAAATTAATAATATAAGGTATATATAAATTGGATAATCCTCTCCAATATCCATTATACCTAGGATAATATGGTAAGTACCCTCTAGTTTATTTCAGATAGAGGGTACTCCCCTAAGATGTGAACCTACAGATTTTAGAGAATGGAGATAAGAGGGTGAGTTAGGGATTGGTTGAAACTCACAAGAAGGTTTAAGAAGTTTAATTACATATATACAAACATGAGAAACCATTCAAAGGTGACTAAAAAATTCCAAAATGGTCCAGACCTTAAAGGATGTAGATAGGCCTAGTTTAGGCCTAAAGCTAAAATGGAGGGTCAGTACTACTTCTAGCCTTAGGTGAGCATTATAACACTTTGGGACATGTTAATGCAGGATTATAATTTTTCTTTTAGATATTTATATGCAAAGGATATCACAAAAAATCCATTTATTGGCTCAAACCTCATTAGGTACATAGAGAACGAAGAGAAAAGGCTCGAGTAGGCATTTGAAATTCTTACATCTTCCTAGATACTCTGCATAGAGACTCGAGAGGATAGGAAAATATGAAAAGGGTCCTAAAAATTTTTTTTTTTTTGTATTTCTTATTAAGTTAAATATCAAAACTCTATGAACAAAGGCTAAGGGTGGAAAGAGCCCAAAACCCTCCAAAACCTTGATTCATGACCTGATGGAGAAAATGAAGCAAGAGAGCTATCCAAATGGAATATAATGGCTTGGGAAATTGTTTAAGGTTGTATATGACTCTACATAACTCCTCCCTATCAACTTTAGGCATTACCTACTTGTACGAGTAGGGTGGAAATGAGGTTTTCTTTACTATTTTTGGTGTTTTATAGGTATAACAAGGTTTCAAGAGATGAAATAAACTTTGGGATAAGTAATGAGACTTGGGATAACCCATAATGTTTATTTATTTCAGAAAAATAATCCTAAGTGATTTTGAAAGTACCTCCATCTTAACTAGTCAAAATTAGCATAGTGAGTAAAATAGTGAGAAAGGTGAGAGACATTTTAAGGTATACCTAATGAATATAATAATATTGTAGGTCTTGAAATGTGTCGTTAAATCCTCTTTATATATTTTCATGGAAAAATGAAACCAACTTTGAGGTCAAGTGTGAGGGGTGAGTGAAAGAGGAGTTATTTGGACTACAAGTAGTGATAGCTCATATTCAAAAGAATATTGATGATTAGGGATGCAAATAATGCATGGTAGAGCATGTATAAAACCCATACCCATTATTAAAATCATCACTTTTATCCCTAGTTAGTTTTGGGATGTTCTAAAAGGGCCAAATGGTGAAGGCAATTTTTTGAGCAAATAATGAGGAGTCTTATGCCATATTTTAGGAGTTTCATGAATTTGAGGGCCATTTATCCTATAATAAATTGCATGGTATATCCAAAACTTAATTATCCTATATGTTTAACTCCTTTTCTTATCATGAAACGTGTATTAGTGACTCTTGGTCTTCATTCTATTGTCCTCTCCCTCAAATTCTATAAGTAGAAGCCATTTTGGCTATTGTAAATTAATACCACACTATGTATGGAAAATAAATACTAGAATGGCATTGTATTTTTTATTTTAACATTAATTCAAGTTTATATTTGAGTTCATAAACAATTTTCAAAGTGTGCAAAGTGATGTATGGTGATGCAAAGTGATAATATTCTATCCTTTCTTCCCTTATCCTCTCATTTTTATGCAAGAGTTCATATTCTAATAGGTCATATAGAGTGTAGATAAGTGTGTTAGTCTCCTTTGAAGTGTAAAACTATTCTTAGTGAATTTTTCCCTCTAGTTCATTTCCCTCATTATGATTCATGTGTATCACCTCTATATTAAAACATTGATGTTAGAACCTTCTAGGACTTATAAGCTAGTTTATATGCCTTATTTCATTGTGATAGATGCATGATGGTCTTGTGTAAATAATATTGGTGTATCAACCCATTATATTAGTTTCAATTGATGTAATTTATTTTTCCCCATAAGTAACTAGTTAATTGGTCATAAACATTTCAAGATATATTCAAGGAGCTAGCACTTAAACCTAGAGGTCTACTTCTACCTATAAGTACACACACATACCTAGAAGTATTCCCATGTTGAAAAAATATATAAGAGGATTACAAACCCTCTTCTAGGGTGTAATATTTGGTGAAAATAGGTAGTATTAATGCTAGTATGACAGGCCCAAAGTGTAGGGTAGAGCTTAAGATGACAATCTAAAATAGAGTCCCTAATAGTCTTTTACAAGATTTTATAAATATTTTGTTGATAACTTCATATTGACCATTAAATAAAGGGTGATAATGTTAAAAAGTATTTGTGTAATTTTTAATTTTTTACACAACTACTTCATGTCTTTGTTTTTGAAATTCCTACCATTGTTAGATATGATGGTATAAGGAATCCAAAAATGACACATGATTCAATTAAGAATAGACTTGGATATAGTGATGCTAGTAAAATTTACAAGGGGAATAACCTATACCCATTGGTAAAGTACTTTGTGGAGGTAATGTTGAATGCATGGCCATCTTGGAACCTAGGTAACTTGCTAATGAGAACTAGTCCCCACCTAGATAATAGCCAAGGATATTCAAGAGTTTGATTCTTAGCTAGAGGTGAATGTATTATATCATAATGGATTTTGAAAGGATTAAATTTTTTGTAAAATTTGATGGCATATTTTTTGAGATTAGGCCAGAATTATCCCATCCATATGTATTTTTAAGTTATATCATGTCTTCTATAATGGCTACCACAAATTTCACATGCAATTTCATAAAAAATAAGGAACTTATTCATGAGTGACAAAACAAATTAGGGTACCTTTGAAATTATAATAATAAATAATTTAATGTTTAAGTACATACTTGTAAGCTTGTTTTTAGAGTAAGGTATTTTCATGAGAGTAAGCCTCATTATAATAACTATGATTTTCAATGAGTTGGATGATATATTTCTACCATAATATTTATTGATTAGTGATGACTTAGATGCTTAAAATAAAGAATCATCATTAGATTATAAAGTAGACAATTATTTCCTTGTGTGGATGAGGAAATATGAAGTGCCTAATGAGGATGAAAAAGAGATGTTGAATAAGCAAGATAATATGTGATAACATTTTGTTCTTATAGGATTTATTTGATCGTGAAATATGCAAAATATTTGGAAAGAGTGGAAATGAATTGATGATATGTAATGATATTTTTTTAGAGGTATAACCACTAATAGGGGGTGAATCAATGATCCTATATATTTCAACTAGTAGTCCTTTCAAACTATTAAATAATTAGCATATATCAACTTGATCAAGAAACATAATGAACAGATCTCATTCATCAAATGCATACACAAGATCAAACACATAACACATAGTTCTTATGGGAAATCATCATGGGGAATAAAAACCACTCTCAAACCTTCAACACATGGAATAATTTCCTATAAGAAATTAAAAAAAATATATTGATCAACTCCTTTAGACCATCAAACCTTGATCATATCCTCCTAACCAAAGGTATTTAGTGAAATACCTATTTTACAAGGAGAAATTGACTCTAAGGAAGACCAAGTCCTTTAGACCCTATTTTGAACACTTCCACCTTAGAAATGATGTCTTCAACACCTAATGATGGATCTATGTTTATCTCACCCCTACAAAAACACTCTCTATCTCAAATAGGCCTCCCACATAGGTATGCCACAATCTCTCCTTCTTCACTCAAGCTATCCTCATATGCACTCTCAAACCTCTTTGTATATCCTTTAACTACAAGAGAAATTTCTTAACATTAGAGATATGACCTATAGGTCATACATATAGTCATAAATCTATTCTACTCATCAATTCATCAACTAAGCACTCTACCTCTCCTTCGCTCCACAATTCTCACATACATCTTTTACAGGTCTCTCTCACAACTCTCCCAAGTCTCTTGCTCAAGCCTTCCAAAAACCTTCCACACACACCTATAAACCATCTCATTTGGTTTCCACAATTTATAAAGAAATTATGAATTAACAAGATGAAAATATTTCCTTGTTAGCCACAAAACATTCCTTCACTTGTAAGGCATATCAATGGGTCACACTTAAGCTCAATCCACTTTCAAATAGGCCTAAGTCACTTTTAGGTCCTATGAAGACCCATTTAGCTCTTTGACACTTCTCCCAATAAACTAAAACATAAAAATGCTTTAAAAATACATGGAACCATTCCCCATGATCTATAGCTCATACTTAAGTACCAACATCCATCATAGTACCTTTTTACTTAATCAAAAATCATGTAAACAATATTCTATGTACATAGTCACCATGAACAAATACATAGTTGACTTGTAAAACTTTTTTTATAATAAATATGATTATTCAATCCTTCATAATGCACATAGATCATCCTCATGGAGTCTAAATACTCCTTGATACCTAACTCACCATGAAACATCAAAACATCATTTACATAATCTCAATTACTCTTCTTGGGTCACTTACAAAACAAGCACAAACACATATTCAACTTTGAACCTTATTATCTTTGACTTTACACACTTACAAATCTTCAACTCAACTTCATTACATGTGAGATGGATTCATATTCATATTTTATTTTTAAATCAAGAGAAAATTTGTCCTAGATCAAAATATAAGGCCCAAAGACTAGACATTAGTTTTTGCCTTGTTAAATTTGAATATTTAAACGACAACGGTCATAGTTAAATCTCAAACACTAAGCTCACATCTCATGTCCTCACTACTCAAATAAATTACACACCATTGATTTTGTTTTAACATTAATAAATAGGAATCAATGCTCATATGTTAAACCTTAGTTACTTTGGCCTCATCTTGTTTAATCTTGTAATGTTGACTCATCACGTACCATCGATCTCTGTAGATCAACCAGGGCTTTAAATAACAACACTCATTGTTAAATAAATTTGTAATAACACATAATCACCATTTATATTTATCTTTTACCTTTTATCATTCATTAAATAACATTTACTTCTTACCATCTCACTACTTCTTATCATCTTGAAACACACACGCTTCATTGGTTTTCTATAAGATGCTCGATCTTTATCATTGTCAAACAACTATCATACTGACCCATTTGACTCTATACACACCATTGGATCTAGAAGTATGAATTCTAATGAACTTTTAGATCTCCACTAGGTCCATATCTTTAACATCATGAAAATTTACTATGGGGACCAACTACAATATGCTTGAAAAGCCTACTTTGGACCTCAATAACTTTTGCTTCACTTAGATGCATGATATAGAGTTTGGATCACATGATCACCTTTCAAATGATAATTTATCCATATAATAAACCACTCTTGAAACCTTCACACATGTGATATATAACACCATTAATATTCTCACTTAGATTATTCTACCACATAGCCAACTATGTCAAAACCTACTTGGAAGGCCAAATTTGTACTTGCATAACTTTTGACTCACTTTGGTGCATGACCTAAAATTTTGTACAAATAAACTAGGCTCAAAACTAAAAAAAACCCATATGATCATATTATTTTTAAATATCCACATGTATGAGATACACCATAATAAAAATTCTTACTCACCGCTTCTTGCCACATTGAAATTTTTGCTAAGTATGGGAAAACACTATCAAAATGCCTGAGAGGCCAACTTTTCATGCACATATCTTTGACTGCACTTAGGTGCATGACCTAAGAATTCTAACATAGAAACTAGGGATTAATTTTATCACAACCATATGACCAAATCATGTACACAATCTATCGAAGCATAAAAAACCTCTTATATTACCCCTTACACATGTTCAAAACTTCATACTCATCCTTAAGCATCTCTAACCATTCCAAATTCAATCACACTTTGTCATTGCTACTTAGTATATCAAAGCACATCATCCACTCACTAGGATACCTCCATGGCATCATTTACAATTCTCCAACAATCTCCCCCTTTGTCATTGATGTCAACAAACATGATTCAACTCACCTTCTCTCTCTTTAATCACTCCACAATAAGAACTTTTTCCCCTTTGACATAATGAAAAAGTGGCTACCAACTGATTCCAAGAACCTAAAAACACTATCAAATAGTAAAGGACCATCTTATAAATATGATACAAACTCCCCCTTACCTTAAGCCTACCTCTTCTTGCCTTGACACCTTCCTCTTGTTCCATGCCAACACTCTCTTCAACCAAACACTATAATAAATGAAGAAAGAACACAAAAAACATTGAAATTTGTTGTAACTTGCCAAGAAACATCTAAAATGGACTCCCCCTAATATTTTTGAGCCATTACACCTTTTGATCATCTTTAGATCTCCACACACTATGAAGAACCATTGTGTAGGTTTACTATCCTTCTTTCTCAAGCCACCTTAAGAACCACCAATAAAACTTCATGATATACACCAAATAGGAAACATTATCTAATAAAACCTAAGAAA
The DNA here is from genome assembly GCA_037957365.1 of Torreya grandis. Classification (NCBI taxonomy): domain Eukaryota; kingdom Viridiplantae; phylum Streptophyta; class Pinopsida; order Cupressales; family Taxaceae; genus Torreya; species Torreya grandis. The sequence continues at coordinate 6,988,738 of JARHVA010000119.1, read as the reverse complement.
TCACCTTGAAATACTCATGTCTTGTTATTTTGGATAAACTAAACAAAAATCACACTGCTTCATACAAGGCCTATCTAGTCTCCTTATAGCTGTATCTAAAACTTGCAGAGCCCACAACTTTTAGTAGACACACATTTAGGACCTAAAAATTCATATATGGAGCACTATCATATGACTACTCAATCACACCAACATAACCTCATATTCTAAACATATATAATTATGACATCACCATAACATATCTTTCATCTGGACATACCTACTTCTTACTCATCTTTAGCCTTTTAGGACCTTCTAACAAAAACCACAACAACACTTACTTCTCCATTTGGAAGGAGTATCTTAAGAAGCATAAATAGAGACATCCCTTGTATTTTAATTCTCTAAAACAAAGTGAATCTAGGAGTGGCCCACATCTCCTTAGTAACCATAGGAATCCTCTTATAGCTATAAGATTTCTTGCTCTTGCTCTTTTTCTCCTTCATCTGAAATATGACAACTATGTTAAGCATAGGATATACTAAGAGGGGCATGAATCAGTATATCATATATCTTATTAAATAGTTTACTTAATTCAATTACTTAATATACTTAAACATTCATTCAAGATATGCAATAAAACTAAAGTAATAACATTCACCATAAAAGAGAGAGAGACACCAAATTTTTATATATAAACTCAAAGTGGGAAAAACCATGGAGAACTATCTCAAGTATGTAAATTAGAACCAACTTGTAGGAGCACCAACCCCTTTACTGATTGCTAACATATAATTATGAGCACCAACCCACAGGAGCACCAACCCCTTTATGTAGATAACACAACTATCTCTCAATGTTGCTTTTTCAACAAATGATATAAATCTAAAATATCTCTTTCTTTTCTATTTTCTTTTCTCCTCTCTCCTCTTGCTCTTCTTAGCAAAATAAAAACCATGCATACTCTTGCATATAACAAATGGCTTATCAAGCCTTTATTTATAGCTTTCCCAATGACCTTTGGCATTCACCCTTTGTGTCCCTTCAATCCTCATGGAAAATGGTGCCAAACTTGCATGACCCTTCATATCCTTTTATTTGAAAAGTCACATGATGACCCTTCATGAGAAATTCATCTTTTTCCCTTTTACATTTGTCTTGGTGACCCGTTCGAATTCCTTAAGATGACTCTTCATGGAAAAATCTACCATACCCTCTTTTGTCTTCACTTGGTGACTCTTGGAATTCCTCAAGATGACTCTTCATGAGAAAATACATCCCATTCCTCTTTTGTCTTTACCCCATGACTCTTTGACTTCTCCATGGACCCTATTTTAACTTTATGCTACCAAACATATATTTTTTAATATTAAATAAATACTAACACACATTAGCCAAGATATGAGCATTAAAAATACCATTAAATGCTATGGGGTCTTTATCACCAAAAATGCTATATCTTTGACATCAATGAAAATAGTTACAACAATCTCCCCCTTTATCATTGATGCAACATCAAATTAAAATTTCCACATCTTAAAATGTGCACTACACATGCTAGCCTACACATACTACCATCTAAAAAAACATGCAGTAACTCCCCCTTATTGTAACAACATGTATCTGTTCACTATACCTATTTTTCCACTTGTACCTATGCCTATTCTTCTTCCCCTTTAAAATCAATTATAAAGTGCCTATTCTAGATCTAACACTTAGCTCCCCCTCAAATAATGTTGATCATCAATGGTAGGAAGTAAAATAAATTACTCCCAACTTCTCCTATAGATACTCAAACATGTCTTTTGGTAGTGCCTTTGTGAAAATATTTGCAATCTATTATGTAATACTGATATATTCCATCTTAACCTGATGATCTACACCCTACTCTCACAATAAGTGATATCTGATGGGAATATATTTTCTTCTTGAATGTATCACTAGATTATTTTAAATATTAATATAACTTGTGTTGTCACAAAAAATATAAATAGGTTCATCATGTTTTACCTTGATGTCTTCTAAAGTTTGAGTCATCCAAAAAACTTGAGTACAATAGAACACCACTACAATATATTCAATTTTAACTATAGAAAGTGATACTAAGTTCTTCTTCTTGCTTATTCAAGATACTAAGCTATCACCAAGAAAGAAAGGTCCTCCACATGTACTCTTTATGTCATCCAAAAAACTTACCCAAATTGAATTTGTATAAGCAACCAAAGTAAAATATCCACCTGTGGGATACCATAATCCATAATCCAATGTCCCCTTGACATATTTGAATATTCTTTTTACCAACTAAACATGACTATCTTTTGGATTTGATTGATATCTTGCAACCATACCTATTACATTCATGATGTATGACCTTGATGCTATCAAATATAAATGACTACCAATCATAGATCTATATAAATATTGATCTTTAATAGATGAATCTTCATCCTTGCTCACCTTATTTCCTATACTCATTAGTGTGCCAACTAGAGCACAATCCTCAAAACCAAATTTATTCAACATTACCTTGGCATATTTACTTTGAGATATGAAAATTTCTTTATTTGACTAAAATATTTGCAACCCTAAGAAAAATGACAATTATTTAAGCATAAACATCTCAAATTCCTTTTGCATATTATCAGAAAATTCTTTTGTCATCTTTTCAATGTTTTCTTAAAAAATGATGTCATCAATATATACCACAATAATCAATTGATGTTCACCTTCTATTTTGATATAGAGATTATTGTTAGCAAATCCTCTCTTGAAACCTTGATCCTATAGGTACTTATCAAGTCTTGCATACCAAGCTTTGGGAGCTTGTTTCAATCCATACAATGCTTTCTTCAATCTACATACATGGATACTATCATTTGAGAGAGTAAATCCCTCAGGCTACTCAATGTAGACCTCTTCTTCTAGATTCCCATTTAGAAAGGCAAATTTGACATCCATTTGAAACATATTGAAAATTTAAAACACTATAAATGCAAGAAACATACTAATAGCATCTAGCCTTTCTACTGGTGTAAAAGTTTCTTCAAAATCTATACCCTCAATCTAATCATATCCTTTACATACCAACCTTTATTTATTCCTAGTAACTTCACCATCTTCATTCAACTTATTTTTGTACACCCACTTTGTTCCTATCACATTTTGATTCTTTAGTCTAGGAACTAATTCCAAAGTAGCATTATTTTCTATCTAATTTAATTATTCATCCATTATATTAACCCAATACTCATCATGTCTAGCTTCTAAAAAAAAGTTAGGTTGAATTTGGATAACAAAGAAATATTTACTTGCTCAGATTCACTTACCATCATCCTTCTGGTGTGAACTCCTTCATTTATGTTCTTGATCATGTCACTCTTATTATGATTTATATAAACATATTTGGATGGGGTCTTTGTGCCTTTTTGTTCCTTCTCATCTTCATCTGATTCTTCAAAATCTTCTTCTTTAATAATTTTAGGAATGTCTACTAGATCACTATCTCTTTGTGCTCTATCTTCTTCTATCCTGACACTTGCACTTTCAACTATTTTCTTGGTTCTTTTGTTATAAGATTTAATTTTTCAAGAGTAACCAATAAATATACCTTCATCTGCTCTAGATTCAAACTTATCCAATTTTTCATATATTCTCTTTATGAAGCATCTATTACCAAAAACTCTAAAATAATCAACTATAATTGGTTTATCTTTCCATAGCTCATAGGGAGTCTTGTCACTATTGACTCTCAATAATGCTTTGTTCTAAATATTCACTATTATACCAATTTCCTCTTTCTAATATCTATCTAATATCTTATATTCATTTAGCATTGTCCTCACCATCTCCTAAACTATTCTATTTTTTCACTCTACTACTCTATTTTGTTATGGAGTTCTAACTACTAAGTAATGTATCTTTATTCCATGGTCTTCACAATACTCATTAAATTGATATGAAATGATTCTCCTCCTTAATCTGATCTTAGGCACTTAATCTTCAAATCAATTCACTCTCAACTAAAGCTTTAAATGCTTTGAAGTATCTAAAAGCTTTTGATTTTTATTCAAAAACATTACCCAAGTCATGCATGTAAAATCATCAATGAACAATATGAAATATTTCTAACCTTAATTAATTTTAGTTCTCATAAGTCCACACAAATTAGTGTGAACAAGTTCTAACATCTGAGTGGTTGAGTATTCTTTTGTCTTGAACCATATTTTGACCTGCTTCCCATGTTGACATGGTTCACAAAGCATGTTGGATGGCTTTGTAATCTTTGGAAGATTTCTAACTGATTGCTTCTTATTGATGTTGACAAGATTATCAAAATTTATGTGTCTCATTCTTCTATGCCATAACCAACTTTTTTGAATCTAACTCAAACAACATCGTTGACCTTTGATATCTAATAACATATACAAATTATTGCCTATTCTCTGAGCATCTGCAACCAACATATCTGAATATTTTCTTCTAATATCACAACCTTATGTATAAAAATTTAGTGTGTTTCCTTGATCACACATTTGACTTACACTCAAAATATTATTCTTAATACCTTCTATATATATAACATTTTTAGTTTTAGTTCTACCATTATCCAAACTTAGTGTACCTTTTTTTGGTAATTTTGGTAGTAATATTATCTCTAAATTTCACTATGACACCATTGATCTTGTTCAAGGTTATGAACTCACTCTTGTATCTTATCATGTGCCTCAAACATCCACTATAAATGAACCATGTATTTTCTTCATTTCTTATATGCAAAGTTATCTAGACCAACATAGACTATTTAGGTTGTTTTTTCTACCATGAACCCATATGAACTTTTTTCTTGATGAATGGAGCTTTGAAACTTTGTTCCTTATTGTCTAACTCAAACACTCTTATATAATAATGAGCTATGTGTTTGAATTTATTTCACTTGTAACATATTATGGCTTCTTCATTAATAACTGATAGAGGAGCAAAAGAGTTGTGGCTTTTTCTTGACTCTGCATGAGTCTCATTCTCTTTGTTTTTGAAATTGTTATCCCTTTTCTGACATTCTATTTTCTTATGACCATATCCATTATAATAAAAATAGTAGCCATAAAAATAGAACCTATTTATGTATCTCAGATTTGATTACCTTTTGTAACTTTGTTCTTTCCAACCTTCTTTATATGAGATGTCCTCTATATTCTTAACTTCTTCCTTTTTTATTTTTTCTTTTGTAACAACTTCAAAATAACTCTTTCCTTTTTCTATGTTAACCTTGTCTATAAAAGTATTGGCCTTCCCTTTTTTCTTTTCAAATATAATACCTATCTTATTATTATTGATCTTTGACTTTCTAATATTCAACATATTAGTGTTATTCTCAAATTTTGAATCATTGGCTACTCTATCATTGATTGCTTTATTTATTTTCTCAATATCTACTTTTAAAGAATCAATTTAAATAACATACCATTCACATTCTTCACTTAATTTTTAAAATTATGTTTTTAGATATTTTTCATTCTTTTTGGCTCTTCAAAGTGTGTTTGTAGATCTTCAATTGTTTCCTTTGACTTCTTTTCATTTTTCTCAATCTTAAGTTTCAATCTTCAATTCTTCTTCTCAAGAGATTTTAACTCTTCTAAGGCACAAATGAGTTATCCTTCTAGACTCACTTTGGCTTCATCATATTCTTCTTCTTGATCATATATACTTTTAATTGTAAAGGCATCTTCATGTATGACGATGAATAAAATCTCTTCTTCTTCTTCTTCTTCTTCTTCTGAATCACTGACTCCACTATCTTTGGCTGAGCTAGGATGTTTAGAATATAGACTCTTCTTATCAAATCCCTTCTTGAATTTTTTTTGAAATTATTCTTGTATATAGACTTTCCTTCTTCATTGTCACCATTACCCTTATTTGGGAACTTATCTACAAAATGTTTAACCTTTCCATAATTGAAACATTTGAAAGACAATTTTTATTGATATTTACTTGTGGCTTTTTTCAGCTTACGAATGAAAAGAGATCCATTGTCATCTTCATCATCATTGGAGCTATCACTTGATTCTTGAATCTTAGCCTTGTCTTTCTTTGATGTCATGAAAATATCTTCCCTTTTTGAGGGTTTCTCTTTTTCGGTTCACATTTCATATGATATGAGAATACCATGTAGTTCATCCATCTTAATTTTGTCTATATCCTTCATCTCCTTGATTGATGAAACCTTTACATCATATCTCATTAATAGGGATCTCAAATATTTTTTTGCATAATCACCAATTCTTCTAGCTTTTCTCCAAGTCCTTAAATATGATTAACTATTTGATCAACCTGTAAAAGATAACTTGCTATAATTTCTTCCTCTTCCATTTTTAAAATCTCAAACTATCTTCTAAAATTTTGGAGATTAGCTTGCTAAACCTTTCCATCACCTTTATGAATATTTTCAAGCTTTACCCAAGTCTCATGAGTAAATTTTCATTACATAACTTGAACAAATTTTGATTCACATAAAATAACATTTAAATCTTTATCATTATTTTCACTTGCCTTCTTTTCTATCATAGTGGTCACAAGTATTTGTAGCTCTTCCTATTCCTCCACAATTGCTTGCCAAATGTCAAATCCAAGAGACATCAAATAAGTCTTAATCCTTATGCTCTAAAAATCATAATATGTCCCATTAAAAAAAGGTGCCTTATTTATATAAAAATCTTAATGTGATCCATCCATTGTGCTTTCCCTGATCTACCTTCAAGCTATAAAATTTTTTCAAAAGGAACCTCCTCTGATACCAATCATTAAGCACCAGATATACTATGAGTGGGGGGGGGTGAATCATTATATCATATATCTTATTAAATCTTTTACTTAATTCTATTCCTTAATCTGCTTAAACATTCATTCAAGATATGTAATACAATTGAAGCAATAGCATGCACAACAAAAGAGAGAGAGACACCAGATTTTTACATGGAAACCCAAAATGGGAAAAACCATGAAGAACTATCTCAATTATGCAAATGAGCACCAACTCAAATTACAATGTCTAGAAACACCAACTTGTATGAACACCAACCCCTTTGCTGAGTACTAACACAATAATGATTTGTGAGCACCAACCCACAGGAGCACTAACCCCTCTTTGTAGATAACACAACTATCTCTCAATATTGCTTTCTCAAAAAATGATAGAACTCTACAATATCTCTTTCTTTTCTATTGTCTTTTCTCTTCTCTCCTCTTTCTCTTCTTATCAAAATAAAAACTATGCACACTCTTACATATAACAAATGGCTTCTCAAGCCTTTATTTATATCTTTTCAAATGACCTTTGGTATTCACCCTTTATGTCCCTTCAATCCTCATAGAAAATGGATAAAAAATTGCATGACCCTCTGTATCCTTTCATTTGAAAATTCACATGGTGACCCTTCATGAGAAAATTCATCCTTTCCCCTTTTGTCTTTGTCTTGGTGACCTTTCAAATTTCTTAATATGACTCTTCATGCAAAAATGCACCATACCTTCTTTTTTCTTCACTTGGTGACTCTTGTAATTCCTCAAGATGACTCTTCATCTAAAAATACATCCCATTACTCTTTTTTCTTTACCCTGCCATTCTTTGACTTCTCCATGGGCCCTATTTTGACTTTAAGAAACCAAAAATATATTTGTTTATATTAAATAAATATTAAAACACATTAGCCAAGATATGAACATTAAAAATACCATTAAATGCTATGGGGCCTTTATCACCAAAAATTCTAGACCTTTGACATCAATTATAATATTTCCAACAAACTAGTTTCCTTTTTTATATCACTCTCCTTCTCGTCTAAGATAGAATTGACAACACATAGAAAAACTATGGAATTTTGACATACCATTTCATTTGAATAATCAACCTTATAGCTTAAAACCTCATTGTTAGGAAAAAATAACTGATGTACTCTACATGAAGCATTTTCAACAATAGTAATATGTTCACTTGGATCCATACTTACCTCATAACTAGCCTCAACCAATTCCTTGGCCTTCTCCTTGAGCTTGGTCTCTTCATTCTCAATATGAGTAGACAATGAGACCTATTGGGACTCTTAAACTTTAGAAGCATTATCCACCATATAAAATAGGTTACTTAGACCTATAAACTCATCATAATTCCTACTTACCACCTTTAGTCTCCATGAGTTCACTTGCCTTCTACCTGGCACTCTAGGAGCTTGATAAAATCTATTGACTTAATGGTCTTTACCTATAAAATATATCAATGTGACCTCTATATTCACAATTGTAGAAAACCATACTCCTTGATGGAAAATAATTTTGTATTACCTTTTTTTAATAAAGGCTATAAATGTGTCTAATGTCATGAAAACTGAAACAAACTACTCTTTTTGAAGAAGACTTACCTTGCCTTTCCTTATTTGGACAATGTTTAGCAAAGTGTCCTTTATTAATACACTTGAAACACTTAACCTTACTCTTTTTTACTGATGACCCCCATCATAGTCCCATGAAAATTCATTTTTAATAGGTATTCTACATTATATAGCTCTATGCCTAAATTAATTACATGTATAGTAGTAACCTCTAAAATTTTCATACCTCATGGCATTTGGTTGTCTAATATGATGTCTTTATTTTGAAAACACCTTCATTCCTTATCTAATGATTTATATTCAAATGTTGATCCACCTTATTCTTATTGAAATTCATGTCAACTTTAGAAGTAACTTTGGTCTCTTCATTAAAACCCAATCTAGATCCGTCACTAGCTAACTTTTGACTCTTTAGGAGATCATCCAAATCATTAGAACTTTTATCAACCTTGATAAATGATTTAAACTTTCTTGTAAACTTCTCTAACTCATATTTCAAAGATATAATCTATAATCATCCCTTGAACATTCATCTTCTTTGTCTTTCAGGCTTGTAAATAGGATTTATAATTGTTAACTAAGATGTTTGACCATATCTTCATGATCCTTGGTATCTTCATTCATTCTTGACTCAAAATTTTTGAATTTTTCCTTATAGTATTTGAATTGAGACAACATATGATTGTTAATCTTATTTTCAATTTTTAGTTATTTAAAAGAATTTATCAAAGTAATCTCATAGTCCACCTTATTTTCACCATCATCTGAATCACTACAAGTAGAATCCTTTTGATGTGATCAACTCCCTTCCTCAACCATGAACATAGCTTCATATTTAACAAGACTATCATCTTCATGATCATATTCTAAGTTACTAACTTCACTCTCATCTGATGAGCTACCATCATCTTTGGTGTAGAGACTCTTCTTGTCCTTAAAGTACTTTTTTCTTGTTGTCAAACCTTTTGAATCCCTTTTTTATTTTATCAGACTTGAATGATCTCTTAACATCATCATTACCTTGATCATGCTCTTCATATCATCCTTCTTATATTTATGAGGTAACTTTTTATCAAAATGTCCTATCTCACCACAATTAAATATTTTGAGGGGTAGTTTACTTTACACTTGCCTAAACCTATTTTTAATTTCCTTGAAATCAAAGTAATTAGTTCATCCTCATATATATAAGAAATTTCATCTTCCTTGGGTTTTTTCCCTTAGAACTTCTTCTTTGGATTCATTTCAGTCTTGAAAGTTGCTTCCTTCTTTGATGATATATCATCATTTATTCTCATCTCATATGTAGTAAGAGTGTCATTCAATTGATCCATCTTCAACTGAGTAAGATCATGAATTTATTTTATAGTAGATACTTTTAGATAAAACTTGAGGGATAGAGACCTTAATACCTTTTTAACTATAGTAGCATATTCAAATTTCTCTCCAAGACCTCTGATGATGTTCACAATCTCATAAATTCTATATAAAAAGGATGCCATAGAATCTTCTTCCTTCATCTTGAGACTTTTGAATTGTCTTATGTGAGTTTGTAGCTTAACAAGTTTGACCTTTGAATATCCTTCATAAATGATCTACATTTTGTCCCATATCTTTTAGAATATTTATAATAAATTACCTTGGTATATTCAATCTCTGAAAGACCACAAGTGATAGCATTCATTGCCTTGGAATTGTTCTCAAATAACTTATTACTACAACACTAGATGGAGGAGTAGTAGGAGCAAAATAACCATCCACAATAGATTTCCATACATAAAACCCTAGGCACATAATGTGTATCCTCATCCTCATACTCCAAAAATCATAATTGGATCCATTGAACATCAGTGCTTCCTTAGTAGAGAAACTTCCTTGATGACTACCCATATTGTTCCTTAGATCACCTTCAAGATATAAAGCCTTTACCAAAGGACCTAATATAAAAATAATTATGAGAGGTACAATCACTAATATGGGGGCTAAATAAATGAGCATATATATTTCAATTACAATTTCAATCCTTTCAAACTATTAAACAATCAACATATATCAACTTGATCAAGCAATATTAATAAGAGAGCTCATTCATCAAATTCACACACAAGATCAAACATGTAACACATAGTTCTTATGGGAAATCCTCATGGGTAATAAAACCCACTTTTAAGCCTATAACACATGGACTACTATCCTATAATAAATTATAAGCAAGATACTAATTAACTCCTTTAGACTGTCAAATCTTGATCATATTCTCTTGACTAAAGGTATTTAGTGAAACACCTATTTCACAAGGAGTAACTACCCCTAAGGAAGACCAAATCCTTTAGACCCTCCTTTGAACACTTCTACATTAAAAATGATATCTTAAACACCTAATGATGGCTATCTATTTATCTCACCCTTACATAAAATCTCTCTTTATCTCAAACATGCATCTCATATAGGCATGCCACAATCTCTCTCCTTCACTCAAATTGTCCTCATATGCACTCTTAGACGTATTCATATATCCTCAAACTAAAAGAGATTTTTTTTGAAATTTGAGATATGACCTACAAGTCACACGCATATTAATCAATCTACTCTACTCATCAATTCATTAGCTGGGCACTCTACCTCTCCTTCACTCCATAATTCTCACATCCACCTTACACAAGTCTCTCACTCAAGTCTTATAAAAACCTTCCACACAAACCTATAACCCATATAATTTGGTTTCCAACATTTATAAATAACTAATTAGTTAACAAGATCATAATATTTCATTTTTAGAGAAAAAACATGCCTTCACCCTTAAGGCATCTCACATGGGTCACACTTAAGCACAATCTACTTTCAAATAGGCCTAAGTCACTTTTAGGTCATATGGAGACCCATTCAGCTCTTTAACACTAATCCAAGAAAACTAAACCATAAGAACACATTAAAAAGGCATGGAAACATTACCCATGATCTATCTATCCTCCTTAAATGCCAAAATCCATCACAGTACCCTTCTGCTTAAACACATATTGCATAAAATATATTCTATGTACATAGTCACCATGAATGAATACATAGTCAACTTGTAAACCTTTCTTCATACTAAATAAAATTAGTAAATCCTTCATAATGCACATAGATCATCCTTATGGAGTCTAAAAAATAACCCCAGTAGTTAATTCACCATGAAACATAAAAAAACATTTACATAAGCTTAATTACTCTTCTTGAGTCACTTCTAGAAGAAGAATGAACATATAGTCAACTATGAATGTTAATATGTTTGAATATACACACTTACAGATCTTAAAAATAGGTTCATTAGATGAATCATGGAGTCCTATTCATCTTTTTTTTCTATAAAAAAAGCAAATTCATTATGGAGTAAATGATATGCACCAAAGACAAGAGATTGGTTTTTCCCTTATTAAATTTGAATATTTAAATGACAATGGTCACAATTAAACCTCAAACACTAAGCTCACATATCATGTTCTTGATGATCAAATAAAATATTCACCATTGATCTTATTTTAACTTTAATGAATAAGCACTAATGCTCAAACATTAAAACTCAATCACTTTGACCTCATCTCGTGTAATCTTGTAATGTTGACTCATCATGTACTATCAATCTCTACAAATCAACTAAGTATTTAACTAAAAGCACTCACAATTTGATAAATATGTATGAACACCTATTAATTATTGATAATTTTCCTTTACCTTTGCTCATTTGTTAAATAATGTGCACTTCTTATCATCTCATTGCTTCCTATCATCTTGGAACACACACACTCCATTGATCTTCTATAAGATGCTCAATATTTATCTTTGCTAAAAAAATATCATATTGAATTATTTGACTCTATACACACCATTAAATCTATAATTATGAAATCCTATGAACCATTGGACCTCCACTAGGTGTAGGTCTTTAACATCATGCAAATTGACTAAGTATGGGGACCAACTACAATATACCTAGAAAGCCTACTTTGGACCTCAATAAATTTTATTATGATTAGATGCAGGACTTAGAGTTTGGACCACATTATCATCTTTCAAATTATAATCTATACATATAAAAAAATATTCTTGAAACCTTCACATGTGTGAGATATAATTCCATTAATCTGCTCACTCAGATTATTCTACCACAGAGCCAACTATGTCAAAACCTGCCTAGAATGCTAACTTTGCACTTGCATAAATTTTTACGAACTTTGGTGCATGATATTAAATTTATAAAAAAAAACTAGGATAAAAATTTAACAAACCCATATGATCATCTTCTTTTGAAACATCTACATGTGTGAGATATACCATCATCAAAATTCTTACTTGACTCTTCTTGCCACATTGAAAGTTTGGATAAGTATGGGAAAACATTATCAAAATGCCTGAGAGCCCAGCTTTGTACCCACATATATTTGACTATGATTAGGTACATGACCTAATAATTAGTGCATATAAAATAAGGACTAATTCTATTGCGACCACATGACCAACTTGTCCACATGTGGAAATGGTGATGTCATCAAACTTCCTACTTATATTTTCTATTACTGGACCCAAAGTGTCTAGATGAAAGCTATGGACAACCAAATGAATTCCAATCAAGTACAAAATATTTCCAAGCATATAAAACCTATTATATGACCCCTTATACATGATCAAAACTTTATACTCATCCCTAAGCATCTCTAACCATGCCAACTTCAAGCACACTTTGCCAAGCACATTGCACGCTTTGTCATTTTTACTTAGGTTATCAAAGCACATCATCCACTCACCAGGACACCTCCATGACATCATTTACAATTCTCTAATAATTTTTCCTTTTGTATTGATATGTGCCACTGACTTAATAATATATAAGCTATTAATTTACTAAGGCATTTGAGTAGGTGATGTATATATCAGTGGTTTATTATATCTTAAGGATAAAATATTTATATTTAACCATTTTATCAATGACCTTGAAGTTTAATAAAAAAGATAGAGGAGTGAATTTTTTCATAAGGGTTAGTTATGATAAAACCTAACCCAACTCCTTAAGGGCACTTAGATCAATCAAAGTGAAGTTTCAAAGTTTACTCATGTATTTTTATTATGACTTTCAAGGATTCTTTTATGATAAATTTGGATTTAGGTTTAAAAACTATAATTTTTGGCTCTTTTAGGGCTTCTACCTCAAGATCAGTTATGAAATTGTGAAATTAGTCTTTGAGGTAAATAATTTAATCAATACCTTTAATGAAGAGGACATATTTATATAGAAGAGTGTCTCAAAGATGATGTATAGCTAGGATGGGAGAAATGACAATTTTATTGGTGATCACTTACCCTTTAACTAATTTTTTATTAATAATTCTCAAGTTAAACTCCATTAATGGTGCAATTAATTTATTTATTCGATCTCTAGGAAATAAATCCTTAGAGGATTAATGATGAAGGGGATTAAAATGGATAATGAAATAGGCGATAAAGTATATAACGCTAAAAAAATTTAGCTATAAACTAGATTGTAAGATAATTATCTCCAATTTTGTGTATCAGGTCTTATAATCTATTAAAACATGAATGATATAGTAAATGGCATATTATTTTCCTAAATTATCTTGTTTTTTAATAATTTTATAAATTTATACGAGGGTAGATGATGTGTACAAGATGTGAGTATGATCACTATAATGTTATCATAGAGTAGGGGGATGAAGTAATGATTCTTTCATGGTATCAATGGGTTTATAACATGCATCAATCTATTCAAGAGTGACACATTTATCTATGAGAGAGTTTATCAAATAAAAATGGTAATCTATTTTGTGGATGAATTGATAAATTTACCCAAGTTTACTAAGGTATGGTCAAATGTAAAGAATGGATCTAGAAATAAACATGTTGAAAATAGCATATATTTTGGTGGAATCTACATCAATTACTTGTAAGACCAAAAATCCTAAGATCTTTTGAAAGTGACACCAAAAATACACTTGTAAGGACTGAGTCTAACTTTATATTTATGAGATGATCAAAGGTGATGGATAGATCATGAAGATTGTTTTCACAATGCCTAGATTTGTCAATAAGATCGTCCACATAAGTTTCAATTATTTTATATATGATGTCATGAAAAATATGTGTCATTACACATTGATAAGTTACTTTAGTGTTTTCAAAGTTAGAGGCCATATTAACATAACAATACACCTCCCATTTAATATTAAATGTAGTTTTATGTTGATCCTCAAGAGAAATTTGAATATTGTTATATCCCAAAAAACTATCCATGATTGATAGCATCTCATATTTGGGTTTGGAATCAATAATGGCATCAATTAACAGTAAATGAAAGTTATATTTAGGACATGCTAAGTTTATATTACAAAATTAAATACAAATGTTAATGACCATAATGACTTTATGTAAAATAAGAATAATGTTGAATACACATTATAAGTAATCTAATAGATTAATAAACTTAGCATCTAATATATTGATGATTTATTTGTGAAAGTAGATGGAAACCTTAAGAGGGAAATTTCATTGATTTTATGCATAGGTTCCACATATGTATAGGTTATGATGTTATGGACAACTATGATAGGTTCAATACTAATCTATCCTCATATCACCATGCAAAGGTTTCATGATATTTATCAAAAATAGGATGTAATTATCTTTCTCTTTAAGACAAAGTTCCTTAGATATAATAATTACATGAGGAGAGGTAACCATGCCATAATTAATTGCATAATTTATTCAATGATCATGACATTTCCATCTTGGAAATTATATGGAGATTAAGTAATTTTAGATATAGTATTTATGTTTAGATCAACACTAGTAATGAAATTAATGAATCAAGGAGCATTTTTCTTGAAATTTCCAATCTTATGGTGTTGGTGAGGAAGTTGAGGGTTTCTATCATAGAGTAATTCTAGGATAGCTTTATCACTATGAAGTGTAGGTAAAGGTTTATAGTATTAAACATCCACTTCAAGCTCTATAATATGATTACATTTGTTTTAAAGCTTATAACTTATTTGTATTAAAATAGTGTCTTTTTCATTTAAGACAATGAAGTAGAGGGAAAATAATTTTATTGAATGGTATCATTTTGGATGATATAGTCTATTACCTAAGGAATGGGTTGAATTGTATCAGTTTATTTGGTATAGCTAACATGAATAGAGAAAATTTTAACTATATCATCCTAGTTTATACAACTAACTAAAATGGATTTGATAAATAAAATTTAATAAGAATTGGTCATGCTTGTCTGATGCATTTTTCTAGGAAATATTAGATTATATTATGATAGTTGATATAGTCTATAATCTACGTTATAGATTAAACAATATTGGCCTGACAAATAGTGTTACAACTATGACTAATTTTCTAAATGATATCAGAATAGCCAATGCTATTATATTTGGGAAAATTAATATTTTTTTGAATATACCATGAGTTTTTACTAATGGTGGGTTGATAAGAGGGACATGACCTTGAGTTTGTATTTAATCATCACTAGAATAAGAGGATATGTGAATCAAATGAATGCCTCAATAAAAAGCATGAATTTTAGTAAGAGTCTTTTGATAATACATTACATCCAAATCCTTAAATTGAGAATGGGCCATAAAATTTTCATCATAATAGGATGAAGAAATGTTACATTCATGAGAAGTAGGATGAACAATTTTAGTGGAAGTATCTTTGATGGACACACCCATATTATTGAAAGTGTGAGGGAAAATTAATAAAGGATCTTGAAATAAATTGGATAATCCAAAATCATTTAAAATAAAGTCATATTTTGTGTAAGAGGATTAATTACCATTGTATGTGGGAGGAATTTCAGTGTTGTCATCAACCAAAGGAGTAATCTTATCTTGTGGAAGGATAGAGGGAGGAAGACATTCCACTATTTAAGTATGTAACTTAGTGGTATAATAAATGTTTTTAAACTCATTAGGTTCATCATCACTAGAATTTGAAAGAGTGACTTGGATATTGGGACACATGTTAATGAACTTTGGGAGAGGTTTACTATTAATATGAAGAATAGTGGATATGTGATACTATTATTTAAGATTAGGAAATTGAATTCACCAAAGATTGGGATCTGATTCATACTTGTATTGATTTTTATCATGGATGAAATATATGTATTGAATATTTTAATATGTGATAAATCTTATGCAGTGAGTCCATGTATGACCTAAAATAAGGTTATAAGAAAGTGGAAGATATAAAACCATAAGCTTGGTGTGTATTATTTTGGGTCATAAAGTGAGGGATCCAAATGTGACCAAGAGACTTTTCATTGGTTTTTTAAAATCTATGGAAAGTAAGTCTAGTTTGATTAAGGTTGTATTTGTAATACCAAAGATTTTGGTGTAATAAATGAAATTTATGTAGGGGGCATTTAATATGGTGTTAGTAAATAAATCAAATCAAAATAAACACACTAAAAACTAACACCTCTATCCTTGCCACTCAAGGAGCCAAAGAACTACATAATTAACTAAAAAAATGAAAGTAAAACAAGATATCTTACCTTCCATGAGAGCAAGTGTTATGAGTTGGAAATGGGTTGATGTGTTTGGTTTTATGTTCAATAAAACTTTGTAAATGAAGCTCCATTGTTCCACCTCTCCTTGGCACCTTGGTAATGTTGGTTAGATTTGGCTTAAATTGGCTTATAAAATGGGCATGGTAACCCTAAAATGAAACTATTTTGGCATAATAACATTGCACATAAAAATATTATGGATCAATGGGTGAGGTCTTATATTTATAGCCTTCAAAGTTAACTCTAACCCAAGTGTAGTTAGGTTAGAATTAACCCTGATCAAGTTTGAACTAACCCTAGGTGAGTTAAGGCTAACCCTAGTTGGGTTATGGAGGGGAAAATCCATTAAAATTTTCAATTAATAGGAATGGCTCATAAATCTAGATATTTATTTGACATTTTGTTAGTGCTTGATAACTCACAAATGTTGATGTCATGATGATGTCATCATTTTAGACATTTATGTGATGTCATCAATCTAGATTTATGAATTTCTAAAAATATAAATTCAAAAATTAATTATCCATGGGATTTTCATCTATGCATTTAATTAGGTTTAACCAATTAAATCATCTTAATCAAGTTAATTTTCATTTGTAGATCTTGACAAGTTGTCCTTCACACATGGTCAAAAAGGTCATTTTCTAGGTCACAACTTGATTGGATATGAATTAGAGGGGGATGATGATTGCATAAAGTGTATTACCATAATTAAGGATACATTGACATAGTTTATAAGCTGCACATGATGTGTGCTGATGAATCAAAGCATTCTATTAATTTTTAGGCTTAAATTGCATTATTTTCAAGAAGTTGCTCTAGTGTCCATTTAGACATGAAAGTGGCCAAAAAGGAGTGTCTAAAATTTTCCCCTATTTGATAAGGCATTAAAAAATGTATGCACAATGATGTATTTTCAAATAATGAGAAATTCATTAAGAAGAAAAAGAAGATAATGATTTTAGAATGATGCTCCAAATAAAGTTTGGGAAGCCTATGATGCCCCCTTGAGGGAGTTTTGACACATATGATTGATGGATGGTCCCTAAAAAATAATCAAGAAGAATAATGAAATTAACCCATGGGTGAGATTAATTAAATCAAGATAATTCTTTCACACATTGATTTAAAAGAACTAATTTTCCCAAAGACAATTATAATAAAAAACAAACATTGAGACACTTATTTGTACAAAGGTATTTATAATCAGTGTAATCGGTATGTGCCCCATTGGGGTGGATGGGTTGAAGTAATTATTTACCTAAATGTATTTATAAACACTTTAATGAATTGGATTGAATAATGATTTTACCCTAGCAGGGCGGATTTGATCATGATAAACTAATTATACCCTAGTAGGGTAGATTGGTAATCATGACTTAAGGATATAACCTATTACATAGATTAAATATCAGTAGGTGTTAGTATGTATTTGATGGTCTAATGAATAAATAAGTGACAAAAAACCAAGCACATGAGAATGCACACAGTGATGAAATAGATGATTAGAATAAAAATGGTGGTCAAGCTGACTTGAGATACATCATGTATCTAAGCACTACCTACATAGTCTAAATAGACCTTAGGCTAATGTATTTCATCTAAAAATAAGGGAAAATGGAATGAGTAATCGAATATAAGAATAATAATTGGTCAATGTGAATGATTCAATTATACCTATGAATGTGGAGATGCTCATCCTTATTAGCATTGATATAACTAAAATGGTTAATGGGTTGATTTAGTCAAATAGGGTGGATGGACTTGCCAAGGTGAATAAGGAGAAGATTCCATGGCACCATTACTCACAAAATATATGAAATTTATTTTTTTAGCATGTGATGGTATGCATCATGATATAAAACACCATTATAACCTACCATAATGTGCATAAGGACTAAACCCTGATCCAATAAATAATTGAAAATAATGCACTAATGATAAAAACCATGATAATAATGTTCACATATGAATATGGATGGAATTAAGTATAATATGTAAGGAATAACCTAATGAACACATATATATGAAGTCAAGGCACAATAAAGAGAGTAAATAAATAAGTAAACAAATAAACACATAGAAAACATGAAAGTAAAAGCAATAAAAAGCATAATGTCATCAACCAAGTCAATATCTACATAAACGGAATGATAAATAGATTCCCTTAATCAAGTATATATATATATATATATATATATATATATATATATATATATAAGGGAACAACATATAGGGATAATATATCCTGGTATAATTTTCACACTTTAGTGTTGCCACAATAGGGTGAAAGCTATGAGATTGGACTAAAAGTATGAACTAGATGGTGCCCCTAAACAAGGATACATGTAAAGGGAAGGTCACAGCCCCAATATTAGTGGGATGGATTATAACCGACAATGGATTTGAACTAGTAGGGTGGATCAAGGATGGATAACTTGGGTTTGAATAGGACAAATGTTTTTGGATTTTGAGACTTAATATCTTTCTATGAGATTGTAAGTCGATTTTCTAATTGTTAGGATTTTAAAATGTTTGGAATGTTTTTGGAATTTTTGGGGTATTTTAACTCATTGGATATTGAAAAGATACCTCTCACAAAATGGAGAGATCATTTACTTATGTTTCTCACAAAATGATGAGAGCATGACAAAAGGTGATTGAGCTAAACTCAACATAAATCTACCACTACCTACATAGTCCTAAATGGGACCTCTAGTCATTATAGTTCCACCTTACAATAAAAAATTCTAACTAGGTAGTATCAAGTTTGTAAATTATGAAAATGGAACAATATAACATAAGAATGACAAGGAGATGTGGAAATATATGGTAAAGGTATTACTACTAATTTTCCCATAGGTAGTTATAATTAGGGAATAATGGCATGGGTCAATGATAATAATTTGCCCAAATGTGGTTTTAATTAGTAGCACCAAAAATGAGCTAGAATGTGACAAAAATGAATAATTTAATTGACAAAATATTGTTATACTAGTCCAAGATAGTACTTTTATATATAATACTAAATCAACTATTGAAACTTTATCTAAATTTCCTTGTTGTAGGTGACTAAAGAACCAATAGATTAGAACCAAGGTCGAAAATGGTGATGGGTAGGGAAGGTAAATAATGTTGGTCAATAGTGAAGGTATGGTAGGCAAAATATAAGGTATGGTACATAAAGGTGATATTATGAAAATTGGCTATAATGGAAATAGGGTTGCCCCCAAGTGACAAGGTAAGGTAAATGGTAGGGTAAAGGGTAAGGCAAGTTAAATGTTTCTATTATTTCTATTGATGTGTAGATGCTCATCCTAATCAGCATATGAAAGAACCAAAATACTTAATTATGTAAATTACTAGCCCACACCCCTTTTAAATAGCTATTTTATTAAGAACCTATTTCTGATTTGGACTCTAATAATGATGTTATGATCTTCATTGGTCATTGATTATGTTTCCTCCAAACATTCAGACAAGGTGTCTTCATAACCTTGATAAAGTAAAGTAGTGCCAAAGATGGTAAATATGGATAAATAATGGATAATAGTTATTATTTTTAAATGAAGAGGTTAACCATAATGGAATGTATAATGGTTTGACAACAAATAAAGATTAGGATTTTTAGGCACACACAATGTTGTTGATTTTGAATTCAACATAATTCTGGTTGTGGTAGGGCTAAAGACTTCTAAATATACTCTTGATAGGACCAATAGATTTTTATGTTGTTTGGGCCTTAGAGTAGCTACCATCTTATTATGCTTTAGAATGGAAGTTATACTGATGTTATCTTTGATAATGTCTTCATCAAGCATTGAATAACTATTATGCTCAGCTATTGATGCCTTGAAGAGGTTTTCACTAATAAAGTTATCTTGATTGTCCCATAGTTCCTTCAAGAAGGTTTCACTAAGGAATGCTAAATTTTGACTTTGATTTTATTCTAATGCCTCAAATAAGGTTTCACTAGAATATGATGGGTTTGGACTTTGATTTACCCCTAGCACCTTCAAAAAGGTTTTAATAGGATATTTTTCTTCTGCTATATGCATGTGGCCTTGGTCCCCTTGATATTTTATAACCAATATGTCACCATGGATCAATAAGGTATGATTCTATTGGTCCTAATCAACATTAATGAGAGGTAAAATGCGAATATAATGTCTATGTTAGGTCGTGGTAATGGCACGTGGAATGAGAAGAGGTAGCACATTCCTCATAGAAGGTACTAGGAGAACTTATGTCAATATTGAAATAATCATCCTCAAAAACCATGGAAGGATCACAAATGTATTCAAATTGATCTATAAGGCATGTGTAACCAATGCTATAATAACCATGAATGTATTCTTATTCTAAAGTTGTGTCTGACTCAAGAGACTCTGAATTTAATGTTGAGACTAAAATTGATTATGATTCTAATGCTAAATCTGATATTAATTCAATAATCAAATCTAACTTCAATATTCAATCTTCTTTTGGTATTGTAGTAAATATGTTACATTAAATTATTGGTATTGGATGAGTAATAGATTGTGGTTGAATAATGGGATCTGAAGAAATATGCTTAGCTAAGAAAGACTCCATAAAGACTATCTCGTCAAAGTGAGGATTCTTAAAAAATAGGTAACTCCATTAAGATTGGCTTGTCAAAGTGAGGCTCCTTAAAAATAGGGAAATGGTTGAGATAATGATTTACCCAAAGTTAATTATAATCATTAGTGGGTGACTCAACAAAGACTTTCTTGTCAAAGTGATACTCCTCAACCAAAGAGAAAGGGCCAATAGGTAACTCTATAGAGACTCACTTGTCAAAGTGAGGCTCCTTAAAAATAGGGAACTAGTCAAAGGGTGATTTAACATAGGTTAACTCATCATAAATAAGTGTTTTAAAAAAAATCATATATTGGTTGCTTTTCTTGGCCTTAGTTTATACTTGGCTACAAAATAACAGTTTTAAATTCATTGTGTTCTTTAAAAGATGGCACTTAGAAAGGTAATGACTGGCTCTATTGTGGCTCAAAACCTAGCTTGGATTTTTTATAGTAGGGAAAGGTTGGATGAAGAATGATTAGAGGTTCAATAATGATTTCTTTGTAAATAGGCTCATCTATTACAACCCCTTGATCATCGATGGTCATTACGATCATCAATGGTCATGTAACCTTTTGGCTTTGATAATTGATCATTGACAATCAAGTCTGACTATTGACAGTCAAATATAGCCACTGATAACCACTATGTGTGACTAGTGGTGCCATAATAACTAAAACTACCCTACCTAAAACTAGAAAAACAATAATAAATTCAACTAATAAGCTACCTAATCTATTTTACACACTAACCCCAACCCAAATACCCCATCAATTTCAATATTCCTTGGCCAAAATTTTCCTAAAATGCAAGTAAAACCTAAACCTAGGTCAAAACCCATAAAAACCCTACCAAGATACCAAAATTTAATTTCCAAATGACCATATTAACTAACTCTACCTACCTCATTCCTTTACCTATGTTATTAATGGATCCTACATCTCACTTCTTGACCACATCCTCATCCACCCTAAATCTTGGTCATAGGAGATCACCTCAACACACACCTCTAACTAATCATCAAACACCACCTCAGTAAACACTTAGTTAGACCCTCTCAGCTACATGCCAAATTACCAAATATATATATCACATAGAAATCATGAAGTCAATAGGTTAAAAGTGAAAATGAAATTTCATTTTCACTTTTTATTCTTTAGCCCTTTAGGTTTTCTCCCTGACTATCGATGATCAAGGTGACCATCGACAGTTGACCCTAAGACCTTTAACCATCAATGATCAAGGTCTCACTTATAATTTTTTTAAGCAACCATACCTAAGTGCCAATTTTTTTGGAGATTACCTTCTCTTTTAAACCCAAACCCACCCATGGAGACTACCTTCTCCACCCACCCTGACCACCTCATCACCTTGTCATTGGTCTATTTTTGCCCAACTAATGTGTGTTTTACAACACTTTTTTCCTAGTCTTTTTTACTATAATAACAATATTTTTATGTTGACCACCTTTTAAAATTATGCCTCCTCATGCATACTGACTTGCTTGTGTCTTTTTAGGAGCACTTATTACCTTAGATACTCATGAAACTTGACCCATTTGTGTTTTTCTTGGGAACACTTCCTACCTTGGATACCCACAAAAACATTGACCTTGCCTAGGAGACTAATAGGTATACCTAGCTTACATGCCTAAATACAATCATGTGGTTCATTAATCACTTGTCTTTCTAACACCAACCTTTATTGTTTTCAATCATGAGAACATCATGTTTGTACAATCTTGGCTATCACACCTTTTGTCACACTTTGCATGCCTATTTGCACTTTAGTTCCCAAGTCTATCATCCACCTTAATGACATCCACCTTTGTCATTACCCTTATCCAACTTGTCAAACCTGCACCTAATTTTACTTTACCTCATTGACTCCTAGTTTGAGTGGGAACACCTCCTCCCATACTCGGGGCAATCAAACCTTTGACTAGCCATCAATTTTTGTTTTGCATCTAGTTGATTCTAGGATACATAATAAAAAGGGAAAAATGTAGACACTAAAAATATGCACACTATGATTCCAAATGTTCAAATCACCCCTATAATACCTTAGGACCCCCTTGGGACCATATGACCTTCCAAACCCTAGCTGAGCCTAACCCATAGTTTGGCTAAATTGGCTTAACCTAGCCTTTTCCCACTTTTTACCCTTTAATTTTGACCATTTATGGTTAGGCTAACCACCAACAGTCACCTTGACCATCGATCATCAGGGTCCACCTATTTAACCAAAAACATGAAAACTACCTACCTTACTTTTCTAAATATAAGTTATCTAAATCCTATTGTGATCCATTGCATGGATGATATATAATTAGATATCCCAATTGAAACTTCACTCCTACCTCTTGCTTGTGCCTACAAGAAGAGAGGAGCCTAAAGGTTAAATCCATCTACAATCATTATCAAGAGCTTTGGGTATCTAAGAGTTTATTTCTTAAAGGTCAATCATTACCAACAATCTAAAAAATATATACCACGTCAGAGAATCAATTTTCCATCACCTCTCCACTAAGTTCTTAGGTACTATTACAGTATTGGGATTGAGCTAGATTCCACCAATAGGTTGACTACCTAAACCATCCACCTGATCAACTTCTAGTAATACAAGTACTTATCTCTCAATATTCATTTACTTTATTTCCATTTCAAAATCAACTTAGGTCTTACCCATCTCTTGGAATCCATCTTTTTGATCTCATCAATTAGCCTCTTTACCAATCCAAATCCATACACCAATAACCATAGATGGTTGACTCAACCACTGATGGTCTATCCAATTTTCAATGGTCACCTTGACTACCAATACTCACCTTAATCATTGATGATCAGCCCAACCACTGATGGTCACTATGGTAGTGAAAAAATAGCAAGCCAATTTCACCTACCTACACCCAATCAAACCTAATTTTGTGTGTTCCTACTTGTTCACAAACCCCTTTCTAATTTTCTATTTAGATACCAACCCTATAACACTAATATTAATTATATTATCATTATTTTAATCATTTATAACATATTTATTAGTAATCATTCTTATGTTTAATTTTAGTAGATTTTTTTATTATTGATGTAAGTGCCTTCTATTCTATTTTATAAGCTTAATTGTTTAAAATGTGTGGATTGATAGCCCCTAGGGAATCTCTCACTTCCAAGATCTAACTATCACTAGGTAATCCACTCAACTATCTATCTAACAAAAAATTTTGCTTTAGTTCTTTCTTATCTACATGTCATCCTCCCAAACCAAAGAGGATTTCTTCACAAGCTTTTGATTCCATGCATGCACAACTAAACATGGTTTTCAACCATACCCATATTTAGTTTCTCCTTCTTACCTTTTATAATAATAAGAAATAAATTCATTTAAAAACACACTTTAAAATCTTCAAATTAATATTTTTATGTATGCCTTGGAGTCCTCTACAAATTTACTTTTTATTGCATGAGCAAATTCTACATAGATTGAAAGATATTGTCAAAATATAGAGTACTAATTTTTTCTTTGCAAATTCAAATTCAAATAGTCACAATTAAACCTTGAACACCATGTAATCATCTAAATTTCTCTATACTCATATTAAACATGCACCATCTATCTTATTGTATGAAGCTCGACCTTTAACACATAGTCTACTAATGCCAAACGTTAAACCTTGAACATGTTGACCTCATCTCATGCATTCTGGAAAATTTGACCTCATGTGCTTTCTTTATCTCTTTTATATTGTCCTAGATTTAATAATGATAAACAACTATCACTTTAACCTCTTTACTTTAATACACTCTATTGATCTCTATTTGTATGATCACCCACTCACCATTAATACTTGGAAGAAGCTCAATCTTTATCTATGTACAACATTAAATATTGAACACTTGACACTATCTCATTGCTTCCTAAATTCTTGGAGAAACATGCTCTATCAATTTTGTTCAAAATTTAACTTGTGGAAAAATGACTATGGGAACCTTGCTTATCTATTTGTAAGGTCAAATTTGTACCTCCATATCTTTTGATTCACTTAAGCATATGTTCTAAAATTTGAACCATATGATCTCCTCATATAAGAGAATCCAACCATGTGTTAATTTACTCCTAGAACCATCACATGTGTGAGATATAATGACATTAAAATTCCTCCTTGGATTTATCTATCATAGAGCCAATAATTTCAATAATTGTCTAGAAGGCCAACTTTGCACATGCATTTCTTTTGACTCACTTCAGTGTATGATCTAAAATTTAGCAAAAATCAATTAGACACAAAAATGAATAAATCCATATGATCATCTTATTCTTAAATATCCACATGTGTGAGATATTCCATCAACAAAAAAAATTCTCGACTCTTTCTTGCCTCATGCAAATTTGGCTATGGGAAAACAATGTCAAACTGCTTGGGAGCCCAACTTTAAACATGCATATCTTTTGTCACACTTACATGCATGACCTGATATTTAGTTCATAAAAATTAAATACAATAATGAAAAAACCCATGTGACCATTTCCTCCTAAAACCTCCATGTGTGTAAATGTTGATATCATCATGCTTATTCAGCTCTATTTAAACATAGAAAACATTATTAAAATCCCTGAGAGCCCAACTTTGCACCCATATATTTTTGACTACACTTAGGTGCATGACCTAATATTTAGTGCATAGAAACTAGGGAATAATTTGATCACAACCATATGACCAACTCCCCCTTACTCATCCACATGTGGCAATGGTGATGTCAACAAACTCCATATTCATATTTTCTACCATTAGACCCAAAATGTCTATATGAGAATAATTATGAACCGAGTGAATTCCAGTTATGCAAACAAACTCTTAAAGTCATATAAAACCTCTTATAGGACCCCTTGTAAATTTTCAACACTATATATATACTCATCCCTACATATCTCTAATCATGCCAAAATTGAAGATCAACCAAGCTAACTTCAGGCACACTAGGACAAGCACGTTACACACTTTGCTATTGTCACTTAGGCTATCAAAGCACTTCATTCACTCACTAGGACACCTCTATGACATCACCATGACATAATTAAAAACTCTCAAACAATATCCTGCTTTTTAAGTGATGTCAACACACATCATATTACAATATACAACTCACCTTCCTTCTACTCAAGATAACACTCCCACAATAGGAACTTTCTCCCCCTTTAACATAATGACAAAGTGAGCACCAACTAATCTTGAGGACCTAGAAATACTATTAAAAGGAAATAACCATCTTAGAAAGATTATACAAAATCACCCTTACCTTGAGCCTACCTCTTCTTGTCTTGACAAAATCCTTCTTGCTACATGCCAACATTCTTATTTAACCAAGCATTGTAACCAATGAAGATAAAACACACAAAATATTGACACCTAATGAAACTCACCAAGAAACATCTGAGAGGGACTCCCCCTAAGATATTTGAACCATTGGACCTTTTTAACATCTTCATATCCCCATACACCATGAAGAACCATTAAGTTATCTTAATATCCTTTTATTTTAAGACACTTCCATGACCACCAACTTTGTATCTGCACTAAAGCTTCTTTACAAAACTCTAGAGTAAGCTCATGAACTTGTTTCTCCTTCTTAACTAAAGACCTTCTATTGATTTATAGAGAAATAAATTACAACCAAGCTTTGTCTTAGATACTCAAATGTATCTTTTAATAATAGTTTGGTCATAATATCTACAAGCTGCTCTTTTGTAGGCACATAATCCAACTTAACACTTTGATTATTCATTTGTTCTCTCAATAAATGATATCTAATAGGAATTTGATTATTTTTTGAGTGCATAGCATGATTCTTTGAGATACTAATTGCACTATTATTGTCATAATAGATAGGACAAGGTCCATTTTATCTTACCTTATAATCTTCCAAAGTTTATTTCATCCACATGACTTGCATGCAATAAGAAGCAGGTACTATATATTCAGATTAAATAGTTGATAGAGACATTGAGGCTTAATTTTTAATTATCCAAGACACCAAAAATTCCCCCATGAAGAAGACCCCACCACTGGTACTTCTCCTATCATCCACACAACATGCCCAATCTGCATTAGTATAATATTTCAAAAAGAAATCTTTACTCTTGGGATACCATAAACCATACTATATGGTGGATTTAAGATATATCAAGATCCTTTTGACTACTTTTACGTGATATTTTCTAGGGTCATCTTGAAACCTTCCTATAAGACCCACTACTTGAATGATATTAGTCCTAGAAGCAGTAGAGTACAAAAGACTTCCAATCATGGATCTATACAAAGTTTGATCAATTTTGGGTGAGTCATCTAGTTTACCTAACTTACACCCTATGATCATTGGAGTATCTATTGGATTGTAACACATCATGTTAAACTTCCACAACATATCCTTCATGTATTTATATTTTGAAATGAATATCCCTACATTAAGTTGATTAATCTATAATCCTAAGAAGAAAGATAGTTCTCCCAACATTGAAATTTTAAACTCAATATTCATAATATCTAAACATTCTCTACTCATTTTATCATTGTTAGATCCAAAAACTGTGTCATCAATATAGACAACAATAATCAACTGATGATTTCCTTCTATCTTAACACATAAATTACTATCAATTGCCTTGTTTTTAAAACCTTGACTCAAAAGATACTTATCCAACCTATCATACCAAGCTCTAGGAGCTTGTTTAAGACCATATAGAGCCTTATTCAATTTACACACAAAATTTTTATTACTAGACATGAAGTATCATTTAGGTAACTCAATATAGACTTCTTCTAAGTTGTCATTCAAGAATGCAGATTTCACATCCATTTGATATACCTTAAAACCCTTTAATCTTGTATTTGCCAAGAAGAGCATATTTATTTCTATTATTTACATAAGAGTAAAAGTCTCATCAAAATATATTCCTTCAACCTAAGCATATACTTTACACACCAATATAGCCTTGTTCCTTGTGACTTCTCCTTTCTCAATCATCTTGATTTTAAAAACCCACTTGGTACCTATCACATTTTTATGTTTTAATCTAGGAAATAAGTACCATATTTAAATCCTTTCTATTTGATCAATTTCTTCATTCATTTCATCATTTCAAATTTCATCTTTTCTAGCTTTCATGAATGTTTTGGGTTTAATCATGGACAATAGAGTTGAGTATTGTTGATTCTGATTGATCAACATTCTCCTTTTAGTCTGAAACCTTGCGCCAACATTTATAATAATTTGAGAGATTGGATGATATTTCTAAATTATTATAGATGGAGCTTTAGAATCTTATCTTTATTCCTCCTCTTCATCTTCATCATCTGTTTGAATAGATAACTCATCATTGTTTGTAGAAACATTCTAAATGAAATCACTTACCTACAATTTTGATTTCTTGACTCTACTAATCTCATCTACCCTTACATTTGAACTGTTAAAATTCTTATGAATCCTGTTGTTGAAGCACCTATAAGAAGTATTGATAGAGGAGTAACTTAATAATATTCCTTCATCAGACCTTGAATCAAATTTGTCAAGATTCTCTTCATCTCTTTTGATGAAGCACTTGTTCCCAAACACTTTAAAATATTTGACATTATCTACTTTATTATTTAATAACTCATAAGGAGTATTATCATCATTTTCTATGATTTAACACCTATTTAATATGTAGACTAACGTGTTGGTTGTCTCTTCCCAATAACCATTTGATAGTTTGAAATCTTGAAGCATGGTTCTACTCATATCTTGAATAGTCCTATTATTCCTTTAAACAATACCATTATATTGTGGTGTTCTAATAGAAAAATATTGTCTTATTATCCTTTTTTTTTTTTTTTTTTAAAACATTAAATTCATGAGACCAAAACTCACCTCCTTTGTTTGATCTTACATACTTGATCTTTGACCCTTTATCATTTTTTACAAGCACTTTGAATGCAATAAATTTTGTAAAGGATTCTTACTTTTCTTCAAGAAAAAATATCCAAGTCATCCTAGTAAAATCATCAATTAGAAGCATGAATTATATATTACCTTGAATACTTTGGATCCTCATGGATCCACATAAATCAGTGTGGATCAAATCTAATGACTTTGTAGTGGATAACTCCTTGGATTTGTATCTTCTTTTGGTTTCATTCCCATGAAGACATGCCTTGCAAAGAGAATGAGGAATATTAGAAATCTTGGTCATATGCCTTACCAATTCTTTTGAACTGATCTTTACCATGTTATCAAAATTTATATGTCCAAACCTTCTATGCCAAATCTAGCTTTCTTCCAATTAACTCATGAAGTACTCCTCCTTGGACTCATGGAATACATATATGTTGTTATCTCTTTTATAAACATTTGTAACGAATTTTTAAACCTTTCTTAATTCACAAACATCATCATGAAAAGTTACAACACTTCCTTGCTTACACATTTGGCTCCTACTTAAAAGATCATGTTTCAAACCTTCTACATATAATACATTATTAGTCTTAGAATGACCATTATCTAAACTTATAGTACCTTTTCCAACTATGTTATCAAATTTGTTGTCACCAAATCTCACTGAACCAGGGTTGGTCTTCCTAAGGGAGATAAACTTGCTCTTGTCTCCTTTCATATGATTTGAGCATCCACTATCTATGAACCATCTCTTGTTCCCATCTTCTTGAGTATGCAAATCTATTTTAACAAACATTGAATCTTCCTTTGGTGGATAGATTAAATTCTAATTATTTTCTTCTTTAGTCTTAGACTTAGTCTTTTTGAACCATTTGATGGTGTCAATGAATTGTATATCCTTTTTCCAAAATGCTCTTTTATATTTTTTAGCTATATGACCTTGTTGGTTACAATTATAACTTATAATATTCCATTTGATCTCTGGAGATAAATCACAATACTTATATCTATGATGAAATTGATTACAGGAGAATCAATACCCATTGAAGGCATCATTCAAATTTGACCTACCTTTCTCTTGATCATTTCATGTCCATGAATTTTCATTTTTTACCCTTTTGGTGGAGTTGAAATCCATTTTGTCCTTAGATAAGAGCACATCTAAGTTATGAGATTATTTTCAAAATTTTCCTCCCTTTGGTTGAGACCATTAACCATCATGACCTGTATATTCCTAAATATTGCTTCTAGATCTTTCACTTGAATCTTCAAAACATCCATGATTGAATTGACATTTGATAAAGCACATCTAGATTGTCTTGAAGATAAACCACAACCTAATTATCAAGCATTGTACCTATGATCACCTTCTAATGGTTAAACTTGAAATAAGGAATAGCTCTGATATCAATTGTTAGAGGTAAAATAACTAAGATGGGGGTGAATTAGTGAGCCTATATATTTCAACTGTAATTAAAGTCCTTTTGAAACTATTAAAAAATTAGTATATATCAACTTGATCAAGAAACATTAAAAAGAGAGCTCATTCATCAAATGCATACATAAGACCATACAAATAACACATAGTTACTATGGAAAACCCTCATGTGGATAAAACCCACTCTTAAGCTTACAACACATGGACTACTATCCTATAAGTAATTACAAACAAGAGACTAGTTAGCTCCTTTAGACCAGAAAACCTTGATCATGTCCTCCTAACCAAAGGTATTTAGTGAAACACATGTTTAAAAAGGAGAGAATACCCCTAATGAAGACCAAGTCCTTTAGACCCTCATTTTAAAACCTTCACCTTATAAATGATGTCTTCAACACCTGATGATGGATATCTATTTATCTAACCCATACACAAACTTCCTCTCTATCTCAAATAGGCCTCATATGCACACTCATACCTCTTCACATATCCTCAATCTACAAGATAATTTTTTTCACATAAAAAATATGACATATAAGTCATATACATGGTTATCAACATTCTCTACTCATTAATTCATCAACTGGGCACTCTATGTCTCCTTTACTCCATAACTCTCACATACACCTTACACAAGGCTCTCTCGATTGTCTTTCATAAACCTAAAAGCCATCACATTTAGTTTCACTATTTATATAGAATTAATGAATTATCAAGTACATAATCTTTTCTTGTCATCCAAAAAACATTCCTTCACCCTTAAGACATCTCACATGTGTCACACTTAAGCACAAATCTCTTTCAAATAAGCCTAAGTCACATTTATGTCCTATAGAGACCCATTCAACTCTTTGACACTTATTTTAGTAAACTAAGAAACATAAGTAAACTTTAAAAATTCATTGACCCATTCCAAATTATCTTTAGGTCCTCCTTAAGTTCCAATAACCATCTTATTACCCTTCTACTTAAGCATAATTTGCTCAAACAACATTTTGTGCACACAATCACCATGAATGAATACATAGTTGAATTGTAAACCTTTTTTCATACTAAATACCATTGATCAAATCTTCATAATACACATATATCATCCTAATGGAGTCTAAAACACTCCCTAATAGCTAATTCATCATGAGATATTTAAACAACATTAGAATGAGCTCAAATACCCTTCTTAGGTTACTTGTAGAATACACACAAACACACAGTAAATTTTGAACATCAATATATTTGATTTTACACACTTTAAGCTCTTAAAATTAATATTTATATATGCACCTTGGATTCCCCTAAAAATTTACTTTTTACTGAATGAGTAAATTTTGCATAGATTGAAAGATATAGCCAAAACATAGAGCATTGGTTTTTCCTTTGAAAATTCAAATATTCAAATTTAAACGTTCACAGTTAAAATTTGAACAACATGAAATAATATCAAGTCCTTTTTGTTCATATTATACATTCACCATTAATCTTATTATATGAATCTTGACCTTTAACACATAGTTTTCTAATGTCAAATGTTAAACCTTGAATATATTGACCTCATCTCATGCAATTTATCAACTTTGACCTCATACACTCCATTGATCTCATCAAGATTATCCTATATTTAAAAGTGTTAGACAATTATCACTTTGACCTCTTGAATTTAATATGCTTCATTGATCTCTATCTTTATTATCACCTACTCACCATTGATACTTGGAAGAAGCTTGATTTTGATATCTGCACAGTGTTAAATATTAAATAATTGGCACCATCTCATTGATTCTTGACTTCTTAGAGAAATGCACTCTATTGATGTTGCTCAAACTTTAAATTGTGAAAAAATGACTATGTATGGGAACCTTGCTTATCTATTTGTAAAGTCAACTTTTCACCTCCATATATTTTACTTCACTCAAGTACGTGTTCTAAAATTTAGACGATATGATCTCCTTACATAAAATAATCTAGCCATGTGTTAATTTACTCCTAGAACCCTCATACATGTGAGAGATAACAACATTAAAATTCCTCCTAAAATTTATCTATCATAGAGACAACAATGTCAAGAATTACTTAGAAGGCTAACTTTGCACATGCATCTCTTTTGACTCACTTCATTACATGATGTAAAATTTATCACAAATAAAGTAGGTACAAAAATAAACAAACCCATAAGATCATATTATTCTAAAACATCCACATGTACAAGATATGCCATTACCAAAATACTTACTTAGTTCTTTCTTACCTCATGCAAATTTGGTTAAGTATGGGAAAATAATGTCAAACTACATAGGAGCCCAACTTTGCACTTGCATATATTTTGTTTCACTTAGGCACATGACTTGAGATTTAGCATATAATAACTAGGCACAATACTGAACAAACCCATTTTACCATTTTCTCTTGAAACTGTTGAAAATATTATCATTGATGTCAAAGGTCTAACATTATTGGTGACAAAGGCCATATAACATTTAATGTCTAAAAGTGTTTTTAATGTTCATATCTTGGCTAAAGTGTGTTAATAATATGTATATATTAATGGATATATTTTTGGTTACATAAATATAAAAGAGGGTCCATGAGGAAGTCAAAGAGTCACCACTAAAGACAAAAAAGGTAAAGGATTCATTTTCCCATGAAGGGTCACCTTGAGGAATTCAAAGAGTCACTAGATAAAGAAAAAAGAGGGAAAGGATGCGTTTTCCAATGAAGGGTCACCATGTGACTTTTCATATGAATAATTAGAAGGGTCATGCAAGTTTGGCACCATTTTCCTTGTGGATTGAAGGGTCATAAAGGGTGAATGCCAAAGGTCATTTTGAAAGCTATAAAAAGAGGCTAGGGAAGCCATTTTAAATAGAAAATGAAGAGTATGGCTTTTAATTGTTATATCTATCTTAGAAGAGTAGATGAGATAAAATAAAGATATATAGTAGTGTGATATCATTTGTTGAGAAAGCAACATTGAGAGATAATTGTGTTTTATATAAGAGGGGTTCATGCTTCTATGGGTTGGTGCTCACAAATAGTTGTTGTGTTGATGCTCAAAAAAGGGGTTAGTGCTCCTGCAATTTGGTTCTTTCAAGTTTTGTAATTTGAGTTGGTTCTCATTCATATACTTGAGATTGTTCTCTGTGGTTTATCCCACATTAGGTTTCCATGTAAAAATATGGTGTCTCTCTCTTGTGTGGTGCATGTAATTATTTCAATTTTATTACATATCTTGAATGTATGGTTAAATGAATTTGATTAAGTAAAAGATATATGATATATTGATTCACCCCCCTCTCAGTATATCCCATGATTAATAATTGAATCAGAGCAGGTTCTTTCAAAAAGACTTTAACAGCTTGAAGGTAGATTAGGGAAAGTATAATGGTCAAAGCACATGCAAGTTTTTCTAAAAATAAGGCACCTTTATTTGATGGGACAATTTATGCCTTTTATATCATAATGATGATGACTTACTTGATGGCCCTCAAATTTGGCACTTGGCAAGTAGTTATGGATGAATACAAAGAGCCACAGACACTTGTAACTACTCCCATGGAAAAGAAGGCTAGTCAAAATAATGTTAAAGCTTTAAATGTTATTTTATGTAGTTTAAGCGAATCAATTTTTTTTAAAGTTATGTAATGCAAATCTTCTCATGAGACTTAGGTAAAACTCAAGAATATTTATAAAGGTGATGGAAAAGTTTAGTGGACTAAGCTTCAAACTCTTAGGTACAGTTTGAGAGTTTGAAAATGGAAGAGGAAGAAAATATAGCAAGTTATCTTTTACATGTTGATCAAATAGTAAATCAAATTCAAGGCCTTATAGAAAAAATAGAAGAGTCAGTGGTGGTAAAAAAGGTTTTGAGATCTCTACCTTTGAGATATGATGCAAATTTATCTACAATTGAAGAGATGAAGTATTTAGACAAGTTAAATATGGATGAGCTACATGGTATTCTTACAACATATGAGATGCAAACCAAACAAGAGAAGCTCTCAAAGAGGGAAGTTACATTAAAAAAATCTTAAAAAAGATAAGGCCAAGATTCAAGAATCAAGTGATAGCTCTGGTGATGAATAAGATGACAATGGATCCCTATTCATTTTCAAGCCTAAAAGAGGCACAAGTAAATATTAAGGACAATTTCCATTTAAATGTTTTAAATGTGGTAAGATTGGATATTTTGTAGACAAGTACCCAAATAAGAATAATGGTGACAATGAAGAAAGAAAGTCTACATACAAGAAGAGATTCAAGAAGAAGAGTTTATATTCTAAAGATCTTAGCTTAGTTGAAGATAGTGGAGTCAGTGACTCAGATGAAGAAGAGAATCTATTCATGACCATCTATGAAGATGCCTTCACAAGTAAAAGTATAGATGATAAAGAAGAAGAACATGATGTAAGTGAGGATGAAGCCAAGGTGAATCTAGAAGGAGAACTCATTTTTGCCTTATAAGAATTAAAATCTCTTGAGAAGAAGAATCAAAGATTAAAGCTCTAAATTGATAAAAATGAAAAGGAGTCAAAGGAAATAATTGAAGATCTATAAGCACACATTGAATAAGATAAAAATAACAAAGAATATCTAATAGATTAATTGTAAAAAGTAAGTGAATAATGTGAAAGGTATGTTATTGAAATTGCCTCTTTAAAATAAGATATCAAGGAAACAAATAAGTAGTCAATGATAAAGCAACCAATGATTCAAAATTTGAGAATAACACTAACATGTTGAATAAGATATTAGAAATTCAAAAATTAATATCAAATAAGATAGGTATCAGATTTGAAATTAAAATAAGCTATGATGAAGACCTTATATAAGAGGAAATAAATAGGGAAGAAGTTAAGAATGTAGAGGAAAGCTCAAACAAAGAAGGTTGGAAGGAACAAATATACAAAAGATAACCATGTCAAAGATACATAAACTAGAATAGGTTATATATACATGGTTTTTATTTTTATTGTAATGGTTATGGTTATAAGAAAAAAGACTGTTAGAAAAGATCTCATAATTTTATAAAGAAGGAGAAGGGAACTCATGCAAAGTCAAGCAAAAGCCATAACTCTTTTACTCCTCTATCAGGCTTTAATGAATAAGCCATAGTATGTTACAAGTGCAATAATTTTAGACACATAGCCCAACATTGTAAAAGCATGTTTAAATCAATCAAGAATGACTAAGGTTTCAAGGCTCCATTCATCAAGAAGAAAGTTTAGATAAATTCATGGAAAAATAAATAACCTAAAGAGTCTTTTTTAGTCTAGATAGTTTTACATGTAATAAATGAAGATCAGACATGGTTCATTGATAATGGATGTTCAAGGCACATGACAAGATAAAATATCGAGTTCATAACTCTAGAGAAGATCAATGGTGGCAGAATAAAATTTAAAGACAATACCACTACCAAGTTAACAATAAAAGGTACATTAAGTTTAGATAATGGGAGAACTAAGACTGAGAATGTTCTGTAGAAGGTCTTAGGCATAATCTATTAAGTGTAAGTCAAATATGTGAGCAAGGACACACATTAAATTTTTATGTATAAGGTTGTGAGATTAGAATAAAATATTCAAATGAGTTGATTTTAGATGCTCAAAGGACAAGCAACAATTTGTATATGTTATTAGATATCTTCACAAAGGCACTATCAATTGACACATTCAAGTATCTATGAGAGAAGTTGGGAGGAATTTATTTTAATTCTTGCCATTAAGGATTAGCTTCAGTTGAGTGGGAGTTAAGTGTTAGCTCCGAGATAGACCCTTTGCCATTGATGTCAAAGAGGGAGAAGTACAAGAATAGGTATAGGAACAAGTTCAAGAATAGGTTTAGAAAATAGGTTGTTATAGTAAGGGGGAGTTACTATATGTTTTCAGTTGGTAGTATATGTAGGTCTCAATTTTCTAGGAGAAGTATAGGAACAAGTTTTAGGATGTGGAAATTTTAGTTTGAGGTTATCATCAATGACAAAGGGGGAGATTATTGAAAATATTATCATTGATGTCAGAGGTCTAACATTATTGGTGATAAAGGCCTTATAGAATTTAATGTCTAAAGGTATATTTAATTTTCATATCTTGGCTAAAGTGTGTTAATATTATTTATATATTAATGGATATATTCTTGGTTGCATAAAGACAAAGGAGGGCCCATGAGGAAGTCAAAGAGTCACCACTAAATACAAAAGAGGGAAATGATGCATTTTCCCATGAAGGGTCACCATGTGACTTTTCACATGATAGAATTTTAAGGGGCATGAAAGTTTGTTACCATTTTCCATGTGTATTGAAAGGTCACAAAGGGTGAATGTCAAAGGTCATTTGGAAAGCTATAAAAGGAGGTTTGGGAAGCCATTTTAAATAAAAAATGAAGAGTATGGTTTGTAATTGTTATATCTAGCTTAGAAGAGTAGAGGAGAGAAAATAAAGAGATATAGTAGTGTGTTATTATTTGTTGAGAAAGCAACATTGAGAGATAGTTGTGTTTTACATAAGAGTGGTTGGTGCTCTTATGGGTTGGTGCTCATAAATAGTTATTATATTGGTTCTCAACAAAGGGGTTGGTGCTCCTACAAGTTGGTGATTTCAAAATTTGTAATTTGAGTTGGTTTTCATTCATATACTTGAGATTTTTCTTTGTGGTTTTTCCCACATTGGGTTTCCACATAAAAATCTGGTGTCTCTCTCTCTCTTGTGTGGTGCATGTTATTATTTTAGTTTTATTGCATATTTGAATGTATGGTTAAAGGAATTGATTAATTAAAAAATATATGATATACTAATTCACCCCCCTCTCAGTACATCCTATGCTTAACAAAAACCTCTATGTGTGTGAATTCTGACATCATCAACATGATTACTCAACTCTATTTGAAATAAAAAACATTTTCAAAATACCTAAGATCCTAGATTTGCACTCACATATATTTGAATATGCTTAGGTGAATGACATGAGATTTAAAACATAGTAATAATGGAATAATGTGATCACAACCATATGATAAACTCATCTTGACTCATCCACATGTGGCAATGGTGATGTCAGTAAATTGCCTACTCAGATTTTATACCATTGGACCCAAAATGTCTAAATGAGAATAATGATGAATTAGGTGAATTCCACTTATTCACATAAGTTCTCCAAAGCATAGAAAACCTCTTATAATACCCCTTTCACATGCTCGATATTACATACTCATCCTTGAACATCTTTAACCATGCCAAAATTAAAGATCAACGAAGCCAACTTTAAGCACACTAGGACAAGTACATTTCACACTTTGTCATTATCACTTAGGCTATTAAAGAAATTCATTCACTAACCAAGACACCTATATAACATCACCATGACATCATTTAAAACACTCCAATAGTTTCATGGATAAGCAAGGAGCATCGATCAGTGGCATTATCCACTTGTGAGGCTTGGTACATTGTAATAGATTCATGTTGCACTTAGGTCCTATGGATGAAACATACCTTAAAAGACTACAAGGTGTTGTATGATAGCCTTATTCCTATCTATTATGATAATAAAATTTTCATAAGCATCACAAAAAACCCTATTATGCACTCAAGGACTAAACACACTCACATTAGGTATCATTGCCTAAGAGAGTAGGTAAGTTAACAAAGTGTTAAACTTGAATATATTTCTACAAAGGATCATATTATAGATATTTTGACCAAGCCACTTTAAAAATCAACATTTGAGCATCTAGGATAGGAATTGGGTGTATCTCCTACCCCTAGTAGTCGCTAAGGAAGTTAATTACTTAGGGGGAGATAATCAAGTGGTTCATTAACCCTAAGAGTAGGTGAGTAATGATAATAAGGTATGCATGGATATAGGGGGAGTATGTTTATATAGTGTTTTTTAAAATCATAATACAATATTTTGAGTGTTTTGGTTATAAGAGGTGTGATCCAAGAAGATACAAACATCACTTTGTAATTTGTCAAAGGGGGAGAAATTTTAGAATGAGGGAGAAGTTTCTTGTTGAGAGAAGTTTTTGAGAGTGGGTACCATCAATGACAAAGGGGGAGATTATTGAGTATTGCCATTGATGTCATAGGTGTATCTCATGAAGGTACAAACTAAGCTTAGTTGGTAGTGTGTGGTGTGATAAGGAGAATTAAGAGGATGTTGTCATGAGAAGATGTTATCTTAAGAGAATTTGAAGGCAATATTGAATTTAAAGGCAACTAATGCCTTATGGTTTTATTTAGGTACATGTTATGTTAAAACATTATCATTAATTAAGGAAAAGATTATTGAGAATTTTTAATAAGTATTGAGCTCTGATATTTTTGTTGTCATTGATATTAAAGGTAATAATGAAGATGTATGGTTATTTCATTGATATCAACCTAATATAGTTGATGCCAAAGGTTCTTATGAAAATACTTGGTAAGTAAGCCATGAGTTTATTACAAATGTAAATCATCTTGTAATGATTTGTCTATACCTTAGTAGATAGTATTTGTAGGTGGTAAGACTAAATGAGTGAGGTCCAAAGGAGTGTGCTCTAAAATTATATGTAAAAAATACCAAAAATGTTTTGAATAAGCTATGAAAATGAGAATGCTCTGAAGAATACCTAATAGTATTTGATCATGAGTGAGATTGTCTGAGGTTGTAACTAAGGTATTTAAGACCTTATATATGAGTATAAAGTGAACTTTGAAGATTTATGTGCTTCAAAGTTCTATGTGCATAGCTCCAAAGATGATACAATTGATCTCTAAAGATATGTAAGTAGATTCAAAGAAGTTGCATTGAAGCTCCAAAGAAGAGTAAGTGTATGATGTTGATGGAGTATACACAAGAGACATTTAAACACTAGAGAGTTTCAATACAAAGACTGCATAATGCTTAGAAGGTCAATTTCAAGGCTTAATAAGATTTGTAGGTCAGGGATTAGAAACCAAGAAGAGAGATGGTGGCCAAATGAGGTAAAAAAATTAGTTTCCATGACATTGGTGATAATATGAACATTTATTGAGGTGAGACAAGTTGTTTCAAGTGTGTGCATGAAGTTTCAGGACATGGTTTTTAAGAAAAAAAACTTTAAAAGTATTTCAAGGTTTCAAGAGTGCAAAAAATAAAGAGATATCTATTTGAGAAGGTTTTAATAGTGATCATTGGCATGTATAGTAGTTACATGATACCCTAATCTATTCATGGTAGATGAGTAGGGGTTCTAGATCAAAGTTCTAAGCATTGGTTTTTAGAAAGAGGAGGTAAGTTTTATGAATGATCATTAAGATTGGAAGTTAGTATAAACCTTCATAAAACCCTAGCTATGACATGATGTTAAAATATTGTTCAAAAGAGATCAAAATGGTTTGATTTTATTAGACAGGTGATTGGAGGTTAAAGTCCATTCTCCAAAGAATCTCTAGGTTTGATTGGTTTCTTAGGTGATTGATAAGACCATATAATAAAATGCTTGTATTTCAAATATTTTTTATAGCAAATAACATTGGCCAAGTCAAATTTGATAAGTGGATGAAGATCAAAGAATGATACTCATAATTTATATTCATGAAGGTTTTTGGATAAGTTCTAGATCTCATATGTGTGAAGTTGGTTATCAAAGTTGGCCAGTCATTAAACAAACCTTGTAGTGTAGATAGTGAACATCTTATAGAAATGTGTTTGAGCCTATTTACCCTAAGTTAAAGCATTAAATGGAGTTGGTGATGACATTTAGGTCATGGGGATTATTAATATATAATTTATTTCCATGGTTGTTTGGAAAAATTGAGTATATGCCTCAATCATTCAAGATAAAGTTTTTGTATATGCACAAGCCTTTTATAAGGAATCTTTTGTGTAAGGGTTCAAGTGGTAGTTAGACCTTAAAGGTGTTTTATACCTAAAGGAAATTTGGGTAAGGATATTGGAGTAGATTATGATTTTTTCCTACCATGCAATGTGTTTTAATAATTTTCAAGAAGGATCAAAGGGTAACATATTCTTGAGAAGGCGTATTAGGTGTTTATAAGCCTAAAAGAGGAGTAAGGGATAATTGATGTATGGTCGACCTATTGTAATGATTGATTCATGACCTAGGCATGTTATTTAGATATGCTTTATACTATTCATGGATGACCTAATTTATTTGAATGTATAACCAACATAGAAGGATATGACCAAATGACTTGTATAAAAGCAAGGTAGTTAGACCTATTTTGAATATGCTTATAGGAAGAAGTGAGGGGATGAAAATAATGTGTTAAGAGTGAGATAAAAAAAAGATAATCAAATGACATAGATAATTTATGAGTAAAAGGAGGTCATGTGGACCAGTAGACATATCATGAATATCTAACAGAGGTTTTGCAATAGAGGATCAAGGTCAGAAGACCTAATCAAACCATGATGAGGGCTATATAAATGAAGAGAGCTAAAGATCAATTTGAGAAGGATAAAAATAATGAATAATAAAAAGACTATATCATAATTTTTTTTATAATCAACAAGGATTTATGAAGGTGATCAAACAATTAGGTAGCTAAGTTAGTGTTGAGTCATCTAGGGGTTTATAGCCTCCTTGCAAGTTGGAGCTTACTAAATCCAACTAGGGGTTGGTACTCCTTACTAAATTTGTACTTAGCTAAAGACTATTAAGTTAGTGTTTTACCTAGGTTTAGTTTTCCAAGTTGAGTAGGTACTCAACTAAAGATTGATGTTTATCTTATAATACTATAGTCCATTTTCTTCATTAGTGGGTTTTCTTCCCCAAGAGGGTTTCCCATGTATATGATGTGTTCATTTGTTTCATGCTCTTATGTTTTACTATTTGTGATTGCTAAGATGTACATACATGCTAACATGGTTCATACATAGTTAATTAAAATTGAATGAAAATTTTTGAAGACTGATTCAAACCCCTTCAATCACATTATTTCCAAAAATTAGTATTAAAGCATGGTCCCTTATGTAGACCTAATAGTCTAAGTGATATCTTTAGAACACATGTATGGATTATGATAATGAAAGTGTTTTCTATAGTTTAAATGAGGATATATCTACATTCATTAAAATAGCTTATGAATGTTGTTCAAAAGAGAATAATCATATGAAAGAATGCACCCAACTCAAAATGAAAGTAAAGACTTTAGAGGCACAAATTGAGCAAGATGTAATCAAGATAAGGATACTGGAAAACTTAACAATATTTTGGATAGTCAAAAATACTTTTATGATATGCCAGGGCTTAGCTTGAGATAAGAACAAAAGGAGTTTAAGAAGAGTCAATTTTCAAAAGACATTGATTAATCAAATAGTAATGAAACTGGTAGAATCAAAACCTATGTAGAAGTAGTAAAGTTTGAAGTCAATCATCAACAAGCCAAGAATGGGTTTGCTCCATCAAAAGACATGAAAGGTAGTGGTGTATCATTTTATGATCATCAAAAGACAAATAAGGTTAAACATTCACAATATGTGGATTCTTTATTATTTATTTTGTGGTAAATTTGGACATAAAGATTTTTTATTGTAGATGGAGAAGTAAAATACTATTTTATAACTACAACTAAAGAGGACACATTTCAAGATAATGTAATACAAGATATATAATAAAAAATAGTCATATTGAGAGGATATCAAGTCATGACACTAAATAATGGATCAAGAAAATAGACCCTATTGGTAAATTAAAAGAGAAGCAAGAATCTAGAGGAGAAAAATCTATGATAGCCCAAATTGATTTTCATATTCAAAATGAAAATTTGAAGTGGTACATAGATAGTGGCTACTCAAGTCACATGATAAGAGATAAAGGCAAATTTATCAACTTGATATAAAATACCATAGGTTCATTTAGGTTTGGAGATAACACATCTACTAATATAGTTGTTAAAGGTGATTTGAGATTGGACAATGGGAAGACCAAGAAAAAAAATGTTTTATATGTAGATGGCCTAAAACATAACTTGTTAAGTTTAATTCAAATGTGCACTCAATAACATACCCTAAGATTTCATGACAAAGGTTGTGAGATAAGGAGGGAAAAATTAGGAAGATTGATTATAAAAGCCAAGAGGACTGAGAACAATCTTTATGTACTAAATGAGATCACAAAAAAGAAGTGCATCATGATCAAGATAGATGAAATTTAGATATGGAATAAGAGGTTAGGTCATATGAACTTTGATAACCTATTCAAGATCAACTCCAAGGTATCTATGAGGAATATGCCCAAAATTTCAAAACCTACAGATGTTCTTTGCAAGGCATGTCAACATGGTAAGCAGACTAAGAGGAGATTCAAGTCTAAAGAATATTCTACTATTGTACCTTTAGAGCTAATCCACATTGATTTATGTGGGCCTATGAGAATTCAAAGTATTTAAGGAGATAGTTACTTCATGTTACTCATTGATGATTACACAATAATGATTTGGGTTAATTTTATAAAAAATAAACCCAAAGCTCTAGAAAAGTTCAAAACATTTAAGGCCCTTATTCAGAATGAGAAAAATGGGAAGATCAAATGCTTAATAACTAATAGAGGTGGAGAGTTTTGGTCCAATGAATTTTATGATTTCTATGAGGTTCATGGGATAAGAAGACAACTCTCAATAGCCAAGATACCTCAATAGAATGGGGTAGTATAAAGGAAGAATAGAATAGTTCAAGAGATGTCTAGAACTATGCTACATAAATATATATTATCTAATGGATATTGGAGAGAATCAGTCAAAAATAATGTCTACATTGTGAATAGAGGAAAAATAAGGATAAATGGTAACAAGACTCCTTATGAAAAATGGAAGGGTAGACCTAAAAATATAGAACACTTTAGGGTTTTTGGGAGAAAATATTTCATCAAAAGAGATGATGAAAACTTGGGTAAGTTTGATTCTAAATCTAGTGAAGGCATATTTTTAGGTTACTCATCAATGAGCTCAACTATAGATATTATAACAAAAGACTAAAAAAGATAGTGGAAAGTAAAAATGCAAAGGTTAATGAAACAAGAAAATCTCACTCACAATCAAAGAATTCTTTAGAAAATTTGGACTTCAAAAATTATGAGGAGATTGTAGATTTTGATGAGGTGGAAGAAGCTAAATAAATATGAGACCATCAAGGCAGATTCAAAGAGATCATCCTGTATCCCAAATCATTAGTAATAAAAATGTAGGTATGTAAATAAAGAGAATATTAGTAAGTAATATAAATCAAGAGAGTGTTTCTTTATTATATAAAATTTAACCTAAGAATACTATAGAAGTAAGCAAAGACAAATTCTAGTTATATTTTATGAATGAGGATTTAGATCAAATAGAGAAAAATGAAACTTGAAGACTAGTTCCTAGACCTAAAGATAAAAATGGTATTGGCACAAAATGGGTGTTTATAAACAAGCTAAATGAAAATGGATAAGTCACTAGGAATAAGGCTAGATTGGTATACAAGGGATATGCACAAGTTGAAGGGGTATACTTTGAGGAAATATTTTCACTAGTAGCTATATTAGAGGAAATCAAATTGTTCT
This sequence comes from Torreya grandis, assembly GCA_037957365.1. Classification (NCBI taxonomy): domain Eukaryota; kingdom Viridiplantae; phylum Streptophyta; class Pinopsida; order Cupressales; family Taxaceae; genus Torreya; species Torreya grandis. Next base: position 6,944,325 of record JARHVA010000119.1, on the reverse strand, counting down.
TAGCCTATGCAAGATTTAAATGATTCAAAGTATACTATTGGATGTCAAATATAACTTTATAAATAGAAATATGGAAGAATAAGTGTACATTGAGAAACCTAAAGGGTTCACTCTAACTGATAATAAGGATTATGTTTGTAGATTGAAAAAACCTCTATATGGTCTAAAGAAAACTCCTAGAGCTTGGTATGCTAGGATTGACAAGTATCTACTAGATCAATGATTCAAAAGAGGAGTTACAAATAATAATCTATATATCGAGACATAAAATCACCATTAACTAATTTTAGTTGTCTATGTGGATGACATCCTATTTTGTAGAAATAATGAAAACATGACAAACATTTTTTTAGAAGTGATGAATAAATAATTTGAGATGTCTATGCTAGGAGAACTGTCATTCTTTCTTGGGGTATAGATCACTCAACCTAGAAAAGGTATTTTTATCTCTCAATCTAAGTACATATTAGAAATATTAAAAAAAATTGAGATGGAAGAATACATGGTAGTTAGTACACCTATAGCCATAATATGTAAATTGATCAAAGTAGAGGATTATTCAAAAGCCAATCAGACATCATATAGGTCAATGATTAGAGGTTTGTTATATACCACTGCTTCGTGACCTAACATCATGTAAGGAGTAGGTCTTGTGGTAATATTTCAAGAAGATCCAAAGGAAAATAATCTAAAAGGAGTCAAAAGGATACTCAAGTATCTAAAAATAACTATAAAATATTAATTATGGTTTCCAAAATTCAAGGAGTTTAACATGATAACCTACACAAATGCATATTGGGTAGGAAGTTTAGATGATAAGAAGAGTACTAGTAGAGGATATTTCTTCCTAGGAGGATGCCTAGTGTCATGGATTAGAAAAATTAACCATAAGTATATTTATCCACTTGTGAATCTAAGTACATTACAACAACTTCATATTGCACACAAGTTCTATAAATGAGAGAGACTCTAAAAGACTATAAGGTGGAGTATGATGGACCTATCCCCATCCAATATGTTAATACAAGTACTGTATGTGTCTCAAAAAAACCCATTTATGCACTCAAGAAACAATCATACTCCCTTCAGATATCATTTTTTAAGAGATAAAATAAGTAAATAAAGTGTTAAGCTTGAATATGTTTCTACATAGGATCATATTACAGACATCCTAACTAAACAACTTCTAAAATCTACTTTTGAAAATATGAGATAGGAATTGGGTGTGATTCTTACTCCTAATAGTCATTGAGAAAGTCAAGTGCTTAGAAGGATCTAATAAAGAGGTGTTGTAGCTCTAAGAATAAGAAATAAGTGCATAAACTATGAAGACCAAGGGGGAGTCTCTATTTCTATAATTGGTATCAAGAGTGGGATAGATTTATGGTCAAGATTTTGGTATCTTATTCAACCATATCAAAGAAAGTTATGCGATCTTGAGTTTTTAGTTATTTAAAAGAAGATATACATGATCTAAGGGGGAGCTTGGCATCTCTATGTTCTTTGTCAAAGTGAGTGATTTATTTTGGTATAAATAAAGTTAAGGATAGATTGAGTCTAGGATGTTTCATAAATTTTATTTTTTGAGCTTTTGCCAAATCAGCTAGGAGAGATAACATGTTTGAGAAGTTTCTGAGGTTGATTATCATAAAGGGTTGCCATAACTTTCTAAATATTGTGTATATTTGATATATAATATCATCTCATAAGAGGAGAAGATCCTTCGCATCTACTACTAACAAGGTCATGGTGGATGCTTTGTTTGAGGGGCAGCTATTTAAGTAAGTTGACTGAGCCTAATCTATATTGAAGTAGTCTTGCAATCTGAGTTCATTCTAAAAGTGATGATAGTTATGGAAGACATTTGTAATTAATGTCAAATGGGGAGAAATATTAAAAAAGGTAGAAAGTTCAAAAAGTTTATAAAAATATGACAAGATGGGAGAAAGATCAAAAAATATGAGAAAGGGAACAAGATCAAAATGCAAGAAAGAAAAGGCAAGAACTAGGTCTAAGAGATGATTACCATCAAGAAGTGGTTGATAGTGTTTTATAAGTGGGTTTTCCATCAATGACAAAGGGGGAGATTGTTGAAAAAATTTCATTAATTATGGAAGAGATTGTTTAGCATTGTTATTGAGTTTTGAGATTTGATATTCTTGTTGTCATTGATGTTAAAGGTACTAATGAATATGCATGGTTCTTTCATTTATGTCAACATAATATAGTTGATGTAAAAGGTTCTTGTGAATATACTTGATCAATTAAGCCTTGAGGTCAGTAAAATAAGTGTAACACATCTTGTAATGATTTGTCTACACCTTGTGAGATAGTATTGGTATGTGGTAAGATGAAATGAATGAGCTTTGATAGAAAAGCAGTGTGCTTCGAAGTTTTGTGTAAGCAATGTCAAAAATGTTTTGAATAAGCTAAGAATATGAGAATGCTTAGAAAAATACCTAATAGTATTTGACCATGAGTGAGATTGTCTAAGGTTGTATCTAATGTATTGAAGACCTTGTAGATGAGTAGAAGGTTAGCTCTGAAGATCTGTATACTCTAAAGTTTTGTTTATGTAGTTTTGAAGATGCTATAGTTGAGCTCTAAAGATTTGTAAGTAGTTAAGAAGAAGTTTTATTGAATATCTAAAGAAGATTAAGTGTATGATATTGATTAAATAGACACAAGAGATATTTGAACACTAGAGAGTCTCAATATGGAGACTATAGAGTGGCTAGAAGGTCAATTTTAAGGCTTAATCAGACTTACAAGTCAAGGCTTAGAAATCAAGAAGAGAGATGGTGGCCAAATGAGGTAACATGATAATTTTATATGACATAGGTGAGAATATGAACATTTACTGAGGTGAATCAAGTTTTTTTGAGTATGTGCATGAATTTTCAAGATGTGGTTTACAAAAAAAAGGCTTGAAAGTATTTCAAAGTTTTATGAGTGCACAAAATAAAGAGATGTCTACCCAAGAAGGTTTTCTTAGTGATCATTGGCATATTTATCACCTAGATGAGATCCTAATATATTCATGGTATATTAGTAAGGTTTCTATCTCAAATTTATAAGCATTGGTTTATAGAAAGAGGAGTTAAGTTTTATGAATGATCGTTAAGATTTAAAGTTAGTCTAGACCCTCATAAAACCCTAACTGTGACATGATGTTAAAGATATTATTCAAAATGGATCATAATATTTTTATTTGATTAGATAGGATATTGTAGGTTTAGCTCAATCCTCCAAATAATCTTTAGGTGTGATTGGTTTCTCAGGTGACTGATAAGACCATACAAGAAAATTCTTGTCTTTTAAATATTTGTTATAGCAGACAACATTGACAGAGTCAAAGTTGTTAAATGGATTAACATAAAATCATGATAATTATAGTTTATGTTCATGAAGGTTTCTAGACAAGTTTCATATCTTAGATATGTGAATTCAATGATCAAATTTGGCCAGTCATTGAATAGACCTTGTAGTGCATATAGTGAACATCTTGCAGAAGTGTTTTTGACCCTATTTACCTTGAGGTGAAACATAAAATGGATTTGGTGATTATGTTTAGGTCATGAGGATTCCAAATATATAATTTGTTTGCATGTTTTTTAATAAAAAATTGAGTATATGACTCAATTATTCAAGACAAAGTTCTTGTATATGTGTAGGCCTTTCATAAGTTGTGTTTTGAGTAAGGGCTTAAGTGGTAATTAGACCTAAAAGGTGTTGTATACCTAAATCAAATTTGGATAAGGGATATTGGAGTACCATATGATAATTTAATACCATTTAAGGTGTTTGGATAGATTTAAATAAGGATAAAATGGTAACATACTATTAAGAAGGCCTATTAGGTCTCTATAAGCCTAAAAGAGGAGTGAAGGCTAATTTATGTATGGCCAACCCATTATAGTGATTGATTCATGACTACAAAATATTATTTGGATATATTTTAACTTATTTAAGTATGACCTAATTTATTTGAATGTATAGATGACATAGAAGGATATGACCAAATAAATTGTATAAAATCAAAGCCGTTGGGCCTATTTTGAAAATGCTTATAGAAAGAAGTGAGGGGATGCAAACAGTATGCTAAGAGAAAGAGAATAACATGATAATAAAATGACATAGATAATTTATGAGTAGAAGGAGGTCATGCAGACTAGTAGACATGTCATGAATATCTAATAGAGGTTTTTCAATATAGGATCAAGCTTAGAAGAACTAATCAAGCCATGAAAAGGGATAGATGAATGAAGAGAGCTAAAGTTTAGTTTGAGAGGGCTAAAGAAAATGAAGAATAAAAAGAGTAAATCATCATCTGTTGTATAAGAAATAAGTATTTCTAAAGGTGATAAAATAATCATGTGGTTGGGTTTGTTTTGAGTCATCTATAGGGTTGTATCTTTCTTGTAAGTTAGAGCTTGCTAAAGCCAAGTGGGTGCTTGATAAAATAGGGGTTGGTGTTCCTTGCTGAGTTGGTGATTAGCTAAAGACTATTAATTTGGTGCTTGATATATTGCGGTTGTTTCTCTAAATTGAGTGGGTGATGCACTAAATATTGATGTTTGTCTTATAGGACTATAGTCCATTTACTTCATCAGTGGGTTTTCTTCCCCAAAAGGGTTTTCCACATATATGATGTGTTCATGCATTTCATGCTCTTATGTTTTTATATTTATAATTGATAAGATGTACACACATGTTAAGATGGTTCATACATATTTAAGTATAATTTAATGAAATTTTTTGAAGACTAATTCACCCCCCCAGTTATATTGTTTCCAATAGGTCATTGATGACAAAGTGCATAAAAAGCTTAATCATGAGCCTAATTATGACATGAAGAGTTATGTACATGAAAATTGATGAATATAAGCATATGAAGGATGTATGACACTATTTTAGCATGTATGTGAGGCATTGAAGCACTCATGAGAGTTTTAGGGTAAACCTATAGGGCTAGGACCTTTAAATTGAGCCTACACCTAGACCTCTCTTAGACCCTACTTGGCCTAATGAGGCATGGAGATTAGATTTCAAGGCAAGTATGCATATGTAAGCATGGAAAGAGGTGAGATAATTTTTTTAGGAATTTTCACAAAGTTTGAGGTCATGGTTTAAATTAAATTACATAAAACACTATTTTAGGCCTTCTCAAGTTCATATAATGAGGTCTCAAGACCTGATAAGCAATTTTTGATGTTTGTTGGCATGTGTAACCTTTGCATGGGAACCTAAGTTGTTAAAGAGAGATGGGAAAGGGTATTGAATTGGTTTTGGATTAAATGGATGGTCCTTTATGAATAATTGTTAACAATAAAACTTGTGTTAAACCTATCAAACCTTAATAAGGACCTAATGTGAAAGATCTTATTCAAAACAACCTAGAATGATCTCAAATGCCTAGACAAGCTATTATATCATATAGTAAACTCTCCCAAGTACCTCTGGGTGGTGGTGGTTAGTTAGATGAGAAATAAAATGTAAATATATAAGGCTATTTTTCAATAATTTGTTGTAGTTATCAAAAGTTGTATTGGTCAAGAAAAGAAAATGAATGGGAGAAGAATATAGAGACTCATACTACATATCCATGATGGTTTTTGGATAGGTTATGTAGACACCTAAAATTGGCTAGAACTGAACTTCGATCAAACTTCATACCAATTCCTACCAAAAATTTCAAATTAAGCTTAGGAATCACTAAATGCCCCAAATTTAGTTGTGCATCATTAATCAAAGTTTAGAATCATGTTGATGCATCCCTATTTAGGGTACTATCCTATATATAACAATAACCTCTCATGGATTCATCCTCAATCAAATTACAATATTAAAACTATCAATTTGGCCTATGGACCTATTAAGTGGGGCACTTGCACACTTAATTAAATATTAAAAGAGCTAAAAGGCTAATCAAAATCAATTAAATAAATTAAACAAGATTAAATGCCTAGTTGAATTATCCATTGAAATTAATGAATATCTAAAATATAAAATTCCCAAATGAAAATATCCTAACCTTTACATCATTATCTTTATGAGTCATCAAAATATCCTAAAATTTCCTAACATGTCTAAGTTGAGAACTATGACTAGTAACTAAAAGTCATAATTGTATGACAATTTTTAACTCAACTAGAGTTAGTCTTAACTAAACCTTCTAATTTAAGAACTATAACTAGTAATTAAAAGTCATAATTTTATGATAAATTTTAACTCAATTCAACCTTAACTGACCTTGGGTGATATTTAATTCCTAAATCTATAAATACAAGGCCATAATCATTCATTTCTAATCTTGGATATTGTAGAGTTTTTATGTAGGATTTTCTTCATAAGCCTCATACAAGTAATATTACCATACCCAAATCTTAAGACAAGTAATAATAGCCAATCCAAAGTTCCAAGGAGAGAAGGAGCCAAAATATTACATTTTCCAAAGATGTTTTTATGCACAATCCAAGAAAGCCACTCAATAAAGCATTTGGAGCTCCAAAGGAAGGTAAAGGATTTTGTGTCTTTCATGTTTTTGTTGTGTTTTTATCTAGTTTTTGTTACCTAAGCTCTCCCTAATGTCTAGGATACATGTGTAATGATTCAATGTGTTTAATTGGATTTTATTTTATGTTAATAATAAAATACTAACCTCCCTTCTTGTATTCTTATGATCACAAATGGCACACCCGGTGGGACAAATAATGAGATAGTTATAATGGCTTTTGGTGTGTTTTATTAAGATTTTCTATTTTGCTATTAAAAATAGCTAATACAGAGCTAATCATTTTTTATTCACTATTTTCATCTAATTTTTTTAGTATAGGTTATCTTATGACCTATTAACATCATCCAAAATTTTCATGAAAAATTGGTGCATAGTTTAGAAGTTATGATTAAAAAACTGACTGCCATTTTAATTTTCTATTTTCCTGCTAAAAATGGTTGTTAAAATAGATCAAATTTTTAATATGTTTACTATTTTTTTCTAATTTTTTGAAAAAAATTATTATTAGATTCATACTAATTCTCTCAAAATTTCAATGAAATATGATATGTATTTTATAAGTTATGACTCTTTTAGTGACTATTTATGTATTTTTGAGTAAATGACCATTACAATAATCATATTTTTTAATCCATAATTTTTTTTGTTGAATATTTTATAGGTGGTGAGAATTTTTTATATATAAATTATGTATAAATTTCATCAAAATCTGACTTATAATTTTTGAGATATTATTATTTTACTAACTACCCTTTTATTTGTTAACTTTTGTTTTAGTTATTTTCTAATTTTGTTTTAAGTTTGTAATTTCTAACTTGTAGGCATTTGGAATTTAGGAGATTTTTAATATTTTGATTTTGTAGGTTTTGATTTTTTAATATTCCCCAAAAGAAAAAGAATATATATATATATATATATATATATATATATATATATATATATATATGGCCCCTTGGCTTTAGTTGAAAACTTGTTAATAAACTTTCACAAATAACTAAGCACAAAACATATAAAGTCTTTTTAGGCACCAAATAAAGTATTCAAGACTTAACCACTTGCAATTTTGTGCCTTTTTTGAGCTTAGGTCCTGCAATTTTTTAGAGGGTTTTGTTTTCTCTCTCTCTCTCTCTCTCTCTATATATATATATATATATATATATATATATATATATATATATAATAGGACCTAAGCTCAAAAAAGGCACAAATTTTCAAGTTGTTAAGTCTTGAATAATTTATTTGGTACCTAAAAAGACTTTAGATGTTGTGTGCCTAGTTATTTGTGAAAGTTGTTTAACAAGTTTTCAACTAAGACCAAGGGGCCAAAATTTTATGAACATTTCACTTTGGTGCATTAAAATAAACACTCACACTTAGAATACATAAGCTTATGAGTGTTTTTGATTTATGCCTATTCTTTTAAAGGTGTTTATTTTCACAAAATGATTTATGCATGTATGCTCTTCCCCGATCACCTTTAGGGAACTCAGGTGACCAAAATCACTCTTTATTTGCATTTGTGCCTTGTCTAAAAGTGTAAAAATAATTTCATTAAGGCTCTACTCAAATATTTATGATTTGGGTGATCTAAATGTGAACCTAAAGTCTATTCACTTGTCTTTTATTTTTATGTATTTTGGCTTGTGAGTGGGAGCTCACTTCTCCCTCACAAGTTATATAGGGGTACATTGACCTAGGGTGGTTTCATCCCCCAACATCATACCAAACCTGATCCATGATGGGGTATATAAATTAGGGCATGAAAACTATGATTTTTAGAGGGATGGGTAGCTAGCATCTCCAATAAAAAAAAACCTAAGTTAAGTCTATCTATTAGGGGAATCTACTAAGAAGTACATGGATGGAATTTATATGCAAAGGAATAGACCCTTGCATAGTAAATTATCTAGTATGAACTTAATAAATGTGAGGAATATCTAGTGTTAACCACACTTGGGACCATATATATGGTTTAAATTTTAAGTTTTATAACAACCCCACTAGCCACAAACATATTATTGATGCAGGGTAAGTAACCCAAAGTTCCATGTCATCATACAATCTATTAGGAGAAGGGAGGTGTAAAAAACTTACTACCTCATGCAATTTTATTTTTGGATTAACACCTAAAATAATCACAATATCATGTATATAGATGGAGTTTAATGATACAATGAAACCTTGTTAGTTTTAGGCCTTTAAACGTTATACTTAAGTGTATTTTATCATTATTCCTTTACTTGCATGGTTTTGAGTCTACAACTATTTGTTTTTCTTCTAACATCAAAATGAGTGTGATTTATACATCACTCCTTTTTTTGAGGAGGTGTTATTCTATCTATTTTATAACATACCTTTTTCCTTAATCTTTTGATAAATGTGTTTTGTGTGTGGCACTTGGTTGACAAGGGTAACATTACACTACCCAATTCTTTACAAATTATGTGCCTTTGAGTCTTGAAACAAACCATTGATCATATATTTAGAGCATAATAACATTTTTATGCTACTCAAATCAATTTAAATACTTATTTTACTTCTACCAAATTCTCAATTTTGAAACCCAAGCTGGGTGTGCCTTTTGAGATCTTTACCTAGTGCCATTATATTATCCATTCTTATGTAACTTGTTGTTTATTTAAATAAGTCTAGTATTCCAAGTTGAGTTTAATTAGCCTTGGCAATTTAAATCCAAACAATGATTTATTTATTCTTATGCCTTATGTAATTTTGGCTTAGACAAAGATCTTTCTTTTTTAGGTTGTGTAACTTAAGTTAATTATTTATTCAATTTAAAAACTATTGTTTGTGCCTAGATTTAGGGAAAATAACATGTCTTCTATGTGCCTTATGTTTCATGCCTTATACCAATTGACCAAGTTCATGTTTAAATCTAAGTGCCTAGTTTATGACAAAGTTTTTTAGATTTGTTAGATTAAATTTCATACCTTATTTTGTTTAAAAGTCTAACTTTTTTACCTTTTCCAAAAGACCTAGAATATGCCTGTTTTGAGCCTAGCTTTTGTGCCTTCTCCAAAAGACCTAGAAACTTTTGTTCTCTTAGATTAGACTTGTTTGAAAATTTTGAACCTAGAGTTTGGCATTCTCATTTTATTTCATCCACTTGACCTTTTGTGTGAGACATTTGATGCTAGACATCTAATTTTATATTTTTTTAGACCAAGTTTATCATATACCATTTTGGAGATGCAGCTCTACCCCTAGACCAAGTTAAATTATGTTTGGACTATATTTCCTTTGGAACCTATTTTTAAGAGTCCATATAACTTTAGTCCTTTTTGTGAAATATTTATCATTGATTTGGATATGTCTCATTACATTCATAGTTGAGCCATGTACAATCCAAGTTATGATAAAGTGGTTGCACAAATTGCCTTTGATCAAGACCCCTATGGTGAGGAGGTGGTTTTTGAGATGGATCATTATCCTCCTTAAATACCCAATATGGGGAATAAATTCAAGATCCTCAAGAGTAGTATGTGATGATACCTTATCTAGGTTGGTTATTGTATGATGTTTTCCCTTTCACCACTCATGGTATATGATCCCCCACCTATACTATTAACTCTCTTTTGGATTATAAAAGCCACCAAGATCCATAATGTCCAAGGATTACCATACCAAGACCTCATCCTTTGGCTTGTGTAAGAAATTAAGCTTCATAATGCCCTACCATTTCTATACTAGGACCTTGTCTTTTAGTTCATGATAGTAACCAATCTTTGTAATAACCTACCATTACCATTTCAGAACCTCATCCTTTAGCTTGTGAAAGCAACCAAGATTCATAATACCCTATTATTACCATACCAGGACCTCCTCTTTTGGCTTGTGTAATCAACCAAGATTCACAATGCCCTATCATTACCATACTAGGACCTCATCCTTTAGCTTGTGTGAGTAATCAAGCTTCATAATGCCCTACCATTACCATTCCAAGACCTCATACTCTAGATCATGATAGAAACCAAGCTTCAAAATGACCTACCATTACCATTCTAGGCCCTTCAAAGTATAATAGCTCATTATCCCAACAAGGTTATGTAATCACAACTCAATGGGTTATAATTACTATCTCAAGCTAGGAACTAACCTTTGTTAAGCTTGTAATAGATAAGCCTATCATTATCCAACCACCAATCATTATTCATCCATTTCCAACTAGCCCCAAATTTATAAAATCCATGATAATCATTAATATATAACCAATCCAATTATTACTTCTCTAATCTAGCCACTCATTCAAAGACCAAGATGTGTTCAAAACTAGTATTTTACAATTGATTGTAGAATAAGGCCTAGAAAACCAACCAATCCATGTTTTTGTTTAAAAACCTATTTGTGATAAGTCAACATATGATTAATCATATTTTAATATTATTTCAATTATCAAGGAGCCTCACTTTGACAAGCCAATCTTGGCTAAGTCACTTCTTAGTGATTATAACCACCATTGGGTAAATCATTACTTCAACCATTGTCCTATTTTTAAAGAGGCTCCCTTTGAAAATATAGTCTCTATGGAGTTGTCTCTTGACATTTTCACCATCATTATATAGTCTCACTTTTACAATATAATATTTTTGAAATCCTTCTTAGCTAAGCATATTTTCAATGAGCCCATTATGCCATCACATGCCATTAATTGTCCCATACCAAGCATTCAACAAGACATAATTATACCAACATCCATACTAGATGAAGAATAAATATTTGAGTTAATTTTTATTCTTGAACCAAAATTATATTTAGCATTAGAAGAAGAATCAATGCTAGTCTCAACATCAAATTCAGATTCCTTTGAGTCAGATTAGCTTTAGAATCAGAATATGTTCATGGTTATTACAATATTGGTTACACATACATTGAAGATAAATTTGAATACATATTTGATCCTTATTTATTTTTTTATGATGATTACTTCAACAACAACACAAGTTCTTATAGTATATTCTACAAGGATTGTGTTGCTTCTTCCCATTCCATTACCATTCCACATGCCATTAACACCACCCAACATAGCCATTATATTGGCATTCCACATCCCAAAAGTGTTGATTGGGACCAAAATAATCACATATTTTTAAACTAAATCCATGGTGACATATCAATTGAAAAACTTTAGGGAGGCAAAGACCACATTGATGTAGAAGAACACTCTCCTAGTGAAACTGTTGGCTAATTGCAGCCTATATACAAAGGTTTACCTAGATGGATTAGTATTCTAGAAGTATTGGTGTGGAGTGATGTCATGAGCATATTTATTGTTGTTTAAAGTAATATAATGGTCGAATATTAATATCACATGTCAACTTAAATATTTTAAAACATTTTAAGCAAGCTTAAAGTGTAATTTGATGATTTTTAGGAAGTAGGCCTGAAAGTAAGTCTCGAATTGAAAGTAAAAAGATCTAGTAGATTCCCATGGTATTCATGGAATCCAATGGTAATGAATCAAGTTTTATCAAGTTATAAAAGGTTTATCAAGTATTTCATGGGTTCAAATATGATTATCACAAGCCTAGAAGTGCCATACTGTCATGGCACATCATGTAAGAATGAATAAGTTAGTTTGGTTATATTTTTAAAAAGTGTAATTTGGGGACTTATTAATATCAAAGGTATACATATAAATTATGTTTTTCATGCCTTGAATGTCCCCTAAAAATTTAGTGTCTTGACTATTTTTATATCTCAAGATATAAACCTATAAAATTGATCTAGTAGTGAGAGACATGCCCATGGACGTCAAATAAAATCCATAGGAAATAGACATTTAAATTCAAAATATTTAAAGGATCCTGAGTGTGAACACAATAATACCAAGTGTCAAAATATCACTTGATCAAATCATATATTAATGACATGTAGATAATAGATCGAGTCATTGGGACCATCTAGATCAATGGTGAGCTCGAGGTCAACAAGTTAGTGAATCCTTAAATTGAATGTGGGGTTAAAAGTGTCATGATCATAGTAAATTAAAGGATCAATGATGAAAGTTTGATCAAGTAGAAAGAAGATCAATAACATGTGTTCAATCATGCTGAGGAAATTAATAGTGTACATAAGGTCAAAAAATCAATGAGCTAGATTGCACATGAGGCCACCACATGGTACAAAAGTAGTAACTGGATGAAGATTGGCATTAAAATCCATGGATTAAATGTGGGGTTGCCAAGTGTCATAGTTCAAGAATCCCAAATCAAATATCAATGAAAAAAATTCAATCAAGTTCTAGGAGGCACAAGATGTTGAAACGTGTCTAAATTTATGATGGCTATATTTTTAAATATGATAAAGAACATAGCAAGGATGCCACATAGGTAGACATATTCTTCAAGACTAAGGCTACCATTGAGCTTAGTTTTGACCTTTCATCTAAAGATTTAAAACTTGCAAGAAATATTGTCTAAGGTTTTAAAATCATTTCATGATGTGTTCATTGTTATTTGAATGGAATCCATGTGTATAATGATTTATTGGCTTCCATAATGTTTAAGAATAGATTAGGCCTATTAAAACCTAATGAAGATCAAGAACAAAGTCAAGCAACCTGATGGGATTTTCATTAAGGTCATGACTATATGAAAACCAATAAATGGGATTGGTTTTCATCTATAGTAAACCTATGATTAGGTTTGGAATAAGGGTAGGTTTGTGATTATAAAAAAAGTGTCTTATCTTTTGACATGGTCACATCCTCAACAAAAAAAGTACCTATAGCCTCTTAAAATAAGCATAGTCATAGCTTTGTCAGGTCCATAGATATAAATATTCTATATTTATAAAGAAAATAAGTGGAGGGTGGTATAGAATTTCAAAGAGAGATATTTGGTGGTTGAAGATTTTAGGTGGAGCATTTAATTATTTTTAGAACCATAAGGATCTTTAATCCTTAGAAGGATCATGACTCATCATCTTTAAAATAGATTCTTGTCTTCTAATGTATTTCTTAGCCTATGAGAGGATTTAGAGGCTATCGGGATAAATGAAGGTTAATTTTTCAATGGAGGACTAGTCCTATTTTGACCAAAATGTGGTTGATAATTTATTAAAGGGTGGTGGTAGTTCATTTATTAATTTTGATTGTGTTCTTATACTTTCTCTTCCCCTTTCCCCTATATATCCCATTTTATCACCCATTGTAAAGGGATTTCTCTCTCTAATTTTGGAAAGAGAAGAGCAAGAGACTCTCATTTGACAAGGCAGGCCCCTATCAAAATTTGTAAAATCTACCTCTTGATGCAATAAAAGATGATTTTTTACCTATCTCTTACCTTTAACTAGTGTTTGGTAAGTTTTTGCATGATGGATTTGTGAAGGATATTCTTCCATATCCATTGTCCTTCTTTCTTTCCTCTTTTAAGTTATTTTAAATCTATTTGTAGGTCTAAACTTATATTCTTTTTTCCATTGATAGATTTTTGGTGTGAATCTTAGAATTCCTCTTTGCTTCTTTGATTGTTTGGTGAGCCTAGTTTATGAAATACTCATATAGTTAGCTAGTTTGTGACATTATGTGAGAAATAATTATATTATGTTGATCTAGTCAGTTCAAGCTTATGTGAGTATCCCTTTAAATTTGGTGCATCACCATTTTGGCTTTATTTATAACCCTATTCCCCTTTTCTAACCCTTTTCCAAGAAGAATTATTAGTTTAGGTGATCCATTTAGAGGAAGTCAGCCTTCTTCAAAGGTTTAACCCCACTACAGGATACCCATAGCCCAGGGTTGTTCCAATTTTGTGGCTTAATCATAGGGAGCATGAATAACCCCCTCCATGGGTGAAAATTAATGCTAAAATAGTTTCTAACACACTTGGTGGGACTAATTTTAAAGTGTATTGGTCAAGTTTGATACTAGTTTTCTCAATTTACAATAGTGTTAGCTTTCATGAAATAGTATTTGGTGAATGCAAGCAACACTCAACTTTATAGTGCATAGCAGTAGTTATTTTTCATGCTAAAGGTGACTACAAGGTCAGCTTCTAGAGGTATTCCTTTTGAATTTCTTGAATTATCTTTAAATTTAGTAAAAATATTAAGGCTAGCTAATACACATCCATATAAAGGAATCTTTCTTCCTAAACCAATTTCCAAGTTCATCTCTACAAGAAGATCTTTGTTAGATCCTTTCATTGCCATGGTAGCCCTTAGAACTTTTCCTTTTATGACTTTCAATGGTCAAAGTCCTTTAGATCTCCAGTAATATTATACTATTCCAATGATAGCTCTTAAAAGTGTTCCTTATTTTATTGGAAACTAATCTATAACCCCTTCTAAGCACCTTAGAGATATAGATAACTTTTGTAACATTGATGATATCACTGAAGAAAATTTGGATATTAGGCTATTGTCTATCTCTTTCAAAGGTAAAGCCTTAGATTGTTATAGAGATCTTACTTCTAACCCCATCACATCACGGGATCAATTAGGAATGCCTTGTGTAAAATATTTGAAGATAAAAGTGACCATTTTTCACTTGTAGAAAAGTTAACTACAATCAATAGGGCTCCTCATGAGGTTATGCAAGATTTCAATAATAGGTTTTAGAAGACATGGCATAGGATCCCAATCTCTATTAGACCTAATCTAAACTTTGATTTCCTTTACTATTTAATATCTATCAATAATGATATTACATTAATGATTTAATTTATGGGAGAAAACACACTACCAAATTCTTATGAGGTGGCAATCAAAGCAAAGAATTGTATAGTACAAGTTGGAAAACTTACACCTAGACCACTAATGCCTTTATTTCTCTAGATTCAACCACCTCCTATCATCATTCCTCCCATTTATTCCATCTTACCTATGACAACGCTTATTTCCATACCTACACCAAAGTAGGAAAAGGCTTAAACTAGTCAACCTAGTGACTCCCAAGAAAGCAAGAATTTCCAAGAGCTAAGAGCATGTTTCAATCCTTTAGAAATGAGTTGGTCAATGTGAAAAGGAAGTAGGAACAATTTAATAGACCTTATCAAGCTCTATATCATCCTCAACAACAATATTACCAAATAAATAGGCCACCCTACAAAGGAAGTTTCCAATAATAAAGCCAAGGTCAAAGGCAGCCTAACTATGTTAGGAAAAATCATTATAATCCAAATGCTACAAGTACCTCTAATGCTTTGGTCTCTACTTATAACAAAATTGCTCAAGAATTTGAGGGTACCATTCCTTGGAATTAATATTTTGGTCAATCCATTATCCCAAACACTAAGTTCAATCAGGATTTCAATGAATAATGGCATCAAGGTGCTAGCTATGGATACAACCAAACCCTTATGGTCTATAAATACCTAAATACCTAAACACATAAATACCTATGATGACAAAACTAGATATCCTCCACAAGGCCAAGGGTCTAATGAAGGACCAAACTAGTTGAATGCTACAATGGTTAATTATGATCAAGAAGAGTGTTATGCACTCAATCAACATGTTAGTTATATCCAAGCATAAATTCTAGTGGCTATTAATATAAGGTTCAAAAGAAGGAATATGAATGGTAACTAGGAAGCATTCAAAGAGATTTGTACTATTACTCTGTTTCTATCAAAGATAAATTTATATCAAAGATAAAGGAACCTACTAATACTCCTAAGGTTTTAATAGCTCTAAAGAATTAAAACCAAGGGAATGTCTCAATACCCTAAAAATCATAATTTCAAGGTATAGTTATGGCCCCCAAGGCACACCCTAAGTTTGGTGTTTTTTCCATCAACATGATTAAACAAATGCAGAAATCCAATGTGAGTGTGCCAATATGGGACATGCTTTTTACTCCTAGTCAGATGGATAGCCTTCAGAAGGATTGTCAAAGATTAATGTTTTTGAGAAGCCACTAGATAAGGAAAATTTGATTCTCATTAATACAATTGAAAGGATTAATCAATAATGATCAAATAAGGTGGCCAAGTCTCCTCCCTTCTATATTTATATAATCATTGGTGATTCCTTGGTACATAATTGTATGGTAGATAGTGAAGCAAGTAATTTAGTGATGCCAAAGATAATAGTATATCGGTTTGGTTTAAATTATGAACCCCAATCTAAGGGAGTTTTACTACTTGATGGATCTTCCACCAAACTAACTAGTATTATAAAAGGTCTTAACTTGACTTTACATGTTTGTCCTAGTTTTATAGTGGCTCAAGATTTATTGATTCTAGATGTGCCTCCTCACTTTTCTCTATTCTTATCTAGAGATTTCACAGCAAAAATTAGAGGTTATCTAGTAGCAAATTAGTCCTACATGACTTTTAAGACAACGTATGGGACCAAGGTATCCATTAAATCTAATCTTATTACTTAATTTCACATAGAACCTTATGGGCTAGATGAAGATGACCAATTAGTTGGTCAAGAACTAAATACTCATCTTGAAGATATACCTGATATGTTCTTGGATGAGTTATGGAATGAAAATTAGCTAATTTTCCCCTTGCAAGGTATTGAAGAAAAATATATGGGAGTCTACTATTTTCATGAGGGCGATGAATCCATGCCATCCCTCACTAAGCCACAAGAAGATACTAATGGTTTATGGAAATTATTATTTGATGATTCAAGGAGCAAACATGGGGTAGGTTTAGGTATAATTTTGATATCTCCCTCGAATGATAAGTATTTCCCTTCTTACAAGTTCTAATTTATTGCTCTTATAATTCAACTGAGTATGAAGGCCTTATACATGGTCTTCAATGGGCTAGTAAGAGAGGAATTAATTAGTTACAAGTGTATGGGTATAGTGAGCTGATAGTAAATCAGGTCAAAGGATAGAAAATCATGAATAATCCCTTGATGAGATCCTAAAAACATAGAGTTTGGGGCAATCTTGAAGATTTTGAAGCCTTAAACATCCAACTAGTGCCAAGGAACCAATATTAGCATGCTGATAGGTTGGTAACTGTGGGAGCTCAATTTGATATCCTAAATAATTTGAAGAAGTCCAAAGTGTAGCCACATGTCAAAGAGGTAATAAGACCATTAGTGCCAAATAATTAAGCTCATTTGTAGGTCTTTGATAATGACAAGTAGATTGTTTATTTCTTGTAATAGGAAGAAGATTTTTCCTCAATGAACCAAGATAAATTCCAAATTTAGTATGAGGATAAAATTATTTAACTGAAGTCTAATAAACTTCCTAAAGGGTTAGTCACCCTTGAAAGTTTTTTCCATGAGGGAGACCATCTGAGGAAAGATAAGGTATTGATGTCAACTGATGAGGAGAACTATGAAAGATTATTTATCCTCAAGGATAAGCTACTCAAGTTTGGAAAGGTAAGCACTAAGGTTGAAAGGCATGATTTCATTGATCTTTGTAAAGAATATGTAGACATCTTTGCTTGGGAATACAGTGACTTGAGAGGATTTGATCCCAAGCTATCCTAAGACACTTTAGAATTGGAGGCTAATGCCAAGCCTTGTAGGTAGAAGAAAATTCATATCAATCCCAAAATTAAAGATTTTATGAGGAAATAATTGACTAAATTGATTGAATCCAATATCATATTTCCCATCAAGCACTCCTCATGGGTATCCAACCTAGTACTTATAAGGAATAAGAATGGGGCAATCAAATTGTGTGTTCAATTTAGGGACCTAAATAGGGTCTCCTTGAAAAATCATTACACCTTACCATCCATGGATCAACTCCTTCAAATAGTTGTTGGTTCAGAATGCTTCTCTTTTTTGGATGGGTATTCAAGATACAACCAGATGCTAGCAAGAGAAGAAGACCAATATAATACTACCTTCATCATAAAGTAGGGCACATGTACTTATCATAATATGCCTTTTGGATTGTCAAATATTAGGGCTACTTGTCAAAGATTAATGGACATATCTTTCTAAGGATTGCTAAATTAGATGGTGCTAGTTTACTTGGATGACATCACAATTTTCTCCAAGAAGGATAGTGAGCACTTGGATCACCTAAGATTGATCTATAAAATGTATAGATAATATGGGATCTCTTTAAATCCTAATAAATGTGTATTTATTTTTTATGAAGGCAAACTCTTGGGACATATTAAAATAAGTATTAGCCATTGACCTTGATAGAATAAGTACCATCTTGGCATTATCCTTACCCAAACATAAGAAGGGACTATAGAGTTTCCTTGGGAAAATAAAATTTGTAATAAGGTTTATACCTAGATTTTTGAACTTAGTCAATCCTATCACTATCATGATGAATAAGAAAGATATATTCTCTTGGCCAAATGAGGGTAAAGCAATATTTGAGGCCATCAAGTAGGCCATTGCTCAAGCACCCTCATTCATGAATCTTGAATTCTCAAGGGATTTCATATTGTAAACATTTTTCAATATTTAAAATATATCAACTATGTTGATTTAACAAAATGGTGAAGGACTTGAACATCCAAATGCTTTTTTTGGTTAAGGGCTTAAAGTGTATGAGGTAAGGTACACTTTTTTAGAAAATCAAGTCCTTACAACTTTGAAAAGCCTCAAAATTTTTAGACTAATGATCTATAATATTAATATATATCTTATGGTGTCTCATCCTAGAGTGAGATACTTCCTTCTTAACAAATACTTGAATGAGAAGAGGGTTGGTTGGATTACCAAGGTTATGCAGTGTGATGTGGAGATCAAGGTCACTAAGCTAGTGAGAGGTAAAGGCTTATGTGAGCATATGGTTCATGACATTAAAGAAGATAAAGAAGTTATTTTTGTGACATAATACAACTCACAAATAGATGCACCTTCACCTCATACTATGATCCAGGCAACAATTTAGGTGACAATTCGGGTGATAGTTCCACCCCAATTGATGACGAAACTTCCAGGAGCCATAAATTTTACACCGTAGCTCCAATTGAATCACCATTTTAAATTTTGGAAAGATAATAATGATGATAACATCATGAAATGGCATGGATCTCTAATAAATGAATTTTGACCCCCAAAACCCAATGGAAGTGCCTCAAATTTCAATTTTAATAGTGCAGTCTAAAAATAGTAAGTTTCTAAAAATAGTAATTCCTCAAATTTTACATTGTTTTAAATCTTGGAAGTCAAACCACTTAATCTCCCTCAAGATTGGCGACCTTCCACATCCTTCCCATGCTTTCAAAATGTATATAAATGAAGAGGTAACCCAAAATGTGAAGATAGACATCTCTTCCTAGAGATAAGCATATATTTGTATTGCGATCTTGAGTAAGACTACATCTCTTCTCAGAGAATTCATTATTACTATGTTATTTCTATGCTATTGAGATATTTATTAACTATAACTTCTAATATTTGGATCATACTAGCTGGCTCCAGGATATGACACATTTATTGATGATAGGTGAGTGCCCTCAAGGTATGGATAGGTAAAAAAGAAGGTATTTTAGACTTCACTCTATAACTTATACATTGGTTTATGGGGTTATATTAAAAAATTACTATAATGGAGTGTTTCTTAGATGCATATATGATGACCAAGTGACAAGGCTTTTGGAGCAATTCATGATGGACCTGTAGGAGGCCATTTTACCCCAAGGACTATAGTAGTAAAAGTGATGAGATCTAGTTATTACTATCCTAAAATTTTAAAATGTATCCATGCATGGGTCAATAAGTGTCAAAAATGTGATCTCTTTTCAAGTAAACAAAGGATGGAATCCATTTATCTCAACTTAATCCAAGTGGAGCAACCCTTCATGTAGTGGGGTTTAGACTTTATAGGAATGATCAACCCACCTTCCAATGGAGGGCACAAATGGGTACTCACTATTACTAAATACTTCACTACATGGGTGGAATTAATTTCTCTTAAATAATACAATGAAACAATAGTGTTGAACTTCTATGATATCACAATGACTAGGTTTGGTGTACTAGCCACAATAATTTTAGATAATACCTTAGTATTTGTTGGCATGAAGAGAAGTGAATGGGCACTTCAACTAGGAATATACCTTAGTTCATCATCTAATTACTACCCCCAAGGTAATGGATTGGTAGATTCCACAAGAAAAAACTTGATAAGGATTATCAAGAGGACTATGGAAGAGATTTAGAGAGTATGTCACACAAAACAAAGGACAACCTTATGGTTTGATAGAGTGACTCCAAAAGTTTCCATTAGAAACTCACCATTTGTACTTGTCTATGGGAGGGAGGAAAAATTACCCATCTCTCTTGAATTGAGTACCTTGTAGTTATTCCATCATCTTGAGTTGATGGAGAGTGAACCTATGGGTGTGAGGATGGTGGAGCTCATGGATCTTGAAGAAACTAGGGACCTTTCAATGAAGACACTAGAGTCACATCAATCTCAAGTTAATAAATCATTTAACAAGAAAGCCATATAAAGGAACTTCAAAGAAATGGATCTATTCTTAAAGTGGGATTAAATAATTCCAATCTTGACAACCATACCAAGTTTGATAGCTTGTGGAGTGGCCTTTATTCGATTCATGGATATAAACAACATAATGATTTTTAGCTTACCCAATTAGATGGAGAGGTATTACCCATCCTAGTTAATAGAATTCATTTAAATATTTTATATTAGAATATTTTATAATAATTTTATTTATTAAAATAGTTTTTCATGCTTTCCTTTAAGTTCCTTATGCACACATCTTTTTAGTTGTGTGTTTCCCTTCCATAAGTGCCTTGGGAATATTGTTAGTCTTGATTCTTTTCATATTTATTTCTTCAAAAGGTGGATTTATAAAAAGTGGAATCCCTTTATCAATTTAATATTATTTAATATAAAACACTTGAGACTCCATTCCCAATGGATATGATAAGGCTACTAGTCTCTTTCATAATAGGCATGCAATCCCATGATGTCACTAAAAATGTTGTATAATTTTGGCCTACATACAAAAGTTTACCTAGATGGATCAGTATTCTGGAAGTCCTAGTGTGAAGGGAGGGCATGAGTAGAGTTATTATTGTTTTAATTAATCTAATGGTATAAGATGAAGATCACATAACACTTATAATATTTTAAAACACTTTAATCAAGCTTAAAGTGTAATTTGATAATTTTTGGGAAGTAGGCTTGGTAGCAAGTCTAAAATTTCATGTAAAAATATCCAATAGGTTCCCATGGTATTCATGGCATCCAAGGGGCATGAATCAAGTTTTCTCAAAGTCTCAAAGGTTTATGAGGTTATTGATGGGTCCAAAGATGATTAAAACAAGATTAAAAGAACTAGACCACCATGGCATGTCACACAGAAATGAATAGGTTAGTTTGGTTATACATTTAATAAGTGTACTTGGGAGGCTTCTCAAAGTTTAAGGACTAAGTATAAATTATGTTTTTCATGCATCAAATTTCCCTTATAAATTTAGTGTCTTGATGATTTTTTTTTCAAGATATAAGCTTACAAAAAATGATCTAGCACTGAGATACATGTCTAGGGATGTTAACTAAAATCCATAGGAAGTATCCATTTAAATTCAAAATACTCAAATGATCCTAAGTGTGAACAAAATACTACCAAGTGTTAAAATATAATTTAATTAGATCATAGATCAATGGCATATAGATAATATCTTGAGTCAATGGGACCATCTAGATCAATGATGCATGTTAAATCATACAAATCAATATCAACAGTGAGATCAAGGTCAACATGTCAGTGGATCATAAAATTGAATGCAAGGATAATAAGTGTCATTTTCATGATGAATTAAAATAGCAATGGTGCACATTTGATCAATTAAAAATAATATCAATGGCACGTATTCATTTATGTTGAGGAAATTGATGGTGCACATCAGGTCAAAAATTCAATGAGCTATATTTCATATGAGGCCACCACATGACATACAAGTGATAACCATATGAAGACTGGTATTAATATCCATGGATTAAATGTGGGGTTTTCAAGTTTCATTATTTGGGAAGCTTGAATCAAATATTGATGAAGCAAATTTAATCAAGTTATAAGAAGCACAAGATGGCGACATGTGTTTGAATTTATGATGGTCATATTTTTAAATATGATAAATAGTGTGGCAAGGATGCCACTAGGAAAGCACATCAGATCAAAGGGGTTTTATGGACCTATATGGCCAAATGCATAGATCCAAGATCCAAATGCAATCTAGGTTAAACCAAAATACATACTTCAAGACTAAGGTTACCATTAGAGCTCAATTTGACCTCTAGTTTGAAGATTTATAACCTATAAGACCTTTTATCTAAGGTTGCAACATCATTTCATGACTATATTCATTTTTATTTAAATGGAATCCATGTGTACAATGATTTCTTGGCTTCCATACTATCCAAGAATAGATTATGTCAATTGAGACCTAATAAAGATCAAGAACGGAGTCAAGTAGCCTAATGGGATTTTTATTGAGGTCATGACTATGTGAAAACTAATAAATGGTATGAGTTTTCATCTATAATAAACCTTTACTCAGTTTTGGAATAGGGGTAGGTTTTGTGATTATAAAATAAGTGTCTTATCTTTTGACATGGCCACATCCTCAACAAACAAGTACATACAACCACTTAAAGCAGGCATATTCATGGCTCTGTTAGGTTCATAAATATAAATATTTTGTCCTTATAAATAAAATAAGTGGAGGGTGGCATAGACATTCAAAGAGATATATTTCATGGTTGAATATTTTTGGTGGAGTATTAAATTATTTTTAGAGCATTAAGGATCTTTCCTCCTTAGAAGGATCATGACTCATCATCTTCAAAATAGATTATTATCTTCTAGTGTATTTCTCAACCAATGAGAGGATTCAAAGGCTACTGGGATAAATGAAGGTTAATTTGTTAATGGAAGACTAGTCCTGATTTGACCAAAATATGGTTAATAATTCATTAAAGGGTGGTGGTATATCATTTATTAATTCTAATTGTGTTTTTCTCCTTTCTCTTCCCCTTTCTCCTATATCTCCCATTTTCTCTCCCATTATAAAGGGATCTCTCTCTAATTTTAGATAGATTATCTGATTTTGGAAAGAGAAGATCAAGAGACTCTCATTTGACAAGGCAAGCCCCTATCAAAATTTGTAAGAAATACCTCTTGATGCAATAATATGATTTTTTACCTATCTCTTGCCTCTAACTTGTGTTTGGTAAGTTTATGCATGATGGCTTTGTGAAGGAGATTCTTCCATATCCATTGTCCTTCTTTCCCACCTCTTTTAAGGTGTTTTCAAGCTATTTATATGTTTGAACTTGTGTTCTTTATATAATTAATGGATGTTTGGTGTGAATCTTAGAATTCATCTTTGCTTCTTTGATCGATCAATGAGCCTAGTTCATGAAATACTCATACAATTAGCTTATTTATGAGATTGTGTGAATAATAATTGTCTTATGTTGATCTAGTGTTGGTTCAAGCTTATGTGAGTGCCCCTTTAAAATTTGGTGCATCACCTTTTAGCTTTATTTCTAACCCTATTCCCCTTTTCTAACCCTTTTTTAAGAAAAATTATTGGTTTAGGTGAACCATCAAGAGGAATCTAACCTTCTCTTGAGGTTCAACCCTACTACAAGATACCCATAGCCTGAGGTTGTTCCAATTTTTTGGATTAGTTGAAGAGTTCTTGAATAACCCCCTCTATGGGTGAAAATTAATTCTACAATAGAAACCTTTTTGTAAGTACTAAGGGGAAATCAAAGTTAAAACTCAACATATTCTAGTGAAACCTTATTTGAGGTGCTATAAGACAATCAAATTCAAAAGTCATCATTCCTTAGTGAAACCTTCTTGGAGGTGTTATGGCATAATCAAGGCACCAATAGCTGAGCACAATAATTATTTACTACTTGATGAAGAAATTATCAAATATGACATAAATATAGCTTCCAATATACAACATAATCAGATGGAAGCTACTCTTAGGCCCAAATAATAGAAAAATTTGGTGGTCCTATCAAGAGCATACTCAAAACTCTTCCTCCCTACCACATACAAAGTTATGTCGAATCTAGAATTAGCAACATTGTGTGTGCCTAAAAATCTTGATCTTCATTTTTTCCAAACCATTATACATTCCATTATCATTTACCTTTACATTGACAAATCAAACCTTTCATCCATTATTTATCCATATTTACCATCCTTAGCCACACTTTCCTTTGTTGAAGCTACAAATACCTCTTGTCTCAGAGTTTGAAGGAGACAAAATTAATGACCAATGAAGATCACAAAAACATTATTGGATTTCAAATCTACAATAGGTTCTTGATAGAGTAGATATTCAAAAATGGTGTGGGCTAGTAATTTACATGATTTATTATTCTAGTTGTATCATATATTGATCAAGATGTGCATCTCCACATTAGTAAGAACAAATGAAACTTTACCATTTTCCAAAAACCATAACTTTGTCTTGCCTTATTATTTTTTCTATCCTCTTACCATTATTTCACACCCTACCATTTACCTTACCTTATCACTTAGGGGTAACCCTATCACCATTATATCTAATTGTCATAACATCACCATCTTTGAACAATGTCATACCATATGTTATTTAACCATACCTTTATTATTGACCAAAGTGTTTTTAGCCCTACTTACCCAACCCTTTTTATCTTGGTTCCTTTGGTTCTTCTCACACTTTTCATGAGGGGAATCCAATCTAATTTTAATAGTTTCATAATTTCATGTTTAAATGATAGTCTATGAAATTAGTGTGACAATAGATCTAGAAAGTATCTTTCATTTACATTTGATAGGTACCATTGATTATAACTACCTATGGGAAAATTATTAACCCACCTTATGTTACTAATTATAATTGCCATTGGTCAAATTAGTATCAGTAACCTATGCCATTATTTCTTAATTATAACTACCTATAGGAAAATTAGGAAAAACACCTTTACCATGAAATGCCACATCACCTTGCCATTACTATTATCATTTGCCTTACCAAATTCCTCTATTTGAAAATTTTTTATTACCTAGTTGGATCTCCTTTCCTTTTGTGTTAGTGTAACTAATATGACTTGAGGTCTTAATAAGACTATGTAGGTCATACTCGATTTACATTGAGGTCAGTTTAATCCGCTCTTGCCATTTTGTGAAAAACCTAAGCCAATGCTCTCATCATTTTGAAAGTGGTATATTTTCAATCTCTAATGAGTTAAGATACCTCAAAATTCCAAAAACATTTAGAACATTTCCAAAATTCTAAAAACATTTAAAATTTTCAAAATCTAGAAACATTTGTCCTATTTAAACCTATTCAATCATCCTTGATCCACCCTATTAGGGAAAATACATTGTTTGTTTTAAACCATTTCACTACCATTAGGGGTGTGATGTTCTCTTTGAATGTATCCTTACTCAGGAGCACCACCTATTTATCCTTCCATTGAGCCATCACATGTAAGTATTGACTTGGTTGACAACATGATGCTTTCTATTGATTTTACTTTCAAGTTTCTATATGTATGTTTGCTTAATTGTTTGTTTATTTGTTTTATTAGTTGTTTGTTTGTTTGTTTTCCTATTTGTTTGCTTTTATTTTTGTGCCTTGACTCAATATATATGTGTTTATTGGGTTGTTCCATGCACATTATTCTTGAATCTATCCATATTAAAAAATCAACATTATCATCATGATTTTTATCATTGACATATTGTTTTAAGTTATTTATTGGATTGGAAGTTAGTACTTATGCATATTATAGGTAATTTATCATGGTATTTTATATCATTATGCCTACCATCATGTGCTACAACAAAAATTAGCTCAGGAAATCTTATAAGTAATGGAGCCACAGAAAAATCTCTTTGGTAACCTTGGTAAATAATCCCACCCTCCTTGATCAAATCAACCCATTAACCATTATATTTATATCAATGCTAATAAGGATGAAGATATTTGCATTTTCAGATACAACTGAATCATTTCAATTGATCAATTCTTATTATTTTAATCATCTCTTTTATCACTTTGTAGATCCTCATGTGCTTGGTTGTTTATGGATTCTTTAGTCATTAGACCATCACATCTAATTTTTCCCCACTCATCTTTAATCTATCTGATAGGTTATATCCTTGAGTTATGCTTGCCAATCTACCTTAATATGGCACAATCAAATATCATTAATCAATCCAAGTCATCTTAATGATTATAACTACCTGTGGGTAAATCATTATTTCAAATCATCAACCCTAATTGGAGCATATGTCATTGCTAATGATTATGACCATTTTTGGGAAAATTAGTGTCTCAGACTTTATCACTAATTATAACCACCTATGGGAAAATCAATACTTATTTTTAAACCAATGCATGCAAGCATTACCTTGATTGGATTAATCTCACCCATGGATTAGTTTCATTCTTTGTTTTATTTCATTTCAAGGACCATATATCAATCACATGTGTTAGCCACTCCCTTGAGGGGGCATCATTATAGGATTCCCAAACATTTTTAGAGCCTCTTCTTCAATCTTTACCTTCTTCATTTATTAATGGCATTTTTCATTCTTTGAGAAGATGTTATTGTGCCTATAGCTTGTAACATCTTCCTAAATAGGGGGAAACTATAGACACCCAATTTTAGCCACAACTGACTTCGATCAGACTTCATACTAATTCTTACCAAACATTATAAATTAATTATAAGAATCATGGAATGTCCCAAATTTTGCCATGCATCATTCATCAAAGCTCAAAATCATGTTGAGGCATCCCTATTTAGGTTACTATCCTATATGCAATAATAACCTCTCATGGATTCATTCCTAATCACCTTGTGGCATCACAACTATCAATTTGGCCTATATACATATTAAGTGGAGCACTTGCAGACTTAATTAAATATTTAAAGATGTAAAAGTCTAATCAAAATAAATTAAACAAGATTAAATGCTTAGTTGAACTATCCATTTGAAATTGATAAATATCTAAAAAAAGAAATTATAAAAATCAAAATATCCTAGCCTTTCATCATTATCTTTATGATTTATCAAAATATATTAAAATATTCCAAAATACCTAAATTGAGAAATATAACTATTAAATGAATGTCATAATTGCATGACAACTTTTAACTCAACTGGATTTAGTCTCAACTCAATCTTCTAATTTGAGAACTACGACTAGTAACTGCAAGTCATAATTGGATGACAACTTTTAACTCAACTCAACCTTAACTCACCTTATGTGAGAGTTAATTCCTATAACTATAAATATAAGGCCATACCCATTCATTTCTAAGCTTGAATATTATAGAATTTTTATGCAAGAATTTCTCCATAAGCCTCATATAGGTAATGTTATCATGCCTAAATATTAAGACAAGCAACAACAGTCAAGCCAAGGTGATAAGGAGAAATGGAGCCAAAAATATTCATTTTCCAAATGTTTATTGATGCATAATACAAGTAAGCCACTCAATAAATAATTTAGAGTTCCCAAGGAAGGTAAAGGATTTTGTGTCTTTTATTTTTTTATGCTTTCATCTAGTTTTTGTTACCCAAGCTCTCCCTTGTGTCTAGGCTAGAGGTGTCAAGATTTAGTGTGTTTTTTTGGATTTGATTTTATATTTCTAACATAATAGGAATCTGAATTATTCATCCTTATTATTCTTATATCTCATGCCCTTGTTGTTATGCAAGACCATCCCCATATTATTACATAACACAATCATGTTTTACTCTTAGTACCATTTTATTTTATCCCATTTCCTGAGAGAATTACATTTGGCTTAATGTTTTTTTTGGATATCAAATCCATGTAACTATGTAGGAAATATCCACTTTCCTAGTGCATCTAGAGCCAGCTCAGCCAACCCCTTCCTTTTCTTCTATTCCCCCCATTTTGTTTATATATTTTGTTATCTTCTTTGGTTTAGGGGTAATGTTCATCATCTTGTTTGTTTTTATTTGTGTTAACATTGTGATTAGCCATTGTTTGTGTTTTGTGTTTGTTTGGTTGTTTATTATTTTATCTTTTTGTGTGTTTTTTTGTTTACCTACTTATTTGCTTTCTTATTTTGCCTAGATTTAGTCTATATGCATTTATTGGGTGATTCCTTGCACATTATCCTTGATTCCATCCATATTCATATATAAACATTGTCATCATGGTTTTTGTCATTGGTGCATTATTTTCACTTAATTATTGGACCATGTGTCAGTTCTTATGCATATTTAACCAAGTCATCATGGTGTTCGATCATGATGCCTACCATCATGTGCTATAGTAAAAATCAGACCTAGGAGTCTACATGGTAATGAGGCAATGATATATCTCCTTGGCACCACATAATTCCCAATCTAATCTAAATCATATCCTAGAGAACATAATTAAATAATGAAAGAATTTTCCTCCTTGCTAGTTCAGACAAGCATTCCCTACTTGTAGGTTGCCTAAATTCATCTTTCTCCTCTATACCACCTTACCATCATATTCCATATCATCTTTACCACTATTAAATTACACTGATTATAACTACCTTTGGTAAAATCATTATATACCATCCCACTTGTATTACCAATGATTTTAACCACTTATGGGAAAATCATTACATTTTCATCCATTTGAAGGTTGATGATTATAACAACCTATTGGAAAATTATTCTCTTTATTCTACCTAAATGGGACATGTTTTAATTGTGATAATCTTATAACCACCTTTGGGCAAACCCTTATCTCTTTTCACCCAACTAGGGAATGTTTTTATCTTTCCAATATTTAACACTGCCTATGGTAAAATCATTATTTTCCCTACTAATGATTTTAACAACTTGTGGGTAAATAATCCTATATGTCTACCTTAATTGAGGTAGATCCATATTCCATTGATTATAACTACCTATGATCAAATTAGTCCCTTCCACCCCATTTTATATTTTTAGTCCAATTGTTTCCTCCTTTTGAGGAACCAATTACCAACCCCTTTGCCAACCACTCCTTTAAGGGGGAATCCATAGTTCATTAATTATTATTAAATTAGTGGGAATATATGACCTTTTAATTCTTTGATAAGACATTCATATGCCTATAAATTTCAATGCCTTCCCAAAGGGGCAAACTATAGACACTTAAAATTGGCCACAATTGGCCTTTGGTTGAACAGTATACTAATTCCTACCAAACATTGCAAATTAATCCTAGGAATCATTAAACATCCCAAATTTGGTCATGCATCATTCATCAAAGCTTGAAATCATATTGAGTCATCCCTATTTGTGGTACTATCCTGTATATAACAATAACCTCTCATGGATTCATCCCCAACCACCTTACATCACAATTTTCAATGACCTATGAACCTATTAAGTGGGGAAATTTTACATTTAATTAAATATTGAAAGAATTAAAAAGATAATCAAAATAAATTAAATAATATTAAATTCCTAGTTGAATTATCCATTTAAAATTAATGAATATCTAAAATATAAAAATCCAAAAATCAAAATATCCTAGCCTTTCATCATTATCTTTATGAGTTGTCAAAATATCCTAACATGTCTAAGTTGAGAATTATTATTAATAACTAAAATTCATAGATGAATGAAAACTTTTAAGTCAACTAGAGTTATCCTCAACTCAACCTTCTAATTTGAGAACTATGACTAGTAGCTGAAAGTTATAATTGCATGATAAATTTTAACTCAACTCAATCTTAACTCACCTTAGGTGAGTGTTAATTTTTAAATCTATAAACACAATACCATACCCATTCATTTCTAATCTTGAATATTTCATATTTTTGATGTAGGATTTTCTACATAAGCCTCATACAAGTAATGTTACCATGCCCAAATCTTAAGCCAAGAAAAAATAGCCAAGCCAAGGTGCCAAGGAGAGAAGGAGCCAAAAAGCTTCATTTGACAAAGATTTTTTGATGCACAAGCTAAGAAATCCACTCAAAAAATAATTTGGATCTCCTAAGGAAGGTAAAGGATTTTTTGTCTTTTATGTTTTTGTTGTGCTTTCATCTAGTTTTTATTACCTAAGCTCTCCCTAGTGTCAAGGCTAGAGGTGTTAGGATTCAGTGTGTTTATTTGGATTTGATTGGATCTTACTAACACAATATTAAACTCACTTCTGAGATTATTATGATCATAGGTTACATCCTTCAAGTGTGTTAAGTTGGTCATCCAAGTTAGCTAGTCATAGATAGACTTAATGGTGTGAATAGTGAAAAACTTAGGTAGAGATAAGAAGATGGATTTGAGGGTATGAACATGTCATATTAATGAAATAAAGTACTTTAAGAGTGTATTTATTAATTTTAAATCATGTTTATGTTTTCAATAAGTTTTTTAGGTCATTGAATATGGTGAAAAGATGTTCACAAAATGACCTGTTTGATTTAGATAAGACTGTGTGATATAGAGTCAAGAAATTGATATGCAAGACAAATATTTGGCATTAATACATATGATTTTTTCATCTAATAATGGTAAAGAGATATAATATGACTATTTATATGTATTAGGAGTCATGAAAAGTGCCTACACAAGTGTTTGATGTCTAAGTCACCATGATTGGTATTTGAGGTAGATTGGCAATTATGTGTGAGTGAGTTGCAGAGATGTTTTTGAGCCTTTATCTCCTGAGTGAAAGTGTTATAATAACTTAGTGATGACAATTAGGTCATGGAGAATATGTCTACATATTTTAGTATCTTGAGGGTTTTTAATGCTTTATTTTTCAAGATAAACTTTTGAGGTACACATGCCTAATAGGGCAATTAGTCCTAAAGGATTTCTCAAAGTATGAAAAAAAGACACAAGTCTAATAAAGCATGGAGTAGGTCAATATATTTATTTTTATAATTGTTTTAATTTCTTTTATAAGGCCATCTTGGCCCAAGAGAATCAATATTGACACTAAGAAGATAAACCTAATGTAATTAGGTATCCATGAGGCCTAAAAGAGAAATGAGGTCTAATTGAGTTGTTATAGACAAAAATGAGTCCAAATATCATTTGAATCATTTAAAAATTATTTTTTAAGACCTATTATATGGATTACCTAAGAGGTTAAAGGTATGTGGCTGACCAAGTGGTGTGTGATCAGGAGACATGTATATGTACAAGGCAGTTTAAGCCTATTTAGATGTAATTAATAGAAATGAATGAAATATTGATTTGAGACCAAAAAGAGGCATTGAAATGAGAAAATTATATTATATCATATTTTTTTAAAAAATTTATGAGGTGGTTAAGTTTTTGCTTCCTTGCAAGTAGGTGCTTATTAAAGCATAGTCAAGTGGGTGCTTGACTTCATTAGGGTTGGTTCTTTAAGTTGATTTGGTGCTCAAATTTTTTTATATTCTATATTATAGGAAAGTAGTCTATTTTAAGGGATAATAATGAATTTTATTCCCCTCAAGGGTTTCTCACTCATATATGTGTTCTATGTGTTATGCTCTTATTTCATACTCTTGTGATTGATTATTTATGCATTGCTATATAATTGTATTGATTTGATTGTTCAAGGAATGTTAAAATACATGTGAAATAAATTTTTAAACAATAATTCACCCATATTATTTATTTTTCTTCCAAAAATTGGTATTAGATCTTGGTCTTTTGAATCAGGTCTAACATCTTAAAGGAGATCTTCGAAGCATAAGAATGTCTAGTCATCAAGAACAAGGAGTTTATCAACCAATAAGGATCCTCTCTTCAATGGGACTAAATATGCATTTTGTATCATCATAATTATGACATATATAATGTATTTATTCTATTATATATATCAATTTTTTGTTTATGGATTCACTCCACCTTCTACACTACCAACTGACATAGTAGGCAAGAAGGCAAGTGATAACAACTCTAAGCCAATGAATGCCATCTTGTGTGGAATTTTAGAGGTATAATTTGAAAAGGTCATGCATTTTAATAAATCCAAAGGTATTTAGGAAATGTTTTAGACCATATATAAATGAGAAACCAAAGTTAAGTTGACAAAGTTACATACCCATCAAAGGCAATTTGAAAGCCTAAAAATGAAGGAGGATGAAAACATTACATCTTATATATTAAGACTATATGAATTGGTAAATGTTAGTAGAGGCCTAGGAGAGAAGTTATAAGAATAAATATTAGTACAAAATATATTAAGATCCTTAACATCTAATTTTGACTCAAAGATATCTACTATAGAGGAAATCAAAGATCTTAACATACTATAAATGGATGAGCTTCATGGCATCTTGACTACCTATGAAATGAGAACAAGTGATGTAAGACCTTTCAAGAAGGAAGTTTCATTTAAATTTGAGAAGAAGTCACAAGGTAATAAGGCCAAAGATGATGTTGACACAAACATTGATGATGACAAGATAAAATCCATGTTTGTCAAAAAACTAAGGAAATGATCATGTAAGTATAAGGGTAAGATGCCTTTCAAATGCTTTAACTATGGTAAGATTGGTCGTTTTTCATCTAAATGTCCTAACAAGGATAAGACTGAGCATGATGGAGAACATGATGAAGATCATGATGATGATAATAAGATCTATAATCTTGATAAGAACAAAAAGGGTTTCAAGAAGTATGAAGGCAAGAAAGGATCATTCAAGAGCAAGAAAAGTTTATATACCAAATAAGATACTAAGTCATTTTATTTAAGTGACACAAGTACTTTTTATAGTGATGATGATAGTAATGACCATGAAAATAATGATACCTTATTCATGACTATAAAAATAGACAATGAGGGTTGTTCGAAAGGGAAAAGTCTTATGTATGATGAATAATTAGATGAAGAAGAGGCTAAAGTAAACTTGATGTAGGCTCAATTTTCAGCTTTAGATGGGGATCTTTAGACCCCTTCCAATTTAACTACATAATGGGAACAACCCTAGGCTATGGGTCACCTATGGTGGGTTTGGACCTCTAGAGTAAGTTAAATGAATTTAGCTTCCTCTTTGATACTCACCTAAAACTAATGCTAAACTAATGCTTCACGAGGAAAAGGGTTAGAAAGGGGATAAGGGCTCTTAAGAAAGTTAGCTAGGTGATGCACCAAATAAAAAAGAGAAATTTCCATAAGCTTGAACCCACATTAGATCTACTGAAGATAATGATAGCTCACACAACTTAAAAATCAATCTGACTACATAAGTGTTTAATATAATAGGTTTAGAGTAGAACACTAATCTAAACCTATAAACAACATTGAAAACTCCTTAAAAAGGTTCAAAATGAGGAAGACTCTCCTTCACACAATACCATCATGCACAACTCACCAAATCAGATCTAAGGCAAGAGATAGGTATAGAAAGCCTTATGTTGCATCAAGAGGTAGTTCTTAAAAATTCTTGACGGGGTCGATCATAATCAAGCTAAGGATATTTTGTAATATCTTAAAGAGTATGACTATCTCCCAAAAAGATTAAAAAGGTCTAAAATTTGAAAACCATTTCAAAAGAGAACATAATGGGATAATATAGAAGGGGAAAATAGAGAAGATGGATCACATTCCAAGAATAATAAATGATCTTCCACTCTTCAAGGGATGTTCCATCCCACTTTGGTCCCATTGAGAACTAGTACATCATGAATAAAACAATATTTATTTTTTCTAATAGGTTCCAAATAATTTCATTGGTTGAGCAAGTTGCACTAGAAGACACAATTTTTCCAAAGGTGGTGAGTCATAACCTTGTTGAAGAAAATCCTTAACTTCTCTAATTGCCTCTCCTAACCACCAGATTCCTTTAATTTTGATCTTCTACTTGGCCCATTAAGAGTATAAAATCCTCATATCTTTGATTCTATCATAGCCATGCTTATATCTATTTTATGTGGCTGATATGATCATCATATTTATGCATTAGCATGTTTTTTAACTATATATCTTAAACATAGGTCCATTTAAAACCAATCTCATATTAGTTTTTTTATAGTCAACATATTAATAAAAAACCTATAGACTACATAGGTTTGCTCTTGAACTATATTAGGTTTAAAAGAACTTACTCTACTTTTAAACCTTGTAGGGACTAAAAACTCATTAAATTCATAGGTCTCCTTCATGTCAACATCTACTTCCATCTAAATATCTCAACATAGTTCCTTTTATATATTGGAAACTAATCTTATTTATTAGTTTCTTATAGTTGATATTGATGATACTCAGCTCAATGTTTGATCCTTATTTTGATGAAAAGATGTCAAAATTTGATCTCTATTGGGTATGAATGTATTATTTCATCTCTATATATCTCTAATAGAAATATTTGGTCATAATGAACTCATCCTAAATTGACCTAGATCATGCTTGAGCTCCATTTCCTTTGCATTAACTCACTCAAGTTAAAAATCTATTCCTTTGACTTTCATTGAAAGCTCCATGGGCTTGATCCTGCTCATTGGTTGTCAAATACTAACTCAGCTATATTTATCTTTGATCTCATCTTGTACTATTGGATCTATATCTAGATAGAACATGTGCCATATATCTATTTGGGCCCAGGGACCCTTTTGATTCTTTAACCTCCTATTCACTATTGGATCTCTAATATGATTGAATGCCAACCATTAGATCTATTTTGACCCACTATTAAACCCCAATGGATATTCCATGATATTAAAATTGATGCTACACTCCCATCATTTGATGTCTATGTGATCATATTTGACATCTACATGCCCATCAAATACGTCCATAAGACCATTAATGATGTTTGCATGCCCATCATATTTAGGCCTTAATGGATTTTCACTCTAGCTTTATTTTGATGTTTTCATGACCATAAAATATGTTCACATAACTGTCAATGACGTTTATGAGATCTTCACTTTTTGAATGCTAATGGATCTTTTTTATGTCTTAAATTTCACACTCATGTGAACATCTCATTCTGCAAATCAATTTTTGAAGGCTTATAACTTGAGTTAGAAAACTCATTAAAACTTGAAATTTTTAGAGAAAAATTTTAGAATTAAACACATTATTTTCATGTGATCATCTTGGCTCCATGAGATTTCTTATCATACTTATAAAATTCACAATTATAATGGTTTATTTTTTTATGTATGATGTCTTGTGATAGCCTAGCTCACTTAGACTTGTGCTAGGGACTTTTGCTTAAAGTTTTGAAGCTCAGATGATTCTTTGAGGCCTATGAATATTTATCCATGACTCTAAATTACATTGATCACTAGAAACCTACTCAGGGACCTACTCTGTAGATTAATCAAAATGTAATTTAAATAATCTTAAAGTGTTTCAAAAGTTTTTTGATCAATGTGATATCCTTGGACCATTCATTTATTTTATAACTTTCAATCCATTTGATCATTTGATCAATTAAGAACTCTGCTTCTTTTTTTGTATTAAGACCTCTTAGAGACTATATTGCATAAAGGATCCTAAGAAAGTTAACCAATTGATGCACTAAACAAAAGAGAAAAACTCCCATAAGATTGAACCCACACTAGATCTGATAAAGACAATGCTAGCTCACACAACCTCAATATCAAATAGACTACATAAGTGTTTCATAGAAGAGGTTCAAAGTATAACACTAATATAGACCTAAAAACAACATTAAATTCTTCCTAAACAAGGTAAAAAATGAGGAAAATGGATGAGGAAGACTCTCCTTCACACAATGCCATCATGCACAACTCATCGAACATAGATCCAAGTCAAGAGATAGGTAAATAAAGTCTTATATTGAATCAAGAGGTAGTTCTTACAAATTCTTATAGGGTCGAGCCTAATCAGCTTGAGGATACTTTATGATATCTCAAATATTAACCCTATCTCCCAAAAAGATGAAAAATATTTAAAATCTAAGAACCCTTTCAACAGAGAAGAGAATGAGATAATATAGGAGAAGGGGAAAAGAGAGAAGAGAGGAGCTCATTATCTAAGAATAAATCAATGAGCTTCCACCTATCTAGGGATTCTCCATCACACTTTGGTCCCATCAAGAACTAGTCCATCATCAATAGTTAGCTTGAATTAACTCCATTACTCTTTAAACTCTTCTCATTAGTTGAGAGAGAGGCAATAGAAGATAATAATTAGTTTTTAATGATGAGTGGGTCATGATCCTTTCAAGGAGAAAAGGTCCCCAAAGGCATTGATCAAAATTAAATGTTCCAACTACTTATCTAATTCCCTAATCTACTATGTGAACCTTGCCATCCTCCACTTGACTTTTTGATGAGGACAAAATCCTCATATATTTAATCTTGATAGAACCATGACTAAATCTAATTGAGCAAATATTTGTTAATAGAATGGCCTAGGATGCTTCTTCATTAGTTGCACATATTTTCTCTTACATTGAAACCTAGACCTGGGTTAACTATAGACA
Source organism: Torreya grandis (assembly GCA_037957365.1). Classification (NCBI taxonomy): domain Eukaryota; kingdom Viridiplantae; phylum Streptophyta; class Pinopsida; order Cupressales; family Taxaceae; genus Torreya; species Torreya grandis. The sequence continues at coordinate 6,907,495 of JARHVA010000119.1, read as the reverse complement.
AAAACTAATATAATATTATTGGTTTTCCTATAGTCCATATAGATACGACATTTTGATCAATGTTTAGTCTCATTTAGTGACCAATTTTCTAACTTTTGATCTATATTAGGTCTAAAATACCTAATCTATCTCTACAGATCCTTAATGGCGGAGCTTGGTCTTGAAATCTTTGTCCTAGTTCCACTAGGAACTGTATCAAACTTGGTTCCATGTATTTCCACCAACTTGGGTCGAACTCAAGCTTGGTTCCTTATATTTATTTGTTTGAGGTCAAAACTAGCCCACTAACCTCTATCAAAAATGTCCTGGGCTTGATCATTAGTTATCATCAATATGACTCATCTCCATTAACTTATTGACCTTTACTTGCTCTATTGATCTTGAACTTTATGATCAAGTACCAACCATTGATCTTGACCTTGACTTGTCAACTCTATCTCAGCTTGTGTCACATGTTAAATGCATTTCATTTATTAGGATTCACTATCATTATATAGCCTCATGTGTTTATGTCATGTGTCAACCTCTAAATCCCCTTAACAACTTCACTCATCTCACACCATTGGATCAAGATGTATGATGTAACATGAACCATTAGATCTGTTGGGACCCACTATTTGAAATCTAATAGCTATTTCATGAGATTAAAATTAACATATGTGCTCCCATAAAATTATGTTCACATGAACATCATTGATGTTCATGCAACCATAAAATTTAAGCTCAAAAGGATTTGTTTTGAGATTAAAACTGATGTTAGCATGAATATTTTATGCTATAGATCCAACTTCAAAAGATTATAACTTGAGCCAAAGAGATCATATAGGCATGAAGATTTTAGAAGATGTTGATATGTAGAACTATAAATGTGTATGATCTGTTATTCATATGAGGCTTTTTGAGAAAAGATATAAATTGTATAAGTGTTTTAATTTATTTGCTCTTATGTGATGTTTTGGTGATGGTGTGCCCTCAAATTTTCAAAATTCATCCTTTGATCAATATTTCAAGGTTATGATGATTCTATAAGGCTTGTGTAACCTATTCCATGCTCTTGAATTCTTGAAACATATGAGAACATGTTTGGATCCCTCTAATTAAATTTTTGGACCTATTTCTAAGCCTTTGACCCACTACTTCCACATGATCTCTACTTAGCTTTTCAAAGTTTGGTATTTGGGAAAAAAATGGCCAACATATTTGGTGACTCATAGGGGTTACATGTTTGTCTATGTAAGAGAACTCAAACCACTTATTTTGACTAGTCCATTAGGCATGGAGTCTCCTCTTTGGTTTAATAAACTGACCTGAAGATGAAAACAAGGATGGCCCTTTCCAAAAATTCCTCTTGAAGAAAAAGGTACAATAAAAAACAAAAAATAAAGGCAAGTGTACGTAGGCACTTGGAGAAAATAAAAATATCTAACCTTCTAAACAAATCTACACAAGGAACTTAGATAAAATCTTGAACCTACTCTTATATATGTATGTATGTGTGTGTGTGTGTGTGTGTGTATGTGTGTATATATATATATATATATATATATATATAGATGGTTAAAATTCATAAGTATTTTCACCTCAAGCAAAAGGGAGATATTTAGCATCATTTATTGGTGATGGATCAAGATGGAAGACACCTTTATTTTGAGATATCATGATATGTGAGTTGAAATTCTTGAATGCTAAGTATTTTAGCATGCTCTCAAGTGGATGAAATGGAAAATACATGTCTCTAATGTAGACATACTAGTCCATTTATTCAAAGCTTACTCCAAATTGGACCATAAGGGCTCTTTCATTCTCCTCATCTAATGGCTCAATTTTGTGCTCTAAATGAAGCACAACATGTGATGGTTATCTTGACCTGGTGTCTAGTTAGATGTCTATGCTTAGGTAGAAAAACTCTAAGTCATCCCAAAAGGTAGCTTCCTCTTTATTATCAAAATCAAAGCCAAATTCAAAACCATATTTGCTTTGATTACTCTAAAAGGAGCCATATGGTATCTCATCAACCCATCTAAGGCCCAAAATGTCATGTTCTTATGGCTCCTGGTCTAACCATTCTCCTTCATTCTTGAAGACATCAGTATTGTCTTCAAAGGACAATTCATCTTGAGACTGATCATCTTCTATAGCCTAATTTTTAAATTCATCTTCATCTTTTGAAGGAGGTATGAGTTTATTGAAAACCTCTACCTACTCCATGAAGTCATGGTATATTTTTTTCCATACTTCATCTTGATCTTCCTTTTCCTCTATTTATTCCTCATGCTCATTTATGATCTCTCCAACATGGTCAACTAATTAATTTACTATATCAATCCCTACATCTTCAACCATGCTAAAAAGAAGTTCATGAGACTAAACAAAATCCTCCTTACTCTTAGTCACATCTTTTCTATTTATATCTTCAAATGTGAATGCATTATTATTTCCTATAGGCTCTAATACATCAAAACCATGCCAAGAAGTCAGATCAAAACCTGACTCTTTCCCTTCTGAATGAAGTAGATTACCTATCATAATCTCTTCATCATAGATACTTATGTTGTCCTCTTTAGGCTCAAATTTGACTATAGGATCCTCCTCTATCTTTTTTAAAACATGATCTTTCTCCATGAGGGAGATCGTGGTAGGGTGAAAAAATTCACCTTACTTGCAACTCAGGAGAGCATCCTTCAAACTAAGGACCTTGAAGGTTCTTTGAGGTGGCTCTTTGAGAAGGGGGATATGATCATGGAACCATTGTACACAAACCTTATTGAGATGAGATATAGTTGATTGATCTTATTTTGGCATAACTAACTCCTCTTTCAAGACAACTTTTTGAACTACTTTAGCTAACACTTCCCCTCTCTTTTCTATGTGTCCTTGATTAATTCTCAGGAGGGGAAAGCATAAGAATTGGATACATTATTATGATCTTGAACTTCTCCCTCTTTCCTCATTTTTAGCTCTAATTCTCTAATTTGTCTATCTATATTTTATTGTAAAATTCTTTCTTGGAGATGTTTAGGGGTTCTATGAAGAAGATAAGTGGAATCTTGAATCTCAAAAATACATTGTTCTATACCAGTCCCCTTTTTTCTTTAAAGGTTTCCTTGGATTGAATCCAAAGAAGGAAAGGTCTGAGGCTTGTCTACTTTTTCCTTTTCCTGAATGAGTATGGGAGAGGATGGTTTCACAAGGGAGGGCATTCCTTGGTTAGGTAATTTACATGGGAGAAGATCCATGATGGGATGGATTGATATTATGTAGTTGAATGGTCCTTAATGATTGGTATAACTCTTGATGAGGATGAGACTTGATAAGGTGGGTTAGGGTTTTGGATCTAAGTAATGAACAAGAGTAGGAGAGGGTATATATAGTCTAGGGTTAGCTATTTTTTGGCTCAATAACAACTAATAGTCATTTTCCCTCTTAGCTTTGTCTTGCCTAATTGAGTACTCTTTTTGAAACCTCAACTTTTAATCCTAAACATCAGCTTGGTATTCAAGATTCTACTATTGTCTATAGTACACTTCCTCCATATCAACCTTTCTCAACCTTCTTTCAAGATCAAGCATCATCTCTTTAAGGCTCATTTTTAGTTGATTAGAGAGGTAAATTTTGACAAGGCTGATACATTGAATCTTGAAGGCCACTTGGGTTAAAGCTATGAATATTATTAACTTGACATGAAGGATAAATAATGAAAGAACATGCATTTTGATCAAATGGGGAATGATACGTACCAAAAAAATGTGATTAGGAACTTGGGCTACTTATACCAGCTAATGAATGTTCAAAGTCACCATTGATGTTTACACACTTGCTTATAAAGGCTGATTGAATGAAGAGAACACCAAAACTCTTCACTTAGTGCATGATAAAATTATTCCCACTAAGCATGCCAAAAAATATTATAGGATCAATTTTCACCCTTGGATGGGGTTCTTCAGCCCCCATACAACTGAGCTACATAATGGTAATAATTCCAAGTTGTGGGTCATCTATAGTGGGGTTAGACCTCTAGAGTAGGCCATATTCCTCTATGATACTCACCTAAAACCAATGATTTGCATAGAAAAGGGTTAGAAAGAGGATAAGGGATCATAATAAATTTAACCAAGTGATGCACCAAATAAAAGAGAGAAAATCCCATAAGCTTGAACCCACATTAGATTTACTGAAGACAATGCTAACTCACACAACCTCAAGATCAAGCTGACTACATAAGTGTTTCATAGAAGAGGTTCAAAGTAGAATACTAATCTAGACCTAAAAATAACATTTAAAACTCCCTAAACAAGGTTATAAAGGAGGATGATGGATGAGGAAGACTCCCCTTCACATAATGATATCATGCATAACTCTCCCAACATAGATCCAAGGATAGAAATAGGTAAATAAATTCTTATATTGTATCAAGAGGTATTTATTACAAATGATTGATAAGTTTGAGCCTAATGAAGCCGAGGATAATTTTTAATATCTCAAAGAGTATCCCTATCTGCTAAAAAGATGAAAAGGGTCTAAAATCTAAGAACCCTTTAAAAAGAGAAGAGAATGGGATAATATAGAAGGGGAGAAGAGATAAGAGAGGGGCTCATTATATGAGAACAAATAAATGAGATACCACCTATCCAAGGATGCTCCATCATTCTTTAGACTCATTGAGAACTAGTCCATAATCAATAGTTGGATCGAATTAGTTCCAATAGTCTTCAAACTCTTCTCACTGGCCGAGAGAGATGTAGTAGAAGACAAGAATTAGTTTTTCATGATGAGTGGGTCATGATATTTTTATGATAAAAGGTCCCTACAGGCACCAATCAAAATTAAATGTTCTACGTACTTCTCCAATTCCTTCATCTACTCTATCAACCTTGCCATCCTCCACTTGAATTTATGATGAGGATAAAATCCTCCTATCTTTGATCATGATAGAACCATGACTAAATCTACTTGATCAGATATTTTTTGAGAGCATGCCTCAAGATGCATCTTCATTAGTTTCACATCTATACTTTTATATTTAAACATGGACCTAGATTAACTATAGATAAAAACTAATATAATATTATTGGTTTTCCTATAGTCCATATAGATAAGACATTATGATCAATGTCTTGTCCCATTTAGCCACCAAATTTCCAACCTATTATCATTTGGATTTTCACCCTTTGAGGAAATGAAAATATTTCCTCATCCAAGTGGCACAATGGAATCACCTCTAGGCTTGTGGGCAACCTAGGGAATTAGGTGAATCTCTAGATAGGACTAACTCCCTTGATGTACCACTTTGGATTGAAATTATTACTAGAATTGGGGGGTGAAAAAGGAGAAGGATAACTAAAATCAAACTAATATAAGAGAGGTGATACACCAAATTGGTTGATGACATCCAACCATATGCATATTACACTTGACATCTAAGGACAAACTAGACATACACTTCTCCAATATTCATCTTCTCACATTATGGGATTATGGATGAATGTGTAAAGCTAGGAGGACTAGAAAAGAGGCCTATGAGGGAAATAATGAATATAATAACTCACTTAAACCATGAACATCTCTTGGAACACTTCACATGCCCTACAAGAAAAGGTTGTAAATAGGTGAAAAAATGAAACATGTTAAGGAATCCATCGTTTTCACTAAGCAAGATTCATCATCCAATTTAATTCACTAATAAAAATCATATATGAGGTAAAAATAAGTTGTATTATTTATCAAAAGGTATAAATTTTAGTATGGATTTTCCATACTTAGGTGGAGCATCCAATACAATGCCAAAATTACTAGTTCTTATATAACTTGAGAGAGAGAGAGAGAGGGGGGGGGGGGAAGAGAGAAGTCTAAGGGTCACTAGGAAACTTTTCAATCTGATACAAGGAATTTATTGTGCATGTGGAGATATTATGATATGAAACATGCAAGGTTAGGAGTTACAAGTGTCAATCCAATTCACAAACTTCATGAAAAGTGGAAAGAAATTCCTCATTCTGGCTTAGAAAATTACCTTCACAATTTGGACCTATTTGAACATCCCAAAACTAATTATGAGTATTTAAAATGATATGAATTTAAGGGGAGTATATTATACATTCCTATCCATGACATTGGTTGCATGTTTGGTCCTTTGAAAACCTCTAAAAGTGAACCATCATCATCGATTATCCAAAAATCTCATCTTTCTTGTACCCTACACACTTGGCCTCAATTTAGATTCATTTTTCGATGAAAATACATGGGATGGAGTGAATTAAAATTTTAAAGTAACTCCATGTCCTTATAATCATTAGGGATACCTTAAAAATCCATCCACTTGAAATATTTACACTTTTCTCTAGCTTGTCCACTATGCTAGTTTTGATTGGTTGAGTTGAAGCAGCTAATTAAGACACTTAGGATATTTTTAAAGGTATAAGAGTGATATGGGAGTTATATTAAGTCTTAATATTTTAATCCATGTGATTTTAATATCTTTAAACCTCTTACAACCTATACAACACACAAAATAGTGAGAAAAACCTTATTTCTATCCCCATTCATACAAATCTGTAAATAAAAAAGCATGTGAGTGAGCTTGAGGGAGTCCTATTCAATATAAAATATATATTATTGTCTAACTAGTCCATTATATTTCATCTCCAACTCCATTTTACCAATCAGGTCTCTAGAAGGGGTTTTAGACCTATTTTTAGTCTTAAGAATTATTCATAAAGTTTAGATGTTAAAATTTCAAAATAATGCCATAAATTATTTTATAGGGACCTCCTATAAATCCTATGAACTTATCTATTCTCCATTAAAATCATCATGAAAGGTGTGAGAATTCAAAGTTCTCCTATTTATTTTGTTTTCACCATTTTACACAAGTTTGAGTGGTTTTGAGCTCAAAATGGCTCTCCTAATGATTTATCTACACTCCAAAAGTTTTCACATGTCTATTATGACCTCATAAGACTTTTAAAATATGTTGTAAATAATATTTCATACTAAGATCATAAATGGTTATCTTTCAAGCTTACATATACTCAATAGGCCTACCTACAACCTAAAGCCAAAAATGACTTTATTAATATCTTCCTTGCATCACAATAGCTTTTACACATCTAACATAACCCTCTAAACATGATTCAATAAGTTTTAATGACTCTCTCATTCCAAAATGAAAATGACCTTTCATTTGGCCTTAGGTTTGGCCCCTTGCCTAACAAGCTTGACTGCACCTCCAAGGGTTTTGACCATCCTATCAAGTTTTATCATCCTGTGAGGTGTTTTTGGATATATATATGGGTAGTAAGTGTTTTAGAATTGAGAAAAAAGTATGGTAAAATGGCCTCATTGAAAACTAAACATAAAATAAACCTTCAAATTCATGATCTCCACTTTTGGGCACCTTGAAACCAATTTTGACCTATCTTTCCAACATGAGAATCACCTTTACATACATCGAGAAGAGAAATTAATGGAATCTCAAGACTATTTTAGCATGGTAGATGAGCTTGAGAAATAATTTTTACCTTTTCAAAGTATCTAAATGGATTATTTTAAACTCTTTGTGCCTTAAATAACTAAATCATTCTGATTACAACTCCATGGACAAGTTGAACAAGCTTATACAGGTGATTGCAAGTGAAACTAAGCATGAAGTTGAATATATAGAAATAAAAGGATGTAAACTACTCAAAATATGACATGATGGAATAAAAACTTGGAAGTGGAATTTAGGAATTTGAGGCATGAGGAACCTCCTTTTCCATTCACACACAACCTTTGTAAAAGACCAATTTCTTGGAACAAAGGAGAACTAACTATAACTTCACTCCACTCCTCTTTGAAAAATAATTTACCAAGATTTTAAAACAAAATCCAAATGTTAAATTAATACTAGATAATATAAGATAAGTAATTCAACCTCATCTGGAACCAATATCAATAGCTGAGTTATACAAAAATTACCAAACAAGAGCAAAATTTGTAGGGTGCACAAATTAGCAAGAAAATTTGAAAGGTCTAATTCTTAGGAATGTTTCATAAAGCTCAGATCACCATTCCTCTATAAATAAACATCAAATATAATTTTATTTAGTTTATAATACACCCCCAAGATAATTTTTCCCAAAACCCCTTGTGTTGACCGTACCAAGTACAAATCTATTGGTCACTTTTGCTTGCCAAGAAAGGTGAAAAGGATTAGAATGATTTTGGAATTAAAATGACACTTTTAGATCATCTCAAATGTGGATATAAGTTTTGGTAATTTCAAGAGTCATATTTCATCTTTTCCAAGTGGCACACTTCCCAAGGAGGTTGTATATATGTCATTTTCTTCACCTTTCACTAGAAAACTACCTTTTCTTCTAAATAACCTATCATATTTTAGTTTTTTCAGTTACTTAAGATTTATAGGGACACATGGGGCATGACATCACATTTTATAACCTCCACATTTCCCAAAAAAACTATAGAAAGCATTAAATACACATTTTTTGACATCAAAATGACCCAAAAATGATAAATATACATAAAAACTAATTAACCAAAGCTAATATAACATTAATTGAAATAAATTTAACTATAATACACCCCATGATGAGATTTTATACCCCATAAAAGACCTAAACACAAATTGTTTACCTATAGGTGCCCCAATTTGACCTAAAATTCAAATTTAGTCAACAAATTGGTGACTCGTAGGGTTAGTATGCTTGCTATACTAGCTATACCAGTAGCCTTATTAGTCCATTTGGATTAGGAATAATATAAAGATAATAAAATTAAGGATACCTTTTACCATTGACTACAAACATTGATCAAGACAAAGACTACTAAAAAACTACCTCAACCACACAAAGTAAAGGACACACATAAAACAAGACAACAAACATGCACATGTACTCAAGGAACTTAGGGGAATATAAAATAAACTATTATGTACAAATAAAAATCAATCATACCTCCCTTTACATGATCAAAGGGAAATTTTCTTGAATTTCCTTTTGCATGACATGGTTGAGGGTGCCAAGCAAGTTGCTCTTTAGATTGAATAGTTGATAGACCTGACCTATTCCTTGGAACTTCACTTGACTTTTTCTCAAGTAGATCATCTTCAAATTGGTCTAAAATTTAAAAATATTCCTCTTTCATCCAAACATATTCATCCTTTTTATGTCTTCTTCTTAGCTACAAGTTCCTCTAGCTCATCAAGGAACTTTGTAAATTCTATCCAATCTTGATTATTGTCCTCTATGGAAGATTCCTTATTCACCTTGTCATATACTTGACCCTCAACTTGGAAAATCTCTTCTATCTCTTGAAATATCTCCATTTTTAATTTTAAATCATCCTTGTCAAAAACTTCTTGTAAACTAGCATCAGCTAGTGACTTTGTGACAACAAGTTCTTGACCAATAGAAAGAGCTTCCTCTTTATGTTTGGTTGAACACTCAACATCAAGGTTATACTCATCAAAAATCTTGTCATCTGGTGTGAAATAATTTTGAGAAGGATAAGCTTCACACAACCCATAAAATTCCTTTCAAATGGCATTGAAATTATACCATAAATATTCTTCTTCATGGATGCCATCCTCAAGAACTATTTCCTCTATCTGAGTCTTATCAAGCTCTCCTAGGACTGCCACTTCTTGAAGGATGATTTGACTTTATTTTTTGATAGTACATTTCACTTCATATTTGAGATTATCATTTACAACCTCTTGATTAGTTTTATAGTCTTATTCAAGGGATAAAAGATCCTCCATCTCTTTCTCCTTCATGTTAATGCCAAGACTAGGCATCTTAAAATCATGTGACCTATCCCAATGAGGTTGCCAAGGAGGTAAATTTTCTTCAAGAAAGAATCCTATCTATTTATCAACCATCTAGTCCTCTTTATGCTACCATACGATAGGTCCATAAAGGTAAAGAGTGATAGGGTGAGGACTAGATGAGCTAGTTGGTGGAGGTGGCACATAAAAATTAAAATCAGCTTGAGGGTAAAGTGTAGGAGATTTTTCATGGACACACCTCCCTTCAAATAAAGAGACATTAGCTAATGGATTATACTTTTGTTCACCAAGGGAATTCCATATGGTGATTTCTTCCTCATAATCACTCATAAGATCCTCTTGGTTAGTCATGCATAGAATTTATTCTTTACTTTATTCTCTCAAGATAGGTTCCTCTTTGAGAAGGAAAGGTTAATGGATAGGATCATGGATTTGAAGTGAAGGAGCTGGAGTATGAGATATAGTATAAGGTGGAGGAGTTGGAGATGGATCATGGGATGAAGGATAATGATTATGAATGGGTTTGGAAAATAGGAAATCACTAGTGAGCTCATATGGAAGTGAATTCTTGGGATAATTAGGAGGAGTATCATCTACATGAGTAGGAGCTACATCTTGCCAATGGTGATTTTGTGTAAAATCTATGAAAACATTTGGTTTCATATGACAAGAGTCATAGGAATGATATTGAAGCCAATAGATAGGTGTCTCTTTATAGGTTCCTTGGTATCTATTCTCATAGGGTTGTCCAATAACATGGTGTCCATATGGAGAAGAAAATGAATGACTATTAGACTACCATAGCTCATAGGACTATTGAGGGATAAAATATGGTTCATAAAAATGCTAATTGTAGGATTGATACACTTCAAAGACAAGGCTGATTATATTCACACCAAGGTTTATTAATAACATGTTAATACTAATGGGGAATGGTATAAGCTTGGAAGGTTTCACCAACTTGTAGAGAACAAAACTCAAAACCAAAGTCAACCATGAAACCTCATTAAAAGCAAGAACATAAATAAAACATGTTACCATTAATATTCAAATGATAAATTTGGATTATTGACCAGATGATATATCTTTAGAGTTTCCATTGATGCTTTGATAGATTCCTCCAAAGGCTGCTTATTTAGAGACAACACCAAAAATCTCCCAATCCTCTTAGAACAAGACTCCCACTGGGCATGCCAAAAATTGTTTTCACTTAGATTTGCACCCTTTAATGAAATGTAAATCTCTCCTCATCCAAGTGGCATAATGGAATCACCTCTAGGCTTTTGGTTAGCCTAGGTAATGAGGTGAATCTCTACATAGGGCTAGCTCCTTGATGTACCACTTTGGATTATAACTACTACTAAACTTGATAGATGAAAAGGGAGAATTATAATTGAAAGAAAACTAATCTAAGAGAGGTGACACAAAAAATTTATTTATTACATACAATTATACACATATTAAACTTGAAATCAAAGGGAAAATACACTTCTCCAATCTTCATTTTCTCACATCAATGTTACATTATGGGGTTATGGATGAATGTGCAAAACTAGGATGACTAGACAAGAGGCCTATGAAGGAACCAATGAATAGAATAACTAATTTAAACCATGAACATATCCTGGAACACTTCACATTACATATAAGAAAAGGATACAAATAGGTGAAAGAATGGAATAACATTCTAAGGAATCCATAGTTTTCACTAATCAAGATTCATCATCCAATTGAACACACTAAGAAAAGTCATAGAGGAGGTAAAAATAAGTTGTCTTATTATTCAAAAGATATACATTTGAGTATGGATTTTCCATACTAAGGTGGAACATCTAATACAATGCCAAAATGGCTAGTTCTTATATATATATATATATATATATATATATATATAGAGAGAGAGAGAGAGAGAAGTCCAAATGCCACAAAGACACTTGTTAATCTGATCCAAGGATTTAATTATGATTGTCGAGAGAGTATTGGATGAACCATGAAATTTGAAGAGCTACAAGTGTTAATCCAAGTCACAAACTTCATGAAAAGTGGCAAGAAACTCCTCATTCTAGACCAGTAAATTACCTTCATGATTTGGACATATTTAAACATATCATAACTGATTGATATTAGGTCAAATTATTTTAATGTAAGGGGAAGTTCTCATACATGACACTCCATGCATTGGTTGCATGCTTGGTCCTCTAGAAACCTCTAAAAGTGAACCATCATCATCTGTTGTCTAGAAAACTCATCTTTCCTAGACCCTACACACTTGGCCTCAAATTTTGCTTTATTTTTACATGAAAATCTGTTTCAGGTAGTGAATTAAAAGTTTCAAGGACCTCCATGGACTTATAATCATCAGTGACAAGTAAAAAATCCATCCACTTGAAGTTTTCACACTTCTCTCTAGCTTGTCCATTATGCCAGTTTTGACTGGCTGAGTTGAAGCACCTAATTAGGACACTTAAGAGTTACTTCAAGCCATGAGAGTTATATTTGGAGTTATATTAAGTCTTAATATTTTTATCCATGTGATTATCATCTCTTGAAACCTCCTACAACCTACAAAACACACAAAATAATGAGAAAACCCCTATTTCTACCCCCATTTGTATAAATCCCTATAGAAAATAATCAGGTGAGAGAGCCTAAGGGAATCATATTCAAGGTAAAATAACTATTCTACTCAAACTATTCCATTATATTTCATCTCCAACTCCATTTTCCCAATCAGGTCTCTAGCAAGGGCTTTTAAGGGTTTTAGACCTATTTTTGGTCTTAAGCATTGTTCATAAAGTTTAGATGTTCAAATTTTAAATTAATGCCACAAAGTATTTTATAGGGCCTCCTATAAATCATTTTAACTTCTCTAGTCTCCATGAAAATCATCATGAAAGGTGTGAGCATTCAAAATTCTATTACCAAGTTTGTTTTCACCATTTTGCATAAGTCTAAGTGGTTTTGAGCTCAAAATGGATCTCCTGATGCTTTCTCTGCACTCCAAAAGTTTCAATACCTCCATTTTTACCTCAAAATAATGTCAAAATAGGTTGTAAATAATATTTCATATTAAGAGTGTAAATGGTTATCTTTCAAGCTTTGGGCTTAAGTATACTCAATAGGCCTACCTATAACCTAAAGCCAAAAATGACTTTGTTGATAGCTTCCCTACATCATAATAGCTTTTTAACATATAACATAACCCTCTACACATGATTCAATAAGTTTAAATTCCTCTCTCGTGCCAAAATGAAAATGACCTTTCATTTGGCCTTAGGCTTGGCCACTTGCCTAACAGGGTTGACTGCATCTCTAGGGGTTTTGACCATCTTATCAAGTTCTATCATCATGTGAGGTGTTCTTGGCTATATGTATGGGTAATGAGTGTATTATAATAGAGAAAAAATTATGGGAAAATGAACTCATTTGAAAATAAACACAAAATCAACCTTCAAATACATGATCTCCACTTTTGGTCACCTTGAAACTAGTTCAAACCTATCTTTCCAACATAAGAATCACCTATACATACATGGAGAAGAGAAATTAGGGGCATCTCAAGACTATTTTAGCATGGTAGATGATCTTCAGACATCATTTTCACCTTTTCCAAGCATCTAAATGGATTATTTCAGACTCTTGATGGATTAAACAACTAAATCATTCTAATTACAACTCCATGAACAAGTTAAACAAGCTTATATAGGTGACTGCAAGTGAATTTAAGCATGAAGTTGACTATAGAGAAAAATAAGGCTAAAAACTACCCCAAAATTATATGATGGAATAAAAACATGGAAGGACATGGAAATATGAATTTTAGGCATGAGGGACATCCTTTTCTATTCATATAAAACCTTTGTAAAAGATAAATTTTTTTAGAACAAGGAAGAAATGATTGTAACTTCATTCCTTCACTCTTCTTTGAAAACTAAGTTGGCTTATCAAATCAAATCCAAATGTGAAAAAAATCATGGATAACATGAGATAAGTAATTCAACCTCTTCTAGAACCAATATTAGAAACTAGTTTGTACAAAATTTCCCAAATAAGAGCAAAACTTGTAGGGTGCATGAATTAACAAGCAAATTTGAAAGGTCAACTTCTTATTAATGGTTCATAAAGCTCAAAACACTATTCCTATAGAAAAAAACATCAAATATAATTTGAATCAGTGTAGAATACACCCCCTAGAGCATTTTTATTGAAACCCATTATGTTGAATGTACCAAGTACAAATCTATAGGTCAATTTTGCTTGCCAAGAAATTTTAAAAGGATTAGAATGGTTTTGGAATTGAAATGACACTTATAGATCATCTAAAACATGTATCTAAGAATGGGGAAGATAAAGAGTCACATTTCAACCTTTTCCAAGTGGCACACTTCCCAAGGAGACCATATAAATGCCATTTTCTTCTCTTTTCACTAAAAAAGTACATTTTATTCTACATAACGTGCCTTTTTTAAGTTTTTTCAATTAATTAAGACTTATAGGGACACATGGGTCATTAAATAATCTTTTATAACCTCCACATTTTCCAAAAAACCCTTATAAAGCATTAAATACACCTTTTTGACCTTAAAATGACCCAAAAATGATAAATGGACATAAAAACTAATTGACCAAAGATAATATAAAATTAATTGACATAAATTGAACTATAATACACCCCATGATGAGATATTAGACCCCCTAAAATACTTAAACACCATGTTTTTACCTATAGGTACCCCAATTTGACCTAAAAGTCAAATTTGGTTAACATGACCTTTGATCTATATTAGGTTTAAAATACCTAATATATCTCTACAGAGCCTTAATGGTGGAGCCTAGTCTTGAAATATTCATTTTGATTCCACTAGGATCTACATTGAACTTGGTTCCATGTATTTCCACTATCTTGATTCAAAATCGAGCTTGGTTCCTATTATTTGGTTACCTAGGATCAAAACTAGCTCATCAACCTCCATAAAAAATGTCCCAAGCTTGACCATTGGTTGTCAATAATTTGACTCAGCTCCATTGACTTATTGAATTTTTCTCACTTTGTTGATCTTGATGTATACAATCAAACACCAACCATCGATCTTGCCCTTGACTTTTCAACTCTATCCCAGCTTGTGTTACATATCAAACTTGTGTTTGTTCTTAAGATTCATTATCATTCTATAGCGTCACATGATTATGTAATGTGTCAACCTTTTGATCCCATTATCTACTTGACTCATCTTGTACTATTGGATCAAGATGTATGATGCAATATGAATTGTTAAATCTATTGGGACCTAGTATTTGAAATCCAACAACTACTTCATGAGCTTAAATTTGACATCTGCACTTCCATCAAAATATGTTTGCATTATTGTCATTAACATTTACATTACCATAAAATTTAATATCAAAAGGATTTGTTTTGTTCAAGCTTAAACTTGATGTTAGTGAAAACATCTTATTTTATAGATCCAACTTTAGAAGCTTATAACTCAAGATAGAGAGTTTGTACATGCATGAAAATTTTAGAGGATGATCCTAGTATGTATAACTATAAATGCATGTGATCTTCTAGTCACGTGAGGAATTTTAAGCAAAGATAAATATTGCATAAGTAAACTCATCTATTTTCTCTTATGTGACATCCTGGTGACGGTATGCCCTCAAATTTGTACAATTCATCCTTTGATCAATATTTTAAGGTTTTAATGATTCTCTAAGGCTTGTGTAACTTGGTTCATTCTCTTGAATGCTTAGAACATATGATAACCTGCTTGGATCCCTCCAATTGCATTTATGGACCCATTTCTAAGCCTTAAATCTATTACTTCCACATGAACTCTGTTAATCTTTTCAAAGCTTGGTATGTGGGCCAAAAATGGAAAATAGAACCTTAAGGTACTATTGGTGAGAAACCTAGATAATTTCAAGTTCCAAATAAATAATAATTAGAAACTAAGATCATAAGTTAAGATTTATGAGGAATAAATCAATATCTTTAAAGAGAGACTAAGCAATAACACACTTCAACATGATGAGATCATCAAATAGTTAGAAGCTTAGATTGAAATTATCACTATAAGTCTTAAGACCAAGTAGGAAAAATGCATTAAATTTGGAGTTAAAATGGATTCCTTGAATGTAGAATTGGATTAGGTGGCAGTCAAGTTGAAAACACATCAAAAATTTGAAAAGCATACTGAAGTTATAAGTGATATTTTGAATATTCAAAGGTCTCCACATAACAAGATAGGTCTTGGGTTCAAAGAAGATCAAAAGGAAAACAAGGAGAGTCAAACCTCAAATAAAAATACTAAAAAAATAAAGACTTGTGAAGAATATCTCAACTCTAAGACTCAAGTTGATCATCAACAAGTTAAGAATAACTTGAATCCTTCAAGAAATAACAAAGGTATAGGTGTATCATTCAAACTCAATTAGACAAGATATGTAAAGTCATTCAATGGTTAGTGTTTCTCATGTAATCAATATGGACATAGATTTATGGATTATAAACACTATGTAAGAATCAATTCCTCATGGAGTAATAGGGTGAATGTCTATTATAATAGTAGAAGCAAAATACTAGGTTATAATTGTGATCAAAGAGGACATATTGCAAAAGAAGGCAATATGAGGCTATTAAGAAGGTCAGTTAAGACAAAAGGATATATAGTCATATCATTTAGAAGTGGAAAAAGTAGTTAGACCTTATGGATAAGGTGAAAGAGGAGTAGAATACTAAAGATGAATAATCTATGCTAGATTAAACTACCTTTCACATTCAATATGAAGCATGAAATGGTATATAGATAGTTTTTTCTCAAGCCACATGATAGGGGATAAGAGAAAGTTCATCTCATTGAATAAGAATGCTATAATAATAGTAAGACTTGGAGATAACATAATGGCTAATATAGTTAGCAAGGGTATCTTAAGTTTGGACAATAGGAAGACCAAGATAGAGAATGTGTTGTGTGTTGAAGGTTTGAAACATAACCTACTTAGTGTAAGTCAAATTTATAATCAAGGATACACACTAAATTTTCATGATAGAGGGTGTCATATAAGGAGAGCCAAATCAAGAAGGCTAATTACCAATGCTAAGAGGACTAAGAACAATTTATATGTCTTGAATGAGATCAAGAAAGAGAGATGTTTTGTGATCAATATGGATGAAAGTTAGCTATGACATAGAAGGTTAGGCCACCTAAAATTTGACAATTTAGTAAAGATAAACACTAATAATTCTATGAAGAACATGACTAAGATCACCAAACCAACAAACACACTTTTCAAGACATGTCAACATGGTAAGTAGAATAGAATAAGGTTCAAGTCCAAGGATTACTCTACTACAAGACCTTTGGAGCTAATACACACTAATATTTATGAGCCTACAAGAATCCAAAGTATTCAAGGAGATAACAACTTCATGTTACTCATAGATGATTACAAAAGAATGACCTGGGTAGTATTCTTCAAATAAAAGTTAGAAGCTCTTGAAAATTTTAAGGCAATCAATGATCTTATTAAGAATGATAAGAATGGTAAGATCAAGTGCCTAAGATCTGATAGAGGAGGATACTTTTGGTCCAATGATTTTGATGACTTATATAGGGTTTATGGAATAAGGAGATAGTTCACAGTAACTAGGATACCTTAGTAGAATGGCATAGTGGAAAAATCAATAGGATAGTTTAAGAGATGGTAAAAACCATTCTAAATGAGTCTAGACTATCTTATAGATACTGGATAGAGGTAGTGAGCACTATAGTCTACATCTTAAATATAGGATATTTAAGGACTAATGGAAATAAGATCCCTTATGAACTATGGAAAGGTATACCTATTAATTTAGAACACTTAAGAGTGTTTAGGAGCAAATGTTTTATCAAAAGAGATGGGGAAGACTTAGGTAAGTTTGATTCTAGGTCTGATAAAAGTATATTCTTGGGATACTCATTAGTGAGCTCAGCCTATAGATGATTTAATAAGAGGTTGTAGAAGATAGTAGAAAGCAAAAATGTGAATATCTATGAGACAAATAAATCCATTCATTTTTAATGATACATCAAAGAATAAGGACTTCAAGAATGAAGAGTAAATAATAGATATTTATGAAGAATTTTTTTTGAATAAATATAAGACTCAGAAGACCCTTCAAGATAGATTAAAAAAGATCATCCTAAATCATAAATCATTGGAAACAAGGATATAGGTATGCAAATAAGGATAAGATTGGTAAGTAAACTAAATCAAGAGAATGTTTCTCTATTGTATAATATTGAACCTAAGAATCTTATAGAAGTAAGAAAAGACAAGTTTTGGATAGGTGTTATGAATGAGGAGTTAAACCAAATAGAGAAGAATGAGTCTTGGGAACTAGTTCTTAGACCTAAAGACAAGAATGTCATCAGCACTAAATGGGTGTTTAAGAACAAATTGAATGAATATGGAGAAGTCACTAGGAACAAGGCCATATTGATATGTAAAGGGTATGCCTAAGTATAAAGGATAGACACTGAGGATAACTTTGTTCTAGTAAAAAGATTGGAAGCTATCAGATTATTAGCATATGTAAAATTCAAAGGGTTCAAAGTGTACCAAATGGATGCCAAATCTACATTTTTGAATGAGAACTTGGAATAAGAGGTGTACATAGATAAAATTGAATGTTTCTCACTATCAAGTAAAAAGGACTATGTTTACAAATTGAAAAAGGCTCTTTATGATCTAAAGAAAGATCCTAGAATTTGATATGCCAGAGTGGATATGTATCTATTAGATTACATATTCAAAATAAGAGTTGTAGATAGTTATTTATACATAAAGATAGAATATGACCATCAATTGATAATAGTTGTCTATGTGGATGACATCATCTTTGGTGTAAATAATGAGAGCATGACTAATGCCTTTGTAGATGTGATGAAGGACTTTGAGATGTCCATGCTGGGATAACTATCATTCTTTCTTGGGTTACAAATCTTTCAATCTGAAAAAGTTATATTCATTTCATAATCCAAGTACATAAGAGATATTTTGAAGAAATTTGAGATGGAATATTGCAAGGTTGTTACACACCTATGATCACAGGGTGTAATTTGAGCAAAGAAGATGAATCTCAAAGGGTTAATCAAACATCATACTAGTCATTGATTGTAATTTTATTATATGCTATCTCCTCTAAACCTGACATCATGAAAGTAGTAGGTCTTATGGGAAGGCTTCAAGAAGACCCAAAGAAAAATCATCTTCAAGTAGTGAAAAGGATACTTAGGTATCTCAAGGGAATTATTGAGTTTAGGTTATGATATCCAAGGAGCAAGGAGTTCAACTTAGTAAATTATATAGATGTAGACTAGGTAATGAGTCTAGATGATAAGAAGAACACTAGTGGAGGATATTTCTTCTTAAGTGAGTGCCTAGTTTCATGGATAAGTAAGAAGTAACCATCATTAGCATTATCCACTTGTGAAGCTGAGTACATTATAGTAGCTTCATGTTACACTTAGGTGTTAAAATTAGCTATTAAGAAGTGGGTGAATTAGTAGACAACAATAAATATTCAATTACAAAACTATTCCATAATACATCAACTTGATATATAAACATAAACATGAAAGTACATACATCCAAAGTATGAATCAAAATCATACATAACATGAACACATCATCTATGTGGGAAAACGTCATGGGGGATAAAACCCATTAAACCCTACAAGATGAAATATAGTCCTATAATAACAAGATACAATTTATACTATCTACAACTAATCAATGACCTACCATCCCTTATTTAGTGAGACTACAATCCCACAATGTGCTACAACACCTATTTATCTTAACAACAATAATAACTAGACCTTTAGCAAGTTTCACCTTGCAAGGAGGATACAACCCATTAGGCAACCAAGCACCAACTCATTTACCTCTGATATGATCTCCACCTTTGATTTTATGTTTTCAACACTTGATGATGGACCTCTGATTATCACTCTTTACCTTCTTAGCAACAACTCTATGACCACATTAACAACATAACCAAATGGTCATATATACATACCTCAAATTTCTCTACTCAACAACCCATTCATTAAGTAAACTTACTCTCCTTATCCTTTAAACCCTTCACTATAAAACACACACGTAAGCCCTCACCTTACCTTTACTCACCATACACACTCTCTCAAACAACTTCTTGAGCATACTCACTCATTTTTCTTCTTATAGGCTTATTAGGTTCAATGACCTATTTGATCACATTTATAACCTTAATTAGACAAGAATGTTTGATCCTATTTTCTCTTTTTTATTCCTCACTAACCTATACCTTCTCTTTCAAATTTTCTCACCTTCACCTGGCTCCACATACCCACAACTAGATTAAACATGCCTAATATGTCTTGTACTTATACCATGATCATAGTATAACTCATCTTGGTCAACCAAGATGCTTACCACACATTTTAAAACTTTTAAATATGTCCTCATACATTTTAAATGTAATAACCACATACTCCATAGGTTATACAATGCCTTATTACCCCCAAACCATCATTAGGTCTTGGTGAGACCTAAAACCATTAGGCCTTCATACTCACACATTAAATGTGAGACTATTTGGACCACCTTCATCCTTTATCAATGATTTAAACATATTAAAAATATATCCAGTATCCCCTTTATCACTCCCACATGGTTTCATGTAATTTGGAACACTGAATCCACACTTAGACCTACCAATTAGGTCTCTTAGCTCTTTAGGTCTTCATAGACAAAAAACACAGTCTCAAAATTATAGATAAACTACCCAAATATTTCAAATATTCATATGATTAGATAAAATGGGTGAACCCTTAAGGACCTTATTTATTCCTCCATGTGCTTTAGACACATCAACACATGTTCTAATCACTCAAAACAACATATATAAAATAACCACTCAGACTAGTCATATATAGTCAAAATATAGTCAAGATGTTTTAATTCTCCATATCTGATCAAAGGAATATCATAAAAACCATTAAATTTTAATAATCCTTAAATTCTTATATAAAATATCCATGCTTATTTTATTCTTTAACTCTGCTCAGAACACCTTCAACTTACTTCTACAAGATGGTAACTCAAACTGCGAATGCATTCAACAAACACAGTCAACTTTTACATCTTTGTTGATACATAATATTAATTTTTAAAACCTATAGATACCACATAGATGATAATTTTGGAGTATAAAACACTCTCAAATATATAATTCATCATGAGATAACTAGATATCATTGAGCACAACTTAAACAATCTTCTCAGGTCACTTGTGGGACATGCACGAACACATAATCAACTTCAAACCATAATATATTTTTTGTGCACACTTTCAGACCTTCAAATTTATATTTTAAAATTAACCTTATATTCCTATACAATTTATATTTTTACACCATGAAAAAATTCTACATATATCAAAATATATGTCCCAAAAACTAGACACTAGTCTTTCCTTTATTAAATTCAAATATAAACGGTCATGGTTAAACCTTGGTCACTTTGCTTGCATATCATGTACTCAAATATTTATATTAAATACACACCATTTATCTTCTTTGAAATTTAACTCATAGTGAAACAATTCCCAAATTTTAAACCTTGAATCAGTTGGCCTCCTCTCATGCAATCTGACAACTTTGACCTCATATGCTCCATTGATCTCTTCGAGATTGTCCTTGCTTTAACAATGATAGACAATTGTCACTTTGACCTATTAAATTTAATTAACACCATTTATCTCAATTATTATGAACACCTAATCACTATTTATCCTTGGAATAAGCTTGATCTTTATCTCTACTCAATGTTAAACATTGAACACTTAGCACCATCTCACATCATCTTGACATCTTAGAATGAACATGCATTGTATATCCTTTTATAAGGAGCTTGATCTTTAAATTATTTAACCAATGAACTATTTAACTCATTTGAATTAATATACACTATATTGTTAAAACCTATAAATACCACATAGATGATACTTATGGAGTATAAAACACTCTCAAATATTATAAAACACTCTTAAACATATAATTCATCATGAGATAACTAGATATCATAAAGCACAACTCCAAAAATATTCTCAAGTTATTTGTAGGACATGCACAAACACATAATCAACTTCAAACCATAATATATATTTCTCTACATACTTTCAAACCTTCAAATTTATATTTTCAGATGCACCTTGGATTCCTATACAATTTATATTTCTACACCATGAACAAATTCTTCATAGACCAAAAGACATGTCCCAAAAACTAGATACTAGTCTTTCCTTTGTTAAATTCAACTATTCAAATGCAAACAGTCATGGTTAAACCTCGATCACTTTGCTCACATCTCATGTACTTACATATTTAGATTAAACACACACCATTAATCTTCTTTGAAATTTAACTCACAATGAAATAATTCCCAAATTTTAATCCTTGAATTAGTTGACCTCATCTCATGCAATCTGACAACTTTGACCTCATATGCTCCATTGATCTCTTCGAGATTGTCCTTGCTTTAACAATACTAGACAACTATGACTTTGACCTATTGAATTTAATGCACACCATTTATCTCAATTATTATGAACACCTAATCACCATTTATCTTTGGAATAAACTTGATCTTTATCTCTACTCAATGTTAAACATTGAACACTTAACACCATCTCGCAACATCATGACATCTTAGAATAAACACGCTTTGTCGATCCTTTTGTAAGGAGATTGATTTTTAAATTATTTAACCAATGAAATATTTAACTCATTTGAATTACTATATATTATAAATCTATATTTATGAACTCTCACAAACTATTGGATCTCCATCTAGTCCTAGAAGTTAACATGGTGCAAAAATGACTAAGTATGGGGACCATTGCTTATCTGCTTGGAAGGCCAACTTTAGACCTCAATAAATTTTGATACACTTAGACAAATGGTCTAAAATTTATACCATATTATTTAATCTCATAGGATAATATAATTATGTGATAAATTGATCCTAAAACATTCACACATGTGAGGGATAACTCCATTAATCTGCTCACTCAATTTTTTCTAACACAGAGCCAACTATGTCAATAACTTGCTTGAAAGGCCAACTTTACGCATGCATATATTTTTATGAACTTCATTGAATGATCTAAAATTTGGTGAAAATAAAATAGGAATAAAATTGAATAAACCCATATGATTATTTTATCCTTGCATCTTGACATGTGCAAAATTTAACATCATCAACATGCCTACTCAACTTTTCTTTTCACATTACAAATTTGGCTATAGGAAAGCACTATCAAACTACTTGGGAGTACAAATTTTCACTAAAATATATTATGTTGTGATTTATTTCATGAAATAATATTTAGTGTATAAAAACTAGGCACAAATTTTATCATAACCATATGACCAACTCCCCTGATTCATCCACATGTGGTAATGGTGATGTCAACAAACTACCTACTTAGATTTTCTACCATTAGACCTAAAATGTCTAGATGAAAACTATGGATTACCAAATGTATTCTACTCATGCACACAAGCATTCAAAGAATATAAGACATCTTTCACATCCTTAAATCACCATACTCATCCTTAAACATATTTACCTCTCCCAAAATTGAAGATCAACCAAGCATACATCAAACATACTAGGACAAACACATTGCACACTTTGTCATTGTCACTTAGACTATCAAAGCACTTCATCTGCTCACCTATACACCTCCATGATATCACCATGACATCATTTGAAAACTCTCTAACAAAATCCCCCTTTGTCATTGATGTCAACACCCATCATAAAAATAATATACAACTCACCTTCCTTCTCTCTTTTCAAGCATTCTCAAAACATGAACTTTCTCCCCATTTGACACAATGAAAAAGTGGGCACAATCTGATCCTAAGGACCAAGATACACAGAGAGGGAATCCCCCTAAGTTTTTTGATCCATTGCACATATTAAGCATATCCATATCTCTATACACGATGAAGAACCACCTCACAGGCTCACTACCTCTTCTCTCAAACCACCTCAGAGACCACCAATAAAACTTCATGCCAGTCACCAAATAGGACACATGCTCTCAACCATCCTAATAACTCTCCTTGAAACACTCATGCCTTGATATTTGGGATAAATTGAGCGAAAATATCACATCTTCATTACTACGCTTGTCTAGACTCCTTGTAGAGCCCATAAATTTTAGTAAATGCACCTTCAATACTTGAAACTTCATATCTATATCACTATCATATTTACCTTCAAGCACAACAATTTGCATAATCTAGCTCATCAATTGTAACATCCTTCATAAACTAACTTTCCAATTAGGCCTTTATCTTGACAAAAACTTGAATAACTTGAAATCCATAAACCTTCAGATCTTTGTGAAGCTTGATTTGATAAGCCATTTTTCCCATTCAATATATTAAGAATCCTCAAACCTCAAATCATAATGAAAACCACTTTTATAGCATAGCACAAAATCTTATAATCTCAAAATAAAATATAGTCAACAAACATCCCTCTAGTTAATGTCCACTTCTAAAACTTCTTGTATACCTGGAAACAAGAATTACACACTTCTAAACCAAGTTTGAGCTTCCACATCTTTAAGAACCCATAATTATTATAGCCCATTTTAGGCCTGCTTACCCTTAATCCAAAACTAAGAAAACTGAGAGCACTTAAAAATCTTTAATTGGCATAAAAAAGATCATAAAGACACAAAAATACCTAAAACACATCTAAAAGAAGTGTATAGACATTTTTGAGAATCAAACTCTTCTTTAAAATTTAGAAATCTTATTATTCCACCTAGAAACTACCATTCCCTACTTGTAGACCTTGCACACACTGCCAACATTCTTTCATGACAAAGAACATTAAACTAGGCTCAACCATGCATTACAATCATATAATCGATGGATGAAAACATTTCATATTATTCACCTAGTGTTCACTTATCTCCATATACCAAAAATAATTCATTATTATCATGAACACACACCTTATGGTTTGTAGACATCAAACCCTCGAGTCACTTCCTTTCATCCTTTCAGATTGATCTTCAAAAAATGAGAGCAAACATGACACACATATATGTCAATAAACAAATTCCTTCATAATAAGCCAACGCATCTTCTCATGGCCTTATTTATCTTGAAACATCAATCAAGACCCAACTAACATCCACCATGTTTCCTTTTTTTTGTAAACTATCTCCTTGAAGCTTAGAGAGATACCCCTTATACATAAAGAGACTAAAAGTCCCAAAACTCTAGATATTCCCATATCTTCATAATATCATCTAACTTGCAATCCTTCTTGAATTTGAATGAATCCTTGACTTCATTCTTTTCTTAAAATTTGTCAATAAATGATGTCAATAAAAACTTTTGACTTTCCTTCATGTCAATCATGGCAAAAAAACCATCTTTAGTCTCAGTTTGATCTCTTTTAACAAGCTTAAGTTTCCATTTCCATTTGTGACCTCTTATTTGTACATTAGGATCTCCATACACCTTATTTTACTTTGGGAACTCATTCAACCTATTCTTGAAATACCTAGAAATGTGACCAACTCTAAGATAACAAAAATAGATAAGATCATTCATACCTTTTTATTGATGATGATTGTGATCTTATTTTTTTATCTGGATAGAAGAAAATTTATTTTGGTAATCTAGTATATTCTTTATATTTGATTATTTCATTTTTCTTGATTGATCTAAAATATGATTTCTTCAATACCAATTGCTTCTTCTTCTAAGGCTTCATGAGAACTCAGTCTTGACTGACTTCTTTCTACAATCCTTAGCTCTATGACCATACTTATTAAATGTATAACAATGACCATGGAATAAACTATCATACCTTGAAGCATTTGATTATCTAATAGACCTTCTTGCATTTCTTTCAAATCTTTCATTCTCCTTGACATACTCAGGCTTCTCATGTTTCTTTTCTAGCTTATCCAGCTTGACTACAACAAGTTCATGCTAACTCTTCAAGGACCCCATATCAATCTTTAGCTGAGTGTACTCATCTTCACTTGCTTTTAGATTTACATTTGTAGTCTTTAACTGATCCTTAAGAATATTTAACTTCTCTTCATGCTCTTTGGCCTAGTTGACCATGTATTTTAATACTTGCACTTTAATAGACTTGACCTATTATTGATACTTCTTTTCTTCTCTCTTGGACATTCCCAATAAACTTCCCTCATGAGAACTAACTTGTGCTTTAATACCTTTGATCATATTCCTCATTTTATGATTCCTCTCATTTTGATCCTTTATTTCACCAAGTGCACTCATGAGCTCAGATTTTAAATCAACTTCTTCTTCCTCGTTGTCATTTTCTCTACTATTATGGAAATTTTATTTGTCAAACATGATGTCCTTTTCTTTTGAACACAAACTTATATTAGCATCTACTATATTAAACTTTAAATAATTGATAACATTCTCATCCTCTTTGGAATATTTCTTCAAAGTATATATTTTATCTTCAAGTGCCTTGATCATAGCCTTCCACTATTGATTCTCTTTCTTCAACTGTTTAACCATCTTTGTACCAACTCAGGATCTACTTCAAGCTATTAAACTTCCTCCAAAGGACCTAATATTATACCAATTATTGAAAGTATCTACTAATAAGGGGGGTGAATTATTATACAATAATGTACATTCAATTCCAAAAATATTCCATTATACATTAGCTTTATCTAGAAACATAAACATGAAATTACTTACATCCAAAGAATGAATCAAGAGCATATATCATATGAACACATGATCTATGTCGGAAACCCTCATGGGGGATAAAAACCATTGAACCTTACAAGATGGACTATAGTTATATAATAACAAGATAAAATTCATACTAACTTCAATTTATCAAGGAACTACCTTCCCTTATTTAGTGAGACTATAATCCCACAAGGTGTTACAACACATATCTAGCTAAGCAACAACAATAACTAGACCTTTAACAAGTTTATTTTTTCAAGTAGGATACAACCACCTAGGAAACCAAAAACTAAATAAACTACCTCTAATATATTATCCAACTCTGATCTAATATCTTCAACACCTAATGATGGACCTCTGAATATCAACCTTCACCTTCTTAACAACAAATCTATCACCACATCAACAATATGACCAAATGGTCATATATAAATACCTAAATAGTCTCTACTAAATATAAAATTAATTAAAAACACTTAATCTCCTTCTCCTTTCAATGATTCACTCTCAAACAAACACACAATCCCTTACCTTATCTTCACTTACCATACACACTCTCTTAAATAGCCTCTTGATCATACCCACTCATTCTGCCTCTTATAGGCTTATTAGGTCTAATGACCTATGTGATTACCTTCATAAAATAATAATTTATAATCCTAATCACTCTCTACTTGTCTTTATTAACTTTTACCTTCTCTTTCAAACTTTATCACCTTCACTTGGCTCTATATACCCACAACTAGAACAAATAGGCCAAATAGGCCTTGTAATTGTACCATGCTCTCGGTATAACTCATCTTGGTCAGCCATTATGATTACCAAAATTGTTTCATATTTGAAATAGGTCCCCATTAATGTTACATGTAAGAAACACATACTCCATAGGTTTTCCAATGCCTCATTACCTCCAAACCATCATTAGGTCTTGGTGAGACCTAAAACCATTAGGCCTTCATACTCACATGTTACATGTGAGACTACTTAGACCGCCTTCATCCTTTACCAATGATTAAAGAATATAAAAAATATCTCCAATATCCCCTTTCTCACTCCCAAATGGGTCCATGCCATCTGGAAAACCAACTCCACACTTGGACCTACCAATTAGGTATCTTAGATCTTTAGATCTTCACACACAGAAAACATAGTCTCAAACTTATTGACAAAATACTTAAATATTTCACATATACATAAGATTAGATCACATGGATTAACTATTAAATAACTTATTTATACATCCATTTCCTTTTTACATATCAAAACTTTTTTTAAGTACTCAAAACAACATACACAAAATGACCACTCAAACTAGTCATATATAGTTAAAATACATTCAAGATAATTTGAACTATATATATCTAATCAAAAGAATATAATAAAAAAAAATTACTTTTCATAATCCTTATTTAATTATATAATATATCCATTCTCATTTTATTCTCCATATCTATCATAACACCTTCAACTTACCTTTGTAATATGGTCACTCAAACTATCAATGCATTCAACAAACATAGTCAGCTTCTATATCTTTGTTCATATATAATATAAATTAGTAAAACATTAAAAGACCACAAATATTATCCTTATGGAGTCTAAAACACTCTCTAATATATAATTCATCATGATACAATGAGATATCATCAAGCACAGATCAAACAATCTTCTGGGGTCACTTGCAGGACATGCATGAACACACAATCAACTTTGAACCATAATATCTTTGTTTGTACACAATTTTAGACAATAAAATTTATATTTACAAATATGAATTAGAGTTATATAAAATTTATATTTTTAAATCATGAGTATATTCTACATATATCAATAGATATGGCCCAAAAACTAGACATTGGTCTTTCCTTTATTAAATTCAAATATTCAAATGCAAACAATCATAGTTAAACCTCAGTCACTTTGCTCACATTTCATGTACTCACGTCCTAAAATCAATCATAATTTAGATTTTTTAAACTTTAAATGATATTTCACTAATTCCCAAATGTTAAAACTTGAATTAGTTGATCTCATCTCATGGAATCTGGTAACTTTGACCTCATACATTTTATCGATCTTTTCATGATTGTCCTTGCTTTAACAATGCTAGACAATTGTCACTTTAACCTCTTGAATTTAATACACACTATTGATATCAATTATTATGAACACCCACTCACTATTTATCCTTGGAATAATATCGAACTTTATCTCTACTCAACTTTAAACATCAAACATTTATCACCATCTCGTAGTATCCTGACATCTTGGAATGAATATGCTTCATCAACCCTTTTGTAAGGAGCTTTATATTTAACTTATTTAACCAATGAAACATTTTAATTTTATATATATATATATATATATATATATATATATATATATATATACACACACACTAACTCCCTCAAACCATTGGATCTCTATATAGTCTTAAAATTTAATATGGTGAAAAATGACTAAGTATGGGGACCATTGCTTATCTACCTGGAAGGCTAACTTTGTACCTCAATAAATTTTGTTGCACTTAGAAACATGATCTAAAATTTGGACCATATTATCTCCTCTCATAAGAAAATCCAACCATGTGAAAAAATAATTATCACATGAAAGATATAACTCCATTGATCTGCTCACTCAAATTTTTCTACCAAAGAACCAACCATGTCAATAACTTACTCAAAAGGCCAACTTTGCACATGCATATATTTTGATGCACTTCATAGTATGAGCTAAAAATTAGTGAAAATAAACTAAGAAAAAAATTTAACAAACCCATATGATCATTTTATCCTTGTACCTTCACACGTGCAAAATATAACATCATCAAAATTCTTACTCAACTTTTCTTATCACATTGCAAATTTGGATAAGTATGGGAAAACACTTTCAAACTGCTTGGAAGCCTAACTTTTCACTTGCATATCTTATGTTTCACTTTGTTTCATGACCTAACATTTATCTCATATAAAGTAATCAAAAATTTTATCACAACCATATGACCAACTCCCCCTAATTCATCCACACGTGGTAATGGTGATGTCAACAAACTACCTACTCAGATTTTATGCCATTGGACCCAAAATGTCTAGATGAAAACTGAGTACTAAATGAATTATAATCATGAAAAAAATCACTCTAGTCAAATAATACATCTTATGAAAAATCTTATATATCTTCAAATCACAATACTCATCTCTAAACATCTCTACCCATCCCAAAACTGAAGATCAATGAAGCATACTTCCATAATAATAGGACAAGCACATTACACACTTTGTCATTGTCACTTATAATATCAAGGAACTTCATCAACACACTTGGAAACCTATATGAAATCACCATGACATCACTTGAAAACTCTCCAACATTAGGTCATATGGATGAGATGAACCTTAAAAGTCTAAAAGGTGGAGTATGATAGCCCTAGTCCTATCTATTGTGACAATATAAGTGCCATAAGCATCTCAAAGAACCCTATTATTCACTCAAGGACTAAACACATTACCATAAGGTATCATTTCCTGAGATATTAGGTAAGTGAAAAAAGTGTTAAACTTAAATATTTTTCTACAAAGGATCATATTGCATACATTTTGACCAAGCCACTTCTAAAGGTAACATTTGAGCATCTAAGATAAGAATTGGGTGTAGTTCTTGCCCCTAGTAGTCACTAAAGAATTCAAGTACTTAGGAGGAGATAATCAAGTGATTCATTAGCTCCAATATTAAGTGAGTAGAGTTGGGAAGATATGCATGGAGATAGAGGGAGCATATTTGTATAATTCCTCATAAACTCATAATATTGTATATTGAGTGTTTTGGTTGCAAGAGGTGTGATCCAAGAGGCTGCAGACATCAATTTGTCATTTATATCAAAGGGGGAGAAATTTTAAAATGAGGGAGAATTTTCTTATTGAGATAATTTTTTGATATCATTTTCCATCAATGAAAAAGGGGGATATTATTGATTATTTTTATTGATGTCATAGGTGTATCTCATGAAGGTACAAACTAAGCCCAGTTGGTAGTGTGTGGTGTGACAAAGAGAATTGAGAGAATGTTGTCTTGAGATAATTTTAATGAAATAGATAATTTAAAGGAAACTAATGCCTTATGGTTTTGTGTAGTTATAGGTCATTGATGACAAAGTGCATAAGAAGCCTAGTCATTAGCTTAGTCATGACATGAAGAGGAATGTGCATGAAAATGGATGAACACAGGAATTTGAACATTATATGGAACTATTTTATAATTTATGTGATGCATTTAAGTAATAATTATATTTTTAGAGTGAACCTATAGGGGTATGACATTTAGACTAAGCCTACACCTAGACCTCTCTTAGACCCTACTTGGCCTAATGAGGCATTAAGATCATATTTCAAGGCAAGTCTATATATGTGAGCATGAATAGAGGTGAGATAAGTTTTATAGGAATGTTCACAAATTTTGAGGTCATGTTTTAATTAAATTACATAAAACACTATTTTGGCCTTCTCTACTTCATAAAAAGAGGTCTCAAGACCTAAGAAGCACTTTCTAACATTTGTTGGCATGTGTAACCTTTGCATGGGAACTTGATATGTTAAGGAGATATGGGGAAGGGTCCAAGATAAGATATATAAGAATTATTTTTGGATTTTAGTGGAAATCCTTTATGAATAATTGTTAGCACCAAAACTTATGCTAAACCTCTCTAAAACCTAATAAGGACCCAATGTGAAATATATTGTTTAAAATAGCCTAGAATGGTCTCAAATGCCTAGAAAAGATATTAGATCATGTATTAAACTCTCCCAAGAACCTCCAAGTGGCGGTGGCTAGTCATATGAGAGAGAAAATGCATAGATACATGGTTATTTATCAAGAAGTTATTGTATTTATCAAAATTTGCATTGGTCAAAAAAATTAAATGAATGGGAGAAGAAGCTAGAGACTCATAATACATGTACATTATGGTTTATAGATATGTTACATCCTTCATGTGTGCTAAGTTGGTCATCCAAGTTATCCAGTTGTAGATAGTCCTAATGGTATGAATATTGAAAACCCTAGGTAGAGATGAGAAGATGGATTTGAGGGTCTAAGCATGTCATATTGATGCAACCAAGTACATGAAGAATTTATTTATTAATTTTAATTAATTTTTATGGTTGTAATAAATTTTATAGGTTAGTGAATATGGTGAAAATATGTTCACAAAATGACCTATCTAATTTAGATAAGATTGTATGATTCAAATAAGACTGTGTGGTAAGACTATGCGATAAGACTTTGTGATATAGGATTTTAACTCAAAGGAGGAGGTTATTATAGAGTTAATCTCAAAAAAAATGAAAGATGAACTCACTATAAATATAACATCCTTTAGGCCTGATCATGGGGTAAACATAATGAATAAACCAAATGAGAATTCAACAAAATATAGAAGGAAATGAGAAATATAAACATAAAAACACAAATTCTTTACCAAATCCTTGATAGATCCAAATGGTAATTCAGTTGGCTTGCTCAGGTTATGCATAAGAAGTCTTAATCAATGACATCTGGATAACATCATCTCCTCTATGCACCATTGTTGAATGCTTGGCTTGATTGATGGCTTGATGGCTTAATTGATTCAATGGCTTGATGGATGTGTCTCAATTTTGGCACTATAATACTAGGCTTTTAGCTTCATGAATCTATTGTTGCATTATAACTCTAATTTGATTGTGATCCCTAAATGAAGAGCTTTAGGCTTACTTTTATAGGCTTTCAAATCCCTTGAAATAGGTTAAATTAGACCATGGTTGAGTTTATTAACTTTGGTTGAGTTTGGCACATTCTGAGGATATTGTTTTAGATAGTTTCCAAAAATGACAACTCACAAAGGTAATGATTGTGTTCTAGGATGTTCTAAGATGTTCTTAAATTTATTTTTGAGTAATTGGTTTATTAGATCATGGGTAAACTCAATTAATATTTAAAATTTATTTAACTTTCTAATTGATTTTGATTAGGGTGTGCAAGTTAATTAATTATTTTTAGGCATTTGGTCATTTGTTTGATTTTAATTAATTCAATGTGTGTATTTGCCTTATTTAATTGATTTAATAGACCAAATTTATTTAATTCAAGGTTATAAAGCCAAATTCAAGCCTAATAAGAATTTTTAGGTTAAATGTTTGATGATTGGTAAGAAATGGTCTAATAGTCTGATGCAAAGCCATTGGTGGCAAAATTTACATGTCTACAGCTTGCCCTTGTTTGGGAAGATGTTGCAAGCTTTAAGCATAGTAATGCCTTTCCAAAGATTAAAATGGATCTTTATGCTTTTGATTACAATGGTAATGATTAAATTGTAGCTACCCCCTCAAGGGAGTGGTTGGCAAGTGGGTCAACAAATGGTTCCTTGAAAGAAAGAAGTGAAATAAGGGGACCAATCAAATGAAGATGATTGGGTGATAACACAATGATTCACCCAAAGTTAGAAAAAATCATTGAGAAATGTAAGTGGGATGGTGTACAATGGTTTCTCCAAAGGTGGTTACAAGCATTGTAACCTGATAGTAGCAATGTGTTATGATAACACAATGATTTTCCCTAGCAGGTGATATAATCATTGAGAAGATGGAGTTGCCCTAGTTAGGATAGACAAATAAGAAAGGAAAGTGGTGATAATACAATGATTTACCCTAGCAGGCAATATAATAATTGAGAATGCATATGGGATGATGTATAATGTTAATGTAGTATACCTTGATTATGAAAAATAAGATTGATGGTTTATGAGTGATGAGTGATAACTTGATATAGAGGATAAAGATGAGTTGGGACAACCTACTAGTAGTGATATGCTTGTCTGAACTAACAAAGGTTGAAATTCTTTTGTTAATTACTTTTTAAAAGATATTATTAGGATATGATTAGGATTATTGCTGATGTTAATAATGATAGATGGTGATGTTGCATTGATGTTGTAGATCTCTTAAATCTATTTTTTACTATAGTATTTGATGGTAGGCCTCATGATAAAATACCATGGGGGCTTGGCCAAAATATGCATAAGGAATAACTCTCAATATTCAATACTCAATGGAAAATAATTTCACTAATGATAAAAACCATGATGATAATGTAGACATTTGAATATGGATAGATTCAAGAATAATGTGCAAGGAATCACTAAATGAACACACATAGTCTGAATCAAGGCCACAGTGCTGAAAGTAAATAAATAATCACACAAACAAATAAATATAATAAACAAATAAAGAAATAAGAAAGACAAATAAAGAAATAAATAAGTGTTAGTATAAACAACATGATAGATATTACCTCTATAAACTAGGTGACAACTAAACAAACAAATAAAATGGGGGAATACAAGAAAAATAAGGGGGTGGCAAATCTATCTCCATGTGCACTAGGAAAGTGGACATTGCCTATATAGTTTCATGGATATGATGATCCAACAAAACTTCAATCCAAATGTATTTATCTCAAAAAAATGAGAAGAAAATGATGATTGATAGAAGACATGATGGATGAGATAGAATAATAGGGATGAACTCACAAAATGGTGATAGCATGGGATAAAAGGCCAAAAAAGATGGGAAAACTAAGAAACAAGTGATTTATTTGTGACTTTAGTGAGGGTTCACAGAATCCTTAAGGCAAAGAAGTGGTTAATGTTTTTTGATTTTTCTAAATGAGTTTCAAATTTTTTTGGAATTTTTTAAGCATCTCAACTCAATCAAGAATGATGAGACACTAAAATGGTCCAAGCTCACAAAATAGTGACATCCTTATAAATTGAAATTATGCTCATAAAATGGAGAGAGCATGGCTGAAGGGGGATTGAGCTAACCTCAACATGAATCAAATGTGATTCACCTAGTCATAAAATAGATTGAGATCATAATAATTTACATCATAGAAAATGAATTTGACTAGTGTAATAGCCAATTAAAACAAAATAGGCATGATTGGTATGATGGCATAGTATGACACAATAATGGCTAGGTGATATGTCAAGGCATACTAAACAAATGTTACCCCTAGTTTTCCCATAGGTATTTATAATTAGGATAAAAATGATAGATCAATGATACCAATTTTCCCTAGTAGGTGATATAATTAGTATCAAAATGCAATTCACATAGTCCTAAAATGGATTTAGTTTATAATAGTTTACCTCATAGCAAAGGAATTTGACTAGTGTAACAGCCAATTCAAACAAATAGGCACGATTGGTATGATGACATAATATGACACAAGAATGGATAAGCGATATGTTAAGGCATAATAAATAAATGCTACCCTTAGTTTTCCCATAGATAGTTATAACTAAGATACAACTGATAGATCAATGATACCAATTTGCCCTAGCAGGTGATATAATTAGTATCATGATCGGTGAACACTGATTTGCTTGAGTAGGTGATATAATCAAGCTCACATAAATAAACTTAAAATGAAGGGAATAAGAAATGAAGGATGAAACTACCAAAACTTCTATCATACTACTCCAAAATACTACCTCTATCTAAAATGATTGAAATAACTATTGAAATTGATTTGATTCTATATGCTAAAAATGTGAAACCAATGGATGAGCCAAGGTTAAATAGGCTAGGTTGATAGGATTCAAAACATGTTTGGTTGAATAATAATATAATGGTAAAATGATATGATAAGATGACATTGCTTACGATATTGATGATTTTATTGATTGGATACAATAGTAAGATGGTTACCCCTAAGTGGTAGGGTGAAGGAAATGATTATGCGACAATGACAAATGGATATGGAAAATTAAAATGGTATGGTACATGTTTTTTGGCCAATGATGGTTTTTTTTTAATGTCTGTGCCCTACATTTTTTATTCTTTTGTTCTTGTTGATGTGGAGATGCACATCTTGATTAGTAAATGATACAACCAAAATAGTCAATCATGTTAATTTCTAGCCCACATCTTGTCTAAATAGCTTCTCTATCAAGAGTTGGCTACAGATTTGGATGACAAGAATTTTGTTATGATCTTCATTGGTAATTGATTTTATTCCTTTCAAATGTTGAGACAAGGTATATTTATAGCCTCTATAAAGGAAAGTGCACCATATATGGTAAACAAGGATAAATATAGAGTGTTAGGTCTATTTTTGAAATGGAATGATGGATGGAAATAGAATGGATAATGGTGGGGAAATAAATGAAGATCAATATTTTTAGGAACACATAATGTTATTAATTCTAGATTCAACATATCTT
Organism: Torreya grandis; assembly: GCA_037957365.1. Lineage (NCBI taxonomy): Eukaryota > Viridiplantae > Streptophyta > Pinopsida > Cupressales > Taxaceae > Torreya > Torreya grandis. Next base: position 6,871,641 of record JARHVA010000119.1, on the reverse strand, counting down.
TGGATGTGGTGGTTTTGAAGACTTCTTCTCTTGATAGGACCAACAGATTATTATGTTATTTAGGATTGATAGTAGCTACCATCTAATTAGGCTATAGAGTGGAAGCTATTTTGATTTGATCTTTGATAATATCTTCATTAAGTAGTAAATAAATATTATACTTAGCCATTGGCACCTCAAAGAAGTTTCTACCAATGAAGTTGTCTTGATTGTCCCATAATGCCTTTGAGAAGGTTTCACTAAGTAACATGGAATTTTGCCTTTGATTATCCCTTAGTGCCTTCAAAAAGGTTTCACTAGAAGATTTTGGGTTCTAACTTTGATTTCCCCCTAGCACCTCTAAAAAGGTTTCACTAAGAGACTGTTATTATGTTATATGATTGTGGTCTTAGCCTCCTTTTTTTTTTCATCTGATATGTCACCATAGATAAAATTTAATAAGGTGTGATTCTATCGGTCCCAATTGATACTTGTGGGAGGTGGAATGTCAATGAGATGAAAATGATGGTTGATAGTAATGGCATGTGTAATGGTAATGAGATAAGGGAAGGCTTCACAATCCTTATATAAGATACTACGAGAACTTGTGTTGATTCTGAAGTAATCATCCTCAAAAACCATAAAAGGATCACAAATGTATTCAAATTGATTTTCTAGGCATGTGTAACTAATGTTATAGCAACCATAAATGTATGTTGATTCTAATTCTAATTTTGACTCAAGAAACTCTAAATCCAATGGTGAGACTGATGTTGATTCTACTTTTGATGTTAAATCAAATACCAGTTCAAGAATAGAACCTAAATTTTAATTTGATTCTTCATCTAATGGGTATTCTATTACAATGATGTCTTGTTGAATGTTTGGTATTGGATAAGTAACAACCCATGATGGCATGGTAGGTTCTATAGAAACTATTTTATCAAAGTGAGATTCTTCTAGGATGAGAAAAAGGTCAAGAGACAACTCTTCAAAGACTGGCTTGTCAAAGGGAAGATCTTGAAAAATAGGCATATGTTCAAGGTAATGATTTTCCCAAAGGTAGTTATAATCATTATGAAGTGACTCAATAAAGACTGGTTCATCAGAGTAAGACTCCTTTATAATAGAAATAGGATTGGTAGGTGATTCATCATAAATTGAATTATCACAAATGGTTGGTTCAACAAAAAAATCTTGGATTGGTTGGTTTTCCTGGATGTGGTTTACAATCAATTATAAAATACTAGTTTTGAACATAGTTTGGTCTTCAAATGATTGGCTCAATTGGATAGGTAATGATTGTATTGGTTGAAGTGTGGATAGGATTGATACTAGATAAGGAATGGCATGTGGTTGGATAATGGGTGGGCATTATAGAGCTTGATTTCTCACACAAGCTAAAGGATGAGGTCTTAAAATAGAAATGGTAGGGCATTGTGGAACTTGATTAATCGCACAAGCCAAAGGACATGGTCCTAAAATAGAAATGATAGGGCATATTGGGGCTTGATTACTTACATAAACTAAATCATCCAAGTATTCCTCATAAACCATATCATCCTAGTCAGGGTCTTGAGTTAGATTGTAAGTTAGTCCTTGCCTTTTTTCCCTATATTGATTATTGTAAGGAGGGTATGGATCCATCTCCCAAACAACATTATCATTGTATAGGTCTATACCCAATTCTACCTCACCAACCATATCATCTTAGTTGATGTCTTGACTTTGGTCCTCAATTTTATTTGTGCAAGATGGATAAAATTCCATCTCACAAACCATATTATTATCAAAGGGGTCTTGAATAAAGCCATAAAAATCAAATCCATTTTGTGTGGCCATTCTATCATAATTTGGATTGTACATTAATCCACCATAATTATATCTAGACATATTCTCAACAATGAAGAAAGCTCTGAGATAAAAAGGCCTACAAGTTCTACAAACTCTAAAAACAATGTTCAAAAAATAAAGGGTTCAAATGTGATCTATCTTGGTCTAAGGTGGAGCTAAATATCTAAAAATTATATACAAAGACTTGACAAAAATAGTGTAGCATCAAATGACAAATGATAAGTGTTTGATACACAGAAAGGTCATGCAAAATGACCTAATAATCATACTACCAAAGTTTAATGTTGAAATGTGTTCCATGTAGGTCTAAGCTACTAAAGGAAAAAGTTGTTTGGTATTTTGTCCAAACACAAAGTCAAAATATAGATTCAAATAGGATATGTGAGGAATAATGGCCAAATGATGGCAAAATCTCAATTTAAAAAGGATGATTGATTAGTCTAACAAATTTGGAATAGTTTGACATAAACAAGGTACATGACTCTAGGCATAAAATGTGATATAATTGGTATAAGATGCTAAATAAGAGGTGTTTGAAGATAGACTTATTTGAAAAAAATAAAAGCAAAAAAAAATATAATTTTCCAAATTTTGAGTGAAAAATTAACTCAAGTTACATAATCCAAAAGAGGAAGATTTGGGTATCAACCCCATGAATTGAGGTCTAAACTAAAATCAACCAATATTTCAATTTGAAATTGTAATAGTTAATCAAGAACTCAACTGAGGATAAATTATGGATTTAATGACAAAGAGATAGAAATATTTGAATAGCATGATCATGCTAATCCAATATTAAACAAGGCTCAAGTGATTGATTACAAACAAATAATAATGGAGACGTAAAATGAAACAAGACAAGTCTTCTGAAACAAACTGGGTAGCATAACGGTGTTAGTGATTACAAGAGATGATGTGACAAATGGTTTATGTTTCAAGACTTCAAAGGCATAATATTTTGAAATGATTTGGGTAGCATAACATTTTCTACCTCAATCAAGTGCTACTCCCAATGTTTTGACACCAAAAGAAATGTTTTGCTAAGTTTAAATCAGGGTGTCATATGGATGACATAATGATTTCTCAAATAGTGGAGTAAAGTGGATTCATGACTCATCAAATGACATGGTTTGAACAATAAATTTTTTAGTTGAACACACCAAGCAAAAATTACCAAATTACACTAAATATAATTTTCCAAATCCTATCAAGGGTATGGCAATGTGGGGTTGACTAAAATAATTATTTTTTAGATATTTCTAGATGGATCAAATGCATATGACTTTTATGTCAACATACACAATAAGTGCACATCATTTGGGTCCACATCATAGGGATTGTTGTAAAAATGTCTTTCCTTTTTTACAACCACTACATCTGTTGATTTCTTAGTGTAGTATGATTTCTAACATGCTCAAATGTCTTGAGTTTAGCCACTAATAATAGAGATGGTTTAACCGCTAAAACCAACATCCCAGTGATGGGATCATAATTTATATACCCCCCATGGAGAGGGTTTGAAGATGATGCTAAGAGATGAAACCTTGAGTAAAATTTTCCTAAAGAACTTATGAGAGGTAATGAAGTCCCCCTCATAAGCTAAGATGCATGAAATAAATGACATAATAAAAAGAATTTATAGTCACCTCAAGATCACCCAATATTATTGTGATTTTTTAAGGAGGGATTTAAATTGTATTATTTCTATGCCTTTTAATAGTCTCAAAGTGTGATAAGATGACGTTTTTGATCCCAAAATTTCCCTAAAGGAGACAGATTGGAGAACATACACACACGTCTCTTTTCACTAAAACACATAATCAACAAGTAAGTTTACAAATATTTGAAGTGAATTTAATTTCATCACACCAAATTTAAAGTGTTTGATTAGATTCATTACTATCCTTTTGGTTTTAATATGCACAAATGGAAATGATTGCAAATCACCCAAAAAGAAGTTTGCACTTTTGATCCCAAAATTTCCCTTTAAGGGATGGATGAGAGAGCATACACGCATAACTCCCTATTTACTCCAAAAAAAATTATACTAAATAAATAAGGAAAAAAACTTGCAAATTTTTTGAGGTGTATCCAATTTTATATCACAAAATAAAATGTGTGGTGGTGTTCTTTTAGATCTCTAGCTTTAAGTCATGAACTTTGAAATAACAATCAAAACATTTAACACAAACATGCAAAACTTTCTTTTTAAACCCAAAATGAAATGCGTAATTCATTTTAAAACATCCCAAAAAAGTGTGAAAGAACTATTTAATCTTGTTTTGAGTATTTTTCAAATGGGTCTTGTGAACTAGAAATTTGACTCAAGAGAGGATGGTTAGTATGGTGTTTATTCCAAAATATAAACAAAATAAAAGAAACACACTAACTAGCATAACATATATAGGCCTAGACACTAGAGAGAGATTAATTAATAAACATGAATAAAAAACACAACTAAAATTTAAAATAAACCCTCTTTTACCTTCTTTGGATGCTCCAAAATGCTTGTTGTAGTGGCTTGCTCAGCTTGTGCTCATGAAGTCCTCATCAATGGAAGCTTGGCTACCTCCATCTCTCTTTGACACCTTTGACTTGTGGCTTGGCTTGGATTAGAATAAATTTGTCATGGTAACACTATTTTTATGAATATTTTGGAACCAATCTTGCATTATAACTTTGCACAAATTAAATTTTTGAATGATGTTCATGGCCTCTCTATTTATAGATTTTTGAGAACCTCTAGAATCAACCTGAACCATCCATCCTAAGATTGAGATGTGTGGTTGAGGATTAATTGAATTTTTTGGAATTAAGACTATAATTATCCTTTTCATGACATTGGAATAAGGGGAAATTAAGAGGCATAGAGGGCATCATGGAAGGCATTGATGAGGCATGTGAGGCATGGATCCTAATATTTGTGACATTTATGGCCTAGGGATGTTTTCCCAAGAAATGAGGTCACCTGATGATGTAGATATTAAATATTCATTTCTAAAAATCAGTTTTCAATAAGTTTCCATGGAATTATTAATTATGCCCTATTTTTATTTAATTAACTCTTAAGCATGATTAAGCACTTTGTGCACAAATTACTCAAATTGATCAGAATGCCTTGTTATTGGTCCAAAATTTGAATAAATTAGAATTAGAAGTCAATGTCGGATGAATTAAAACTATATTCCCATTCAGGATGTTACCAATAAAAAATAATAAAGGCATGCATCTTGTATAGAATATTTGATAGGAAAGAGCAATCCAGAGCACCTAGGTGCAAAATTGGCATTTTGACTCAAAATGATCTGATCAAAGTTAGTTGGCCCATAAATTTTATTGCCCTATTGATGTATACCCTAGCCAAAATCATCACTTGAATATGTCATTTTCACATCATTTAGCATGTTTTAGTGTTTTTAGGCCAAATTATGCATTTTGGGTACAAATTAACCAAAAGCCTAGTTGGAGGTTATCGATGGCCAGATTTAGGTGTCTATAATTTGAACCTATTTGGGAATAAATTTAAATCTATATGCATAGTAACATCTTCTCAAAGAATTAAAAGGTCCTACATGCCTACAACTACAATAATGATAAACTAATTGTATGGTACCCTCTCGAGGGAATGGTTGGCACAAGTAAGCTGAAAAATGGTCCCTCAAAAAGAAAGAAGTGAAATGAGGGGACCAAAGAAAGGAAAGATGATGGGGTGAAAACCAAATGATACTAAAAAAGTAGTTAAAATCATTGAGAATGTAAGTGGGATGGTGCATAATGGTTTAGCCAAAGGAAGTTATAAATGTTGTACCCTAATAGTGGCAACGTGGTATGATAACACAATGATTTTCTCAAAGGTGGTTATAATCATTGAGAAGATGGAGTTTCCCTAATTAGGACAAAAAAACAAGATAACAACATGACCCTATATAGTAAAAAAAATAAAATGGTGCCAACACAATGATTTTCCCAAAGTTGATTATAATCTTTGAAAAATGTAGGTGGGATGGTGTTCAATGATTTTCCCATAGATGGTTATAATCATTGGAACCTAATTATGGAAATCATGATAAAATTTGCTAAGGATGATGACAAATTAGCACAAAGGGTAATGATGAATTGGAACAACCTACTAGTAGGGAGATGCTCATTCAAACTAATAAAGGTTGAAATTCATTCATGTTTAATTACTCTATTTGGGATATGATTAGGATTGAATCAAGATGTCGGTGTTGAAGAGATTGCACCATTGTTGAATATAATTTTTGAATCTTAGGTTTTTTGTAGCATATGTCAGTAGGCATCATGGTATAACATCATAAGGACTTGGCCAAAATATGTATGAAGATTGAATCTTGTAATCCAATACTCAATAGAAAATAATGCACCAATGATAGAAACCATGATGAAAATGTAAAAATATGAATATGGATGGATTCAAGTATAAGTGTGGGCAAAGAATCATCCAATGAACACACATAAATTGCATTAAGGCAATAGTGTTGAAAGAAAACAAATAAGTAGACAAATAAATAAAATAAGCATAAACAAATAAACAAACAATGCAATAAAAATCCTAAAAACATTGTCCTTAGAAAATAGGTGACAACTTAAAAAATAAATAAAATGGGGGAATAAAAGAAAAGGAAGGGGGTGGTTGTGTTGTCTCCATACGAACTAAGTGGAAACTACCTACATAGTTCCATGGATGTAATATCCAATAAAAAACTTTAGGCCAAATGTAGTTCTCCTAGGAAATGGGAAGAGTGCAATAACTAATGAAAAAAAGTAGAATGGATGTGAGAGAAGAAGAGGAATGGTCTTGAAAATGGCAAGTGCATGAGAGAAAATGGCTAAAAAGGATGGAGAAACTAAATGACTAGTGATTTTCTTGTAACTTAGTAAGGGTTCCTAGAATCCTTAAGGGAAATAAGTGGTCAATGTCTTTGTTCTTTTCTAATGATTTTTCAAATGTTTTTGGAATTGTTTTGGAGTATCTCAACTCAATCAAGAATGATGAGACACTAAATGGTTTAATCTCACAACATGGTGAGAGTGTGTCTTAGGTTACTCAAAAAATGGTGAGAGTGTGGCTTAGGTTTCTTGTAAAATAGTGAGAGCATGGTAAAAATGGTGATTGAGCTGAGCTCAACAAGTATTGAGCACTGCCTACATAGTCCCAGAGTAGGGCCTCAAGTTACTATAGTTCCACCATATTATAGAGAAATTTTACTAGTGTAGCAGTCAATTTAAACAAAATAGGCACATTTGGTAAAAAGGCATATTATGACATAAGAAAGGGTAAGTTGGTACATCAAGGCTTAATGTTGCCCCTAGTTTTCCCATAGGTAGTTATAACTATGACACAATGACATAGATCAATGGTACTAAATTACCCAAAGGTGGTTATAATTATTAACAAGATTAGTGGTAATAAAGATATAAAAAATGAAGGATGAAACTATTGAAACTTACATCATACTATCCCAAAATATGATCTCTATTTGAAGTAATTAAACTAACTAATGAAATTGATCAGATACCTCAATGCTGAAACTGTGTAATGAATGGAAAAAACTAGGGTCAAATGGGTTAGGATTTAGAACACACTAGGTCAATAAAACATAATGAAAAAGTGGATACAATGAAGAGGATAGATAAAGATGGTATTAGTACAAAGAAGAATAGTGATAAAATGGCATAACTAAAATGGTCCTTACAGATAATACACCTTAGCTTTCAAGCATATTATCACTTGAGATGAATAATATTCATTAGCTCAGGAAGTTCATCTTTGTCTAGTGTGGTGAAACTATATACTCTTAATCCATATTCTATAGTAATGATGAAAGGCCCTATCTAGTTTAGTTTGAATTCATTTTTATGCTTTTTTTTAAACTATGGTATTTTTTTGGTTTTATTTAAGAAAAAGATCACCAATTCCAAATGTTCTATACTTAACACATCAATTATAGTGGACTTTGAGTCACTTCTAATATAATTGAAGATTATTGAGTGTAGCTATGTGTTTTTCATCAAGTAGGTCTAGCTCTTGTAGGTGAGCTACTCGATAGTCATGATCATCTAGGACATGCTTGAAAGAGATGCATAGTGAAAGAAAATTAACCTCAATGGGAAGGATGGCTTCAGTACCATAAACAAGTGAGTATGGAGTGGCTCCTGTGGGGGTACGATGATTGATATATTATGCCCAAAGGGTATGGAATATCTACAAGTTCTAATCATGACCAATATTATTGTCAATCTTTTTGAGAATATTGACAATGGTTTTATTGTATGCCTCAGCTTGGAAAATTACCTTGAGGGTAATAGGTTGTAGAAAAATGTTGTGTGATGTTATATTCAATACATAGGTAGTCTACATCCTTGTTTTTGAATGATCCTCCATTATTGAATATGATGTCAGAGGGGATACCATAGCAAAAAATGAGATGGTTGAAGATGAATTTGGAAATTTACTTTCCAGTCATGTAAGTGAGGGGTAGCACTTTAACCCACTTAGTGAAATACTCGATGACGGTAAGGATATATTTATGGCCATCAGATAAAGTGGGATTGATCTTCCTAATGAGGTCAAGTCCTCATGTAGAAAATGGCCATGGTGTTAACATTAGTTTAAATTTTTTTTTGGGGCATGATTCAGATTAGCATGTCATTGACATTTGTCACACTTTTTTACATATGTAGCAACATTTACATCTATTGTGGGCCAATAATAACCAGTACACAAGATCTTTTTGGACAAGACTTCCCCACTAGAATGAGTACAACATAATTATTCATGAACTTCTCTTAAATCTAGTGTAGACTCTATCAAAGTTAAATAATAAAGCAGAGTTCCATCAAAACTATGATGGTAAAGGTTGGATCCAAGCAGAGTATAATGAGTGGAATGATGAATGAAGGCTTTGGTTTGTTTTTAAGATAGGTTAGGTGGTAGAAATTGGTCATGAAGGTAGTGGTAAAGGTCTAAGTACTAGATAGAATTAAGACCAATAATATCACAAATCATGGCAATGGTTGAAGGTTCATGATTCGATGATGAAAAATTCTTGATGAAGAACTAATACTCTCTAACTTTATCTATTTGTCAAATCAGAGAACCAATAGTAGTCATGGCACCTACATCTCTATTACTAGCCCTTGGTATGTGCTGAAACTAAATGTTGGCAATTTGTTTCTTAAGAGTGTCAACCATGGCTTTATATGGAACCAATATGTCATCTTTGGTTTGAAAAAGATCTATGACCTAGTTGATGATTAACTAAGAATCACCATAAAGTTTGAGATGAGATATATTCTAATGCACTACTTTTTTAAGTCTTGCAACAAGTGCTTCATACTCAACCATGTTGTTTGTACAAGGAAAGCTAATTTTGAATGATTTAGGGATTAGATCCCCTTGTGGTATAATAAACAATAGGCTTGCCCCTGATCCATGTGTAGTAAATGACCCATAAAAATATATTTTTTAGGGCTAATCCTCAAGGGGTGTGCCAATAATTATCATCATGGATTCGTCAAAAAATTGAAACATGAGTGGTTGTATGTCTGTGAGAGGTGCTTCAACAAGTTGATCTATAAGAACTTGTCCCTTGATTACCTTCAAATTGCAATACTCTATGTTAAACTCACTGAGAATCATGATTCATTTAGCCATTATACATTGAAAATTTGTTTTAGATAGTAGATACTTGAGTGGATCTACTTTTGAAATGACCATTGTCTTATTATTCAATATGTAATGGCGCAGTTTTTGAGCTATGAAGACCATGGATAGACAAGATTTTTTAATAGGTGCATATTTATGTTCATATGTAACCAAGTTATGGCTTAGGTATTATACGACATGCTCTTTTCTATTATCATCATGTTGAGCCAAGAGTGACCCTAGAGCATGGTCGGTAACTAATAGATATAACAAGAATGGCTTTCCTAGCATAGAAGGTAATCAAACAGGTGGATTAACAAGATAGTCTTTGAGTTGTTGAAAAGTTGTTTGGCAGTGATCACCCCAATGAAATGTAGCTCCCACATTCAAAATATATGTAAACAAATGGAACCTTTTTTGCTAATTGACAGATGAAGCATCAGATTGACTAGATCTTACACTACAAACTACAAAGTTGCTTTAAATTGGTTAGTGGTAGCATCTCAATTATAGCATGGAATTAGCAGGATCAACTTCAATACCTATAAAATACATGATGAAGACAAGTAATTTTACTAAAGTTACATCTAACACACATTTCTTTGGATTGAGTCTGACTTTATACTCTTGTAATCTTTCAAATATCTTACACAACACTGTTGGATGGTTAGCCCTAGTTTTTGATTTTCCTAATATGTCATCTACATAGTCTTTAATAATATCATGCATCATATCATGGAATATGATAGTCATTTATATTTTATATGTAGATCTATCATTCTTAAGTCCAAATGGAATTACCTGATAATAAAATATTCCCCACGAAGTGGTGAATACTATTTTATGTTGGTCTTCTAGTGCAATTTTGATCTAGTTGTATCCTAAAAGCCATCCATGAGTGAAAGAATTTCATAATCTGCCATGGAGTTGATGATCATGTTGATATTAGGTAAGGGAAACTCATATTTAAGAAAATCTTTGTTAATGTCTCAAAAATTAGTACAAATTTTGATCCCTTCAATCTTTTTACTAACAGGTACCACATTAGAGATCCATTCTGAGTAGTCAATGGATCAGATATATCCTGCTTCTTAGAGTTTTTCCAACTCTTTCTTTAAAAATAAAATAATGCAAGGATGCATATTATGTAACTTTATTTTACCAATTTGGCATCAAGATTAACCATAAGGTAGTGAAAAACTAAGGTGAGGTCTAAACTCGGCATGTCAAAATAAGCCCATGCAAAGATATCTACAAATTCTCTCAATAGAGCTATAAATATGCCATATTCCTCTTTAGTGAGGGATGTACCTAATTTTATCCATTTCAAGTCTGATAGAGTCCTGATATTTACCTTTGTTATATCCTTAACTAGAAATGTCAAAACATATTCTAGGATAGTAGGCAATGACTTGAACTATTGAATTATGTTAGGGTCTTTAGTTAGGAATTGCTCTTCAACTTCTCCTAGGCATTATGAATCTGAGTCCCCTACTGGGAGATTTGGCCATGTAATAAAAATAGTCAAAAATTATTGAAGAATTTGATCAAATATTTGTTGTTACTCAAAGCTAAACTCAGATCTATAGGTAATTTCATCATTAGTGGTCTCCTAGTCTAAATTTGAAGAAAAATGAACATGCCCATTTAATGGTGCTTGAAACATGTTTTCACCACTAGAATAGCCTTTATATTTACATTTTCTTTATTCAAAAACTACCTCAAAGAGGTTTTCACTTTGGGACCTCAAGGTTTTACTTATTTGTTTTTTGGCTAAGGGTGTTCACTTGCTCTCCAAAATAGGTTGTAGGATCCAATGTAACTGAGAACCTTGATTTGTGATCTCTTAATGGAACATTATCTCTAAGGCCTAAAAAGTCATATAATGCCTCATCATTCTAGAACTCATCAATTGATAGACTAGATTATTATTGGTCCCAATCTATCAGTTGGGGATAATATAATGGTAAAGGGTTATGATGAATAGCTAAGGTAAGGGTACAAATGACATTGTTATGAAATAGGTTTGTTTTAGCTAGGTCATCAAAGGTGAGGCTATGATCAGACTCTGCTTCACTATCAGCATCATCATCACTAGTCACTAGTGATGGAATTTGAATAAGATATGTGGGGTCACCCCTAGATGATTTAAATCGATATCCACAAGGTCTTTCATACTTAGTCATGGAAATTAGCTCGATTGTTCCTTTTTGATTCAATCTGAGGCCTCTTTCTTCATAATTGTGACACTCCATAATCCTATTAAGAATTGGATACTTTGTAATTTTATAATAATTAACTTGGTTGTCATTGTATAACCATGATTCATCCCCTTCAAAAGGGTTAGTTTGTAGGTTAGATGCTAGTACAAATGTGTTAAGTACCTTATCTTTTCTTTTTTGTTGCCAATACATATGTGGGGTGACCTTAGGTCACCCAAAGGTTTTCAAGTTCTGAGGAAGATTGGTAATATGAAATGTATCATGGGTCACATAATATCTTGGTCCATTATTCGAAATGGTGAAATGATTAGAAGCTTTAAGATGCAGCGTGTGGGAAAGGAAATCCAAGGTATTAAGATCTATACAATTATCTGGTGAAGGATCAATAAGTATAGCCTTTCCTTTATCATACTTGGAACTTGGATTCATGCCGTATTGATAATTATAGCTTTGAAATTTGGCTTCAAGATGCTTGTAGTGTTCATATGGGTGTAAATCTTCTAGAATATTTACTTCCATCCTTGAATGAGAAAACTTGATACATTGGTGCAATGTTGATAGAATTGCATGAATCTTATGTGACCAAGGCCTACCTAGAAGCATATTGTATGATTACTCAAGATCAAACACATGATAGAGTGTATCATGGGTCAAATGCCTAATGATAACTAGAAAACTAATGGTGCCTTTTGATTCTCTTTCCTAATTATCATAGGCTTTGATGGTTATTATTTCTAGCTAGAGATCTGCCATTGTGTACCCAAGAAGCTTGATGAGCTTTAAAGACACTATGTTGAGGCTAGATCCATTTTCTATAAGGACATGTTTCACTTTATGCCATCTTATATAAAATTCTATGTATAATGGGTTATTATGGAATAGGCCAAGGGAAGATAGGTTGCTTTGGTTGAATGTGACTTGTTGGGCTGGAGCTAGGTGTCCAACCAAAGCTTGAAATTTATTAGGAGATATGTCACTAGCAATAGTGGATTAGGTTAAAAACTTATTCAAGATGTTCTTGTGGATTATTTATGTTCATATAAAATCTAAAATAGAATTTTTTTGTGGTGTATTCTACAATTGTTTGACAATATCAAATTTCTTATCTTGGTTATTATTGAATGGTTTATTTTGAGGTTGAATGATAAGCAAAGTGGTGGATGGTTGTGGGCCTACGATAGTAATATTTGATCTTTGAGTTGTGATTACACAATAAAGATTAAATATTAGACCATTATTATTAAATAATGTTGGGAATGGTGTGGGACCAGATATGACAAGTCTCAATTGTCGATGCACTCATATATGGTCACATGGCAAGGATGAGTTGTCGATATAAGGTCCAAATGGGGAAGTCATAGTTTGATGGTTTGCATATATGCACTCCCAAGTCAAAGAAGGATTATCTATACAATTTGGTTTAATTTTTTTGTTTAGAAATGGTTTAGGCTAATTAGTGCTTGGTCTAGGATTAATGAAAATGGTATTAACGCTACCCCTTGCAATATGACCTACAACCCTATTGTAGTCATGTGTAACTGTATGGTAGGTTTTTTGGTTATTACAATTCTGCCCTTAGTTTTATCCATTATTCTATCATTGTGGGTTTTGCTACTGATTATGTTGATTCTCTTGGTTTGGCCTTTGATTTTGATACTATTGATTTTTCTACTACATTGGTCATCGTTGTTGTTGTTGCTGATTATTTTACTGTTATTGATTGTTATGTTGGGGAAAGGGGTTTTGATAAATCCTAAGAATTTTATTAGAAGTGGAAGTACCATTATCTAATGTTATCTCTACATTCTCTAACATATTATCAATTAAATTCTTGATTTGGACACATCTTTATAGATTATGCCTATTTACCCAATGATAGTAATAGAATTCATATTCATAGTACCAATCAGGATAAAGAATGCCTTGTAGATAATGCTTTGGTATAGGCCAACTAATTAGATTAGTGGTAATAATCTTATGAAATACAGACTCAATAGGTTCTCTTAGGTCACTAAAGACACAATGTGCAAGCATGATTCTCTTAGGCAGAGGGGTTTATAATGGTAAAAGATGCTATATTTATTATGTAGATCTTGGTTGTTGTGCTTGTAGCATTGGTTGGAGAGGTTATTGAGTAGAAGTAAGCTGAAAAGGTGGTACAGATGATGTTTACATTATTTGTACATGATGGGATTTAGTTACTCTATTTACCATAACATTCCTATTGCAGTTAAATTACTTCAATCTTTTATGGTTATTGGCCTATGTTAGTTATGATGCTGACACTTGAATGGTATGTTGGTCATTTCCTTGATTGATACCTTGATTTTGATTAGTTGAATTAAGCTTTATAACACCTTTATTGATGAACACTCACTCAATCAACAAGACTTTTTTGATGATTTCCTTGAAAGTATGTGCACATTATAGTTCCAAATGATAAGCTATCTCACTGTGCAAATTTTTGGTAAACACAACTAATTGTTTATCTAGTAAACTATGGGTGAAATAGATTATAAGGGCTCTCCATCATTGTAAATAACTTTCAAAACTCTCACCATCTTTTTGCTTTGCTTATGTTAAGTCCACTAATGAAATCTCATGCTCGAGATTATAAGAAAAGTGATACATAAACTTATCAAAAAGATCATCAAAATATATTACTAAATTTTTGGGAAACTTTAAAAACCACTCCAAGGCTTGTCCAATCAAGCTCTTTGGGAATAGCAACAAAAGGTATATGTTGTTATATGCCACTAGTTGACATGCGACAAATAATTCAGTCAAATGAGCCTTAGGGTCACCTTTCCCTTTATATTTATCAAATTTTAGTGGTTCATATCTTGGAGGAAATGATATATATAAATAATCCATATTGAATGGATAAGAACACATGATGTCCAATTTGAAATTTTTAATCTATTTACTAGCTTGAATGGTAGTAATTGCATCCTTTATCTATTGCAATTCTTGGGATAGGAAAATGGAAGGAACATTGGTTTGAGGGAGAATTTAGGTAGATGGTTGGGATGTCACTAGTGGGACACTTTGACCAGGGTATCATGGAGATACTTATTGGGGTACATTAGTTTGGTTGGGGAATGGACCAAGAATATACATACATGGATTAGGATGTACTTGAAATTACATAATTGGTTGCATGATATTTTGGTTTGGGTTGGTGATAAAGTTTTGAATTGAAGAATTTTATGGTTGGGATGGAGGGATATAACTATACTATGCCTACTGTTGTTATAAAATATATGATTTTGACTAACCAAACCTTATTTTTGAGTGGTAACTTGTGGTCCACGACCTTATATTTGAATTTGTGGCACATTTTAAACCAATAGTTGTCTAATAGGTACAAAAACATGGGGACCTCTTTGTTGCTGAAATACCTATGAGGAAGTGAAAATAAGTTACAAATTTAGCATCTATTATTGACCAATATTTGCTTGTTGTTGACTAGTCATTACTTAGTTTTGAGTTGACATATTAGTCTATGACTGAAGAGGTATGTTCATCATTACATGGTGAGGTGGAATATTTTTTGTCCCTGATTAAGGTGGCAATGTATTTGTCCTCTCTTGCATTGATACATGAGATTATGTCTATTATTTTGGAATACTACTCATTACTTATTGAGTAGGATTCATCACATTCTATCATTGAGATATGACATTGGCTATTGTTTAATTACCTAATCCCATAAGTTGCATACTTGAGGAAGCAACTAGTTGAGGTTAGGATGTAGAAACTCCTATTCCCTGGTATGATGATCTACTCATGGGATTAACTATAGGCACATGTTTTTGGCTATTTGTTTATGCATTAGTACCACTTTGATCAAGATTGGACATTATTTGCACATTGTCCACTATGTTGGCTCACTATTCTATGTAAAGCCTAAAGACGCTTCTTTAATAATAGGCATATGCATCAAGTTATCTATCAAAGTAATTTATAAAAATGAGTTGAAACATAGATTATCTTGTCTAGTTAACTCTATCAACACTCTTATTGAAGGAACTAGGTCAATAAGAGGCTTATTCACCATGTCTATCTGATTAAAATTACACACTAGATTTAGGTAGGTTTTATATGCTATTTGCATATGTTTAAAGTGATCTTCCATGATGTTTTTTCCTTGATTATATATATTAATATCTTGGTATGTTGTTTGGACCATAACCAAAGGATTTATATAAGAATCATGTTAATAATGATATTATGGGGCACTCTTACTAGACTAGGTAAATTTTCATGGGGAAAGTCTACTGGAAATTTGGCCCCTACCTCTATGGCTCTAACCAAAATATTTTTTTTGTTCTCTAAAAAATGTCTCTCAAACAAAAATGGATAATTCATGAAAGTCATATTAGTAGAATATGACTATTGAAGAACTGGCTCATTCACTATGGGTATTGTAGCTAGGTATTGTGTAGTTTGTTCTTGGTCTTATTATGAATAAGGTGGTGTGTTAACTAGATAGTTAACCAGTATATCTTGGATTTATTACTTTGACTGATTATTATAAGAGGGATAATAATCCATCTCATAAGCAATGTTATCTACATAGGGGTCTTGTACCATTTCTTCCGGTGCTACTACATAACTAATCCCTAGATTGTACATGAGTCCAGTATGAGTCTAAGAATACATGTTGGGATCCCTAGTCAATGTTTTGTGATAAAAGGTTAGAGATTTTTACAAACTCTAAAAAGGACAATGTCTAAAATAGATGATGTTCCAACTTGGTCTAGATTCATCAAAAGGATCAAAAGGTTTATGCAAATATTTGTGAGGAAACAAGCTAGCGTGAAGTATCTAACATTTCACTATTCACACAAAGATAAGCAAGTAAATGGACAAAAAATTAAAATTCCAAACTTTAAGGTCAAAGTGTTTCAAATCAGTCTAATCTAGGAATTTAAAAGTTGTTAGGTCTTTTGGCCAAATGTGGTGTCAAAATCAAGGCTCAAATCAGGCATGCACTAGGACTCTTCGAAAAATGATGTCAAAAGCTAGACTTTGAAAATAGATTAAAGTTTTAATCTAATGGATTTGAAACACTTCTAAAAAACACTAGGCATTTGATTCTTGGAAATGAACTTGATCAAATAGGTATAAGGTATGAAACAAAAGGCACTTTAAAAATAGTTTATTTTCTCACAAAAATGGTATAAAACATGGTTCTTTTGACAAACAAGCTAGACAAAAGTGAATGGTATAACTATTTTAGACAAAAGATCACAAAAGTACATTCAGATTGGTCTAAAAATGTAGGAATAAAATTTTAACTCTATGTAAGAAGGTCTATGAAATAATATTTAAAATGTTTTGGGCAGTGTAATGATGCTATACTACCCAAAAGGTGTGACAAAAAAGTTTATTTCAAAAACATTCTAAAGCAAAGATAATTTTCCATAATTTTGACATCATAACCCTACTTTTCTTGACTCAAAATGTTGTGGTGCATAGACTCAAAGTAAAAGTGATTAGCACAAAATGGCTTAAGTCTATCAAATGGTGATAATGATCTTAAGTCTAAAATGACCCTCAACCAAAATTGAAAATTGAACTTAAGTTCCCTCAAGTTTAGTGCAAATGGAAAACCCACTTAACACATCAACCCTATGAACTTATAAAGGTGTAATTTAAAATTTAGATCATAAGTGAAGGACTTTAAACAACTTTGGTAAAGTTCTAGACTCAATTGGGTAGCATAACTATGCCAAAGTGGATGATATGACTCTCAAGCTTTTGATGAACTTTGAGAAAGGCAAATTTCTGATCTCACATAGGCAACATAACACCTCTTTATTCAAAGAAAAATTAGAACTATGTGTTTGGTTTGAATTATTTATTTACACCAAGTTTTGACTTTAAACAAGACTCTAATATAGGATAAGACCAACTAATTAATCATTCTTAGATCCTAAACTAACAAGGTTACTTGGTATTGTTAGAATCTATCAATATGCATCATTTGAGAGGATTTTAAGTGTTCATCCAAAAGTAAATGCATATTATATATTAGGGTTTTTATACTGCCCCCTTCTCTCAAATGGCAATACTATGACATGGACCTTGAGGTGCACCTTACACCAATAATAATTCCATGGCAAGTGGGGATTTATCTAAGATATAACAAGTTTATGAACATTCTAGGGAATCAATTGCACAATGACTTTCATGCCAAACAATGTAAAAGAAAAACATAGATTTTGAATTTGTATCACTTGGCTTGTTGTAAAAAGGTCTAGTCCTTTTGGCAAGCACTACATCCTATTGTTTGCTCAATGTAGTACAATGTCCAAAGTGCCACTATTTCCTATGTGCAACTCTAATTAAGAGCCAAATGAAGTCAATTCTAAGAGGTGAAACCCTAGGTCAAAGCTTTCCTAAATAACTCATGGGAGGTGATGAAGTCCCCCTTGTAAGCCAAGTTTACATAATAATAATAAAGAAAGAATGAAAGTAGAAAGACTTTAGGGTCATTTTCAAGGTCACCCAAACTTTGATGAGTTTTTGGGGAATGATTTATATGAATTTATTTCTAAGCCTTGGACTAGGCTATTTGTAATAGGAATAGTGCTTTTGATTCCAAGGATTCCCTAAAGGGGACAAATGGAAGAGCATACATGCAACATCCCTCTTTTTGCCAAACACAAATTTAATCTAAACAACTAAGTAGAAATAAAAATCTTTGAAAAAGTGAGTTCATTTTTTAATCTCAAATGGAAAATGAGGTGGTGTTCATCTGACCCCTTGGTCTTAGTTTCAAACTTTGAAAACATTCACCATTAACATCTAAAATTTGTTTTTTTATTAAACACCAAAACAAGGTTCCTAATTGATTTTTAAGCATGAAAAAGGTGATCTAAACATGTTTTTAGAAAATTTCAAGCTTGGTCCTATAACAAAAAATTTATCATGTCCTTTAGCCTTGAAGCTCTTTTAGGTCTGAAACAATGAACTTTTAAAAAAATAGCTTTCGGGTCTGCCTTAAGAAAAACATAGTGACTAACATAAATTATATAACTGATGATGGTTACATTTTATAATAGATTATGGTTATATAAATGACATCAATTATAAAAATGTGATTGATGATAGATATCCAATTTATGTTTATTTTACTAACTGACATTAGTTAATCTATCTAATTGATTTCAGTCTTACTAGCTGATGTCGATTACTGTGTAAACCTATGGTAAACAAAAATGACAAAATAAAGTTAGAAAATTAATTTGAAAGAGTTTTAATGGTCCAAATAAGTATTTTAAAGCTAAAAAAATATCTTTTTCATGTGTGGTATGTGTCAATGTCCCACTAGGTGTGCCATTATGTGAACTAGGAATTTGACTTAAAAGAGGATGGTTAGTATGGTGTTAGTTCCAAAATGAAAAAAATGAAAGAAACACTTTAACTAGCATAACATATCTAGGCCTAGACACTAGGGAGAGCTTATTTAATAAACATGAATAAAATATACAACTAAAATTCAAAATAAACCCTCTTTTACCTTCCTTGGATGCTCCAAAATGCTTGTTGTAGTGGCTTGCTCAACTTGTGCTCATGAAGTCCTCATCAATGGAAGCTTGGATACCTCCATATCTCCTTGGCATCTTTGGCTTGTGGCTTGGCTTGGATTGGAATCAATTTTTCATGGTAACACTATTTGCGTGAAGCTTTTGGAACCAATTCTACATTATAAATTTTCACAAATTAAGCTTTTGAATGATGTTCATGGCCTCTCTATTTATAAATTTTTGAGAATGTCTAGAATCAACCTGAACTATCCATCTTAAGATTGAGATGTCTATTTGTGGATTAATTAAATTTTTTGAATTAAGTTTATAATTATCCTCATCATGACATTGGAATAAGGGGAAATTAAGTGGCATAAAGGTAATCATGAAAGGCATTGATGAGGCATGGGAGGCATGAATCCTGATATTTGTGACATTTATGGCCTAGGGATGTCTTTCCAAGAAATCAGGTCACTTGATGATGAAGATATTCAATATTAATTTCTGAAAATAATTTTTCAATAAGTTTCCATGAAATTATTAATTATGCCCTAATTTGGTTTAATTAGCTCTTAAGCATGATTAAGCACTTTGTGCACAAATTAATCAAATTGATTAAAATACGTCATTATTAGTCTAAAATTTAACTATATTGGATTTGGAATTCAATGTCAGATGCATTGGAACTATATTCCCATTTAGGATGTTACCAACAATAAATAACAAAGGAATGCATCTTGTGTAAAATATTTGATAGGAAAGAGCAATCTAGAGCACCTAGGTGAAAAATAGCATTTTGACTCTAAATGATCTGATCAAATTTTATTGGCCCATAAATTTCATTATCCTATTTAGGAATACTCTGGCCAAAATTGGCACTTGAATATGTCATTTTCACATCATTTAGCATGTTTTAGTGTTTTTAGGCCAAATTGTGTATTTTGGGTAGAAATTGGCCAAAAGCCTAGTTGGAGGTTATCAGTGGCTAGATTTAGGTGTCTAGAGGTCCTACAAGAAAAATTTCAACACTTTGTTTAGTCTTTAAGTTTATTTATCAAATGAGATAAGAACCCTTAAAGGGTAAAATCTGTCGACCTGAAGGAAAAATGTCAAGAAATCAAACATGTTATGTTAGACAAAAGTTAAAAAAAATCTCAATAAAAATATCAAAAAATAAACTAAACCTATGAAACATGTAAACAACAAGTTATAAGGTTAAAAAAAATAAAACTAAACACACAAAACATAAAAACATGTAGTAAGTATTTTAACCATAACCTTTAAAATATGCATCTATTTATCACAAAAAATTTAAGGTTGTTTATAGTTCCAAGTTCCATATCTATGAAAAAGTTTAGGTCACAATAATAAATTAAAAAAAAGGTTATTATCTCTATACTAGATAGACATTTTTACTAAAATATTAGAAAATAAAACATGATAGTCACTAAAAGAGTCATAACTTTTAAATTACAAATTAGATTTTCATAAAATTTTGAGAGAATTAGGATGAAACCATTAATAAAAACATGTAATTTTTTTATAAAAATATATTAAATATATTAAAAATAAGAGATATTTTAACAAACATTTTTATCAAAAGATGTGAGGTGTGCAATCATGTCCCGTTGGGCATGCCATTTGTGATCAATGATTTTAACTCAAAAGAGGAGGTTAATATAGAGTTAGTCTCAAAAAAAATAAAAAATAAACTAAATAACAATCTAACATTCTTTAGGCTTGATCATGGGGGGATCATAATGAATAAACCAAATGAGAACTCAACAAAACATGGAAAGAAATGAGAAATATAAACATAAAAATACAAATTCCTTACCCAATCCTTGATAGCTCCAAATGGTAATTCAATTGTCTTGCTCGGTTTATGCATAATAAGTCTTAATCAATGACATATAGCTAACATCATCTTTTATTTTCACTATTTTTGAATGCTTGGCTTGATTGATGGCTTGATCAATTCAATGGCTTGTTAGCTTTGGCTTTTTTTTGGCATTATAACACTAAGCTTTTAGCTTCATGAATCTATTCCTGGATTATAACTCTACTTTTATTGAGCTCCATAAATGAAGAGATATAGTCTTAATTTTATAGGCTTTCAAATCCCTTAAAATGGGTTAAATCTAACTATGGCTGAGTTTATTAACTTTTATTGAGTTTGACATATTCTTAAGATATTCTTTTAGATATTTTCCAAAAGTGACCACTCACAAAGGTAATGAGTGTGTTATAGGATGTTATAAGATGCTCTTGATTTTTTTTTTTTATTAATTAATTTAATTGATTTATTAGCTCATGGGTGAACTCAATTAAGACTTAAAAATGATTTAACTTGCTAATTGATTTTGATAAGGGTGTGTAAGTTAATTAATTATTTTTAGGCATTTGGTCATTTATTTGATTTTGATTAATTTAATGTGTGTATTTTCATTGTTTAATTGATTTAATAGGCCAAATTTCTTTAATTCTAGGCTATAAATCCAAATTCAAGATTAGTAGAATTTTTAGGCTAAATGTTTGATGATTGGTAAGAATTGGTATAATAGTTTGATGCAAAGCCATTGGTGGCCAAATTTACATGACTATAGGTTCAAGAAATTGGTTTATATTACCAATATTTAGAATTAGACCATATGAATTTTTTATCTAATAATGGTCTATAGATCTCATAGGACCATTTACATGCATCAGAAGTCATGAAAGGTGTCTACATAGGTGTTGGAGGTCTAAGTCACCATGACTAGTCTTTGAGGTAAATTGACAATGCTATGTGAGTGAGTTGTAGAGATGTTTTTTATCCTTGATCTCCTAAGTGAAAGTGTTTAAATAATTTGGTGATGACTCTAAGGTCATGGAGAATATGTATACCTTTTTTTTCCTTCCAGATTTTGGTAGCTTAAGGGTGTTTAAAGTTTTATTTTTGCGAGATAGACTTTTGAAGTACATAGGCCTAATAAGGAATTTGGTCCTAAAGGATCTCTCATGGTATGAACAAAAGACATAGGTTTAATAATACATGGAGGAGGTGATTAGAGGTTTTTTTCTAAGTGGTTGAATGGTTTTTATTTATTGTAGAAGGCCTTCTGGGCCCAAGAGAGTCAAGCTTTGACACTAAAAAGAAAAACCTAATGCAATTTGGTCTCCATGAGTCCTAAAAGAGAAATGAGGCATAATTGAGTTGTTGTAGACTAAAACGAGTCAAAATATCATTTTAGTCATGTGCGCAAGATGTTTTAAGACCTATTCTATGGCTGACCTAATAGTTTAAAGGTATGTGGTTGACCAAGTGGTATGTGATCATGAGACATGTATATGTACAAGGAAGTTTAGGCCTATTTGGATGTAAGCAATAGAAGAAAATGAAATCTTGATTAGAGAGAATAAGGAGGTATTAAAATGAGAACATAATATTAGATTATAGGTATGGTGATTAAATTGATGAGGTGGCTTAGTTGGTGTTGAGTCATCTAGGGAGTTGGTGCTTCCTTGCCAGTGGGTGATTGAATTCATTGGGGTTGGTTATCCAAGTTGATTTCATGTTTAAAAAAAATTATAGTTTGTCTTATAGGATAATAGTCCATTTGTAGAGATCACAGTGAGTTTTTCCCTTTGAGGGTTTCCCACTCATATATGTATTTTATGTGTTATGATCTTGTTTTGTGCTCATGTTATTAACTTTTGATTAATTTATATATCATTGTATTGTTTTGATGGTTAAAGGAATGTTAAAATACATGTGAAATAAAGTTTAAAACACTGATTCAAACCCCCCCTCTCAGTGATTTTGCTTATAACAGTAGGAAATAAATAATGTTGGAAAACATTCTCTTTAAAAGAAGTATGTAATGTGACCTATAGTTAATGGGGGTGTAACTACTAATTTTACAAAACATGTTTATAATCAGTGGCCCAATGAGATGTCTTATTAGGGTAGATGAAAAAAATGGTTTTCCCAAATGTGGTTATAATCATTGGCACAATGAGATGACCTAGTAGGGTAGATGAAAAGAATGATTTCCCCAAAGGTGGTTATAATCATTGGTATAGTGAGGTGCCTTAGTAGGGCATGGGATTGAAATATAATGATTTTACCAAAGGCAGTTATAATCATTAGAATAATGAATATGCCTTAATAGGGTGAATAAAAAAAACTACAATTTTTGTAAAGGTGGTTATAATAATTGGCACAATGGTTTTTCCGAATAGGGAGGATAAAAGTGTGATATTATTCATCTTGGCCTTGGTATGGAAGATATGATTAAGAAATTTCTACTTGATTTTCCCTAGTATGGAAAATTGGGAAAGGTGGGTTTACATATCGAATCCATACTTACAAAGTAAAAGTAAGACAACATAGAGGATAAACATGAATTTGGGTTACCTTATAGTATAGAGATGCACATCCTAAATAAAATGGATTACTATTCATTTGTGATTTAATTAATCTACATTTTGGTAGTGGTAGGGTAGGTCAAGAAGTTACTAGGTGTGAATAAAGAGAAGTACTAGTTGTTGCATTATCTTGTAATCTCCGCTTAACTAAATTCTTGATGTAGTTGTGGAAATTATATATCATAATTATATAAAAATATAATAATAATGTTTATCCAAATCATGGTAAACTTGCTCTAAATAAAATTACAAATCACTTAAGTGTAAGATATGAAAAATCAAATCCTAGAGTGAATATACTGCAATAAACTAAGCATAAGAATGTACACTAATTCACAACTAAAATAGAAGTTATGAATATTCAAGACTTGAGTGTAAATAAAGTGTAATGATCCTAAGGAAACCTAAAAATTAAAAATCAAAAAGGTATAAAAACCAAAAAAATAAACAAAACACAAATAAATAAAAATAAACAAAAAATAAAACACCAATAAAAAAATAAACAAACAACAAAACATAAATAAATAAAAATAAACAAACATGGCCATAAATAAATAAAACAAAAACATAACTATAAATAAATAATTTTAAGCAAAGAAAATTTCAAGAAATAAACTATTCTAAATAGATAAATTCAAAAGACAAATATTGATTAATCACCATGTTAGTACAAAAAAATACAAATTGTTTGTGCATGTTTAATAGAGGTGTTACTTGTGGAAATAGGGTAACCCCTAAGATATATAGAAATGATGTAGGTATAACAACACAATAATGAAAGGTAAAAATTCATCCCTGGATGTAGGAGAAAACAACAAAAAACAAAACAAACAAAATAGGTGGGAATAGAAAAAAGGAAGGGGTAGGCGAGTTAAATCTAGATGAACTAGGCAAGTGGATGATGCCTACATAGTTCCATGGAAACATGATCCAACATGAACGTTATCCTTAATTTAATTTTCCTAGAATATGGGATAAAATAAAATAATGATCTAGAAAACATGATTGATGTGTAGAAGAAAATAGGAATGGTATCCCAAAATGGTGAATGTGTAGGAGAAGAGGGAATGATGCTCAAAAACATAAAATCATAAACACAAATAAATTATATGAGTGAGAAAGTATGGTTTAGGATAAAACCACATTGAAAGTAAAGAGATGATTATCCACAAATGAATTAAATTGGTAATTCATAGTGTTTACTACATCTAAGGTTTAGATTGAGTATAAGCTCACAAAATGGTGAGAGTGTAAATAACTTATAAAGCAACTAGGGAATTGGAAATGGTTACTTGTAAAATAGTAAGAGAATAATAAATGCCAAGTGGTCATTAATGCATCAAAGTTGAATGCACAATGCTCATAATATAAACTCATAAAATGGTGAAAGAATACAACTATGGCCAATAGGGATGGGGAAACTAAAGGACAGGTGGTTACTTGTGAAAAATCTAAGAGTCCCATAATATTTAAGGCAGTGAAGTGTTTAAAAAATAAAGGAAGGAGTGGCTAAGCTAACCTAAGATAACCTATGTATCCAAATACTATCTACATAGTCTGTGCAGACCTCAATCCAATTTAGTTCTCCCAAAAATGGAAGGAAAAATACCAATATGATCTAGAAAATAAATTAAACAAACAATATGTCCCATGTCAAAAACATTTGATGGATTTATATCTCACATGGAAATTCTAAGCCAATTTTCATGATTTTGTGATTTTTAGGATTTTTTAAAAGTTTGTAAATGTTTCTATAAATTTATAAGCATCGTTGATTGAAAATTATGATATATATAATGGTCTAACTCACAGAAAGTTGAGAGCATGGCTTGAATATGATCACAAAATGACAAACACATTCAAACTTAAATTACTCATAAAATGATGAGAGTGTGGCAAATGGGTGACTGAGCTAACCTCAATGTGAATCAAGCACTTCCTACATAGTCCCAAAATGACCTCAAGTCATTTTAGTTCCTTCTTATAGAGGAAGAATCCAAATAGGTATCAGTAAGTTCATGAAGTAGGCAAAAAACATAGTTTATAATAGTGATGGTAAGGTGATGTAGCAATGCATGGTAAAGGTGTTGCTCCTAATTTACCCATAGACAATTATAATTAGGAAAAAATGTCATGGATAGTGATACTAATTAGACCAAAGGTGGTTACAACTAGTAGCACCAATAAGGATATAGAACATGATAATAGTGAATAATGCAATTTTCCAAACCATTGAAATATTGCTCTGGATACTTCCTTTTTATGAAATATTGAATCAACTTCTAAAAATTTATTTTAATACCCTCTTTGAAGGTGCTTAAATAACTAATGGATTAGAACCAAGGTAAAAAAGGGTGGGTAATGGAGGGTAAAATAAATTTATCCAATAATGAATATATGGAAGTAATGATATACACTATGGTATAAGGAAGGTGATATTATAGTAAGATGTAAATGATACTAATAGACAATACCTTGGGTCTCTCAAATGAAATAATGCTTGAGATGTATTATATTTATGGGCTCATCAAGTTCATCTCCATCCAATGTAACTAACATGTAATCTCTAGAGCCATAATTAGTGATTATGACATAGAGGCCTATCTAATTAGGCTTGAACTTACCTTTCTTCTTTTTCTCAACTCTAGTATTATTATAGTTTTCTTTGAAGACAAGATCACCAAGCTCAAACTATATGTTCTAAACACATTGGTCATATCAAACACAAAGCTGGTTTTGATGTGTTTGAAGGCTATTTATAGTGGCCATTCATTTTTCATCTAGAACTTGTAGTTCTTATAGGCAAGATAATCTATAATCCTCATCATCAAGGATGTGATTCAATGAGATACATAGAGAAGACAAATCAACCTCGATGTGAATAAACAAATGAATGTGGTGTGGTTCCTATTGGAGTATGGTAATCCCAAAGGGAATGGAATATTTATAGGTGTCAATCATGGCCAACATCATTGATAATATTTTTAATAATATTATAAATGGTCTTATTATATTCCTCTTCTTGGCCATTACCTTGTGAGTAACATATAGTGGAAAAATGTTGGGTTATGTTAAACTTAGCACAAAGTGATTTGACATGCTTGTTTCTAAATTATTCTACATTATTAGATATAATTTTAGATGGGATACCATAGTAGTAGATGAGATTATTGAAGATGAATTTATAAATTTATTTTCCAATCATGTAAGTGAGGGGTATAGCTTCAACCCACTTAGTGAAATAATCAATGGTAGTAATGATATGTTTATAGCCATCTAAGGAGGTAGGGTTATTATTCTTGATGAGATCGAGTCTCTGCATTGAAAATGGCCATGGTGTAGGCATTGGTTTGAGTGTTCAGGCTAGAAAATGAATCAAATCTACATGCCTTTGACATTTTTTACATCTTTTTACATAAGTAATTACATTTGATTCCATGGTTGGATAATAGTAATTGGTTGGTAGGATATTTTTGGTAAGGATAGCCCCACTAGTGTGAGCTCCATAAAATACTTCATGAACTTACCTCAATGCTAATACAACTTATGCCAAATTTAAATAATGAATCAAAGTTCTATCAAAGCTTCTAAGATAAAAGGTTGTGCCAATTAGGGTATATCAAGAGGCTTGGTGTGTGAAAACTTATTTGTAATTTAGTGAAAGGTCTAATAGAAGGATTTGGTCATGAAGGTAGTTATATAAGTTTGAATACCAAGTAAAATTGGGACCAAAAATATCATAATGTATTTCAATGGTTAAAGGTTCATGAGCAGGCACTAGAATATTTTCAATGAAGAACTGATAGTCTTTCATCTTGTGTATGTTTTAAATCTAAGAAACAATGGTAGCCATGGAATTCACTATTATGTTAATGCCCTAAGGTATGTGTTCAAACCAAATGTGGGAAATCTATTGCTTGATAATGTCCACCATGGCCTTAGATGGTACCAACTTATCATATTTGGTCTATAACTTGATTATGATTAGCTAAGAATCACCATAAACCAAAATATCTTGAATTTTCCATTGTACCACTTGATGAAGCCCTAGAATGAGTGTTTCATATTCAACCATGTTACTAGTACAAATAAAGTTGATATAAAATGATTTGGGAATGAGATCCCCTATGGTGTAATAAATAACAATATTGTTCCTTATCCATGAGATGTGAATGACCCATCAAATTATAGCTTCCAATGTTTCTCCTTAAGAGGTGTTTATATGATGGTCATGATGGATTCATCTAGGAATGAAAAAGGGAGTGGTTGAGTGTCTGAAAGGGAAGTTTTAAAAAACTGATCTATAAGTACTTGTCCCTTTATGGCATTCTAACTAACAAAATCAATCTCAAAATCACTCAAAATTAACATCCACTTAGCCATGCAGCCTTTCAAATCTATTTTTGATAGTAGATACTTGAGTAGATTGACTTTGGAAATGATTATGGTTTTGTTGTTAAGCATATAGTAACACATCTTTTGGGCTATAAAGACCATATCTAAATAATATTTTTCTACAGACGTATAGTTATTTTCATATGATATGAGTGTAGATATTAAATCATACATGCCTTGTTCTTTCCCATGTTCATCATATTGAGATAATGGTGCCCCTAGGGCATTGTCAATGGTAGATAGGTATATTAGGAATGGCTTCCTTGGAATTAGTGGTAATAGAATAGGTGGATTGGCTAGGTATTTATTCAGATGCTCAAAGTCTTTATAACACTTTATATCCAAAATAAATGTAATACCTTTCTTTGATAAATGAGTGAAAGGATGGCATTTATCATCCAACTATGAAATGAAGCATTTGATAGACTAGATTTTACCTTGAAAATTGTGGAGTTTCTTTAAAGTGGAAGGTGGTGGCATCTCGATAATGGCTTGAACCTTGGTATAATCAACTATAATGCCTTGGTGAGAGACAATAAAGCCTAATGATTTTATCTGAAGTGATACCAAATATGCATTTCTTGGGATTAAGTTGAACCTTATACTTATGAAGCCTTTCAAATATCCTTCATAGTATAATAGGACGATCTGCATGGGTCTTAGATTTACCCAATATGTCATAGACATAGGCTTCAAAAATATCATGCATCATGTCATGGAATATAATGGTCCTATCCCTTTGGTATGTTACCTTACCATTATTGAGGCCAAAAAACATGACTTGATAAGAAACATTCTCCAAGGAGTGGTTAACATTATTTTGTGTTGGTCCTCTAACATAATCCTAATCTGATTATATCCTTAAAAACATTCATGAGGAAAAGCATTTCATACATGGATGTGGAATAAACTATCATGTCAATGCTTGGCAAAGGAAATTCATCTATTGGGCAGGCCTTGTTGATTTATCTGTAATAAGTGTAGATTTTTATCTCTTCTAGATTTTTACTGATAGGTGCAATGTTTGAGATCCACTCTAATTAGTCAATCGGTCTGATACATCTTGCATCCGAGAGTTTTTTACCTCTTTCTTAACTAAAAAAAAAATATGAAGATGAATTTTATGCACTTTATGATTAATAATATTAGAATCAATATGTATAATGAGGTGGTGTATAACCAAGTCAGGGTCCAAACTTGGCATGTCTAAATAGGCCCATGTAAATATGTCAATAAACTCCCTCAAAAGGGATATAAAAAGTTCACATTACTCCTTAGTGAGGGACACATGTAATTTTATCCACTTTCGATCTTATAGAGTCCTAATGCTAAATTATATAGGATTTTTCCCAAGGAGAGTCAAACCATTATCTAGAATAGTTGGTAGGGATGTAAATTAGCCAACAATGGCAAAGTCCTCTAGTCAAACTAGTTCTTCAAATTCTCCAAAGAAGGATGAATCTAAATCAATTAATGGTATTAATGGATATGTAATAAATATTATAGGAAATTCTAAAAAATTTTGATCAAATTCATGTTATTCCTCTACACTAAACTCAAACCCATAAGCAAGTTCATTGTTGGTGGTCCCCTGAGCTTCATTTGAAAAAGGGTAAACATCCCCATATAGTTTCACCTAAAACAGGTTTTCACCAAGAGATTAGCCTATTTATTTACTTTTATCCTTGTCTAAAAGTTCTTCAAAGATTTTTTTAGTTTGGGACCTCAATGTTTTGTTGTTTTGTTTTTAGCTAAGGGTGTTCACCCACTCTCTGAAATAGGTTGTAGGATCTAGTTTGATACAGAACACATGTTTGTGGCTTCCCAATGGAACACTTACTCTTAGGCCTAGAAAATCAAAAATTATCTCATCATTATAAAACTCATCTAAAGGTACATGGATTCTTATTGGTCCCATTCTATAAGTTGATGATGATAAAGGGAAGTGGGGAATGTTAGATTACTAACATAATGATATAAATGGTATATGGGTCAAATAAGTTGGTGATGGAAAGGTATTCATTAATGTTATGATAAAAATATACTTATTTAATAACATCATCATGGGATCACCCCTATGTGGTTTAAATATTAGACTATGAGTTCATTTGTATTTGGTCATAGAAATAGGCTCAAGAGTACCCTACTGATTTACCCCTAGGCCTCCAACTTCATATGCTTGGTTATCCATTATCTTATTAGGGATTGGAAACTTTTAAATTATATATAAATTATCCAATTTATCATTGTATAACTAGGAATAATCATTAGTAAGCAGATCCTATTCTTGGATAGTGTCTAGTGTGAAAATAATAAGCACTGGCTTATGAAACTTTTTTTCCCTTTCATCTCTATTCCATATAAATTGGCTTATATTTTGGTTTTATATATGTCTTGGAGTTTTTTAGAAGGTTTTTAATATGTAATTTATCATGTGGGTAAAATACTATCTTAGACCATTATACAAGATGGTAAAATGATTAGACATTTCAATAAGAGGCTATGTGAAGATTAGGCAAGGCTATCAGGGTCTATACAATTGGCCTTTGGTAATTCAATTGGTGTCTCTTTGTCTTTGTCCTTCTTTGGAAATATGTCTAGACCAAAATGGTAATTTTAAATTTCATATTTGACCTCTAAATGATTGAAGTGTTCATATGCTGTAAATCTCTATGGATAGTCACCTCCATCTTAGACTAGGGAAACTTGATAAATTAGTGCAATTTTAAAGGAATTACATGAATTTCATGTATCCATGGTCTATTCAAAAGTAAATTATATGATAAATATAGGTATATCACATGAAAAAGTGTATCATGGATCAAAGACCCAATGATCACTAACAAACTTATAGTTCCTTGTGATTCCTTCTCTTCATTATTGTAGGCCTTAATAGTAACAGTCTCTAGCTTAGGGTCAATGGATATATATCTTAAATTCTTAATGATATTCAAAGATAAAATATTAAGGCCCAATACATTGTCTATGAGAACATGTTTAACTTTATGCCATGTAATGAAAAATTCAATGTATAATGGGTTATTATGGAGAGGGCCAAGGGATGACATATCACTTTGGTCAAAAATCAATTATTAGCCTTGGGATAGGTGTCTAACCAAAGCTTGAATTTTTTTTTGTGTAATGTCATTTGGCACTTGGAATTGGCCTAGGAGTTTTATTGAGATATTATTGTGGATGGTAGAAATACACAACAAATCCACAATGGAGATTTATAAGGGTGTCTTTTGGAGTTGTTCCACAATATCATAAGTTATTTCCTTAACAATGGTAATTGGATTACTTATAGATGGCATAGTGGGTTAGATTGGCTCATTGGTATGGGGTTTTAGGCCTAGGATGGTGATTTTAGATTTCCAAGTTGTGATTTTATAGTCCATATTAGGTATAGGACCATTATAACTAGAAAATGATGGAGATCATGTAGAGAGGGTAAGTCTTGATTGCAAGTGTCTTTGGATATGGTCATCGGGTAATGAAGAATTATCAACATAATGTCTTTAGATTGTAATCCTTAGTTGTTTCTATGCTTGGTTTTGATCACAAGTCAAGGAAGGATTACCAACATCAGTAGGTTGAATGGCATTATTAGGTAATGGTCCTAGTTTATTAGAATTAAGTATAAGATTGATGGTAATGATAAAAACATGCCCACCCATAATATGATCTACAAATTTATTGTAGTCATGTGTATTTACATGGTATGTTTGTTAGTTTTTAGGGTCATTTTGGCACTTAAAATTTTCCTAAAGTGAAAACATGCTAAGCAGAGTGAATTAACTAAGCAAATCCAATTAAATGCTTAAGTAAAATCTCCATGTGCAATTAGTGAAAATGATTCTTTTAATGAAATTAAAAAAAATTGAGGTCATGATGATGTCATCATCATCAAAGTCAAGGAATTGAAAATATATCCCTTAAATCTTTAAATTCATAAATGGAGATCCATGCTTAATAATGCGATCTATATCCCAAATATTAATTGTTTGTCCCCTTCTTAACTCAACTAGGGTTAATCTAAACTTAACCATAGTTAAGTCTAGCCTAATTGAACTTAGGTTATAATTAGTTTTAAAGGATATAAATATAGAGTTTTACCCATTGTTTAACAAACTCTTTTGGTGTAATGTTATGATGCAAATATACCTTCAAAGACCCTTGTTATGTAGTTTTATGATGCTCATTTGTTGAGAAAATGAAGCCAAATCCAAATCCAAGTCCAACAGTGCCAAGGTAACAAAGAGATATTATTCAAGAAGCACCATTTCCAAATATTATTTTATCACACTACCAATCATATTCCTCCATGGCCAATATAAAACTCTTACTCTCAAGGAAGGTAAATAATGGTTGTTTTGTCTTCTATTAATAGTTACTTGTATTGTTCTCTTGATCCTTGAGTGTCTAAGCTTGAGATGTTAGATTTATTAGTTTATTTTTATTTGGTTTCTAATCATACTCACATAATAATAATCTCCCCTCTTATATTCTTATTGATCACATAATGGCACACTTGATGGGATACACACCCCATAAAACTATTCTAGCCACTTCTTACAATGTTTATTTAACTATTTTTACACCAAGTTTTTTATCTAATTACCAAAAACATGAAGAAATTTGATCTCTCAGTTGATCCACAGGGATTAGTGATGACTGTAACAAATCACAATCGATCAGAGGAATCAACAATGATCTCTACATCAAAAACACAACCAAACTAGAAATGTAGTAAAAATCAAATTTTTTCCTTGATTTTTGTTGGTACCTAACAAGTTGTTTATTATCTATCTAACCTTATTATTTTAGGGTAGTAAGGAGTTTTGAGTTTGAAACTTTATGTATCAAACATATTTCTTTCAAAATGCATTTATCTTTGGTGTGACTCTAGGAATCGGTGACGATCATAATCGAATTAACATCAATCATAAAAATCATCCACAATCCCTACAATAATCATTGATGATTTATGTGTTTTTATTTTTTTAAACTCGAGAGTTAAATTTTGTGTTTTTATTGATCTAAAGTTTAATAATATCACTTTTTATTAATCACAAATTAATCTACTAAATTGTTTTTAGAGAATTAAGCCAAGAAAGAAGAAGTTTGGATCCTTTTTAATCACCTTTTTATCTAGCAAAATCAAAATTTTCACAAAGGTTAAAACTCATTCACATTTGGTTAAGGTGCTTAAAATTTACTTACTAAGTTTTCTTTTAACATTTTATAGGCTTTTACAAGTGCAAACATGGCTAAGAAACTAAAAATTTCAAGCACATTTCAATTTGGTGTTAGTAAAAAGAACCTATATCTTTAGTTAGATATTCTAAGGGTTTTTTTAATATTTTTTGTTCTTTATACTACTTTAAAATTACTTAGATTATATTATTTAATTTTTTCAAATATAAAATTTAGTGTGTATGCCCTCCCCCATCCCCTTTAGGGCTCATGGGTGACCAAAATCACTTGGTTTATTATAATTGTAAAAAGTTGTGTTAGAAATAATGTCATGTATGCTCTCCCCAAGCTTTGAGTGACTTGGGTGATTCAAAATCAACCTATAAGTCTTTCCATTTTCATTTATTTATTTTTACGCATTTGAATTATGGATGGGAGTTCATCACCTCCCTATGAGTTCGTTAGGGGTGTATTGACCTGGGGCTTCATCTCCCATCATTGTACTAATCCCATTCCATGATGGGATATAAAATTGGGCAAACCATTGGATGGGATAATGGTGAGTATTTATCTTGACCATATGAATGGGTACCCAGGCCATGTGACAACCAAACATTATAATTCACTAACAAGTACATAGAAAAATTCAGTATGTAAAATATTAGACCATTGCATAAATAACTAGGTGGTTTATATTTAACTAATGTGATTGTGTCCTTATGTTAGCCACACTTGAGACCATCTAGTACATTTGAAAATTATAGCATTTTTAGTCAAACCCACTTGCCATGGAATTTCATGCTAAATGTTGAGTGCTCCTCACTCTAAGTTCATGCCACATACCAGTGCTTGAGAGATAGAGGGGCCATAAATATGCTACCTACACCTATACTTTAATTTTTGGATTAACACTTAATTCCTAACAAACATTAGTATATTAGTGGAAATTTTGGTTGAATCTACACATATTTTTGTTAGTTATAGGAATAGGATGAGCCATTTATGCTACTTATATTTTCTTTAGTTTACATGTGTGTTTTAATACTAGAAATTATTTATTTGTTTCTTAAAAATGAGTCATGAAACATCACATATTTTTATACTATTTTAGCCTAATATGTGATACTATTCATTTGTTGTTAAAAATTTTCCTTCACTCTTTTACAAAATATTTGGGTCTATCACTTATGTAAATGGGGAATCATTATGCTACTCATTTTATCCTAAGTATTTACCTTGGAGTTTTAGAAACCATTGTCATACCTTTTGATCAAAGTAGTATCATGAAACTACTTGTGTTATTCTAAAAACATATCCTTGTTTCAAACTAAATTCAAAACCATGTGTACCTTTGGTTTAAAAATGGTGTTGTTATGCCATCTATATGGGTCTAGGATGTTATCCATTTAAAAAATACAAGTATTTTAAACAACGTAAATAATTTATATTATGAATTTTAGATTCAAAATTGATCAGTCTACACCTATGTCTTACTTAATTTTGTCTTGGGTGTTTACCTCTTATATTTGAATTATGTGACTTGGACTAATTCCTTTCTTGTTTTTAAGACCCTTTTTCCTAGACCTAGTAAGTGGTCTATGTCTATGTGCCTCAAGTTGATTTTTTGCCTTGAACTAAGTTCAAAACTCTCTTTTCAAGTATAACCTTAAGCATGGCTAGTTTACATTAGAACCTTGATTATCACTTGGGCTTGAATGCTTTACTCACCACTCTTATTTTGATTACTTGAGATTGACATTCCCAATTAGTTTTATGCATGTACCTAGAGTGAATGTCTTATACCATGGTCTAATTTCTTTTAGAATCCACGTGAAAAGATTGATTCAAAGTGTTTTGAATGATTTGCCTTAGATTAATTGCAAGTTTTTATCTCAACTTAGTTTGTTTTAAAGTCTAGATTTATGCCTTCTTACCAAAGGCCTAGAATTTGCCTTTCAATTTTTTGATCTAGTTTGTTTCAAAGTCTAGATTCGTGCATTCTTACTAAATACCTAAAATTTGCCTTAGTTTTTAAATTTAGTTCATGCCTTTTGAGTTTATATTTGTGCCTTGTTTTTAGATACCTAACACCATTTTCATTTTAGACATAAATTAGATTTGTTCGAAACACTTTACCAAAAGACAAAGATTTAAATTTTCTATTTATTTGGCCATTTGTGTGTTAGACCTTATACATTAGATATATTTGAGACCAATATTACCATTGACCATTTTGGAGAAGACCTCCATTCTAGGCCAAGTTTAAACCATTTATAATGATAGACTGAGTTTCCATTTAGACCAAGTTTTAAGATGTATCAAACATCAACCAATCCTTTTAGATTGTGTTTCAAGAGTTTTGTTAAATCTAGACCTTTTCTCAGTGAGATGTTAGTCTTGGGTTTAGATATTCATTGCTACACACATAGTCAAACCATGTACAATCTAGATTACAAAAGCATAGTCATGAATGATGCCTTTTTTCAAGACCCTTATGGTGATGACATAGTTTGTGAGATAGATCCATATCCCCTTTAAACTAATCATTATGTGAAACAAGACCAAGATCCATTAACACACTAACTAGCTAATACCCCTCCTTATCTAGGTCAGAAGTAAGAATAAATAAATTAATACCTTGATAGTGTACCATCTATTATTGAATAGGTATAACAATAGCCTTACTATATTACCATGACATAAACCTATAACCCATACTTGTTAGATCACTACTTGCTTAAAAATAAGGAAGGGGTTTTGGTTAGAGACATAGAGGTATAGGCCAAGTTTTTAGAAGATTTTCACCATGAAAACCTTCCTAGTCTAATTAGAGTGTCAAGAAACATACCTTATACCCAAATTATCTAATAAGCCTCTACTAGTTACCCTTAGGCACTTATACCTATGTCAATCCAAGATCTGAATATGCTTGCAAAGGGAAAAATCCCCATGGCAGACTAATTCATGTAAATACAACAGACATATTAGACTTATCTTAATCTAGCATAGAATTTCAATGATATGACCATATCAAATACCCTGCTTATAGAGATAACGCCTTCAGCATGAGTTTTAGTTGATTTTTTAGGTGAAGCTAATTTGGGAGTGGACCCACTTTCCAAAAGTAATTTAGTAGGTGACACTTTTAATGTCCCATTCATTGAATAAGTGATTATGGCTTCTATACATGACCATGTGCCAAATGTAGTGGATAACACACAAGTGTCTTATAATTTAGGCCAAAGTGGGTTAAATACATTTCCAAATAATCTACAACAGGTACCTCTTTCCAATACCATGAAAGGTTCACAATAGTAGGGGGCATGAATGCCTAGTTCCTAACCATAACAAGTTAGTTCCACTCCTCAACTAGATACTTTTTCAAGCATACAATAATAGGGGATAAGTAATCAAGAGCCAACCAATGTTTTGCCTTAACAAGTGGAAAATGTTATCTCAGCTTAATAGGTGATGGTTAATATTTTTTAGTCATAGGCACATGCCAATTTACCACCTCAACAAAGATAAAATAATATGCTACCTCAAAAGATAATAATAAATGTTCTACCTCAATAGGGAGCAATGAATGTACTTCAATAATCACAGACCAATGTACGTCAATAATTGTAGACATTATGTAATCAATAATGCATTCCTATTCATCAATGAAAAATAATAAACACCCAACAATTATCCAGTTCATAATAACTATTTGTTCAATAAAGAGGTTCTAACATCCAAAAATTACCTATTAGATAATTATTATTTTTTACCCAACATGTGCCACATATTCAAAGACAAGGCCTTAGTCAGTAGAAAGTACCATTTATATAGTTGGGTTTGAGTAGTTAGAAGTAAGTCCCTACTCAAGCTCAATAATTCGCTACTCAAAAGTAGCACAAATAGCTCATCTTATTCCTATAAATCACATGAGTGTGCATAGTCTTAGCCAAAATTTACATCAATATACAAATTTTTGTGAGGAATTAAGTTTTAATTCAAAATTAAAGTATAGGTGTAGGTAGAGTTTTTACACCCCCCTCTATCTCTTAAGCATTGGTATGTGTCATGAACTTAGAGTGAGGATCACTCAACATTTGGCATGAAATTCCATGGAAAGTGGGGTTTTACTAAAAAATATATAAGTTTTGAATATATTAGATGGTCCCAAGTGTGGGTAACATAAGGGAGAAATTGCGTCAATTGCATCCAAACTACCTAACTTATTATGCAATGGTTTAGTCTTTTAAATAACATACTCATTTATGTACTTCTTTGTGAATTTTGATGTCTATTTTTTGTATGGCCTAGATACCCATTAGGATGGTTAAGTTAACTAATCACCACTATCCCATCTAATGGTTTGCTTAATTTGTATACCCAATCATGAAATATGGTTGGGATGATTTTGGGACATGAAGCCCCATGTTAAAACACCATAAATAACTCATGGGGAGGTGATAAACTCCCACCCATAAGACAAATACATAAAAAGAAATAAATGAAAATATAAATACTTAGAGGTCAATTTTTAATCACCCAAGTCGCTCGGAGCTTACAGAGAGCATACATGAAATTATTTTTGACATAACTTTTTACAATGGCAATAAAAAGGGTACTTCTGGTCACCCAAGTGCCTTAAAGAGGATGGGGGAGAGCATACATTCTGAATTTTATATTTGCCAAAATCAAAGAATCTAACCTAAGTAATTTTAAATTAATCTAAAGAACAAACAAAAATTGAAAAATCCCTTAGGAACTCTAACTAAAGATGTAGGTCTTTTTTACTAATAGCAAAGTGAAATGTGCTTGGAATTTTTGGCCCCTTGGTTGTGTTTACACTTGTAAAATATTGTAAAATTTTAAAAGACAAATTTTTAAGCACCTTAACCAAATGTGAATGAGTTTTAAATTTTTTGAAATTTTTTATTTTGCCAAATAAAAAAATGTTTAAAAAGGACCCAAACTTCTTCTTTCTTGGCTTAATTCTCTAGAAATAGTTAGCGGATTAATTTATGCTTAATATAAAGTGATATTACTAAAACGTAACTCAATAAAAACACAAAATTTAATTGTCAAGTTTTTAAAACAGAAAAACATAAAGAAATCATTGATGACTACTGTAGGGATCATGGATAATTTCTACAATCGATGTCAATTTAGTTATGATCATCACTAATTCCTACAATCACACCAAAGACAAATGTGTTTTTAAATAAAAATGTTTGATAAATAAAGTTTTAAACTAAAAAATCCTTACTACCTTTCAATAATAATGTTAGGTAAGAAAAAAATAGCTTGTTAGGCATTGATAAAAATCATGGAAAAAGTTATCTTTTACTACATTTCTAGTTTAACTATGTTTTTGATGTAGAGATCTTTGATGATTCCTCTGATCGACGTCAATCTTAATGATCAACTACGATTTGTTAAAATAATTTATAATACCTATGGCTCAACTAAGAGATCAAATTTATCCACATTTTTGTAAATTAGATAAAAAAACTTAGCATATAAATGGTTAGAAAAACATTCTAAGAAGTATCTAGAAGAGCTTTACCGGGTGAATGTCCCACTGGGCATGCCATTATGTTATCAATAGGAATCCAAGAGGGTAGATTAGTATTGTGTTAGTATGATTAAAAACCAAACAAAGACACACTAATAAAACTAACACCTTAAGCCTAGACAATCAAGAAATAATAGAATAATACAAGTAA
Source organism: Torreya grandis (assembly GCA_037957365.1). Taxonomy (NCBI): domain Eukaryota; kingdom Viridiplantae; phylum Streptophyta; class Pinopsida; order Cupressales; family Taxaceae; genus Torreya; species Torreya grandis. The sequence goes on along the minus strand of JARHVA010000119.1, from coordinate 6,832,658 downwards.
CTATCAAGAGAATACAAAACAATCCTTAATAACCTTACTTGAGAGCAAGAGTTGTATGTTTTCCATGGAGGAATGTGCTCGGTCATGTGATTAAAAAATATTTTGCAATGGTAATCCTTTCATCATCTCTCCTTGTCACCTTGGTAATGTTGGACTTGGCTTTAGATTTGGCTTGGTTCTCTCAAAAAATGAGAATCATAACACTACATAATAAGGGTCTTTGAAGGCATTTTTGCATCATAACATTCCACCAAAAGAACTTGTTAAACAATGGGTGAATCCTTGTTTTTATAGCCTTTAAAACTAATTCTAACCCAAGTGTAGCTAGGTTATAATTAACTATGGTTAATTTTATATTAACCCTAGTTGAGTTCAGGAGGGGATAAACAATTAATATTTGGGATAGAGATCCCATTTAATATGCATGGCTCTCCATTTTTGAATTTAAGGCTTTAGGGGAGATATTTTTTATTCTTTGACTTTGAGGATGATGAAATCATCATGACCTAATTTTTATTATAATTTCATTTTAAAAAATCATTTTCACTAATTACACATGGAAATTTCACTTAAGCATTTAATTTGATGTGCTTAGTTAATTCATTCCACTTAGCATGTTTTCACTTTAGGTATTGTTTAAGTGCCCTACTTAATGGGTCCAAAGGACAACATGTCATTTTTATAGGTCATAAGTTCACTAAAGATGAATACCTGAGTGGTTAATTTACATACAGGATAATACCCCAAATAGGGATGCATCAACTTGATTATGAGAACTAATGTCCATTATGCGGATGAAATTGGGACATTCAATGATTCTTAGGATTATTTTGCATTGTTTGGTAGAAATAAATCTAAAGTCTAGCTGGAATATAGTTGTGGACAAAATAGGGTGTCTACACAAATTCAACCTACTATTCTAGCTAAGAGTAAGCTAATTACCACTATTAAGAAAAAACTTATGATATTGTGGAACAACTACAAAAGATGCCCAAAAAAAATATATTTTATAATTTTTGTGCACATATACCATCCATAAGAATATCCTTACTAAAATCCTAAGCCAGTCCCAAGTGCCTAATGACATTACTCCAATAAAATTTCCCATTTTAGTTGGAAACCTAGCCTCAGGACAATAAATGAACTTTGACCAAAGTGATATGTCATACCTTAGTCATCAATATAACAATACATTGTACATTGAATTTGTTATAAAATGATACAAATTTAAACATGTCCTTATAGAAAATGGATTGAGACTAAATATTATGTCTCTAAATTTAATTAATCATTTTGGATACACAATAGTAGACCTTCATTCTAACACCATTACCATCAATGCCTATGATAATGCAGAGCAAGAATCACAAGGAATCATTAGTTTACTAGTAATCATTGGGGCTTTGATCCACAAAACACTTTACCATGTGATAGACCTAGATGTACCATATAATTTTATTTTAGGAAGACTATGGATACACAAAATATTTGTATTACCTTCAACCTTGCACCAGTGTATCAAGTTTCCTCACTCTGGAATGGACGTAACTATCCATGGATATTTATAACCATATGAACATTACAAGTATTTGGAGGCCAAATATGAAAATTATAATTACTATTTTAGTCTAGACCTAGTACCAAAGAATGATAAAGGCAAAGAGATACCTATCTAATTGTCATAGACCAATTGTATAGACCCTGATAGGCTTGCGTCAGCTTCACATACACATCCTATTGAAATTTATAATCACCTTACCCTTTCACAAAATGGTCTAAGAGAGTAATATATGAATGATACCTTAAATATATCCAAGCTTCCACAAAACCCCAAGATTTATGGATGGCCCAAAGCTAAACCAATCTACATGGAAAAACAATAAAAGGAAAAAGGAAAACTTGATAGCCTAGTGCCCATTATTTTCACACCAACTATTGGCTAAAAGAAGGACCCACTTGTTGAAGATAATTATTGATTATAAAATGATAATTTAGCTGATTACTACTAAATTAAAAAGTATCCCATTCCTAACAAGATTATGGATAACCAAACTTATGAAGGTATAGGCTTGGGGGAAAATAAAAAAAGGAACTATCGAGCCCATTTATATAATGAAGTATAAAGAAACCCACAGTCTTGGATTTAAACCACTTGGGGGTGACCCTATCTAATTTGTGTTACTACCTTGATAATTAGTGATGATAATGCTGATAACAAAGCAAAGTCTAATCATAGCATATATTAAGACCCAGATAGTACCAAATTATTTGACCCTTATACTATTTATACCATCATGCTAGTGATCCCCACTTACCCTTTATCATCCACAACTTATAGACTAGGACCAAAAATAATCCATAATACTTCTAGATGATTTTGAGAATGATGATGCCTTTTGTGATTTTATAGGCATAAGATATAATGTTTCTTTGGGAGAACATAAAAAAGGGTTCTCTATCAAATTGGATCATTTTGCCTATTACAAAAAATAGGTGAACACCCTTAACCAAAAATTTAAAAAATAGAACATTGAGGTCCCAAAGTGAAAACCTCTTTGAGGTGATTTTATACCAAGGAAAAAGTAAACAAAAATGCCAGTCTCTTAGTGGAAACCTATTTCAGGATCCATTAGATGGGGATGTTCACCCTTACTCAAATGAAGCTTAGGAGAACCAAAAATGAACTTGTTTTTGGGTCTAAACTCAGTACAGAGGAGCAAAATGCTTTTGAGTAGATTATTTGAGAGTTCCCTAGCATGTTTGTTACATGGACCTTTATACCATTAGGAGATTTAGATTTATCCTATTTCAGAGAACTTTAAGAACTAGTCTAACTAGATGACTTTTCCTTGCTATCCAGTTCACATCTTTATTGACTATCCTAGAATATGGCTTTACTTTTCTTATATAAGATAATTTAGAGGTCAATATTGGGAATCTAGATTATCCCAAATGGATAAAACTAGGTGCATCCCTCACTAAGGAGGAGCATGAAGTTATTACATCTCTTCTAAGAGAGTTTATAGACATTTTTACATGGGACTAATTTGATATGTTAGGTTTAGATCCATCATTGGTTCTACATCATCTTGTAGTTCATTCAGACATTAAACCAATTAAGGAAAAATTAAGGAAAATGCATCCTCATATTTCCATCTTGGTCAAGAAATAACTATAGAAACTTTTATATTTAGGATGTATTAGTCCTATTGATTATTTGGAGTGGATATCCAATATTGTGTTGGTTAGCAAAAATGTAGAAGGTATCAGGTTGTGCACTAATTTTAGAGAGATTAACTAGGCTTACCCAAAGGGTGACTTTCCTCTGTTGAACATCTAAATGATTGTTAAATCCACATATGGGTATGAAATGCTTTCCCTCATGGATAGTTTTTATGGATATAACCAAATCAAGATTGCCCCTGAAGACCATGAACATCATATTCCATGACATCATTCATGATATTATCGAAGACTATGTCAAAAACATATTGGGTAAATCTAAGACCTATGTAGACCAAATGATTGTATTATAGAGAATCATTGAGAGACTTTGTGAGTATAAAATTTAGCTTAATCCAAAAAAGTGTGTCTTTGGTGTCAGTCCAGGAAGATTATTAAGTTTTATTATCTCTCACTAAGGCATTGAATTTGATCCTACCAAGATTTAGGCTATTACCAAGATGCTACCACCTTTTATTTTGAAATAGATCTATAGTTTATAGCAAAAAATATAGTCCATCAAATGCTTCATTTCACATTTAGATGATAAATTCCACCCATTCACTCATTTGTTAAAGAATAACACTACCTTTTTATGGAAATAAGACTACCATAAGGCCTTTGAATACCTCAAAGAATATTTGGCCAATATACCAATTCTACTACCACCTACATTGGGAAAGCTATTTTTCTTTACCTATCTACCATTAACAATGCCCTGGGGCAATTTTGGCCCAACATGATACGCAAAAGAAGGAACATGCAATGTACTATCTAAGTTATACACTAGTAACATATAAACATAATAATATGCCAATTGAAAAAATATTATTTTTCTATGGTCTTTATAGCCCATAAGTTGCATCATTATATGTTTAACAATAAGACCATATTCATTGCCAAAGTAAATCCGTTCAAGTATCTAATATCAAAAATAGTTTTATAGGGATGCATAGCTAAGTGGATCATGTTTTTGAGTGAGTTTGAGATTGAGTATGTCAATAAAAAGGCCATTAAGGGATAATTATTTTAGAATCACAATGACTAAGAGGGGGGTGAATTAGTCTTTAAAAACTTTCAATCAATTGCATCCACTCATCTATGAATTATGAAAGCAACACAATGATCTAGTCATGCATTAGGAACCATTCACATGAGCATGAAAAAAGATAACACATCACATATGTGGGAAAAAATCATGGGTAATAAAACCCATTAAAACAAATCTTAGGAAACATATACTATAAGATAATGTATCAGTTTAGTTGAGTACCAACCCAACATGGAACACCAACCCCAAATTTATCAAGCACCCAATTAAATTTAGCAAACACCCACTTACTAGGAGGATACAACCCCCTATGACTAAGTAAAAACTCATTAAAAATAAATTATAAAATAACTAATATAAAGGTATATCCAAATCACTCTTCACCAAAAATCAACTCAATCAAGATCAATTCTACAAGCTCCAACCTGTAAGGAAGCTTTAACTCGCTCAAGCACCAACTCATTCAATCAGCCTTATTTCCACTCTATAAGATATATATATATATATATATATATATATATATATATATATATATATATATATATATATATATATATATATATATATATAACCTATATACACTATCATAAATCAGGAACACGTCTCTAATGTAACTCTAATAGCCTTTAAACATTCAATAATCACTACTTTAAGTCTGCTCCACTTGAACTCTCTCAAGACTATCTCTATGCTTCTTCACTCAACTAGCCCTTATCAAGTCTGAATAGGTCATATGACCTTCGTATTAAAATTAATAAAACATACATGATCATCATTAAATTATTATATTATATTTCCTTATAGTTTAAAACATGTTACCCAATCTCCTTAGTCTCATTGATTTATCAATCCATTCACTTACTCTAAGCTTATACAAATAGGCCTAAAATTGCCTTGTATATATACCATTCCTTGTTCATATACCAATTAGTCAGCCACACACCATTAAACTCTTATTTTTTTCAATTAATATGTATTAAACATATTTTTGACATTAATAAAATGATATTTTAGTCCCTTTTGATTCGACATGACTCAATTAGGCCTCATTTCACTTTTAGGTCTCGTGGAGACCTAATTGCATTAGGTCTATCTCTTAATACCAAAAATTGTTTCTCTTAGGTATATATGGATTTTTAAAATAATTTAAAACCATTAAATTAATTATAAATATACCTCTACTAACCTCCTATATTATTGGTTAGACTTGTGTCTTTCATTCATACCATGAAATCTATGTTAAGACAACTTGTCCTATTAGGCCTGTGTGCTTCAAAAGTCTATCTTGAAAAAGTGAGGCTAAAATATAACTAAGACATTTAAATATTATTAAAAAAGAATATATAAATATTTTAAATTACCATATTGTCATTAAAAAATATATTAGACACATCCACTCTAGAGATAATAACTCAAGAACATCTCTGCAACTCACTCACTTAGAACTGCTAGTTTACCTTAAAGACTAATCATGGTGACTTGGACCTTAAACACCTATATAGACACTTTCCATGACTTATGATGAATTTATATTGTCATATTAGATCTCCATACCATCATAAAATATAAATATCATATGTTTTAATGGAAAATGTTGATCTTTTAGACTAATCTCATGACCTTTTATCTCACTATCTTATCTGGACCAGATAGGTCAACTTATGAGAAAATTTTTCACCATATTAACTAACCTAAAAAAATTATAAAAAAAATTAACATGTCTTAAAATTAATTAGAAACATATCTATACACTTGGTTTCATAATTTTATCATGAAACACATTCTAATTCATCTTCTCACTGTTGTCTGGGTTTTTCACTATTTGCACCATTAAGCCTATTAGCGATTGGCTAACTTGGATTACCCATTTAGAAAACTTTAAGAATATAACATGTATATAAACCTTCATGTAAATTAAAAATTAGTCTCTATATTCTTCTTCCATCCATTTACTTACTATTTCCAGTGTAACTTTTGACTTTTACAGTAACTTCTTCAAAACAAGCCTATAACTCCACATTTTTTCTCTCCTCTCTCTAACCAAGACCACATAGAAGTACCTAGGAGATTCCAATATAATACATAATATTTTACTTGATAAATTCAATTAATATTTATTAATTTTGAGAAACATATTCAACATCAAGTCTTCAATAGGGTTTATGAGGGTTTAAACTAGTTTCCACTCTTAATGATTGTTCATAAAGCATAACCCCTAAATCCAAGAAATAATGCCTATAATTTTGATCTAAGACCCTTACCCATATACCTTGAAATAATTATGTTCCCATGAAAAAAATTATGAGCTAACGAGCATAATAAAATCCTTCTCAAGTTGAGAACTCTTCATTCTGAGCACTCAAGAGACCTCCAAACAACTTTTTATGCTTTTTCCTTCACACTATGACCTCAAACTACATTAACAAAACTTGAAAAAACATAAATAATATTTTAAAATGATTTCATGATCTCAAAAACATTTAAATCTGATTATGACCCCTCATTAGGCCACACTCTCTCTCTCTCTCTCTCTCTTTGCTCTCTAGACCTTGACCTACAAAACACATTAGGCTTTAAAACTGACCTTCATGCCTCTTTCCATGCACTCTTCACCTCACTCACATACTAAAAATCTCACTCTCATTCCATACAACCTCTCTCATGATTAAATACTATGAACTAAAAATTTGAATACAAAGAGGTGATTAGTATTGCGTTAGTGACAAAATGAATAAAACAAATTGACAAAACACACACTAAACTAACATCTTCATGCCTAGTTACTAGGGTGAACTTGATAAAAAATAAACAAATGAAAAACATAACTAAAAATTAAGGAAAAACAAGAATCCTTTAGCTTCATTGGATGCTCCAAATGCTTTGGTAGTGGTTTGCTTGGCTTGTGCTCATGAAGTCTACATCAATGGAAGCTTGGCTACCTCCATCTCTCCTTGGCACCTTTGGATTTGGATTGGTTTGGAATAAATTTAGCATGGTAACACTAATTAAAATAGCTTTTAGAGTCATTTATTAATTATAAATTTGCATTATCAAGACTTTTGAAGATATTTGAGCATAATAACTTTGCATCCAAAATAGCTTAGAAATGATGTTCATGGCCTCTCTATTTATATATTTTTGCAAATGGATAGAATCAACTTGAACCATCCATATCAAGATTCTGATGTGTGGCTAAGGATTAATCCAATTATGTAATTAAAATTCATAAATATGCTCATCAATATTTGGAATAGAGGAGTAATTAAGAGGCATGGAGGGCATGAATCTTGATATTTATGGCATTTATGACCTAGAGATGTCTTCCCAAGAAATGAGGTCACCTGATGATGCATATATTCAATATTTAATTTCTAAAAACAAGTATTCAAAAATTTTCCATGGAATTATTAATTAGGCTTTAATTTTGTTTAACTAGCTCTTAAGCATGATTAAGCACTTTGTGCACAAATTACTCAAAATGATTATAATGCCTTGTTATTGGTCCAAAATTTGACTAGATTAGAATTGGAAGTCAATGTTAGATACATTGGATCAGTTATCCCATTTAGGATGTTATAAACAAGAAATAACAAAGTCATGTGTCTTGTGCAAGAGATTTGATAGGAAAGAGCAATCCAGAGCACCCAGGTGTAAAATTGGTAATTTGACTTGAAATGATTTGATCAAAGTTAGCTAGCCCATAAATTACATTATCCCATTTAGTGATACTCTAGCCAAAATTGGCACTTGAATATATCAATTTAAACTCCTTTAATGCATTTTAGTTTTTTTAGGTCAAATTGTGCACTTTAGGTGGAAATTGGTCAAAATCCTGGTTGGAGGTCATTGGTGGCCAAATTTTGGTGTCTATAGTTTTCCCCTATTTGGGAAGATGTTGAAAACTATAAGCATAGTAAAATCTTCTCAAATAATGAAAAGGTCTTATATGCCTATAACTATAATGATGATAAACTAACTGCATGATGCCTCCTGGAGGGAATGGTTGACATAAGTAGGTCAACAAACAGTCCCTTGAAAGAAAGAATGGAGATGTGGAGACCAAAGAAAGGAAAGATGATGGGGTCAAAACATAATGATATTTAAAAATTAGTCAAAATCATTGAGAATACAAGTGTGATGGTGTACAATGGTTTTCTTAAGGGTAGTTATAATCATTTTGCCTTGATAGCAGCAACATGGTATGAAAACATAATGATTTGCCTAAAGGCAGTTATAATCATTGAGAAGATGAAGCTTCCCTAGTTAGGATAAACAAACAAGATAATACTACCCCATTTAGATTAGACAAACAAGATAACAACATGCTCCTATTTGGGTGGGAAAAGTAAATTTGGTGAAAACACAATAATTTTCCCAAAGGTGGTTATAATCATTGAGAAATTTAGGTGGGATGGTGTACAATGATTTTCCGATAGGCAAATATAATCATGGGACCTTGATTATGGAAAACATGATAAACTTGGTCAAGGATGATGATAACTTAAAATGAAGGGTAATGATGAATTGAAACAACCTACTAGTAAGGAGATGCCCATCTGAGCTAATAAAGGCTGGCATTCTTTCATGGTTAATTACTTTATTTGGGATATGACTAGGATTGAATCAAGATGTTGGTATCAAAGAGATGTTGATGCCACCATTGCTACATAGACTTCTTAAAGATGAAGTTTGTTGTAGTACATGTCAGTAGGCATCATGATATAACATCATGAAGATTTGGTTAAAATATGCATAAGGACTAACTCCCACAATCAAATACTCAATAGAACATAATGCACCAATGATAGAAACCATGATGATAATGTAAATATATGAATATGGATGGATTCAAGTATAGGTGTGGGTAAGGAATCACACAATGAACACAAATAAACCAAAGTAAGGTAATAATACTGAAAGTAAAAAATAGGCAAACAAACAAACAAAAAATAAGCAAAAATAAACAAATAAAAAATTCAATAAAAACCATACAAACATTACCCCTAGAAAATAGGAAACAAATTAACAAATAAATCAAATGGGGGAATAGAATAAAAGGAAGGGGGTGGCCAAGTTGTTTCCATATATACTATGCAAGTGGACTTTGCTTACATAGTTCCATGGATGTAATCTCCAATAAAAAACTTCAAGCCAAATGTAGTTCTCCCAGGGAATGGGAAGAATGTGATAACTGATGAAAATAAATAGAATGGATGTGATAGAATAATAGGAATGTTCTTAAAAAATGGAAATTATGTGAGAGAAAAGGCCAAAAAAGATGGGGAGACTAAGTTAGAAGTGGTTTTCTCGAAACTTAGTAAGGGTTCCCATAATCCTGAGGGCAAAGAAATGGTTAATGTTTTTGGTTTTTTTAACGATTTTACAAATGTTTTTATAATTTTTGAAGTATCTCAACTCGATCAATAATGATGAGAAACTAAATGGTTTAAGCTCACAAAATGGTTAAATAATTCAAACTTAGGTTTCTCATAAATTGGTGAGATTTTTCAAACTTAAGGTGCTCACAAAATGATAAGAGCATTCAAACTTAGGTGGCTCACAAAATAGTGAGAGCATTCAAATTTAGGTTGCTTAAAAAATAGCAAGAGCATTCAAACTTAGGGTGCTCATAAAATGGTGAGAACATGGCTTAGATGACCTCAAAAAGTATCGAGTGCTACTTACATAGTCATAGATTAGGACCTTAAGTCACTGTAGTTCTACCCTATAACAAAGGAATTTGACTAGTGTAGCAGTCAATCTAAACAAAATAGGCATAGTTGGTAAAAAGGCATAGTATGGCATAAGAAGTGGCAAGTTGGTATGTCAAATATCAATAAAAAATGTTTCCCCTAGTTTTCCCATAGGTGGTTATAACTATGACATAATGGCATGGATCAATGGTACTAATTTGACCAAAGGCAGTTATAATTAGTAGCAAGACCGGTGATAAGAAAGGAATAAAAAATGAAGGATGAAACTACCAAATATTATATCATACTAATCTAAAATATGATCTCTATCTAAATTACTTGAAACAAATGATGAAAATGATCAGATTCCTCAGTGCTAAAAATGTGTAATGAATGGTAAAAACCAATGTCAAATGAGCTAGGCTTTAGAACATGTTTGGTCGATAGAATAGAAATGTAAAGTAGATATGGATAAGAGGATAGATAAGAATGGTATTTTTACAAATAATAATGGGGAAAAAATAAAAATAAAATGAAATGGTCCTTACAGATAATACATCCTAGCACTCAAGCATAATACCACTTAAGGTGAATAATATTCATCAGCTCAAGAAGTTCATCTCTATCTGGTGTGGCAAGCTTGTATGCTCTTGATCCATAATCTCCAGTAATGATGAAAGGTACTATCCAATTTGGTTTGAATTTACCTTTATTCTTCTTCTCATTCATGTTATTCTTTTGGTTTTCTTTATTAACAAGATCACCAAGTTCAAATGTTATATACCTAACACATTGATTGTAGTGGCCTTTGAGTCAATTCTGATATGCTTGAATATTATTGAGCATAGTTGTGCATCTTTCATTAAGCAATTATAGATCCTATAGGTGAGTTAATCGATAGTCATGATCATCTATAACATGCTTGAAAGGTATGTGTAGTGAAGGTAATTTAACCTCAATGGGAAGGATGGATTTAGTACCATAAACAAGTGAATATGGAGTAGCCCCTGTGGGGGTATGATGATTGGTATGGTATGTCCAAAGGGTAGGGAATATATATAGGTGTAAATCATGATTGACATCATTGACAATATTTTTGAGAATATTGACAATGGTTTTATTTGATGTTTAGCCTGGCCATTACCTTAAGGGTAATATGCCATAGAAAAATGTTGTGTGATGTTGTATTTGGTACATAGGTTGTCAACATCCTTATTCTTAAATTATCCTCCATTATCAAATATAATGTTAGAGGGGATAACATAGTGGCAAATGAGATGGTTGAAGATGAACTTTGAAATTTGCATTCCAGTCATGTAAGTGAGGGGTATAACTTTAACCCATTAGTGAAAGATTCAGTGGTGGTAAGGATATGTTTATGTCCATTAGATGAAGTGGGGTTTATTTTCATAATGAGGTTGAGTCCCCTTGTATAAAATATCCATGGTGTCAACATTGGTTTTAGAGTTTGTACTAGTGTATGAATTAAATTAGCACACCATTGATATTTGTCACACTTCTTTACATATACAACTGCATATGTGTCTATCATGGGCCAATAATAAATATTATGCAAGAGATTTTTGGATAGGACTACCCCACTAGAATGAGATATACATACTCCTTAATGAACTTATCTTAATACTAGTGTATAATCTATTGAAATTAAACAATGAATTAGAGTTCCATCAAAATTATGGCAGTAAAGGGTGGATCCAAGTAGAGTATAATGAGTGGAATGATGAATTAAGGCTTTGGTTTGTTTTTGAGATAGGTTAGGTGATAAAACTTGGTCATGAAGGTATTTGTAAAGGTATGGTACCAGATAGAATTAGGACCAATAATATCACAAATCATTGCAACATTTGAAGGTTCATGAGCTGATGTGAAAAAATTATCAACAAGGAGCTAATATTCTCTAGATTTGTCTATTTATCAAATTAGAGAGTTAATAGTATCCATGGAATCTAAAATTCTATTACTATCCCTTGGTGTATGCTCAAACTAAATGTCAGTAATTTGTTGCTTGAGAGTGTTAACCATAGTTTTATATGGAACCAACTTTTCATCTTTAGTCTAAAAATGATCTATGACTTGATTAATGCTTAACTGAGAATCACCATAAACCTTTAGAGAAATATATTCCATTATACTAACTATTGAAGTCCTATGACAAGTGATTCATACTTGACCATGTTGTTTGTATAAGGAAAATTGATTTTGAATGATTTAGGGATTAGATCCCCCTATGGTGTAATAAATAAGAGGCCTACCCCTAATCAATGTGTAGTAAATGAACCATAAAAATATAGATTCTAGTACTACTCCTAAATATGTGTGTCAATGATAGTGATTATAGATTCATCAAGAAAATGAAATGTGATTGGCTTTGTGTCTGTAAGGGGTGCTTCAACAAGTTGATCTATAAGGACCTATTCTTTGATTGTCATCAAATTAACATACTCTATGTCAAACTCACTAAGAAGCTTGATCCATTTGGCCATTATAACTTGTAAATATGTTTTAGATAGTAGATACTTGAGTGGATCTACTTTTTAAATGACCATGGTCTTATTGTTCAACATCTAATGGCATAGTTTTTGTGCAATGAAGACCATAGATAGATAGGTTTTTTCAATAGGTGCATAGTTGTGTTCATGTGTGACCAATGTATGGCTTAAGTAGTAAAATGCATGATATTTTCCATTATTATCATGTTGAGAAAAAAGTTCCCCCAAGGCATTGTCAGTAGATGATAGATACAACAAGAATGACCTTCCTAGAATAGGAGGTAACAAAATAGGTGGATTAACTAGATAGTCCTTGAGTTGTTGAAAAAATATTTAGCAGTGGTCATCCCAATGAAATGAAACTCCCTTCTTTAGAATATGTGTAAATGTATGACACTTGTCTACTAACTTAGAGATGAAGCATCGAATTGACTGGATCTTGCCCTATAAACAATGGAGTTGCTTCAAATTAGTTGGTGGTGGCATCTTGATTATAGCATGGAATTTGGATGAATTAACTTTAATGCCCCTACAAGACATAATGAAGCCAAGTAACTTTCTTGAGGTTACTCCAAACACACATTTCTTTGGATTGAGTCTGAATTTGTACTCCTACAATCTTTCAAATATCCTATGTAGCACTGTTGGATGGTCAACCCTAGTTTTGGATTTTCCTAATATGTTGTTGACATAGTCTTCAACAATATCATGCATCATATCATGGAATATGAAAGTTATGGCCCTTTGATATGTATCTATATCAATATTAAAACCAAATGGAATTACATGATAAAAGAATGTTCCCCATGGAGTGTTGAATGTTGTTTTATATTGGTCTTCTAGTGATATTATGATCTAGTTGTATTTTGAAAATCCATCCATGAGTGAAAGCATTTCATATCCCACTGTGGAGTCAATGATCATGTCAATATTAGGCAATGAAAAGTCATCTTTAGGACAAGCTTTGTTTATGTCTCAAAAATTAGTATAGATTATGATTCTTTCAAGTTGTTTGCTAACAAGAACAACATTAGATATCTATTATAAGTAGTTAATGGATCAGATACATCCTGCTTCTAAGAGTTTTTACAACTCTTTCTTTACCAAGATAGAAATGCAAATATGCATCTTATGTAGCTTTTGTTTTACCAATTTGGCATCAGGATTGACCATAAGGTGGTACATAACCAAGGTGGGGTCTAAACCTAACATGTCAAAATATGCCCATGCAAAGATATCTATAAATTTTCTTAATAGAATAGTAAAGACTTCACATTATTACTCAGTGAGGGACATGCCTAATTTTATCCATTTTGGGTTTGATGGAGTTTTGATGTTTACCTCTATTATATCTTTAACTAGAAGGGTCAAATTGTCTTTTAGGATAGTAGGCAAAGACATAAACTATTGGACTATATCAGGGTCCTTTGTTAGTAATTTTTCTTCAACATCTCCTAGGCATGATGAATTTCAGTCCCCTAATGGGAGATCTAGCCATGTGATAAAAATAGTAAAAAACTCTTGAAGAATTTGATCAAGTGCTTGTTATTACATAAAACTAAACTCAAATCCACAAGCAAGTTCATCATTGCTATTTTCTTCATCTAAATTTGAAGAATAATGAACACCCATACCTAATGGTTCCTGAGATAGGTTTTCACCACTAGACTAGCCTTTATCTTTACTTTTTCCCTGTTCAAAAAGTACCTCAAAGAGGTTTTCACTTTGGGACCTCACTATTTTATTTGTTTGTTTTTGGCTAAGGGTGTTCACCCGCTCTCCAAAATAGGCTTCAGGATCCAATGTAATTGAGAATCTTGATTTATAATCTCCAACAAAATGTTGTCTTTAAGGCCTAGAAAATCACATAATGCCTCATCATTCTAAAACTCATCAATTAGAAAATTGGATTCTTATTGGTCCTAATCTATCAATTGGGGATAGTATAATGGCAATGAGTTGTGATGAATTATTGGGGTAAGGGTACAAATAGAATTATTATCAAACATGGTAGTCTCAACTAAGTCATCAAAGGTGAGGCTATGATCAGACTCTACTTCACTATCATCATCATCATCATCATCATCATCATCATCATCATCATCATCATCATCATCATCATCATCATCACTAGCCACCATTGATGGAACTCAAATAAGATATTAGCTCACTTAAATCCAAGTCAGCCCCAGGTGATTTAAATCCAAGTCCATAGGGTCTTTTGTACTTAGTCATGGAAATTAGCTCACTGGTTCCTTTTTGATTTAGTTTAAGGCCTCTTCCTTCATAATCTTGATGATTCATGATCCTATTGGGAATAGGATATTTTGTATTTTTATAATGATTAGCTTGGTTTTCATTATATAACTATGATTCATCCCCTTAAAGAGGGTCTAGTTCTAGACTAAATGTTGGTAAAAAAATGATAGGTCCCTTATCTTTGTTCTTTTGTTGCCAATGCATGTGTGGGGTACATATAAGTCATCCAAAGGTCTTTGGATTCTGAGAAAGATTGGTAATATGGAAGGTATCATGGGTCACATACTCTCTTGGGCCATTATCTAAAATGGTGAAATGATTGGAAGCTTCAAGAGGTGGCATGTGGGAAAGGGAATCCAAGGTATTAAGATATATGAAATTATCCTATGGAGGATCAATAAGTATGGCCTTTCCTTTATCCTACTTGGAACTTGGATTTGTGTTGTATTGGTAATTGTAGCTTTGAAACTCGGCCTCAAGATGTTTACAGTGTTCATATGGGTGTAAATCTCCTAGAATATTCACTTTTATCCCTAAGTTGGATAACTTGATATATTAGTGCAATGTTGACAGGACTACACAAATCTCATGTAACCAAGGCCTACCTAGAAGCATATTATATGACAACTCAAGATCGAGCACATGGCTAAGTGTATCATGGGCCAAAGGCCCAATGATAATAGGTAAGCTAATGGTGCCTTGTGATTATCTTTTTTTATTATTATAGGATTTGATAGTTATCATTTTTGGTTAGAGATCTACCATTGTGTACCCAAGAAGGCTGATGAGATTTAGTGACACTATGTTGAGGCCTAATCCATTAACTATAAGGACACACTTCAATTTATGCCACTTTATATAAAATTCTATGTACAATGGATTATTATGGAGTTGGCTAAGGGAAGACATATCACTTTGGTTGAATATGACTTATTGGGCTGGAGCTAGGTGTCCAACCAAAGGTTAAAATTTATGAGGGGATATGTCACTGGTAATAATGGATTGGGTTGAAAAATCATTCAAAATTTTCTTTTGGATTGTTGACATTTGTATCAAATCTAAAATATAAATTTGTGTTGGTGTCTTCTACAATTTTTCCACAATATCAGACATCTTGTTTTGGTTAATGGTGAATGGTTTATTTCAAGGTTGAATGGTTGGTTGGATAATAGGAAAAGTGGTAGATGGTTGTGGGCCTAGGATAGTAAACTTTGACCTCTAATTTATTATTGCACAATTGGGATTAGATAATGGAACATAATTGCTAACAAATTTTGGAAATGGTGTAGGATTAAATAGGACAAGTCTCGATTGTCAGTGCACTTTTATGTGGTCACATGGTGAGGGAGAGTTGGCAATATAAGGTCCAAAAATGGAAGTCCCAATTTTTTGGTTTTCTTATGTGTGATCTTAGGTTAAAGAAAGATTATCCATGTAACTTGTTTGAGTGGTATTATTTAGCAATGGTCTAAATATATTAGTGCTTGATTTAGGATAAATGGAAATGGTATTAACACTACCCCCTATAATATGACTTACAACCCTATTGTAGTCATGTGCAACTACATGGTAGGTTTGTTGGTTGTTACCATTCTGACCTTGGTTTTGTCCATTGTTTTGATTTTTTGGGTTCTACTATTGATTCTAATGGTTTGGCCTTTGATTTTAATACTATTGATTTTTTTGTTGCACTAGCCAATGTTGTTGTTGTTGTTGTTGATGATTGTTATGATGCTACTATGTGCTATGTTGGGGAAAGGGGTTTTGATAAATATCAAGAATTTGATTGGAGGTGAAAGCACCATTATCCAATGTTATCTCTCCATTCTCCAACATATTCTTAATCAAATGTTTGATTTACACACATCTTCATAGATTATGCTTGTTGACCTGATGATATTCATAGAATTCACTTTCATGGTACCAATCAAGATAAAGAATGCATTATGGATAATGCTTTGGTATAGGACAACTAATTAGATTAACATTGGCAATTTTACAAAATATAGACTCGATAGGCTCTCTCAAGTCACTAAATACACAATAAGTAGGCACAATTCTCCTTAGACGAGGGGTTAGTAATGGTAAAGGTTGTTGTATTTATTGCATAGGTCTTATTTATTATGTTTTTAGTATTGGTTAGAGATGTTGTTGGGTAATACTAGGTTGAGAAGGTGGAACAGATGATATTTTTACTATTTAGACATGATGTGACTTGGTTACTCCATTACCCATAACATTCCTACTATGGTTGAATTGCTTTGGTCTATCTTGGTTATTGTCCTATATTGGTTGCAATGTTTGCACTTGGATTGGATGTTAGTTTGGCCACTTTCCTTATTGGTACCTTGATTCTGATTAGTTGAGGTAAGCTTGATGATCTCTTTATTAATAAGAGCTTTCTCAATCAACAAGCCTTTATTGATGATCTCTTGAAAAGTATGAGCACATTGTAGTTCTAGATGATAACCTATCTCATTATGCAAATTTTTAGCAAACATAGCATCTAATTATTTATCAAGTAAACTATGGGTGAATCAACTTGCAAGGGATCTCCATCACTGTAGATAAATTGTAAAACTCTCATCAACTTTTTGTTTTGCTTGTGTTAATTCAACCAATGAAATCTCATGTTCAATATTATAGGAAACGTGTTGCACAAACTTATCAAAAAGATCATCAAAATTTGTTACTAAATTATTAGGAAACTTTAAGAACCACTCTAAGGATTGTCTAGCCAAGCTCCTTGGAAACAACAACAAAAGATATATATCGCTCTATGCCACTAGTTGACATGTGACAAAGAACTCGATTAAATGGGCCTTAGGGTTAATTTTACCTTTGTATTTATTGAATTTTAGTGATTCATATCCTAGAGGAAATGGTATTTGCAAGTACTCCATGTTGAATGGATAAGAACACAAAACATCTAATTTAAACTTTTTAATTTATTTCTCAACTTGAATGGTAGTAATTGCATCCTTCATCTGTTACAATTCTTGGGATAGAAAACTGGAAAGAACATTGGTTCGAGGGAGAACATTGGTTTGCATAGATTTGGGAGGTTATAAGTGGGACACTTTGACTAGGGTATGATGGAGATATCTATTATGGTACGTTGGTTTGGTTTGGAAATGAACTAAGAATATGCATACACAGATTAAGCCATATTTTAAAATGTACATTTGGTTGTGTGATATTCTAGTTCAAGTTGGCTATAAATGTTTGAATTAGAGGATTTTATGGTGAGGATTGGTAGATATAACTATATTTTGCCTATTTTGGTTGAAAAGGGACATGTTGTTGACTAATTAAACCTTGTTGTTGAGTGAGAACTTGTGAACCAAGACCATGTCTCTGAACTTGTCGTACATTTTAAACCAACTGTTGTCTAGTAGGTACTTGAAAAACATGGAACCCTCCTTGTTGCATGAATCCTTGTTGGGAAGCAAAAGCATTTTTAAGATTTGATATCTATCTCTAACTAATATTTACACATTGTTGGCTAGTCATCATTTGGTTTTAGATTGGTACACTTGTATGTGACCAAAGAGGTATGTTTATCACTACTTTGTGAGGTGGAACATTAGTTTCCCCTTATTGAGGTGGCAATAAATTTAGCCTCTATTGCATTGGTACACTAGATTATGCCTGATGTTATGGAATACTACTTGTCACTTGTTAAGGAGGAGTAGGATTCATCACATTCTATTGTTGAGGCATGTCATTAGGTGCTATTTGACTACCTAATACTACTATTTAAATGGTTGATAAAGTAGTTGGTTGAGGTTGGGATGTATAAAATCCTACTCCATAATTTTGAAAACCACTTATAGAATTAACTAAAGGCACATTTTTTTTGACTAGTTATTTGTGGGTTAGTACCACTTTGATTTGGATTGGACATTGCTTGCACATTGACCACTATATTTTTCTCATTATTCTACCTAAAATCAGAGGGCACTTTTTAAATAATGGGCATATGCATCAAGTTGTCTATCAAAGTGTTTTGTATAAATGGTTCTAAACTCTGATTATCTTGACCAATTAACTCTCTCAAAACTCCTATTGAAGAAACTAAGTCAATAAGAGGTTTTCTCACCATGGTCATCTGATTGAAATTACATACTAGATTTAGGTAGGTTTGATATGTCATTTGCATTTGGCTAAAGTGGTATTCCATGAGATTTTTGCCTCTAGTAGGCATATTAGGGTTCTGATATGTTGTTTGGACTAGAGCCAAAGGATTTCTAGAAGAACCTTGTTGATCATAAAATATGTTATGAGGAACTCTTACTAGGCTTGGTAAATTATCATGAGGGAAGTATATTAGAAACTTGGCCCATACCTCTATGGCTCTAACCAAAATTTCATCTTTGTTCTCCAATAAATGATGCTAAAAAAAATGGATCATATGTGGAAGGCATATTAGTAGAGCATGATTGTTGTATAACTGGTTCATCATTTGTAAGTATTGTAGCTAGGTATTATGTAGTTTGTTCTTAGTCTTGTTCTAAATAAGGTGGTGTATTAACCAAATAGTTATCCAATGGATCTTGGATTTATGATCCTATTTGATTATTATAAGAGGGATAAGAATCCATCTCATAATCAATATTATCTACATAGGGGTCTTGTACCATTTCTTCCTGCACAACCATATTATTAATTCTTGGATTGTACATGAGTCCACTATGAGTGTAGGAATACATATTGGGATCCATAGTAAATGTTTTTGAAATATAAAGGGAATAGAGTTCTACAAACTCTAAAAAGATAATGTCTAAAAAGATGATGTTCAAACTTGGTCTAGATTTGTCAAAAGGATCAAAAGGTTTATGCAAAGATTTGTGATAACACAAGCTAATGTTTTGTGTCTAATGTTACACATCTTACACAAAATATAATTTAAATGAACCTAAAATCAAAATGCTAAGGTCAAAATATTTCAAATCAATCTAATCTAGGAAATTAAAATTTTCTAGGTCTTTTAGCTAAAACGTGGCATCAAAAGCTAGGCTCAAACAAGGCATGTCCTAGGACTCTTGGCCAAACGGTGTCAAAAGTTAGACTTTGAAATAGATGAAAGTTTTAATCTAATAGATTTGAAACACTTCTAACAAACAATAGGCATTTGTTTCTTGGGCATGGACTTGATCAAATAGGTATAAGGTATGAAACAAAAGGCAATTTAGAGAGTTTATTTTCTCAAAAATAATGGTATAAAACTTGGTTCTTTTGACAAATAAGCTAGTCAAAAAGTGAAAAATGTAACTATGATAGACAAAGGTTCATAAAGGTATACTCAGATTGATGATTTTACAGGGGCAGCATAATGCCTCTTTATTCAAAGGAAAATTAGGACCATGTTTTTTGGTTTGTATTATTTGTTTACACCAAGTTTTGATTCCAAACAAGACTTTAATCTAGGATAAAACCAACTAATTAATTGCTCTTAGATTCTAAACTGACAAGGTTACTTGGTATTGTTGGAATCCATCAATATATGTCATTTGAGAGTATTTGAAGTGTTCATCCAAAAGTAAATGTGCATTATATAGTAGGTTTTTTACACCCCCCCTTCTCTCAAATGACAGTACTATGACATGAACCTTGAGATGCACATTGCACCAATAATACTTCTGTGGCAAGTGGGGATTTGTCTAAGATATAAAAGTTTCCAAATGTTCTAGGGGAATCAATTGCATAATGACTTTCATGTCAAAAAATGCAAATGAAAAGCACGCATTTTGGGTCTATATCACTTGGTTTGTTGCAAAAAGGTCTAGTCCTTTTTACAACCACTACATCTTATTATTCATTTAGTGTAGTGTGATGTCCAAAGTGCCACTACATCCTATGTGCAACTCCAATATATAGCCAAATGAACTTAATGTTGGGAGATAAAATCTTGGGTCAAAGCTTCCCTAAATAACTCATGGGAGGTAATGACATCCCCCTTGCAAACCAAATTTACATGAAATAAAGAAAACATAAAATAGAAATACTTTAGGTTCATTTTCAAGGTCACCCAATACTTTTGTGAGTTTTTGGAGAGTGATTTAGACAATGTTCATTATATGCCTTGGACTAGGCAATTTGTAAATAAGGAAAGTGTTTTTGATTATAAGGGTTCCATAAAGGGGACAAATGGAAGATCATACATGCAAAATCCTTGTATTTTATGAAAATAAAGTGCTAATTAAAACAATGAAAACAAAATTGACAAGTGTATTTAATTTTAAGCCCAAATGAAAGATTTGGTGGTGTTCATTTGACCCCTTGGTCTTAAAATTGTAAACTTTGAAAACTAATGCTAAAAACTTACTTAAGCACTTAAATGTTATATTAAGCACCAAAATAATGTTCCTAGTTTATTTTAAAGCATACAAAAGATGAGTTAAACATGTTTTATCAATTTTCCAAGATGGTCCTACAACAAAAACATTTGTATGTCCTTTACCTTTGAAGCTACTTTAAGTTTGAAAAAATGAACTTTGAAAAATGAAGTCTCAAGTTTTGACATAGTGATGCAATACCACTACTTGATAGAGTAATTTTGATACTTATAGGAAAATATTGAAACTTTAAGAGTTATGATATTATAACTAAGTGCTAACCATTAGTCATAATACCATGACTTTGAATGATGATCCTATTACTTATAGGACAATATCACAACTTTAAAAGTTGTGGTATTGTAAACCATAGGTAGTTTGGTAATAATATCATGGCTTGGTTTGATGATCTCACTAGTAGCAGGACAACTGTTCCACTTCATGAGTTGCAATATTGTCCATTAACTAAAAATAATTAGATAATACCATGACTCAGTTAAGCAATGCCATGAGTTGAGAAGTGATGTCATGACTTCTAAAGTAGTGGTATTGTTAACCCTACACAAAAACACAAAGTTAATCTAAAAATAAAAATGGCTAAGCACAATATCGTGAGTCTGAATGACAAAACCATGAGTTACAGGACAACCCTGTGACTATGTCCAATCAAACTTGCCACTTACAAAAAAATGTGTTTTACTTAATTTTTTCACTCTTTTAAGCCTCCCACTCCAAGATTCTGCATAAAAAAGGTTAGTGAGTTTCTTGAGGGAGCATTGTGATCAATTTTGTGAAGATATTCACATCCCATCGGGTGTTCCATTATGTGAATTATGAATTTGACTAAGAAGAGGAGATTAGTATTGTGTTACTGATAAAATAAACAAAACAAATTGATAAAAAAAACACTAAACTAACATCTTCATGCCTAGTTATCAGGGTGAACTTAATAACTAAAAAAAATGACAAACACAACTAAAAAGTAATGAAAAACAAGAATCCTTCACCTTCCTTGCATGCTCCAAATTCTTTTGTAGTGGCTTTCTCAACTTGTGCTCATGAAGTCTACATCAATGGAAGCTTGGCTACCTCCATCTCTCTTTGGAACCTTTGGCTTTGGCTTGGATTGGCTTGGAATCAATTTGGCATGGTAACACTAATTGAAATAGATTTTGGAATAATTTGTGAATTATAATTTTGCATTATCAAGACTTTTGAAGATATTTGAGCATAATAACTTTCACCCAAAATAACTTAGAAATGATATTCATGGCCTCTCTATTTATAGATTTTTGCAAATGGCTAGAATCAACCTGAACCATCCATCTCAAGATTGATATGTGTGGCTAATGATTAATCCAATTATGTAATTAAAATTCATAAATAGGCTCATCAATATTTGGGATAAAAGAGCAATTAAGAGGAATAGAGGGCATGAATCTTGATATTTGTGGCATTTATGGCCTAGGGATGTCTTCCCAAGAGTTGAGGTCACCTAATGATGCAGATATTTAATATTCATTTCTAAAAATAAGTATTCAACAAGTTTCCATAGAATTATTAATTAGGCTCTAATTTGGTTTAACTAGCTCTTAAGCATTATTAAGCACTTTATGCACAAATTACTCAAATTGATCAAAATGCCTTGTTATTGGTCCAAAATTTGACTGGATTAGAATTAGAAGTCAATGTCAAATACAATGAATCCATTATCCCATTTAGGATTTTATCAATAAAAAATAACAAAGGCACATGTCTTGCATAAGAGATTTGGTAGGAAAGAGCAATCTAGAGCACCTAGTTGCAAAATTGGCAATTTGACTCAAAATGATCTAATCTAAGTTAGCTGGCCCATAAATTACATTGCCCCATTTAATGATACTCTGTCAAAAATTGGCACTTGAATATATCAATTTCAACTCATTTAATGCATTTTAGTGTTTTTAGGCCAAATTATGCACTTTAGGTGGAAATTGGTCAAAACCCTAGTTGAAGGTCATTAGTGGCCAGATTTAGGTGTCCACAAATACTACCATACATCCTTCACATGCCTTGACAATAAATAATGATACCTCATTATGCCAAGTAAGGTTTAAGAGAAGTCTAGATGTAAACCTAGACTGAAGGTCCTACCCTTATAAGATCATCCTTAAACTCTCATGAGTGTTCTAATGCCTCACATACATGATAAAATAGAGTCATACAACCACTCATGCCTATGTCCATTCATCTCACCAAGCCACCATGCTCAGATCTTCTCATAAGGCCTCTTTATGCCATGACTAGGCTTAGGCTAACTAAGCACTTGATGCCTTGACCTATTCCTTCCATGTCATGAACTCAAAAAAAACATTACACCTCACTCATATCATTACACCATTCTCTTTTTGATGACAACAATCTTCCATAGCCTCATAGAGACCTAAAACCACATGACCAAGCATCATATGACTCAACATCTCTCTTCCATGCACCTAAACACCTTTGGCACCTGGACAAGTGCCTTCATGCAACCATAAGACATTAGTTTCCTTCAAATTCTCTCTTTCCTTCAAATTATTTCTTGCCTTCAAATTTTGTCTTACCTTCGAATGTATCTTATCACATGGTTTCTTATGAAAACATTATTTTTCTTCAAACATCTTCTATGACATGTGCCTTCCATGCTCACATCATTCATGGCAATTATCATAGATAAAACACTGTTAGGTGCTTTGACATATCACATATTACCATTTACCCTTAGTCACCTTTTGATATCAACATTGATAGTACGATCTTTACATGATACATCTTTGATATCAATGATCATTATGATTTTGCATGATGCACCCTTTTGACATCAATGAAAATAATGTGCCAAAAAAGTACTTGTATATATTTATGTTAAAGCTCTCGTATTAGATACTCATCTGCTTATATTTGCATTTCTAAATGAGTCCATTATGACCATAGTAAAAACATCTCCTAAGGAGTAACCATGGAAACTATATTTTGATGGTTCCTTCACATCTCATGGATTAAGGGTAGGTTTTTTATTTATAAAACCATAGGGGGATCTCATTCCAAAATCATTCTATATCAGTTTTCCTTGTACCAATAACATGTCTAAGTATGAATCACTCATTTCGAAGATTTATCAAGCAATATAATGGAGCATTAAACATTTATTGGTTTATGAAAACTCATAAGTCATCATTAATCAAGTCATAGACTAATTCTACAAATATGATAAGTTGGTACCTTAAAAAGCCATGGTAGACAATCTCAAGCAATAGATTTCTCACATTAAATTTGAACATATACCTAGGTCCAATAACAAGACAATAGATGCCATGGCTATAATTGATTCTTTAATTTATAGCATAGATAAGGTAAGAGACTACCAGTTCCTCATTGAACATCTTATAGTGCCTGCTCATGAACCTTCAACCATCAAAATGATCTATGATATTATTGGTCTAACTCCATTCAGTACTCCATATTATATAATTACATCCATGACTAAGTCTTACCATCTAAACTTTCATGTAAGAAATAAAAATCCTTCACACACCAAGCCTCTTGGTATACCTTGCTCAAACCTACACTTTATCAAATAAGCTTTGATGGAACTCTATTCATCCTTCAACTTTGATAAAATCTAGATCAATGTTAAGGTAAGTTCATAAAGGAGCTTATGGGGCCCACACTAGTGGGGTTGTCATTTGTAAATATCTCCCATGTACTAGTTATTATTCACCAAACATGGAAGTAGGTGTAACTACTTATGTTAAGAGATGTAAGTAATGTTAGAGGCATTAAAATTTGATCATGCTCTAGCTAGAACACTCAAGCTAATGACCATGTGATGGATATTTTAAACATGGGGAATCAACCTCATAGGAAGATTAACCCTTCTTTCTTAGATGGCCATTAACATATCCTTACTGCTATTGAGTATTTCACTAAATGGGTTGAATCTATACCCCTCATGTGATAGGAAATAAAATTTCCAAATTCATCTTCAACCATATCATTTACCACTATGGTATCCCATCTGACAATATATGTAATAATGGTGATTCATTTTATAATAATGATGTCAATTCACTTTGTGTTGAGTTTAATATTACCCAACACTTTTATACTCTATATATTACCTATAAGGCAATGGAAAATCAAAGGTATATAACAAAACCATTATCAATATTCTTAAGAAGATCATTAGTGATGTTGGTCGTGATTGGCACTTGCAAAACTTTTGCACCCTATGGGATTACCATACTAATTACCACACTCTAATAAGAGCAACACCATATTTCCTTGTTTATGGAATTGAGACCATTCTTCCATCAAGGTCAATTTTCCTTCTCTATGTATCTCATTAAAGCATATCCTTAATGATGAGGATTATAGAGTATCTCTTTTGCAAGTATTAGAACTAATAAATGAAAAATGTATGGCCACTATAAATAACCTTAAAATATATCAGAACTGATTACATGGGTAGTATAATAGGCATGTAAATCATAGAGAGTTTGAGATTTGTGATCTTATCCTTAAATAAAACCAAATGAATACCATGCCTAAGAAGAAGAATAAAGGTAAACTCAAGCCTAACTAGGTAGGACCTTATGTGATTATTGTTAACTATGGCTTTTGGGCATTTAGGTTAGATACATAAAAAGGAGATGAAATTGATGAACTAATGAACATAATACATCTCAAGCATTATTTAATTTGAGAGACTTGAGGTATTATCTATAAAGATCATTTAAATTACATCATAAAATCAGCTTCCTTGTATTATATTGTATATCATTCCTCTCGTACCTTCCCTATTAGTCAAATTGATTTACCTTCCCCTCCCCACCCTTTTTGATATTGTTTATAATCCATTGGTACTTAGGTCACCTTTAGTGATTGTATTTAGATGAATTTTCAATGGTTTATTTAGTCTTGAGATTCATTGAACACATTATTTTTGAAAGAGATAGTATCTTGGGGAAGTATAACAATGGTTTCAAAATTACATCCTTCATTGTTGTCACATTTTATTTCATTACTCGTGCTTAAAATTATAACTTATTTTGGGAAAATTAGTATCATCAACCCTTGTCATTATTTCTTATAACCTCGAAACAACTCATTTTACCCATATTGTCTCATCATTGTTCCATACATTGCCATTTTCCTATTGGCGAACTTGTTACGTAGTCAAATTTTCCACTATAAGGCATAACTACAGTGACTTGAGGTCTATTTTGACTATGTAGGCAACACTCAATTAACATTGAGGTCATTTTATTCACCCCTATCAAACCATGATCTCACCATTTTAAGAGAAATTTCTATGAATTCTCTCATTATTTTACAAGTTACCTTTGTGTACATTATGCAATTAAACTTGATGCATTAGTGACCATTTAGGTTTTCCAATGTTCTCAAATTTTTACTATTACTTTAAGTAGTGACCTTTCTATTTTGTGAGTTATCCCATCCAATAAGTTGAAGATTATCATCTATGCCATTCCTCTAGAAGCTCATCATCAAGCAAATAACACATGCCAAGGAGATGGATAAATCTACTCTCAAACTCTATTCTTAGATTATAATTGACTTGGATGAAGTGATACATATCATTAGAGTTATTCCAACATCATTCTCTCTCTCTCTCTCTCTCTCTCTCTCTCTCTCTCTCTCTCTCTCTCTCTCTCTCTCTCTCTCTCTCTCTCTCTCTCTCTCTCTCTCTCATTTTCTCCTATATATAAATCCCTATAAAGCTTGTAATGGATCCTTTTTTGGAGTATGGTAAAGCCCTTCTCAACTTAACACTTGTACTATGTATTTAAATGTTGAATAAATTTATTTCTTACCTTATCAAATGCCTACAATCAGTGTACTTGTATGATTATTGATTAATGTTATTAGTAATGCCTTCACACTCTATCATTTTTCCTCTCCTATCTATGACCTCCATGTTAAAACACTCATGCTTGAAGGTCCTTGTTGAGTTAGTGTGATAGATTGTAGTCTTTGTTCATGTTTTTAGTGCAGTATAGGCAAGTGGAAGGTGTCAAATTTGCTGCATGACTTCTCTTTTATTTTTTTAATCCTTTTATCCATTTTCCATTACAAGAGAATATTAGGTCTAGTATAAATTTTAAGGGTGATAAAATTAATGGAGCTAGCCCTATCTAGAGATTCATGTCATTGATTAGGCCACCCATAATCTAGAGGTGTCTTCATGATATAACTCAAGTGAGGAGGCTTGAAAGCCCTCCTCAAGAGTGTAACTTTTTATGATAATAATTATATCATGCTCTATGGTGCAAGGAACTTCATCCATTGAAGAATTATTGGTGTTAAACTTCAATGTACCATCCCTTGGATGCATAAAAATAAGCACTAATGGAAACTCTAAGCACATTCATCTTGTTTTTTTAGCCATGGTATTATTTAAAGCAAGTAATCTTTTTATTTTGTCTTTTTCATGAGGTTTCATGGCTGATTTTGGAGGGGATTTTTGTTTTACCCAAGTTGGTGAGCCATGTCAATCTTATGTTGACTCTTGTTAGTAGTTTATTAATATTTACCAGTAGCCTAATGATCCTTACTAGTCCTATGTTTATGAAATCATACTTATAATGACCT
This sequence comes from Torreya grandis, assembly GCA_037957365.1. Taxonomy (NCBI): domain Eukaryota; kingdom Viridiplantae; phylum Streptophyta; class Pinopsida; order Cupressales; family Taxaceae; genus Torreya; species Torreya grandis. Next base: position 6,804,949 of record JARHVA010000119.1, on the reverse strand, counting down.
TACTTACCCTCAATATGACCCTAGCTATCAATGTGACCAGCATTGCTATCAAGATTACTATCCTCCCTCCTTTCCTCATCAACCTTACCAAGCTTATCATCCTTCATATTATTCCTATAAAGCTTGCCATCAATAGGATTTAAGGGCTAAGGAGGATTGTATATCTAGTAAAATTCAAGCTAAAAAAATGCAAGACTCTCAATTGATCATGAAGATGTTAAATAATGAAATGGTAATGAGAAAGGTAGATGAGGGTGTAGAATTTGGCTGAGTTGTCCCTATTCATCTCATTCAAAAGCTTAAGGGACTCATTATATTTTGTAAGGAGTGAGTGGGCTGCCTTTAAGAGGGGAAAACAAAATGTCCTAGCTAAGGAAAGGCTAAAAATAAGAGATTATAATAATGTATGGAGGATAGATTAATTAGATAGGAAGAGTAATAATTTCAATATTTTAAACCTCAATTACCCTATCCAATCCCAAGTTAGTCCTCTTATGTTCCTAACTTTCTAAAACTTGTAATAAGCTATCAAAAAATTCTTGATTCTATGAAAAACTCACTCGTTGTCCCTTAAAGTCAACCTACTCTCCCTAATGAACCTTTTCCTATGCTCATCAAAAATCAAAAATTTGAAGACAATCCAAGGTAGATTGTAAGCTCCCCAAACCCCTCATCCACCCTTCAAGTTGTAACAAACCATCAAGAGGAAGCTCCTAAGTTCAAGGTTCTAATTTGGAACCAAGTGGTAGATTAATTGGGGAAGAAAGATAAACCATACCTAGATCAATAGATTGAGGCCAAAAAATAAATTTTGCCTATTTAAGCAACATCCACCTCTCCTCAAGATCCCTAAACCTTCCAATCATGGAAGTCTATCCAAGTGGGCATAAAAAATAAGAGAGAGGTCCCAAAATTAAAGCTAATTTAGGAAACTATTCAAGCCCCACCACTCCCTCCTCAAGAACCTAAACACTTCCCATCATGGAGGTCAATTTAGGAGAGAATTCAAATGAAGAAGGATGTCCTTGTTCATAAATTTTAATACCAATGTATATCAATGTTCAAGGTTTTCATTAGTAAATGGAAGGAGAAGAATGATATTATGTTTTATCTCAAAATTCCAAATCTTTTTCATGAGTTTCAATAGACCATCCTTGAATAAGAACATGTTCTATGGAAGATATATTAAAAAGGCTAAGTTGTATCTATAAGTGAGCCTCTTGAAGGTTATGAAGAATACACTTCAAGTGAACATGAGGAATAAATCACCATTTTCACCCCCTTAGTGAATAAAAGAGAAATATAGTATTTGGAGATGAAAGGAGAGGTGATGTTCAACATGTAGTAGTAGAATTTAAAGGAAAAACACTCTTAAAGATGAATAAATCCAAACTAAGATAATTCTAGTAATTTCTCAACCAACTAGTCATCTCAATGAGACCATATATGATCAAGAACAATAGTTATTAGAGTTTCTTGATGATTGGAGAATATATATGTAATTGAAATGCATTTAGATACTTTCCAAGATGCCTCAAGTATCCTAGAATATGTAAAAGTGTGTTTTTAACTCTCTCCTTTGACTGAAAATGATGGCTTACTTTCTTGTTGCAAAGAAGATTTGGTTAGGTTGACAATAAAAGAATATCAAGGGAATGTTTGCATAAAGAGTCTCAATGAAAAGTTTGTAACTAGTTTTGATATATAATATCTCCTAATTGAGAAATATGAGGTCTTGAGTAGGCTTGAAATGGCCTCTAATGAACATGAACCTATCACTTATGAAGATTAGTTCAAACATGTGAAAGTGTTTTAAACCCAAGTGAATTATGATAAGCGTTCAATTGAGGTTTTAGTTCTCCCAAATAAGATAATAGAAGATCTGAATTAGACATGGAATTTTTCCCATTAATCCATTATGGTATTTGAGGTCATAAATAATATCATCAATGAGCAAGAGGAAAGCTAAGTTATAGAAATGATGGATAACCTCTAAAGCAGAAACCATAAAACTCATGATTAGATGATAGAAACTAGAAAGGTGATGGAAATAGGTCCTCAAGGTGATAATCATATGTAGTATTCCTTGTGAAGTCAACATTAAGAGCTTCAATATGATATGGGGCAATAATATTGAGAGATTTGTAATGATTTTGAGACTCTTAAAAGTTATATAAATCCTAGATGGTAGATTGAAGATGCTTATGAAGCATATCTCTTTATTTAAGAATAATGTGGGAAACCCTAAAAGATCATTTAAGATAAAACATACCATTTCATGAAGCTGCTAGAATCCAAAATTGAGGGTGCCCCTACGATCCAAGATGTGATCATGTTTAAGGTGAGTTAAAACATCAAGGAACAACATGAGAAGGGTCTTGAGTCACATAATGAGTATGTTTTCATTGTAAACAAGTTTGTTACTGATAAATAACTTGAAATTATGCCAAATGAGTTGTAAAGTAAGAAGAATAATCCACAAAACATCATGTCCAAAGGGAAACTTGATCTACATCATTACTCATCTCATGGAGGAAGAGTTTATAGAATTTTTCCTTTTGATCTAGGAGGAAAATGTATTAAGGTTAGTTGTTTTTGGTAGTTTTTTGTCTTACCTTTCTTCTAAGTGATCTGTATCACAATGTTTTTTCTTATTTTTCTATTGTGTGTGTATTGCTTTGATATGTTTCCTTCTTATTTTGTTATGTTGGTGAAGGTAGTCAGTTATTTCAAAGCATTTTTAGTCTAGGTTCAAGGTCTAATTAGGTTTGAGGTTGAGTTAGTAATGACTTCATAGTTAATGGATGGACTATGTAATTGGTCTAAGGTGTATAGGAAGAATGAAATCCCAGGAGGTCACTAAATATGTTAGCCAAAATTTGGCTACCATAAATGAGGATAATTTAAAACATTGATGTACTTGATCTTAAATTTATTGATAGCCATTATGAAAGTCTTGTATTAGTCATTTAATGATATAAAATGATAGGTAGTGTGTCTTATTTGGCAACCTAAAAGTTCATTTAGGATGGTCTAGTTGGTATATGAGTTAAGCCACTTTGTATTATCATGTACTAGTCATTATTTATGATATTCATTATGTGTTTAAAATTGTTTAAGGTTAGATTGATAAAGTTAAGGTTTGTGTATGAGGTCAAGGTCAAGTTTGAATCATGGTCAAGGAAGAAGTAAGGTCTTGATCCTTCAAGGAAGAATGTGTTATAAGTTGAGCAAGTGGACCAATGAGCAAATCCAATAAAATGGAAACATTGTAATTTCAATAATTTTTACAAGTTTAATGTATTTTTTAAATTTTAATGTTTCTTTATTTTGTCTTATAATGTTTATTCCAATGTTGTAAGATCACTCTTTAAAAGGATCATATAAAATTAAGGTATAATTTTATGTCCAAAGATGAAAAAAGGGTCCTTTATGTCATTTAACACTTGTGTATTATCATAATATGTGTACTTCACAATACGTCTCCTCCAAAATGTCTTAACACTACTTTTATAATGTTGGAACCTATTTGTAACTACTCAACCATTATTTTATAGTGTTAAAAAGGAGATAATGAGAAGATTTCAAGGTAAAAAAATATGGGAAATGTTTTATCATGTTTTTCCTCCTCTAAATAGGTCAGGGAAAGCTTCATGATTATCTAGTTCATCATCTCCATCAATTCAAAAAGACAAAATGGGTAGAATCTTGAAGAAAATGGGCTTTTGGAGGTCTTCTTGAAGAGAGTTCCCATTAAAAGGCAATGTCAAAGCTTATATAAGGCTCATATAAGGTTACTTAGATCTAATTCCATGCAAGGGAGTGAGTTGAAAGTCTAATCATGTAAAAAACTTACATTAATTCATATTGAGCTCTTAGTAAGCTCATAATGGTCATTTTAAGATGCTCAATATGTACATGAGAGAGAGAGAGAGAGATTCAACACCTAATATAATATCTAGATATGACTACCATTTTTCCCTTCCAAATCATGGCCATAGTTAGAGTTTAATTCCCTAAGCTTTATGAATGATTGCTTAGAAGGTAGGGTGGTCTTAAACCCTACAAAACCCTTACCATCTTATATTTCTCTTTGTGGTTGCATTTTTGAAGCTCATTGAAATAATGAAATAAATTGGAGAGGATATAAGGGGTATATAAAATCCTTATATATATGATATTTAAAGCCTCACTTGGCATATGTGATCTCAAAGGGGTAATAAATCTTTATTTTGGAGTAGGTTGCATGTTGATGACAATGGAGTTCTTGATGTTTTGGGGTTTTCAACAGTTGAGAGTATGTTGGTGAAGCTATCACAATTCCTTAAAACCTCCATAATTTTATAAAAATTCATTAAAGATTTATTAAATTCCTACATGGAGTAAAAACTTCACAACATGATGGTGACCTATAGTTTTCCACAAGTATTCAACATAGATCAAGGTTCTAAGTAGAATCTAGTAATATAAGGACCTGCAATCCGTGAAAGGAGTAAGAATTATATAATTTTCTTATGGTTAGATTATTTAAAATCATTCATAGCTTATAAAATCAATTTTAGGGCTAAAAAATTCAAAGATCATGTTCTCATGTTCATCAAAGGACTATGTATAACTTGCATGTGTAGGAGGTCAACATGGCCATGAATTTGAGCCTCAAGAAATCAATGTGGAAATATGTTTCATAAAAAATTAATGATATAATATTTCTTAAATATTTTATAATAGGATTGGTGACCTCAACACCAACTCCTCCAATGTAAACCTATAGTAATCTCAGGTTTGAAAATTGTGTACAAATTTGCCTATACAAGAATGAACCAAAGAGACAAATCTTACATTACATGAGAAGTATGAAATTAATGAGATCATGAATAATATTTTGAGATAATGGATAGATAATTTTAGGGATAAAATTTTAAAATAATTAATCATAAAATTCTTAAAGTTATAAAAAATTTAGACCTATAAGTCTGTAGACCTATAGGTCTAAATTTTCAAGTAAATGCAATAAACCCTATATTGAAAGTTGAGGTCTGAGGATTCAAATGATTTTTGGAAGACATGGGAAATAGATTATAATGTTTTTTTATGGTATAATATAGGTAAAAAATAAATATAATAATAATTATTGGGCACCAACAATTATTAGTCCATGAAGAAACACCTACAGGCCTATTTGGGACCTACATGTCTATTCTCAAGTTGTGAAGAAAACATGTAACATTTGTACTAAGATTATGGTTTTTATGGTAATTAAAGGTATTAAATTTCCTAACAGGTGTTATCACAATGGTTTTAACCTTTATATGAATAAGACAAACCCCAAACAAGGCCACAAGGTTTTGACTAGCCTAATTGCCTACAAACCCTCAAATTAGGAAAGACAAGTTAAAGAACCTTTTGGAAGGTCAATGTATATTGGAGATAATTAATAAAAATGGTAAATAATATTAAATACCTATTATATTCATTTAAAACCAATATAATTCATTTTTAAGTTTTTAGTGAAAAAAACTTTCTTTCTCGATCCTATACACAATCTTGTAAACCCGAGATGCTACTTTTAAATATTAAAAGCTCCACAAAGTAATTTCATGGAATAATATGGTGTTAGGTAATTATATCCACCCATATTTCCAATAAATTCATGTAATTAATTCTTACATATATAATCATACATTTATGAATCATTTTTAAGAGCAAAATAGGCCTAAAACCCTCTCTAAACCCTTCTAAGAGCTCAATGGAGGAAAATGGTGGTTTAAATGACTCTAATACCCTTAACATGCCTTGAAATAATTTTTATGACATTTAAAGTTCATAATATCACCTTAATTAACCATTACTTGGCACATGTGGAGGGTAAAAAATATGGAAACAACCTTGAAATGGTAATTTTAGGGTCATTTGCAAGGATTTGGTTGTGTGAAATCATCTTGATAAGTTATGAGGCCTTGTTAAGAATGGGTAGAGGTATAAAAATCATAAAAAAAACAATTACATGGATCTTAAAAATGATGTAATTAGTTTATATGTCTAAAATAAACCATTCTAATGACTAGATGCAATCTTGAATTGGAAACTCTCAAGGTAGATTGAGCATAGATATTGAATATCTTTGAAGGAAAGTCCCATGAGGATGAAAGGTTTAAAGACACATAAAGTATCTTGAGATTTATTTGAAATATTAGTTTGAATTTTATTAATCATGTACAAGGTGTCAAAAATACCCAATGGTATTTCAATGATAATTAGATGATCAAAAGTACAACTTGTAACTCCTCATCAATTAAAGAGGTCAATTTCAAATGAGGTTGATGATTTATCCAAGAAGTTGAGGAGTCTCTTCTACATCATTCCTATATAATATCATAATAAAATAAGTAAAACATGATAAGGATATGGATAAAATTGATCTTAAACTCTCTTCTTAGATTGTAACCAACTTGGATGAAGTGATACTTGTCATTAGAGTTCCTCCAACGTCCTTCTCCTCTCTCTCTCTCTCTCTCTCTCTCTCTCTCTCTCTCTCTCTCTCTCTCTCTCTCTCTCTCTCTCTCTCTCTCTCTCTAATTTTATCCTATATATAAAATCTTGTAAGGATTTTAAAGGATTCTTTTTATGAGTATGGTGAATCCATGCTCATATAAAAACTTATACTATGCCTTTGAATTTTGAATACATTTGTTTCTTACCTTCTCAAATACTGGTATTTATTGTACTTGTGTGATTGTTGATGAATGCTAGTAGTAGTGCCTTCACTCTCTCCCATTTATCTTCTCCTATGTCTTTTCAAATGGATTATCTTCTTGTATTTCACATGGTGAGTTTAGATATATTTTTATAATTTAGAAGTTTGTTTCAATCATTATTGTCTTTCATACACCTCTTAATTATCCCTTCCATTCCAAACATTATCTATGACCTCCATGTTGAAACAAAAATGGTTGAAGGTCCTTGTTGAGTTACTGTGATATATTTTAGTCCTTGATCATATTCTTAGTGTAATATAGGAAATTGAAGGGTCTCAAGTCTGGTGTATCAAATCTCTTTTATTTTATTTTAATCCTTTATATCCCTTTTCCCTTCCAATCAAGTAGTAGGTGTATGCAATCATAAATGAATTAGATCTATAAATCATTCCTAGCTTAGAGAATATAGAGAATATAGAAAGCATCAGTAATTGATAAAGTTTGAAAATATTATGTTTATATATATGCCCCACTTCAATCTCATCATGTGTCACTTAGGTGCAATAGGGGATGGTACTTTGATAAAGAACATAGTAACACACAACACCGAGGATAAAAAAAAGTTGTAGTATTTTAAATAAAAAATTATTGAAAATAAATGATGGAAAGGGAAATAAATGAAAAATGAATTTAATGCATACCTTGACTTACCTTTATTATTGTATGATATTCTACTATGTTTGTAGTTTTTATTGTGGATGGCATATATATTTATTTTCAACAAACCCAAGAATAAAAAACTAAAGAGAAAAAACAAACAAATGCAAGAAAGCTAAGATAACTGCTACTATGTGGAGAGGATTTACTTGGAAATTTGGTAAGATAGAGTGACAAGTTATATTTTAGATGAACTAACCAAGTCAAAATTTTAGAGTGAAGCGAGTAATCCAAAATCCAAGGATACTAAAGACCAAAAAACTCAAACAAGTTAACCTTGAGTGAGAAAGGCAAACTCACTAATTCAAACCAAAGATACATATCAAAAGGATGGTAATCAAACATCAATGTAAAAGTAGTAATAATCCTTACTTAAACAAACATGGGTGAAAAAAATCATGGTAAAACAACATTGAGGAGTGAGTAATAACAATCCTTACACAATCATCAATGGAAAAAGGTGCATAAAATGGAAAACAACATTAGCGAGTAAGAAGTAAAAAGCCAACCTCACTCAACAATGGAAAAAGGACATCAAAAGGAGAAATAGACTCAGGTGTCCACCAAAAGGGTTTTACAATAATGATAAATGGTAAAATAAAGTAGATTATGTCTAGAAATGTAGAGCCATGGTATAAATAAGATAATCCATAGTTTCTCAAACATATTTTTTTACTCTAAGGAAAGACAAAACTAAAACAAAGTAGTGTTAGCATGCTTTTAAGATGTGAAAAATAAGGAGTATGAAAAAGGGGTAATTTATTTAGAATAATAATTTGCCTATCAAAAGATGAGATGAAATGAGTGGAGGGGAAAATGAAGGAAAAACCAAGGTAGAGGAACTATTTATCAAAGTCAAGACACTCAAATCAGGTTTTTCAAAATAAGAGGACTTTTGTCCTTAAGGATTCTGAAGAAATTCTCTTAGCCACACAAGTCTTAGGTCAACAAATTAAGTATGTAGATCATTCCATGAAGGCTATATGCATGAAAATTAAAATGGACCTACCTTTCCACAACATGTTCCCTATTCCTTAGGACCCCTTATAGAGCCATCAATCTACTGTATATATTAGATAATTACATGAGAAAGTAGGTAACACCATAGAGTTTATTGAATTCTCCTATTCCAATCTACTATCCTATCACACCCTAATATAACTTAGCTCTAGTGTGAGTCCAACTATGGATTTTGAGCTTCGATTAGAGATAGGAGATGTGCTTGTAATCATGTCCTTTAGTATGATTTTGAATTTTTAAATTGATATGTTGCCTTTTGTATATCATTTCCTTTTGTTTCAGATGATTTGGATTTTAAATTTCTTGATGGATTTTTTTATTCCTCTTCCATATGTATTTGGAAAACCAGACATGGGTGTTAAATATGACTTTCATTTTAATACTTGGGACTAGGTTTCTATGAGATATAATTATAGAGCATGGTGTCTAAGAGTCTTGTAAATCTATGTGAAATAAAAGTGTTATCTTGACTTGTTTTATCCAATGTGGAGTGAAAGGAAATAAAATCAAGAGGAATGAAACATGAAATAATTTTAATTACTTCAAATTGTAAAAAATGTGATAAAGGGTGAAAAAGAGATACAATTATAGAAAATTTTGATTCCTTATCATAAGAAAGAGGGAAATGTAGGAAAACATGGTAACATAATTTTTTATGAAAATTTCATCTATAAAAGAAGCAAAATCTAAAGCTAAAAATAAGGATAAAAAACTTGTAACCACTATAAAACACATTCTAGATAAGGAATGACAAGGTGGTTATTTTATGAGGAAGGCTAGGTCCTCTCGATGGTCTTACACTACAACTCATAAAATAGAACCCCATGAGGGTACACAAAATTATTGGAAAAATAAATGAAGAACAATATGATATTTGTGAAGAAATATAGGTCCTATCCATGGTCTTACACTGTAAATCACAAATGAGAAACCCAAAGGGTGTCAAAAAGTGTGTAAAAATTATGGAAATAAAGAGGATAAAATTATATTATGAGGAATACTAGGTCCTATCCATGGGTTTATAATTCAACTCATGATAAAAAAGGAAATCAAAAGACCAAAAGGAAGGACTATGGTTTGTGAAAAGAGAGAACTACTGTAGAGGGTGAGACCCATGTGAGTATCTTGAAAAAAGTGCTAGATAGATAGCATATAGAAAGAAGAAAATAAGGTAAAGATTAGGCAAAATACTTTTTGAGGAATTGTGTGTTGGTGGGATCTTTGAAAACATGGCCTTCATTAGTTTAAAGGCAATAAGTATATGGACTAAGAATATATTTGACTAATTAAGAGCCCTACCATTTTTTGGCATATTTATCTTATTTGTCATGAGTTTAGTCTAATTTAAGGACAAGATCACCAACATTAAATGTGTGAGATTTAACACATTTTTATGTTGTTTGGTAATACAGGCCTTTTTATTGATGATTGTGTTACAAAGCAGAAAGGTGGTGTTCATCAAGAAGATTGAGAGCATGAATGTGAGCTTCATGTAATTATTTGTTAGGTATGATACCATGAAGAGATATAAAGAGAGAGGGAAGATCAACTTCTAAAGTAAGGACATGGACTAGAGAGAATGGTGTTACCTTACTGATAGTATGTATGCTAGTGTAATAAGCCCAAAGAGTAGGATAGAGATGAAGGGGTTAATTTGTGCAAGTTTCATGAATTATATTTTGGAGAATTTTATTAATAATTTTTTTGGTGGCCTCATCTTATCCATTACATTGTGGATGATAAGGTGTGCAAAAATTGTGACTGATTTTAAATTTAGCATAAAGTTGTTTGACATCCTTATTTTTGAAATTACCACCATTATCTGAAATGATAATATGGGGGACACTAAAATGGAAAATGATTTGATTAAAAATAAATTTGGAGATGATGTTACCAATGACACTAATAAGGGGCATAGCTTCAACCCATTTGGTAAAAATTTGTGTGGTTGTGATAATAAAGACATGCCCATCCTAAGATCAAGGTAATTTACTTATGAGATATAATCCCCACATGGATAATGACCAAGGAGATTTAATATTTTAAATCTTGGTTGGAGGTGAATGAATTAAATCATCATAAATTTTTCAATTAGTATAATTTTCATCAAATTTTATGGCATCATTTTCAAGAATGGGACAAAATTATCCCATATGTAGGCATTTACGGGTTGTAGCATGTCTGCTACAATGGCCATCATAAATATCCCCATGTGCTTATTTAAGAAGAAGAGGGACCTCATCTTGCATAACATAATGGAGAAAGGCACCTTAAAAATTATGATAATAAAGGATGTTATATATAAATACATACTTATAATCTTATTTTTGAATGTGAGTCTTTTCATGAGAAACTATGTTGGGAGGATAAGTTTGGTGTTTCAAAAATTCAATGATGTCTTTGTAGCATGGTATTTTTCAAATGGTGATATACTCAATGTGGAAGATAAGTGAATCTTGTGGTTTACTATAAGATAGAAATTATAGACACCTAACACTGGCCACTGATAACCCCTAATCAGGGTTTTAGCCAATTTCAATCTAAATTGTACAATTTAGACTAAAAACACTCAAACATGTTAAATGATGTGAAACTGACATATTAAAGTGCTTATTTTGGCCAGGGTATCCCTAATTGAGGTAATGAAATTTATGGGCTAGCTAACTTTGATCATATCATTTTGATTCAAAATGCCAAATTTGTACTTGGGTGCTCGGATTGCTCTTCCCTATCAAATATTTTGCACAAGACTTGTGCCTTTGTTATTTGTTATTTGTTATTGGAAACATCCTAAATGGGAATAAACATCCAACACATCTGATAATGACTTCTAATTATAATCCAGTCAAATTTTGGACTAATAACAAGGAATTTTGATCAATTTGGGTAATTTGTGCACAATGTGCTTAATCATGCTTAAGAGCTAATTAACCCATATCAAGGCCTAATAAAAATTCTATGGAAAATTTTTGTATACTTGTTTTTGAAAATGAATATTGAATATTTATATCATTGAGTGACCTCACTTCTTTGGAAGATATCCCTAGGCCATAAATGCCACAAATATTAGGATTCATGCCCTCCATGCCTCTTAATTTCTCCTTATTCTTATGTCATGTTGAAGATAATTACAAACTTAATTCCAAAAATTTAATTAATCCTTAACCACACATCTCACTCTTGAGATGGATGGTTGAGGTTGATTCTGATCAAATCCAAAAATCTATAAATAGGAGGCCTCACAACATCATTTCTAATCTATGTTGTTACAAAGTTATAATGCATAAATATCTTCAAGGAGTCATTGCAGGTAGTGTTACCATGCCAAATTGATTACAATCCAAGCCAAACCATATGCCAAATGTGCCAAGGAGAGATGAAGGTATCCAATATTCCATTTCCAAGGACTTCATGAGCACAAATTGAGCAAGCCACCATTACAAAGGTATTTGGAGCATCCAAGGAAGGTGAAGGAATTCTTATGTTTTATTCCTTACTTTTTAGTTGTGTTTGTCATTTGTTTTTGTTAACTAAGATCTCCCTAGTGTTTAGGCCTAGATATGTTATGTTATTAGTGTCTTTATTTCATTTTATTTTTATTTTGGAACTAACACCATACTAACCATCGTCACTTGAGTCAAATTCCTAGATCACATAATGGCATACCCAATGGGATTAGATGCATCTCACACCTAAAGGAGATCATTTTGAAACTCTAAAATATTTATTTGAGCCCTTAAGACTCTTTCAAATTGATTTTCTAAGTTTTTTTTTCCATTATTGTTTACCATAATTTTTACATAGTAATTGACATCAACCAGTAATACCGACATCAGTTACCTAACTTAACCGACATCAGTTAGATCTTGGTTAGATAGTAACTAATATCGATGGTAATAACCGAAATTGGTCACTATGTTTTTCCAAAAACATAGACCTGAGACCTACTTTTTCAAAGTTCATTATTTCAAGCATAAAAGAGCTTCAAAGCTAAAGGATATGCTAACAATTTTGTTACACAACCAAGCTTGATATTTTCTTAAAACATGTTTAAATCACCTTTAAATGATTAAAAATCAATTAGGAATCTCGTTTTGGGTATTTAACAAATATTTTAGATGTTTTTGGTGAATGTTTTTTTTTAGAAGTTTGCAACTAAGACCAAGGGGTCAAATGAACACCACCAAAGCTTTCATTTCGGTATAAAATTGAACACACTTGTCAATTTTTGTTTGCAATAGTTGTTTAGTTAAATTTTGTTTGGTAAAGAGAGGAATGTTACATGTATGCTCTTCCATTTAACCCCTATAGGGAACCCTTAGAATCAAAAACATGATTTCTAATGTAACTATCCTAGTCCAAGGCTTAGAAAGAAAGTAATCTAAAGCACTCCCCAAAAACTCATCAAAGTTTGGGTGATCTTGAAAATGACCCTAAAGTCTTTCTATTTTCATGATTTCTTTATTTATTTATGTATATTGGATTGTGAGTGGGATTTCATCAGCTCCCACAAGTTCTTTAGGGAAGCTTTGACTTGGAGTTTCATCTCCTAAAATTGACTTCATTTAGCTCCTTTATACACGGGACATTTCTACATTTAGACATCGCACTACACTAAGTGAATAATAAGATGTAGTGGTTGTAAAAAGGACCAGACCTTTTTAGAACTAATTAGTTCCATGGTCACCCAATTTTTTTTCTTGTATTTTGCATTATTTGATGTGAAATTCATTATGTGATTAATTCCCCTAGAGACATTTGAAAGCTTGCTAATTTAGTCAACCTCACATTGCTATACCCTTGCTAGGATTTGGATGATTCTACTTAGTGTATTTTGGTCATTTTTGCTTGGTATGTTTTGAAAATAAAACTTATTTATTTGTTCATAAATCCATGCCAAAACCATTTTGTTTATACGTCACTCTTTTGACTTAAGAGGCTTTATGTTGGCAATTTTACACAACACTTGTGCCTTGAAATTTTTCTAAACTTGTTTGTGTGTGTGTCATTTGAGTTTTAGAGGGTAGTGTTATGCTACCCAAAACATGTTAAAACCATTTTGCCTTTGATTATTTTGAAACATAACATTGACCACATCATTCAAGCATGCTTACACCATTAGGTTGCTCAATTTGTTTCATGACTAGTTTACCTTGTAGCAAAAACCATTTATTTCAAATCATGTCATGCATACCATTTGGACTATTGATTTGTGCTATCATGCTATCCAATCTTGTCTACCTTATTTTGTTAAATCCTACTTTTTACCTTTGAATTTTTAAATATCTTTTTCAAGTTTGGATCCAAATATTGATTGATTTCTATTTAGGCCTCAATTCATGGGATTGATACATAGATCTTTCTCTTTTGGGTTTCATAACTTTGGTTAATTGATTGCCCAAATTTGAAAAATATTGATGGTTTATTTATTTATTACCTATCCTCATCATGATTTGTGCCTTTATTTGGCAGAACACAACCTTTCTCAAAGAGACTTTTTTCTTATGCCTTATGCCAACTGATCATTTTTATGTTTGATTTCGTGTGTTAGGTCTATATCAAAGTTGTTTCTAAACTTGTTAGATTAAATCAAATCACATCATGCCTATTTATTTGAGCCTGGATTTTGACTTTACATTTATACAAAATACTTAGCAACTCAACTTTTCCCTTTCCTAGTTTATACCTTGTTTGGAACACTTTAACCTAGACCTTTGACATGCCAGTTTTTATTCAAACACTTGACCTTTTATGCATATGAAATTTGACATTAGACATTTGATGTTAGGTTGTTTTATGCCAAGTCTTGGCATAAATAATTTTGGATATACAACTCCACTTTCAAACCACATTAGAGATACATCTCCACCCCTTCAACCAAGTTGGACCAAGTTTGAACCATTTGTCCTTTAGATCATTTTTTAAGAGTTTGTAGAACTCTAACATTTTTTGTTTTGGAGCTTTCATCATACACATGGATATGTCTAACTACACTTATGGTGGAGTCACAATCTAAATTATGATAGAATGCCCATAAAAATGACTTTTATGGCTTTAGTCAAGACCCCAATGATGCTAATATGGTTTGTGAGATAGATTTATATCTACCTCATATTAATCATTCATGGGAACAAAGTCATGAAACAAATTATGATCTAAATCGAGACCTTGATTAGTATGAAGAGGATTGTGAAGAGGACTTTGAAGACCCAACTATAGATAATGTTATTTGGGATACAAATCCATACCCTCTTTTCAATAATCAATACATGGAACATAGTCAAGAACTAGCTTATGAGCCAACTCAAAACTAGGATGATATGTTTATGAGGAAGACTTGGATGCTTTGGATTATGAAAGAAACCAAGTTCTACAACACCTAACCATTTATATACCAAAACCTCATCATTTATTTTGTGTAAGTAATCAAACTCCACAGTGCCCTTTCATCATTCCAAGACCTAGTCCTTTGGCTTATGCAAGCAATCAAGCTCCATAATGCCCCTTCATCATTCCAAGACCTAGTAATTTAGCTTGTGTGATAAATCAAGCTCCAAACACCCCTTCATTATTTTAGGACCTAGTATTTTATCTTGTGTGAGCAATCAAGCCCCACAACACCCTATCATTACCATCTCAAGACTTTGTCCTTTGGCTCATGCAAGAAATCATGCTCCCCAATGCCCTACCATTATCCAACCATAGGCCATTATTCCTCCAATACCAATCCCAACCAAACATTAATCAATCCAATATTTTAAAGACCAAGTTATATTCAGAACTAGTATTTTCTAACTCATTAAAAACCAAGGCCAAGAGAACCAACCAATCCAAGATGTTTATGTTGAATCAACCATTTGTGATAAGTCAACCTATGATAAATTAATTATTAATCCTATACCATTTATTGAGGTGTCTCACTCTAATGAGATAATATTTGCCGAGTCACTTCTTAATGATTATAACTACCTTTGGGAAAATCATTACCTCGACCAAATGCCTATTTTTCAAGAGCCTCTTATTGATAAGCCAGTCTCTAAGGAGTTATCTCTTGACCTTTTTTCCCATATTATAGGAGTCCCACTTTGATAAAACAATCTTTGTGGTGCCCATCATGCCATTACAATTTGTTACTTATCTAATATGAAATATTCAACAAGACATCATTATAACAAAGTTCCCATCAAATGAAGAATCAGAGTTAGAGTCAAGTTTTACTCTTAGACTGACATCAAATTTAACATCAAAATTAAAATCTAAATCAACATCAGTCTCAACATCAGATTTAGAGTCCCTTGAGTTAGAATCAAATTCAAAAGAAGAATATATTCATAGCTATTATAACATTGGTTATGCATGTCTTGTAGATCAATTTGATTACATTTGTAATCCTTATACAATTTTTTAGTATGAGTACTTTATCTTTGAAATAATTTATCCTAGTATCTTCTACGAGGATTGTATAACCTCTCCCCATTTCATTACCATTCCACAAGCCATTACCATCAATCAAAATATCCATATCATTGACATTCCATCTCCCACAAGTGTCAATTGGGATTGATAGAATCACACTTTATTGAACTACATCCATGGTGAGATAATAGTTAAAAAATATTAAGGCGGCCAAGACAACATTCATGTAGTAGAAGAACACTCTCCTAGTGAAACCTTTTTGAAGGTGCTAGGGGACAATCCAAGTCAGAACTCAACATCTTTTAGTGAAACTTTTTCAAAAGCACTAGAAGATAATCAAAGTCAAAAGTTAGCATTCCCTAGTGAAACCTTATCGAAGGTGCTATGGTATAATCAAGACAACTTCATTTGTGAAAATATCATTAAGGTACCAATATAGAAGCACAAAAGTTCTTCACTACTTGATGAAGACAAAATCAAAGATAACATCAAAATAGTTTCCAATCTATAGCCTAATTATATGGTAGCTACTGTCAAGATTAAACAATAGAAAAATCTAGTTGTCCTCACAAGGGAACAAGTCTTCGGCCCTGTCACAACCAAAATTATGTCAAATCTGAAATCAACAACATTATGTGTGACTGAAAGTCTTAAGCTTCATTTGTTTCCCCACCATTATACATTCAATTATCATCTACATTTCCATTTCATAATAAATCCTACCATCCATTGTTTGTCCTTGTTTACCATCTATGACTATACTTTCCTTTATAGAAGATACAAAGATACCTTATCTTAATGTTTGAAGCAATTCAAATCAATGACTAACAAAGATCATAAAATCATTCTTGAAAACAAAATATACATCAAGTTTTTGATAGAGAAGCTATTCAAAAAAGGTGTGGGATAACAATTAACATGACCAAGTATTATGTTTGTATCATTTATTGATTATGACATGCATCTCCCCATCAGCAAGAATAATAGAATTAAAAACCACACCCAAGCCAAAACCATGTACCATGCCATTGCCATTGTTACATATCCATTTGCCATTATTGAAGTACCCAATAATTCACCCCATCACTAAGGGGGCAACCCTCTTACCATTTTATCCAATCTATCAAAATCCATAATTATCCTTAGCAAGACCATACCATCCTATCATTCCATTCTTATCTATACCAAAGGCTATTTTTAGTCATCCTACCCAATCATATTTTGATCTTGGTTCATTTGGTTCTTCCTACACTTTTTATTGGGGGATTTCAATCAAGTTTTAATAATCAGTCCAATCCATTTTTCAATGCTATCCTATGAAATTAGTGTGATAGTTGATCTGGCAAGGTAACTTTCATCCTATCAGGTTTGTTTATGTGAGCCTAATTATAACCATCGATAGGAAAATCAATGTCTCACTAGTCTTACTACTAATTATAACTACCTATGCAAAAATTAGTATCATTGATCTATGTCATTGTATCCTAGTTATAACCACCTATGGGAAAACTAGGGGTAACACTTGTTTACCATGCATTACTACATCACTTTTCTATCATACTTTTCATTTGACTAGCCATTTTCTAGATTTAAGAACTTATTGAGACCTAGTTGGTTTTTCCTCACCTTTTGTGTGGATGGAATTACTATGACTTGAGGTCATTTTAGGACTGTGTGGGTCATGCTCAATTCATGTTGAGGTGACCTTAGTCCCCCTTTCCATACACTCTCACCATTTTTCAAGTAGGTATGTTATCATTCTCTAACGAGTTAAGATACCCTCAAAATTCTAAAAACATTCAAATACTTAAAAAATCAAAAAATATGTCTTATGTAAACCTAGTCAATTATCCTTGATCCACCTTACTGGGGCATAATCATTGTTAAGATGCTTTCTTTTGCTTTTGTTTTCAATATTTTTGTTTGTTTATTTCAATTTGTTTGTTTGTTTGTTCGTTTGTTTACTTGCTTGTTTGTTTGTTTTCAACATTGTGGCCTCAACTTAGTCTATATGTGTTCATTGGGTGATTCCTTGCACACATTATTCTTGAGTCTATCCATATTCACACATTAATATTATCATCATGGTTTTTATCATTGGTGTATTATTTTTGAGTGTTTATTGGATATCAGGAGTCAGTCCTTATGCATATTTTGGCCAAGTCTTCATGATGTTCTATCATGAAACCTACCATCACATGTTATAACAAAACTTAGCTTTAGAAAGGTCTATAATCAATGGAGCTACAAAAAAATTTATTTGGTACCTTGGAAAATCCTTGCACCCACCTTGATCAATATAACTCATTTGACCATTATAGTTGTATCATTGTTAATTAGGATGAGCATGTCCTCATTGGCAAGTACGATTGAACCATTCACATTGATCAATCTTATTCTTCTATTAATCTCTTTCATCATTTTGTACCTGCTCATCTTTAATTTGTATTCCAAGTTATATCCTTAAGTTATGCTTGCTAATCAACCCTAACTAGGGTAAAATCATATTTATCCAATATAGGTCCTCTTAATGATTATAACCACCTATGGGAAAATCATTATTTTGATTTTTATTCTTGATTATAACTACCTTTGGGCAAATAAACATCCTTTTTACATCAATTCATGCAAGCATTTTCTCATTTGGATTAATCTCAACCATGGGTTAATTCTACCTTTCTTCTTGTTTCTTTTTGAGGGACCGTCCATCAACAAATGTGATGGCCACTCCCTCAAGGGGGCATTATCATAAGCTTCCCAAAACCATTTAGAGCTTTGTTTTTTTGGCATACATGCCATTTCTCATTATTTGAGAAGACATTGCTTTGCCTATGGTTTGTAACATCTTCCCAAATAGGGACAAACTATAGACACCTAAAATTGGCCACTGATAACCCCCAATCAAGATTTTGGCCAATTTCCATCCAAAATGCATAATTTGGCTTAAAAGTACTAAAACATGTTAAATGATGTGAAACTAACATATTCAAGTACCAATTTTGGCCAGGGTATCCCCAAATGGGGCAATGCAATTTATGGGTCAGCTAATTTTGATCAAATTATTTTCAGTCAAAATCCCAAATCTATACCTAGGTGCTCTAGATTGCTCTTCCCTATCAAATATTTTATATAAGACTTACACCTTTGTTATTTATTGTTAGAAACATCTTAAATGGTAATATGCATCTAATGCATCTGACAGTGACTTACAATTCTAATCTAGTCAAATTTTAGACCAATAACAAGGCATTTTAATCAATTTGGGTAATTTATACACAATGTGCTTAATCATGCTTAAGAGCTAATTAACCCATATCAAGTCCTAATAAAAAATTCCATGGAAACTTGTTGAATACTTATTTTTAGAAATAAATATTGAATATCTACATCATCAAGTGACCTCATTTCTTGGGAAAACATCCCTAAGCCATAAATGCCACACATATTAAGATTCATGCCCTCCATGCCTCATCAATGCCTTCCATGAGGCCCTACATGCCTCTTAATTTCCCCTTATTCCAATGTCATGATGAGGATAATTACAAACTTAATTCCAAAAATTGAATTAATCCTCAACCACACATCTCAATCTTGAGATGGATGGTTGAGGTTGATTCTGATCAAATCCAAAAATCTATAAATAAGAGGCCTCAAAACATCATTTCTAAGTTATTTTGGTGTAAAGTTATATGGAAAAATACCTTCAAGGATTAATTAAAACTAGTGTTAACATGTCAAATTGATTCTAGGCCAAGCCAAGCCACAAGCCAAAGGTGCCAAGGAGAGATGGAGGCAGCCAAGCTTCCATTGCCAATGACTTCATGAGCACAAGCTGAACAAGCCACCACTACAAAGGCATTTGGAGTATCCAAGGAAGGTGAAGGATTTTTTTTTTATTACTTACTTTTTATTTGTGTTTGTCATTTTTTTGTGTTATCTAAGCTCTCCCTAGTGTCTAGGCCTAGAGATGTTATGCTATTAGTGTGTTTATTTCATTTTGTTTTCATTTTATAACTAACAACATACTAACCATCCTCTCTTGAGTCAAATTATTAGATCACAAAAAATTTCTTATTTGGATAAAAAAGTGGGATTGATAAGAACTTGGTGTGTATGGAAAAGAGATTCGAAAGAATTAAGGGAATCAGTAATAGAATTTTGATCTCAAGGGATAGGCTCAATGATAAAATAAATGAAATATTTAGCAAGAGTAGTTATAATTTGATGATAAAAAATGAGATTCTAGTTTTTGCATTGATAATCACCATGGACTTGGTGGAAAATGAGTTTGGAATCACCTAAAGCATGTAGATATTAGATATCTAAATCAAGAATATATTGCATGCCTAAGATTAAAGATTCATAGTCTACAATATTGTTAGTGACATCAAATGTTAAGTGAAAATTTAAAGGGATGATTTTTATAATATGACTTGTAAGAATGTAACCTACCCTAGCTCCTTGAAGTCATTTAACACCATTAAAATGAAGAGTTCAAGTATCGTCATATAAGTCGACATTAATTTCAAGAATTAATTTGATAACTACTTTTGTTTTAGTAGTATCAAAGAGGATAGAGGATTTGTTGAGATTACTTTCTTTAAGATCAACATTAAAGTAATGGAAGTGATCTTTAAGATAAATTGCATGGTGGAGACCTTCAATATAGATAATAGTATCATTAGAAAGACTATATTAAAGGTGAGTAATAGCAGGCACAAGAGATGCAACAAGTTTATCGGCTATGATTTGTCCTTTGATAGCATTTTGAGTAATAATTTAGAGATCAAATTCTATAAGGAGGACCATGCACTTTCCAAGTCTATCTCTAAGAAGAAAGGCTTTAGATAAGAAGTGATGAAGCAGAGTGAAATGAATGATAACATAACTAGTCAGATAAAGCATGTAATTTCAAAGATTTTTAGATACAAAATAAATGATGAGGCAATCATTTTTAACTTTGGCATAAATTTTTTCATAATTAATGAGGCCTCAGCTAATATAGATGACATATTCTCTTCCATTATCATCTTGTTGGGTAAGGATTTCCCCAACTAATATAAGTGTGGAAGAAGTATATAAGATCAAAGGTCAATAATTTGAAGGATTAAAAAGAATAGGTGGGTGAAGCAATGATTATTTTATGTTATCAAATTATTTTTGACAAGGATCCATCCATTATAAAGCATTACCTTTATTAAGAAGAGAATTGATGGAGTGAATATGGTAAGACATTTTAGGGACAAATCATATAATCACCCCAAGTTTACCAAGATACACTTAAATGTCCAAAATGGAATGAGGGATGGGCATGTTGATGATAAAACTAATCTTAGTAGGGTCAATGTTGATGCTATGGAGAGAAACTAAGAATCTTAATAATTTTCTAGATATGACACCAAAGACACATTTGTAAAGATTTAGTCTAAATTTGTATTTGAGAAGATGGTTGAAGATGATGGCAAGATCAAAAATATGATTCTTACAAGTTTTAGACTTAAAAATGAGGTCATCCACATAGGTTTATACATTTTTTTAGATAAGATTATGAAATATATGAATCATTGCTTGTTGATAAGTAATTCTAGAACTTTTTAGGTTGAAGGGCATTTTAATATAACAATAGGTGACTCATTCCATGGTAAAAGTGATCTTATGTTGGTTCTTAGGGACAATGTGAATTTGATTGTAACCTAAGAATCCATCCATAAGAGATAACATTTCATAACTAGTTGTGGAATCTATAATGGCATTTATTGAAGGTAAAGGTAAATTATCCTTGGGATAAGTAAGATTAAGATTATGGAAATCAATGTAGATGTGAATGACCATATTGAACTTTTTTTGAATGGGAACTATGTTAAAAACCCATTTAGAACAATCCACAGGTTTGATAAACTTAGCATCAAGAATCTTGATAATTTCTTTGTGACATAATGTGGAAATTTGGGTGGAAATTTTTGTTGCTTTTGACACACAGGTTTGGCATCTATATAAGTGATGATATTATGCACCATAGTGCTAATATCAATGCTAGGCATGTCCTTATAAAACCAGGTGAAGACCTCATGATATTTATTGAAAAATATAGTAAATTTATCATATTTAGTAAGTGAAAGTTTATGAGAAACTATAATTGGTTAAGGGCATGATGAAGTACCATATTCAATGCACATAGTTTCTTTGATAATCATATCATTACCATATTGGAAATGGTATGGTGCATTAGGTAAATAATAAATTGGATTAGATTTGGGTTCGATGCTAGTGATAAAATTATTGAAACAAGGGGATTTATTTTTAAAATTCCCAAGTTTGTGATGTTTCCAAGGAAGTTGAGGTTCTGAGCCACGGAGTAATTTAAGAATAGATTCATCACTAGGAAAAGTGGGAAGAGGACCATAATAATCAACATCTACTTTGAGATCAAGAATTTGATTACCATGTGATCATATTTATAATGTATCTGATTAACATCTATAGCCTTGGCATCTAATGTAATCTTAGGAGTAGGAGATGTAGATGGAGTGGATGGGATTGGTAGATTGGTAATTTATTTGATGGGGGAAGAATCATATATAGAAATGGGATTTATAGGTGGTAGAAAAGATGTAGGAATCTTTGAAGGTTTAGAAGGTATAATTTGTTTTACCACCCAAGGAGTATCAAAAAGTGGAGAATTAATAGGAGACGCATAACCTTTGGGATCGAATTCATGATCTATGGAATTAGTATGGGCATCGTTGTTAAACGCATGTATTTGAGCTAAGGTCTTCTGATAATGTTGAGTATCCAAGTCTCAAGATTGAGCTTGGGCCATGATGTAGTTATCATCATAGGTTAGATAAATTGTACATGATTGAGATTCATGAGGAGTTTTAGAAGGTAAAATCCATATATTACTAAATTTACATGGATACATGATTAAAGGGTCTTGGAATAATTTGGCCACTCCATATTCATTGCAAGTGAAGGCATATTTTGGTAGAAAAGGCTCTTGAGCATTATATGGAAGGGGAATTAGTGATATCATCAATGCAAGGAATAATATAGTCAGTAAGAGTGACTTGTAAGTCTAGATTGATGTTGATGAACTCAGGTAAGGCAACACTATTGATGATAGGAATGGTAGGGATGTGATATTGATATTTTGGATTAGGAAGTTGAATACTCCAAGGGTTAGGATTAGCCAAAAGAAGTAATGACCCTTGTTGGGTGAATATTTTGTCACCAGCTAACTAAGGGCAAAATAGGTATTTTAACCACATCATAGGGAGATTTATCAGCTAAATGTGTAGGTTGACCACATCAAAATCTGACAAATCTCTCCTCTCATCAAGGGGAGGTTCCCTATAACTATATAATACTATATACGATAAATATAGCTAAAAATAACACTCAGGGTAGGATAACACCATCCATCTCTCCTTTTTCAGAGATGATGTTCATAGATCAAAGGGAAAATCTTGGGTAATTGTTGAAGGTACTTCTCTTATTTTAAAAGTAACATTTAGTCAACAGCTAGATTCTTTTTTGGTAGTAATTGTAACCACAAAAAACCCATGAAAGCACAAAGTCTTTCATTACTTCCCTCACTGAAACAGGGAATAGTAACATAGTAAGATGAAGTGTAGCACAAAGTCTCCACCTCAACTACCAAAGATTGAAATATACAAAGGACAATGTGGGCACAAAGTTGTCCCAAGATCCTTTACATAGAAATAGAAAACACACACTAAAGACAACTGTAGTAGCACAAAGTCTCACACAATTGGCTTTAGGACACCTTTCAGATTGCTACCACTAGTTCTACTTGTTAAATTAAATGGACAAGAATGATTCTAGAAAATAGACATAATAACAATTTCATAAATAACATAAGCTATTCTAGCACAAAGTTTGAAAGGTCACTTGTTTTCTCATTCAAATAAAGAAATATGATTAATAATTTGAGCTCAAAGTATTAGGAAATGCATTTAAATTTGGGTAGAGTTTTTCTTCTATAACAGAGAGATCTCTTTTGTATAAAATAAGAGATTACAATATATAACACTCCAAGAAAGACTTGGGTGCTTTATTTCATAAAATGGCCCATGCTGCATTCAATGCCTTGAATGCATTTAAAATTCTGTGAAGGGGCCATGTTGGAATAGGGCATCGGCCTTAACTTTGGCATGTTAATTATTCTCAAATGTATCCTCCAAAGTATGGGCCACCTGGTCCTCTTCCTAATATTTCTGTAGCTATCCACTTTATCTTTACTCAATCTAAAAAAGTAGGCCATGCTATTGAGTGCTTGCGCTCTCTGATGTCCACTTGGTGGACTATTTCACCTACTAGAAATAACTCCTACATAGATATTTTTGGTCTTTCTAAATTGTTCCCTCTTTTCTTGTTGTATTATATCTCTTGCTAATGGTCTGAGCTCTCAAGCTATTTCTTCCCTTTTAGCTGGCTTTTTTAGCTCCTTTGGCCAGTCACTCAGTTTGTTCTTCAAGTCTCACACCATATTTAAAAACAAATGGGAATTTTATTACCTTGAATTTGACATCCATGGGGATGTCATTGGTCACTTGGTCTCTTGAACCATGTTGAACCTCAAACCTTTGAACCATGAGAGTGCATTAGTTCAATGGTTCAACGGTTTAGGCGGTCATATCAGCTCCTTGGTTCAATCAGCTCCTTGGTTCAATCGGTTCCTTAATTCAATCAGTTGAATCATCTATTAGAATTTGTCTTTAGAATCTTCCACTCTCTTCCTTTGCTCAAAGCTTCCTTTCAATTTTTTAAATTACTTAAACATTTGAACCTTTGAACTTTGAACCATTTTAGTTTAAGGTTCAACGGTTCATTCTCTTTCTTTGAATCTTTTGGTTCTTCAAAATTTTTGGATCCTTTTCTTTTATATTGAATTCATTGAACCTTTGAACATTAAACTCTTTTGGTTCAAGGTTCAATGGTTCAATGGTTCATTCTTTGCTCTTTAAATCTTTTGTTCTTCTAAGTCTCTCAAACTTTATTGAACTCGTTGAATCTTTGAACTTTGAACTCTTTTGGTTCAAGGTTCAACGGTTCAACGGTTCAATATTTCTTCTTCAAAGTATTATTTCATTTAATTCCTTTAAAAATATTTGAACTTTTCAAAGCGGTTGAACTTTGAACTTGCCGAAGTCTTCAAACTTTTTGAACTCTTTGAAGTGGTTGAACTTCTTTGAACTCATTCAATGCTTAACTATTTTTGAATCTTTGAACTCATTGAACCTTTGAACCTTGCTAAAGTGGGGTTAAATGGTTCAATGGTTTATTCTATTTGTTTGAAGCCTACCGATGGACCTTTTGGTTGAACCTCAATGTTGAACCAACCTTGAAATTGCCTAAGTGTTTGGAAATTGTTCCTTTATGAGAGCCTGCCTATTGAAGTTGTTGAACTCATTGAACCTGTGAGTCCCTTAACTGAAAATGATTAAATAATTGAAGAACTTGAGTGCTCAGAACATTTTTTGAGAAGGGAAGAGATAATTTTGGCCTTCAGGACCAAAATAGTTGATATGTTGTCCCAAAAAACAAGTGATGGATTTTGGGAACAACAGCTGACTCCAGTTGGGGAACTTCCATCTATTGTAAAAATAATCAAAGGGAGTAGAATCTAGAATCTCCAATGCCTTTAAGTATGCCATTGGGCTACAGATTCATGTTACCCAAAAATAAATGTGCCAAAAATAAATGAAAATGAAAAGCACCAAACAGAACCAAAGACTAAACAAATATACACATGTACAACTGGACTTATCTAGTACTTCAAGAATTAAAGTGCTTCAGATGCTTCCCACTATGAGGTAGAGAAAAGGACATGATATCTTGATACTTCAATAAGAAACTATTTTTACCATTGAGTTGATGAATAGTAATGGGCCTCTCCATAAGGAATTGAATTTCTCATGCATTCCCTTTGGTTCTCTTCTCTTATCCCATATAGAACTTCATCACCAATCTAAAAATCACAAGTTTTTGCTTTCTGGTTGAAGAGCTTCTTCACCAAAATTTGATGCATAACAATTCGGTTTACCACCATAGTTTATATCTCATCTAGCTCAGTCAAACACATAATCCTCTTATCGATGGAGCTTTCATATGTCTAATCTTTAACCATCTTTACCAATTTTAGGGCTGGTAATTCTAGGGTGATTGGTATCTCTACATTTAGACCATACAGAAGTTGGAAAGGTGACATACCTATTTACCTTTTGGGCATAATTTTGTCTACCCATAAAGCATCAAACAATGCTTTATGCCAGGTTCATTGGTTGTCATCGACCAGATTCTTAATGATGGTCACCAGGTTCTTGTTGTTTTTGCTTGATTCTACCTGACCATTTATTTATGGGAAATAATCCAAGGAGTGGGAGAGGGTAACCCCATAATAAAAATATAACTGAGTAATCTCATGGGAAGAGAAACAGGGTGCATTGTCTGTCACAATCTTGGTTGGGACCCCAAACCTAGAAATGATGTTTTCTTTGATGAAATTACATACTACTTTTGAAGTAGCATGTTTGGCTGGAATAGCTTCCAGCCATTTGGTGAAGTAATATATGGTTGCAAGGACATAATCATGTCTAGCACTTGAAGATGGGTTTATAACACCTGTGAAATCAATTCTCCATTTCTAAAATGGCTCTTCTATTACTATAGGTTTGAGAGGCAATGCAACCAATTTGGGTCTTCCAATGAACTGTTGACACAGTTCACATTTATGTACCCATTTGTATGCATCTTTAAATAGGGTAGGCCAATAATACCTAGCTCACAAAATCTTATGGGTAGTCACAGGTGCAAAAAAATGTCCTCCACAAGCCAAATTGTAGAAGGATTCCAAAAGTTTGTTCTATTTTCCTTTGTCCATGCAGTGAAGGAATACTCCATCAAGGTTCTTCTTATACAGACCATTTTCCCACAGGACAAAATTGGTAGCTTTTAATGTAACAGTCCTCTTTTGTTTATGAGATATGTGAGTAGGACACTCACCATAGGTAAGGAAATGAGTAATATTTGAATACCACTCATTCATGGTGGTGACAAAGAGGACTATTAGTGTGTCTTCAACCTCTGTTCCTTCATGCCCTATTTATTTTGGTATGTTGTCAACAATCAATTAGCAGAGGCCCCTTCCCTGCACAAGCTTTGTTCATTTGATAACTAGATCAAACTCTTGGATTTTAGCAATTCAATTACCCATTTTCATTCCAAACTCCTACTGAGTTAATATGGACTTGACTGTTGTATCAGAAACCATGGCAACAGTGTGTGAGTTCAGAATGTAAAAATGGAAGTGCTTTACTGCCTTTACCACTGCATAAGCATGCTTCTCCATATTTGAATACTTTAGCTCATGAGCTTTGAGGTGATAGCTCATGAAGGATATGGGAGATTCCATACCTTCTTTGTTCTATTAAACCAGAATTGCTGAAAGTGTGTGTTCAAAAGCATAACTATACATTATGAAGCCTTTGGTGTAATCTAGACAAACCAGAATTGGGGCATGGGCAATAGCTATCTTGATGTCTCAAAATGCTAATTTTCCTTCTTTAGTCTAGTTTAAAGTGGCATTTCCCTTCATCATGTCCATAATGTGGTGAGTCTTCTTGGCAAATTCAGGAGTGAACCTTCGTAAAAAATTTACCTTTTCAAATAAAGAGTGAAATGCAGTCTTACTTGTGGGTAGAGTAAGCTCTTAGATGGATTTGACTCTTTATGAGTCAATTTTTATGCCTTTTTAGGATATAATGTGTCTGAGAAGTTTCCCTTTTGTTACTCCAAAAATAGACTTCTTGGGATTTACAGAAATGCCATTCTAGCGACATCATCCCAACACTTATTACAAATAGTGCATATGATCAGGGCGATGCTTGGAAAAGTTAGTCACGTCATCAAGGTATACCATAATGAACTTATCCATTTCATCTCTAAAATCAAGGTCCATTGCTCTCTAGAAAGTGGTGCCAACATTTATTATACCAAATGGCATTCTTTGATATGTAAAGGTGCCCCAAGGCATGGTGAAGGCAGTCTTATGCTGGTCTGCTTCACCAACTTATACTTGATTGTACCCTAAGAAGCTATCTAACATTGATAACATCTCTAAAATGGTCACCATTTGAAGGACTTGATCCATGATGGGTAGAGGGTAGTTATCCTTTAGAGAGGATTGATTCAAGTTTTTGAAATCCACATAGAGGTGAATTTTGCCATTCTTTTTTCTCATAGGGATTATGTTTGTAATCCATGTGGAATGATGGATTGGGAAAATTATTCTAGCATTCAACATTTTCTATATTTCAAAAAAGATAATACTTGATATCTTTGGATTATACTACTAGGATTTCTACTTGTAAGGCACCGAATCACTCTTGAGAGGAATTTCCTAGCAAATTTCTTCAAGTTTGAGTGACTTTAGATCATCATAGGAGTAAACTAGAATATCCATGTACTGGTGAAGTAGGGAAGTAAATTTGAGCTTCTCCTTAGGAGTGAAACATTTCCCAACATTCACCATCTTGAGATTTTCCTTGGTACCCAAATTTATTTGATCAAACTCCTGGGAGGAACTTGAATCCTTTTGATACTACTTGATGAACCTGTCGTGCTTATCAAATAACTTCTAAAGAGAAACCAATCCTTTTGGGATTTTATTCCCTTTGAGATGCAAGAATTTTTCACCTACATTTGGAATTATTTTTTGAGCTGATTTTTGTGGTAGAGGTCCATTGCCTTCAAAATAAAGCTATTCAAAGCTATCCTTTTATTCCAAAAAGGTGATGATTTGGTTATCATCTTTAAACACTTGCCAATGATTGGCATTGTCAGGAACACTTGGTTGAAAGACCAATTTTATGGTGTACTTGTCTCCTTTGAAATCTTGGTGAGGAACCAAGAGAGTCAATGAAATAGCTAATGCATCAGCTCGGTCATTGAATTCTCTGGGCACTACAGAGATACTGAAAGCATCAAAGCTTTCAATTTGATCCCAAACTAGATTATGATAATGATGCAATCTTCCATTCTTGGTTTGATATAGGTTCCTCACCTGAAAAACCACTAGCTCAACATCTCCTTTGGTGTGAAGGAGTTTGTTGCCCCTATCTTGAGCAGCCTTCAATTCAAGTAGCAACGATTCATATTCAGTAGTATTGTTGGTGTTGCTAAACTACAATTTATATGAAGAAGAAAAAATATCTCCTTAAGGAGATATTAGAACAATACCATCTCTAAGGCTAGTAGAAGAATAGCTGCCATAAAATTTTAGTATCCATATGTCATTAGGAGCTATGCTTTCCTCAAAGAAAAATTTAATTGGAGGGGAGGATTCTTTTGCACTTGTATTGCATTCTACAAATCCTTCTACTATTCCATCTGAACTAGTTTTTAGTTTTTCATTTTTAGAAGTTTCATTAGCTAGGATAGGAATATTTTCTATAGTCAAGAAGTAATTACCCATGCCTAAAGACTCAAACAAAATTTGAGCTTTAGGTGCTGATGTTTGAGTCACAACATATTTTGCCTCCTTCTCAGGGAGCAATCTTTGCATAATGCCTTTGACTAGGATCCTCACTTTAGATAGGTCCATGCTTATTTCTCCACCAACATCCTTGCAAAAATTTTGACCAAGAAGGATACCATAGGAGGTTGGAACATCATCCAACAAGATTGTCATCTTAATTCTCTTATTTGGGAATGTTGCATATGCAAATTGGGCATCCTTGATTTGTCTCAGCAGTGGCTCTTATTTGTTTTCCATGGAAAAACACCTCCCAAAGGTCTTGGTTAGTGTGAGTCCAAGAGGTTCTACCACTTTGGTGGGCATGCCATTGTTAGATGCACCTGAGTCTATGATGCAATTTTTCAGCTGGTGACCATTTATCAACAGGGAGACATAAAATGGTTTTGTCTTCTCGAGAGTAGTAGGAGGAGTAATGACAAGGTTATTCTAGGTGGATGTGGGAGTCACCTTTAGAACAACTGGTCTTACAGGGATAGTTTTATTCTTTACACATTCAACCAACTTATTCAATTGTTTAAGGTTAGATTGTAGGAATTCAAATTTAGACATTTGAATTTTGGTTTTCTTCACATGGTCAACTATGTCAAATGTCTAAAATGTATTAGGAACAGGGGAAGGTAGTTCATCCTTCTAGTTTTTAGGGGGGGAATTGGTCTACAAATTTAAAGTATAAGGTGTAGGAATATTTGAAGTACTTACTTTTTTATTGCTCACCAAGTCCTTTGATTGGAAAGGTAGAGGAGTTCCTCATCTGGTAATTAAAATTACTGGCTAAGATCCTTCCCCTATTTTTTCTTTATCAACTTGTTGAACTGACTAGTTTTGGGACTGGGTGAATACAACATATGATCCATCAAATACTTCACCTTTACTTTTGGGTTAATCTTGGTAATTTAAGAAACCAATGTTGGAGTTGCCAATTGATTCTTCGTAGTTTTCTCCAAAGAGATCAATGTCATCTTCTAGGTTCAACTCAAGCTGGAAGGAAAAATCAAATTCTTTTTCAAGATATCTAAATGCTAAGTTGGCTAGTGATGCTTCAATGGCAAGTTTATCTTGAGGAGGAGGAAGATGATTTGGTTGCCCTTAGTTCTTGAAAGCATTGCCTTGGTACAAATAATTGGGAAATGTCCTCCTTGGTATATCTTAGTATGAAAGAGTAGAAGACATCCCTTGCACCATTTTCTTTTTGAGAGTTAGCAACTCATTTGCCAAATTTTGCACCATTGGATCAGTGGTACCTATAGATAGACATTCAGAGGATGAAGAATATTTTTCTCTATTAAGATATCTTTTTATATTTCCTACCAAGATAAGATCATCTTCCACCTTAGTAGCCAAATCCTAAGTAGCAACAAGGTCTATGTGGCTAGCACATCTCAATAAAAAACTCACTTTAGGTAGCTGAGAGTTGATGAAGAAGCATTTGAGATTCTCAACTATTGGCTAAGCAATTATAACAATCTTATTCCTCAGCTTGTTGAACTTGGCAATGAAATATCTCATTGGTTCATGAGGCTCCTTCATTTGTGTGAGCTGAGATAGTAGGACATGCACATCTTCTACAGGCTTGAACCTTGCTTCAAACATGGCTTTGAGAGTGTTATAGTCAGTCACCATTTGTGCTTGTAAATGATAGAACCAGTTTGTAGTAGCACCTTGCAATGTTTCCATAAACACCCTGACTATTACATCCTCATACTCCATGCCTATCACACCATAGGATATGTTGAAGGCTATGATATGTTCATTAGGATGAACTCTCCCATCACCAAATAACTTGGGGAAATTCTACCTTAAACTGCGTGGTAGCTCATGTAGAGGTGGAGTTAAATTGAGTGGGCCAAAAGAGTTACCCTGGGGCCCTTGAACTACCATTATTTGACTACTAAAGGGAGGGATAACAAATGTCTAAGGGGTATGTATTGACAAAGCTCTACTAATAGTAGAAATGGATGTTTTTCTTGGTAATGGAGACCTGACTTTTATAGGAGGAAAACTCTTGGTTCAATGAAGGTGAGATGGTGAAGGGAATGGATCAAAATCACTTTATTGTACCGACTTGAATATAGGATCAACAATACCTTTAGATCTCTGGGTTCTTGTATACTATGGAGATGCCAAATTTTAAAGTAAAAATGGAAAAGAACTGGCACTGCTTCAGCTTGAAGCTTAAGGCTTCAAACTGTGTGTTCTTTCCAGTTGGCATGGAGCTGCTAGAGAATTGACTTTTGAAATGACATGCTTGATCTCCAGCATCTCTAGTTTCATAGCTTAGAGTATATAATGGAAATGGATAAGGCTATAATGATAATGGATAAGACACAGGTGATGATTCAATCTGAAGGTTGAGGCTTTAAATTGTGTAAAATTATTGTGTCCCTAGTAGAGTCACCAAAAACTATTGGGTGAATATTTTATCACCAACTAACTAAGAGAAAAATAGGTATTTCAACCATAACATAGGGATATTTATCTACCAAATGTGCAGGTTAACCACATCAAAAGGGGATAAATCTCTCCTCTCATCAAGGGGAGGTTCCCTATAACTATAGAATACTATATACCATAAATATAGCTAAAAATAACACTCAGGGTAGGATAACACCATCCATCTCTCTTTTTTCAGAGATGATGTTCACAAATCAAAAGAGAAATCATGGGTAATTGATAAAGGTATTTCTCTTCTTTTAGAAGTAATATTCAGTCAATAACTAGATTCTTTTTTGGTAGTAATTGTAACCATGAGAAACCCACGAAAGCACAAAGTCTTTTATTGCTTCCCTCACTGAAATAAGGCATAGTAACATAGCAAGATGAAGTGTAGCACAAAGTCTCTACCTCAATTTCCAAAGAGTGAAATATATAAAGTACAATGGGGGCA
Source organism: Torreya grandis (assembly GCA_037957365.1). NCBI lineage: Eukaryota > Viridiplantae > Streptophyta > Pinopsida > Cupressales > Taxaceae > Torreya > Torreya grandis. Next base: position 6,772,659 of record JARHVA010000119.1, on the reverse strand, counting down.
CAAAGTCATCCCAAGATTCTTTACATAGAAATAGAAAAAATACACTAAAGACAATTGTAGCAGCACAAAGTCTCCCACAATTGGCTCAAGGACACCTTTCAGATTACTTCCACTAGTTTTGCTTGTTAAATTAAATGGATAAGAATTCTTCTAGGAAATAGACATAAGAATAATTTCCTAAATAACACAAGCTATTCTAGCACAAAGTCTGAAAGGTCACTTGTTTTTTCATTCAAATAAAGAAATATGATTAACAATCTGAGTTCAAAGTCTCAAAAAATGCCTTTCAATTTAGGTAGAGTTTTGATTCTATAACAGAGAGATCTCTTTTGCATAAAATAAGAGATTACAATATATAGTGCTCCAAGAAAGACTTGGGTGCTTTATTTCATAAAATGTCCCATGTTGCATTCAATGCCTTGAATGAATTTAAAATTTTGTGAAGGGGCCATGCTGGAACAGGTTATTGGCCTTAACTTTGGCATGTTAATTCTTATCAAATGTCTCCTCCAAAGTATGGGCTGCTTGGTCCTCTTCTTTATATTTGTGTAGCTATCCACTTCACCTTTACTCGATCTATAAAAATAGGCCGCGCTATTGAGTGTTCACGCTCTCTAATGTCCACCTAGTGGACTATTTCACCCACTAAAAATAACTCTTACACAGATATTTCTTGTCTTTCTACATTATTCCCTCTTTCCTTGTATTTTATATTTTCCTTATGGTCTGAGCTCTCAGACTATCTCTTCCCTTTCAGCTAGCTTTTTTGGCTCCTTCTTTGGCTAGTCACTAAGTTTGTTCTTCAGGTCCCATGCCCTATTTGAAAATAAATGGGCATTTTATTACCTTGAATTTGATATCCACAGGGACGTCATTAGTCACTTGGTCACTTGAACCAAATTTAACCTCAAACCTTTGAACCATGAGAGTGCATTGGTTTAATGGTTCAATGGTTCAGGTGGTCCTATCAACTCCTTGGTTCAATTAGCTCCTTAGTTCAATCAGTTCCTTGGTTCAATTAGTTGAACCATCTCTTTGAACTTGTCTCTAGAATCTTATACTTCCTTCACTCGAAGCTTCCTTTTGATTTTTGAAATTCCTTGAACCTTTTAACTTTGAACCATTTTGGTTCAAAGTTCAATGGTTCATTCTCTTTCTTTGAATCTTTTGGTCCTTCAAACTTTCTAGATCCTTTTCTTTTCTGTTGAACTCATTGAACCTTTAAACTTTGAACTCTTTTGGTTCAAGGTTTAATAGTTCAATGGTTCATTCTTTGCTCTTCAAATCCTTTGTTCTTATAAGTCTTTTAAACTGTATTGAACTAGTTGAAAATTTGAACTTTTAACTCTTTTGGTTCAAGGTTCAATGGTTCAATGGTTCAATCTTTCTTCTTATAAGTCTTCTTTCATTTAAGTCCTTTAAAGCTATTTGAACTTTTCAAAGCTATTAAACTTTGAGCTTGCTGAAGTCTTCAAACTCGTTGAACTCTTCGAAGCAGTTGAACTTCTTTGAACTCATTGAGCGCTTAACTCTTTTTGAACCTTTGAACTCATTGAAGGTTTAGATTGTAAAGTGTTATTTTAATTGTGATAGGGAAGTTGGCTAAAAGTAGGGAACTAAAAAGTAATCTATGGTTGGTTTTAGGATATTTAGACTGAAAGGGATTTATATTGGTAATGTTACTGGCTTGGTATTGGGGCCTAACCCCTCACATCATAATCCCATAGTGATAAGGGTGTTAGGTACTTTGATAATATATGACATTAACCACATGTTTATACTTGGCTACAAAATAAAATCAGCTTCCCCCTTAGTGATGAAATACAATTAGGTAGGCCTTAGGTAGATAAATGTTTAAATGCATTTTGAAATTATGTGATTTGGTAGTGTGTGCAAGAAAGAGAAAAATAGTGAAACTAAATGGTATATTGAAAAACCACCTAATTAGACTATGTGAGTTAATCTAAGCATACAAACAATTAAAAGTGTGAAATAATTACTAGCATATAGTTGTCAATTTATAATTTAAAACATAGTATAGAGTCAAATTAGATGACAATATATGAAAACATTATAGAACATAGTCGATAGGGTCTCTACTATATTGTATAAGTAAGAGTCCTTAAGAACTAAACTGAGTAAGTTGACTTAGTTTTTCAGGTAAAAGATATAATACATAACTAGGTTGATCAATTTGACCTGGTTTGCTATATGATTATAATTTTGAAGACTAAAAACTTTACAAAATATAACTATAAGGAAGAACTAAAATAAGAGAGAGAGAGAAAGAAATAAAGGAACCTTGGTGGGTTGGAAGATGCTAAGGAATGTGAGATTTTTGTTAAAGTCCTAAAAATTCTTCCAAGTATGTCAATTGGGTCAACCTAGCTCTATAATTCCCTATTTTTTGAAGCTTGTTAAGATGACTATGTTGGCCTAGTTGACTTAGAATGTTTTCTAAAATCTGTATGGAATATTATACTATTCTAGTCAACCTAGTATGTTTTATAAAAGTGAATAATAGTATTATGTTAACATGTTCAACCTTGTAACCTATATCTAATGAAGACCTTCATAGAAATAACAAAGTCACTTTTGATGTGACTATGTGTTAAACATATGCACAAAAGTTAGAAACTATATTAGCGCTATCGACCTAGTATCATAAACATATAAAAATAACATATAAAATGATAAAAAATGGAAAACAAGAAAGAAAAACTACAAGGATTAGATTCATGTTAGGGTCACCAGAATGTATGAAATTAGAAATGCATCAAATCTATAAATCAATCCTAGCTCAAAGAAGATAGATCCTACTTACACTTCTGATTGGGGATACATTAGATAATTAAGAACATGACCAATATGTGAATCCACTAGACCCAGTTAGGGGATCTCTTATCATAACAATAATACTAGAGAGGGTTATAAATACTCCAGTTAAGCACAACCACACAATAGCCCTAACTAAGCCCCATGTTTTCATATTCACTATACTAAGAACATGTAAAGAAAATAAACCTAACTTAGTTATCATCAAATCTTATGGCACAATATGGGGGTTAGTAAACAAAATAAAGTAAATATGCATAAGAGAATCATAATCAAGTTATGTGTAGGTAAGACCCTAATAAATTGAGAAGAAGAGTTATATTATTTAAAAGCCAATACTTATGCTACTTTTATCTACTAAAGAAAAGAGCAAAGTTAGTGTCAGGATCTTGCTCCTCAATTAGAGCACATATGATTACCTCTTGTATTAGCAACTAAACATGGAATTTAACTAAAATCAATAAGTAACTAGAAATATGAAACAACACAGGATATGAGAGACAATACACAATTGTATTAATAATCACTCAGAAGAAAATACAATAAAGAAGATGCTACTTCTTCTTCCACCTCAAAGGCTTGCCACACCTCAAGACCTTCCTCCCTCTCTCTCACGGTCACAACAATCAACTCCAATATAGAATTGATGTTCACCTCCACTAGTCAGTAACACGCTGCCAGTACACCAAGCACACAACCATACTCCAAGTAGATCTCCTACTCTCTGTTGTCACCTGCAAATCACCAGACCTTACTCACCATTGTAGATCTCCAAAAGAAGCCATGCACACCTACTAACCAAGATCATACATACATGAAGAACCCTTCTAATTCTCCAAACAAGCACCCACACTTGGTACTGTGGCACTAAGAGGAACACACCATTGCTCTCCTCTCTTTGAAGGAGCTTATTTTGCTCTATTACTCTCTAGCACTCAAGTTTACAATACAACCCATGAGTTTATTATATAGATCTCATGCTTACAATAATTAGACTTACTTAATTAAAATAATTAGACTCACAACTCAAGACTATAATTAGCCTTTAACATGCAAACTAACAGTCCAAAAATAGACTCTCTAGAATCTGCATGCAAATTGCATGTTCACACACAGGTTGTTGACGTCGGCTCCTCCTGACCGATGTTGGCTGACTCATAATCGATGTTAGTTACTTCTTCACTCCTGTATGACTGATGTCAGTTGATCAGACTAATGTTGGTTGCCCTGTAACTCTCTGTAACCTCTGTAACCTCTGTAACTCCTCCTATTTGCATCCTAGTGAAGATTTTAGCTCCACAACCTAACAATCTCCCACTTGGAGATAAACAGCTACACCTATACCTGTACCTATACACCATCTAATTTATTCCCTAGCTCGTATCCCTCTTCAAGCTCAATCCTAAAGACCAACCACCACACATTCTGTGATGCTACACCTGTCATCCAAGTAACCTGTCACATCCGAACCTACAACTCCATGTAGTGAAGACCTTGATCCTGCATAACATGCTAACCTACTGCTAGTCCCTCTTAGATACCTGAGAATCCACTGAACTACCCTCCAGTACTCCTTCCCCAAATTAGCTCCAAACTTTTTGACAACTCCCACTGCTTGGGAAAACTCAGGTCTACACTAGACCTCATGTGATTTCAAACACTATTCTAAGCTCTGCTTGAACTGTCTAGCCCTTGGTGTGCTTATCGATTCTGCATCCTATGAATTGAACCCTACCAACACCTTCTTCACATCAGCTCCTTAGAGACAAAATTAGCCTGTGATCTTCCATGTCTCTTATGCCAAAAAAAATTCACTGCTCCAAATTCTTTGTGACATACCTCTGAACTAACTTTACCTTTAGCTCAAAAACTCCCTGCATGTGTAACCCTACAACAAGCAACCACACTACATACAGTAACAAGATAATATTTCAATCATCATCCACCTAGTAAAGAAAACCATAGTAGTTACACTAACGTTGACTAAAGCCATGCTTTGTCATCCATCTGTCAAACCTGTACCACTGTCTTGCAGCTACCTCAAGACCACGTACCTTGGCCTTCCATCTCATGTGTCAATTCCCACTCTTCTTCATCTTGAACATCCATCCTCTTTGATTCTTCTCCAAAGAATCACAATCCTCATCCATGCCAAGCTCACACTATTTCCTAGATCTACCTACTATATTTCTTTAATGACTTCCTGATTCTTGACCATCAATGAGAAACAAGTAGTGTAAATAAGGGAAATGATGAATTTGAGAACTTACTTACCCCCTTCAATCCTCCATATGGGGGTTTGAGACTCCTTAACAGCTTGCTATCTGCCCAAAATCTATCTCAGTAACTGATGCCAGTCACATCTCAATCTACACCTGACCGACGTCAGTTCCATGTGCCTGCCTCCTTACCGACATTGACTCCTTCTGGCTGATGCTAGTTTTTATCTACCCCTTAGATGTCAACATCAGTCTGCACATAGTCGATGTCAGTCCCTGATGGATGCCGATGCCAATTTTCTAATCGACGTTGGTCTCTGTGTTTTTCTTGTGAGTGATGGCTTCTACCTGCGAGCTCCTTTTGAATCAAACCCCTGTCCAAATCAACCCTGCTCTGCTCAAAAAATTTTAGCCCCTTAAACTGATCTCTATCTGTCATCTCCTCCATGAAAACCAAGGCTTTCTAGTTCTTAAGTTTGTCAAAGACATCTGACCTTCGCTTAAAAACTTGCATTCCCCTCCTACATATGTGACTAAGCCTACAAAGCCACATCTCTGCAATAGAAGGTGAATCAGTAATATAAGTAGATATATAAAGGATACCTACTTTCTTATCACTGTCTAATTCAAGTGCATCCACTGTGAGAGTTACTGTGCATCTCTCATCATCCAAATTTCCTAAATAAATTAGACTTATCTCCAAGACTGGTCCCTGTATGACCTCGTTCAACACCCGTGTGTTATTCATCTACAATTTCAGCTTCACTTCCCCTTCATCAATAATTTGACAAGGCTCACCAACCCCTAAATAAATCTCTCCAAAGTCTCTAAAGACATACCCATGAAAAGATGCTCTATTTCAAGCTGCATGGAAAGAGGCAAAAGAATCTGTAAACCAAGATCCTATTTTATCTAGAGCAGCATGTGCAACATCACCTGCAACATCTGATTCTACACGCTGATCTTCTACTAACCAACAATCCTCCTTTACCTACTCTTTCTCTCCATCAATCAGACCATTTATGCTATTTAGTTTCTCCATTTGTAGCTTACTTTCTTTTGCCATTGCTATACTCCCACTCAATTAGAAACCCCTGTGAGTATCCTGTAATCAACAAACACTAACCAGATCTAAAACCACCTGTTAGTAACCCAACCAAAAGCTCTAATACCAACTGTCAGGATCTTTCTCCTCAGTTAGAGCACATATGATTACCTCTTATATTTGTAACTAAACACAGCATTTAACCAGAATCAATAAGTAACTAGAAATATGAAACAACACAGGATATGAGAGACAATACATAATTGTATTAATAATCACTCAAAAAAAAATACAATAAAGAAGATGCCACTTCTTCTTCCACCTCAAAGGTTTGCCAAACCTCAAGACCTTCCTCCCTCTCTCTCATGGTCACAACAATCAACTCCAATATAGAATTGATGTTCACCTCCACCAGTCAGTAACACACTGCCAGTACACCAAGCACACAACCATACTCCAAGTAGATCTCTTGCTCTCTATTGTCACCTGAAAAATACCCAGACCTTACTCACCATTTTAGATCTCCAAAATAAGCCATGCATACCTGCTAACCAAGATCATACATACACGAAGAACCCTTTTGATTATCTAAACCAGTACCCACACTTGGTACTGTGGCACTAGGAGGAACACACCATTGCTCTCCTCTCTTTGGAGGAGCTTATTTTGCTCTCTTACTCTCTAGCACTCAAGTTTACAATACAACCCATGAGTCTATTATATAGATCTCATGCTTACAATAATTAGACTTACTTAGTTACAATAATTAGACTCGCAACTCAAGACTATAATTAGCCTTTAACATATAAACTAACAGTCCAAAAATAGACTCTCCAGAATCTACATGCAAACTACATGTTCACACATAGGTTGCCGATGTCAGCTCCTCCTGACTGATGTTGGCCGACTCATAATCGATGTCAATTACTTTTACACTATTGTATGACTGATGTCAGTTGATCAGACTAACGTCAGTTTCCCTGCAACTCATTTTACAACTCTCTGTAACCTCTGTAACTCCTCCTGTTTGCATCCTGGTGAAGCTTTTAGCTCCACAACCTAATAGTTAGAGATACTTACCTAAAAGATAAACCCATCGAGACACAATATATCCCTTATCCAAAGGGGATTAGTAATAGGTTGTGATTTTTAAGGATTACTAAGAAAGGCCAAAGCATCCAAGACTTCTCCACAAGACTACATTCTCCAAGTAGAAACCCTAATCTAAGAATCCTCAAGTAAAAAGGTGGAAGATTAGATTGTAAATAAACATAAATTAATAATAACTCTTGATGTCTCTCTAATGATGGTAAAATGATCTTCTATATATAGGTATATTTTTTAACCCTAAGCCCTTACAAGAGTTTAGGCTGACAAGGTTGACCTAGTCAACCTAGTATCATTATTGATAAAAACTCACTAGGTCATGGGCTAGGTCAACCAAGAGCTGACCTAAACCCTAAATGAGTTTTACCAACAAGAGTACAAGGTTGACCTCATCAACTTGGTACTATAAACTATTGAAAGGGGTTTTAGGTTAGGAAAAGGGTATAGAAGGTGGAAAAGATTGGACGAGTGTAAAAAATATGAGTAATAGATTAGAGAATAGTTTTTAAGAGTTGGTTAGATTGGTAATAAGTAGTAATAAGGGACAACAATCCTATGAAGCACCAATGGTATGCCCATCCCTTTCTTGATGCACCCTTTAGGGTGTTCACTCAAAGAGATTGTGACTCAATGGGTTATTATAAGATAGAAAGCATCACTAATTGATAAATTTTGAAAATATTTTATGTATATAGTAGGTCTAATAGCCATTTTATGGGTGATGGTATCAGGGGATCTAGCCATATCTAGAGATTCACCTCACTAATTATGTACCCATATCTTAGAGGTGTCTCCATGCTATCACTTAAGTGAGAAGGATTTAATACCTTCCTTAAGGGTAAAACTTTTAATGATAACAATTTTGGCATGCCTTGTGGGATAAGAGACTTCATCCATTGAAGAGTTATTAGTGTTTCTCTTAAATGTACTAGCCTTTGGAGGCATAAACATAAGCACAATGATGACTCTAAGAACATTCATCTAGTTTTATTATATTAGGTATTATTTCAATCAAGTAATCTTTGTGTTTTTCTTTCTCATGAGGTTTCATAACTGAGTTTGGAGTGGATTTTTATTTTACCCAAGTTGGTGATCCATGCCAAGCTTATGTTGGCCCTTGTCAGTAGTTTATTGGTCATTACCAGTAGCTTAGTGAGACATATTAGTCTTATGTTGATCCATATCATCCTCATAATAAACTTAAATACCCTCCATATGACCCTAGTTCTCAATGTGACCAACATTACTATCAAGATTACTATCTTCACTCATTTCTTCATCAGATTTACCAAGCTTGTCAGCCTTCATATCAGTCCTATAAATTTTACCATCAATAGTAGTTAAGGGATGAGGAGGAGTGTATAGCTAGGAAAATTTAAGATTAGAAAAGTGCAAGACTCTCAACTTCTCATTAAGATGTTAAAAAATGAAATGGTAATGAGAAAGGTAGATGCAGTGTAGAATTTAGTTAAATTGTCCCTAGTCATCTCATTTAAAAGCTAAGGGACTCATTACATTTTTTTGATGAATAAGTAGGCTACCCTTAAGAGGAAAAACCAACATGAACTAACTAATGAAAGTATGGAAATAAGAGATTTGAATCAATGTATGAAGGATAGATTAATCAAATGGGAAGAGAAAGAATTACAATCTATTCAACCTCAATTACCCTCTCCAATCTCAAGTTAGTCCTCTTGTGTTCCTAAATTTCTCTAACTTGAAATAAGCTATAAAAAATGTCTTGATTCTATGAAAGCCTCACTCATTGTCCCTCAAGCTCAAACTACTCTCCCTCATGAACCTTCTCCTATGCTCATCTAAAATCCAAAATTTGAGGACTATCTAAGGTAGCTTATAAGCTCCCCAAACCCTTCATCCACACCTTTTGTAACACACCAGGAGGAGGAAGTTCCTAAGCTAAAGGTTTCAATTTGGAATAAAGTGGTAGAGTCATGGGGGAATAAAGATCAACCATGCCTAGATCAAGATATTGAGGCCAAAAATAATTTTTTACCTATTTAAGTAATATCCACCTCTTCTCAAGAGCTGCAAACCTTCCCATCATGGAATTCTATCCAAGAGGGCATCTAAAATAAGAGATAGGTCCCAATCATCAATCTAATTCATGAACTTATTCAAGCCCCACCCATCCCTCCTCAAGAATTTAAAATTTTTCCATCTTAGAGGTTAATTTAAGAGAGAATTCAAATGAAGAAGGAAGTCCTTATTGATAAATTTAAATACTAAAGCATATCAAAGTTTGAGGGATTGGTTAGTAAAAGGAAATAGAAGAATATGTTCTAAGATTTTTCATGAGTTTAAGCAACCCATCCTTAAATAAGAATATTTTCTATTGGAGGTAAATTAGAAAGGCCAAGTTATAGATATAAGTGAGTCTCAATAAGGCTATGAAGAAGACACTTCAAGTGAACATGAGGAAGAAATCACCATTGACACTGACCTTGGTGAAGAAAAGAGAAAATAAGTCTTTGGAGATGAAAGGAGAGATGATCTTCATCTTGTATCAATAATATTTAAAGGATAAAACACTCTTAAAGATGATCAAATCCCAACTGAATAGTTGTATTAATTTCTCAGCTAGCTAGTCATCTCAATTAGACCATGGATGAGTAATAACAATAATTATTAGAGCCTCTTGATTAATTAGAGTAACTAAATGCAATTTATATCATTTTAATACTTTTAAAGATGCCTGAAATATCCTATAAGAGGTAAAAGTTTGTTTTAAACACTCTCATTTGACTAAATAATGATGACTTGCTTTCTTGTTCCAAAGATGATCTAGTTAAATAGAAAATAGAAGAATCTCAAGGGAATGTTTGCATAGAGAGTCTCAACGAAAAGGTTGCATCTAGTCATGATATAAAATATATCCTAATCAAGAAAAATGAGGTCTTCAGTAGGCTTGAAATGGCCTCTAGTTAACATGAAATAATCACCCATGAAGATCAATTTAAACATGTGAAAGTGGTTGTATCCCAAGTGAATTATGATAAGGGTGAATTAAGGTTGTATTTCTTCAAAATAAGCTAATATAAGACCTAAATATCATCAATGAGCAAGATCAAATCCAAGTTGTGGGAGTTGAGATCCTAGAAAATCTCATCAATGAGCAAGAGCAAATCCAAGTTGTAGCAAGGATTGATGACCTCCCAAGCAACCACCATGAAACTCATGAACACATGACAACAACTAGAGTGGTGATGGAGATAGGTCCTGAAGGTGACAATCACATGAAAGATGCCTTCTCAATTCAACATGAAGAGCTTCAAGATGGTATGTGATAATAGTATTGGGAGATTTGTAATCAGTTTGAGACTCTTAAAGGGTCTATACATCCTATATGTAAAATTGAAGATTCTTGTGAAGTTGTTATCTTTCTTTAATAAAAATGTGGGAACCCCTAAGAGATCATTCAACATCAAACATACCATTTCATGGAGACACTAGAAGATAAAGTTGATGTTACCCCTATGAGCCAAGATGTGATCATGTTTGAGGTGAGTTAAAAAATAAAGGAGAAACATGAGAAGGGTCTTGAGTCACATAATGAGTATGTATTCATTGGAAAAATGTTTTATAGTGAAAACTCACTTGAGAGTATGCCAAATGATTTAGCAAACAAGAAGACTACACCAAACATCATGTCCAAAGGGAAACATTCTCTATATCATTGCTCATCTCATGGAGGAAGAGTTTTCAGAAATTTTCCTTTTGATCCATGAGGAAAATGTCTTAAGGATATTTTTAAAATAGATTCTTATCTTGTTTTTATTATAAGTGATTTGTATCCTAGTGTTTTGTCTTGTTTTTTTTTTTTTTTGTGTCTTGATTTGGTGTTTTTGCTTCTTTTTTTATTATGTTGGTGAAGGTAGTCAGTTGTTTCAAGGCATTTTCAATCTAGGTTCAAGGTCTAATAAGGCTTGATGTTGAGTTATATATGACTCCATGCACAATGTATAGAGTATGGAACTAGTCTAAAGTGTATAATAGGCATGTAATCCTAGGAGGTCACCAAATATGTTAGCCAAAATCTGGCTACCATGAATGAGGATCACAATAAACTTTGATGTATGTGATATTAACTTTGTTGATAGCCATTATCTTGTATTAGTCATTTAATGATCTAGGATGATAGGTAGTGTGTCTTCCTTGGAAACCTACAAGGTAATTTAAGATGGTCTAGTTGGTTACTGAGTCAAGTCACTTTGTCTTGTCATGTATTGGTCATTATTTATGGGCATCATTATGTGTTTATCATTGTTTAAGATAAGTTTGATAAAGTTAAGGTTTTTGTATGAGGTCAAGGTCAGGTTTTAAACATGGTTAAGGAGTAAGTAAGGTGGTTATCCTTCAAGGAAAAGTGTGTTCTTATTTGAACAAGTGGACTAATAAACAAAGCCAATAAGATGAGAACATTGTAATTTCAAGCATTTTGACAAGGTTAAGATATATTTTTAAAAGTTTAAGATTTATTTGTTTTGTATTATAATTATTATTCCAATGTTTTAAGATCACTCTTTAAAAGGATCATAAAAAAATGAAGGCCTAATGTTATGTCAAAAAATTAAAAAAGTGTCCTTTATGTTATTTAACACTTGTGTAATGTCATAATATGTGTACTTGTCCATACATCTCCCCTATAATGTCTTAAAACTACTTTTTCAACATTGGAACCTATTTGTAACTACTCAACCATAATTTTCTAATGTTTAAAAGGAGATAATGAGAAGGGTTAAGGGTAAAATAAGATATCAAACATTTTGGAATGTTGTTCCTCCTTTGTACAGGTCAGGGAAAGTTTCATGGTTGTCTATTTCATCATATTAATTAGTTAAATAAGGTAAATTGGGTAGAATCTTAAAGAAAGTAGGATTTTAGAGGTCTTCTTAGATTCTCTGAGGCTCATACAAGGTACCTCATATCCAAATCCATGCAAGGATGTGAGTTACAAGTCTAATTATGTAAAAAAAATCATTCCTATTCAGCTATTGGAAAGCTCACAATGCTCACTTTAGATGCTTAGTTCGTATAGGAGAGAGAGAGCCAACACCTAAGATCATAGCTAGAGATGAGGACCCTTGTGCCCTTCTAAATCATGGTTATAGTTAGGAGTTTCATGTCTTAAGTTTTATGAACAATTGATAATAAGTTAGGGTGTTCTTAAACCCTACAAAACTCCTACTAGCTTAGGTTTCTCTTTATTATTACATTTTTGAAGCTCATTAAAAGCATGAAAATAGTGGTAGAGGATCTAGGGGTCTATAGAATCCTTCTATATGATATTTCAAGCCTCACTTAGCACATGTGAGCCTAAAGAGGCAAATGGATTGTCTTTTTTTAGGTCACATGGTGAGTTTAGATAGCTTTTCATAGTTTAGAAGTGGATTTTAGTCATTAATGTCTTTAATAGACCTCTTAATTATCCCTTCTATTAAATACATTATCTATGGCATCTATGTTGAAACACTCATTCTTGAAGGTCCTTGTTGAGTTAATGTGATATATTTCAGTCCTTGTTCATGTTCTTAGTGCATTATAGGCAAGTGAAGGGTGTCAAATTTGGTGCATCACCTCTCTTTTCTTTATTTTTATTCCTTTCTATCCCTTTTCCCTTACAAGCAAGTAATAGGTCTAGTATAACTTTTAATGGTGATAACATCAAGGGAGATATTTATATATAGATATTCACCTCACTAATTAGGCCAACAACATCCTAGAGGTGTCTCCATGATATCACTTAAGTGTAGAGGCTTGAACACCCTCCTCAAGGGTACAACTTTTGAAGATAATAGTTTTGGCACACCCAGTGGGACAAGAGAATTCATTCATTGAAGATTTACTAGAATTTAAAGGCATAAACACAATCACCAATGGTGACTTTGATCACATTCATCTATTTTTCTTAGCCTAGGTATTATTTCAAGGAAATAATCTTTGTATTTCGTATTTCTCATGCGGTTTCATGGCTGATTTTGGATTTTTGTTTTACCCAAGTTGGTGAGCCATGTCAAACTTATGTAGACCCTTGTCATTAGTTTGTTGATCATTAAAAGTAACCTAATGATCCATATCAACCTTATATTGACCCTACTTACCTTCCAAATGACCCTAGCTATCAATGTGTCCAACCTTGCTATCAAGAGTATTATCCTCCCTCCTTTCTTCATCAACCTTACCAAGCTTATCAGCCTTCATATCAATCCTATCAATCTTGCCATAAAAAATATTTAAGGGCTAAGGAGAAGTTTATAATTAGGAAAATTAAATCTAATAAATATCAAGACTCTCATCTACTTATGAAGATGTTAAAGAATGAAATGGTAATAAGAAAGGTATATGGGGTGTAAAATTTGGTCGTGTTATCACTAGTCATATCATTAAAATGCTAAGGGACTCATTAAATTTTTGAAGGAGTGAGTGGATAGCCTTTGAGAGGGGAAACCAACATGTCCTAACCGATTAAAGGATGGAAATAATAGATTTGAATCATTGTATGGAGGATATATTAGTAATATGGGATCAAGAATTTAAATATCTTCAACCTAAATTACCCTTTCTAATTCTAATTTATGCCTCTTGTGTTCCTAGCTTGCTTTATATTGTAATAAGCCATAAAAAAAGGGCTTGATTTTATGAAATCCTCACTCATTATCCCTTAAGCTCAACCTTCTCTCCCTCATGAACCTTCTCCTATGCTCATCTAAAATTAGAAATTTGAAGACTATCTAAGGTAACTTGTAAGCTCCCAAAATCCTTCATCCACCCCTCAAGTTACAACACACCATCAGGAGGAAGCTCCTAAGTTCAATGTCCCAATTTGGAATAAAGTGGTAGAGTAACTAGGGAATAAAGATGAACCATGCATAGATCAAGAGATTAAGGCTAGAAAGAAGCTTTTGCCTATTTAAGCACCATCCACCTATCCTCAAGATCCCCAAACATAACCATCATATAAGTCTATCTAAGAGGGAATCAAAAATAAGATAAAGGTCCCAATCTTCAAGCCAATTCATGAACCTATTCAAGCCCCACCCATCCCTCCTAAATAACCTAAAAATTTCCCATCATGGAGGTTAATTCAAGAGAACATTCAAATGAGAAGGAAGTCCTTGTTGAGAAATTTGAAGACCAAAAAATATCAATATTTGAGGGATTGGTTAGTGAATATAAGGATAATAATTATAGGTTATTTGATCTCAAAAGTCAAAATATTGAACATGTTCTATGGGAGATAAATTAAAAATACCAAGTTACAACTGTAAGTGAGCCTCAATAAGGATATGAAGAAGACACTTCAAGTGAACATGAGGAATAAATCACCATTGTCTCCACCCTTAATGAATAAATGATAAATTTAGTCTTTAGAGATGAAATGAAAAGTGATCTTCATCATGTAGTGGTATAATTTAAAGGATAAACACTCTTGAATATGAACAAAGTCCAACTGAGATAGTTATAATATTTTCCCATCCAATAAGTCTTGTTAATGAGACCATGGATGAGAAATAACAATAGTTCTTAGAGCCTCTTGATGAATTAGAGCAATTAGATGAAATTTATATGCATTCACATACTTTCCAAAATTCCTTAGGTACCCTATAAGAGGTAAAAGTTTGTTTTGAACACTCTCATTTGACTAAAGATGATGACTTGCTTTCTTATTGCAAAGACAGGCTAGTTAGGTTGACAATAGAATAATCTCAAGGGAATGTTTGTATAGAGAGTATAAATGAAAAGGTTTTAGTTGGTATTGATATAAAATATATCCTAATTAATCAAGATGAGTTCTTGAATAGGATTGAAATGGCCTTTAATGAGCATGAACCAATCACTTACGAAGATAAGTTTAAATATGGGAAAGTGGTTACAACTTAATTGAATTATGATAAGGGTGTAACTAAGTTTGAAGTTCTACAAAATTAGCCAATAGAATATTTGAATCAGACATGGAAATTTTCCCATGAATCCATTGTGGGAGTTGAGGTCCTAGATAAGCTCATCAATGAGTAAGATCAAATCCAAGTTTCAACAATGATTGATGACATCCTAAGAAACTACCATGAAGCTCATGATCGCATGACAAAAATATAAATGTGATGGATATAGGTCCTCAAGTTGACAATCATATGAAATATTCCTTCTCAAATCAACATGAATATCTTCAATATGATATGTGACAACAAAATTAGGAGATTTGTAATGAATTTGAGACTCTTAAAGGGTCTATACATCTTATAAGGTAGATCAAACATACTTGTGTACCTGATATCTATCTTAAATAAAAATGTGGGAACCCCAAGAGATCATTAAAGATCAAACATACCATTTCATGGAGTCACTAGAAGCCAAATTTGATGCTACCACTATGAGCCAAGATGTGATCATTTTTGAGGTGAGCTAAACATCAAGGAACAACATGAGAAGGGTCTTGAGTCACATAATGAGTATGTCTTTAGTATAAACATGTTTTTTGGTTATAAATCAATTGAGAGTATGCCAAATAATTTGGTAAGAAAGAATATTAGTTTTCCATACATCATGTACAAAGGGTAACTTGCTCTACATCATTTCTCATCTCATGGAGGAAGGGTGTAGAATGTTTCATTTTGATCCAAGAGGAAAATATCTTAAGATTAGTTATTTTTAGTAGTTAATTATCTTATCTTTCCTATAAGTTCTTTGTAGCATAATGTTTTGTCTTGTTGTTTTGTGTTATGTGTGTGTCTTGCTTTGGTGTGTTTTCATCTTATTTTGTTGTGTTGATGAAGGTATTCATTTATTTCAAGGAATTTATATTCTAGGTTCAAGATCTAATCAGGTTTGATATTGAGTGAGAGATGACTCCATTCCTAATAGATGGACTATGCAACTAGTTTCAGGTATATAATAGGCATGAAACCCTAAGAGGTCACCAAATATGTTAGCCAAAATTTGGCTACCATGAATGAGGATCATTCAAAACATTGATGTACATGATCTTAAATTTTTTGATAACCATTTTGAAGGTCTTGTATTAATCATTTAATTATCTAGGATGATAGGTAGTGTGTCTTCCATGATATCCTATAAGTTTATTTAGGATTGTCTATTTGGTAACTGAGTCAAGTGACTTTGTCTTGTCATGTATTGATCATTATTTATGGTATTAATTATGTGTTTAACATTTTTAAAGGTAAGTTTGATAAAGTTAAGGTTTGTTTATGAGGTCAAGGTCAAGTTTAAATCATGGTCAAGGAAGAAGTAAGGTGGTGACCCTTCAAGGAAGAATGTGTTCTAAGTTGATCAAGTGGAATAATTAGCAAAGAAAATAAAATGGAAACATTGGAATTTCAAGGATTTTGACAAGGTTAAGGTATTTTTTAAAGTTTAAGGTTTCCTTGTTTTATCTTATAATGATTATTTTATTGTTTTAAGATCACTATTTAAAAGGATCATAAAAAATGAAGGTCTAATGTTATGTAAGAAGAATAAAAATGGTATTTTATGTCATTTAACACTTGTGTAATGTTATAATATGTGTACTTGGCCATATATCTCCTCAAAAATGTCTTAACACTAATTTTTCAATGTTGAAACCTATTTTTAACTACTCAACCATCATTTTATAATGTTCATAAGGAGATAATGAGAAGGATTTAGGTTAAAATATGATGATAAACATTTTGGCATGTTGTTCCTCCTCCGTACAAGTTAGGGAAAGCTTCATGATTGTTTAGTTCATCGTGTCCATCAGTTTGAGAAGGAAAAATGGGTAGAATCTAGAAGAAAGTAGGATTTTAAAGGTCTTATTAGCTTATTAGGCTCATATTAGGTCCCTCATATCAAAATATATGCAAGGGTATGATTTATAATTCCAATCACTCAAAAAAATTAATTTCATTCTTATCAAACTCTTAGAAAGCTCATAATGGTCATTTTTAAATGTTCAATCTATATAGGAGAGAGAGAGAGTCAACACCTAAGTTCATATCCAAATATAAGTACCCTTGTGCCCTTATAAATCATTTTAATATTTATGAGTTTCATTCTCTAATATTTATGATTGATTACTAATAATTTAGAGTTTTCATAAACCCTACAAAACCCCTACCAGCCTAGGTTTCTCTTTGTGATTACATTTTTGAAGCTCATTAAAAGAATTAAAATAATGGGAGAGGATATAAGGGTCTATAAAATCCTTCTATATGATATTTCAATCATCATGTGTCATGTGTGAGCTCAAAGAGGCAAGAAATCTTCATTTTAGAGCAAGTTACATGTTGAAGACAATGTAGTTCTTGATATTTTGGGGTTTCTAATAGTTGAGAGCATGTTGGTGAAGCTCGCATAAATAATCCACACATCCTTGATGATCTAAAATTTTATTAAATATTTATTCAATGCCTACATGGAACTAAAACTTCACAACATGATAGTAACCTATAGTTTTCCATAAGTATTCAACATCGATCAAGGTTTCAGGTAGAATCCTAGTAATATGAGGTCCTCCAATGTATGAAAGGAATGAAAATTAGACTATTTTTATATGGTTGGATTATATAAACTCATTAATACCTTATTAAATTAATTTTAGGGACAAAAACATCAAAGAGATCATGTTATTATGTTCATCAAGAGACTATGTACAACCTATAGGTGTAGGAGGTCAACATGGCCATGAGTTTGAGCCTCAAAAAAATAATGTGGGAATTGGTTTCCTAAAATTGTAATGATATTCTAGTATTTCAAGATTTTCCTTTGATATTGGTGACTTGAACACCAACTTATCCAAAGTAAACCTACAGTGATCTCAAGTTTAAAAACTATGTACAAATTTGCCTATACAAGAATGAACCAAAGTTTAAAAATGACTTAGAAATGGTAATTTTAGGGTCATTTGTAAGTATTTGACTATGGGAAATAATATAGATCAATTATGAGGTATTTTTGATCATGGGTGTAGGTAATAATCCTAAATAATCTAATCCATGTCTCTAAATGATGATAGAATGGGATTTTAAATCTAAAATAAGCCATTCTAATGACTAGATGCAATATTGAAGTGGAAACTCTCAAGGAAAATTGAGAATAAACATTGAATAACTTTGAGTTAGAGTCCCATGAAGATGAAAGGTTTCAAGACACCTGAAGGATCTTGGGATTCCTTTGCAATATCAGTTTGAATGTTCCCAAGCATGTACAAGGTGTCAAGAAGACCAATGGTAGCTCAATGACATTTAGATGACCAAAAGTGGAAATTATCACTCCTCATCAAGTGAATAGGTCATTTTAAAATGAGTTTTATGAGTTATCCAAGAATTTGAGGAGTCTCTTGTAAGCCATTCCTCTAGAATTCCATAATCAAGAAAACACCACATGACAAGGAGATGGATAAAACATAACAAACTTGGATGAAGTGACACTTGTCATTAGAGTTCATCCAATGTCCTTCACTCTTTATCTCATTTTATCCTATATATACAACCCTACAAGGATTTTAATGGATACTTTTACTTATTATGTTGAAGCCCTACTCAATTGAACATTTATACTATGCTTTTGAAGGTTGAATAAAGTTATTTTTTACCTTCTCAAATGCTTGTAATCTATGTACTTGTGTGATTTTTGATGAATGCTAATATTATCATCACTCTCTCTCATTTGTCTTCTACTACCTCTTTGCCAATGGATTATCTTCTTGTAGGTCACATGGTGAGTTTGGATAGTTTTGCATAGTTTAGAGAAGTGGATTTAAGTCTATTAATTAACACATCTATTCAATACATTATTTATGACCTCTATGTTGAAATGATTATTCTTGAAGGTCCTTATTGAGTTAGTGTGATATATTTCAATCCTTTTTGATGATCTTAGTGAAGTATAGGCAAGTGGAGGGTATCAAATTTTGTGCATCACCTCTCTTTTATTATTTTTAGTTCTTTCTATCCCTTTTCCCTTGCAATCAAGTATTAGGTCTAGTAGTAGTTTTAAGGGTATTAGCATCAAGGGAGCTAGCCATATCTAGAGATTAACTTGACTAATTACGACACCCAATTTGTAGAGCTTTCTCCATGATATCAATTAAGTGAGGAGGCTTGAACACCCTCCTTAAGGGTATAAATTTTGATGATAACAGTTCTGACATGCCCAATGAGACAAGAGACTTCATCCATTAAATATTTATTGGTTTTTCTATTTATTGTACTAGAATTTTGAGGGATAAACATAGGCACTAATGGTGACTCTAATCACATTCATTTTGTTTTATCAATCTAGGTATTCTTTCAATAAAATAATCTTTGTATTTTATCTTTCTCATGAGATTTCATTGTTAAGTTTGGAGTGGATTTTTGTTTTAACCAAGTTGATGAGCCATTTAAAGATTATATTGACCCTTTTCAATAGTTTTTAATAATTAAAAATATCCTAATGATCCATATTAGTCTTATGTTTATCCATATCAACCGTATAATGATCATAATCACCTCCATATGACCCTAGCTATCAATGTGACTAGCCTTACAATCAAAAGTATGATTCTCCCTCATTTACTTATCAACCTTATCAAGCATTTCAACCTTCATATGATCAATATCAACCTTTCTATCAATATGAGTTAAGGTCTAAGGAGGAGTGTATAGCTAAGAAAATTCAAGATAAGAAAGATCAAGACTCTCAGATGCTCATGGAGATGTTAAAGATTAAAATAGTAATAAGAAAGGTATATGGGGGCATATAATTTGGTTGAGTTGTCCATACTCATCTCATTTAAAATATAAGGCACTCATAACAATTTTTAATGAGTGAGTGGGTAGCCTTTGAGAGGGGAAGCCAACATGTCCTAACCAATGAAAGGGTGAAAATAAGAGATTTGAATCAATGTATGGAAGATAGATTAGTAAAATGGGAAGAGTAATAATTTTAACATCTTCAACCTTAATTACCCTCTATAATCCCAAGTTAGTCATATTGTGTTCCTAACTTGATCCAACTTGCAATAAGCCATCAAAAATGGCTTAATTCTATGAAAGCCTCAATCATTGTCCCTCAAGCTCAGCCTTCTCTTCCTCATGAACCTTATCTTATGCTCATCCAAAATATAAAATTTAAGGACTATCTAAGGTAACTTGTAAGCTATCCAAATCATTCATCCACCCCTCAAGTTGAAACATACCATCAGGAGGAAGCTCCTAAGTAAAAGGTTATAATTTGGAAGCAATTGGTAGAGTCATAGGGGAATAAATATGAACCATACCTAGATCAAGAGATTGAGTTGAAAAAGAAACATATGCCTATTCAAGCACCATCCATCTCTCCTCAAGAGACCCAAACCTTCCCATCATGGAAGTTTATATAAGATGGAATCTAAAATAAGAGAGAGGTACCAAGATTAAATCCAATTCATGAACCTATTTAAGCCTCACCCATCCATCCTCAAGAACCTAAAAATTTTCCATCATGGAGATTAATTCAAGAGAGTATTAAAATGAAGAAGAAAGTCCTTGTTGACAAATTTTAAGACCAAAACATATCAAGGTTTGATGGATTGGTTAGTTAATGGTAGGAGAAGAATGATAGGCTATTTTATCTCAAAATTCCACAGTTTATTAATGAATTTGAGCATCCCATCCTTGAAGAAGAAAATATTCTATAGGAGATAAATTAAAAAGGCCAAGTTACAACTATAAGTGAACATCAATAAGGCTATGAAGACACTTCAAGTGAACATGAGGAAGAACTCACCATTGGCATATCCCTAGGTGAAGAAAAGATAAATTTAGTCTTTAGAGATGAAAATGGAGGTGATATTCATCATCTAGTATCAAAATTTAAAGGAGAGAACACTCTTGAAGATGAACAAATCCCAACTAAGATAGTTGCAACAATTGCCCAACCAACTAGTCATCTCAATGAGACCATGAATGAGAAAGAATAATAGTTCTTAGATCTTATTAATTAATTAGAGAAACTAAATGTAATTGGCATTCATTTGCATACTTTCCAAGATGCCTCAAGTATCCTAAAAGAGGTAAAAATTTGTTTTGAACACTCTCATTTGACTAAAAATGATGGCATGCTTTATTGTTATAAAGAGAAGCTAGATAGACTGACAATAAAATAATCTCAAGGGAATGATTTCATAGAGAGTCTCAATGAAAAAAATTAGATGGTATTGATATAAAATATCTCCTAATTGAGAAATATGATTTCTTGAGTAGGCTTGAAATGGCCTCTAATGAGCATAAACCAATCACCTATGAAGAGTAGTTCAAACATGTGAATGTGGTTGAATCCTAAGTGAATTATGATAAGGGTATAACTGAGGTTGTAGTTATCTAAAATAAGCTAATAGAAGATTTGAATCAGACATGGAAATTATCTAATGAATTTATTATGGGAGTTGAGGTCTTAGACAAGCTCATCAATGAGCAAGATAAAAGCTAAGTTGAAGCAATGATATATGACATCCTAAGAAACCAACATGAAGCTCATGAACACATGACAACAACTATAAAGATGATGTTGATAGGTCCTCAAGGTGAAAATCATATAAAAGATGCCTTCTCAAATCAAAATGAAGATCTTTAAGATGATATGTGGCAATAGTATTTGGATATTTGTAATGAGTTTGAGACTCTTAAATGTTCTATACATCCTATAGGGTAGATTAAAGATGATTTTGAAGTTATTATATTTCTTAAAGAATAATGTGGGAACCCCCAAGAGATCATTCAAGATCAAACATGCCATTTCATGGAGCCACTAGAAGCCAAAGTTGTTGCTTCCCCTATGAGCCAAGATGTGATTGTGTTTGAGGTGAGTTGAATTATTAAGGAGCAACATCAGAAGGGTCTTGAGTCACATAATGAGTATGTATACATTAGAAACATGTTTTCTCGTGATAAATCACTTGAGAGTATGCCAAAAGAGTTCGTAAGCAAGAAGACTACTCCTCTAAACATCATGTCAAAGGGGTAACTTACTCTACATCATTGCTCATATCATGGAGGAAAAGTTTACAATAACTTCTTTTGGAGTAAAATATCTTAAGGTTAGTTGTTTTCAGTAGTTTCTTGTCTTGTCTTTCCTATAAGTTCTTTGTAACACAGTGTTTTGTCTTGTTGTTTTGTTATGTGTGTGTCTTGCTTTGGTTTGTTTGTTTATTTTTTATTCTATTGGTGAAGGTATTTAATTGTTTCAAGGAATTTTTAGTCTAGGTTTAAGGTCTAATTAGGTTTGAGGTTGAGTGAGAGATGACTCCATGCCCAATGGATAGACTACACAACTAGTCTAAGGTGTATAGCATGCATGCAATCTTAGGAGGTTGACAAATATGTTAGCCAAAATTTGGATACCATGAATGAGGATCATTTGAAATTTTGATAGATCTTAATTTTTTTGATAGACATTATGAAGGTCTTTTATTGTCATTTAATGATCAAGGATGATAAGTAGTATGTCTCCCTTGGTAGCCTACAAGGTCATTTAGGATGGTCTAGTTGGTAGCTGAGTCAAGTCAATTTGTTTTTTCATGTATTGGTCATTCTTTATGATCTTCATTATGTGTTTACCATTTTTTAAGGTAAGTTTGATAAAGTTAAGGTTTGTATATGAGGTCAAGGTCAAGTTTGAATCATGGTTAAGTAATAATTAAGGTGGGACCCTTCAAGGAAGAATGTGTTATAAGCTAAGTAAGTGGACCAATGAGCAAAGCAAATAAGATGGGAACATTGGAATTTCAAGTATTTTGACAAAGTTAAGGTATTTTTTAAAGTTTTAGGTTTTTTTGTTTTGTCTTATAATGGTTTTTTAAAAGTTGTAAGATAACTCTTTAAAAGGATCATCAAAAATTAAGTTTTAATGTTATGTCCAAAGATTAAAAAATGGTCCTTTGTGTCATTTAAAACTTGTGTAATGTCTTAATACGTGTAATTGGATGCACATCTCCTCCAAAATGTATTTATACTAATTTTTAACATTGGAACCTATTTGTAACTACTCAACCATCATTTTATAATGTTCAAAAGGAGATAATGAGAAGGATTTAGGGTAAAATAAGATGGGAAAAATTTTGGCATGTTTTTCATCCTTCATACAGGCTAGGGAAAGCCTCATGTTTGTCTAGTTTAACATCTCCATCAGTTCAAGAAGGCAAAATGGGTAGAATCATGAAGAAAACATGTTTTTGGAGGTCTTTTTACAAGAAGTTTCCATTGAAAGGCATTATATAAGCTTATCTAAGGATCCTACTAGGTCCTTCAGATCCAAATCCATTCAAGGGAATGATTTTTAAGTCCAATCATCCAAAAAACTTACTTTCATTCCTATCAAAATCTTGAAAAGCTTACAATGGTCACTTTGAAATGTTTGGTTTGTATAGGAAAGAGAGAGTCAACACCTAATATCATAACTATAGATGAGAACGCTTGTGCCCTTCCAAATCATGGTCATATCTAGGATTTTCATTCCCTAAGATTTATGAATGTTGTTAATAATGTAGGGTGGTCTTAAACCCTACAAAAACCCTACTATCTCATGTTTATATTTGTGATTACATTTTTGAATCTCATTAAAAGCATGAAGATAATGGGAGAGGATATAAGGGTCTATAAAAAATTTATATATGATATTTCAAGCCTCACTTGGCATGTGTGAGATCAAAGAGGAAATAAATCTTCAATTTAGAGTAAGTTATAGGCTGAAGATAATGGATTTCTTGATGTTTTAGGGTTTATAATAGTTGAGAGCATGTTGGTGAAGTTCACATAACTCTACTATGAAAGTTAATTAAATATTTATTCAATGCCTACATGGACCCAAAACTTCATAACATGATGGTGACTTATAGTTTTCCACAAGCATTCAATAAAGATCAAGGTTAGAAGTAGAATCCTAGTAATATGAGGGCCTCCAATAGATGAAAGGAGTAATAATTAGACTATTTTTGTATGGTTGAATTATTAAAAGTCATTTAGACCTTCTAAAATCAATGTTAGGGCCAAAAAAGGAAAAGAGATCATGTTCTCATATTGATCAAGGGATTGTGTATAACCTATAGGTATAAGAGGTCAACATGGCCATGAGTTTGAGCCTAAAGAAACCAATGTGGGAATTGGTTTCATAATATTGTAATGATATACTAGTCCTTTAATAATTTCCTTTAGGATTGGTGACCTCAACACCAACTCCTCCAAAGTAAACCTACAATGATCTCAAGTTTGAAAATTGTGTATAAATTTGCCTATACAAGAATGAACCAAAGAGATAAATCTTACATTGAATGAGAAGTATGAAAGTCATAATATCATGAGGAGTATTTTGAGGTAATAGAGAGATAATTTTATGGAAAAAATGACCAAATAATTCTTCATAAAAGGTTTAAAGTGATAAAAAATGTAGACCTATAGGGCTACATTTTCAAACAAATACATTAAACCCTATATTGAAAGATGAGTCCTGAGGATCAAATGAGTTATGAAAGTGATGGGAAAGAGATGAGAATATTTGTGTAGGGTATTATAGAGGTAAAAATTTATTATAATAACTATTATTTGGCATCAATAATTATTAGGCTAGGAAGAAACACCTACGTGCCTAGTTGGGACCTATAGGTTTGTTCTCAAGTTGTGAAGAAAACATGTAACATTTGTATTGATATTAGGGTTTTTATAGTTATGAAAGGTATTAAATATCCTAAGAGTGGTTTTCACAATGGTTTGAACCTTGAGATGAATAATACAAACCCAAAACAAGGCCACTAGGGTTAGACTGGCCTAATTACCTACAAATCCTTAAAGTATGAAAATAAAGATGAAGAACCTTTTGGAAGGCCAATGTATATTAAAGATAATTAAGAAACATGTTATAGACTATTATATACCTATTTTAGTCATTCAAAACCACTAAATTTCACTTTAAAGGTTTTAGTTCAAAAAACTTTCTTTCTTGACCTTATATACAGTCTTGCAAACCCAAGAGGCTACTTTTGAAGTTTAAAAGCTCCATAGAGCTATTGTATGGAATAAAATGGTGTTAAGGGATATTAGAAACCATTTTGTACTATAAATTCATGTCATTAAGTCTTTCATGCATATCTTTACCTTTATGAATCATTATTAAGAGCAAAATAGGCCTAAAAGCCTCTCTAAACCCTTCTAGGATATCGATGGAGGAAAATTATTATGAACCCATGATACCAATTCTCTTTACTTTGTTAGTATATTAGTTGTTGTGGACACATATGATTTGTAATCTTGTGAGAATTTTTTTTTATGTTACATTCATGAGAACTAGTAGTTTCTTAGATTAGACTTAGTATATAAGTAAGTGTTAAGGCCAATGAAGGCATCCATAGATTTATTGTATTGAGCTTGCTCAAATGAGTTGCCCCCCTCAAAGTGGCATGTGACTAATATAATCCCTTTTATTTTTTTGATAATTATATAAATATGTTAATTCATGTATTTTAATTAAATAAATATGTTGTTTCATGCATTTTCATTAATTTATTCTAGGTGGATCCTCTCATTTAGTATCAGAGTGCTTTCTAGGGCCAATTTTTTTCTCTCAAAAGTGATTTTTTATTTCACTACATAATTCATTTAAGTATTTTTGTGTATCATAATAATTAGTTTTGGATCAAGTTAAATATTCATTTACATAACTATGGGAAGTGCTTGGGCATAATCCCTAAAACTCATTTTGAGGAGTACCATAGGAACCCCAAAGTAGTTGGCCCATTGAGAGGACCTAGTAATGAAATAGGTAATGGCCCCATCCTAATTAACTAGTTCCCACCTGTGAGGAAAACCAAGATCTATCCTTTAGAGGCAAATTTGTGGCCAATTTTTTTTGGAGAGTAGTACTCACTCAGATGGTATTGGTGGCTAGAGAAATATAGTTAAAACCTTATGAAACCATGGAAACTTAGGGCCCATTTCTATAATTTTTAAAATATTCCTATTGGAGTATTATAAATCTTTCCATATCATATCTTTGCATATTACTAGTAGAGTATTAATATACTTTCCATACTAGTCTTAGAATATTCCTAAAAAACTCTTAGAGAACTTGTAGCCAGACATTTGATAGAAACCAAAAACTAAAAAATCTTCATCTTATCAGTTTTAGAAAAATATCAGTAGATTATTAAGAGACTCTCAGTGAGAGGACATGCAGCCAAACATTTGACAAAACTATAAACCAAAAAAAAAAAATCTATATGTAGCCCCGTTGATCCTCAAACTTTATCTAGATATGTGAAAGTCCATTTTATTCCTTGAGTTCCCATATCCTAATTCCACTCCTAATTCTTGGAAATCTCAATTTTCCCCTTTTTTGGGTTTTCCATAACTTTTATTTTTGTCCATTTATAGCAAAAAAATTCCATAGTGTTCATCTCCCTTTTCTTCTCCTTTGTCCCTCTTTGATAATTTTTTTAGTTTTTTCATTTTCACTTTTTAAATTGCCCTCACCTTCATCAATCATACTCCCACTATGTAAAAAAAATAGTAAACGTACCCTTACCCCCTTTGATTTTTCCCAAATTAAAAAATTTCCTTAATAAACGTGTCTTAACTCTAGTTTTCTTACCCATTGCAAAAAAAAAACTTATTCTAGCCATGGTAGTAACCCAAATAGGAGCAAAAACCATGGAGGATGAAAATGCCACCCTCAAAACCAAAATCAAATATCTTGATGAAAAAATTCTTGGCCTCAATCTTCAACATACTTCCTTGAACAATAGATAACATCTATAGTCCTCTTCAAACACCATATTTTCTTCTTCCAACAATTTTCATCGGCTAAAGCTTGATTTTTCTAGATTCAATGGTGTAGATCCGACTGGATGGATCTATCAAGTAGAATAATATTTTAGTTTGCATAATACATTTGATGCCAAAAAAGTCTTACTTGCATCCTTTAACTTGGAACATAAATCCCTTCAATGGTATCGTTGGTATATCAAGGCTCATGATGAACCAATATGGACCAATTTTTTCACACTCATTTTTCAATGGTTTAGCCCTAGTGCTTTTGATGACTTCACTAGAATACTCACTAAACTTCACCAAATAGGAACCATGATGGAATATCAAACAAAATTTGAAAAACTAGGCAATCACAGAGAGGGATTGTCTGATGAATTCTTCAAGAGTTATTTTTTTAATGGACTAAAGGATGTAATTCAATCTAAGGTCAAAATGTTCTGGCCCAACATGATGATGGAATCTATAGGGTTGGATAAGTTGGTATAGGACAAGATCATAGCTTAGTATTAATTCAAATCCAATTTTTATCCATTCATAAATATAAATCCATAATGATCTCACACAATGCCAGCCCCCATAACCACTCCTATCAAGCATTTAACTAAATCTGAGATATGATCATGTAGAGAAAAAAAGACTATGCTATAATTATGATGACAAATTCACTCAAGGAAATCGATGTGTTGAGTAGAAGCTCTACTTACTAGATGTGGAATCTTTGCTTGAAGCTAAATTTTAGGAATATGCACAGGATACAACAGAAGATCCATAATAAGCTCAAGTGATTATGGAACTTGATTCTCAAGAGGACCAACCAAAAATATCTCTACATGCCTAAGTAAAAGTCACCAACCCATAAACCATGTAGATTAGGGGTTACTTCAATAATATCCCTCATAATACTCATTGATTTTGGTAACACCCATAACTTTATTGACCCTTACATTACCAAATAGGTTGATTATTTTATCCATCCTTGCTCTAAATTTGAAGTCATGATTGCCAATGGGGGCACAATATCTGATAAAGGGAAGTATTACAATATAGGTATCTTTATTAGAGATTATAAATTACACTTTGACATATTTGCCTTACACTTAGGTAGACGTGATGTTGTTTTGGGAGCCTAATGGTTACATACACTTGAACCCATCTTATGGGATTTTGCTAAACTTTAGATGTAATTTTCAAAAAATGGGAAAAACACACATTAAAAGGCTTACACCCAAGGTCTCTCAACATCATAAGCTCACATCATATGGAAAAACTTATTAGAAAGAATTCACACAGTATCATTCCTAGCTCTATTCTATTCAAATGCAACCATCAATGGTCTCCACTACTCCTTCTGATCTAAAAACCATTTTGCATAGGTATGCATGTGTCTTTGCTAAACTAATGGGATTTCCACCTTTACAACCATAGAACACCATATTCAGCTCCTTCATGAAAGTATTCCTCTTAACATCAGGCCCTACCAATACCCATTTTAGAAAAATATCAAGATCGAGATACTCATTCAAGACTTATTAAAGTAAGGCATTATTCACCCCAGTACTAGCCCATATTCTTCCCTAATTCTCCTTGTTAAAAAAAATATGGGTCATGGCACCTCTATATTGAATTTCAAGAAATTAATCACATCACAATCAAAGATAATTTCCTAATCTGTGTTATTTATGAGCTTCTTGATGAGCTTCATTGTGCTCTTTTTTTCTCCAAGTTGGATCTTTTCTCTGGATATTATAATCTAGAAATTTGACTCAAGAGAGGATGGTTAGTATGATGTTATATCTAAAATGACAAACAAAATTAAATAAATACACAAATAGCATAACATATCTAGTCCTAGACACTAAGGAGAGCTTAGTTAACAAAAGTCAATGTCAAACACAATTAAAAAGTAAGGATGAAAACACAATAATCCCTTCACCTTCCTTGGATGTTCCAAATTCCTTTGTAGTGGTGGCTTTCTTGGCTTGTGCTCATGAAGTCCTTGGAAATGGAAGCTTGGCTACCTCCATCTCTCTTTGGCACCTTTGTCTTGTGGCTTGGTTTGACTTGAAATCAATTTAGCATGGTAACACTAGTTTCTTTAAGCTTTTGGAACCATTTATGCATTATAAATTTACACCAAAATAACTTATAAATGATGTTCTTGGCCTCTTTATTTATATATTTTTGGATTTGATCATAATCAACCTCAACCATCCATCTCAAGATTGAGATGTGTGGTTGAGGATTAATTTAATTTTTGGAATTAAGTTTGTAATTATCCTCATCATGACATTAGAATAAGGGGAAATTAAGAGGCATGGAGAGCATGAATCATGATATTTATGGCATTTATGGCTTAGGGATGTCTTCACAAGAAATGAGGTCACTTGATAATGTAGATATTTAATATTCATTTCCAAAATAATTATTCTACAAGTTTCCATGCAATTATTGATTAGGCTTTTATTTGGGTTAATTATCTCTTAAGCAAGATTAAGTACTTTATGCACAAATTACTCAAATTGATTAGAATGCCTTGTTATTGGTCCAAATTTTGACTGGATTAGAATTGGAAGTCTATGTTAGATGCATTTGAGCCATATTTCCATTTAGAATGTTACCAACAATAAATAACAAAAGCATGCATATTTTGTAAAAAAAATGATAAGAAAGAGCAATCTAGAGCACCCAAGTACAAATTTTACATTTTGACTCAAAATGATCTGATCAAAGATAGCTGGCCCATAAATTACATTGCCCCATTCAGGGATACCATAGCCAATATCAACACTTGAATATGTTAGTTTCACATCATTTAGCATGTTTTAGTGGTTTTAGGCCAAATTGTGCATTTTGAGTGGAAATTAGCCAAAAGCCTGATTGGGGGTTATCGGTGCCCAATTTTAACTGTCTAAAGTTTACCTCTATTTGGGAAGATGTTGCAAACCATAGGTAAAGAAATGTTTTCTCAAATAATGAGAGATGGCCTTTATGCCAAAAACAAGATGATGGTTGAATAACAAATCTCCCCCTTGAGGGAGTGGTGATCACATTTGTTGATAGATGGTCCCTCAAAAAGAAACAAGAAGAAAGGTGGAATTAGTATATGGTTGAGATTAATCCAAATAAGAAAATTCTTGCATGAATTGATGTAAAAATGATGTTGATTTGCCTAAAGGTGGTTATAATTAGGAATAAAAGTCAAAATAATGATTTTCCCATATGTGGTTATAATCATTATGAGGACTTGAATTGCCTAAAGATGATGATGCCCCAGTTAAGGTTAATTAGCAAGCATAACTCAAGGATATAACTTCTAATATATATTAAAGATGAGTGGGAAAAAAATGATGAAAGAGATGGATAGAGGAATGAGATTTACCAATAAAATGATTTAGTTGTACCTACTAATGAGGAGATGCTCATCCTGATTAACAATGATACAACTAGAATGGTCAATGGGTTTATTTGATCAAGATGGGTGAAAAAATTTGCCAAGGTGCTAAGGAGAAACTTCTATAGCTCCATTGATTATAGACCTTATTGAAGCTAGTTTTTTCTATAGCATGTGATGGTAGGCTTCATGATAAAACACCATAAAGAATTGGCCAAAATATGCATAAGGATTGACTCTCAATCCAATAAAAACTCAAAAAAAATAATGCACCAATGATAAAAACCATGATGACAATGTTAATGGATGAAATATGGATAGACTCAAGAATAATGTGCTCGAGGAATCACCCAATGAACACATATAGATTGAGTCAAGATAATAGTGTTGAAAGCAAACAAACAGGCAAGCAAATAAACAAATAAACAAACAAATAGAAAGATTTAAAGCAAAAGCAAAAGAAAGCATCCTAACAATGACAATGCCCCAATAAGGCAAATCGAGGATAATTGACTAGGCATAGACAGGATAAATGTTTTTGGATTTTGAAATATTATGAATGTTTTTTGGACTTTTGAGGTATCTTAACTTGTTAGAGAATGATCAGATACTTACTCACAAAATGGTGAGAGCATTTGGCTTAGGTTGCTTACAAAATGATGAGAGCATATGGAAAGGGGGATTGGGGTGACCTCAAAATGAATTGAGCATGACCCATATAGTCTCAAAATGACCTCAAGTCATAGTAATTCCATCCACACAAAAGGTGGGAAAAACCAACTAGGTCCCAACAAGTTCTTAAATCTAGAAAATGGCTAGTCAAATGAAAATAATAATGGCAAGGTGATGCAATAATGCATGATAAACAAGTGTTACCCCTAGTTTTCCCATAGGTGATTATAAATATTATATATTGACATAGGTCAATGATATTAATTTACCCATAGTTTGTTATAATTAGTAGCAAGACTGGTGAGACACTAGTTTGCCCATAGGCTGTTATAATTAGGGTCACATAAATAAACCTGATAGGATGAAAGATATATTGCTCAATCAACTATCACACTAATTTCATAGACTATCATTGTAAACACAAATTATATTGATTATTGAAACTTGATTATAATCCCCTTATGAAAGGTATGAGAAGAACCAAATGAATCAAGATCAAAACAAGATTGGGTAGGATGACTAAAAATAGGTGTTGGTCTAGATAGGAATGGAATGATATGATGGCATGGTATTTCATAGGATAATTATCATCTAGATATATTAGATAAAATGGTAAGAGGGTTTCCCCCAAGTGATAGGGTGAATGGGAAAAATCTATAATAATGGCAAATGGATATGTAATAATGGCAATGTGAAATGGTATGGTACATGTTTTTGTCTTAAGTATGGTTATTTATTATATTATTCCTGTTGATGGGGAGATGAACATCTTAATCAACAAATGATAAAAATATAATACTTGATCATATTAATTTCTAGCCCAAACCTCATCTGATTAACTGCTCTATCAAAAATGGCCTACAGATTTGGATTTTGAGAATGTTGTGATCTTCATTGGTCATTGATTCTATTTCCTTCAAACATTGAGACAAGGTATCTTTTTAGCCTTTGCAAAGGAAAGTGTAGACATGGATGGTAAACAAGGAAAAATAATGGATGGTAGGTTTGATTTTGAAATGAAATGGTTGATGATAATGAAATGTATAATGATGGGGAAACGAATGAAGATCAATAATTTTAGTTACATGTAATGTTGTTGATGCTAGATTCAACATAGATTTAGTTATGTTGGGGTCGAAGACATGTTCTCTCAAGAAGACCACCAAATTTTTTTTTTGTTTTATATTGAGAGTAGCTACCATCTGATTAGGCTGTAGATTAGAAGTTATTTTGATTTGATCTTTGATTTTATATTCATCAAGTAGTGAAGAAATTTTGTGCTTAGTTATTGGTGCCTCAATGATTTTTTTCACCAATGAAGTTGTCTTAATTATCCCATAGCACCTTTGAGAAGGTTTCACTAAGGAGCATTGACTTTTGACTTTGATTATCTTCTGGCACCTCTAAAAAAGTTTCACTAAAAGATGCTAAGTTTTGACTTGAATTGTGCCCTAACACCTTTGAAAAGGTTTCACTAGGAGAGTGTTCTTATGCTACATGAATGTGGTCTTATCCTCCTTTCTCTTATTCAAATTATATGTCACCATAGATGTAGTTCAATAAAGTGCGATCCTATCAATCCTAATTAACACTTATGAGAGATGGAATGCCAATGATATGGCTATTTTAGTTGATGGTAATGGCATATGGAATGGTAATGGAATGGGGAGAGGATACACAATCCTTTTAGAACATAATAGGATAGCTTGTGTCAAATCTGAAGTAATCATCCTCAAAAACCTTAGAAGGATCAAAAATGTATTCAAATTGATCTGTAAGGCATGCATAACAAATGTTGTAATAATCATGAACATATTCTTTTTTTGAATCTAATTCTAACTCAAGGGACTTTGAATCTGATGTTGAGACTGATGTTGATTCTAATTTTGATACTAAATATAATGTCAGTTCAATAATAAAACCTGACTATAATTTTGATTCTTCATCTAGTGGGTATCCTATTACAATGATGTCTTATTGAATGCTTAGTATTGGATAAGTAATAACCTGTGATGGCATAATGGGCTCCAAAAAAACTAGTTTGCTAAAGTGGGACTCCTTTAAGATGGGAAAAAGGTCAAGAGACAACTCCTCAAATAATATCTTGTCCATAGGAGGTTCTTGAAAAATAGGCACATGATTGAGGTAATGATTTACCCAAAGGTAGTTATAATCATTAAGAAGTGACTCAACAAAGACTGGATCATCAAAGTGAGACTCCTTGATAACTGGTATAGGATCAATAGGTGATTCATCATAGGTTCACTTATCATAAGTGGTTGGTTCAACAAAAACATCTTGGATTGATTAGTTTTTTTGGCCTTAGTTTCCAATGAGTTGGAAGATTCTAGTTTTAAACATAGTTTTATCTTCAAATAATTGGATGGGTTGAGGTTTAGGTGGGATGCCTTATGTTTATATAATGATAGGGCCTTAGGGATCATGATTACTTACATGAGCCAAAGGATGAGTCAAAAAATTGTAACGATAGGGTATTATGGGGCTTGATTGCTCACACAAACCAAAGGATAAGGTCCTGGTATGATGATGGTATTACTTGGATATTACAAAGCTTGAGAGCTTATATAAACCAAAGGAGGGTTAGGGTTAGTTGATGATAAAATAATAAAAGGACATAATGAAATTTAATTTCTTGCATAAGAAAAAGCATCCAAGTCTTCCTCATAAACCAGATCATCCCAATCTTGAGTTGGATCATAAATTAGTTCTCAACTATGTTCCATGTACTCATTATTGCAAATAGGGTATGGATTTGCATCCCAAACAACATTATTTGTAGTTGGGTTTTCAAAGTCCTCTTCATAAGCCTCTTCATAGCAATCAAGGTCTCTAGTTGGATCATAAGTTATTTCATGACTTTGTTCCCATGAATGATTAATATTAGGTAGATAAAAATTTGTCTCACAAACCATATTAGCATCATTAGGGTCTTGAATAAAGCCATAAAAGTCATTTTGTGTAGCCATTATATCATAAGTTGGATTGTAACTGACTCCACTATAAGTTTAGTGAGACATATCCATGTAAATGATGAAATCTCCAAAAATAAAAAAGCTTAGAGTTATACAAACTCTAAAAAATGACCCAAAGGACAAATGGTTCAAACTTGGTCCAACTTGGTCGAAGGGGTGGATCTGTATCTGTAATATGGTTTGAAAGTGGAGTTGTATCTCCAAAATGGTTTGCACTAAGACTTGCCATAAAATAATCTAACATCAAATGTTTAATGTCAAATGCCATACACACAAAAGGTCAAGCATCTGAATAAAAATTGGCATGTCAAAGGTCTATGTCAAAGTGTTCCAAACAAGGTCTAAACTAGGAAAGGGAAAAGTTGTGTGACTAGGTCTTTTATCCAAATGTGGAGTCAAAAGCTAGGCTCAAAAAAATAGGCATGATGTGATTTAATTTAATCTAACAAGTTTGGAAACAACTTTGACATAGACCCGACACATAAAATCAAACATAAACATGATCAGTTGGCATAAGGCATAAGACAAAAGGTTCTTTGAGAAAGGTTGTGGTCTCCCAAATAAAGGCACAAACAATGATGAGGATAGGCATTGAATAAATAAACCATAAATAGTTTTCAAATTTGGGTAATCTATTAACTAAAGTTATACAACCCAAAATAAAAATATCTATGTATCAACCCCTTGAATTAAGTCCTAAATAGAAATAAAACAATGTTTGAATCTAAACTTGACAAGGCTAATTGAAAACTCAATGTTGAAAACTAAGATTTGACCAAACAAGCTAGACAAGATTAGAGAGCTTGATGGCATAAGACAAAGGTCCAAATGGTATATATGACATGGTTTAAAACAAATGGTTTCTGGCACAAGGTGAAACAAGTCTTGAAATAAATTGAGTAGCCTAACAGTGTAAGCATACTCAACTAATGTGGTAAATGTTATGTTTTAAAGACTCAAAAGGCTCAAAATGTTTTGACATGATTTGGGCAGCATAACACTACCCTCTGTAGCTCAAATGACACACACACAAACAAGTTTTAGTAAAAATTTCAAGGCACAAGTGTGGTGTAAAATGGCTAGAATAACACCTCTTTAGACAAAAGAGTGATGTATAGATAAATTGATTTTGACATGGGTTATACACAAATAAATAAGTTTCAGTGTGATGTCCAAATGCAGATATGTCCTATGTGCAACTCCAAAGGAGTAAGTGAAGTCAATGTTGGGAGATGAAACCCTAGGTCAAAGCTTCCCTAAAGATCTTGTGGGAGGTGATGAAGTCCCCCTCACAAGCCAAGATGCATAAAAATAAAGAAACCATGAAAGTAAAAATACTTTAGGGTCAATTTCAAGTTCACCCAAATTTTGATGAGTTTTTTAGGAGAGCTTTAGATGACTTTATTTCAAGCCTTGGACTAGGTTACTTGTAATAAGAATGGCACTTTTGATTCCAAGGGTTACCTATAGGGGACAAATAAAAGATCATACATGCAACATCCCTCTTTTTTACAAACAAAAATTTGATTAAATAACTATTGCAAACAAGAATTGACAAGTGTATTCAATTTCAAGCCCAAAATGAAAGATTTGGTGGTATTCATTTGACCCCTTCGTCTTAGTTGCAAACTTTGAAAACATTCACTAAAAACATCTAAATTCTTTGTTAAACACCCAAAACAAGGTTCCTAATTGATTTTTAAGCATGCAAAGGTGATTTTAAAATGTTTTGAACAAATATCAAGCTTGGTCATGTAGAAAAATTATTAGCATGTACTTTAGCTTTGAAGCTCTTTTTAGCTTGAAATAATAAACTTTGAAAAAGTAGCTCTTAGATCTATGTTTTTGGAAAAACATAATGATCAACATCGGTTATTACCACCGATGTCAGTTACTTTGGCTAACTAAGATCTAATCGATGTTGTTTTTGCTAACTAACATTAGTTAAGCCATGTAACTAATGTCAATCTTACTTGCTAATGTTAGTTATTATGTAAAACCATGGCAACCAAAAATGGAAAAATAAAGCTAGAAAATTAATTTTCAAGAGTTTTAAGGGACCAAATAAATATTTTAGAGTTGAAAAATGATCTTCTTCAGGTGTGAGATGAATCTAGTCACATCGAGCATGCCATTATGTGATCTAAGAATTTGACTCAAGAGAGGATGGTTAGTATGGTGTTAGTTCCAAAAAGACAAAAAAATTGAAATAAACATACTAATAGCATAACATCTTGTTTCACTAAATTTTGTCTATTCTAAGTCTAAAGGAAAATAGAGAGAAAGATAGGGATAAGTGATTAAAATGAACCTAGATTTGGTTTATGCACCGTATTCAGATGTTGTGAGCACTCCTCTTTGGTTAGGGAGGACTATCTATAGATAAGAAAACACTACCATAAGATGTTTGTTAGTAGATAAATGAGTGGGATACCAAGTTACGTGCTTGTTTTAGGAAGTGTGAAACTTCCCTAGAGATGACAGTCCACTTTTGAGAGGCAAAAGAATAATAAATACCTAAAAGAGAGGTAAATAGAGAGTAAAAGAGAGATAAAATTACTTTTTTTAACAACCTATACAAGTAGAGAGTGACAAGGTGCAGGTGAGATGATTTGTTAGTGTTTTAGAAGTTATCTGGGTAGATTTTGAAGAAGTTGGGAAATTGACAATCACTAACATCGATAAGATAGTGACCAATATTGATCAAGGTATCGAGGTTGGTTGGGAGGTAACTGATGTCAGTTAGGCTATCAAGGTCGATAGGGGAAATAATTATTTGAGAGGTTGTAGAAGGTTTTTCTAAGTATGGTAAATGGTTTGGCTCAGGTTAGAGAGGTTAAGAGAGTTAGGAAAGGGAGTTTATGGCTTGGTTAAGTCTGGTCAAAGGTTTGGTATGTATGTAAGGGGAAACAAGCAAGGATGCTTTGTAACTCCTTCACGGGGGTACGATTAGAAGTATGTAAAGTAGTACAAGGTAGATATAAAGAAGTAGAATAATAAATACCTAAATAACCTACAATATTAGTGATATACTTAGCTATGGTGCTAATTGACAAGTTGATAATCCTTATCATGGAGTCCAAACTTGAGTGCCTAAATAGAGAGAACAAGTAGGTGTTGTTGGTCCTCAAGAGATCAGTTGTTGATGGTGATTGACTTACATAGAGTGATTGTAAGCCTAGATGTCAAAAATATAATGCTGAGAGCTTGAATGAGAGTAAGAATTGATTTTATTAATTTTTGTTGACCTAAACTATATGTTGGATTTTGGCTTATATTGCTAACATCAGTGATCCTATCAATGCCGACTTTGGGTTGACTAACATTGATAGCTCTAGGATAGGTAAACCTTTCTATTTTTGGCATATTTTCTATTATTATGTGTGCCAAGTGTGACACCCATTATAGAATGGTAAAAATAGGAGATTAAGAAGGAATTGGTTATTTAGGAATTTAGTTTGGAAGTGGGAGTAAGTCTTAGGTGGTTGGGATGAGGGGACCAAGTCTTGAGGTGACTCATTAGAGGAGAATTAGTCATAGGGTGAGGTGGCCAGGTAAGGTGGCAATAGGGGTTTTTAATTAACTTAATTAAGTATTTTAAATTAATTAAATGTGTGAGGGGTAAAAGTATGGGTTAGGGAGATTAATTGTTATTATTAAAATAGGATTAGGGGGGTTTCAACATAGGGAGTTATGCACGTGTGTGTGACATAATTTTGGTGTCTATGTTTACCCCTTTTTATCTTATAATTTGTACCAAGATGTTGCAAGACAAAAATAAGAGTTATATGCTCCAAGTATTATATGAGGTATCCCCCCTCAAAATGGGAATTGACAAAGGAGAAACTAGAATCAGGTATCAGTTTATAATTAGGTGATTGGTGAAGAATTGAGCATCACTACGTACAACAAATGATAGTTGACAATGTTAAGAATAGGTAATATTAAGGAGGAATCAAATAGAAGTAACAAATCATAGCTTGTAAGTGATAGATGATAGGTCAAATCAATCAAATTTGTATTTCTAATGGTCAATGCATCTTAGGTATCCAAGGTAAGAAGTGCCCCTAGGAAACATAAAAGGGTTGAAGGTGACAAGATGGGCTTGGTTGCCATCTAAAACACATAAAATACATGCATGTGCATAATAACCAACTACAGTCAGGACAAGTAATGTACTCCAAATGAGTGGGATCATATGGTAGTCATCGATTTAGGAGGAGTGTGGTGATACTATCATGTTACATGGGATGTGTGACTAATGATCACATTGATTGAGAGGTGGGACCATACCACCAACACCTTCCATCTACCAATCAGAGAGTTGATAGTGACACAGGAGGATGTCTATAGGATTCTATGACTACCACTCCAAGGTGAGGAGCTTTTCACATGCTCAAGAGAGGAGCATGATATACATATTTTGAACTTATATGGGGAGCATGTCAATGAGGTGACTTATCAATCTATGAGTTTTGCATATGAACCACTCTACATGGATGATGAGTAGCATTGTCTAAGCATCCTGATGATGATCAAGATCATGGTTTATGCCCTACTCAATGTAGATGGAGGGAGATTTTTGATTGCTTTGACTAGTGTACTTATATAGATGATAGAGTAGTGAACCATTTTTGCTTAGGGTCTAATATTTTTGGCATGATTATATAGAGAGCTATGGGATTTGAGGCTACATCAATGATACAATTTATGTGTCAGCCATCTCTTGCACTGTTGGTCATATGAATACATCATGGTGACATGACCATTGGGGATACCTACCGCTATTCTACCTAGCTTTAGAGTTGGATTTAGATGGTGGAGAGATGGGATGGCACAAAATAAAGTGAATGGCATCACGCAAGACATCACCTATTATAGGCACATGATTGAGGGCTTGATCCCTATAGATATCATGTGGATACCATATCTTACATACCCAATTTTTAGAGGGTAGGTAGAGCAAATTATTGGGTTGTAGAGCTCATTATGGGTTAGGGGGAGATGGGTCAATGAGTTGGAGATGGTACCCATGGCATAGGTTAGGAGATTGTTTGGGATTTTTTAGGATATTTTGCCTACCTTCCCTTGATATAGGAGGGATGACATAGAGGCACATTTACCATTACTTGAGGAGATTGATGGGCCAAATTTTGAGGAGCTTCTAGTAGGGCCAAGTGTTAGATACCTAGGGTGTATAATTACTTATACATCTTGGTGGGTATGGTTGCATCTGGTGGTGGAGGTTATGAGGCCACCAATAGAATTACAAGGGCTAGTCAGGGAGAAAGATACAATGCTATAAGCTCAATATATAGTAGTATGGGCTCGAGATGTAGAGATGCAGGTGTGAGAGATAGCCTAGGTAAGGGTTTTAGCCTTACAAGGGTAAGTGGTGACATTGTAAGGTTAGATTGGGGATCTACAAGGTCAGGTCATAGCACTATATGGATAGATGACTATTTAATAGGGTTAGGTGACTATAGTGATGGTAGAGAGAGATATTTTGAGGTCAATAATAGGCTAGGCTACCCTTCCTCCTCTTCCACCACTACAAGGACTAGTACAAGCTAGGCCATCATCAAGTGTCATGGGTCCTCCACAGACTATATCGATGTTGAGGTATTTGACTACCTTAGATGAGATTGGCTACTATGAGAGGGTGATTAGAGAGTTCTCATAGATATAGTGATATTTAGAGTTTAGACAATAAGAGAGGTTGATGTCATGTATGATAGCTTCTAGATCATATCGATGTAGATGGATAGAGAGTGGTGATGATATTACATCTTCACAACCTCAAGGAGAGCCTCAAGGACTTTGAGTATCAATTTTTTCTAGTTTTTTATGTATTTATTTTATATGTAAACTAACTTATGAGCTGAAGATATGAGATGTACATTTTGAGAAAGATTTATGATGTTTTGATGATGTAGATGAGAAACATGTATTTGATCACATATTTATATATGAGATGTTTATTTATTACCATGTGTTTCTTTGAGATGCTTTGCTTATGTTTATGATGTGGATATGGATGATATTTGTTTGTTGTTATGTTAATTTGGATGTTAATGTTGATCACGTTATTTAATGTTAGACTATCCTTTTCCATTTATGTGATGGTATATGCATAGTTGATTGGTTAGCTTCATCTTAGCATTTTTCCATATTTGTGATGGTGTATGCATAAAATAAATAGGCTAGTTAGGTAAATGTTGGTATTGTTGTTTCATCTGAAATAGAGATATCGACATGTGATGTGGATGGAAAAATAAAAGGCAGAATGCTCATGCATTGGCAAAGACCATATTTGAGTACATAAATAGGCTCAAGAAAATGAGCCTCTTTCATGCCTTATATATTTGAACCATTGTGTTTATTAGATAAACGTCATGTTTACCTCATGTTAAATGAGCTTCATAGTCCCTTGAAAGAATATGAGGGGAAAATAGGTATAATGAAGGAAAATGTTTAAATAGCATAACCTACCAAGTAGAAATGATATTTCCTTTTTGTGGGTGACCTGAGAGATAATATAGGCAAGTCTATGACTTAAAGTTTTTTTCCTTTTTTTTGCTATGTAAGTTGATCAATTCAAGAAGCCTACAATGGGATTTTGTATAGGTTAAGGTTGTGCAAAAAGATGAGGATCCTTTTTCATTTTTTTTCCCTTTGAGAACAAATCTTGGCTTAGCCATCCTTTGAGGGAGTGGTCTAATCATTTGTTTTAATTTTAAATAGATATCCTTTAAGAGATTAGTCTATTGATAATAGCAGAGGGAAGTTATGTGGCTGTCCTTCAAGGGAGTAGTCTATGTTGAAAAACATGACCTGAGATTTTAGAACTTTTTTCAAATATCCCATTTTTATTTTTTTTAGTCATGGACAAGACTCTAAAGGCTTAGGATTTTTTCACTATGAGGATAAAACCATACCACTATGTAAGTTATCTAAGTTTATAGGAGTAAGGGTGAAGAGGAAGGGAAATGAATGTAATAGAGATGCTTAAGGGATGAGCTCAAGTTAAACATGAAGTAAAGTGATGTTGGTTTAATAAAATGATGGTCGTAGATGCAAGTAATTTAAAGGCTTGAGTTCTTGCCTTTCCTCAAGAGAAGACAAGCGATAAGTTCCTGAACCATACTTGTGAGTTATGATATAAGGTCCAAGCCAATTAGGAGAAAATTTACCCCATTTGCTTTTATCCATGTTCATCACATGTTGATTTTCTTTCAAGAAAAGATCTCCTATATTGAAATCTCTCTTTTTGAGGTTTTTTTAATAAGCACATTTGATACGCTCTTGGTAGATTTGGAGGTGGTTGAGGACTATGAGATAATGCTCAACAAAAAATTCAAGTTGGGTCAAACATTCTTGGCAAAAGTCATTGTTGGTATGTCATGTAGAGAAATGTAAAGAGAAGGAATTTGGACCTCAAGAGGTAAAATAGACTCCATCCCATATACCAAGGAAAAAGGTGTAGTACCTGTATGAGTTTGAATGCTAGTACTATAAGCCCATAAAGTGAAATGAATGTGTGTGTGCCAATCCTTGCCCGTATCATTGACTACCTTCATGAGAATCTTAGTCAAAGTTTTGTTAGAAGCTTTTGCCTATCCATTAACTTGGGGATAGTATGGTGATGAGAATCTTAATTTGATTCCAAATGCATCACAAAGACCTTGAACAACCTTGTTTTTGAAATACTTGCCATTATTGGTTATAATCTTGTGAGGTACACCAAAACAATAGATGATGTCATGGTTAATGAATTCAATAATTTTGTCAGCTTTAGTGGAGATGAGATGGATGGCCTCAACCCACTTGGTGAATTATTCAGTGGAAGTAATGATAGAGTGATGATGGAGTAATGAATGAGGGTTAATCTCTCCAATTAAATCTAATCCCCATGAAGAGAAGGGCCAAAAGTCTTTGGCAACTTGAAATTCATGATTGGGAACATGAAGGAGGTTAGCATGTTTTTGACACTTGACACAATGCTAGATGTAGTTAGCATAATATTGATGAAGTGTGGGCCAGTAATAGCTAAGTCAAAGAATCCATTAGAAACTATGTGACCATTGAAATGCCCACCACAAATCACATCATAAACTTCCTTAATAGAAAAGGGAGTCTTATTAGTAGTTAGGCACCTAAGGAGAAGACCATCAAAAGTTCACTTGTAGAGAAGTCCCCCTAGTATAGTGTAATGAGTAGCACATTTTATGATGTCCCATTTCTCATTATTAGAAAGATAAAGAGGGGTAATAGAGAAGGAAAGATAATCCATGAGTTGTTTGTACCATAAGTCTTGAGGGTTGGTTGTTACATTTTTGATAAAGAGGATGTTAACTGAGACACAAGAGGGTAATGTTAAGCGATGCACAATGACATAGATTCTTGAAGAGGAGGATGAAGAGGGTATGTGTGAAGCAAGTGAAGCCATCATGTCAACAAACTTATTTGTAGATTGAGAAACAATTTTTAAGAGATAAGAGTCAAACGATCCAAAGAGTGTATCTACACAATGTTTATACCACTATAAAATTTCATTTTTGTATATGTAAGAACCATTAACTTGGTTAACCACTAGTTGAGAATCACCAAAAATGGTTATGGATTTGATACCCAAGAAGAGAGCTATTTGAAGTCCTAGAATCAAAGGCTCATATTCAGCCATATTATTAGTGCAATCAAAATCTATTTTAAAAGACAAAAGCATAGGCTTGCCATCTAGAGGAATAAGTATAACCCCTGCACCCCTACCATGTTGGCATTTAAATCCATCAAATAACATCGTCATTTGATAGGATATGTCATCGATGGAGATTTTTGTAATAGATTCATTAGGGAACTCAAGCTTTGAAGGTTGATTGTTAGGTAAAGGGGTAGTAGCTAATTGGTTAGTGATTATTTTCCCTTTAATTGATTTTTATTGAATTAACTCTAAGTCAAATTCAGCAAGAAGCATGAGCCACCGAGCTACACGTTGGTTATGATAAGGTCTAAAATGCATATATTTGAGAGGATTAGTATGGGTGACCACATAAGTTTTGTGAGTTAAGAGATAATGGTGAAGCTTAGAGGTAGAAAAGACCAATGCAAGGCAAAGTTTTTTAGTATGGGTATATCAAGTTTCATAATTGATAAGTGTGCAACTTATGTAATAAAATGCCTACTCTCGATGTTGGTCATCTCGATGTGTAATCATAGCACATAGAGAATGGTTTATTATGGAGATGTATAGGTAAAAAGGCTAATTTTCCTTAGGTAGAATAAGAACTAGTGGAGAAAGGAGGTATTTTTTAAGTGCATCAAAGGATTTTTGGTAGTTTGTATTCCATTGTAAGGAGACATCCTTTTTAAGGAGATGGTGAAAGAGTTGGTAGCAATCAGATAACTGGGAAATGAAGCATCAATTAACTAAAGTTTTTCATATAGGCTATGAAGTTGTTTGATATTAGTAGGTGGAAGTATCTCTAGGATTTCTCTATTCTTAGTAGGATTGACTTCGATACCATGGAGAGAAATGATAAAACCTAAGAATTTACCAAAAAGAACACCAAAGACACATTTATTTGGGTTTAATTAAACCTTATATTGGAACAAATGAGTGAATATGGTTTTGATAATTGTCAAGTGTTCTTGGTGAAGTTTATACTTGCCAAGTAAGTCATCTATGTAATATTCCATAATTTTGTGTAGGAGATCATGGAAAATGTAGGTCATGGTACGT
Source organism: Torreya grandis (assembly GCA_037957365.1). Classification (NCBI taxonomy): domain Eukaryota; kingdom Viridiplantae; phylum Streptophyta; class Pinopsida; order Cupressales; family Taxaceae; genus Torreya; species Torreya grandis. The sequence goes on along the minus strand of JARHVA010000119.1, from coordinate 6,728,883 downwards.
TCGTAAGTTGGACCAGCATTTTTTAAGCCAAAAGGCATGACCCGATAATAAAAAGTCCCCTATGGGGTAATGAACATGGTCTTGTGTTGATCCTCAAGAGCAACTAGGATTTAATTATATCTAGAGAATCCATCCATAAGTGATAACATCTCATGGCTGGCTATTAGATCAACAAGTTGGTCAATACTAGGCAATGGGAAATCATCTTTTGGATATACAAGGTTTAAATCATGATAGTCAGTGAAAATACAAAATCCTCCAATCACTTTTGTGATAAGAAAAATATTAGAAATCCATTACAAGTAGTCAATGGGTTGGATAAAGTTAATATAAAGGAGGCATTAGAGCTCCTTTTTGACAAAGAGAATGATATGAGGATGCATTTTGTGAAGCTTTTGCTTAATAGGTTTAGAATATTGATTGGTGACAATATTATGGGTGATGATGGAGGGCTCAATACCAAGTATGTCATTGTAAGACTAAGCAAAGGCTTTACTATGGTTATTAAGAAATGTGGCATAATTATCTTGCTCAAAAGAATCTAAATATTAGATAATCTTGAGGATGCAAGGGTTCATGGGAGGGCAATTTAATGTCAATGGTTGATTCATTTAACATATCTTGGGTTTTGGATGGGAGTGATCATTAGATATATGAATCATTTACACCCATGTAGGTGAGAATTGCATCATCATCCTGACATAAAATAGTGTTAATAGTGGGATAATCTTCATCAATTATTTCAAGTTGAACAAGAGGAAGGGACCTTGTTTCCTTACCTTGACGATAAATGAGAGGATCCAAATGGATGAAATTTATGGGGGGGAAAATTAGGAGGTATAGATACCTCTAATTTAATAGGTGATTGAGGAGAAGAAGGTGGAGAAGGAGAGACTGGTTCTTTGATAATTGGTTCATGGGAGGTTTTAGTGAGTTTATTTGGTTCACCATATCCCACCCCATGCCTCTTTTTAGCATTTTCAATGGTATTGATAGTAGGATATTCAATAGGCATATGAAAACCTTATTCATAATGACCCAAACCAAATATTTTCTAGGCACAACTATATAGGTAGGTGTGAGTGAATCTAGGGTTACTCAAGAAAGAGAAGTCACAGGTAAATGGTTTTGATGAAGAAGATGGATTACTATTAGTAGGAGCTTGATCAATTCCCCCATATGTAAAATTGGTTCAAAGGTTAGGGGGCCATAAGGAATGACCATCCCAATACAAGGATCATAATTTGGGTGCATGTGAAGCCTTCCATACTATTATGGATTATAGAACATGTTGAGTATCAAAAAATGATATTCACCAAGTGATAAACATTGAAAGGTCTCCTCCATGGGCTCTTTGTCAAAAATTTGTGTTGTCAATATCTGTATAACCACATGAATGGAACTTTTGGAAGCTTAAAAAACATCATGTGAGGAAGATGATGTTTTCAATGAGATGAGATCATCATTGGGGATATAAGTCATATTACATGTTTTAAATGGAGGTGGGTCAGTAGGTATAACATGTACTTGTCCATCATGCTCAAACTTGACACAACAATGCAAAGTTAAGAGTACACATGCCATAGCACATATCCAAGGTCATCCAAGTAGTATGTTATATTGGAACTCTCCTTTCACAACATAGAAAGAGATCAATAATTATGCAGGGACGTACATGAATATGTAAGACAATAATGCCCATCATAATAGCTATAGTGTCATTAAAGGAATGGAGTACTGCATCAGTTTGAGACATGTATTTATCAAGAAGGGATAGTTATTTGTAGGCATGGGTGGAAATAATATGAATACTGGCTCACCCATTTATCATAAATCTTTTGATATGAGTTTGATCAATATATGTGGTAATAAGAAGGACATAATATTGATCTTTAGGGTATTAAAGTGGAATTTCTAAATTACTAAAATAAATTAGGGAGATAGAATTAAGGGAGCCAACCAAAGCTATAAGAGGTTTGGGATCATCCAATTGTACCTCAATTACTTGCAAAGAACAAGTCAAATCTTGATGATGTTAGGATAAGATTTAGATTAACTCATACAAAGACATCTTCACAGGAGTTTGGTGAAGTTGCTTCACCATTGAACTTTGAATAACATCTAAAGATGTTTTAGGAACACCCAAGATGGAAATCTTAGGATTAGTAGGGGGAGTGTCTTTGGTGAAGGGATGGGTCCAAGGTGTAGTGATCTTTTCCTTAGCTTTATCTTTGTGGTTTTGTGACCGTGTGGCCACATTAACTATGTTGTTTTAAAAAGTTGGTGAAGGAGGTGGTAAAGGGGTTATAACAACATCTTTGGGTTTGAATTTTAGTGGAATGGTAGGAGGCACTATAGATACCAAAGGTGGAATAAAAAGAAGGTTAAAGGTAGTGTCATAAAAAAGGTTGTCAACATTGAAGTGTTGATGAATAACCACTGCGAGGGATTTATAATTCTTAGTATCATGTCCAGGTGAATGATGATATAAATAAACTTGTGTATCATCAAACCAAGATGGATTTGATCCAAGAGGACTATATGGCTTAATGGGAGGAAGAGTTATTACTAAAGATTGTAATAACTGATGCAAGAAAAAGCTTTGGGAGGCTGCAAGTGGGGTCACACTTGTTGTACTAATAGGAGTGGACACATTCTTTTGTTTTGGTGTTAGAAGAATAATTTTACATGGTATCCTATTTGGTGATAGTGAAATTATGTGTTTTTCTATCACTTTATTAGTGTCAGATGTGAGAGGCCTACTAGATGGCAAAGGTAAGAGTAGAGGTATCTTAACTTTTTGTTTGGCTTTTTTAGATGATATTCCAACTAAAGTAAAAGGATACAGCCCCAAAATGGATGGTAAAGTTGAGGGTTGAAGAAGGGATTGGCAAGGTATAGAAGGCTTAACATTCCTATGTGTTTTAGGGTGAAAAACTCCAACTTATGGTTGAGGAGTCAAATCTAATTTCACCTATGGATGAATAAAATTATAAATGGGGCATATAGCTAAAGCCCTAATCTACTTTAACATAACATATTCCTATGAAGATGAGAATTATGACATAGACAGCTAAAATTTTGGTGCTTTTGGTGAATAAGCTCTAGCTTTGTCAAAGACCTTTGGGTAAAGTGTAGTAAAGGGATTGGCAGTAAAGGTTGACAGTCATTGTGTTAGATATGGAGTCTTAAAATGGTCCCAAAATGATACATGGTCAAGCTTCATAGAGTCAATAAATTCTAGACTTTTTACCAAATGTGAGAAGGGTTTTGACAAAGTTGACATAGGCCTTATAATTGCATCTTTAGAAAGATGCAGTGTTTGAGAAAGAGGGAAATTGTTGGTTTCTGCTACTTCAATCCAAAGATGAAAAAGAACCACAATGGGGTCTTCTTCGATTGAGATGGGAGAAAATACTTGGTTTTCCATGGGTGGAGGGGAGGTAGGTGAAGTAGATTCCTCAAGAGGGTAAAGCATAGATATTATGGCTCCCTTAACATGTAGGCAAGTCATGGGTAAAGTATGATCCTTCATAGATATAAGAAGGGGTAAGGGTGGTGCAATTGGAGTATGAAAAATAGGTCTCTTATCTATTATGGAAGTAGATGACATGGAATCTTCTAGGTACAAAGGTGAAATGAGTGGGGTACCACTCTCTATAGGTGGAGGAGAGGTAGATGAAGAAGGTTCCTCAAGAGGGTATAATTTAAGAATGATGTTCCCTTCAACATGTGGTTGAGGAATTGGTAGAGTGTGGTCATCAAGTGGTAATAGGATAGGTAATATTAGTGCAAACAAAATTGGGATTACAGGCTCCTCAAGTGGAAAAAGGAGTGGCAAAGGAGGCTCTTCCTCTTGAGGGGGTGGAATGAGTGAAATAGGCTCTTCTACTTGAGGAGGAATAATGGGAAAAATAGGTGTTACTGAATGTGGGGGAAGAGTTGATGAAATAGGTGTCTCTTATTAATGGGCTGGTTAAACTGAAGATAAAGGAAAGACCATATTAACCATATGGATATTATGATCTCCTAAGTTAGTTTTGGACTAGAAAATATTTTGATTTGGTGAATGGTTGGGAAAAGGGTTCTTAAACACATCAATACTTTGATTGGGAGGTGTGTTAGGATTATCCAAGATGATCTCACCTCTATCAAGCATATCTTGAATAATTTTCTTGAGCATCTTGCAATTATTAGATTTGTGACCTTTAACTTAATAGTAACTACAAAACTCATCTTCCTTATACCAGTTTGGGATAGGATGGGAAGGGTCAAACTATATAGGAGGTTTAATATGAGGAATGATTAGGACACCTTATTGTAATAGGTTCTCCAAAATAGATGTATATGATTCCCTAATGGGAGTATATTAACTTTTTTCATACCATTATTGGAATTGATTGATCAGATTTTGAGAAGTTGAAGTATTCGATTGGTTTGTGGTAGTGGAAGAGGCTGACTTAACAACCACCACATTAGTTGAGCCTTTAGGCTTTTGGTTAGAGAGAGAAGTTTTAGAGGAGTCATTTATCTTGGTATTGGGATTCTTACTATGCAACTTGACTTTTCCTTCATCAATAGCTCAAACCTTGAGTTTATGTGCTATGGTATAAGCTTCATAAAATGTGCAAAAAGTTTGTACTTGGAGTGTGGATGAGATGTGTTTAGAGCATGCCCTTGAGAAAATATCAATAAGCTTAGGTTAAGTTTAGGAGGAGAGTTTATTGATCAAGCTTTTCTAATGAGTGACAAAATCAGTAATAGAGTCATCATTAAATTATTATTGTAGGTTAAATTATTGGCATGGTTAGAATGGATGAAGGGTGAGTTTTGACTCGAGTAATTATAAGCATAAGGGTGGATGGAATAGGTACCACTAAATTATGGAATGGGGTGTGACTTGGTTGAACCATTTGTGTTTGTGAAAGTAAGGAAGTTACACCAGTTTTTAGGTGGGATTGGGTAGTTAGAGATGTCACATTTTGGACATTGTGTATAGTTGGGATACTTATCAAAGTAGTGGTTTGGGTAACTATGGGGAAAATAGTGGAGGCAACTAAAACTAAGGTCATCTCTATCAAGGAGGTTGGCATACAATAGATTGGTTCACCCATAGAATTATGGGTTTAACTCATAGCAAGGTAATGCTGAAGGGATGCCACATTATAATCAAGAAATTTAGCAAAATCTTGATCTCCCTCAGGCATAATGGGAATTTGGTTAGGGTTGGTAATATGCTCTATATCTGAAGTATGCTCCATGAAAGAATCAAAAGTGAGAGGGGAAGGTGGAAGTGGTTATCAGCTTATGTAATCAGCAAGAATTTTGGCTTGAGCTCGTGTCAACACCATGCAAGAGGTGGTTTAAATAGTCTTACTACTCTGTATTTGAAATAAAATAAAGAAAAACTAAGATTGAGTATAGGAAAATGGGTTATTTTATCTTGTTATTTTGAGAAAATAAAATTGCATAGTCACCAGTGTCGGTAGGTATGACCGATATCGATAGAAAAAGTTCACTAACATTGGTAGAATAACCGATGTTGGTAGATAAAGTCTATCGATACTAGTAATGCTAACCAATGCCAGTCACTATAAAATCCTAGGAAATAGAAGATCTAATGTTTTAAGAAATCAAAAGCTAAAAATAGGTAAATAATTGGATGTAAAAGTTCTGTGTAAGAGGGAATAACACTCAAAAAACTTGAGATAATAGGTTATACAAACTAAGTTTTAGAAATAGTATTGATTTTATGAATCAATAGAAAAGTGTCCTTACCAACTAAAAAATATATAAGGCAATTGAAAAGGAGAAAAAGAACATGCAACCAAAAACTATTAAGTGCTAGAGATTAATTTTAGTCTCATGTTGGCTTATGCCTTAATCAGATAGTGCAAAGATAATTTTGTTATTAAAGGTACTAGAAAGCAATCTAGAGATAGTTTCAGGTTTATTTTGGTACTCAAAAGGGAATCTATGTTAGACCAAGTACGTGGCTTGTTATAGGAGCTTGCTCTCTGCACTTCATTAACCTAGAGCTAAGCCAAGCCACTTAGCCAAAATATACCTTCTATCTAGAGATTATACTCCACCAAAGAATGGAGTGGGTTCTCCCCTTGGTGGTGAAATCCAAGTAGGATAGCTGGGTAGGGTAAGGTGATCTACCAGGTAATGAAATCTTGATGGGCCTTTTCTAAAGTGATTTTTGATGCTTGTTTATTTGAATGTGATTTGGTTGTGTAACATAGGTGTACTACAATTTACTTAAAATGCTTATAATTACCTAGGTGAGTCAATATCCAACAAACAAACTATGAAATGCAGTAAATTTTAAACCCAAATATTGAAATGTTGATATTCAAATGAAAACAGAGATGAAATAGGAATAGAGTATGAATTTCACTATCCTAATGTGCATGTAAGAAGAATTAAAAAAGGGATTCTTTTTTTTTGTAAAATAAAATAACAAATTGTTTTTAGAGGCAAAGGGAAAAGAAAGAAAATTTCAATTTTAATGCCTTTTAAACAAAGAAATAAAATATTAGATTTTTCATTTTCAAGAAAAGAATAGGTAAACGTGCAAGAAAATAAAATTTCACTATAATGCACCTATATTAATGTTTTAAAATAAGAAATGAACCCAAGGAAAACTCTAGGAGCCCACTAGGCATGCTAGAAAGGTTTCACTAAATTTTGTCTATTTTAAGTCTAAAGGAAAATAGAGAGAAAGATGGGGATAAGTGATTAGAATGAACCTAGATTTCATTTGTGTACCATATCTAGACATTATGAGCAATCCACTTTGGCTAGGGAGGACTACCTGTAGATAAGAAAACACTACCATAAGATATTTTTTAGCAGATAAATGAGTGGGTTACCAAGCTACATGCTTGTTCTAGGAAGTGTGAAACTTCACTAGAGATGACAATCCACTTTTGAGAGGTAAAAGAATAATAAATAACTGAAAGAGAGGTAAATAAAGAGTAAAAGAGAGATAAATTTACCATTTTTAACAACCTGTACACAATACAGAGTGATAAGGTATAGGTGAGATGCTTTGTTGGTGTTTTAGAAGTTATATAGGTAGGTTTTGAAGAAGTTGGGAAATTGACAGTCATTGACATCAATAGGATAGTGATCGATATTAGTTAGGCTACCAAGGTTGGTTAGGAGGTGACCGATGTCAGTTAGGTTGTTGAGGTTGGTAGGGGCAATAATTATTTGGGAGGTTACAGAAGGCTTTTTTGGGTCTAAGAAATGGTTTGGCTCAGGTCAGAGAGGTTGAGAGAGTTAGGAAAGGGATTTTATGGCTTGGTTAAGTCTAGTCAGAGGTTTGGTATGCATGTAATGGGAAACAAGCAAGAAATATTTATAACTCCTTCACGGGGGTACGATCAGAAGTGTGTAAAGTAGTGTAGGGTAGATATAAAGAAATAAAAGAATAAATATTTAAATGACCTACAATATTAAGGATATACTTAGCTATGGTGGTAAGTGCTAGGTTGATAATCCCTACCAGGGAGTTTGAACATAAGTGCTTGAATAGAGAGAATGAACGGGTGCTATCAATCCTCAATAGCTTAGTTGCTGATGGTGATTGACTTACATAGAGTGATTATAAGCTTGGATGTCAAAAATAAAATGCTGAGAGTCTGAATGAGAATAAGAATTGATTTTTTAAATTTTTACTAACCTAAAATATAGGTTGGATTTTGGTTTATATTACTAATGTCAATTATCCTACCGATGTCAGTAAGTATCCCACTGATGTCAACCATGGGTTGACTAACGTCGATGGCCCTAGAAGAGGTAAACCTTTCTATTTTTGGCCTATTTTCTATTGTTGTGCATACCAAGTGTGACACCCATTATAAAAGAGTAAAAATAGGAGGTTAGGAAGTAGTTGTTTAGGAATTTAGTTTGGAAGTAGGAATAAGTATTAGGTGGTTAGGATGAGGAGACTAGGTCTTGAGGTGACTCATTAGAGGAGAATTCCTCATAGGGTGAGGTGGCCAGGTAAGGTGGCAATAGGGGTTTTAAATTAACTTAAATAAGTATTTTAGTTTAATTAATTATGTGATGGGTAAAAGTATTAGTTAGGGAGATTAATTATTATTATTAAAATGGGATTAGGAGGGTTTTGACATAGGAAGTTATGCACGTGTGTGTGATGTAATTTTTGTGTCTACACATCTCTAGGCCTAGACACTAGGGAGAGCTTAGTTAACAAAATAAAATGACAAACATAACTAAAAATCAAAGAAGGAAAACACAATAATTCCTTCACCTTCCTTGGATGATCCAAATGCCTTTGTAGTGGTGGCTTGCTTGGCTTGTGCTCATGAAGTCCTTGGTAATGGAAGCTTGGCTACCTCCATCTCTCTTTGGCACCTTTGACTTTTATCTTGGCTTGTCTTGGAATCAATTTGGCATGGTAACACTAGATTATTTAAGCTTTTGGAACCATTTGTACATTATAACTTTTCACCAAAATAAATTAGAAATGATGTTCTTGGCCTCTCTATTTATAGATTTTTAGATTTGATCAGAATCAACCTCAACCATCCATCTCAAGATTGAGATGTGTGGTTAAGGATTAATTCAAATTTTTTAATTAAGTTTGTAATTATACTCATAATGACATTAGAATAATGGGAAATTAAGAGGCATGGAGGGCATCATGGAAGGCATTGATGAGGCATGGAGGGCATGAATCCTGATATTTATGGAATTTATGGCCTAGGGATGTCTTCCAAAGAAATGAGGTCACTTAATGATGTAGATATTCAATATTCAATTAAAAAATAAGTATTCAACAAGTTTCCATTGAATTATTGATTAGGTCTTGATTTGGGTTAATTATCTCTTAAGCATGATTAATCACTTTGTGCACAAATTACTCGAATTAATCAGAATGTCTTATTATTGGTCCAAAGTTTGATTGGATTGGAATTGGAAGTCCATGTTAGATGAATTAGAACCATATTTCCATTTATAAGGTTACCAATAAAAAATAACAAAGGCACACATCTTATGTCAAATATTTGATAGGAAAGAGCAATCCAGAGCACCCAGGTTCAAATTTGGCATTTTGACTCAAAATAATCTAATCAAAGTTAGCTAGCCCATAAATTGCATTGCTCCATTTAGGGATACCCTAGCCAATATAAACACTTGAATTTGTTAGTTTCACATTATTTATCATGTTTTAGTGTGTTTAGGCCAAATTGTGCATTTTGAGTGGAAATTGGCTAAAAGCCTAATTGGGGGTTATTGGTGGCCAATTTTAGGGGTTTATAGTTATCACCAAATCTAACTTCATGAGGATGATATTCCTAAGATATATTTTTTCATGCATGATGGACACTATGAGTTTTTTTTCATTCCCTTTGGCCTCACTAATGCTCCTTCAATATTCCAAGCATTGATGAATAAAATATTTCAGCCCTACCTATAAAAATTCATTATGGTCTTCTTCAATGACATCCTCATCTATAGTAAAACATGGTCTGGGCATCTTTAACATTTGGAGCTCATGCTAAAAATTCTCTATGATCATCATCTATGTGCAAAATAGTCCTAATGTTCTTTTAGATAGGACTAAGTGGAATATCTCAGGCATATTGTTTCATCCCAATGAGTTTAGGTAGATCTTAGAAAAATAACTACCTTGACAAATTAGCCTCATCTTGAGACACTCAAGAGCCTCTATGTTTTTTGGGGATAACTGGATACTATCACAAGTTTTTCAAGGATTATGGGAAGATTTTAGTTCTTTTTATAGCTATGTTGAAAAAGTATGGTTTTACATGGAAACAAGCTACTATATATTTAAAGAATCAAAACAAGCTATGTGTACTACACCTATTCTAATTATTCCATATTTTGCCAAGAACTTCACTATCAAGAGTGATGCTTATGGAAATGGAATTGGTGTTGTTCTCCTCCAATAAAGATGCCCCATTGCATTCACCATCAAATCCCTTTCTGGCAAGAACTTATTACTCTCTACTTATGAGAAGGAAATGATGGCCATTTTTCATACAATACAAAAGTGGTGGCCATACCTACTAAGGAATCATTTTTGCATCAAAAATTATCACCAGAGTCTAAAATATTTTTTGGAATAATGGGTCTCCATCCCATCACAATATAAATGGTTCAACAAACTCATGGTTTCTTACTATGAGATAACTTACAATAAGGTTAAGGATAATATTGTGGCTAATGCTTAATCTCACACATTTGTGAACGAAACTTCCCTTTCAACTATTTCCATGCCTATTATGAATTAGTTGGATATTGTACAATAGAGGTATGTCAATTACTCCTTATGATCTCAAATCATTCAATAATTGTCCACTAACCCTTCTTTTGTACTACATTATTCTTTGGATGGTACTTATATGTGATATAAGGGTTGTCTAGTGCTTCCCAAAAGCATAGATCTTTAGCAGGATATATTATATGAACTCCATGATTCTCCATCTATAAGACACATAGGGTTTCTCAAAACTTATGAGTGTGAATGATGTATCTTATTTTGGAAGGGAATGATAAATTAAATTCAACATATGGTGGTTGAATATGATACCTACCAATGCAACAAGGGTGAAATAACACTCATTCTTGGGTTACTCAAACCCTTACCCATCCCTACCAAGATTTGGATAGAAATTTATATGGATTTCATTAAAGCGTTCCCTAAATTTAGAGGGAAAGTAGTGATCTTGGTTATGGTTGATAGCTTATCTAAGTATAATCATTTTTTTTCCCTCAACCATCCCTACACTACCTCCATAGTTACACAAATTTTCTTGGACCAGATTTTCCATCTTCATGGCATTCCTTCATCCATTGTCTCAAATCATGATGCAACTTTCACCAACCATTTTTGGATATAATTATTTTGACACATTAGCACCCAAATAAATATGATTTCTAGGTATCATCCATAAATGGATGGCTAGACTAAAATTGTCAACAAATGCTTGGAAACTTTCCTTTGCTACTTCATCTCAGAATAACAACATTAGTGGGTAAAGTGGTTCCTTCTCACTGAATGGTGGTATAATACCTTCTAGCACACTTTAAATATTCTATGGTCAAGTACCACTAGTGATCCTTCCATACACCCCTAGTAGCTCACTAGTTTAAGAAATTGGCATGATTATATGAACCTGGGATTAGATGCTCATCACCCTATAAGACAATCTTCATATCATACACAATATAATGAAACAATAGGCTAAGCAACATTGTTTCAAGTGCACTTTTAAAGTAGGTGATATGGTTTTTATTCACCTTCATCCATACAAGCAATCCTCCATAAAACTTAAATGACATCATAAGCTATCACCTAAGTTATATGGTCCATATAAGGTTCTCCACAAGATTGGGTCGATTGCTTATCAGTTGGAGCTCCCACCTTCTTCCTGAGTTCACCCAGTATTTCATGTTTCTTATCTGAATAAAGTTCTTATCTCAAACATTAGAGTGAAAAATATTTTAATAGAACTTGATGATGAATGATCTATCCTTCTTGAGATGGAGGCAATCTTGGATAGGCACAAATGACAACTTCACCCCTACTCCATCATAGAGGTATTAATTCAGTGGTACAAAATGCAACCAAAAGATACAATATGGGAACCACTATTTTATATTTAGCACAAATTCCCACATCTAAATATTTGAAGACAAATATTTTTCTAAGAGGGAGGGCATGTTATGAAACTATGCTACCCCTTCTCTTTACTTTGTTATTATATTAGTTTTTATGGATGCATAATATTTGTAAGCCATCCCATGAGCATTTTGTTTTATCCCACATTCTTAAGAAGTAGTATTTGCTTAGATTATACTTACTATATAATTAAGTGTTGAGGCCAATAAAGGTATCCATGAATTTATTGTATTGAGTTTGCCCTCTCAAATTGGATTGTGATTAATATAATCCCTTTGGTGTTTTTGCTAATTATATAAATCTATTAATTTGTGCATTTTCATTAAATAAATCTATTATCTTGTGCATTTTCATTAATTTTTTATAGGAGGATCCTCTCAAAAATTATGGTTTATACGACTATGATACCCTTCAAATTACTTAAAATCATTTGGATGATCTATCAAGGTCTTAATATCACCTTAATGAACCTTTACTTGGCATATTTGGAGGTAAAAAGTACAAAAATGACTTAGAAATGGTAGTTTAAGGGTCATTTGTAAGGATTTGACTATGGGAGATCATATTGAATAATTATGAGGGCTTGTTGAGCATTGTTAGAGGTATAATAATCCTAAATAAGGCATTATAGGTGTCTAAATGTTGATGAAATAGATTTCTAAGTCCAAAACAAGCCATTCTAAAGACTATATGTTATCTTAAAGTAAAAACTCTCAAGGCAAATTGAGCATATCAATTGAATAACTTTGAAGGAGAGTCCCATGAGGATGAAAGGTTTCAAGACACCTAAAGGATCTTGGTATTCCTTTGAAATATCAGTTTGAATGTTCCCAAACATGTACAAGGTGTCAAGAAGACCCAATGGTAGCTTAATGATAGATAGATGATCAAAAGTATAACTTGTCACTCCTTATCAAGTGAAGAGATCAATCTCAAATGAGGTTGATGAGTTATCCAAGAATTTTAGGATTCTCTTCTAATCCATTCCTTTAGAATTTAATCATCAAACAAATAACACATACCAAGGAGATGGATAAAATGTAACCAACTTGAATGAAGTGACATTTGTCATTAGAGTTCCTCCAATGTGCTTATCCTCTCTATATCTAATTTTATCCTATATATAGCCTTAAAAGGCTTGTGATTGATCCTTTTTTTTGAGTATGGTGAATCCATGCTCAACTGAACACTTGTAATATGATTTTGAATATTAAATAAAGTTGTTTCTTACCTTCTCAAATGTTAGTAATCAGTACACTTATGTGATTTTTGATGAATGCTAGTAGTAACATCACTCTCTCTCATTTTTCCCCTCCCACCTCTTTGCAAATGGAGTGTCTTCTTGTAGGTCACATGGTGAATTTGGATAGCTTTACATAGTTTAGAAGTGAATTTTAGTAATTAGTGTCTTTTTTAGACCTCTTGATTAGCCCTTCCATTCAATACATTATGTATGAAATCCATGTAAAAAACACTCATTTTTGAAGGTTATTGTTGAGTTAGTGTGATATATTTTAGTCCTTGTTCATGTTATTAGTGAAATATAGGAAAGTGGAGGGTGTCAAATTTAGTGCATCACCTCTCTTTTCTTTATTTACAATCCTTTCTATCTCTTTTCCCTTGTAAGTAAGTAGTAGTTATTTTAGAAGTTTTAAGGGTAATAAAATCAAAGGAGCTAGCCTTATCTAGAGATTTACCTAACTGATTAGGCCACCCACAAGCTAGAGGTATCTTCATGTTATCACTTAAGTGAGGAGGCTTGAACACCCTCCTAAATATGTTAGCCAAATTTGTCTACCATGAATGAGGATCATTTTAAAATTTGATGTAATTTATCTTAAATTTTTTGATATCCATTATGAAGGTCTTGTATTATTTATTTAATGATCAAGGATGATAGGTAGCTTGTCTTCCTTTGCAACCTATAAGGTCATTTAGGATGGTCTAGTTGGTAGTTGAGTCAAGTAACTTTGAGTTGTGATGAATTGGTCATAATTTACAATATTCATTATGTGTTTAGCATTGTTTAATGTAATTTTGATAAAGTTAAGGTTTGTGTATGATGTCAAGGTCAAGTTTGAATAATGGTTAAGGAAGAAGTAAGGTGGTGACCCTTCAAGGAAGAATGTGTTATAAGATTAACAAGTGAACCAATGAGAAAAGATAATGGATGGGAACATTGTTTTTTCAAGTATTTTGATAAATTTAAGGCATTTTGTAAAGTTTAAGGTTTCTTTATTTTATCTTATAATGTTTTTTCTAGTGTTTTAAGGCCACTCTTTAAAATTATCATAAAAAATGAAGGTCTAATATTATGTCCAAAGATTAAAAAGGGTATTTTATGTCATTTAACACTTGTGTAATGTCATAGTATGTGTACTTGGCCATACATATCCTCTAGAATGTCTTGACACTACTTTTAAAACATTGGAACCTATTTTCAACTACTCAACTCTCATTTTCTAGTGTTTAAAAAGAGATAATGGTAAGGTTTTAGGGTAAAATAAGATGGGAAATGTTTTAGCATGTTGTTCATCCTCTGCATAGGTTAGAGAAAGATTTGATTATCTAGTTCATCTTATCCATCAGTTTAAGAAGGCAAAATGGGTAGAATCTTAAAAAAAGTAAGCTTTTAGAGGTCTTCTTGTAGGGATTTTCCATTAAAAGGCATTGTCCAAGATTATCTAAGTCTCATACTAGGTCTCTTAGATCCAAATCTATGTAAGGGAGTGACTTGAAATCTTAATCATCAAAAAATTACTTTCATTCCTATTCAGCTCTTAACAAGCTCATAATGGTCACTTGCAGATGCTTAGTCTATATAAGAGGGTGAGTCAGGAACTAAGCTCATAGCTAGAGATTAGGAACCTTTTCCCCTTTCATTCATTATCATAGTTAGGAGTTTCATACCCTGAGATTTATGAATGATTATTAAGAAGGTGGGGTGGTCTTAAACCCTATAAAACCCCTATGAGCTTAGGTTTTTCTTTATGATTTAATTTCTAAAGCTCATATAAAGCATTAAAAAAATGAGAGAGGATATTGGGGGTATTTTAAATCCTTGTATATTATGTTTCAATCCTCACTTGGTGCATGTGAGATCAAAGAGGAAATAAATCTTGATTTTGGAGTAGGTTGCAGGTTGAAGACATTGGAGTTTTTGATATTTTTTGGTTTCCAACAATTGAGAGCATGTTGGTGGAGATCCCATAACTCCTCCAGACATACATAATGCTATTAAATTTCATTAAAGAGTTAATAAATACCTACATGGACTTAAATATTCACAACATGATAGTGACCTATAATTTTCCACAAGTATTCAACATAGATCAAGGTTGCAAGTAGAATCCTAGTAATATGAGGGCCTCCAATGCATGAAAGGAGTGAGGAGCAGAATGTTGTTTTATGGTTGGATTATTTAATATCATTAAAACCTTATAAAATAAATTTTAGGGATAAAAAAGGTAAAGATATCATGTTCTCATGTTCATCAAGGGACTTTGTACAACCTACATGTGTAGAGGTCAACATGGCCATGAGTTTGATCCTCAAAAAACCAATGTGGGAATTAGTTTCCTAAAATTATAATGATATAATAAGACTTAAATATTTTATAATAGGATTTGTGACCTCAAAACCAAATCCTCTGAGGTAAAAATACAGTGATCTCAAGTTTGAAAACTATGTAAAAATCTGCCTATACAAGAATGGACCAAAGAGACAAATCTTACATTGCATGAGAAGTATAAAAGTAATGGGATCATGAGGATTGTTTTGAGGTAATGTATAGATAATTTTAGGTATAAAATTACCAAATAATTCATCATAAAATTCTTTAAGTGATTAAAAAATGCATACCTATAGGTCTGCAGACTTATAGGTCTACATTTTGAAGTAAATATAATAAACCCTATATTGAAAGATGAGGTATAAGGATAAAATTAGTTTTTTAATCCATGATAAATAGATAATAATATGTTTTTATGGTATAATATAGGTTAATATTTAGTATAATAACTATTTTTGGGCACCAAGAAGCACCTACAAGCCTAATTGGGACCTACAGGTATGTTATCAAGTTGTGAAGAAAATATGTAAAATTTGTAATTAGATTAGGATTTTTATGATTATTAAAGGTATTAAATTTCCTAATATGGTTTTTTATAATTTTTTAAACCTTTAAATGAATAATATAAACCCCAAACAAGGCCACTAGGGTTAGACTGGCTTAATTTCCTACAAACCCTCAAAGTAAAAAAATCAAGTTGTAGAACCTTTTGGAAGGTAAATGTCTATTTTATATCATCAATAAAAATTGTATAAAATATTATAGACATATTAGAGGAATTTACAACCAATAAAATTCAATTTTAAGGTTTTAGTGCGAAAAAACTTTCTTTCTCGGCCCTATACACAATCTTGCAAACCTGAAGGGCTAGTTTTGAAGCATAGAAGATCCAAAAAGTAATTACATGGAAGAAAATGGTGTTAGGAGATGTTTAAACTCCCCTGTTACATATTATTTTATTTTAATAATTCTTCCATATAGATCCTTACCTTTATGAACATTGTCAAGATAAAAATATGCCTATAACTCTCTAAACCCTCCTAGGAGGTTGATGGATGAAAATGGTGTTTTAGATGACTCTAATACATTTTAAATGACTTTAAAGCATCTATATAAACTTTTAAATGCATAATAAAACTTTAATTAACAATTACTTGGCACATGTGGAGAGTAAATAGTATAGAAACAACCTACAAATTACAATTTTAGGGTCATTTTCAAGGATTTGGCTATGTGAAATCATCTTGATCAATTTTAATGGATTATTGAGCATGGAAAGAGGTATAATAATCATAAAAATTACATTATATGGGTCTAAATTATGATGTAACATGTTTCTAAGACCAAAACAAGCCATTCTAATGACTAGATGCAATATTGAAGTGGAAATGCTCAAGGCAAAATGAGCATAGACATTGAAATTATTTGAAAGAGAGTCCAATGAGGATGAAAGGTTTAGATAAACCTAAAGTATCTTAGGATTCCTTTGAAATATAAATTTTAATGTAAAAAATCATGTAAAAGGTGTTAATGAAACCCAATGGTAGCTCAATGATAGATATATTATTGAAAGTGCAATTTGTCACTCCTCATCAAGTGAAGAGGTTAGTTTCAAATGAGTTTGGTGAATTATACAATAAGTTGAGGAGTATATTATATGCCATTCATATATAATATCATAATCAAGTAACAAACACATACTAAGGAGATAGATAAAACTAATCTTAGACTCACTTCTTGGATTGCAACTAACTTGGATGAAGTGACACTTGTCATTGGAGTTCCTCCAACATCCTTCTCCTCTCTCTCTCTCTCTTAATTTATCCTATATATATAACCCTAAAAGGGTTATACTAGATCATTTTACTAAGTACAGATAATCCTTGATCAATTAAAAAATTGTATAAATAAATTTTTTTCTTACCTTCTCAAATGCTTTCAATCAATGTACTTGTGTGAGTTTTGATGAATGATAGTAGTAGTGACTTCACTCGCTCTCATTTGTGATCTCATACCTATTTGAAAATGGATTGTATTATTGTAGGTCACATGGTAAGTTTGGATATATTTGCATAGTTTAGAAGTGGATTTAAGTCATTAGTGTCTTTCATAGACCTCTTGATTAACCCTTTTATTTAATACATTATCTATGACTTCCATATTAAAACACCCATGCTTGAAGGTCGTTTTTGAGTTAGTGTGATAAATGTTAGTCCTTGTTCATGTTCTTAGTGCAATATAAGAAAGTGGAGGGTGTTAAATTTGGTAAATTAGCTCTCTTTCATTTCATTTTAGACATTTATATCCCTTTTCCCTTGAAAGCAAGTAGTAGGTATAGTAGAAGTTTTAAGGGTGATAACATCAAGGGATCTATCCTTATCTAGAGATTCACCTCACTGATTAGTCCACAACTAGCCTAGAGGTGTCTCAATGATATCACTTAAGTGAGGATGCTTGAACACCCTCCTCAAGGGTGTAAATTTTGATGATAACACCACACTCTCTCAATTTTTTGATTTTTTCATGTTTTATGCTTTCATGATTGTGAGCACCACCTTCTCTTACTTTACATTCTCTCCATTTTGTGATCCCATTTCCACTTTCTTATGTAATCAATTTTTTTAATTATTACTATTTTCTTATATCTCATATATTGGGAGAACTGCATTTAGGCTAAAGTTCATGTTGGACCTCATTTCTATAGGATTATGTAAGAAACGTGTACTTGCCTAGTGCATATAAAGTTAGCTAAGACACCCCTTATTATTCTTCTAATCCCCCCAACTGCTTTAATAGTGTTGTTACCTATAGCCTAGGGGAAATCTTTTGTGCCAAGCATAACACTTCTATTACACATGCAAAAATATGTAGATTAATTATCTCTTTCCCTTAACTTAGGTTGTCTATTAATTTTAATTGAAATCATTTGTTTAGTTCATTGATTTAGCTTAGTTTTTTATTTAATGCACTTTAGAGTAATTTGTTTATTTATTTTTTTGGTTTTTCATTTTATGTATTGTGTGTCTAAGGAAAATTAGTTTACACTTGAGTCTTGCTCACAACTTGGGATTAAGTTATTTAATTTTTTAAATTAGATTGTGTTTTTGTGTTTCACTTTCCCTCAATTTTCATAGGATTATTACACTTTATTCTCATTTGAGTCTTGATCAACCATGTCTTGTACTTAAGTTGTGAATTTTTTTTCATTCCTAAACTTATTTTATTGTGTTATATTCTCTTTGGATTTGATTTTCCATATCTTATGCCTAAGTGATTTGTATTTGGATTTAAACTAAGTTTTCCATGCTTGGGATGCACATTATTATTATAGTTGTCTATAAATATGATCCATAATGTATGAATCTAAATTTGTTCACTTCATTTAACATCACTAATATCACTATTAGTTAACACTAATTCCACTTATCTAATTTTATCCCCCTTTTAGTCATTTATCTAGTATTTCCCCCATCAAAATTTATTAACTAACTATATTATTATCCCACTTACTCATTAATTCCCATAGTCATCTCTTATCTTATCCTAATCCCCACTTATCTATTATATGATATTTTAAATTCCCATGACCCACCTAGCCATCTACTAACCTATTCCTAGGCTCTCCTAAACCCCTAAGACCTGATAAATCACAGAATCCACATCTAATCCCCTACCTAATCCTAATGTTTCCACTCAAAATTCACTTTTAGATCTAAGAGAAAGAAGAAACTAAAAAAGTAATGGATGAGGCATGGGAAGTACCTGGACTAAAGATTGCGCACCATAAATCCAGACGTTTGTGGGCACTCCTCTTTGGCTGTGGAGGAATGACACCTGCAAGAAAAAAGGGAACTTGGACAAGAAAATGTTAGATGGATAGGCGGTGGGTTGCCAAGCAAGAGCTTGTTCCCAGAAGTATAAGAACTTCCTTAAGGGAGGTCAACCCACTATTTGATAAAGAGATAAATGACTGATAAAGAGACAGAATGCTAAAATAGACTGAAATGATAGCAAATTGAAAGAGAAAAGGAAGCGAAGGCTTACCTGGAAGAAGCTGTCGAACTGGTTTCAGTCGCTGGCATCAGTGGTCCTACCGGCGTCGGTTGTCGGGTCTACCGATGTCGGTTAGCCTGCCGACGTCGGTCGGGGTAATGACCGGCGTCGGTCGGGGCAATAGGCAGGGTCCGGTCTGTGGATGGTCCGGGTCTTGATCCGTGGTCTGTTTAAAGATGGTCAGTGGACGGGTTTGAGGACGAAGGTCTGAGTCTGCTCTGGGCCTGGTTTGAGGATGGTTTTAGTCAGAAGGACAGAGAGGGACAGGGAGATAGAGGAAGCCAATCTGGGAGATAGGAATCTAGGTCTGGGTGACAGTCAGGGCTGAGGGGGTAGAAGAGCTGAATATAGCTTAAAACATGATAACTAGAAAGCATAAAGGATACAAACAGAGAACATACCTGTGCCCTGTTGAAGAAGGTGTTGTTGTTGCCGCTTGTTGAAGCCCTGTTGCTGATGAAGAATCCCTGTTGTTCACTTGTAGAAGCTTGCTATGTACCTGTGGGAGAAAGTCAGATTGATTGGCAGAGAGGTCAAGTGGAAGGATGGATGCAAGGGTTTGATACGAAGGTTCAAGAGTTGGGATGCCAGAGAGAGAGGAGAAGCCAAGTGGAACCAGAGGGGGAGATAACGGTGAAGAAAACCATTATGAAGGGTGCCGACGCCGGCAATATCGCCTACATCGGCCGAGGGATGACCGACGTCGGTGGCTAAAAGGCCGGAAAAAGGCTAAAAATAGCCTTCTATCCATTTCCCAGCCGCCAGGTCAAATGAATGCGAGGATGAAACGGTCGACGGGGGTTAAATGGGTGAGAGGAGAGGTTGGAATAGGAGTCTAAGACATTAAATGGCCATGTGGGGAATAAAAGGGATCCAAGGAAGGTATCCTAGGATGGCGAGGTGGCAAGGAGAAGGAAAAGGGTCTTATTTAATTAAAAATAGGTGATTATTTTCAATTAATAAGACTTAGGTAGGTTAGGGATAGTTGAAGTGGCAAGAGACCAAGGGGAGAGAGGAAGACCAAGGGTTAGACACTTTTTAGGTGTCTACATTTGCCCCTTTTTGTCTTGTTGGTTGTTCTGAACGAACTGCAAGACAAAAATAGGGAGTGGTTGCCCCAGGTGAAGGATGATGTGGATTGCCCCGAAGTAAGGATGAGGTATTCCCCCTCAAAGTAGGAGTCGAGGGAAGGAACCTGATGTCGGGTGCTGATTTGACAAAAGGTGGATGAGAAAGAGAGAGTGAGTGAAAACGCTGTAAAAGTCGTGATTGCGCGCATACCACTGCATAAGATGGTCAGGTCAAATTGTCACATGTCGAGGGTCAAGGAGTGCCAAAATTGAAGTAACCGGGCCCCAGCATTTAGTCGTCTGCTGATCGGGTCACTCAATTTAAGTTGAAGTTCCAAATGGTCGTCGTGTTCCAGGTATCCAGGGCTCAGGAAGTGCTCCCAAAAACATGAAAAAGCCACAAGTAATAGGAATCAACTGGCTCGCGACCCTATACTTGTGAAGGGTCAAAAATAGTCTGCGGACAATTCTGCTAACCAGCCGTGAGGTAGCACACACGCAAAAACAACCAAGGCAACATTGTCTTGGAAGTGGTCGAAGGTTGAAAGATGGTCGTTGGTCAAGAGGATGGATGGACGAAAGGATGCGGCCGAGCTAACCTCAGAAGACCCCATGTCAACTGAGTGCTACCTACATAGCCCTGGTGACAGGGCCTCAGGCCGATGTAGTTCTCCCTAAAAGGGAGGGAGGGTCGGAGGGATTGATTGGTCTTGGTCGAAGTCGATGATTGGTCTTGGTCAAAGGAAATGATTGGTCTTGGTCAAAGAAAATGATTGGTCTTGGTCAAAGATAATGATTGGTCTTGGTCAAGGTCAAGGTCGCAGAAGAGAAGGTTTGTCCATCAAGGAGATGAACAAACGGGGGTGGTCGAGCTAACCTCAGAGGATGTGTTATCTGAGTGCTGCCTACATAGCCCTGGTCATAGGGCCTCAGACCAATGTAGTTCGGACAAATTGAGAAAATTGGTCGATGATGAGATTGGTCATGTGTTGAAATGACGAGGGTAAGATGAGGATAAAATGATGCTACAGATGGTGTATTCTGTAGAATTGGTCGAGAGTCTTTCATCCCTAGCAAGTTTCCATAGTCGCGATGGATATATGCTAAAAATGAATAGAAGTCTATTTATGCTTTAGCAAGTATTGGTTTATGCTTAACATAAATTGGGTCTAGTCGGTAGTTTCCATGTGTACTGGTGTCCATAGAAACTATGTGAAATGGTCTAGGATGATGCCAGCTGAAAATGATGAAAATGGCTGGGTTTGAGATGAGTCGCCTGATTGATGCGGTTAAATGTGACCAAAGTGAAGAGAAAAGATGAAAGGCAAATCGCTCTTTCATTGATAAGGACCAGAAAGGAAGCATAGATAGGGGTTATTAGAACAAAAGCCCCGTTTATGCATTACGTCGTTGACCAGTGTTGAGTTAGAATGGTAATCAAATCACTTTGACATTAAAGTGAACTCGAAGTCCCTTGAGCAGGTGATAGGAAGAGGATAGGGTAACCCAGTTTAAGAGCAGGAATAACCTTGCCCCTTTTATAGGAGACCCTGAGACAACTACAAGCCAAGTCTGTGACTCATTTTTTTTTTTTGGCGCAGGCTGATCGATGCGGGAAGCCTACATAGAGATGTCTTTTGATGTAGTGGTCATGTTGCGAAGCTGATCAATGCGAGAAGCTTCTAAGAAAGGTGTTGTTTGTAGCAAGATTTAGTCATAGCCATCCTTCGAGGGAGTGGTCTATATTTTTGCTTTATAATGTTTGATAAGTTGGCCTAGCTGTCCTTCGAGGGATTAGTCTAGTAATACAGCAATGATAGTACAGCTGTCCTTCGAGGGAGCAGTCTGTCTTTTTGAATTGACTTGATTTTGTGACCATGGATATGTTTTGGCATCTTGATATATTTTTGATTTGATTAGAGTCATGGACAAGGCTATAAAAGTTCAAGGACGCCCCTTTAGGACAAAGCATCCATGCATCATAAAAGGGTTGTAGAGGACTTGTTAAAGGGAAATAGGGTCGAAAGGGATGAGGATTAAGAGGACGAGGATTGCTCAAGGGACGAGCTCAAGTTATGTGTCAAGTAGACGAGTACTCGACTAGCAGAAGAATGGTCGAAGATGCAAGACATAAAAAGGGGTTTAAGGTCTAATAAGACCCTGGGCCATGCTAGTATGTTAAGGTCCGAGTCAATTGGGAGCAAACCTGCCCCATTTGCCTCTTTCCAGATTGGTCAGGTGTTGATTGATGGATGTGAAGTTGGTTGACATTGTCGTTGGTTGGTTGAGAAAGGTTGAATGCTGGGTCGAGAGGTCAGGGTGATTGATATTTGGTTGAAGTTTGGTTGAGACTAGTCGAATAATTGGTTGGGGGTTGGGTCGACGGATACTTGGTCGGGTTTTAAGACAAAATGAGTGATTGATATGTGGTAGAGACTGGGTTGAATAGTTGGTCAAGATTTGGATAAAGGATGAATTCCCCCAGCGGGTAGGGAGAATGTTTGAAAGGTTGGTTAAGGTCGGTTGAGGTTTAGTGGTCAGATGGATGGTATTAATGTCGAATAAGGGGGTCAAAGGTGGCAAAGGGACCACAGTCTGGCGTGGAGATCCCGATTTAGGTGATGAGGTTGGAGAGGCATGAGTCGAGGTTGATGTTTTGTCGAAAAGGTGGTCAAGAGGACCCTTGATGAGAAGGGAATCCTTTTTCTGGTGCTGACGAATGACAGCTTTAAGAGCACAACAACGCTCAGTGTCATGTCCCGGAGTGTGATGATAATGGTAGAATGTGGAGTTGTCAAACCAAGATGGTCTTAATCCGAGAGTTAATGAGTGGGGTGGTGTTGAGGGTTTGTTGATAACGTGGTCGAGAAGAAGGGTGTCATTCCCAAGACATTGGCGAATGGTGACCTTGAGGGCATGACAATGCTCCGTGTCGTGCCCAGGGGTGCGATGATACGCACAAATACGATTGTCATCGAACCATGGTGGTTTAGGTCCGAGAGATTGATATTGTCTAAGAGGCGGGAGGTCGATACGAGATGACTGCAACAAGTGCCGTAAGAGCAAGGCATATGAACCTGCTAACGGGTCTGGATGCTTAATTGCAGTGAGAGTTGATGACGTCAGTTTGAGAGGTGAAAGAGGCATAGGTCGAAGGTTCGGATGAGATGTATGTCTGATGGGATGAGGAAGTAATGGAGGCGATGTGCCTCTGTGAAGGATGGGAGTGGGAAGCACTCCTATTAAAGTGGATGGATGTGGGCCCAAGATTGAAGGTAATGACGAAGGTGGGGGAGGAGTTCTCTGATGTGGTCTAGTAGCTTTCGTGTGTTTGGGTCGAGGGCCACCATTGTGTGGGGCAAGGTTAGATGGGGGTTTGGGTTTGGATGTGGATGAAGGTGAGTGAGATGTAACAATCTCAGGCAAAGGACCAGAGGAAACTGTGACTGGGTCTTCCTCGATTGAAACGGGTGGAGAGACTGATTCTTCTCTTGGTGGAGAAGAAATAAGAGAGTCTGGCTCCTCAAGTGGGTAGAGGGCATGGATGATCATGCCTTTCGCTTGTGCTCAAGGAGTAGGCAAGGTATGGTTTTCGGATGAAGGTGGGCTTAATGGCATTGATGTGGTCAAAGCGTCCTCCGATACAAGAGAGGTAGATGGAGGACTAGTAGGAGAAGGAGGTTCCTCATCCTTTAATGGAAGAGGTTGGTCAGAGACAAGAGGTAAGATAGTGCTAATCGTGTGAATGTCATGGTCTTGAGGGTCATTGGTCGAAGTCTGGATGTTGTTTTGAGTAGGTAGATGATTCGGAAATGGTTGTTTGAAGATGTCAATATGTTGGTTAGGTGGGGCGTTCGGGTTATCTAAAATAAGATCCCCCTTGTCGATCATGTCTTGGACGATGTTTTTGAAAGTTCGGCAGTTGTCGATGTCATGGCCTTGGACGCGATGAAAGGGACAGAAGTCGGCCTCCCTATACCATGTAGGGATGGCCTTTGAAGGGTCAAATTGAGGTGGTCGGATTGGAGGGAGATTGAGGACCCCCTGCTTGAGAAGTTTTTCCAAAATGGAAGCGTATGGTTCTCCAAGTGGAGTGTAAGAATGCTGGATGTACCGTTGTTGGAATTGTTTAGTGATGCTAGAAGATGTCAAAGGTTGAGAGTAATTCATTGATGTTGAGGATGGTGATCTAACGACCACAGTGTTGGCCATTCATTTGGACTTGGAGTTGGCAGAAGAAGAAGGTTTGGAAGAAGAATGGTCAGTAGATTTTGCGTTGGTATTACGCAATTTGACCTTATCTTCTTCAAGGGCACGGAGTTCGAGCTTTTGAGCCATGATGAAAGCTTCGTCAAAAGTGCGAAATGTCTGAATCCGCAAGGTAGAAGAGATGTGGTTGGCACATGCTCGAGAAAAGAGCTCGATGAGCTCGGGTTGAGGCAGGGAGAAGGAGAGCTGGTTAATCAAGCCTCTCCAACGAGCGACAAAATCAACTACAGATTCGTCGTCAAATTGTCTGATGGAGTAGAGGTCTGTGATAGAAGCTTGTTTAGTAATGTTAATAGAGAAATGGTCAAGAAATAGTTGGGCGAGTTGGATGAATGAAAAGATAGAATGTCTGGTAAGAGAGCTATACCAGTCAAGGGTAGGGCCAGAAAGTGACATAGGGAACATGCGTAGAAGCAACACATCGTCATGGGAAATAAGATAACAGACATGTCTAAATGCCCGTAGATGTTGTTGTGGGTCTTTCTTACTCTGAAAGCGAGTGAATTTAGGAAGCTCCCAATAGTTAGGGTATGGTCGAATAGGTACGGAAGGATGGATGGGCTCATTGCAAATTTGTTCATATGACAAAGTATTGCTTGAACCAGAAATGGAGGCCTCGAGACTGGGCATTTTATCCATCAACATCTTGATAAGATCTGCTGACGGATTGGCGGGTTGAGCGCCCCCTAAGTTGTAAGGTGCTTGGAAGAGGCTAGAGGAGGTGTGCGACATAGTCAGTTGTACAATGTACGGATGACTAGTCGCAGGGGCGGAAGTGGAGGCTAGAGGTGGTTGCGTTACGAAGGTCGAAGGTATAGGTTGACTGGGCACCGCCAAAGGTGGTTGAATGGCGGCACTGGTAGAAAGATAGGTTGGAACTCCTACATTTGTGGGTGCAAGAGTGTGAGGGGTCGAGGCAATCAAGTTCTGATATGATGTAGAACTTGGTTGAATTGCAGGTGGTTGAAGGGGTAATGGAACCCCGATGGAGGTTGGTCTAAAAATAGACGGGGAGGCCAAACTTTGCGTATTGGCTATGGTTGGGTTAATAGTCGAGGTGAAAGGCTGAGTCATAAAGGGTTAGGTGGCGAATGGTGTGGATGTCGTCGCCACGTCACCCGAAAGGTCTCGCATTGGGTTTCTCGCGAGATAGTTTTGGAGGGCTGCGGTATTGAGGTCCAAGAATCTCTCGAAATCTCGGTCCCCTTCAGGGATGATGGGAATTTGAGTCGGGGTCGGGGTCGGGGTCGGTCCTGTAGGAGTTCTTTCAGTCTCTGAGTGGAACTCCATGATAGGACTAGTTAGAGACAGGATAGACGGAAGCGGCTGTTGGCTAAAGTGGTTAAGAAGAGAGTCCTGGTTCCAGAAACTGTGTTTTTGCAGTCTCAGAAAACCAGAATGGAGTTTGTGACAGAGAAGGGACAGGTTTCAGGCTGCTGGTTTTGAAGAAAAAGGACAGTGACAGAGACCGACGTCGGTTTAAAAACTGATGTCGGTAATAAATGTGGCCGACGTCGGTCAGATAACCGATGCCGGTAACAGAGAAGGCCGACGTCGGTGGAAGAACCGATGCCAGTGATAGGGGAAGCCGACGTCGGTGGCAGAACCGATGTCGGTGACTGTGTCTTCCAGAGAACCAAAAAGTTTGAAGATTCTTGGAAAAACAAAGAAGAAAGTGTCCTCACATAAACAAACAGATGAGAAGAGGAAAACAGAGAGAGACAGACAAGCCTAAGCGATAAATCCTAGGAATTAAACTTAGAAATTGTGGCTTATGCCTTAGATGGATGTTTGGGGAGATTGGCTGAAAAATGGGTCCTAGAAGAAGGCAGTCTAAAGATGGTTTTGGGTGTTGTTTTAGGTGCTCAAAGATCTGTGTTAGGGTCTGGTACGTGGCCTGGTGCTAAGGAGCAAGCTCCCCTCACTTCACGATTCCAGTGGTTAGCTGGTCTCGCTTAGCCAAGATATACCTCGCCTAGAGTTTAGACTCCTCCAGAGAATGGAGTGGGCTTCCTCCTTGGTGGTGAAATCCAAGTAGGGTCACCGGGACGGGTAAGGTATCCGCTGGGTGATGAAATCCCAGTCGGGCCTTGTCTCAGGTAAGTTTTATGTGTGTTTTAGTGCATGTGGTTCGGTAGTGTAACATCAAGTGTCTACGGTTCATTCAATATGCGTCTAAGTTACTAGATGTGGACTAATGCAAGCACAAGCAAAAATGAAAGTGCAATACGTTTTAATGCCCAAGTCGAAATGTGATGTTGTGATGCAGACAAGTTTTGAGAAAGGGTCAAGAGTATGATGTTTAGACTAGTCTAGAAATGCAAGGAAGAAAGATTCATTTTAGTCCTGCTTATAGTGTCATTGAGAAGAAGAGAAAGAGGAGAAAAGGTAAGAACCTAATGCTCCTAAATGAATGAAGAAAAAGGAACCCAGGAGGAACCTAGGGTCCCACCGGGCGTGCCAGAATGTTTCCACTCAAAATTCGCTTTTAGATCTAAGAGAAAGAAGGAACTAAAAAAGTAATGGACGAGGCATGGGAAGTACCTGGACTAAAGATTGCGCACCGTAAATCCAGACGTTTGTGGGCACTCCTCTTTGGCTGTGGAGGAATGACACCTGCAAGAAAAAAGGGAACTTGGACAAGAAAATGTTAGATGGATAGGCGGTGGGTTGCCAAGCAAGAGCTTGTTCCCAGAAGTATAAGAACTTCCTTAAGGGAGGTCAACCCACTATTTGATAAAGAGATAAATGACTGATAAAGAGATAGAATGCTAAAATAGACTGAAATGATAGCAAACTGAAAGAGAAAAGGAAGCGAAGGCTTACCTGGAAGAAGCTGTCGAACTGGTTTCAGTCACCGACGTCGGTGGTCCTACCGGCGTCGGTTGTCGGGTCTGCCGATGTCGGTTAGCCTGCCGATGTCGGTCGGGGTAATGACCGGCGTCGGTCGGGGCAATAGGCAGGGTCTGGTCTGTGGATGGTCCAAGTCTTGATCTGTGGTCTGTTTAAAGATGGTCAGTGGACGGGTTTGAGGACGAAGGTCTGAGTCTGCTCTGGGCCTGGTTTGAGGATGGTTTTAGTCAGAAGGACAGAGAGGGACAGGGAGATAGAGGAAGCCAATCTAGGAGATAGGAATCCGGGTCTGGGTGACAGTCAGGGCTGAGGGGGTAGAAGAGCTGAATATAGCTTAAAACATGATAACTAGAAAGCATAAAGGATACAAACAGAGAACATACCTGTGCCCTGTTGAAGAAGGTGTTGTTGTTGCCGCTTGTTGAAGCCCTGTTGCTGATGAAGAATCCCTATTGTTCACTTGCAGAAGCTTGCTGTGTACCTGTGGGAGAAAGTCAGATTGATTGGCAGAGAGGTCAAGTGGAAGGATGGATGCAAGGGTTTGATACGAAGGTTCAAGAGTTGGGATGCCAGAGAGAGAGACACAGAGAGCGAGGAGAAGCCAAGCGGAACCAGAGGGGGAGATAACAGTGAAGAAAACTGTTATGAAGGGTGCCGACGTCGGCAATATCGCCGACGTCGGCCGAGGGATGACCGACGTCGGCGGCTAAAAGGCCGGAAAAAGGCTAAAAATAGCCTTCTATCCATTTCCCAGCCGCCAGGTCAAATGAATGCGAGGATGAAACGGTCGACGGGGGTTAAATGGGCGAGAGGAGAGGTTGGAATAGGAGTCTAAGACATTAAATGGCCATGTGGGGAATAAAAGGGATCCAAGGAAGGTATCCTAGGATGGCGAGGTGGCAAGGAGAAGGAAAAGGGTCTTATTTAATTAAAAATAGGTGATTATTTTCAATTAATAAGACTTAGGTAGGTTAGGGATAGTTGAAGTGGCAAGAGACCAAGGGGAGAGAGGAAGACCAAGGGTTAGACACTTTTTAGGTGTCTACACCTAATTAACCCATAAAAGGATTCTATAATTCTCCAATTCTAAAATCCTATCTATTCTTACCCTCCCTCTCTAGAATTCTCTAAATTTATTTGATTACAAAGAACTTTAAATTCATTTTAGTTCTTCACCCTTGATCTCCATAATCTAACATTGAATTTCAACCATTAATTTCTCCCCCATTCTATTTAAACAAATACACTCCTTCATAGAAGATAATCTAATAAATCCATGTCCAACTAAAAATCTAAGGAGAGTCTTCATGTTAATCTAATCCTTCAATCACAAGCATATATTCAAAATCCTTGATAAAGTAATCATCATGTACAAATTCTAAGTCTAAGGTAATCTATTCAATCTTCTTATTTTCATATCATGATTTAGAGCATTTAGATTTAGGATTATAATGTTAATTTGAATTTTGAATTCATCTATTGTATTTAGTTCTAATGGATCTAGATCTTACCTAAGTAGTTTGGTATTTTGGGTGATTAAATTGTATATTTAATCCATTTAGCTCAAATTTTTATCTACATTTTGGTGACCACAGTGGGAGATTACTCCCAATTTAAAAAAATTTCATCCTAGATGTGTTTTGGGAAACTTGTAAGTCTGATTAGACGAGAATAAGAAATAGATTTTTGAAACTTTATACCTATAGGTACAACTTAAAGTTTTGCCTTGATATTCATGATTTTGTAGTCACAATCTTGTCCTATAAGTCATGGTTTTGTGCCAATTACCTAACTTGAATGCTAATGGTTTTTGTGATTTTGACAAATTTTTACTCCTATATAGTACCATAACTCACAAATTGTAGTTTTGCTCCTAAAATTGTGCTTTTGCATACCTAGTCATGATCTTATCTAAGCATTGACATTCTATTTCATAGGTTATTCACAATAACATGACTTCATGAATCACATTTTTACATTGGTAATCATGGTTTTATAAGTTAATCAATGATTTGTGTCTAATGTATTTTTGACTATGATAGGTTTATCAAAAAAATAATGACTTGTGATATTGCCTTGTGAATTATGGTATTATAATTATAGTTGTGATTTTGTAAATTTATCCAAACATGTTCCCAAAATCAGCTACGCTCGATTTTGGAACAACCCCTATGAAACTTGTCAGTTTCATATTTTTCACTCTAAGTTCATCTTTCAAGACAAGTTTCTCTTGTTCTCGAGTTTAGTCGACTAACATCCTTAAAATTTTCACAACCTTCCCTCATCATAATTTCTCGAAAAATGCAAAATTCATTGTAGTCTTGATGTGACCAAAATGTCAAAATTTTGATAAATTTCAAAGAGTTAGTATTGTTTTTGGTTTTCATGTAAAGGCAACATTTTTTGCTACTCTTGCATGTTTTTTAGATTTTATGCAAAGGTGGCATTTTTTGCCTCCCTTACATATTTGTTAGCTTTTATGCAAAGGTGGTAGTTTTTTCCGCTCTTGCATATTTTTCAACTTTTATGTAAAGGTGGCAGTTTTTGTCGCTCTTGCATATTTTTCAACTGTTATGCAAAGGGAGCAGTTTTTGCTGCTCTTGCATATTTTTCAGCTTTTATGCAAAGGTGACAGTTTTTGTCATTCTTGAATATTTTTTAGCTTTTATGCAAAGATGGAAATTTTTTCCGCTCTTGCATATTTTTTAGGTTTTATGCAAAGGTGGTAGTTTTTGCCGCTCTTGCATATTTTTTAGCTTTTATGCAAAGGTGGCAGTTTTTTTTGCTCTTACATATTTTTCAGCTTTTATGTAAAGGTAGTAGTTTTTGCTGCTCTTACATATTTTTCAATTTTTATACAAAGGTGGTAGTTTTTGCTGCTCTTGCATGTTTTTTAGCTTTTATGCAAAGGTGGTAGTTTTTGCCACTCTTGCATGTTTTTCAGCTTTTTCATGCAAAGGTGGCATTTTTTACCGCTATTGCATTTTTCTCTTTTCACTTCAACATGCATCGACATTGATTTTTAATACCAATACAAATATCCCCAATATGCGAGGGCAACAATTTTTACCACCCATGCAAGCATCCTCTTAAATTTCCTCACTCTAGGGTATTTTCAAGTCTGCTTTTCTAAGCCCACTTTCCTTTGGTTTTTGGCATGCTTGCACTTTAGCCCTTTCAAACACATCCCCATGGTCATGATCATTGACATGTAGTTTTTCTAGATTGCCAGTATTTCCCCTAATTGCATGATCATTACTTTTGTTGTAGTTTCTCTTGTGGGTCCTTCTTCATCGACATCTTTTTGACAAAAGCTCTTCCAGATGATTGATGTTTCTCTGAAGAAGTTGAAGACAATGAACTACAAGTATCAAGGTGTCTTTCTAATCACCTCAGTTACTTCTAATGTTGATGACATTAGAGATACAAAGATCAGTCATAGCAGTGAGAGATGCCATAGTTAGGGTGAAGGTGATTTTCAAGAATACTATTGCTTTGAACAATATCAGGATACAAGTGGTTATCACCATGTACGATGCTTATATGAATAAGATTGGGGATAGAGGTTGTGAATATCTCTATTTTATTCTCCATTTTTAAAATGCACTTTT
Source organism: Torreya grandis (assembly GCA_037957365.1). Lineage (NCBI taxonomy): Eukaryota > Viridiplantae > Streptophyta > Pinopsida > Cupressales > Taxaceae > Torreya > Torreya grandis. The sequence continues at coordinate 6,697,770 of JARHVA010000119.1, read as the reverse complement.
GTAACTGCTTTGGACATTTTCACATGTACTTTTATCATGTGTAATTACATGTAAAAATTTGGAAAGTCCAAAGTCAACAAGGACTCCCAACTTTGACTAGGTCAAAGTTTTTAAATCCTCAAGGCTTATTCCTATTAATAAAGGGAGCCTCTTTTATAAATATAGATATTTTGGTAATTGAAAGCAAAAGCTCTGCCCAAATTGAGATGCTTCTTGAGACTTTGAGCTCAGATTGTAAATCATATTTTGTTGAATGAATGAGAAAGCAAGTTACTTTTCAGACATTTCATTGGAATAACTTGTGTTGTTTAGGAGATTGTTCTTATGTCATTTTCCTAATAATATCTCATCTATTTGATTAAATAAGTAAAGTGTGTTGGAATTATCTGAAGATGTTCTGAAGTTAATTATAAAGACTTTGTGTTGCTATAATTACCTTTAGTTTGTGTTTTTTTATGTTTTAGTGAGAAGGGTATTAAAAAGGCTTTGAACTACTTTTTTCCCTTTTGATCTTATGCTTCGTTGTAGTTTTCAGTGGAGACTTTGAGCTGCACTTCATTCTATTGTTACGTACACTACAAATTAGTAAGGGAATCAACGAAAGACTTTGTGCTTTCATGGGTTTCTCGTGGATTTAGTTACTATCCAAGAAGTTTTTCTACAGCTTGTTGAACATCATTTCTAAAAGAAGAGAAATGCCTCTAGTCATCATCCAATATTTCTCCTTTGCCTTGTAAACATCATCTCTAAAAAAAGAGAGATAGATGGTGTTATCTCACCCCTAAGTCTATTTTTTAGTTTATATTAATATATAGTAATTTATAGGGAACCTTCCCTTGATGAGAGAAGAGATTTATCTCACTATGTTGTGGTAAACCTACACTTTTTGTTGTATGACTCTCCTTGTGCTATGGTCGATATACCCATTTTGCCATCAGTTAGTTGACGACAAAATATTCACCCAACAAAATATACTGATAGTTATCCATTGAATATCTAATTTTTAGTGTCAATTTTGTTATTCTCCATTTTTAAAGAAATTCAGGGACCATACAAACCCTCTTGGAAGTTTATTTAACTAATTTAAGTGGTTAAAAATATATTTTCTAACCACACCTTCAAAAGGGGTTTTATCTATATAAATGTTGTGTATTGACTCTGTGTTGTCAATAGGAAAGGAAAATAAATTGTTTTTGCTTCATATATTCAAGGAACTAAACATATTTTGAGGACAAATCAAATAGGAAATACCTTTCTATTCTACCAATTGGGATTTGTTCATTTTATTACAAAAATCTTGTCTTGATCTACAATTTTGATACATAATCTACCATAATGTTATCTGTGCATAATACTTAAGAATCTATAGCCAATCTAGATTAGTCTATATAATCAAATTATCTATTTTGGTAAAAAATATAAAATTTTAAAGTCTTGAATTTTCTTACAAAATCATTAATCATGATATCATGATATCACCTTGGTAATCATGATATTGTTTTAACAGTTGTGGTTTTTCCTAACTATCATGGTTAACTATTTGTTTTAAAATTGTGACTTCATGAATTGTGATATTACAATCTAAAGTTATGAATTTGATTTTAGTTTGACTTCAAAATTTTCCTTTTTAAGTGCATCTTTTAGAGTCATTTTTGGTTAATTTTGAGTCATTTTGGGCCTCGCATATGGCCCAAATTGTGAGCATGATAGGGAATACACAAGGGGTGATTCCCTAGACCTCACAAGGGGATCTTCACCTTAAACCCACAAGGGTAACTTCCTCTTGACCCCACTAGGGGTTGCTTCCACCCAACCCCTATGTCATGGCCTGCTCACCCAAAGGAATTATAGAGCCAAATCATGATTTTTTTAGGGTATTTTTCTTAAGGCCTATTGTAATAACATCATGTTAACCTATAGGCTATTTTTTGTCTAATAAATTTTTTTATAGGTCATTATTTTAGTATAACATAGTGTATTATAGGTTTTATCTCAAGATTATCAATCAAAATACTAATCCTTGTCTTGCAGGTTACCTCTTTTGGAATGCCAAAATCAACTACTAACTATGTGCTTGTAGGCCACCTATTAAGGACCCCTTATGGAATTTTGAAACTCATTTTTGAATCATTTTAATAATCTTATATCTCATCTTGTATACATTTCTTCATTTTGTCTTGTATATTATTAGCTCTTATAAATATATCACATCTTAATATTAATCAATTAATTAATCCTTTTATCTTCCTATTTGTTATCCAAAGGCTACGATGCTATATGATATCCTCTTTTCATCCTTATGATGATTCTTGGAGGATCAAAAACTACCTGTAAACCCTCCTAATTTTTATTTTCTAGGGTTCAGTGATGTGGATTTCATCACCATGCACTAGACCAAACTTTGTTTTTTGATAGTGTATAAAAATTAGGAGAGTTGTCATTTAACACCTACAAAAAACTCCCCATCAAGGGTTTCATGGAGTGAGGGGTGTTTAAGATTCAATATCAAAGGTGGTTAGAAAGCATCCTATATGGACTTGGGGTTGACTATACCTTCATGTACATCGAGGAATCCCATAGAAACCCTTGTACAAGCCTATCATAGGACCATTTAGATATAACAAGTATTTTGTTGTAGGAGGCAAGATAAATTCCTAAGAATCCATTAACTGTAGATGGGTTTGAGAGGGTTAGTTTAATTATGTAATGGTTTACCAGACTATAACCTCATCTATGAAGCCATTGGATGGTGTGAGCATTGGGTTACACACCCTTGCTTTTACTAATGATAAGTTTATAGCCTACTTGCTTGGGTGTGTGTCATGCTAAACCAATGTTGTTTTTGAACCAATTTAGCCTTTACCTAAACCTATACATTCTTATCTAGGTATTTGCACATATCATCTTATATATCCTTTTATAATCTTTTACATCCTTATCTCATCATCCTATTGTACACATTATCTTTGAATATCCTATCTCATCTCCCACCTTTGTCTTCATCCCTTCCTAGTCTAACTATATCCACTCATCATTAATCATATCCTACCATTTACATATCCTAATCATCACATGTCATTCACATCTCATCCTTAGTCCACTTTACTCATAATACATCATTTATCTTGACCTTACCTTTTCTTAGTCACATCATCCCCCATCTAGTCTAACATTATCCTATCTTATCCTAGTTGGCTCTATAGGTCACACCCATGTCCAAACCATATCCATCTCATTATCCCTTATAATTTCACCTACATATACTTGTCCTTGTTTTAATCCCATTATCCCATTACTTTCATCACATAATCCTATCCCATCCCATCCTAAGCAAATTAGTTTAAGGCTTGAGCTAGTAATATTGTTATATCATTCTAGTCTACTATCACTCATCATATTGGTCAGATCTCATACACAATCGATAGCTTTCTAGCATCTTATCACTTTATCAATTCAATCTATCACCCAATCAACATTAATCTAATATTTATCATCTATTCATCTTTCCTATTCATAATTATCACCCATACAATAATCATCATGATAGTTTTAATCTAGGCACAAATCAAATCCCTAATCATTTTGCTAGCTTGGAAACTAGGCATTGTTGATAGATCATTAATGCTTAATGTACTATTGATCTAAAGTCTGATCCTAGTCTTACATCATCTCCATATTATCCTCATAATCAGCTATCAAATAGCTTGGTCATTTATACCTATTTTATTCAAGAAACCATCTCTAATTCTTAGTCTACCTCCACATTGACCCCCTTCATCATCCATATTTTATCATATATCCCTATGGCATTAGACCTGGTTCTCATACACCAATACATCTTGGCTAATAAGGATGATGTCCTTTTATGAGATCTAGAAATGGGTACTTACCTACCTTCTAACCTTGCTCCCAATAAACTCGAACCAACATCTTGCATCCTTCCCCATCCACAACCCCCTAGTTCATCAAAAGTAATCTCATCATTCCTTAGTGTGGTTACCCTAATTAATTAATACATTATGTAAAATAAAGATAAATTCCTCTTATGACTATTGGAGATGGATACCCACTTTCTCAATTATTTTTAGCCTAAAATTCTAAATTCACCTTCCAAATAAGTCCCTCATTGATCCTCATCCCCATCTCATTCCTTTCCACCATCTATTGGTCCTCATCTTATTCATGGCCTTCTTAGTTCAAAAAATTACTTGTTTAATAAGTATCTTGATGAAAACCCATAAGTAGTCTTCTTGAGGCACCTTGATCTGGGTGTCCAATTTACCTAAGTCCTTGACCCCATTCAATTCACCTTACCCCTAGACCATACCTGTCCATAGTCAAATCCTCTATCCACTAGTCGTAGCCAATCATCTACCCCTTCTTACACATAATATAACAAAACATAGATCTATAAAGTAATGTAGTACTTATTAATTATCCTTATTCATAATTGGCTATCCCAAACATCACCAAAACATAGAGTAATAAAATCACAAATTAATAGTAATAACTGCTAGCTAGGACGTGCATCTTCATACTAGTAGGTAGCCTAGATTCATGTTAACCTTTGTGCCAGATTATTATTAATCCATGAGTATGAATCCATTATGTAATATACCTTTTCTTATTTACCATAATAGGGAAAATTGTTTATACCTTCACTAATCATATCTTCCCCACTAGGGTAAAGTAATATTATATCACATTTGTATCCACTGTACTGGGGTATTTTCACTATGCCAATGATTATAACCACCTTTGGGTAAATCATTATTTTCCACCCATCAACTCTACTAGAGAAAATAACTTTGACACTAATTATAAATGCCTTTAGGAAAATCAATATATTCTACCCCCATTACCTATAGATCATGTCATTTTATTATTTTTAAGGGAACATTCAATTATTATATTTTTCACCCGATTCCTTGAGGCGACATCTAGGTCTCATCCATCACCCTATGGGACATTAGCCAATTCATTAACAAAATTTTCATTCATTGAGAATATGTTATTATGCCTATGTCTTACAATGCCTTCCCAAATAGGGGAAACTATAGACACCCCATTTTGGCTTCATTCCCAGTCTAATCGAACTTAAGATTGATTTCTACCAAATAATGAAATTCAAGCCTAAAAATCATTGAAACACCCAAATTCATGTACACATCATATGAAAGTGACCAAAATTATGGTGAGGCATCTTTATTTGGGGTATTATCTTGTATGTAATTATAACCTCCCACATATTCATCTCTAGTCAAATTGTGACCTAGAAAATTGATAAATTGGCCATTGGACCCATTAATCTAGGCACTTAAACAATTCCTAAAATGCAAAAACACTAAGTATAATTAATTAACTAAGCAAACCCAATTAAATGCTTAGGTGAAATTTCCATGTGTAATTAGTGAATATATTTTTTATAAAAAATAAATGTCAATAAAAATAAGGTTATGATGATGTCATCATCCTCAAAGTTAAGGAATTGAAAATATCTCTATTAAATCATTAAATTTATAAATGGAGAGCCATTATTAATAAATGGGATCTCTATCCAAAATAGTAATTGCATTTTCTCACCTAAATTTAACCATAGTTAAGTCTAACCTAACTAAACATGATTTAGAGTTAATTTTGGAACCTATAAATATGATAACCCTCACTCTCTTTTAATAAGCTCTCAAGCTAAAGTTATAATTCCCAATTAATTATAAAAGATTCACATTCCAATCGAATCCAAGCCAAGCCAAGACAAACCAAGGTAAAAAACATAAATGATGCAAAGAACATTGTTGTTAAAGACTATTTGAGTACATGACTGAGCACATCACTCCAAGCCAAACTTGTAACTTTTGCTCACAAGGAAGGTAAAGAATACTTATTTGTCTTCTTTTATTTATTACTTACATTATTCTCTTACTCCCCCAAGTAGCTAGGTTGGATTTGTTAGTTTTATATGTGTTTTTATTAGATTTATCATACTAACACTTGACTAACCCCCTCTTGGATTCCTATATTATAACTAATACTTCTAATACATGTGGGGTAATTAAAAATATAATAATGGGATGAAGGGATCTTAATACATATCCATATATCATGGGTATTTCCATAAATCTAACACTAGTATGGTATTCTAAATTTTATATATTAGAGGACTCTTATATTTTTGACAATATTTAGCCTATATACATTTATGTGAGCTGACATGAATATTGCCTCACCATTATCTTGATTCATTCCCATGCTTGTTTAGTTTAGATATTCAATTCAATTTTCATATCAATTACATTCAAGTTCTCTAACATATTATTTATATGCATATTTTATCTTTATAATCATGTCACCTCTTATATTTTTCTAGTAAACCTCAACCCATTTATATTATATATGGGTTTTTCCTTTCTCCCTTCTATGCACACCATCAAGATCAATTCCTCATGGTACAATTTTTATTAACCTAAGTCAACTATTTCTTATCTCATGACTAAAGATCTCCTAGACAATCTTCCAATTTTTTTTAATTCAAACATGGTCAAATATTTCCTCCATGATAATCCCATCTTTTACAAAGATCCTCTAGATTATATTTCCATATTTGATGAATATCCACTAGATGATTTTCCCATTTTATATCATCATAGCATGGATAAATATCTGTTAAATGATCATGGCTAAATATCATCTAGATGATCTTCCCATTTTTTACAATTATAACATGGTTAAATATCTCCAAGATGATATTTCTATGTTTTAAGAATATCCAAAAGAAGGTATTCTTATATTTGATGAAGAATGTTCTCTTGACACATTCTAATTTTTTTTACTTTGATACTAGCAATGATGAAACTAAATCCATGGATTATCACCCTCCTATTATTCCACCCCTAGAATATTATAATTTGGTCATTTATTATATCTCATATTATATCGCAAAAAACTATAATCAATCAATTTATGAAATTATTGAAAAAATTAAATTATTCTAACTTAATCATATTAGATGATGACATTTAGTTCCAACTAAATTTTCCTGACTTCATCAACCTAACTAATGGAATTCATTTATAGACATATTTTCTCAATTTCATTAGCCTAATTATTGATGTTCATATTCTACTAGATTTCTCTGCTAATTTCATCATTTGGTCTAATGATGTTGAATTCTATCTATAATTTCTTGACTTCATCAGTCTAGTTGAGGATGTTTAATTCTAGCCACATTTTCTTAACTTTATCAATGTGGATAATGATATTCATATTTTTTAAAAATTATTTAACTATTTTTTACCCAAGTTGATGACATTTGATTAAATTCAAATCCTCATGTCTTTATAGACTAAGCCAATGATATTTAGTTCCAAACATTTTCCACTAACTTCATGATCTAAGTTGATGATGTCCAGTGCCATACCTCAAACTTAGGGTTAGTTTATGATGCTTGTCCTTCTTTTAATTAGACTTTGTGTCATCTTACAATGATAATCCTTACCACAAATCATACATAGGGTCATCTTATGATGCCCACTTTCAAAATTTCTCAACCTTAAGGGAATATTTCAAATGCTTTTTTTTTCAACATTTCATACTCACAATAAGGTAATAAAAAAAATCTTGAAAACCTTAAAATAAACAAATTCAACTTCAAGAAATATTCAAAGCTAATTTATCTATTTTTCTAATGTATCATATTAGAGGTATGATTTTCTTATCTCACTTAGGTATACATTTAGTTTAGTTTATATTTCATCTTAGTATAATTTTCATGTTTCTTATAACTCTCTTATTTTGCATCTTATCTTTATTTATTAATTTATTGTGCATATAGGATTCCCTCTCACACATATTCACCTCTTAGCTCCTACTTACCTCACCTACTTTAGTATCTCTTTTGGGATCTCTTTTTCTTTATTTTTTCATCTTTGGGATCATATATATTATTTTTACACCTTTTTATATTATTTTTTTAGTTTCATGTAAATTTTTTGGGAATACAACCAATCATTCCTAAAAGTTCCCCACCCCTATGCTTAATATGCCTTTGGGATCCTTCCCACTTTCCTACACCTCATGGAAAATTCCATTATTTTAATGATTTAACCTTGGTTTAGATAAATATGAGTAAGGCATTAAATAACCTATTATTTCAAATTCTATTAAATTTAATCAAGGTATTAGTTACAATGAAGGTTCCAAAATAAAATATATAACTTCTGCCATGAATCAATAAACTTATGAGTGTTATAAAAGTTAGATTTACTATACTCACCTTCTTGAATCCAACATGAGTCATGAACAATAAGTGAAATAAATCATAAGCATGAAACATTCAAGTCTCAATGACCATAGGCTTCAAATAAATGATATAAAGTATTCATTCAATAGTATTGAGAACTTGCACACAAGTTCTGAGGCTTATCTTAATAAATACAAGTAATTTATCAATATTCATGGGATGTATAAAGATAAAATTTCATACCAGGGATAATTTTAAGATTGTACCCCCTAAAAATAATATAATATCATAGTGAATTATAGATTTTATGGATAATTCTATTGGCTTATCTTTGGAAAAATACCACACAAGTGTAAATTGACTATCTATTCTATTATCTCTTTTAAAAAACTTATAAATATTCACCAAATTAAATGTCATATTCAAATAAAGATATAATGGTAGACCATGTCCCATATATGTTTTAGTTCTCAAAGCAACATCAATTTTTAATGTACAAATTCTCCAAAATGCTAAGGATAGTACATTCACAATATGTTGGTTCACTTCATAGTCCACATTTACGTTGCCATAACCAACACTAATGAAAATTTAATATATGATTCATGTGGATATTACATCCTATATTAATCTTCTTGTTAAACCCATACATTATTCATTGTTATACATGTACACTTGCAAGGACATTGGTTGGCTTCATAGTGCATATGTAGTCATACCATAAACATTATTATTCAAAAATTTAGAATAGGGTTCCTATGTACATTATATCTTTCAAGTAAATATTCTCTTATTTAACCCATCCATAATTCCTTGTTCAATATGAAAATAAATGATAAAAATACAATATTAAACTAAAAATCTAATAACCCATTCCATATTTCAATTATATTTTAAACGGCTTCACTAGGACGATTGTATTAAGATGTTTGTTAGCATTATTTAGATAATTTCACTAAGATACTAGTTAGTGTTGTTTAGCATTATGCCAGTAGGATGATAATTACTTTTGTTTAGCATTATGTGACTAGAATGGAACACCATGTTTTTATTTAGATATATTTAGAATTTCACTCAAAAATTTATTAAGATTTATTTAAATTTTTGCTAAAAATTTAATCCAAATGTGTGTTATATTATTTTTAATTTTTATATTTCAACATATTATTATTATTGGTACTCACCATGTATGTGTAGAAAAAGAAATATGTTTTTGCATATTACTAAGTACATTGGCTTTTGTTCCAAATTCCCAATGACACAAAATCTAACATCCATACCATTTTGAGTTTTTACTCTAATATTTTATGCACACTCATATAAGAGTGGGGAAAATTATAGACATATTTATTTATTACTAAATTATAATATTTTAGTATGTTATGTGTACTTGTAAATTATTGGGTCTAAATAGGCAATGCATTTGTCAAATTTCAATGGTCCCTAACCCTTCTCTTAGCACCCTTTAATGGTCATATACTCTTTCATCTAATTTCCCCTATTTGAATGGTCTTTGGTTAGAAATTATCATGAAAATTTTAGTGAACATAGGGTGTAAGGATTCATGCATACAACATTAGTTCCATGGGATAGGTTATTTAAGCAATTGAAGGTTATCTAGGTTTTGATAAGTTTACCCAATTTAAGGAGGCTCTCAATTGGTATAGCCTATAATAAGTGAGAGTAAACTCATAATTTAAAATGAATCAAAATCTCTCCATAGGAAGAACATGGGCTTATTACAAAATATTAGGTGGAATAATTTTACACCCTTTAATGTTAGGGTAATATTCATTATTTATGTAGCATATTAACTAGCCTTGGAATAAACCAATGGCCAAGTTGACCTTGGACATAACACCAAGCCTTTAGAAAATGATTGAAAAATAATAAAATATAGGAAATGAATTTTTAAATAAAATATAATATTAATTAAATATTTCAACAAAAATCTAACTTTAAAGACACAATAAATCACTCACACCCACACATTTCAATATATGTGCTAAAATCAAATAGTAATTAGATTTCAAAGTTGGACATGAACAAAAAATATATGTTTGGTTTGAGAAGTCCTAGAAACAAAGATAACATCAAAAAAATAGTTTTCTTTTCTCCAAAACCACAGTGGATTTTGGTCATTAACACTAAAAAATTATTTTTATGTGTTGACTTGTTACGAGAAAACAAATATGAATAAGGAAGATGTCAATGGTATTTTTATATTTTTATGGGTGGGCCAAATCTTATGATTTAACTTCCTTAGTCTCAAGAACTCTCAATAAGTCTCTATAAGATTCCTTTGACATATCTAAAGACCAAAATAATGATAAATTATTTAATGGTGGCTTTGTTCAAACTTATCTTCATTGTAACTAGCAAATAATAAACCTTACAGTGATTAGATGAAATACCATAAATGGAAAAACTCAAAATGAAATATTCAAGACAATAAAAATCCCTCTCCAAATAATCTCAAATATCAATTAGATAGCTTTTATCAAATAATATCTAAACTAGAAAATTATCTAACACACCTTTTTAGTGATAACAGGACACTTGTCTTAACATGTGTAGGCTGACTTAAGATTGAATTTCATAGTTTATATAGAGTGCCATAATACTCAAAATAACTAAAATAAATATTGTAAAAAATCAATTTGTAGAAAAAAGCTTTAAAAATAACAACATAAACAAAATCAAACTAGTTGCATAATAGAACATTCTAAAGTTTTACTTAAATAATAGACATAAAGAAGAGATATGGCACTATAGAAATGAAAAAATTAAAACTAATACAAATATATATATATATATATATATATATATATATATATATATATATATATATATATATATATATATATATATATATATATATATATATTTGTATTAGTTTTAATTTTTTCATTTCTATAGTGCCATATCTCTAACCTCCAATAGGATTATAACATTTTGAAGATTACTTGAGTTGTTTGAAGTTCAATGACCTTCATCTATAGATAACAAAGACTCAATTGATTCCATTATTTTTATAACCACATATTTTCTTCCCTAGATATTAAATCAAAAGGGTAATATGGGTTACATATTCTAATCACTTCTCAATTCTAAATATTTATAGATCAAATACAATAGGCCTAACAAAATGTAAAAACCATCTTGAGACAAAAATGTTCACATGGATTAAAATACTATGGAAATAATGATCAACACATTCATAAAGAGCTCAGCATCAATATTTAAAAAAAAAATTGACTGAAGAATAATCCCTTAATAAAGATATTATGCCCAACACGGCAGGATACATAACTACCTAAAATTCTCATCCATAAAGACTATCATAGTGAATTGTTCATTTAATTAGGTTGATTGAATGTTATAATACTATGACCTAGATCAAACTATGAGTAAAATATTAAAATCCATGGATATATGTTAAACTAATTAAAGAAAAATTAGAGGAGGTTTGAGAAGTCTAGGAAATGGATGTTATCAAATAGAGAGAAGGGAAAATTTATTTAGAGTTTAAAATTTAATGCACTATTATTTTATTATAAGTTAGTTGCAAAAAACATTTGGCCTTAAAGGTAAATTCATCAATACCTTTACACTTTTAGTTGCATATCCACCTATATTTAATCCCTTGTTTAGAGAAAAATCTATAGAAAAGAAATAAAAGGCCCAAAAAATAAGTAATCATGATGAAAAGAGAAGTAAGGGTGATATAAGATGGGTTATTATTATAGTGAATTTAAAGTAAGATAAGATAATGAAGGTGAGAGGTAAGAAGGCAATAGGAACCAAGAGATGTAACATGTTTACCAATTTTAAAATAATTTTATTTTTCCTAAGCACCAACCAAAAATAAAGAATAAATGGTTAACCAAGAAGGAAACATGGATATACAGGAATATAAAAGTAACCCAAAAAACACACATGAAGATTAGAAATAAAATGTCCACTTAAAATGCAATAATAAATCAACATTACTTATAATAAGGGATAATACCAGAACAAGAGAATAAATGTGCACTTAAAGTATATTAATATAGATAGGAAGCAACCAAACTAGTAGAAACCATAAACAAATTCTAATTTATTTTGTTAAAATATATTTTAAAGAAACCATTATTAGATATAGACAAGAATTAAATTGAATAAGGGTAATACATCTATTAAGGGATAAGACATGCCCCTAAAATACAATAATCTTAATAAGAATAAATCAACCTAATACAAGACATCAACAAAATTTGTAGAATTGTTTTCATTACACTCTATGTTATAGAAACCATAGTTTGTATTCCCTTCCTAGAATAGGAATACAAGGTTATTAACCTCAAAGAGTCCAAGATAAGATGTAATTTTTCATTTTTAATGTGAAAAATGTTTCAATAATAACTCATTTAGTGACAATGAAAACATAAAAATAAGTTCCAAGTCAAAAATTAACCCAAAGGGAGCTAAACAAAGATTGCATATTTCAAGAAACAAACTAAAGAAAATAGATTAGAAAAATAGTGAGGTAGATTTTGGAGTATGAAAAGGTAAGTATGAATATGAAAGTAAACATAGAAAACTTGATACACTAGTTTATGATATTTTTTGGATGAAACTCATAAACATGTATGTTGTAAATACTATAGTACTTCCATTTATCGATAGTTCATAATATCTATGTTTCACCAAAGTAGACATATCTTCTAGGCATGAAAAAATTTAGGTTGCATTGTGAAGAGATAAATATAACTATTTTGAGATCCTAAATTAAACTCTAAAAATAAAAATTCATCAAATGAATGAGAAGCAGAGTAAATAAAATAAAAATAGAAATGAGTAGATGTTTTTTCAATTCAAAATAAATTATTACACTATTTATGATATAAATCAAGGAAGAAACAACTACCTTTAAGAATTTCTAATAAAATAATTACTTAATAAAATTTAAGACTTTAACAACAAGATGGAAACACATAAGATAATAAAAAATCATTTTAGTATTAAGTTGACTCATATCTATGATTATATTAGATACCAACTCCTCTATTGATTTGTAAAACTTCTCTAGTATAGCCATATCTAGTCTTGCTACTATCATGTTGAAAAATAGAAACAAAAAAAGAAAAATTTTAACACACCTTAAGTAAAAACTAAGAAATTATTTAGACTTGCATAGCCAAATAGAAACAAATGTGCATTGAAATAGTTAAAATATCTTAATACTTTTAAATAAAATTGACGAATCATAATCACCCACACCCATTGAACCATCCTCTATGAGAAAATTAATACTCAATCCATTTAATGAATAAAAAAATGATCTAATCTTAAGTACCAAACTTTCATCTCTCGATGATAGCTTTTCCAACTCAAATTATTTCATAAAATTTGGGAGGACAATATGTCTCACAATTGCAAACAAAAAAAACTAAGTCATCCTCTACCTTGCATGAAAAATGACTAAAGATAACATCAGACTTCAAAAATATCCTAGGCCTAGGCCTTGCCATATTGTTGACACTCTTACCAATTTATTGTTCATCCCTTGACACAACTTTTTACCCTCAACCTATACATAACCAAATAGTTAATAAAGTCATAATTAAAGGTAATAAACAAATTTTCATACAAAAAAACCAATCTTAAATCATTCAAGCTAAGACTAATGGAGGAGGAATACTCACAAAAGCATAATAACATAAACAAGTCAAAACCTTATTAAAATCAACTTAATGGTGTTCCAAACATCTACTAGAGAGAAGTTGGTAAAACACTACAATATTTATAGTATCCACTTTGATAATACCAATGGAAAGTAATGGTATTTGCACTATTTGTAACTCCCAAGGTATTTAGGTAACTTTGAGAACTTCAGAGCAACAAATAGCCAATAGAGAAGAAATTATAATTTTTAGATTACTCACATAAATGAAATTATTCAAAGATATGTATTGTTTTGATGAGATTTATAAATGGGATTACTTATGGCAAGCTTCAATTTTTAAATTTTGTTAACAATAAATTTTTTAATATGCGTAAATTGAGGATGTGAAACTAAAAAACTTCATAATTATAGGAACATCAATCTAAGGTAGTGAAAAACTAGGAAACTTTGGCATTCTCTTACTAAGATGTTGGACTCAGATCTAGTACTATAGAACTCTTTGAGTGTATTGTGTTTTAAATATTATTATTAATTCCTCTACTTTTACATGTATACTACCAATTTGAGATAGATCTATCAAATCTAAAATTGAGGATATTGTATCTAATTGTATAGAACCTCAACCAAGTATCTAAATTATTGTAAAGTTTATTTCTCAACTTTGACTTTAAAAATGAAAATACAATAATTATTATTTAATATTTCACTGATCCCAAAATCATTATTTGGCATAAATTAATAATATTAAAATATTTTGACATAAGAACATGTAATATTTTACTCAAACTTAAAGTAGTCCATAGTCTAGTGATTGAGCCATCTTCAATATTATTATCCAAAACTAACTTGTTCCGACATTTTTGTGGTAAATCAAACAAATTGCTCCCTTATTTTTGAAAAATCTAAAATATCTTTAATTATTTCACCAATTAATTCAACACTCTTGAAAAAGTGTGTTGGATAGTTATCATTGATTTCATGGAGGTGTGCAGGTGAATGTATGAAGTGTTTTTATAGTCTAAGTGTCAATGACCAAGTGTGAAATGTGATTTTCTTAGTATGCTTGAAGTAGGCTTGGTTGATATTCAATTTTGGCATGGTTAAGGATGTTTATGTATGAGTATGGTGAATTGAGGCTATATAAGGGGTCCTATAAGAGGTCAAGGATGATTGGAGAGCTCATGTAAGTGCATGGTATTCATTTGGTTCTACATTTTGTTTATCTAGGCATAGTTGGTTATGTGATAGAAAAAATTGAGTAGGCATATTGATGATGTTATATTTTACATGAGTGAAGGTTCCAAGAGCATATTGATATATTTATGGATTCCCCTATTTGAGGAGATCATATGGTTCAAATTTTAGGTCATGTGATTAATTACAACAAAATTTATTTAGGTTTAAAGTTGGATTTCTAGGGAGATTGCAAAGGTTCCCATACTTGGCCAGATTATCACTACACATCATGCAGATTTGTATGAACTAGTATGTTTGTGAATTTATTTTAGATACATATAAATTCATTTTTAATCAAATATTTACATGGATATATTGTCTATAGTTCCATGAAGCTACCTTGAAAATTTAGATTCTTAATGTTTCATATAGCTTTAATTATGAAGCTTCAAAGTTATTCTAGTAGACTGTGATGGGCCAGAGACCACCAAGTTTAATCATGTTGAATATTGAGGTCATCTAGTTTTAGATCAAATAATGCATGTTAATTATTGATCTTTATCAAATGGTGTGTGTGAGATTCAACATGTTAAAGGTTACACACATAGGTGACAAGTGTCACAAGCTCACTAGTTTGATAGAAGATCAATGGCGAGTGGTGGTTCATACTAGCAAAAATTAATAGTGAGAGATAATTCAAAGAGTTAATAATACATGAAATAATTCCAAGAGGCATAAGCATGTGGACTATCATTAAAGTAATTAGAAGGCACGTGAGGGTACCGAGTGTCCTAATATCTAGAAGTTTGATTAAGATCTAATGATGAGAACTACAAGGTAAGGACTAGGCTAATCTACAAAGATTTATGGTGCATGTTTAATCAATATTACAAGGGTGTATGAGATGAGGTCAACATGTTTGAGGTTTAACATTTAGATAGTGGCACAATATCAGTTAAAGTTTGAGCTACTTCTAGAGAAGATTGATGGTATGAATTGAGCAAGTTGAGCAAAGAGCACAAGATGTGTTCTAAGTGACTAAGGTTTAACTATGACTGTTTGAATTCAAATATTTGAATTTAATGAAGGAAAGACTAATGCTTATTTTTTAAGACATAACTTTAGATCTATGTATAATTTAATATCATAGTAAAAATAAAAGTTGTATATAACTTCAATGTGCATCTAGTAATATTAATTTTAAGCTTTAAATGTTTGTACAATCAAATTTGTTGAGCTCCAAAGTTGAATATGTGTTCATTCATGCTCCAAACGTAACTTGAGAAAGGTAATTGAATTGATATTGATGGTATTTTGATGTTTTGAGATGAGATAACTATCAAGGAGTGTTGTAAACTCTATGAGGATCATTTATATGTATTCTTTAGGTTTCACCAATCCATATTTAGTATGAACAAAGGCTTAGAAGGTGACTATGTGTTCATTTATGGTGACTATGTGAAAAAATGATGTTTGAGTGATTTGAGCTTTAGAAGAAGGGTGATGTGATGGTTGTTATCACTTAAAGAGGACCTATAGATAGTGTGGCATGGGTATATGTATCTTAAAGTGTTCTTGTATTCTTAGTTTGCTCAAAGAAGTGTCAAAGAGGTGAATGGGTCTTCATAGGACCTAAAAGGTGACTTATTCCTATTTGAAAGAGGGTTTTGCTTAAATGTGACCCATGTTATATGCCTTAAGGATGAAGGCATGTGTTGTGAATGATAAGGAAGGTTGTGATATTAATAATCATGAAGAATCTATAAAAGGTGAAACAAAATGTGATGGTTTATAGGCTTGTGTGAGACATGTGAGAAGAGGTGAGTGTGAGAGTTGAAGTGTAAAGGAAATAAGGAAAGGGTGTGTGCCTAGTGGATAGGTTAAAGACTAAAACATGTTGATGAATATGTATATGACCTATTTGTTATATTTATGATGTCAAAGATAGTGTTCTTATAGGTTTGAATATTGAAGGTTGTTAGAAGGATTTGATCATCTTAAGGGAAGGTGCTTCTTATGGAATAGGTGTTTATATAAACATGGTAAAAAAAATTAACCATTAGGTGGTTAGAAGGACTTGATCATATTAGGAGTTGGTGCTCCTTGTGGAATATGTGTTTCAATAAATTCTAGTTAAAAGGACTTGACCAGTCTCATGTTTGCATACTTCTTCTTGGGAAATTAGTACATGTTTTTTTAGCCTTGAGAGTGGGTTTTATTCTCCAAGAGGGTTTCCCACATAGATTTTGTGTTTTGTGTATGATCTTACATTATCTATTGTTAATTGTTATAAATGACTTATATATTCTATGAATTATTGTAGTAGTTGAATAAGGGTTTGAAAGGATTGGAATTTAAGTTTAAATATATTACATCACTAATTCACCCCTGCTCAATGATTTTACCTCTAAAAATTGGTATCAGAGCAGGTTCTTTGGTAAAGGATTAACAACTTGAAGGAGATGCAAGGTATAGTATGGGTATCCATCAAATGCAAGGAGGTTTTTCCAATAATCAAGCACCAATGTTCAATGGATCTAAGTATGCTTTTTGGAGTGCAAGGATGAGGACCTACATCATGTCCCTAGGGTTTGGCACTTTTCAATATATTGTTCCGAGCAACATTGCCCTAAGATTGCTGATTCTTGAATGTTCTTCATGGCATATCTCAATAGGTGGGAATAGACATACCTTGGGCCATTTGTATCTTCAAATCCATTAGTTCATTTGTCAATTTTTGCACCATAGGATCTGTAGTGCCTGTAGAAGAGCTTTCAGCAGATGAAGAGAATCTATTTTTACTGGAGTCTTTTTTGATCTTACCTACCAAGATAAGATCATCCTTAATCTCAGTAGCCAAATTTTGAGCCAATGTGAGATCCATAGGGCCAATTCACCTCATTAGGAAACTTACTTTGGGAATTTGCGAGTAGATAAAAAATCACTTAAGAGCGTGGGCTGAGCGACAGCTTGAATCCAGTTCCTTAACTTATTGAATTTGGCTATGAAATCCCTCATGGGTACCTAGGATTCTTTTTTCATCTATGTCATCTATGCTAACAAGGCATGCACATCTTTGGTAGGTTTAAATCTAGCTTCAAATTTGAAATTTTGCATATTTTAGTCAGTTATAATTTGAGCTTGAAGGTGGTAAAACCAATCTATGACAACACCTTACAGATTTTTCACAAAAAGTATCACTACTACGTCTTTGAATTCCACACCAATTATGTCACATGATATAGAGAAGGTAGCAATATGCTCATCGAGATGAACCTTCCTGTCACCAAAAAACTTGAGAATTTTTTTTCTATAACTATGAGGTAGTTCATGCAAGGGTGGGGTCAAATTAAGAGGACCAAAAGAATTGCCCCACGGACCTTGAGCCATTATGATAGGATGATTAAATGGTGGGATAACAAATCTTGGTTGGGTCAATAAAGACAAAGCCTTACCAGTATTAAGGCTAGAAGCTTCACTAGGTATGGGAGATTTGGCGTTGGTAGGAGGGAAGCTCCTAGTTCACTGAAGATGAGATGATGAATGAAGGAGAAATCTTAAAATTATTTTCTTGCACCAGCTCGAATATAGGATCAATAATACCTTGAGCTCTCTGGCCTCATGTGTATGATGGATCTGCCAGAGTATCAAATGAAAAAGGGACCAAAACTATTTCAAGTTGAAGTTTGAGGATTCAAAATGCATGTTCGTATCCCTAGCAGAGTTGCCAAAAGCTGTTGGATGAATATTTTGTCGTCAACTAACTGATGACAAAATGGGTATATCAATCACAATAAAAGGAGATTTATGGCACAAAAAGTGTAGGTTTACCACATCTTAATGAGATAAATCTCTCCTCTCATCAAGGGGAGGTTCCCTGTGAATATTTTGTATGCTATATGTATATATAAGTAAGCAAAAAATAATACTCAAGGTAGTATAACATCATCCATCTCTCTTTTTTTAGAGATGATGTCCAAGGAACAAGAGAGAGAAATCTTGGTTGGTGGCCAAGAACATTCCTCTTCTTTCAGGAATGGTATCTAGCACAGAGCAAAAAATCCCTTGAAGTAGGTAACAAAGTCTACAAGGAAACCTACGTAAGCAAAAAGTCTTTCATTATCTCCTTCACTAATTTGGAACACGCGTAATGGTAGAGTGAAACAAAGCACAAAGTCTTCACCTAAAACTACAATGGATAAAAGGATCACCAAGATAAAAGTAGCTCAAAGTCTTTCTTTTATCTTTTAGAAATGTCTTCAAATAATGTCAACACACACACTTTGCTTATTAAATCAAACAGATAAGAGATTATCAAGAAAGAGGACATAAGAACTATTTCCTAAATAACACAAATTACTTCAACACAAAGTCTGAAATAAACATGTTTCTCATTCATTTGATAAAATATAATTTACAAGTTGGGCACAAAGTCTCAAGAAGTGTCTCAATTTCAGCAGAGTTTTTGCTCTCAATTATCTAGAGATACTTTTACAAAAGAGGCTCCCTCTATATATAGGGAGAAACTTTCAAAATTAAAAAAGATTAAAATATAAAAATATCTTAGTCAAAGATGAGTCATCTTTGACTTTGAAATATTTTTCCAAATTTTTTACATGTAATTACATATTACAAAAGTGCATGAGAAGAGAGGAAGAAGAGAGAGGGAGAAATGGTTCAACTCTTGCTGCCAAATTTCTTCAGATGAGTATCATACATGGCGATAGATGCCTAAATTCCTATACTATCTGGTGCAATGGTGTTCTTGAAGATCACTCTGGCCTTGATTGTAACATCTTTCAATGCTGTGATTGCTTTGGCATGACTAGTTAATCTAGTTCTTAGGTTATCCAGAGTTAAATGAGTATCTAAGATGCTATCCGCAAAAGTCATTGAGAATGCTTTCTCTACAAAATCTCTCTGGACCATACCTTTGAATTCTCAAATCATCTCTTCTGCTGAGAGAAATTGATTATCTCTGGAGGTGAGGTTGCTGGGCAATTCTTCTAGTTTGTTCAACATGCATGTATCACTTTTCTCACTAGCATCCTTGGAAGAATTGAGATCTTCAATCAACTCCTTGAGTACCTGAATCCAGTATATCAGTGATTCATTGATCTCAACATAGGAATTTTTGCTAGCAATGATTTTGATGGATATCAAGGTGCATTTTTTTAAATCCTTCATCTCTGTCTACTTACCAAGATATTTATCTATACTGTCAATATCTTGAGAAATAAGAGAGATGAGGTCCTCTAAATCTGTCCTCACCTTCTTCATCTTGTCTGTCTACTCAGCAACCTCTGTAAGCAAGGAAATTCCCTGAGTGTGCATCTTTTCAATACAATCCTCTAGCACTTTCCCTTTCATATAGGTTTTCTCTGCTTTCTGAATAACAAGGTCATCTATGGAAAAGGCTTTTAGGGTTACTACTTTAGGGGCAAGGGTGAATTTCTTGACTAGTACAATCAATTGCTCTGCCTTTGCCTTATAGTAATCTTTCATCTCCTTTTCCCTATCAAATTTTTGGACCATGATGTCCATTGTGGACTATAGATCACTATTTGTACCCTCGTGAGTAACTTTCCCTAACTCAACATGAAAAATGGAATAGCTGCTCATGTAAAAACCCTCAAGGGTTTGCATCTTGTGGAGGTTTAGCTATCTCCAAAAATTTGTGCCCCTTTTCCTCAACCAATTTTGAAAGGATCCTTGGTCTCTTAGGGGCCTTAGCTTTCACTGGCACTATCTTGCCAAAATCAAAGTCATCTACAAAGATGACTAGCTTCTTCCTTTTGGGCATGAAAGCTGAAAACCAAGGGGGAGAGAAGCAATAGTTATTATGGTAATGGTTCCTATAGCTAGTGTCACTGAGGTAGCATCTGCACTGCTAGTGGTAATAGCAGGCATAGTGGGAGTAACTAGTGAAACCATATCAGCCACTGACTGGTCAATGGTAGAGCTTTCTCTTATATTAAAAGAAGGAGAAGAGAGACTAGGGATGGAACTTGAGGAGCGAAGGAGATCTCCAGAAGCACCTTGAAGATTGCCAAACATGAATTTAGAAGGAGAGTCAGCTCCAGAAGAAAGAACACTAATGGGAGAAAGAGGCGAAAGAGATGTTATAGGAGATTGAGGTGGTGAAGAAGAAATGCTTGTAAGTGGTTGTGCCCCTTCTTGGGAAGATAGAGGCTTAGTTCTCTACTACTCTGAAGGCCTGTTATCTTTCTCCACCTACTAAGCTACCTATTCATGGGTGCTTTGTTCTCCAATCCCCTTTGCTGTTAATTTTGGCTCTTCAACAACCTTTGATTTCTTAGACACAAAGATGATTCTAATCTTGTGAAGCCTAGATGGAAAAGGAACATCACCTTTATTCTTAGACCTATTCTCTACTTTCTTCCTTATTTTTGCTTAGAATTTAGCCTCTGATCCTATAATGAACTCCTTCAACATGATCCCTTTGGCTGGTAACCAATCATTGGTGTTAGCCAATATTGGTTCGAATCTCTTCCTCAAAGAAGTCAATTATTTTTGGGACCACTGAATTAGAGGAAGAGGAGATTCAACAACCTTCTTAGCTAGGTATCTACTATTGATAATGTTCTTATCATTGACCAAATTAGAGGGAATATTTGTAAGCCGTAGATATTTGATCTACTCTAGAGTCAACCTGCTATAGTCCATCCTCCTAATTTCTTCAGCTATTCTCAAGTCTACCTAGATGTCTTCAATCATAGGCTCATGAAACTGAGTCTTTCTTCTGATCATATCTTTGACACCCCTATAGTCAAAATTGTCCCTTCTCTTGAATTGTTTCATGGTAACCAGTTGCATTTCCATCTCCATGACCTTTGCTTTGGCTATAGTCAAAATTGAGTATCTGCCAATTTCAATTGGGAACCTGAAACCTAGCTTTCTTAGTTCTATTTGTGTAGTTTGTATGACAATTATTTGTCTACGCAGCTCCATTAGGACTAACTTGTCAAAAAGAAATCTGGGGAGCATATAGGGATAGCCTTGGAAAAATCCAACTTGTAGATAGCAAAAGAAGGGAAATTGTAGAAACATGCAGCCAAAGTCCTTGACGACTGTCTAGGCTTCATCAGATACTCTTTTTTGTTTGAGCTGAGGGTCAAAAAGGCATTAAAATACCATGAAGAAGGTGTCATTTACCCTCATAAAATGATGAATTGCTCCTTATAGTGTTAACTGAGGGTAATATGAATAGACTAGGGTGGTTCTTTTGTCTCCTTCAGTTGTCAAACTTGGAAAGGTTCACATGGAGGCTAAAATGTACACCAAGTACGAAGTCATATAGAACTTTAAAGTAGTAGATACCTTGGTCAACTGCTCATGAAGAGCGTTGCTAATCTATTCACCCCAAAAGATGACTTGCTTCCCTTGTAGGATTATCTTGATGAAGGGATACATCTATTTTTGGAATTTTGAAGAAGATGGTAGGCCTCGCACTCTACTAAGAAGAGTAATCAAGTCACCAACTTCTTTTATGAAATCACTTAGAAAATTCTATGACCTTCTAAATAAATTAGTCCTAGGAGTCTTAAACCATCTGTTATTCATCACCTTCTTCCACCCTCTCAAGATCCTTGTCATACTCTCTCTATGCCTTGATGAAGTCAATTCTCAATACTTTAGTAGAAGGAGGGCACATGAAGACTTTATCGATAAATTTAGGGTCTAGTCAAATTATTATGTTGCCATTAGCATCTGACACTAACTTAGTCTCTCTATTGTAGAATTGGGTGCACTGGAGGATGAACTCTATATGATGTACTGCTACTAGGAAAGAGGCAACTAGATGAATGTTACTTTTGATTATCCTTTTTATTTCTAAGCTCGAGTTCATCACCTTAGTTCTAGTTATAAATTCAACCATATCCACATGGTTGATCTCTATGTCTCTAATGTCATCAACATTATAAGTGACCAAGGTGATCAAAAAAATGCCTTGGTACTGGTACTTCATGGCCTTTGACTTCTTTAGAGAAGCTTTAGTCATTGGAACTAGTCTTGATTGAGCAGGTGTCGATGAATGAGAATCCTCAGGGGGTGTTGTAATGATAACCATGATCATGTAATTAGGGAAAACTAGGCAAATTAAAGAATTTGCGCGTTGGGTAATTATGACCAAGGAAGGGCACTTGACAGGGCTGGGTCAAAAAATGGGTCTAAAAATGAGAGAAAAATGGGGAGGAGGCAAAAAAATGAAAAGGATGAAAATTTCTCTAGAGTTAGAGAAATTGGAGGAAAAAATGCAAGGGCAGCAAAATTTGCCACCCTAGCATGTAGGGTGGTTTGCATATACAGGTGGCAAAAGTTGTCGCCTTGGCATGTAAAAAGGAAAAAATGTACGGGTAGCAAAATTTTCCACCTATGCATTCAAGAGGATGAAAGAAAGGACACAGGTGACAAAATTTGCCACCCATGCATGTCGTGTAGGCAAGTGTAAGGGCAGAAAAATTTGCTGCCCTTACACATGAGACCTGCATCGATGGCAAATTTTGTCACCAACATAGCTAAGTGGTGCAAACCTATATCAGTGACAAAATGTGCCACTGATGCAAGTGGGGAAGTGCACAGTTAGGGTGGAAAATTTACCACCTTGGCATGTGGAAACCTTAGGAAGTTCATGGGAGAAAAGGGAGGGTGGCAAATTTTGCTGCCCTAGCATGGAGGGAATGGTGAAAGGCTGATGGGGTAGGAAAAGAAGAGGGGGATGGCTGATCGGTCAGAGGAGAAAGAGAGAGACTAGTTTAGAGGAAGAGAAAAGGGGAAGAAAAGGAAACCAAAACAAAAGACAAAAACAAAACTAGAAGAAAGCAAAGTATAAGAAATAAAATGCAAAAATAAGGTCCTACCTGGAAAATAATGCGCACCGTGAGCTCAAATCCGTCGAAACACACTTTTTCCTACTTGCTGGATCATCCAAAGGTAGAAGGTAGGAGGAGGAGAGGAAGGAATGAATCAAAATAGGGTGAAAATTGGATTAAATGGAGCAAAAATCAACCCCAACTACTTGATGTGTATGGCCATAAATGCCACGTGCAAAAATTGAGGCAGTACAAGGGTGGCAAAATTTGCTGCCCTTACACTAAAAAATTGAAGGGACATGCAGGGGTGGCAAAATTTGCCACTCCTACATGAGAGGGAGAAAATGTAGGGGCAAAAAAATTTCCCACTCCTACATGAGAATGAAAAAAAAGCATTGGTGGCAAATTTTGCCACTCGTGCATTGAAGAAAAACACTAACTTTGAAAAGCCAAATTTTGGTCCCCTGGTCACTTCAAGACTGTAACAACTTTCACATTTTGGGGAAAATGTAATGAAAAGACATTATGAACTTTAAATAGTGTTAGTTGAGCAAGTACGAGAATGAGAAAAACCCATCTCAAAAATGGACTTAGAGAGACAAAAGGTGAAACAGACAAGTTTCATAGGGGGTTGTTCCAAAATAAGCTGAGCTAATTTTGAAAACAACAACTGGCTCCTGTTAGAGAACTTCCATTGATTGAATTGATCAACAAGAGTAGAAACCAGTCTCTAAGTTCCTTCATCTAAGCCATTGGGCTACAGAGTCATGCTAAAAATGAAAGAAAACAAACAAAATGTAAAACCTATACAAATATACAAGTGGATCCATCTAAACTTCAAGGATTGAAAAGCTTTAGATGCTACCCATTATGGGGTAGTGCAAATGGTGTTCCATCTTGATACTCCAATAAGAAGCTATTCTCACCACAGAGTTGTTGAATGGTAAACATACCTCTCCATAGAGAGTCAAATTTATCATGCATTCCCTTCGGTTCTCTCCTCTTGTCCCATAACAAGACTTGATCTCCAATTTGAAAATCATGAACCTTAGCCTTTTTATCAAAAAGTTTCTTCACCTAATTTTGATGCACCATAATCCAGTCCACCACCATGGTTTGCTACTCATTCAGTTTAGTTAGACACATGATTCTTTTATCGATCAAACTTTTGAAGGTTGAATCTTCGATTACTTTGGCAAACTTGAGTGCTAGTAGTTCTAGAGTGATGGGTATCTCTGCATTCAAACTATACATAATTTGGAAAGGTGACATACCTATGGCCCTCTTGGGTGTAATCCTATCCACCCATAAAGCATCAAATAGTGCCTTGTGCCAAGTTCTTTAATTGTCATCTATCAATTTCTTGATAATAATGACCAGGTTCTTATTGCTCAATTCTACTTGGTCATTTCCCTGTGAAAAATAATCTAAAGTGTGGGATAGGGTAATCCCATAATAAAAGTAGAACTGAGTAATTTCATGTGAAGAGAAACTTTCTACATTATCTATTACAATTTTGAGTGGGATCCCAAATTGAGAAATGATACTTTCCTTAAGAAACTTGCACACCACTTCAGACATAATGTGCTTGGTTGGGATGGCCTCCACCCATTTGGTAAAGTAATCAGTTGCCGTGAGGACATAATCATGTCTGACACTTGAATATGGGTTAACTTTGCTAATGAAATCAATACCCCACTGCTGATAAGGCTCTTCAATTATTACTAGCTTGAGAGGCAATGCAACTAGTTTAGGCTTTTTGATGAACTATTGACACAATTCACATCTACGTACCCATTTATAGGCATCTTGAAATAGTGTAGGCTAATAGTACCTTGCTCACAAAATCTTGTGTGCTATCACTAACACCAAAAAATATTCTCCATAGGCCAAATTTGTGGAGAGACTCTAAGAGTTTATCTTGTTGTACCTTATCGACACAATGAAGAAATGCCCCGTCTAGGTTCCTTTTGTACAAACCATTATCCCACAAAACATAGCTAACAGCCTTTAATTTAACATTTTGTTTTTCCTTATAGGAGAGATGAGTGGGACACTCACCATAGGTTAGAAAATGGGCAATGTAAAAATACCATTCATTAGTAGTGGCAACAAAGAGGACCGTAGGTATGCCTTCGATCTCTATTTCTTCATTTTCTGTTCCCTCAAGAATGTTGTTGGCAATCAATTGACAAAGACCCTTTCCCTGCATGAGTTTGGTAGGTTTGATATCTAAATCAAAATCCTAAATCTTGGTGATCCAATTACCCATCTTCATATGAAACTCCTGTTGAGTCAAAATAGACTTCACTGTTGTATTAGGCACCAGAACCTCAGTGTGTGAGTTTAAGATATAAAACCTGAAATGCTTGACTATTTTGACCACCACATATGCATGATTCTCCATGTTAGAATATTTTAGCTCATGAGCCTTGAGTAGACAATTCATGAAGGAAATAGGAGATTCTATGCCTTCTTGGTTTTGTTGAACTAAAATAGCTAAGAGTGTATGTTCAAAAGCATAACTTTATATTTTGAAGTTTTTGGTGTAGTCTAGACAAACTAGGATTGGTGCGCGAGCTATCACTTCTTTGATGTCTTTAAATGTTGATTCACCCTCTGCAGTCCACCTAAAGGTAGTATTATCTTTCATCATATTGACGATGTGGTGAGTTTTCTCAGTGAACTCAGGATGAACTTTTGAAGAAAATTCACCTTTTTGAAGAAAGAGTGAACTGCAATTTTACTGGTAGGTATAGTAAGTTCTTGGATGGACTTGACTCTTTCCAAGTCAATTTTAATACTTTCTCAGGACATAATGTGTTTGAGAAGTTTCCCTTTAGTCACCCCAAAGACAATTTTTTTTGGATTTAGAGAAATACCATTTTGATGATAGAGTTCTAGTGTTCTTTGTAAATGGTGGACATGGTCAGAATGATGTTTTAAAAATATCATCAAATCATCTAGGTATACTACAATAAACTTACCCATTTCATCCTTGAAAGTGAGGTCCATCACTCTTTGAAATGTGGCACTTGTGTTTATCAGACTAAAAGGCATTCTTCGATAGGTGAAGGTGCCCCAAGGTGTGGTGAAGGTAGTCTTATGCTAATCTACTTTTCCAACTTCAACCTGATTATACCCTAAGAAATTTTCCAGCATTGATAACATCTCTGAACATGTTACCATTTGTAGAACTTGATCCATGATAAGGAGAGGGTAGTTATCTTTTAAATATAATTAATTCAAGTTTTTGAAATCCATGCATATTTGAATTTCACCATTCATCTTTCTAACAGGCACTATGTTGGCAATCCATGTGGAGTGATGGATTGAGAAAATTATTTAGGCATCAATAATTTTTCGTATCTTAGCTAAAATGGTACTTGAGATTTTTAGATTATATTGCCTAGAATTTTGCTTGTAAGGCACAGAGTTAGCCTTAAGAGGAATGTTATGGCAAATGTCATTAGGCCTGAGTGATTTTAGGTCATCATAGGAATATGCTAAGACATCTATATATTGGTAGAGTAGATTAGCAAGCTTAAATTCTCTCCTCGAGAGTGTAACATTTCCCAATATTTACTATCTTAGGATCTCCCTTGGTTCCCAGGTTTATTTGATCAAAATCTTGAGAGGAGTTTGAATCTATTCATTATTGTTTGATAAACCTATCATGGTTATCAAACAATTTTTCTAGGGAAACCAGGCCTTTGAGAATTTTATTCCCTTTAAGTTGCATGAAATTATCACCTGTGTTCACATTTGATTCAAAAGTTGCTTCACATTCTTGAAGTTCACTACCTTTAAAATGTATTTGTTCAAAGCTATCCTTTTTCTCCAAGAAGGAAATGATTTGATCGTCATTGTTGAATACTTGCCAATGGCTGGCATTATCGAGTACACTTAGCTAAAAGACCAGTTCAATAGTGTACTTATCTCCTTTAAAATATGGGTGAAGAACCAAGAGAGTAGTAGAAAGAGCCAATGCATCTGCCTGGTCATTGAATTCTCTTGGAATGGCAGAGATGCTGAAAGTGTCAAAATTTTCAATTTTGTCCTAGACAAGATTGTGATAGTGGCACAATCTTTCATTCTTGGTTTGATAGAGGTTTATTACCTAGAAAACC
Source organism: Torreya grandis (assembly GCA_037957365.1). Taxonomy (NCBI): domain Eukaryota; kingdom Viridiplantae; phylum Streptophyta; class Pinopsida; order Cupressales; family Taxaceae; genus Torreya; species Torreya grandis. The sequence continues at coordinate 6,669,723 of JARHVA010000119.1, read as the reverse complement.
ACTAATTTGACATCTCCTTTAGCATGGAGTAGTTTAATGCCCTTTTCTCTAGCAGCCTGTAATTCAAGTAACAAGGATTCATACTCAACTGTGTCGTTGGTGTTGTTGAACTACAACTTGTAGGATAAAGGAACAATATCTCCTTGAGATACCAACACAACTTCAGCTCTTGAACTAGTAGAAGAGTAGCTGCCATCAAATTCTAAGATCCATACCTCACTAGACACCATTTTTTCTTTGAAAACTTTTTCATTTGGGAGAAAAAGTTCTCCCATGCATTCATTTTGCTTTGTCGATTCTCCCACCATGTCAGCTAAACACATTTCCAAGTTGTCACCTATAGGAGTTTCATCAGATGCCTCGTGAACTTTATTCATAGATAGGAAGTAGTTGCCCATGCTAGAAGACTCAAACAAAATTTGAGCTTCTAATGCTGATGATCGAGTGACTACATATCTTGCCTCTTTTTCAAGAAGTAATTTCTTCATAACACCTTGAATTGGGATCCTCACCTCTGACAAGTCCATGCTTAGCTCACCTCCAACATCCTTGCAAAAATTTCACCCAAGTAGGATACCGTAAGAGGCTAGAACATCAGCCACTAGAACCATCATTTTTATCCTCTTTTTTTAAAAAGCTGCGAATACAAATTGGTCATCTTTTATTTGACCAAGGAGTGGGACTTGCTTGTTTTTCATAGAAAAACACCTCCCAAAAGTTTTGGTAAAATTTAAATCAAGGAAATCTACCACTTTGGTAGGCATGACATTATCAGAAGCTCCAGAGTCTATTATGCTATTACTCATTTTGTAACCATTTATTAGCAAGGAAACATAAAATGGTTCTATTTTCTTGGGAGCAATAGGAGGAGTCACGATAAGATTATTTTCGGTGGATTTATCCTTGGGGGGATCATGAGTGGACTTTGAAGAATCTTGTCCTATGGGGATGGCTTTATTTTTCACATATTCTGCCAACCTATCAAATTGTTCAAGATTAGCTCTCAAATACTCAATCTCTATCATTTGGATCTTAGTCTTTTTAGCATGATCAATTATATCAAATAATTGAAAAGAATTTGATATAGAGGAAGAGGGTCCATCATCTGGGTCTTTAGTGGGTGTGGCACTAGTCTGAGCAATATAGGTGGAAGATATGGGGTGGTTGGAGGTATTTATTTTTTTATGAGTTACCTGATCTTTCAATTGAGGAGACAATGGAGTCCCTCATTTAGCAATGGAAACCACCAGTCGAGGTTCTTCTTCTACTTTTCCTTTGTCAGCATGTGGAGCTGATTGGTTTTGAGATCTAGTAAACATAGCATAAGATCCATCTAACCCTTCTCCTTTACTTTCAACTTCATCCTGGTAATTTAAGAAACCAATATTGGAATCACCAGTTAATTCTTCTTCCTGATGTTCAAATAGATTAGCATCATCTTGTTATTCTAACTCAGGTTGGAGTGAAAGATTGCATTTAGCCTCTACGTAACCAATCGCTGAATTGGCAGGTGTTGCTTCAATGGCTAGTTTCTCTAGAGGGGGAGGTAGGAAATTTGGTTACCCTTAGTTCTAGGCAGCATTGCCCTGATATTGCTGATTCTAAAATGTTCTTCTTAGCATATCTTGATAGTTGGGAACAGACATACCTTGGGCCATTTGTCTCTTCAAAGCTATCAGTTTATTTGTTAATTTTTGCACCATAAGATCTGTAGTGCTTATAGAAGACCTTTAAGCAAATGAAGAGAATCTATTTTTACTGGAGTCTTTTTTGATCTTACCTGCCAGGATAAGATCATCCTCAATCTCAGTAGCTAAATTTTGAGCCAATGCAAGATTCATAGGGTCAACTCGCCTCAATAGAAAACTTATTTTGGAAAGTTGCAAGTTGATAAAAAACACTTAAGATTCTCTAGCGTGGGCTAAGCGATAGTTAGAATCTAGTTCCTTAACTTATTGAATTTGGATATGAAATCCCTCATGGGTTCCTAGGATTCTTTTGTCATATGTGTCAGCTACGCCAACAAGGCATGCACATCTTCAACAAGTTTAAATCTAGCTTTAAATTTAGACTTAAGCATATTTTAGTCAGTTATAGTTTGAGCTTAAAGGTGGTAAAACCGATCCACGACAGCACTTTGCAGTTTTTTAACAAAGAGTATCACTTCTACATCTTTGAATTCCACACCAATTATGCTACATGCTATAGAGAAGGTGGAAATATTCTCATTAGGATGAACCTTCCCATCACCAAAAAACTTGGGAATTTTTTTCTATAACTACGAGGTAGTTCATCAAGGGTGGGGTCAAATTAAGAGGACCAAAAGAATTGCCCCACTGACCTTGAGCCATTATGATAGGATGATTAAATTGTGGGATAATAAATCTTGGTGGGGTCAATAAAGACAAAGCCTTATCAGTATTGAGTCTAGAAGCTTCACTAGGTATGGGAGATTTGGCATTGGTAGGAGGGAAGCTCCTAGTTCACTAAAGATGAGATGATGAAGGAGAAATCTCATAATTATTTTGTTGCACTAGCTTGAATATAGGATCAATAATACCTTGAGCTCTCTGGCCTCGTGTCTATGGTGGATCTACCAGAGTGTCAAATGAAAAAGAGACCGAAACTACTTTAAGTTGAAGCTTGAGGCTTCAAAATGCACGTTTGTATCCCCAGCAGAGTCTCCAAAAGCTATTGGGTGAATATTTATGAATCAACCAACTAATGACAAAATGAGTATATCAACCATAGTAAAAGAAGATTTATACCACAAAAAGTGTAGGTTTAGCACATTTTAATGAGATAAATCTCTCTTCTCATCAAGGGGAGGTTCCCTATGAATATTTTGTATGCTATATGTATATATAAGTAAGCAAGAAATAATACTCAGGGTAGTATAACAACATCCATCTCTCTTTTTTAGAGATGATGTCTAAGGAACAAGAGAGAGAAATCTTGGTCAGTGGCCAAGAACATTCCTCCTTTCAGGAATGGTATCCAGCACAGAGCAGAAAATCCCCTGAAGTAGGTAACAAAGTCTACAAGAAAACCTACATAAGCACAAAGTTTTCCATTGTCTCCATTGATTTGGAACACGCGTAATGGTAGAGTGAAATAAATCACAAAGCCTTCGCCTAAAACTATAATGTTTAAAAGGATCACCAAGATAAAAGTAGCTCAAAGTATTTCTTTTATTTTTTAGAAACATCTTCAGATAATGTCAACACACACTTTACTTATTAAATTGAAGAGATAAGAGATTATTAGGAAAGAGGACATAAGAACTATTTCCTAAATAACACAAATTACTTTGGCACAAAGTCTGAAATAAACTTGTTTCTCATTCATTTGATAAAATATGATTTACAAGTTAAGCACAAAGTCTCAAGAAGTGTCTCAATTTCAACAGAGTTTTTGTTGCTCTCAATTATCTAGAGATACTTTTACAGAAGAGGCTCCCTCTATAAATAGGGAGAAACTTTTAAAATTAAAAAAGATTAAAATATAAAAATATCTTAGTCAAAGATGAGTCATCTTTGACTTTGAGATATTTTTCTAGATTTTTTACATGTAATTATATATTAAAAAATTGCATGCACTTTTACATGACAAAAGTGCATGATAGGAGAGGAAGAAGAGAGAAAGGGAGAAATGGTTCAACTCTTACTGCCAAATTTTTTCAGATGAGCATCATACATGGTGATAGATGCCTAAATTTCTATACTATTTGGTGTAATGGTGTTCTTGAAGATCACTCTGGCCCTGATTGTAGCATCTTTTAATGCTGTGATTGCTTTGGCATGACTAGTTAATCTGGTTCTTAGGTTATCCAGAGTTAACTGCGTATCCAAGATGTTATCCACAGAAGTCATTGAGAATGCTTTCTCTTTGAAATATCTCTAGACCATACCTTTGAATTCTTGAATCATCTCTTATACTGAGAGAAATTGATTATCTCTGGAGGTGAGGTCATAGGGCAATTCTTCTAGTCTATTCAATAGGTCTATTTCACTTTTCTTGCTAGCATCCTTGGAAGGCTTGAGATCTTCAATCAACTCCTTGAGTACCTAAATCATGTATATCAATGATTCCTTGATCTCAACATAGGAATATTTACTGGCATTGATGTTGATGGATATCAAGGTGCGTTTCTTCAAATCCTTCATCTCTGTCCACTTGCCAAGATATTTATCTATACTATAAATATCTTGAGAAATAAGAGAGACGAAGTATTCTAAATGTGTGCTCACCTTCTTCATCTTGTATGTCTTCTCAGCAACCTCTGTAAGCAAGGAAATTCCCTAAGTTTGCATCTTTTCATTATAATCCTCTAGCACTTTCTCTTTCATATAGGTTTTTTCTGCTTTCTGAATAACAAGGTCATCTATGGAAAAGGCTTTTGGGGTTGTTGCTTCAGGGGCAAGGGTGAATTTCCTAACTACTGCAATCAATTGCTCTACCTTTGCCTTATATTAATCTTTCATCTCCTTTTCCTTGTCAAATTTCTAGACCATGATGTCCATTACAGACTGTAGATCACTCTTTGCACCCTCGTGAGTAACTTTCCCTAACTCAACATGAGAAATGGAATAGCTGCTCATGTCAAAACCCTCAAGGGTTGCATCCTATAGAGGTTTAGCTATCTCTAAAAATTTATGCCCCTTTTCCTCAACTAATTTTGAAAGGATCCTTGGTCTCTCAGGGGCCTTAGCTTTCATTGGCACTATCTTGACAAAATCAAAGTCATCTATAGAAATGGCTAGCTTCTTCCTTTTGAGCGTGAAAGCTGACAACCAAGGGGGGAGAGAAGTAGTACTTATTATGGCAATAGTTTTTGTAGCTAGTGTCACTGAGGTAATGTCTACATTACTAGTGGTAACAATGGGCACAGTGGGAGTAACTGGTGAAACTGTATCGGTCACTGATTGGTCAATGGCAGAGCTTTCTCTTATATTGAAAGAAGGAGAAGAGAGACTAGGGATGGAACTTGAGGAGTGAAGGAGATCTCCAAAAGTGTCTTGAGGATTTCCAAGCATGAATCTAGAAGGAGAGGTGGCTCTAGAAAAAGGAACACTGATGGGAGAAAGAGGCGAAGGAGATGCTACAAGAGATTGAGGTGGTGAAGAAGAAACACTTGTAAGTGGTTGTGCCCCTTCCTAGGAAGATAGAGACTCAGGTATCTGCTGCTCTGAAGGCCTGTCATCTATCTCCACCTAGTGAGCTACCTATTTCTGGTTGCTTTATTCTCCAACCCCCTTTGCCATTAATTTTGGCTCCTCAACAACCTTCAATTTCTTGGACACAAAGATGATTCTAAGCTTGTGAGGCCTAGACAGAGAAGGAACATCACCTTTATTCTTAGTCTTGTTCTCTAATTTCTTTCTTATTTTTTCTTGGAATTTAGCATCTGATCCTATAATGAACTCCTTTAATGTGATCCCTTTGGTTGCTAACCAATCATTGGTGTTAGCTAATATTAGTTTGAATCTCTTCCTCAAAGAAATCAATTCTTTTTGGGACCACTAAATTGGAGGAAGAGGAGAGTCATCAACCTTCTCAGCTAGGTATCTACTATTGATAATGTTCTTATCATTGACCAAATTAGAAGGAATATTTGTAAGCCCTAGATATTCGATCTACTCTAGAGACAACCTACTATAGTCCATCCTCCTCATTTATTTAGCTATTCTCAAGTCTACCCAGATGTCTTCAATCATAGGCTCATGAAACTGAGTCTTTCTTTTGATCATATCTTTGACACCCCTGTAGTCAAAATTATCCCTTCTCTTGAATTGTTTCATGGTAACCAGTTGCATTTCCATCTCCATGACCTTTGCTTTGGCTGGAGTCAAAATTGAGTATCTACCAATTTCAATTGGGAACCTAAAACCTAGCTTTTTTAGTTCCATTTGCCTAGTGTGTATGACAACCATTTGTCTACACAACTCCATTAGGACTAACTTGTCAGAAGGAAATATGGGGATCATATAGGGATAGCCTTGGAAAAATCCAACCCATAGATATCAAAAGGAGGGAAATTGTAGAATCATTCAACCAAAGTCATTGACGACCATCTAGGCTTCATCAGATACTCTTTTTTGTTCGAGCTGAGGGTCAAAAAGGCACAAAAATATCACAAAGAAGGCATCATTTACCCTCTTAAAATGACAGATTGATTCTTGTAGTGTTAACTGAGGGTAATATGAATAGACTGGAGTGGTTCTCCTGTCTCCTTCAATTGTCAAACCTAGAAAGGTTCACATGGAGGCTGTAATGTACACTAAGTATGAAGTCATATAAAACTTTATAGTAGATACCTTGGTCAACTTCTCATGAAGAGTGTTTCTAATCTGCTCACCCTAGAAGATGACTTGCTTCCCTTATAGGATTATCTTGATGAAGGGATACATCCATTCGTGGAATTGTGAAGAAGATGGTAGGCCTCACACTCTATTGAGAAGAGTAATCAAGTCACCAACTTCTTCTATGAAATCACTCCTCGAGAAATTATGTGGTCATCTAGATAAATTGGTCCTAAGAGTCTTAAGCCACCTATTATTCATCACCTTCTTCACCCTCTCAAGATCCTTGTCATACTCTCTCTGTGTCTTGATGAAGTCAATTCTCAGTACTTCAGTAGCAGGAGGGCACATGAAGACTTTATCAATAAATTTGAGGTTCAGCCAAATTATCATGTTGCTACTAGCATTTGACACTGACCTAGTCTCTCTGTTGTAGAACTAGGTGCACTAGAGGATGAACTCTATATGATGTGTCACTATTGGGAAAGAGGTAACTAGATGAATGTTGCTTTTGATTATCCTTTTCATTTTCAAGCTTGGGTTCATCACCTTGGTTCTGGTTATGAATTTGGCCATATCCACATGGCCAATCTTTGTGTCTTTAATGTCATCAACATTAGAAGTGACTGAGGTGATCAAGAAAATGCCTTCATACTGGTACTTCATGGCCTTTGATTTTTTTAGAGAAGCTTTAGTCATTGGAACTAGTCTTGATTGAGTGGGTGCTGATGAACAAGAATCCTCAGTGGGTACTGCAATGATAATCATGATCGTGTAATTAGGGAAAATTGGCAAATTGGGGAATTTGCACATTGGGTGATCATGACCAAGGAAGGGCACTTGATAGGGCTGGGTCAAAAAATGAGAGAAAAATGGGGAGGAGGAGAAAAAATGAAAAGGATGAAAAATTCTCCAAAGTTAGAGAAATTGAAGGAAAAAATGTAAGGGTGGCAAAATTTGTCGCCCTAGCATGTGGGGTGGTTTGCATGTACGGGTAGCAAAATTTACCGCCTTGGCATGTAAAAAGGAAAAAATGTACGAGTGGAAAAATTTGCCACTCTGCATTCAAGAGGAAGAAGAAAAGGGCACGGGTGGAAAAATTCACCGCCTATGCATGTCATGTAGGAAAGTGTAAGGGTAGCAAAATTTTCCACCCTTGCACATGAGACCTACATCGGTGGAAAATTTTTCCACTGAGATAACTAAGTGGTGTAAACCTATATCAGTGGAAAAAAATTTCACCAATGTAGGTGGGGAAATGCATAATTAAGGCAGCAAATTTTCCACCCTGGTATGTGGAAACCTTAGGAAGTTTGTGGGAGAAAAGGGAGGGTGGAAAATTTTTCTGCCCTAGCATGGAGGGAATGGTGAAAGGTCGACAGGGTAGGAAAAGAAGAGGGGGATGGCCGATCGATCAGAGGAGAAAGAGAGAGACTAGATTGGAGGGAGAAAAGGGTAAGAAAAGGAAACCAAAACAAAAGATAAAAACAAAACCAAAAGAAAGAAAAGTACAAGAAATAAAATGCAAAAACAAGGTCCTACCTAGAAAATAATGCACACCACGAGCTCAAATCCATTGAAACACACTTTTTATCACTTATTGGATCGTCTAGAGGTAGAATGCAAGAGGAAGAGAGGAAGGAATGAATCAAAATGGGGTGAAAATCAAATTAAATGGGGCAAAAATTGACCCCAACTACTCGACGTGTGTGGCCATAAATGTCATGCATGAAAATTGAGGTAGTGCAGGGGCAGCAAAATTTATTGCCCTTACATTGAAAAATTAAAGGGACATGCAGGGGTGGTGAAATTCACCACTCTTGCATAAGAGGGAGAAAATGTAGGGGTGGCAAAATTTGCCGCTCCTACATGAGAACAAATAAATGCATTGGTAGCAAATTTTGCCGCCCATGCATGAAAATTGAAGAAAAAACTAACTCTAAAAAAGCCAAATTTTGGTCTCTTGGTCACATCAAGACCGTAACAACTTTCACATTTTGGGGAAAATGTAACAAAAAGATGTTACAAACTTCAAATGGTGTCAGTTGAGCAAGTATGAGAATGAGAAAAACTTGTCTTGAAAATTGACTTAGAGAAACAAAGGGTGAAACGGACAAGTTTCACAAGCATTATTCCAAAAATGAGCTAATCTAATTTTAGAAACAACAGGGGCTTTAGGTATTTTGGGCCTTTCTTGAAAATTGGCCTACTTACCTTTTGGTGGGTAAAGTGTTTAAAGTCCTCAAGGCCCAAATATTTGAACTTATAATAAAAGTGATGCCATGTGGTAGTTCTTCGAGGTTTTCACAATTTTAGACCCTTTTTGAAGATCGCCCTTCTTACCTCTTGGTGGCAATAATCCAAAAAGTTCTTGAAGGCCTGAATGCCTAGACTTGTAAAGTTAAATTATGACACATGAAATTCTAAGTTCCAGAAGGGGCTTGGGGCTTATTGTACCACTACACCAGTATCAAATAACAAGTGAGAAAGTGCAAAAGTCCCTAAAGGCCCAAAAAGGTATCATGATGTATGTTCCAATCATGTCACTCCATGTGTTATAAGGAGGATTGCCTAGCATGAAAGGGAAAAATTCATGATTTTCCTCTCTTTTTTGAATGAGACTTGAATAATTAATGAGAGTGGGTGGTGATTAGCTATTGGGATTTAAAACATTAATGGCAACCCTAATCTTGAAATATAAGGGATTATAACTTAGGTATTCATCTTAATTATAAAATTACCCTTTGCATTCATAGTTTTCATTCATGCCTTTGAATTATTTGTGTGCCCTAAATGACTGTGGTATGAGAGCAAGATTATAGAGAATTCTTCAAAGACCTTCAAATTTTAGTGTACGTAGCCCTCTAGATTAAACAATAAGGTTCCCATTTGTTCCTTATGGTGTGTTCTTTGAGATTATTCAAGAGATAGATTAAGGTTTGTTTGAGTGAAAAGTTCATTTGGTATTAAGATATTGCAATAGAGATCTAGAGAAAGATGGTAGCATCTTCAACCCCAATAAAGGGAAATATTGTTTTAATTATGGATTTGATTAGGGATATAGATGTTATGGGGTTAGATTTTGGGGCCTATTGAATGTTCTATATTAGCTTATGCCCCCTAAGTAGTTTCCAATGTTAGAATGAGTTACATCACACTTGTGGAAACATTCCCCCTAGCTGCTTTGCACCCACAACTCATTATTGCATGTGTTCGAGCATACCAACTAGACAGTAAGACTATTGTTGATGGTCATAATTTAGTTTTGTTCTACTTCACCCCTTCAACCCTTAGTATCATGCTTGAAATCACCCCCAGCCAAAAAGCATTACACTCTCCTTAGAGGAATGTTAGATTATGCTAAAAAGGATGATAAGTCAATTTGGGATGTTATTAATTCTTGTTGGCTGGCCAAAAAAAGATAAAAGGTCTCCAAAATGTCCAATAATTTGAAATTGGTAGAGTTTAATGAACTACCCTAGTGTATTATTACCATGGTATCTAGGATCTATGAAGTGCCTACCATATAAAATTTTGAACCATAGATGTTCCTAATTATGATTTATTTGTTGGAAGGGAAGAAGAAGCTAGACTGGGTGGTCATACTCACTGACAATCTACATATGCAAATAATTCAACTCCAAGCTATAATTATTTCTAAAGAAGCATTTGTAGGTACTTTCTACATGTCTTCTTGCTTGATGTACAACCTAATGCACAATAGGAATTTACAAGGGCTCACCAAGAACCCTTCAAGAATGATAATATATGAAGTATACCTAGAAGTTACCTTAGAAGGGTCTAAAAATAATTTTTGTAGAGTTCATTGTAGACACTAAAAGCCTGAACACTTACAATTTTAGATGTTTAAATGCCTTAGCCCCATCTTAGGAACCAATTAAACCTTCCTAACCCTTACACAACCCTCTTCACCTAACCAAGTCACTATTTCCTATCACTATTCAAAATTACTATTCATTATCACTATTCATGATGACATGGAACCATGACATGGAATGTGACATGGCGAGTGACTTAACAGTGATATGACAAGTGACAAGTCTTGGAAGTGAGGCGGATTGAAGTGGGATAACATACCCCACCTGGGACCCTTATCCAAGGTGCTTAATGACCTCATTAAGCATCACAAGGGTCCCCCTTTTGAAGTATGGTTAATTTATCCATAAGGGGGCCACCATTCAAAATCATCCTTTATCTTAATGCATGAAAGTGGTACCAAAGTATGTGGGGAACCTCTTTAAGTAATTACCATAAAACATAAAAAGGTGATGAAAAGTCTTTTGGACTCATTTGGATCTATGTGCATGATCCCCACTCCATTTTAGACTCTTTAGCAAGGTGGGATAAAAACTAACCAAGTGGGATACCTATTAGCTAAGTAGGAATCTCACCCCCTTGTCTTTCATGACCACTTATGATCCCACTTGGAAAATCTTGCCACATTTCACTATTCCACTCCTTTAACATGTTTCTTGATATCAAATGCTATAAATCCCTCCTTTTCCTTCACCCATGGTCAAGTTGATTTTTGGTTAAGGAATTCATCTTACAAGTTTTCTAATTTTGGATGAGGCCACTCATATTAGATAATAATATCATGAACCAATGAAAATATATCGAAATCATCACAAAGTATCAACAATAACATCAACATCTTCAAGCCACTTCTTGAGGTAATATTTATTTTTATTGTTTCAATTCAATTTATTTCTTTCCCTTTGGCATCCTCTTCTCTTCTCCTCTTAATATTATTGACTCCCTTTACCATTTTCCTTTGTCCCTTTATCCCTTTGATCTCTTTGTCATCTTCATCTTAATCTTTTTTACCCCTTTGCCTTATTATCCTCTTAACCATTTATCCCATTTACCTTGTTACCCTCTTAACCACTTATCTCTTTGGATTATTACCATATTCCATTTACATTATTACCATAATTTACCCCTTTAACCATTTACAAATTTGAAAATTCACCACCCCAAACCAAATCATCCTTTTTATCCTTATCAAATTACTAAACCAAAACCACAACCTTGCTTTTGACTAATTTGTCAGCATTAGTTTCTTTTATTTAGTCATTGTTTTACCAAAGTATTTAAATTATTTATTTAAATTTTAGTTATTTGTTTTTATTTGATGTTTTTAGTCTTATTTTTTATGTTATTTAATTCAATATATTTAATTTTTATTTATAATCTTAAGTGTCTAAAGTAGGTGGATTGACAGCCTCCTAGAAAGCTTTCACTTCTAGGATCTAGCTCACGCTAGGCAATCCACCCATCTACTTGTCTAATAAACAAGTGTGTTTAAGTGTTTTATTATTTTAAGGTGTTATTACCTAGCCAAAGGAGATTTTCCACAAATTCTAGACTTTGATGAGTGCATGAAAACAAGGTATTCTTCTACAAACCCGTTAACTAGTTTCTTTCTTTTCAAAACTAAGAAAAGGAAAAAATAAAAAAATAGATAGAAACATTTTGGCATTCCTAGTGGGACCCTTGAGTTTTATTTTTAGTCTATTTTTCTTTCTAAAAATCATGAAATAAAAAAATAAATTTGTAATTCTTTTTTTCTTGCATTTCTAAAATAAAAAAGAGCACTCATCCTAGGATTAGGATTGCATTTTCATGTTGAATTTAGATGAATTTTATTTATTTATTTTTCATTTAAAATAAATCAAAAAAATATTTTTGGGTTAAAATTAACTACATACATTATTTTCTTGCTTGACTTAATTCACCTACATTAATTAAATCAAATCAAATTAATCATATAACCACAAATATTACACAAATCAAACCACTTGTACAATCAACACATCAAACATGTTTGAGACAAGACCCAACTAGGATTTTATCATGTAGAGAATCACCTTATCCTTTGCCAGTTATCTTTTTTGGATTTAATCACCAAGGGGATAACCAACTTAGTTCTCTAGCTAAGTATAAGATTTGGTATTCGGTATATTGGCTAAGCACCTGCACTAAACATGAGATTATGATGTGAGGGGAGAAAACCCTAAGTACTAAGCCACGTACTAGATCCAATATAGACTTATTTTTTATCACCTAAATGCAACCCAAAACCAAAAATAGACTATCTTTCTAGGACCTATTCAAGCCAATTTCCTCTTCACACTTTTCTAATGAATAAGACAAAAGAGAGATCAAAAAGAATCCTAGGAATTAATGCAATGTTAGTTAATTCATTATTTGCCTTTAATATTCTTTGATTAATCTTTGTTTTGAGGTGTGAGAACATATCATTCATTTCCTATTTTCTCATATGGTTCTTACTCACCAACAATGAAGGGACCTTGAGGAACAAAAGTCACCACCAAATAAACCAACCTCTTCCACCTCTACATCCATGGAACATGTTTCCAAACCCATGGACTCCCCTCACTCTTTCAAAAGTCCTACTCAGGTAGTCCCAAGAGATGTAGATTTTGTTCTTCCCTAAACAACAATCATGCAGCTTTACACCATTACCTTAAAACTACATCTTACCAAATCCTAGTTTTGACCCCACCTATAGATCCACCTTATGTCATGCCTCTCCACCTCATTGGGAGTACCTCCACTACCATAGGTACTAGTCAACCTTTAGTTACCCAAGCCTTATTATCAACTAATAATCCCCTTGAAACTACCATTCAAAACCAACCAACCCAAACTATCATTGCTCTTATACCTCTTACCAATCACTCCTCTGCAATAAGAGTGCCTACCTCTAGTACTACCCATATTCCTCTAATTACCTCCAATATATCAAACACTACTCCAATTAAAATCCTTGTGGTGTCCATACCCTCCATGTTACCACTAATTAGTACAAGGGTCACCACCCTTCTATCAACCACCAACCCAACTAGCACTCCTACCCATCAAGCAACCTTTAGTTATCCATATAACCCATAAGTGCATATGTCCACTATCCAACCACATACCTCTTGTTAAGACCCACAAGTACCATTGATTACCAAGCAACTAAACATGTGGAATTTAACCAGAAGTAACAAGTAACTAGAAATCAAAAATAACACAGAATATGAGAGACAATACCCAATTGTATTAATACTCTTCCAGAAGGAAATACAACAAAGAAGATGCCACAGTCTTCTTCCTTACACACCTCTAGGGCTCCCACACCTCTAGGGCATAAACATTAAATCTCTTCAAGAGCTCACTCTCTCAATTACAGTCCCAACACATAACTCAAACATAGAGTTGGTGTTCACCTCCAACCAGTGAGTATCACTATTGCTAGTACACAAGTACTCCACATACTCCATGACTGAGTACACACTGTACTCCAAGTACACAATGTACTCCAACTAGATCTCACCTGATCTTGCTCCTTGATATGTTGCTATCACCTTTGATCTTGCTACCCTATAGATCTCCTTTGACCTCACACACACACACACACACCTGCAAATCAATGATCTTACTTACCACATGTAGATCTCCAAACGTGGCCTTGCACACCTACCAACCAAGATCATAAACACATGAAGAACCCTTCTGATTCTCCAAACTAGTACCCCTGTGGATCTTCTACCAAAACTTGCACAACCTAAAGCTCTACCTAATCATACACACTCAACACCCTTGTGGAACTAAGAGGAACACACCTTGCTCTCTTCACTCTGAAGGAGCTAACCTTGCTCTTACTCAACTAGCACACTTTACAATATAGCCCATGAGTCTATTATATAGATCTCATGCAAACAATAATTAGACATCTAATTACAATAATTAGATCCGTAGCTCAAGACTAAAAATTAGCCTTTTAACATGCAAAAAACTAGTTCATTAACTAATAGTTCATGAACTAGCAGTTTTGGAACTGCACAGGCAATCAACATCAGTCCCTGTCTGCCTGGAGATGACCGACATTAGCCAATCCTTGACTGATGTTGATAGCTTCCTATCTACACCTAACTGACGTCAATTGGCCTGACTGATGTCGGTGATTGTGACACTCAGCATCCTCCTCCATGTCTGCATTAGTGAAGCTTTTAGCTCCACAACCTAACACTTCTACCCAACCATTGACATCCACATACCAATATGTATCTTCTACCCAACCATTAACATCCACATATGAATTTTTGGTAACCTTTCAACCTTCTACCCACTATGATCATGTTTCTCAACTGCCACCATTGTAATATGCATCTTACAACCTTCTGGGTGCTCAACCTCAAGTGGAATTCATGAAGATGATCATGGAAAATATGACCACCTTAGAGTCATTCATCTTAGGTGCTCATAATATATTATACTATGACCAAATTTGTAATGAGCCTATCCATCCATCCATACCCATTAATCCATATCCTCCCCAATGGGAAATTCCTAAGTTATTTAAATTTTAAACTAAGGAGGATCCCCAATAACATCTTAGGGAATTTAAGCATGCTTTTTATCTCATTACCTACAATTATTCCCTCCTCCACACATTCCCAATGTCTCTAGCCAACCTAACCTTAGACTAGTATATTACCTTACCCAAACATTCCATCTTTTCCTTCACCCAAGTAGCCCAAAACTTGTTAGATCACTTTTTGATCAATATATATATATAAGAAAGTTTCTATCACTAACCTCCACTCTATTTGATAATTTGAGGATGAATCTATTTCTAGTTTTGTGGCTCATTTAAGGAGCCTAATTAACCAACTTTCATTTTCCTTACCTCAACTTAAAATTGTAGAGATTTTCACTTGAGCATGTGCAAAACATATCTCATCCACATTATGTGTCCAAATATTTTAGACCTTTGATAAATCTTTTTCTAGGGCTCATAACCTAAATAACTGAGCCATTAATGAAGGAAAACTTAAACTCAAAAACAAGAACTCAACCTATAAAACCAATGAGGCTTCTTCCTCTAAGTCAAACAACCATTCCAATACCAACACCAAGAACAAAGGAACATACAATTTTTTTGTCCTCAAATCCTCACCTCCACCATCTCCCAACTAACAAAACTTGAGGAACCAAATCTCATACTCCTCTAATTCCTTAAACCAAAACCCAATGAACCAAACTTGGAGAAATCAAAAGCATTTAACTCCACTTAGGGAACCCTATGCTTCTATTTTGTAAAAGTTATTAAATGATAATATCATCCAAATTCTACCAATTAAACCACCCCAACATTTTGATGTTTCTTAACCCATGCTAGGTTAATATAACAAGCATGACCATTGTGCCTTTCACTGAGTCATAAGACATGATATCAATAAGTGAAATACCTTCAAATACCTTGTATAATCCCTCATTGACAAGGGGAGATTACATTAGACAACCCCAATGCACTACCCAACTAGGCACTTGACATATTTATGAAACCTTTTCCAAACCACACTCCTACCAAAAATGAGAGTAACAATATTGAGTGATCTCCTGTTAACATGGTTCTTGACAAACTCACTAATAAAGAACTCAATCAATAATATACCCATCCCTCTCTATTTATTGAAGTAATAGAGTTACCTTCTACCCTTTTGGAAACCCAAACCAAAGAGCTACCTCTCCCTCCTCCCTCATTCATTAAGGTATTCAAATTACCAACCTCCCCTTTGATTGACACATTAGACCACACACCCATCTTACCTTCCTCACCAATTACCATGAAACTCTCCCCTCCCATATAAATCATTCTTGAGAAGGAACTGAGATCCATCTATCCCAACCTTTCATACTTTAATTGAGGAAGAGAACAAGGTTACCATCCCTATGTTTCCACTTAGTGGATTATATTTTAGATCCACCATTCAAGGAATCAAACCTTTCTAAAATATAGTGCAAAAATTGAAATTTATCCCCAACCCTGACATGGATTGAGCCACCTTTTGGAAATAATTAGGTCTCCCTTATGTTACCAAACTAGAACCTTTAACCCCTTCTTTGGTAGACTAACCTAGCACTTCTAATAACCAACCAACCAAAACCTCTACCAAATTAACTAACCCTCAACCACCTAAGACAACCAAGACTGTAGTAACCAAACCCCCTTTAAAACCAAAAAACAAAGCAACCAAAGAGGTAAACCCACCCAAAGGCCTAATGCCTCAAATTTTACCTCCCTCAACCTTTCCCTCCATTTTGGTTCCTTATCCCTCTACCTTCAGCATGAATCCCATTATTTTCACCAAAACCCCACCACCTTTATTGGCTACACCTTCACACTTTCTTTCTAATGCACCTCTTTTTACTACACTAGCAATACCTAAGTTACCTACTTTGTCATCCCCTGCCTCTAGCTCACCAACCATCTTACCTAAACCAAAAATATCAACCAAGTGTATTACTTTACCTAAGACACCTATCACCAAACCTGCTTCCAAACAACCTTATACCTCAACACCCAAAATAAAAAACACTAAAGTTTTACCACACTTAATTGAGTCTTACTTAACCATTCTTGAATAGTTATTACAAACCTCTTCCTTGAGCTTAACACCCATCAAACCCTTTGACCCTTCACATCCCAAACCATCATGGTTCAATAATAATTTGATTTGTTTATACCACAAGATACCCAACCATGATATGGATAATTGCAAAACTCTCCAAACTCTCATTTACCACATTTATGATAAGGATGATCTATTAACAGATGAACCTCTTATGTCACCCATACCAACCCAAACAACAACCATAACTTCCCAACACTTACGCACTCCTCCACACTCACCTAAGAATGAAGATGAGTCTAACCACTCTACTACCTCACCCTCTCCTTTTATCCATACTATCAACATGGTCACTAGATCACAATAAAAAGATAAAGGGAAGGTTAAGGTGTCAATTCCTTAGACTTACCCCCCTTCAAACTCCCAAGCAAACCACACCCAACCATCTCTATCTTGAATCAAACCCAAGATGTCTACCTAGGTGCCCCCCAATATAACCCTTCACAATCCAACCCATATGCAATATCTATCTGGAAAGCTATCCTTAAGCATCTTCACTAGACCCTGATAAAAATGAGCTTGTGTGAGTTGATTTCTACTTTTTCCCATCACTGCCAAGAACTCATAGAAGCCTTGTAATCCATTAAGGTCCAACCTAATGACCCTTAAACTCTAGCCACCTTTGTTGGTGCCCTTCAAAATTCTAACCTTATCACCTTTAAGAATTTAGAAATACCTTCCATCCACCTCAAGGACCTAGATCCCCCACTCTTTATTATAACTTACATTAACTAAACCCATGTCAAAAGGGTGGTCATTTATGGAGGAGCTATCATTAATATCATATCTTCTCATGCTTACAACCAACTCAACTTATCAGATAATATCATGTCATAATCAAAATCTAAAGTGGTCCTTTGATCCTTTAATGACACAATGGCCACTACCTTGGGAACCATTGTCCTTCATATCTATGTAGGACCTCACACACTCCCTAAGCTCTTCTATGTTTTAGAGGGATAATTATAATATAACATATTATTAGGATGACTATAGATTCACTTCATGGAATATGTTCCCTCTACCCTCCATCAATGCATTAAATTTGAGCATGAGGACTCGGTCATCAATATCCAAGCAGACCCAAATCCTTTCTCAACATGCAACATGACCTATCACCCTAATTATGTCCTCATACACCCATATAATACACCTTCAATAGTTATAACCCAAACACTAACCATTGATGAAACATTAACTAGCTCATCCATCCCTTCTTCATAGATCCCCATAGAGGAGCCCTTAGGATCTATGTTCCAATGATTCTCATGAGGGGAGTATCACATTTTATCATTATATGCTTTCCCTACTCCTCAAGAATATGGGAAACTCAAACATAACCCTTATTATGACCATAACATAAAAACCATCATCCCTTTTGGTCCCACCAACCATCAAATGAACTTCATCTATGGGGGACTTGATCAACCACTGCTTGCTCCCACCACTACCTCTTCCATCTAACCATTTACCTTTGACTTTTACTACCTTGGCAAACTAGAATTCACTAAATTATACCTTCACAAGTGTGCCTAAAAAGGATTTAGCCTTAGCTGATATAAACAAGAACCTCATGAGTCATTTGGCCTTGGGTTTGTACCACCTAAAGAACCCCCAATTCACCCAAACCTATTGACACCATCAAGGAAGGCACCCCCTCTTCACCAACCCAAACTCCTTCAAAGTCTAAATATTTTGACATCATCCCCCTATTTTTTTATCAATATTATTAGTTTGGGCCCTTTGACGTATTGAAAGGATGACCAAACTAAAACTCTTCCTCTCATTCATCCTGAAATGGTAGAAAATGATTCTCCTATAATCAACACCATCCAACATCAAGAGGATGATTATATTCTCACCTACTTTAGTACCCCAAATTCTTCAATCCATAAATCCCTTCTTGTTGAAACCTCAACCATGTTCAATGAATCCACCATAGATGTCAACTTGGGCACTCTAGATAACCCCCATATTGTCAAATTGGGCCAAACACTAAATGCCAAAGAACTTCAAGGCTTATCCTCTTTACTCCAAGATCATAGCATAGCATTCACTTGGCCTTACAGTGATATGCCTAGGATTGACCCCACCATTCATACCCATAACATAGTCATTCATCATGATGCCAAACCTATTAAGTAGAAACTTTAATGCATACATCCTCGCATATCCCTTCTTGTCAAAGAAGAGCTTTAATGTGTCCTATCTTTAAACCTTATTCATCCCATCAACTACCCACAATGGGTCTCGAATATCATACCTATCACCAAATACATTGGGGATCTATGAATTTGTGTGGACTTTCATGACCTTAACCTCATCTACCCCAAGGATGACTTTCCTCTACCTAGTATTGACCAAGTTGTTGATCTTACAGGCACCCATGAGATGTTATCTCTCATAGATGGGTTTTTAGGTTACAATCAAATCTTGATTACTCCTAAAGATTAGCATAAAACCACCTTTACCACCCCTTAGGGAACTTTTTTCTATAGAGTCATGCCTTTTGGGTTAAAAAATGTTGGTGCAACCTACTAGTGATCCATGACCTCATCCACACCATTGTAGAGGACTATGTCAATGATCAGTTGGGAAAATACAAATCTCACAAAGATCACCTGAATGTTCTTGATAGTATCTTTAAATTATTAATCCATTTCCATGTTAGACTCAACCCCAAGAAATGTGTTTTTGGGGTCCTTTTAGGAAAGCTTCTTGGTTTTATTGTCTCTCTTCAAAGAATCAAAGTAGACCCTACCAAGGTTAAAGAAATCTTGGAGATGCCTCCTCCTACCAATGTTAAGCAAATATGTAGAATATAGGGAAAGCTTCAATCCATTTACCATTTCATTTCCCAACTTTAAAACTAGTTCCAACCTTTCTATTACCTTCTAAAGAAGGATGTCTCTTTCAAATGGAATAGTGATTATCAAAAAGCCTTTGATTTACTCAAATAGTATATTTTGTCACAACATGTTCTCACTCCTCCTAAGGATGACCAAAAATTAAACCTATATATCTTTACCACTAACCATTCCCTAGGGGCAATGTTAGCTCACTGAGATGAACAACATAAAGAATAAGATGTATACTACATTAGTTGCATGATTATAGAATATGAGACTCGGTATACCCATAATAATAAGCTCCACTTAGCCTTGAATTTAATTTCCACCAAACTCTTCCAATACCTTATTAAACATAAAACCTATGTCATAACCAACATAGACCCACTCAAGTACATGCATTCTAAACCATACCAAAACTAGCATATGGCCAAGTGGCTTATGCTCTTAGCAGAGTTTGATCTTGAATTCCTTTATCAAAATTCAATTAAAGGGAAATTAATTATCAAATAGTTGGATGAATCACCTTTGATAGATCACCAACCTCCTCCTCTTGAATTTCTAGATGAATCCATCACTACTTATTCCAAAGAAAACATAACCTACCAGATGAATATGTTCTTCAATGGGTCAAAATGCCTACATGGTGGGGGAGATGGTATCATCCTTATCTCCTTTGATATTGAACCCCTTCATCTATCCTTCAAACTTGATTTTGAATACACCAATAATATGGCTAAGTATGAAGCCCTAATAATAGGTCTCTAAATCACTCTAGCCTTGGGAATTAAGACAAGCAATGTCTTTGGTGATTCCTAGCTCATGGTCAACTAGGTCAATATCTCCTATCAATGTAATAATGATGTCTTAAAAAAATAAAAACTTTTAGTTGACAAAATATTAGCATCATTTGAATGTTATGCAGTCAAATCCATTCCCTGATTTACCAACAAATTTGTTGACACAATGGCTTGCCTTGCTTCCCAAATCCCTTCTTATCCTTCCAATTCCAAAATATTTATCACCATTAATCATTCTACCACACCCTCTTATAACTAATCTAACCTCCCTACCATTTTTATTGTGGAGGAATCCCCATCTAACATTTGGTATGACCAAACTTTTAACTACCTCAACTTAGGAATCATTCCTCCTAGCTTCTCCAATAATGTCTAAAGAACCTTTGTTTATAGTACCTCTCATTACACCATACTAGGGGGAATACTTTAAAAATGTGGTTTTCAATGGTCTCCTTCTTCATTTCCTACATAACCATGAAGCTTCCAATACCATTAAGGAAATACATGATAGGATGTATGGGGGACACTTTAGTGGTCTAACAGTCACTAAATGTATCCTTCACCTTGACTAATATTGGCCCACCCTCAACCAAGACTATTTTTACTATGTAATAAAGGGTGTTAAATGTCAACAACATGATAATTTACATCACATGCTAACCAATGGCCTCCAAGTATCTAAATAATTATTTCCTTTCTCACAATGGGGGATCAATTTCATTGGGGAAATCAATGCCCATTATTCATAGTGGAATAGCTCCATCATCATAGCCACTAGATATTTCACCAAGTGGGTGTAATCTATTCTTCTTATCTTGACCAAAGTAGATAAGATTATCGACTTTATCAACCATCATATCATCTTATGCTTCAGTGTTCCTCATAAGATCATCACTGATAATGGCAAATATTTAAAAAAAATAAGTCCAAGGTCTATGTGATGCATTTAGCATCAAATTAAGATTTTCCTCACCTTACCATCCACAATAAAATATAATGGTGGAAGACTCTAACAAAATTCTAACCAATGTAGTCAATGCTTCAGGTCAAGATTGACATTTGTACATCCCATTTGATTTATGGGCCTATCACACTATAATTTGAACCTCTATGGGTGCTACCCCTTTCTCTCTAATATTTAGAGTAGATGTAGTCTTACCTCTTAAAGTCCAACTTCCATCTCTTCACATATATTTATAAGATATTATTTTTGAAGAAGATTATCATCAACACTATTTAGCTCAACTTGATCTACTTGATGAGCATCATTTAGCAGCACTCACCCACTTCCATATCTATCAAGAACATATCAATCATGCCTATAACAAACACTTAAAAGTGTGAGACTTCAATATTATAGAACTCATCATAAAGGAAAACAAAAATGGAGAAAAGTAAATAAGGCAAGTTTGATTTTAATTAGATTAAACCCTAAATCATATCCCATAAGTATGGATTAAGAGCTTTTCATATATCCTCCCTCAAAGGCAAACCAAAACCTAAGCCTCTTAATGCTTTGTATTTGTGTTCATTCTTCTATTAAATAAGGATCAATCTCACCTTGTTGTCTAACTTAAGTTCGTCCCTTGTTTACAATATTTTCACCTTCACCCATTTCCCTCATCTCCTTTTGAGCATAATTGATTATAACATATAACTATATGATTAACTATAATATTCATTACCTAATCCTAAATATGGGTACCATGGCTCTACCCATATCATGATTCTCATGGATACTTTTCATCTCTAATAGGATGGAATCCTATGGTCATTGTCTTTTAAAATCGCACCTTTTCACATATCATTAACCTTATTATGTTAAAGTTTTGCCCTCATAAAGGTAAACCTCTAAACCTAATTATACTTGTCCATGTCTAAAAACACCACATCCAAAAAAAATTTGGATATCATAATATTACATGGGTCAATATCCCTAGCATTACAAACTACTCCCTTGAAGGATAACTACCCGAAAATAGAATAAAAATCCCTTAAATAAAATCTAGACTACTCCCTTGAAGGATAGCCATCAACAAAAAAAAAAAGATCAATTTATTAGAATCTTTTCACATCGATCAACTTCCCATATATAATAATAAAGTAGAAGACCCATTACCATAATCAAAACAAAAGCATAATAATCTTAAGCTGTAATCGGCTTTCACATATATACTTCTCCCATTGATCAATCTACATATAGCATACAACATAGACTTGTCTATTATCATTTTTGGGTCACATATAAAAGGGTAAAAATAACCCACATAAGGTTACCATACACATCACCCATTATCCTTCACACCACCTATTACCCATCTTCCCTTTATACTATCTATAGATCAAGGGATTTGGAGCTTACTTGACGTACTATGACAAAAAACTTGTTTTATCAACCAACCCACGCTAATGTGAAGTATTCAAAAGGCTTATGTTTCTTAAGCTAATCCAACTTTGGTTTTTGTTTTGTCCTTGTCAATAAACATGAATTATACCTCATTTCATATTTTATCATCATTGAGTCTTGTATTATATTAGATCTATGTCTCACAATTTTTCATGTCTTTCCCCACGTCTAGTATGGTTATCTAGCCTACTTATGTGCCACCACTATTATCCATCAAATCATCATAACCCTAACCATGAATAACATTAGAACAACATTAACATCAAATCCTTATATATGACCAATCAACCCACCTTTTAGAGATACCTTTCTTTGTAAACTTAATGCATCTTTGACACACACCCATTCTCTATGATCCTTCCACCAAACCAAACCATGTGGTCTATCAAATCAAGGCAACCCATTTGAGCTCCATTCTCAAACCTTTGTTGAAATACATTGGCCTAGTGTCCATGGACTATGTAGGTGATTCTTGAATTTTAAGGGTAGCTCAACCACTAACAACTAATTACCATCCCCCTTTTTTCATTAATTTCCATTGCTAACAACACCCTCTTGCTTAGGGCATCCTATATTAGGGAAGCTTTGGATTTTTCCTAGCATCCTTGTATTTTAACATCATCTAATACTTCCTCTTTATTTTTCCTCATTTCTAAAATAACTACATTGGGACTAAATTTCTTTTGGATATTTTATCCATAAAACTATGCAGGTAACATCTGTTTGGCATAGTGCATTTGGAGTCAGCTCAACCACCCCCTACCAACCCATCCCCATCCATTCATCTTTTTCCACCTCAATATTATCTATTTTAACTTGAACTATTGAATATTTTTTTGGAAACCTTGCCTTGGTCCTTTTGACCACACTAACAAATATTATCATGTTAAACATTTGAATTTTCACCACCTAGTGCACAACCAAACCATATGTGTTTTTTAAAGGATCACTTCCAAATTTGGATACCTATAAAAACACCGACCTTGTCTAAGAGACTAACAAGTGTGCCCAATCTTAGTTTCTATCATGTGGTACATTAGTCAATTATTTATTATAATTTGACCCTTATTTTATCCACGTTGGTAACTTTTATTTATGTGTGATCTTGGCTATCACACTTAGTCATATTTTGTGCACACGTTTAAGTTTCAAATGCCCAACCTTTTTTTTTCACCAACCTCTTATCAAACATGTTAATTTTAATTTCCCTCATCAACTCCTAGTTTTAGGGGGAACACCTCTTTAAATATTCAAGACAACTTGACCTTTAACAAATCATTTTGTTTTTGTTTTGTAGCTTATTAATTCAAAGCTGCATAACAAAAAAGGGTAAAATATAGACACTAGAAAACTGCACACTTGTATTTCTAGATGTCTAAATTCCTTAACCCCATCCTAGGGACCACTTAAGCCTTCCTAACCCTTAACCCAACCCACTTAACCTAACCAAGTCACTATTTTCCTATCACTATTCAAAAGTACTATTCATTATCACTATTCATGATGGCATGGCATGTGACATGGCAAGTGACTTAATAATGATATGGTAAGTGACATGGCTTGGAAGTGAGGTGGATTCAAGTGGGACAACATACCCCACCTAGGACCCTTCTCCAAGGTTCTTAATGACATCACAAGCATCACAAGGGTCCCCCTTTTGAATTATGGTGAATTTCTCTATAAAGGGTCCACCATTCAACATCATCCTTTATCTTCATGCATGGAAGTGGTACCAAAGTATGTTGGACACATCCTTAAGTAATTATCATAAAATATAAAAAGGTGATGAAAAGTATTTTAGACTCATTTGGTCCATGTGCATGATTCCCACTCTATTTTGGACTCTTTAGCAAGGTGGGAGATAAACCAACTCAGTGGGATACCTATTAGCTAAGTGGGAATCTCACCCGCTTGTATTTCATGACCACTTATAAACCCACTTGTAAAATGGTGCCATATTTTATGGGTCACCTCCTTATATACCTATCATAAAAAAAAGGTGATGAAAAGTCTTTTTTACTCATTTGGGTCTATGTGCATGATCCCCACTACATTTTTGACTCTTTATCAAGGTGGGAGACAAACCAACCAAGTGGGATACCTATTAGCTAAGTGATAATATCATCCCCTTGTATTTCATGATCACTTATGAGCCCACTTGGAAAATGGAACCATATTTTATGGGGCACCTCCTTAAGTACCTAACATAAAATAGAGAAAGGTGATGAAAAGTCTTTTGGACTCATTTGGGTCTATGTGCATGATGCCCACTCCATTTTGGATTCTTTAGCAAGGTCAAAGACAAACAAAACAAGTGGGATACTTATTAGCTAAATGAGAATCTCACATCCTTGTATTTCATGACCATTTATGATCCCACTTGGAAAATGGCACCACATTTCACTATTCCACTCCTTTGATATGTTTCTTAACATCAAATGCTATAAATCCCCCCTTTTCCTTCACCCATGGTCAAGTTGATTTTTGGTTAAGGCATTCATCTGGTGGGTTGTCTAATTTTATAGGAGGCCACTCATAGTAGATAATAATAACATGAAGCAATGAAACTCTATTAAAATCATCACAAAGCATCAACAACAACATCAACTCATCAACATCTTCAAGCCACTTATTGAGGTAATATTTATTTTTATTATTTCATTTCAATTTATTTCTTTCCCTTTGGCCTTCTCTTCTATTATCCTCTAAATCACTTTGACTCCCTTTACCATTTTACTTTGTTCCTTTATCTATTTACTCTCTTTTTCATCTTCATCTCAATCCTTTTTAGCCATTTTCCTTATTATCCTCTTAACCATTTATCCCCTTCACCTTGTTACCCTCTTAACCACTTATCTCTTTGGATTCTTACCATCTTACCTATGAGTTCTTACCATCATTTAAACCTTTACCCATTTATAAATTTTTCCATTTTCCACCCCCAACCAAACTATCTTTTTGACCCTTATCAAATTACCAAACCAAAACCACAACCTTGCTTTTGACTAAAATTTTAGCATTAGTTGCTTTTATTTAGTCATTGTTTTAGTAAAGCATTTAACTTTTTTGTTTTAATTTTAGTTATTTGATATTATTTATTGTTTTTAGTTTTAGTTTTTTTTATTTAATTCATATTATTTAATTTTTATTAATAATTTCAAGTGTCTAAAATTGGTGGATTGACAACCTCCTAAAAAGCTTTCGCTTCTATGATCTATCTCACACTAGGCAATCCACCCATCTACTTGTCTAGAAAATAAGTGTGTTTAAGTGTTTTATTATTTTAAGGTATTATTCCTTATGAAAATAATATTTTTCACAAATTATATACTTTTATGAGTGCATGAAAACTAGGTATTCTTATACAAACCCATTACCTAGTTTCTTTCTTTTCAAAACTAAGAAAAGGCAAAAACAAAAAAAAAAGATAGAAACATTCATAATTTCTTATTCAACCCCATGATGAGTATTTTATATCCCTTGAGGAGCCTCAAAATGATGTATATGATATCAAAACAAGTAATTTAAAAGTATGGTGCCACATACATATAGTTTAGAACATTCACATATATTAGGGTCAATGGGTACTTGGGGTCTCTGAATAAGTTGCTGAGGTATATGGATGATACTTTGGTGGTGATGGAACTAATTAGACAAATTTTTCCACCACATGAAATGATTTCATCTAAGAATATCAATAATCCTTTCAAATTTCATGTGATAATAGGGTATTATTCATGTCCTTCAATTGTCAAGGTAAAGGGGTTAGAGCAAGATTTGGGCCTATATGCACTTGATAAGATGCCACCCTAACCTAATTATGACATCAAATGGTTGGTAAATATGGATAATAATGTGTTATTACATCAATAACAATATAGGGACATTTTATTTAATTTCACAACTAAGGAAGATGTCTAAAAATGGGAATTTATGTGGTTGATAGTGTAAGAAGTTATCAAATACAACATTGATCTCATCCCCAAAGACATGGTGGATGATAACTTGACATTGTATTTATTGTACAACACAAAAAACATTAAAGCCTAACCCATCACCTAGCCAAATTTTAGTTATCAAGAGGATGATTTTATCTATAGGAGATTAGTATGAATCATGAAGAGAACCTTCATATGGATTAAAGAGGATGGGGTCAACCTTGGCACATATGATACTCTTACCCTTCAAGAGATAAGGAAGGTTAAAGAGCTAAAGGATTTTCTCCAAAAACACAATGGTGATCATATAGTTCCATCATTAGCCACAACATGTAAGGGAAAATACAAGCTTGGGGATACTAAGTTAACCATGTTGGTGAATGTGGAGAAGATAACAATGACATAATCCAAGGCTAGATTATCCTTTTCAAAAATAATAAGCTTTGTGGAAAACTAGGATAAGATTATTATGGGGTAGGTCATACTAGCTATTGCCACCTCCATATCAATTGTAGGAAAAGGATCCCAAATAGTACCAACCATTCCTATGGCCAACTTAGCTATAGTCCCACATGATACACCTACACAACAAATGGTAGTTGATCTTCGCTTGATAATATATTTAAAAAGGAGATGAGGTGAGGACCGGGGGGAGCAACCAAAGTAGAAGAGAGTCAAGAAGGATATAAAACCTCTAATTAGGTTGCCGATAAAGAAGATGGAGGTTGTATTCAAAGAAACACTATCTAAAGAAATCCCTATGAAGAGAAGAGAGGAACAAGCCTGATCCAGGCATCAATTTAGGCGACAATTCGGGTGACAGTTCCACCCCAATTGATGACAGAACTTCCGGGAGCCATAACTTTTGCACCGTAGCTCCAATTGACTCACCGTTTGAACCGTTGGAAAGCTAAGAATGAGGGTAACATCATGAAATGGCATGAGCTTTGCTCAACGAAGTTTTACCCCCGAAAACCCAATGGAAGTGCCTCAAATTTCAATTTTAATAGTGCTGTCTAAAAATAGTAAGTTTTTAAAAATAGTAATTCCTCGAATTATGTATTGTTTTAAATTTTGGAAGTCATACCACTTCATCTCCCTCAAGATTGGTGACCTTCCACATCCTTCCCTTGCTTTCAAATTGTGTATAAAAGAAGATGTAACCTAAAATGTGAGGACAGACATCTCTTCCCAGAGATAAGCATATATTTGTATTGCGATTTTGAGTAATACTACATCTCTTCTCAGAGAATTCATTGTTATTGTGTTATTTCTATGTTATTGTGATATTTATCAACCAAAAATTCTGAGTTTTGGATCAAAGCCTCATATGCCCAAATAATAAGGGATATGAGTGAAGATTAGGATTCGTATGAAGAGACCTATTACTAAAGTGATGAATAAATAACTTGCCTTTACTCCTCCTCAAGTGAAGATTTGGCAAAGGAATCATAAGGAGAGGCCCCAAACCTCAGTAAAGATCTCGATAATGGGTTTGATTATAGAAGAAAGACCCTTCATGGTAGAATGCAAAGGTGATGAGGAAGGTGCCTTAACATCATATGAACCTTTATCTTTTGATGATGTTGTATAGGTTGGAGTTAAGGTGCATATCTAAGATCAATTCCTTCTTGAGAAAGAGGCAATTTCCCTTGATATAGAGGCATTCATTAAAAATGTCATTTCTCAATCACTTGGTTAGGAAAAGGATCATGAAGTTGAGGACATTCAAAATTATATGAAAGAAATGGAGGTGAGTTGGAGCATGATGACCAAGTCTCCATTGGTAATGTTGAGGTGGAGAAATAAAAAGAAGAACATGTATATTTTTGAGTAGCGTCAGATGTTATTTCCCCTCCAAAGGTGTCAATATCAACACCAGAGGAGAGGGTAAATATAGAGGAAGGTGGGGGAGAGAACTTACAAAAGGGTACCCCTACCCATTCAGAAGCAAATAAGTAGTTGGATCCATAAAAATAAATATTTTGAGAAAGGTATCTTAGGGAGTGTTACTTCCATTAAAGTACCCTGGGGTTTCCTTCCTCTCATCAAGATTCATGATTTGACCCATAATAAAGGTCTCAAGGCCTGATTAGTGAAGCATTGCCTAAGCGCAATAAGGAAGTTCCCATAGCCTCTTATAAATTATGAACTTGGATGAATAAGTAAGGCAAAGTGGTTACAAGGCCTTCTATCTAGCCCATAGAATAGGGGAGCTTCATCGATAAATTTCTCATTGAGTCCCACCAGCTTGGGTTAGATTTTGAAGTTTTGGAATAAGTAGAGCCAACTTTGGAGAAGAATCATGGAATGGAGAGAGATGGCAAAGATCAAGAAAGTGATGAAGACATTGAAAAATTTGTATTGATCCCATAACCTAAGCTTTTGGAATTCCTTAAAACTATCTCATCATTGACACTACCCCTCATTGTCTCAAGGCCATCCATAGTGTCTACAAATTTAGTGATAAAAAAACCAGGTCTATTCTCTAGGTCATAGAGTAAGTAAAAGAGAAGGAAGATTTTATGAGTAAGATAGGGGACACTAATGTAAAAAATATTATTTAGAATCATAAGGCCAAGCCCCCTAAGAAGGCCAAAACACATTGTAGAACCACCTAAAATTATTAAGGGAGAAAGGAATGTTGAGGTAGTTGTCTCTCTACCTGATACATTGAAGAAAGATGTTCACCTAGAAAGTTACTCCATCTATAGTTATAATATTGAGGAGACATCATGAAAGGAACTGAAGCATAGCTCACAAGTCTTGGATAACATGGTGGCATAAACTATGGATAAAGATAAAGCCACCGTGGAATAATTTAAGATGGAAAACTAAGATATGATCTAGTACTTGCAAAAGTTACTGAGTAAGCCTTAGGTAGTAACTCTAACTGCCATTAAGGATCTAAACCTTCCTCTTTTATCTATTATATCACTAAACCTTCATTGAGGTGATGGTTTGAAATCCATAAGATGCACCATAGAAGAATGGAAAAGGGATTTAAGCATTAGAGCCAAAGAAATAATCCACTCAACACTAGAATGCTTAGATGACATAATGGATAAAAAGGGAGATGGTGAAGCTCAGATGTTCTTTTATGATGCAAACGTAAAGAACTAGTAAAATATCTAACCCAAGATGGATGAAATATGTAACATGGGCACATACACTTTAGTGGTAGAGAAGATTATCTCCTTTGATGATCATTAAAGACCTAGGGAATACCGATTGGTAGTAAAACATTGATTGATGATACTCAAAGAGGGCATCTTTGATTTGCAAAGAGAAGAGCAAACTCTCAAGACTATTATAAAGGAAATAGATGCTAACCTTAGATAAATGGTGAGCCTTGGTGGTTCAAGTGACTTGATGGAATAGGAAATAAATGTTGCCCTAAAAAACCTCATCAATGAACCACAAAGAGCCTTTGATGCTAACAAAATAAGGCAGTTGGTATCACTTGAGAAATATTGTGACCAACTCAAAACATTAGTGGGGAAAAAATAAGTCATGCTTCAAAAGGTCACCACTTGGCTTGAGGAATACATAACCAAATTCAAGTTCCAAGTTAGCTTAGACCAAAAGGATCTTGCCTCCATGATCAATGAATATATCAAATACAAGAATAGGTTGGCAAAGGATTCTGTTATCAACATAAATTCTAGAGCATGACTAGGTATTTTGGTTCTTTCTGAGTTGGCACCACTCCTCCTTCCTTTTATTTCTTCTTATTATTTCTTCCCTTCTCTCTTTTATTCTCATTTCCCACTGGGAAACTATTGTACTTTGTCCATTAGTGGTACGCCCCTTTCAAAGTTAGTTTGAATAATCATGTGTATAGGAAAGGGACCTTTTTTGTTTTTGAATAAAGAGACAAAGGTTATTTTGTCCCTTTGAGAATTATTCTCCATTTGTATAACTAAAACCATTCTTCCATAGTGGAGTATCATGTTTCTCATCATCACAAAAGCATGAACACAAATCCAAGGAATCATGTTTGTTACAACAAAATCCAAGCCCATGAAAGAATTTTCTAGTTATAGAATCTTTAGGAATGTGACAATATTATCTAAAATTGTATAAGTAAAGGGGGTTTGTCCCTTTTATGATGGTCGATTAATTTTTGAGTTTGAAGTTATAGCTTAGGAGAGTCCTCCTTGTGTAATTTTTTGGTGCCAAATTGATTTCTATTATAAAATC
Organism: Torreya grandis; assembly: GCA_037957365.1. Taxonomy (NCBI): domain Eukaryota; kingdom Viridiplantae; phylum Streptophyta; class Pinopsida; order Cupressales; family Taxaceae; genus Torreya; species Torreya grandis. The sequence goes on along the minus strand of JARHVA010000119.1, from coordinate 6,638,716 downwards.
ATTGGCAAGCTTTGAGAACATTCAAGATGTTTCCCTTGTTACATAATTATTTTTCATAGTGTTTTCTTATATAATTTTTAAGACATATTGTATTTATATTTGATTCAGTTGATGAATAAAAAATTTCATGGTTTATTGCTCCTTGTTGTTGAAGTACAATGTTTTTTTTACAAGCTTGGTAGATTGGTTATTTGATGTATTCTTCTTCATAGTAGTCATTTAGGGTCTACAACTAGAGTATATTATCCTTTATATTTTGAGATTTGGGAATAGATCATTGATAGCATTTCTTAAGGGTAGTCTTACGCTCATAAATTTAGCTAGAGGGAGTTCTTGAAGGGTGATTTGGTATTGCTTATAAACTTTTGAGGATCATTTGTGCATGATTTTGTTTTACCTATTTCTAAACTAAAAAGCATTTGTTAATGAAGATAGTATATCTATTTTTTGAAATCCTTCATGCTCACTTACTATCCATCCACACCTTTATCCATCATTCAAATAAGTATGGTTTCACCCTATTTTACCCTATAGATAACACATTGTTTGCATATCATAAGTGTTATTTTCCTTACAAATGCACAAAACCTTGCATGTTTAAAATGTGTTTTCTATGTATGCTTTAAATCTTAGTCCTATAATTCTCAAAAATTCCCTATTGCTCGAAATAATTTCCAAAATGAAAATTGCAGCCACACTCTCATCTATCTTTAGTAGTTTATATATGATTAAAGCATTTGTGCATTTTGTATGACAACCCTTCTTGAGTGAAGTGTATAAGTTTGGTTATGCTTTAGTCATATTTCCATTTTTATACCAATAATAATCATAAATATTGAAGTGATAAATTCCTTCATGTGATCAAGCTCCTCTAGTAGGTCCTCTCACCTTAGTTAAGGTAGAGCCAAAAGTAGTGGGGAATTAACCATGCCCTCTATAGGTTCTCCCCAGTCATGTTCTCTATTAAATCCATTTTGGATGTTAAACCCTTCCTTGGATATAATGAAATATTAGTGGTTTGTCATATTAGTTTTCCATTCTTTCCATGTATCCAAGGTTGAATGATTGGGGTGTAAAACTAAGAATGAACACTTTTTTGGCACCATTATCAGGGAGATATTTTGTTATCTTTGTTACAAGGCATGATTTTAGAAGATTTATAAGTGTTTTATTTGTGTTTATCTTTACTATTACCATAATGAGTTGTTCATCCTTGGTTAATTAATGTCTTTGTAGCTTTTCCTAGTGACTATGTTGGGGATGTTCACCTCTATTTTGTGAGAAGTTACACAATATTATTGAAGTTATTTTAAATGTCTGAGGGGTGGTATCTCATTAGTTATTGTGTATAGCTTTGTTTTTTTGGTCTAGAAGTCCTACTTTTAATGGTGACTCCATTATATCAAGGTTTAAATATTAGTGCCTACTATATATACTCTTCTTTATTTTAAAGATTTTTCTTTAGATCTACAAATTTGGAGGGTACTAGGTCTTCCTTTCAGATGAATCCATTAAAATAGCTTGTCCCCAAGTTAAAATTTTCATCCAAAAGAAAACAAGTGTGGAAACCTATTGTGGGATAGAAATCAGGCAATCAAGTAAGACCTAATCAGTTCATCCCCCATTATATCTACCCCATTTTCTCTAATATCCCTTTGGTTGAAGGATACTAGAGCACCTTAGAGAAATCTGAGCTCCCTAAGATTCAAGCTCCTTGTCTATAAATAAGTATTTCCCCTCCTAATAGGTCATTAAGGATTCACTCTATTTCCCCTCTTTCAATTCCTCCACATAGTATTCATCCTCAACCATCCCCTAGGTCATCTTCATCTTTAGATTTAGAAATGGAAGAATGTGACCTAAGAAGGGGGATGTTTAACATGGACAATAACAATGATGGAAAATATGATCAAGGCTTGGTTAATAGATATAGACCATTTATGATCCCAAACATTAGACTTATTAACTTTAATGGTATGCCTAGTTTCCCCAATGAGATCCTTGTGAACATTAGAAATGTAATACCTAAGTTTCAAGGGAACAATTCAATGTTTGGGGAACAACATTTGAAAGCCTTCTTAAATGTCATTGAAGATTATGAGATAGATATAAAAGATGTATGTATAAAACTCTTCATGAACACACTTGAGGATGAGGCTTGAGAATGGTGTAAATACATCCCTAATAGATCCATAGACACATGGAAAGCTATGATTGATGCATACAAGATGTAATATGGTGATAGTATAGACCCTAGATTCTTGCTTACAGAGTTTAAGAACCTCAAGATGAATCCTAATGAGTGTGTGAAAGATTTCAATTATAGATTCAATAAGCCATTAAAGAGGATACTAGAAGACATTAAACATAGTGTTGTTTATTCTTTGATTAATTATTATGATGAATTTGATACATTTGACAATAAGGTGGCCTATTATCTCATAGATAAGGCTCCTATAAATCTTAGGATGGCTTTAAGTTTGGCTATCAAAATAGAAAATAATATTAGAGTTGTGGGTAAGCCTTTAAAAAATAGGGTCAATGTCAAGCTGGTGAATCCTAAAAATCCTCTATCTTCCCATAAGAGTTTAGACCTAGAGGAAATGATAAAGACTTTGGCCACTGTAGTGAAAGAGGTCTCTTACAAGTTGGCTAGAACCAAAAAGGGGTTGTCTCAAGGTCCTTCTAATCATGATGATAGGAGAGATAATAAAAGAGATGAAAAGAATCATCCTTGAGATCAAGGTCAAGGTAAGCCACCTTTATAAGCTATGAATAATAACAAGAGAAAATTCCTAGCAAGGGATGATAAACATGAAAGGAACCAAAACCAAGGAAGTGGAAGGGAAGTACCAGATCCTTTAGCTATGAAAATGAACATAATCAATTATGATATTGATTGGTGTGATAAATTTTTCATCCTTCATCCCCCTTGTAGCACATCTAGTGATGGTGGTCAAGATGTAGATGGCTTTGAAACTACATCTAATAAATTTGATATCTACATTGTTGACTTCTAGGAAATGGAAATTCACACTTTTAAAGAGGAAGTTATGAGTGCCATAATTTTCCTTGATTATGAGGATACCCCAACATATGAACATTTTAATTTCCCATTTGATGAACCAGATGTAATGGTTGCTTCTCTATTAATGGAGCTGATGGGTGCTACCATTGCTCAAGCATTCTAGAGAGCATGTGAAAAGGTAAGGGTCCCATCCCCAAAGTTTGTCTATGAAATAAAAATGATGCATGAATATGAGTTACCATTTCATGACTTTGAGTTTCTAAGATCAATGATGAAAAAAAATATGGAGACTCTCCTCCATTAGTTGAGGATTGATAGTTGATGATCCATGCAGTAATTTCCCAAGAAAAGGAGTAAAATTTGAGAATTAAGGAATAAAATGCTCCTCCAAAAGATAAAGACTCTACTACTCCTAAATTAGAGACTAAATAAAAATATACCAAAGGGAGTATGGAGGCCCAAGGTTCCACCAAGCCTAGTTTTGCACCCTATAGTGTCAAACTAAGAAGTACCCAAGCTAAGAATAGAACTCATTTATTGTCTATCATTCCAAAAATAAGGATGAACCTAGGAAGCCTCCCTTAAAAATTAAAGTTAAGAATGCTAGTTCTCTTGCTTCTATTCCCCTGACTCTTGAAGGATGTATCTTGAATGAAAATGTTACAAGCTTATCAATTAATATTGCTTTGTCCAAATTTAGTATTTCTGATGTGGCCCATGGATTAAGTCAAATAAAGGTCAAATTATCCTTTGTGGAATTTTTTAGATTTTTTGGAGCATAGGAAAATATTTTTTGAGTATTTGGGATTCACAGATAAAGTCACTACCAATGAAATTGTTGAAGTCGAGCTTCCTCTTGCTTTCCCTATGTGAGGTGAAAATACCTCAGGATCTCTTGAGCATCACCTAGAGGTATACTTGGGAATAACATTGGTTGATAGTTAGATGGATGTTGACCCATTCTATACCACCCTAATAATTAGTGGACTAATTATCCACAACTACATGTTTGACTCTGGTGAATCTTGTAATATCATGTCACTAGTTGTGTTGAATGAGCTTTACATAAGGATAACTGTAGAATATGGATGATGCATTTCTATGGATTATAGAAAAAGTACCTATTATTTTCATAGTCAAAGGATTGTTGGTGTATCTCATGCAATACCCTGATAAATTTTTGAGTATGGATGTTGTTGTTGGAGATTATCAACCAAAATGGGGTATTTTTCTATCCAAAAAATGGGCTACTAGTATTGGAGGTAGTGTTTAAATTTATCTATCCTATGTCACTATATCTATGGATGGGAGAATGGTTCTCCTAAACTAGGAGACAAAAATGCTTCATGTCTTAGAAGTGTAGACACCTAAAACTAGCCACCGATAAACTCCAATCAGGGTTTTGGCTAGTTTCCATCTAAAATGCACAATTAGACCTAAAAATGCTAAAACATGATAAATGATGTGAAGATGGCATATTCAAGTGCTGATTTTGGCTAGGGTATCCCTAAATGGGGTAATGCAATTTATGGGGTAGCTAACTTTGATCAGTTCATTTTGAGTCAAAATGCTAAATTTGCACTTGTGTGCTCTAGACTTCTCTTTTCTATCAAATATTTTGCACAAGACTCATGCCTTTGTTATTTATTGTTGGGAAAATCCTAAATTGGAATACACATCCAACACATCTGATAGTCACTTATAATTACAATCTAGTCAAATTTAAGACCAATAACAAGGCATTCTAATCAATTGGGGTAATTTGTGCACAATGTGCCTAATCATGTTTAAGAGCTAATTAACCCAAATCAAGGCCTAATAAAAAATTCAATGGAAACTTGTTGAATAATTTTTTTTGGAAATGAATGTTGAATATCTTCATCATCAAGTGACCTCATTTCTTGGGAAGACATCCCTAGGCCATAAATGCCACAAATATCAGAATTCATGCCCTCTATGCCTCATCAATGCCTTCCATAATGCCCTAAATGCCTCTTAATTGATCCTTCTTCCAATGCCATGATGAGGATAATTACAAACTTAATTCCAAAAAATTGAATTAATCCTTAACCACACATCTCAATCTTGAGATGGATGGTTGAGGTTGATTCTGATCAAATCTAAAAATCTATAAATAGGAGGCCTCACAACATCATTTCTAAGCTTTTTTAATGAAATGCTATAATGCAAAATTGGTTCCAAAAGATTAAATCAAATAGTGCTACCATGCCAAATTGATTCCAAGCCAAACCAAGCCATAAGCCAAAGGTGCCAAGAGGAGATGAAGGTAGCCACACTTTATTGAAGAAGACCTCTTAAAGCACAAGCCAAACAAGCCACCATTACAAAGTTATTTGGATCATCCAAGGAAGGTGAAATAAATTATTTTATTTTCATTCCTTGATTTTTAGTTGTGCTTATCATTTACTTTTGTTAATTAATCTCCCCTTAGTGTCTAGGCCTAGATATGTTATGTTATTAGTGTGTTTATTTCATTTTTTTTCATTTTGGAAATAACACCATACTAACCATCCTCTCTTGAGTCAAATTCCTAGGTCACATTATGGTATGCTCAATGGGACTAAACACATCCTAGACTTAAAGGAGATCCTTTTGAAACCCTAAAATACTTATTTAATCTTTTAAAACTCTTGAAAATTGGTTTTCTAACTTTTTTTGCCATTTTTGGTTGTCATAGTTTTTACACAGTAACTGATGTCAGCAAAAATACTGAAATCAATTACTTGGCCTAATTGATGTCAATCAGTAGAATCGACATTGGTCAAATCTCAGTTGGCTGTAACTAACATTAATGGTATTGACCAATGTTGATCACTTTGTTTTTTCAAAAACATAGACTTGAGACCTACTTTTCCAAGTTTTCTTACTTCAAACTCAAAATAGCTTCAAAGCTAAAAGACATGCCAACAATTTTGTTATAGGACTAACCTAGATATTTGTTCAAAACATGTTTAAATCACTTTTTCATGCTTAAATTTGGATGAGGAACTTTGTTTTCGTGCTTAATAAGGAATTTTTAGATGTTTTGGTGAATGTTTTTCAAAGTTAGCAACTAAGACCAAGGGGTCAAAATTAACACCACCAAAAAATTTATTTGGATTTAATATTGAACACACTTGTCAATTTTTTCTTATAATAGTTATTAGATTAATATTGTTTGGAAAAAAGAGGTATGTTTCATGTATGTTCTTCCATTTTTCCCCTATAGGGAACCCTTGGAATCAAAAATGCCATTCCTATTTCAAGTAGCCTAGTCCAAGGCTTAGAAAGGAAGTCATCTAAAGAACTCCCCAAAAACTTGTTAAAGTTTGGGCGACCTTGAAAATGACCCTAAAGTCTTTCTACTTTCATGATTTCTTTATTTTTATGCATCTTGGCTTATGAGGGGGACTTCATCACCTCCCATAAGTTCTTTAGGGAAGCTTTAACCTAGGGTTTCATCTCCCAACATTGACTTCACTTGACTCTTTTAGAGTTGCACACGAGATGTAGTGGCACTTTGGACATATCACTACACTGAGCGAATAACAAGATGTATTGGTTGAAAAAAGGACCAGACCTTTTTGCAACAAGTCGAGTGATATGGACCTAAAATTTGCCCTTTTCTTTTACATTATTTGGTATGAAAGTCATTATGTAATTGATTCCCCTAGATCATTCAGAAACTTGTTAGAATTTACGTAAATCCCCACTTGCTACATAAGTATTATTGGTGCAAGGTGCACCTCAAGGTCCATGTCATAGTACTATCATTTGAGAGAAGGGGGGTGTAAAATCCCTACTATATAATGTGCATTTACTTTTGGATGAACACTTAAAAACCTCTCAAATGATGTATATTGACAAATTCCAATAGTACCAAGCAACCTTGTTAGTTTAGGATTTAAGGGTGATTAATTAGTTAATCTTTTCCTTGTTTAAAGTCTTGTTTGGAGTCAAAACTTGGTGTAAATAAATAAACCAAACACAACACCTATTCCAAATTTTCCTTTGAACAAAAAAGCATTATGTTGCCTGCATGAGATCATCCATTTGCCTTGTTCAAAGTTCATCAAAAGCTTGAGATTCATAAAATCCACTTTGGCATAGTTATGATACCCAATTGAATCTAGACCTTTACCAAAGTTGTTTAATCATTCACTTATAATTTAAATTATAAATTACACCTTTACAAATTCATAGGGTTGATGTGTTATGTAGGTTCACCATTTACACTAAACTTGAGCGAACTTAGGTTTAATTTCCAATTTAGGTTGAAGGCCATTTTAGACTCATAATCATTATCATCACTTGATATACTTAAACCATTTTGTGCTAAATACTTTCACTTTAAGTATATGTACCATAACATTTTGAGTCAAAAAAAGTAGTGTTATGATGTCAAAATTATGGAAAAATGTCTTTGCCTTAGAGAGTCTTCGAAGCAAAATTTTTTATCACACCTTTTTGGTATTATATCATCATTACACTACACAAATCATTTCAAACTTTATTTCACGGACCCTCTTACATAGAATTCCAAATTTGATCCTACATATTCAAATTGATCCAAGTGTACTTTTGATCCTTTGTCTAAAGCATAGTTATACTATTCACCTTTGTCTAGCTTGTTTGTCAAAATGAGCAAAGTTTTATACCATCATTTATGATAAAATAAACTATTGATAAAGTTCTTTTTGTTTCATGCCTTATACCTAGTTGACCAAGTTCATCTCCAAGAATAGAATGCCTAGTGTTTTTTAGAAGTGTTTCAAATCTATTAGATTAAAACTTTCATCTATTTTCAAAGTCTAGCTTTTGACACCATTTGGATCAGAGTCATAGCACATGTCTTGTTTAATCCTATATTTTGACATCGTGTTTGGCCAAAAGAATTAACAAATTTTAATTTCCTAGATTAGACTGATTTGAAACACTTTGACCTTAGAGTTTGGCATTTTGATTTGTTGGTCCATTTACTTACTCATCTTTATGTGAATAGTGAAATGTTAGATATTTTATGCTAGATTTTTTCCTCTCAAATATTTTCATAACCCTTTTGATCCTTTTGACAAATCTAGACCAAGTTGAAGGGATCATTTGTTTTAGATTATGTTCTTTTTAGAGTTTGCAGAACTCTTTGACCTTTTATCACCAAGCATTGACTATAGATCCCAACATGTATTCCTACACTCCTAGTGGACTCATGTAAAATCTAGGGATTAGTAATGTAGTTGTGTAAGAAGAAATGGTGAAAGAGCCCTATGTAGATAACATTACTTATGAGATGGATTCTTATCTTTCTTATAATACTCAATCAGGGGCACAAAGCCAAGATCTATGGGCTAATTATTTTGTTAACACACAACCTTATCTAGAATATGACCAAGAACAAACTATTTAATACTTAGCTACAATACCCATGGTGGATGAGCCAGTACTTCAATAGCCATATTCTACTAGTTTGGCTTCCACGTATGATCCATTTTTATTTGAGTGACATTTGTTAGATAACAAAGATGATATTTTAGTTAGGGCCATAACGGTAGGGGATAAGTTTCCAATAGAATTTCCTCATGACAATATACCAAGTCTAGTATGAGTGCCCCATAATATCATTTACAATCAATAGGCTTCTTCTAACAATCCTATGGCTCTAGTTTAAACAACATACCAAGACCCAATATATCCAATCTAGGAAAAAAAATCATAGAAGATCACTTTAACCAAATACAAATAACATACCAAACCTACCTGAGTTTAGCACATGATTTCAATCAGATGAACATGGTAAGTAAGCCTCTCATTGACCTAGTACCTTCAACAACAGTGTTGATGGAATTAACTGGACAAGAATATATGACTTATAACCCATTTATACAAACCACTTTAATAGATAACTTGATACATATGCTAGTTATTAAAGAAGTTTTTTTAGCTTCTACACTAAATAGTGAGCCAAACATAGTAGACAATGTGCAAACAATGTCTAATTTTGATCAAAGTAGTACTAGCCAATAGCATGTGCCTATAGATAACCCCATGAGCAGATCATCATACCAAGGAATAGGAGTTTATTTAGCCTAGTCTCAAATAGATACTTCCTCAAGTGTACAACCTATAGGATTAAATAATAATAAAAAGTCTAATGTTATGCCTCAATGACAAAATGTGATGCATCTTACTCCTCCTCAATAAGTAACGAGTGGTTTTCCACAATAGCAGACACAGTCTAGTGTATCAACGCAATAACAAATGAGTACATTACCACCTCAACTAGGGGTAACTAATATTCCACCTCACCAAGTAATGACAAACATACTTCTTCAGCCACAAAATAATATGCCAGTCCAAAACCAAGTAATAACTAGCCAACAATGTACAAATATTGGTCAGTAATAGATGTTAAATCTATAACATGATTTTAATTATTCATAAGGATTCATGAAATAAGGAATTCCCCATGTTTCTTAAGTACATAATAAATAACTATTGGTTCAAAATGTACCAAAAATCCAAAGATAGGGTCTTGGCTCACAAGTTCTCACTCAACATCAAGGTTTGATTAGTCGGCAATATGTCCTTTTTCAACCACATCAGGAAAAATATAGTTATATACCTTCATCCCAACCAAAAAATTCTCCAAGTCAAACCTTTATCATCAACCCAAACCAGAATATCACGTATCCAAAGGTGCAATTTCAAGTACATCATAATCCATATATGCATATTCCTAGTCCATTTCCCAATTAAGCCAATATACCCTAATAGGTGTCTCCATCATACCCTAGTCAAAGTGTCCCACTTGTGACCTCTCATCCATCTATATAAACCAATATTCTCCCTTAAATGATTATCCCTTCTAGTTTCCTATCCCAAGAATTATAATAGATGAAGGATGCAATTGCTACCATTCAGGTGAGGAAGTAGACTAAGAAGTTTAAATTGGATGACATGTGTTCCTATCCATTCAACATGGAGTATTTGTAGATACTATTTCCTCTAAAATATGAACCACCCAAAGTAAATAAGTATAAAGGCAAAGGTGACCCTAAGGCCCATTTGACTAAATTCTTTATTACATGTCAACCAGTGGCATATAGCAACATATACATTTTGTTGTTGTTTCTGAGCTTGGTTGGACAAGCCTTGGAGTGGTTTTTAAATTTTTCGAAGAATTCAATAACAAACTTTTATGATCTTATTGATAAATTTGTAAAACACTTTTCTTATAATCTCAAGCATGAGATTTCATTAGTAAACCTGACATAAGTAAAGCAAAAAGTTGGGGAAAGTTTTGCAAGTTATTTAAAATGATGGAGAGCCCTTGCAAGCTATTTCACTCATATTTTACTAGATAAATAATTAGCTGCTATGTTTACTAAAAATTTGCATAGTGAGATAGCCTATCATTTGGAACTGTAATGTGCACATACATTTAAAGAGATTATTGATAAAGGTTTGTTGATCGAGAAAGTGCTCATCAATAAATGGGTCATCAAGCTTAATTAAACTAATCAAAATCAAGGTATCAACCATATAAATAAATAACATCCCATCTAAGTGTAAGCATCACAACCAGCACAAGCCAATAATTATGAAAGATCAAAGCAATTCAATTGAAATAGGAATGTTGTGGGAAATGGAGTGATCGAATCTCATCATGTCCAAACTATGCAGACATCATCTGCACCACTTTTTCATCTTACTCCTAGCCAAAAACCTCTCCAACCAATACCAAAAGTGCAACAACCAAGACATGCACAACAAATACAATAGTCTTTACCATTACAAACCCCTCCTCCTAGGAGAACCATGCCTGCACATCATGTCTTTAGTGACCTAGGAGAACCTATTAAATATATTTTTTTTAAGCTTGCCACTGCTAATTTTATTAGTTGGCCTATACTAAAGCATTATCCACAAGGCATTCCTTACCTTGATTAGTACCGTGACAATGAATTTTGTGGCTATCATCGGGTTAATAGGCATAATCTATGAACATGTGTCCAAATCAAGCATTTAATTGAAAATATATTGGAGAATGGGGAGATAAAACTAGATAATGGTGATTTCACTTCTAATAAAAATCTTGGTATCTATAAAAACCCCTTTCCCTAACATAATAATCAATAGCAGTAGAACAATCAGTAACAAAAACAATAATGACTAGTGCATCAACAAAATCAATAGTATCAAAATCAAAGGCTGAACCAATAGAACCAAGAAAATTAGTACCAAAATCCAAAATTACAAAACAATGGACAAAACCAAGGTTATAATGTTAACAACCAACAAACCTGCATGCATTTGCACATGACTACAATAGGGTTATAGGTCATGTTGTAGGGGGTAGCATTAATACCATCTCCATTAATCTTAGACCAAGCACTAGTTAGCCTAGACCATTACTAAATAATAATATTTAGCCAAATCACATGGATAATCCTTTTTTGACCTAGGAGTGCATACAAGCAAACCAACAAACTAGGACTTCTCCTTTTGTATCTTACAGTGAAAACTCATTCTTTCCACGTGACCAAATGTAAGTGCACCAATAACCAAGACTTGTCCTATTTAATCCCATACCATTTCCAACATTGGTTAGCAATAATGGTCTAGTATTTAATCTTGATTAAGAAATCACAACTCAAAGGTAAAATATTATTATCTCAGGCCCATAACCATCTACCACTTTGCCTATCATCTAACCAATTGTTTAGCCTAGAAATAAACCATGCACTCCTAACCAAGATAAGAAGTTTGATATTATGGACTAATTGTAGAAGACACCAAAAAAAATTTATATTTTAGATTTACTGTGAACATCAATAATCCACAAGAACATCTTGAATGAGTTTTTGACCCAGTCCATTATTGCTAGTGACATATCCCTTGATAACTTTCAATCTTTGGTTAGACACCTAGCTCCAGCCCAACAAGTCACATTTAACCAAAGCAATATGTCTTCCCTTGGCCCAATATATAATAACCTATTGTACATAGAAGTTTGTATTAGATGGCATAAAGTGAAATGTGTCCTTATATATAATGGATCTAGCCTCAACATGGTATCCCTCAAGCTCATCAAGCTTCTTGGGTACACGATGATAGATCTCTAACCAAAAATAATAGCTATCAAAGCTTATGATAATCATGAAAGAGAATCACAGGGAACCATTAGTTTACCAGTTATCATTGGGCCTTTGACCCATGATATACTTTTCCATGTGTTGGACCTTGAGTTATCATAAAACATGCTTCTAGGCAGGCCTTGGTTACATGAGATGGAAGTGAATATTTTGGGAGATTTACACCCATATGAACACTACAAGCATCTTGAGGCTAAATTTAAAATATATAATTATTAGTATGGTATGAATCCTAGTTCCAATAAGGATAAAAGAAAAGCTATACTTATTGATCCTTCATCAGATAATTGCATAGATCTTAATACCTTGGATTCCCTTTCCCACATACCACCTCTTGATGCTTCCAATCATTTCACCATTTTAGATAATGGATTGGGAGAATTGTGACCCATGACACATTTCATATCACCAATCTTCCTCAAAATCTAAAAACCTTTGGGTGACCTAAAGTCATTTCACATATGCAATAGCAACAAAAGAACAAAGATAAGGGACCTGTCACCTTTGTACCAACATCTGGCCTAGGACCTAACCCTCTTGTAGGGAATGAATCATGGTTATTTAATGATGACCAAGCTGATTGTTATAAAAATTCAAAGTATCATATTCCCAATAGGATCAAGGAGCATCACAATTATGAAGGGAGAGGCCTTAGACCGAATCGGTAAGGAACAATTGAGCTAATTTCCATGACTAAGTATGAAATACCTTATGGACTTAGATTTAAACTACCTAGAGGTGACCCCACATATTTTATTCAAACTCTATCACTAATGACTAGTGATGATGATGCTGATAAGGAAGTAGAGTCTGATCATAGCCTTATCTTTGATAACCTAGCTGAAAGCAACCTATTTGATAACAATGTCATTTGTACCCTTACCCAAGTTGTTCATCACAATACATTTCCATTATATTATCCCCAACTAGTAGATTGGGACCAACAAGAATCCAATATCCTGATTGATGAGTTCTAGAATGATGAGGCATTATATGATTTATTAGGTCTTAGAAACAATGTTCCATTGGGAGATCACAAATCAAGATTCTCAATCACATTTGATCTTGTAGCCTATTTTGGAGAGTGAGTGAACACCCTTAGCCAAAAAAAATAAGTAAAACATTGAGGTCCCAAAGTGAAAACCTCTTTTAGGCACTTTTTGACTAGGGAAAAAGTAAAGATAAAGGCTAGTCTAGTGGTGAAAACTTGTTTCAGGCATCATTAGACATGGGTGTTCATTCTTCTTCAAATTTAGACCAAGAGACCACCAACGATGAACTTGCCTATGGATTTGATTTTAGTTTTGAGAAACAATAAGTATTTGATCAAATTATCTAAGAATTTCTAACTATTTTTGTTACATGGCCAAATCTCCCATTAGGAGACTCAAATTCATCATACCTAGGAGAAGTTGAAGAGCAAGTCCTAACAGAGGACCTTGACTAGTCCAATAGTTCAAGTTGTTTCCTACTATCCTAGAAGATGGTTCGACCCTCCTAGTTGAAATTATAATAGAGGTAAACATTAGGACTCTATTAGACCTAAAATGGATAAAATTGGGTGCACCCCTCATTGAGGAGGAATGCAACATTTTTATAGCTCTGTTGAGAGAGTTTGTGGATATATTTTCATGGGCCTATTCTGACATGCTAGGATTAGACCCCACCTTAGTTTTTCACCACCTTATGGTTAATCTTGATGCCAAGCTGATAAAATAAAATATCCATAATTTTCATCCTCACATTTTTTTATTAGTAAAGAAAGAGTTGGAAAACTCTTAGAAGTAGGATGTATCTAATCCTTTGATTACTCTGAATGGATCTCTAATGTTATACCTATTAGCAAAAATTCTAAAGGAATAAAAATTTGTACTAATTTTTGAGACATCAAAAAAGGTTGTCCTAAAGATGATTTTCCATTTCCTAATATCAACATGATCATCGACTCCATAGCAAGTTATGAAATGCTTTCACTCATAGATGGCTTTTTAGGATACAATCAGATCAGAATAGCACCAAAAGATTAACATAAAACAATGTTCACCACTCCATGGGGAACATTTTCTTATCAGGTGATGCCATTTAGCCTTAAGAATGTGGGAGATACATATCAAATATCCATGACTATCATATTCCATGATATGATGCATGATATTGTTAAAGACTATGTTGATGACATATTAAGAAAATCCAAAACTAGAGCTGACCATCTAGTAGTGTTGTGTAAGATATTTGAAAGACTACGAGAGTAAAAGCTAGACTAAATCCAAATAAATGTGTGTTTGGTGTAAATTTAGGCAAATTATTGGGTTTCATCATGTATCATAGAGGTATTGAATTTGATCCAGCTAAAGTTCATGCTATAATCAAGATGCTACCACCAACTAATTTAAAGCAACTTCATAGTTTATAAGGTATGATTTAGTCCATCTGACACTTCATCTCTTAGTTAGTAGACAAGTACCATATATTTACACATATTTTGAACAAAGGAGTTACATTTCACTAAGATGATCACTACCAAATAGATTTTAAACAAATCAAGGTCTATCTTGTTAATCTACCTATTTTATTACCTCCTATGCCAAGAAAGCCATTCTTGTTATACCTATCAGCTACTGATTATGCTCTGGGGGCACTCTTGGATCAACATGATGACAATGAAAAGGAGAATTTTGTTTATTACCTAAGCCATACCTTGGTTACATATGAACATAACTATGTACCTATTAAAAAAGCTTGTCTAGCCATGGTTTTTGTAGCTCAAAAACTAGGTCATTAAATGTTGAATAATAAAACTATGGTTATTTCAAAAGTAGATCCACTCAATTATAAACTATCTAAAATAGCTTTACAAGGTAGGATGGTTAAATGGATCATTCTTCTTAGTGAGTTTGACATATATTGTGTCAATCAAAAATCAATCAAAGGACAGGTTATTAAAGATCAACTTGCTGAAGCACCTCTTATGGACACACAACCACTCAAGTTTCCATTTCCTGATGAATCCATCATGACCATTATTGATACACCCCTTGAGGAGCAGCCATAGAAGCTATATTTTTATGGATCATTCACTACGCATGGATCAAGGGAAGGCCTATTATTTATTACACCATAGGGGGATCTAATTCCTAAATCATTCAGAATCAGCTTTCCTTATACAAACAACATGGTTGAGTATGAAGCACTTGTTGTAGGAATTTGACAAGAAATAAACTAGAATATATCTCATCTTCAAGTTTATGGTGATTCTCAATTAATCATCAATCAAGTCACAGATCATTTTTAGACCAAAAATGATAAGCTGGTTCCATATAAAGCCATGGTTGATACTCTTAAAAAGGAAATTGCCAACATTTAGTTTGAGTATATATCAAAGGCTAGTAATAGAACTATAGATCCTAGGGATACTATTGGTTCTCTAATTTAACAAATAGATAAAGCTAGAGAGTATCATTTCCTTGTCAAGAATTTGTCAGCACTAGCTCATGAACCTTCAATCATTGCTATGATTTATGATATTTTTGGTCTTAATTCTAACTGGTACTTAGACCATTACAACTACCTTCATGACCATGTTTTGACACCTAACCTATCTCAAAAACAAACCAAAGCCTTCATTCATCATTCCAATCATTATAATTTACTTTGATCCACCCTTTACCATTATAGTTTTGATAGAAATCTTCTTCGTTGTTTAACTTTGACAAAGTTTACACTAGCATTAAGAGAAGTTCATGAAGGAGTATGTGGAGCCCAATCTAATGGGGTAGTCCTATACAAAAATCTCTTGCATAGTGGTTATTATTAGCCCAAAATGGACATAAATGCCACTGCATATGTAGATAAATGTGACAAATGTCAATGGCATGCTAATTTGATTCATGCCCTAGCAAAAAATCTAAAACCAATGTTGACACCATGGCCATTTTCTACATGGGGACTTAACCTCATTGGGAAGATTAACCCTTCATCTAATGGCCATAAACATATCCTTACCACCACTAAATATTTTAATAAGTGGGTTGAAGGTATACCCTCACATATATGACTGGAAAGAAAATTTCCAAATTCATCTTCAACCACCTCATCTGCCACTATGGTATCCCCTCTAACATTATATCTGATAATGGAAGATCATTCAAGAACAAAGATGTAGACTAGTTATGTATTGAATAAAACATTACATAACAATTTTATATAGCATATTACCCTCAAGATAATGGCTAGGCTAAGGCATCCAACAAAACCATTGTCAACATTCTTAGAAAGATTGTCAATGATGTCAGTCAGATTGGCACCTACAAATATTCCCTGCCCTTTGGGAATACTATACCAATCATCATACCCCCATAAGATCCACTCCATACTCACTTTTTTATGGTACTTAAGCCATCCTTCCCATTGAGGTCAAATTTCCTTCACTATGCATCTCTTTCAAGTATGTCCTAGGTGATCATGACTATCGAGTAGCTCACTTGCAAGAGCTAGACCTACTAGATGAGAAATGCATAGCCATGCTCAACAATCTTCAAGCACACCAAAATCAACTCAAAGGCCACTATAATTGGTGTTTGAATTATAGAACATTTGAATTTGGTGATCTCATTCTCAAAAAAACCAAAAGAATACCATGACTGAGAAGAAAGATAAAGGGAAATTCAAACCAAATTGGATAGGGCCTTTTATTATCACTATAGATTATGGATCAAGATCATATAGGCTTGCCACACTAGATGGTGAATAACTTATAGAGATAATGAATATTATTCACCTCAAGTAGTTCTATGCTTGAATGCTAAGGTGTATTGTCTATAAGGACCATTTTAATTATGCCTTTTGTCACTATTCCTCTTTGTACACATACCATTCTTATTTGTCCTCTTTACCATATCCACTTTCCATTTTTGCCCTATCAACCCAATGTGTTTTGAAGACTAGCCTATTTGACCTTAGTTTGTGTCATTCATTACGTAGTTTTAGCATGAAGGTATCTGATCAGTTCATTAGTTAGTTTAATAAATTTAGATAGAGATCATATTTTGGGGTAGTGTGATAGAAGTTTTGGTAGTTTCATCCTTCATTTATTATTCCTTTATTACCATTGATCCTATTGCTAATTATAACCACCTTTGGGAAAATTAGTACTATTTATCTATGATATTGTGTCCTAGTTATAACCACCTATGGAAAACTAGGGGCAATACTAAGCCTTGACATACCTACTTGCCAACTCCTATGCCATATTGTGTCTTTTTACCAAATTGTGCCTATTTTATCTGAATACGCTACTACACTAGTCAAATTCCTTTACTATAAGGGCAAAACTATAGTGACTTGAGGTCCTATTATAGGAATATGTAGGTAGTGCTTAATACTTGTTGATTTTAGCTCAGTCACCCTTTTCCCCATGCTCTCACCATTTTATGAGCAACTTAAGTTTGAATGCTATCACCATTTTGTGAACAACCTAAGTTTGAACACTCTCATCATTTTGTGAGCAACTTAAGCCATACTCTCACCATTTTGTGAGAAACCTATGTTTGAATTCTCTCATCATTTTGCAAGTAACTTAAGCCATGCGATTGCCATTTTACGAGCAACATAAATTTGAATACTCTCATTATTTTTTGAGCTTGAACCATTTAGTGTCTCATCATTCTCAATTGAGTTGTGACACTTTAAAACACTTCCAAAAACATTTCAAAAAATCATTAGAAAAGAACAAAAACATTGACAACTTCTTTGCCTTAAGGATTCTAGAAACCCTTACCAAGTTATAAGCAAATCACTTGTCATTTAGTTTCCCAATCCTTTTTGGCATTTTCTCTCATGTACTTGCCATGTTTCAAGACCATTCCTATTCTTCTATCACATCCATTCTATTTGTCTCCATCAGTTATCACATTCTTCCCATTCCCTGGGAGAACTCCATTTGGCCTAAAGTTTTTTATTAGATATTACATCCATGTAACTATATAGGCCATGTCCACTTGCCTAGTGCATATGGAGATAACTCAGCCACCCCCTTCCTTTTCTTCTATTTCTCCATTTAGTTTATTTGTTAAGTTGTCACCTATTTTCTAGGGGTAATGTTCCTAGGATTTTTATTGCATTGCATTGCATTGTTTGTTTATTTTTTCTTATTTTATTTGTTTGTTTGCCTATTTGTTTACTTTTAACATTGTTGCCTTGATTTAGTTTATCTATGTTCATTAAGTGATTCCTTGTCCACACTTACACTTGAATCCATCTATATTCATATGTTTGCATTATCATCATGGTTTCTATCATTGGTGTAATATTTTGTATTGAGTATTGGATTATGGGAGTCAATTTTCATGTATATTTTGGCTATGTTTTTATGGTGTTATATCATAAAGCTTACCATCACATGCTACAACAAACCTCAGCTTCAAGAAGTCTATTTAGTAATGGTGGCATCTCTTCATCACTAACATCCTAATTCACTCTTAGTCATATCCCAAATAGAGTAATTAACCGTGAAATTTTTTTAACCTTTATTAGTTTAGATGAGCATCTCCTTACTAGTAGGTTGTTCCAATTCATCTTTACCCTCTGTGTCATGTTATCATCATCCTTGGCCAAGTTTATCATGTTTTTCATAATTAGGGTCAAATGATTATCACTGCCTATGGGCAAATCATTGCACACCATCCCACCTGCATTTCTTAATGATTATAACCACCTTTGGGAAAATCATTGTGTTGTCACCACTTTAATTTTTATACCTATATAAAATCATGTTATTATCTTGTTTATCTATCCTAACTGGGGCAGCTCCATCTTCTCAATGATTATAACCACCTTTGGGAAAATCATTATGTTATCATACCATGCTACCACTACTAGGGTACAATGCTTATAACCACCTTTGGGAAAACCATTGTGCACCATCCCACTTGTATTCTTAATGATTTTGACTACTTTTTCAATATCATTATGTTTTCACCCTATCATCTTTTCTTTCTTTGTTTCCCTCATTTCACTTCTTTCTTTTTGAGGGATTATTTTCCAACCTCCTTGTGCCAATCATTCCCTTGAGGGAACATCATACAGTTAGTATAGCATCATTGTAGTTTAGGCATATAGGACCTTTTCATTATTTGAGAAGACATTATCGTGCTTCTATCTTGCAATGCCTTCCTAAATAGGGGCAAACTATAGACACCTAAAGCTAGCCACCGATAACCTCCAATCAGGGTTTTGGCTAGTTTCCCTCTAAAATGTACAATTTGACCTAAAAATGTTAAAACATGTTAAATGATGTGAAACTAGCATATTCAAGTTCTGATTTTGGCTAGGGTATCCCTAAATGGATCAATGCAATTTATGGGCTAGTTAACTTTGATCAATCCATTTCAAGTCAAAATGACAAATTTGAACCTATGTGCTTTGGACTACTCTTTCCTATCAAATATTTTGCACAAGACTCATGACTTTGTTATTTGTTTTTGGCAACATCTTAAATAGGAATACACATCTAATGCATCTAACATTAACTTCCAATTCCAATCCAATCAAATTTAGGACCAATAACAAGGCATTCTAATCAATTTGGGTAATTTATGCACAATGTGGCTAATCATTTTTAAGAGCTAATTAACCCAAATCAAAGCCTAATAAAAAATTCCAATGGAACTTGTTGAATAATTTGTTTTAAAAATGAATGTTGAATATCTACATCATCAAGTGACCTCATTTCTTAAGAAGACATCCCTAGGCCATAAATGCCATAAATATCAGGATTCATGCCCTCCATGCCTCATCAATGCCTTCCATGATGGTTGAGGTTGATTTTGATCAAATCCAAAAATATATAAATAGGAGGCCTCAAAACATCATTTCTAAGCTTTTTTGATGAAATGTTATAATGCCAAACTGGTTCCAAAATCTTCAATTAAATAATGTTACCATGCCAAATTGATTCCAAGCCAAGCCAAGCCACAAGCCAAAGGTGCTAAGAGGAGATGAAGGTAGCCACACTCCATTGAAGAAGACCTCTTGAAGCACAAGCTGAGTAAGCCACCATTACAAAGGCATTTGTTGTATTTTCATTCTTTTCTTTTTAGTTGTGCTTGTCATTTTCTTTTGTTAACAAAGATCTCCCTAGTGTTTAGGCCTAGAGATGTTATGTTATTAGTGTTTTTATTTCATCTTGTTTTCATTTTGGAACTAACACCATATTAACCATCCTCTCTTGAGTCAAATTCCTAGGTCATAAGAAGATTCTAAGTACTAACTGAATGAAGTGTTGTATGTGGATATAAACATTGGGATGAGAAGTGCTAAGTACATAGAGCTACCTCTTAAATCTAGTATTAATGATGAAGATTCCATCTAGACCATGCATTTTGATGGAGCATGTTCAAACATTAGAAATGGGGATGGCGTTTTTTTCTATACCCATGAGGGTCAGGTTTATAGATACTCTTTTCAATTAGCCTTCAGGGGCACAAATAATATTATGAAATATGAAGCACTCCTAATTGGCCTCTAAATCACCTATGAATATAGATTCAAGAAGTTATTGGTTAAGGGCAATTCAGAACTAATGGTGAAACATGTTTTATTTGTCTACACCATGAAGTATAAAAGTTTGAAGTAGTATTGGAATGTTGTATGGGATTACTTGGAATGGATTGATGCATTAAATATTAAGTACCATGCCCAATAGCTTAATCACATAGTAGACGTAATTTTTAAGAGGGATATAGAATTTAAGTTAAAACATAGAAATATTTCTTGTGAGTATGAGGTTTACATATTGGTAAGACCCTCTATCCCAGACAACATCGATCATTGGCAAGTATTTGACAATGACAATCAAATAAAGATGTTTATGTGTTGTATATATTATTTTTAATGAACCATTATAGATTGGGACTCTATGATATAGGTATATGATGAAATATAAACATTATATGGAAAGGAAATAATCTAGTTAAATACTAATACTATCCCTAAAGGATTGGTTAGTCTGGAAGTACTCTTTGATGGAGCTAACAAAATCAAATCTACAAACATTTCTATATCAAAGGATGTGACTAAGATTAATATTGAGACATAAGAAAATAGAAGGAAGATTTGGTTTGGTACTCACCTAAGTAAGAAGGAAAAATAAGAATTCATCATGCTATTAAAAAAGTACTTAGATTGCCTAGCATGGTCATATTTAGAGTTGAAGGCTTATAAAGAAGATTTATTCCAACGTGTTATTCCCCTTCACCCTGATGAAAAACCATTCCACCAAAAACAACATCCTATCAATCCCATCTTAGCCACTAATATGTAGGAGGAATTGAAAAAATTAAGAGATGGTGGGATCATTCAACCCATCAAGTATTCATCATGGTTAACAAACTTAGTTCTTGACAAAAATAAAAATGAAGACATTTGGCTCTACATTGATTTCCAAAACTTAAACAAGGCTTTAATGAAGGATAATTATCCATTGACTAACATGAACAACATGCTCAAATATGTCACCAACTCTAAACTATTGTCAACTCTAGATGGATTTTATATTTATAACCATGTGGTAGTAAAGGAATCTGAAAGGTTCAAGACTGCTTTCACTACCCTGTGGGGAACCTATGTGTATGCTTGAATGCCTTTTGGTTTAATTAATGTAGGTGCCAATTTTAAAAGATAAATGGATGTAGCTTTCACCAAATTAATCAACCAATTTTTTTCTATATACTAGGATGATGTTACAGTGTACTCAAAAAGGAGAAGTGACCACTTGGTGCATTTAGAACAAATGCTTATCAAATACAAGGAGTTTGGGATTTCCCTCAACCCCAAAAAATGCCTCTTTGGAGTACAAAAAGAAAAATATATTGGGACACATTATGTCTCAATAAGTTGTTATGATAGACCTTGAAAGGGTGGAAGCCATTGACAAAGTACCCATCCCATAGACCAAGAAAGGTATTCAATATTTATTTGGCCAAATTAATTTTTTTAGGTGGTTTGCTTCCAAATTTACAAAGATTAATCTACCTATCACTTAAATGTTGAAGAAGGATCAGACTATAAAGTGAGATGATAAGGCCACCTAATCATTTTAAGATATCAAGGTATCTTTGAAAACTACCTCGGTGCTTACTAGTCTAGATTATAGAAAAGATTTCCAAATATTTTCATTTGACTCTAGACATACTATTACTAAAATGTTTCTATAAATCAATGATGAGGTTCATGAGAATCCAATTGCCTTTTTTAGCAAGGCACTACAAGGATCTGAGATAAGACATAACATAATGGAGAAGCAATCCTTTGCTCTTTTAAAATCTATCAAGCTGTTCAAATCTTGTATTTTGAGCTCAAAGATTATGGCCTATGTCCCTCACACTATGGTGAAGGACATATTGACTCAAAATTAATCTACTAAAAAAAAGGTGTTGATGGGTCAACAAACTTCAAGAATATGACTTGGAGATATAGACTACTAAGTTGGTTAGAGGCATGGGTCTGGCTAAGCTAATGATCAAAGTAAATCTATAGGCTATAAAAGTGAATAATGTAGAAAGGCTGGTCGATAACCTTGAATCTAAGTACAACCAATCTCCATGGTATAAAGATATAGTCTATTATTTGAAGACTTTGAATTTTCCCTCCCATTTAGATAAAAATCAAAGGAGGACACTGAAACTAGTGTCCCAAAAGTATCCTTTGTTACAAGATGACCTAACTTGAAAGAACCTAAATGGTATTCTCTTGAGATGTTTAGTAGAGATTGAGATCTCTTTAATTATTGTAGAGTTCCATAGTGATGTGTTTGGTAGTCACTTTGATCCTAAAGTCACTATACACAAAATTTTGAGGGTCAGGTATTAGTGGCCCACATTATTAAAAGATGTTGCTACCATGATAAGAAGATATGCAAATTACTAATGGTTCACTAGAAGAATGAAGGCATTCAGATCACTTCCCTTATAGCCCATCTCTATTGAGGGACCTTTCAAGAAATGGGGGATGGATTTTATGGGAAAAATATTAGATGCCTCAAGTGTTAGTCATAAATGGATCTTAATGGCTACTGACTACTTAACAAAATGGGTTGAAGAAATCCCCACTAAAAGATCAACCCATTAGGTAGTCCTTGATTTCATGTTAAATAATGTGATTTGTTGATTTGGGTGATAGTAAAAATTGTGTGTGATAATACTATGTGATTTAGAGATAAACAAATAAGTGCATTGTTTGAAGATTATGGGATTGATTTAACATATACCTCTAATCACAATCTACAAGGAAATGGGCATGTTGAGTCTAGTAATAAGAATCTATTGAAGATCATCAAAATTAATTTGGATGCTAACAAGAGAAAATGGGGTAAATAATTGAATTTTGTTGTCTGGGTGGCTAGCTTGACTCCAAAGTGATCTACTGAGAAAAGCCCTTTTGAGCTTATTTATGGAACTCAAGTTGTCTTTCCCCTAAATCTATAGTTGCTCACATACCAATCCATGCAACAAATAGTTGAGAATGAAGAAGAAGTGAGTGACTATGAAGAAAGGATTGATAAAATCATTGAGCTTGATGAATCTCAAAGATAAGCTCATGAGAGGCATGTAAATTTTAAGGAGCATCTCAAAAGGATATTTGATAAGAAATTCACCCTAAGAACTTTTCAGGTTAGTGATCTAGTTCTACTTTAGGATAGTAGGCATGAGGATAAGGGAAAGTATGGTAAATGTGATTCCATATGGATGGGTCCCTACACTATTAATTATCAAATAAGGAACCATACATTCTATCTTAGAGATATTGATGGAGAAATTTTAGAACTTCTAGTAAATGGTAGACATCTCAGGCATTCCCTACATTAAACCCATGTTTTCCTTTGTAAATATGTATATGATATGCTATCCTTTCTATCTTTGTGGCTTTGTTGTGCTTCATGTTTGTATAGTTTAAGTCTTTCCTTTCCCTTTTCCTTTATTATTGTTTCTAGATACCCTATTATAACTATGATTACCCATGGTATGTTTTTCTATGCTTTTGTGATGAAATCTTTTGATTTCATGGCCAAATAGATAGGTGACCAGTATAGTGTTCTTTATGTACCCACTGGGGGTACCCATCCCTAAGTAAGAGCCTATGTTAGTCCCCAAAATTACACTAAAGTATTTGGGCCCCTATCAATAAAATTACCATGTCCAAACTAAATGAGTGTCAATGTTTTAGTCACTTTCCCCTGTCCTTTAGAAGATCGGGATACATGTTCATAATTAATCATGTCTTTTATCTTGCTTTTTCCAAGTGGAAAGTGTTATTCCAATCCTTATCTAATTAACGAGGGGTACTTTTTAAAGATAAAAGATACTCTTGATAGCTCTGAAGGAATCATGAAATGTTGATTAAATATTCCATGATAGGAGAATTCCTAGTGAGAAGATAAGGGTATAGCCAAGCCTTTCTCTATGCTCGCATTTGTTGCTTTATATTCAAAAGCGAGGTTTCTAGGGCCCTAGATGCAATTGCTAAGTTAAAATTGATGTGTTTTGATGATTAAGGTGATAAATATCCTGAAGAACTAGATTAAGGACATGTGTTTATCTTAGACTTCTTTGAATGTTGTCAGGGGTTGGAGGGATCTTGTACCCTTCCCTAAATAAAGAGATCTAGTGTAAAAGGTAAAAATGGATAGAAAACTAAACTCACGTCTAAGTTTTGTTAGTAATTTGTCCTATCAAGGTCAAATTACTACCCCTATCATATGAAAATTTCCCAAACTTGGTCAATATCCCTTTGTAGTTGGTCAAACTAGTCAATTATGGTTTTAAAATGCAAATTTTGGTCAAAAATGTTTAAAATGGGGTAAAAATCATAAAAATGATTTAAAATTTCATTAAATAATTCCAAAAGATCTTATTTATGTCCAAATATATGAAAATAACCTAAATCCTAAGTTTTAAATCATAAAAGGGTCATTTGATATGTCACAATAGCCAAAAAGGCCCCAAAATAGCTCCCACATGCCAAATTTACAAAATAAAAGGTTAAAAATATGCAAATTTTCATGATATCCACGAAATAATTCTAAATATTCTTTACTAAGTGGTGAGAAGTGAATTTTAGATTTCAAAAGGGCAAAGAGACTCTTTTTTCACCCATTTTATATGAGAGGTATGGAATCCATATGGTTTCCATAAAATCCAAGGTATGGGAGATCATATAAAGGAAATATAAAATATTAATATGAGTTTCATGACAATTCATGTCCATACAGGCCTTAAACCAGCTTATTTTTGGTGTCTTGTTGGCACAGAGAGACCTACCTATATGTTTTTTGATGGTATGTTCTATTGGAAGAGGTTACAACTCTAAATTTTGGGGTGAATAAAGTAGAATAATATGGATTCATGATGGTCTAAGTGGTTTCTCAATTGGATTCCCCATGCCCATGAACCATTCAGTTGAAGATAGTTTAAATTTTACTACCTAACAACCAAAAGGTCAATATTTTTCTCTAATTTCTCATCACCTGGGTAATGTTATAGAGAAATTCAAATTGTCCCATAATCTTGAGGAATTTATATATCCCTAAATGTAATTATTAAGGTTTTATTAATCCATTTTAGGTTGAAATAGAGGTTATAAACTCAACTATTCAATCTATAGTTTTGGCAAGTTTGCAAAGTGAATTATATGGTCTAAGGAGAAGAAATTAGCTTCAAATTGTCAATAATTGATATTTGGAGGGTTTTCATCAATTTTCATGGTTTACATGCATAATCATCAGATATTATTCAAGTATTATTTCTAAGGAATCCTATCTCCATGCTTTTTAGTGTCTTAAGTGAGCTAGTTTAGCATTTTTAAGGAAACTTTGCAAAATTAAAGGTTTTTAGAGAAAACCATGTTTCAATTTCACATTCTTACACTCATTATATGGCCTCCAAGTTTTTGTGATATGATTTTTAGGTTTTTTATCTTTGAATACTTTATTTCTTCTAGTCTTGTCATACTCTCTCACCCTCCTTCCCACCTTCATCCTTTTCACCTCTTTCCATTGCCATAATTTGTCTTTTCACTTCATTTTAACCATCCTTTCATGTTTTACATCATCTTTCCACCACCCTTCATCCCATATCCATCATCGTTTTCATCACTAAGATGATGTTTTAAGAGAGTAAATTATTATCAAGCATGGTTAAGGAGGATATAGGCCAATCAAGTATCAAATATAGTCATCAAATGAGCCAATTAATAGGGTTGTATGATCAAGTGTGGATATAGGGTTCAATGAGTTTTCAAGAGGAGAGAAAACTTCCTCAAGTTATAATGGGAGTAAAAAATCCATCAAGCTAAGGATGTGGGCTAAGTAGGGAAATTGAAATTTCTTTTTTGACACCATGGCACCAGTTTAGGCACTTACTACAAATGCATACAATCAAAGGAAGCATTTACAACAAGTATATAATAGTCAAAGGTTGATCATTAGGTTGCATTAAGAACATAAAGATCCTTAAAGGCCTATAAATAACCAAATACCACTTACATAGGAGAATAAAGTTTGAAAAATGCATCTACCCAAGCATGATCAAGCATGATAGACTATAAAGCTTCATATCACAACCAATTTAAAGTCAAGTAGGCCTAATATCCAACCATGACATTATTATAAAAAAAAGATATGATGTCAAAGGAGAAAATACCTTTATTATGATCTATAGGCAATGACCTTATCATAGTTTACAATGGAAGAAGCAAATCATGTTTTTGAGCTTTTCTTAGGGCTAGACTTGGTCATTTCCATATAATCTCCAAAGTATACATAATCATGTTTGAGGAGAGATATGATTATTCTTAGGGAAAGTGTTTATTGAGGTATTGACAAGGTGTTGATCATGTTTGGTTATCTAAATCAGAACTAAGAAGGTTTTAAATATCTTTGTCCTAAGTATCAACTAGCATAAGGGACCTAAGGAGTAACCTATGGTATTAAGTATGAACTTACAGGCCTGTATAGAACTTTTCCTAATAGGGCATGGTTTTGGTCATCAAGAGGTTTTCATGGTTAATGTGAGTGTCTAGAACTACATTATATCAACTAATTATCATGTTTCAAGACTTATCATATGACAAAGAGAGTTCAAATCAATATCAAAGTAGACTCTATCAATGGTGACAGTCATTTATAACCTATTGAGGGCATCCTACAAGCTTACTTAGTAAAACAAGGACTCCTCTAGGTTTTTATTTCTAATCCAAAATCATGGAATATTTGAAGTATTAAGGTTTCTAGAGGTTTACACAGTCACATAAGAAGATAGATTATAAAGGGTGTGACACCTTGAGGGACTTGAGATATATAAAATCAACCTATAGGCCTATTGGTACATTCACCTATAGTTGGAAAATGTTTGATTATTAAGGAGACTTCATATAGAGGTTATCAATTTAATATTTTGTCAAATAAATAACATAAGTGTGGTATTAAGATTGTCATTTACATGAAAGCTTAAAAGGCTCAATCTCCTATGAACATCCAAACTTAGCAATGTAGCCCTACATGCCTATATGGACTGAGCATCTACAACAGGATTAAAATCCTAACTTAAGTCATGGTAGAGAGGTTTATTTTAAAGATTGGATTATAGAAGACAAGATAATGTCAACCCAAAAAAGTGCCATCCAAATCAAGGGTTTAAATAAGTAAGGAATATCTACATCCCTAAATCACCTTATAGGCCTATAGGGGTATGTGTTTGTAATGAAGGGAGCTTCATCATATATACATCTTAGCTAAGCATCATAATCAAAACCCTAGGGCATTGACATGGTATTGTAAGTTATAAAATAATAATTAAAGCAAGAAATGTATAATAAATATAGTCACTCTTTTTCTATATTCTCCTACAACTATTAGTAATATAGGCCTATAGGCTTGTATGGATGCACCTATAGCCAAAGTGCAGGAAGGTTGGAGTCATATAGACTAAGCATTGATTTGAATGATTCAAGGGTTATTTGAAACTTTCAAGGAGAACATTGAAAATGGACCTTCATTCATTTAACTAGTTTTCAAACTAAAGTGGACTTATTAGCATGCTCACACTCTTTAGGAGTCCTAAAGAGACCCTGTTCTCAGTCTGTATAGGAGCTAGTGGATATGAACACACAGTTAAGTTTTTAATAAGGGTTTGTGAATATTGTTTTAGTTTATTGATAACATCAAGGGATATTTAAAGTTTTCAAATTATATGATGAGTCATCAAAATGGTAAGTGTCACTTCTAGATACTCACCTACAACCAACTCTCATAAGGAGACCTCCAGTCAAGTATACATGTTTGTTAGATTAAGGACCAGCCAAGGTGTAGGGAGGTTAGTATGAATCATTAGATACATGGATTAACACCTTATAGGTGATATAAAATACAAATATTAAAGGACACATGTGAGTTTATAAATTTACTCAAAACATTGATTGAGACCTATAACAACCTTATGATATTGAGCCACAGTTAGCAAAGAGAGTTGGTGTTTTGGTGAGGACTAGCTTAATGTAGACTTCAAGATGATCTTTGTTTTTTCATAAAGGGATTATCATATAATAAAGGAGGCTAAAAACATTTGAATATTTGATGAGGGATAATGAAGGATATTTTGAGCCTACAATCACATATAAAATTAACCTACGGCCAACACTAGAGCTCATTAATTGCCCTTAAAAGAAGGTACAATTCTAATCATGTTTAAAATAGGGTTTGGGAGGTCTTGTTTAAATTTTTTAAAGTCATTATGTGTTTTAAAAGTGATAAAAATTCTTGAAAATGGATAGGGTCACTTCATTATTTCATGCCTAATAATGATCTTTAGTGCCCTAAAGACTAACCTA
The DNA here is from genome assembly GCA_037957365.1 of Torreya grandis. Taxonomy (NCBI): domain Eukaryota; kingdom Viridiplantae; phylum Streptophyta; class Pinopsida; order Cupressales; family Taxaceae; genus Torreya; species Torreya grandis. The sequence goes on along the minus strand of JARHVA010000119.1, from coordinate 6,609,658 downwards.
CAACCCCAATGTCACCATCTACAATCATTTAAGGGAAAGCTACCTTCAAGTTGGTAAGAGAAATAAGGAATAATATGGCACAAGTTTTTTTATTGTTCATGAAAAAGGGCCATAGGGATAAACAATTCATTTGGATGAGATCAAAGCATGCTAGGAGGGACTTTCAAAGCTAATATGTAGTCAATCCATGAGTCTTATGAACTAAGGCCTAAAGTAAGGTCCATGCTTTAGAGTTTCCATAATGAAGTTAGGGAGATAGGTCCATAAATTAAAAATCCAAAATTAAACACCATTTACATTAAATCACCTTATTCCAAAGACCACCTACATAGTACTGGTAGATTGTATGGAGTTTTGGCAGTTTGGAGGCCTAAAAGCTTGAACTAGTCACTTTTGCTTTGAAGAAAATGTGTGGAGAGATATTATTTAATTGAAATTGTATTAAAAAATATATTTAATATGTATTATCTTCAAAATATCTTTAAAAAATGATCAATTTTCACCTATAACACCAAAACATAGTCATTTTGAGGTCTAAATGCATTAGTTGAAGGTCATGATGTGCTTGAAAATAAGGGAAAAGGTTATTTTAAAACTCATAAAAAGTATTTTGAGATAAATGAAGATGATTTTTACCTTAAAACATATAAAATAAATAAAAATAACCTTTAAAACACCAAAACTCAGTCAATAATGTTGACAATCCATGCACAGAGGTGAAAATTAAGGGAAATTTGAAGATTCTAAGAGTTATAGGAGGAGTTAAGACCTAAAATTTTTTAAAAAAGGTTGTAATTATTTGGAGAAAAATATTAAAAAGTTTAATGGCAATTTTAAAATTGGTAATATTCTCTATTTTGTCTCAGACCTCAGATTGTTCATTTGAGGTCACCATTACAACATGCTTCATATTAGAGTGCTACAAAAGCTTATAATCCCAAGTAAAGGATTGATAAGCATGGGATGATGTTTGTAAATCATAATTATACCATTAAATAATATAAAAACTCAAAATTTTATGCAAACCATGATCTTACAAACTTATGCAAGTAAATAGGCAAATAGGCCAAAAAGGCATTTTTGGACTTTTCAAGAAAAAATGACTTTTAGAGTGTTTTTATATCATGTTACAGGTACCATAATGATTTTTTCAATATTTTTTAATCTTTGAAGTAATTATTTTCATCAGAGTGAAGTTTTTCACTTTTTGTAGTTCAAGGCACCATTCTAAGCCTTCTATTTAAATGCTCATTTTGTTCACCACGTGTGGAGTTTGGTAAAATTATATTAGTTTGTTTTTAAGACTAATATTTAATTAAAATTCATGAAAATTTGAGATCATTTGAGGGATTTTTATTTATGAATAGTCACTAAGAGTGTAGGCAGCCCAGAATGTAGTTAATTCCCAACAGGCAAATTTCATTTACATGGTAAATTTTCATATATTTCACATGGGAGCCAAATATTTTAAAAGATATCAAAGGGGTAAATGTGATAAAAATAAAAGGAAATGTTTTTAGATTTGGAGGTCTGGACTTCATGAATCATCAGTTTGAAGATTCAGCTTTAAAACCCTCCTAAACCCCTAAAAAAATCAATTTTAAGAAAAATGGATTTTCTTGCCATAAAATCACCATGGATCAACCTAATTTTTTTTCAAAAATTAAGTAAACTCAGAGAATATCTAATAAATGTAATTTTTATGCATGAGGTTGTACAGATGAGGGTAAAAATCATGATTTTTGTGGAAAAAAACATGTAAAACAAAATACAAGGTAATTCAATGGAATCTAATAAATGGAGATAAAATATTTTGACTTGTTCTTCATCTTCAAATATTTATTTTATTATAAATCATCCTATAAGTGTCTATACTAGCTCAAGCAAAATGGCTGATTTGCTATAAATTTGAGCAAAATTGGCCTAGTCAACTCTATTAATTAAATGACAAAGGTTTTCACATCAAAATCACATATTTGATGATGGATAAATTTTTTCCAAGTATAATTATTGGTTTTTTTATGTTTCATGGTGTCCAAGTGTATAAGTTGGCTAATAGTCCTATTTGGCTTAATTAGCCTAATTGTTCAAAAGTCAAGTTAGAGTTTGGCATTAGGATTGGTCATCAATGAGTTCTAATTGGATTTTCATGCCACTTTTCTACTATTCCATGGAGCTTTCATGCACATTTAAATCTTAAAGGTCCATTTTGATACAAAGGAGGGCTATTTTGGGATTGACTAGTCTTACTTTAGTTGACTAATTATCAAGTGCTAAATCTATTCTTGATGATCTTGTTTATTAAAAGTTTTCAATCACTTTAAAGTCTTCAAGGTTGAGTTCTCCACCCAAGGATTGGTGTAGCATCATTCATGAAAGATGGAATCAAGTTGAGTTGACTTATCAAAGCTTTTTATTCATCTTCCTTGATCTCCATGAAAAGGGGAATGCTCTCTTGTTTTGATTCAGCTTCCAAGCACTTTAAGTGGACTTTATTTTGGATTTTGGCATAGCATCATGCATGAGAGAGAATTTGACATCTCAAATGGGCCCACCACCTTTTATCCTATGCCAAAATTTGAAAATCATGAAAACTTTGTGGAGTTAAAGCATTTTATGAATTGTTTAATCATTGTAAAAGGAGTTAGTCTTGAGTTAGTCAACCGAGACTAATCCTTCTCCCTTTTCAATGCCACTTAGGGCTTGGATTAGTTTTACAAAGATATATATTAGATTTTTCAATCTATTTTTTATTATTCTGAGAGCTAAAGAGAAATTTTGATTTGGACCATACATTATTAAAGGAGATTTTTATTTTGCATATGAGTTTTGACAAATAATAGAGTGTAATTGATTGTGTATCAACATATCAGTGTGATTATATCTCATTTTAGAAAACCCCTTCCTCACCTATTACTTTCTATCTCACCTTCTACAGGTCATTTGAAGAGGTAAAAAAATAATCTTGTATTTGAAATTTCTATTTATCCTTCATCTAAAATATTTATGCTTAAGGGAATGTGTGCATTAGTTTTAGTAGCTTCTAGAGGATATAAATAATTTAGGTGCATCACCCATTTAGACAGGTTTTCATTTTAGTTTTCCTTTCCCCCTTTGTTCCCAAAATCATAGTATGTTATATTTAATTAATAAATCTTAAGGGAACTAGCTCTCTTTGGAGGTTCTTCTTAACACAAAGTCACCCACACATTGAGAATATCTAATTATATCAGCTAGAGAGAGGGTGTGTTTTGCACATCTTCAAGTAGGGTGATCTCTAGAGTGATAACAATATTTGGAATGCTTGATGGGACCACTTATTCACATTTTTGAATTATTATCTATGTATCTGAGTGTATTATTCATTTCCATATTTTCATTTTCAGATTTGTATACTTTTCATGCCACCAAGAGTTGTCACAAGATCATCTACAAAAGGGAAAGAAACAAATTTCTCTGATCTATCTTTCCAATTAGCAAAGAAAAAGAAAACCTCTCAGTCAAATCCAAATACTACACCTTCTATTAACCCTACTATTATACAAAATACTCTTGTTCAAGCCAATATTGTTTAGCCAAATATAGTCTTAAATCTTATACCTTAGATGGTTGCTCCTAGGAGATAGGCTTTTATTTCATTCAATGGTGGTAGTCCTCTAAATATCAATTAATGGGATGATATTATAGTTTTTACTCTGAAGGCTCTTCCTTATTTTATAGGATAAAATCCAACAACTCCTATAGAACATATTATAGACATTGCTAATATTTTATTAGTACATCATGTGACACAGGAACATGTAGCAATGAGGTTTTTGGCAACTTCTTTCAAAGGAGAGGCACTTTAGTAGTACAAAGGTTTAGTTATTACATTAATCAACAACTAGGATGAATTTGGAGAACTTATGTGCAAAAATTTTAAAGAAAAAGTGATCATCTTTCACTTGTGGATCAGCTTATAATGATTAAGAGATTCAATCATGAATTCATGGTGTATTTCAACTACAAATTATAGAAGGCTTGGGATAGAATTTCTATGGTGATCAAGCCTACACCCAACTATGATTTTATGTACTATTTAAAGGCTCTTAATTCAAATGTGGATGTCATTATCCAATCCATGGGAGGTAATACTTTACCTGAAGCTTTTGAATTAGTAATCAAGGCTAAAATTTTCCTTATACAAGTAGGCAAGCTATCTCTAAGGCCACCAATGACTCTTTTTTCAAATATCCATCCTCTTGCTCTAACTATTACTCCAATTCTAGAGTCATCAAAGTTTCATCAAATAGAAGGTGATCAAATTGATAGATTAGGAAAGATAGAGAGTGTTCTTAAGGCTTAGACTAACAAGCTAGTTGTAATAGAGAGGCAACAAGCTCCATCATATAGGCCTTATTAGAATACTAATCAGAATTATCAGCCTAATAGGCCATCTTATCAATCCAATCAGCAAGGACAAGGATATAATTCTCAATCAAGGTAGTATAATCCTAATGTTCCAAGAAATTCTAGAGCTATTTTTCCAACTCAAAGAAATTATGCCCAAGAAGGAGAATGGAACAATCAATGAGATCTAGATAACAAAATGGTAATGGCTCTAATTGGTGAGAGTTCTCATCAATATTTCATGCAACAAATTGTAGTTCTTGATTCATTTGAAAACCAACCATATTATTATAATAAGGAAGCCTCTCTACCCTATGGAGACATTCCTTCATTCACTAAAGTAGAAGTTCCAAATCAATAAGGAGAAGGTAGTGGTAAGGCACCTACTGAAACTACATTTGTGAACTTCCAAGAAGGTGATGATTATTTTGAGCACTTGACTAAAAATCAAATTCAAGATTTATCTAATATTTATAATCTAGTTGTAGCCTATACTAGATCTAATAAAAGAGCAATTGGTGAAGGTTTAGGTCCTGATAGGGCAGCCCCTTCTTCTCAGTCACCATGAAAGATAACAACACATGAACTACCTCAGAAAAGTTTAAACCAGCAAGCTCAAGATCCAAAAGATAAGAATACTTAAGGGTCTTACATACCTCAATTCACATAACATTTGGGAGCTCCTTCTACTCTTAAATCATAGTCAAGGGTAGACAATTATCCACTTAGTATTGCGGATCATATGAAGAAGACTTTAGTATCAATTTCAATGTGGGATACTCTGTTAATCCCAAAACAGAAAGAGTACTTGCAAGAGGAACTTTCAAAGCTCAATATCTCTAAAAAACTAGCTAAAAATAAATATTAAGTGTTTCCCTAACCAATTATAATCTAGTTTTTGAGTCTCAACCTCTTAAGGTGACTAAACCTCATCCATTTTATCTTTTTGTTATCATTGAAGATTATCTAGTTCATAATTGTATGATTAATAGTGGGGCTAGTACTTCAATTATGCCCAAATAAATAGCTAATAAATTAGGATTATAGTATGAACGCCATGAGAAAGGTGCATTACAATTAGATGGGTATCTTACAAATATTGTAGGTGTGTTGAAAGATCTGAAAATCATACTTGATTCTTATCCAAATTTCACCATTTTATAGGATGTTGTTGTTGATGATCTACCTCCATATTTTGCATTATGCTTATCTAGAGATTTCATTGCCAATATAAGAGGTTACCTTTGTTCAAATTGGTCATACATGGTTTTTATAACTAGGTATGGAACCAAATTACTATTAGATCTGAGCCTATTTCTAGATTTCACCTTAAGCCATATACACCAAATATGTCAAATGTGAATTATAGTATTTTAGAAGAAGATGATAACACCATTAAGCAAGAACATTCTAAGCCTCTTAAAGGCATACCATATCTTCTCCTAGATGAGTAGCCTAATGATAATTATAGACATTACCACTATAAAAGTATTGAAGATGTTGGTTTAAGAGTCTATTGTATGCACAAATAAGGTGACTTGTTGCTAGTCTCACTAGCTCAATGCAGGATCAAGGAGTTTAGAATTTATTCTTTGATGGATCAAAAATAAAGAATGGAAGTGGGGTTCATGTAATGTTTTTTTCACAAAAAAATTAAAGGTATTATTCTTTTGTTATATTTCAATTTAGTTGTACTTCCAATACTATAGAGTATGAAGCTCTTATTTATGGTCTTTAATGGGCTAGAAAGAGGGATATTAATCTCTTACAGGTGAAAGGTGATAGTGAGTTGGTAGTATATCAAGTTAGAGGTTTAATTAAAAAATATAATCCTATTTTGAAGGCTTACGAACATAGAGTTTAGGATCTCATGGAATATTTTATTGCATTTGACATTCACTCCATTCCTAGAGGAGCAAATCAGCATGTTGATAGGCTTGCTGCCATAGGAGAAAAAATATGATATTCCAGATCAGATTAAGGAAAATAAAAACAAGAATCAAATTAAGGTATTATTCAATCCTTAAGTCCCAAATAATGATGTAATTTGACAATTTTTTGACTCTGGTAAGCAAATAATATATTTTCTATAGAATGAGGCAGAATTTTGCAAAAGAAATCATGATAAATTATAGGATCAATATGAAAATCAGATTGTAAAATTGAAATCAAACAATATTCCTTAAGTTTTTGTGACTTTATGAATCATATTTAATGAATATGATTAGCTAAGGAAATATAAGGTGAGTTTTTCTTCTAAGAAAGAGCATTAGGAGCCAATTAGCATAGCTGAAGGTAAGCAACTCAAGCTAGGTAAAGTGAATACTAATTCTGAGAGAGTAGATTTAATTTCATTATGTCAAGAATTCATGGATATATTTTCTTGGTAATACCATGTTTTGAAAGGTTTTGACCCCAGATTGGCACATCATACTATTGAACTAGAACATGATGAAAAACCTATAAGACAAAAGTAAAGGCCTATAAACCTTGAGGTTGAGATTCTCATGAGGAAAGATCTTACAAATCTGATTGAATCATGTATTATTTTTACTATAAATCATTCAAAATGGGTATAAAATCTTGTACCAATAATAAATAAGAATGGAGAGATAAGACTTTGTGTAGATTTCAAATATTTGAATAGAGTATCATTAAAAGACCACTATCCAATTCCTTCCATAGATCAAATCTTATATAGAGTATCATGTTCATAGAGGTTCTTTTTATTGGATGGGTACTTAGGATATAACCAAATATTGGTGAAAGAGAAAGATCAATATAAAAAAACTTTCACTACTAAATGGGGTACTTTTGCTTATAAGAAGATTCCTTTTGGACTCTTTGATGCTAGAACTACCTTCCAAAGGGCAATGGATTTTTATTTCCATGGCATTTTGAGTGAAATATTTTTCTATCTTGATGATATTACAATATTTTCAAAGGATCCTAATGATCATCTAACACATTTGAAGATTATCTTTGATAGATGTAGTCAATTTGGAGTCTCATTAAATCCAAAGAAATACATTTTTTTATTGCATGAGGGGAGACTTCTTGGGCATGTGGTATCTAAAGATAGTATTTCCATTGATACATAGAGAGTAAATAAAATTCTTGCTATATAATTTCATAAACAAAATAAAGTATTTCAAATTTTCTTGGGTAAGATAAACTTTATCAGAAGATTCATTCCTAGTTTTGCAAAACTAGTAAAGCCACTTACTCAAATGCTTAAGAAGCACCAAGAGTTCACTAGGAGTGAAGAATGTAAAAAAGGTTTTGAATCCATAAAGGAAGAAATCAACCAAGATCCTAATTTTCTCAATCCAGATTTTAGTAAGTATTTCTTCGTGTATGTTTTCTCTACTTCCGATACTATTTCAGCCATGCTTATGCAATAGAATGATAAAGTTTTGGAACAACCCATTGCTTTATTTAGTCAATATTTATAAGGTTATGAATATAGGTAATATTTTTTATAAAAACATGTTTTTTTTTATAATAGGTATAAAAAAATTAAAACATTTGGTTTAAAATAATAATATTATATTAATGGTTGCTTATTTAAGTGTGAAGGACTTCATTCTCAACAAAGACTTGAGTGAAAAGAGAGATGGATGGGTCACTAAATGCATGTAATATAAAATTTAATTCAATGTTAAAAATTTATTTTGAGGAAAATGATTATGTGAACATATTTCAAAAGATATGAAAGAAGAAAAAGAAATAATTTTGACAATTTAGGACACTCAGCATGAAGCTAAAAATACACCTCTTACAGGATGGACACAGAACATTACTAGATTTATTAAAACTAGAAAATGTCCAAGGGGTTTGAATGAATCAAAAATAAGTCACTTCAATCTGAAATAATTACCATACATTTTTATTGATGGAGTTATTTTCAAAAAAGACATTGGAGGTATGCTTTTAAGGTGTGTTGAAACTAGTCAATTTGACAAGCTTTTTGAGCAATTTCATGAGTCCTTATGGAGATAATTTTAAATCCAAGACCATAGCTGAAAATATCATTATATATGGTTGTTTTTTCCCAATTTATTAAAATATTCACATGCATGGGTTAATAAATGTACAAAGTTTGCAATGTTTATAGTGAAATAGAGACTAGTTGTTATGTTACTAAAGCCAATTCAGGTTGAACAACCTTTCATGCAATGGGGTTTATACTTCATTAGGATGATTCATCCTCCATATATTTCTAGTCATAAGTGGGTCTTGATAGTTATAGACTATTTCACCAGGTGGGTGGAAGTAATGCCTTTTAAAGAGGCAAATGAGAACTCCGTGCTTGAATTTTATGAGAGTCTAGTAACTCATTTTGGAGCACCTTTTATTATAATATCAAATAATGATTTAGAATTAAATAGTAAAAATGTATGTGAATGGGCTCTTGAACATGGTATTTATTTTACATCTTCATCAAATTACTATCCATAGGGTAATGGACTAGCTAAGTCTACTAACAAGAACCTGATTCAGATAATTAAAAGAATAATGGAAGATAATCAGAGATATTGGCATACAACATTGAAGATTTCTTTATGAGATGATAGGATAACTCATAATAAGGCCATTATTCATTCACCTTATCTCTTAGTTTATGAAAGAGAAGAAAATTTTCCTATTTCATTGGAGCTTCTATCTTTGGAGCTTACATACTAGTTAGAGCTTCTAGAAAATGATGCAATGAAGGTTAGAATGAATGAATTAAGATAATTAGAGTAGATAAGAGATGATTCTATGCACACCACGTGGTCAAATCAGTAGAAAGTCAAGAATATATTTGATAAGAGAGCTTCATCAAAGATATTTAATCAAGGAGACACAAAGCCAGGTAATCACTCTAAATTTGATAGCCTTTAGAGTGGACCTTATATTTTCATTGATTTTAATAAAAATAATGATTTTTAGTTATATAGATTGAGTGGAAAGGAACTTCCCATTCCTGTGAATGGGATGTTTCTTAAATACTGCTATTAGGAGAGTCACTCCTTTGTACATAGTCATAGTTTCATTCTTCTAAGTGCTTATCTGCACATGATTTCATTATTGTTTTTCATTTTTGTGTTGTTATTCTTTCCTCTAAGTGCATACATGTACATGTTTTCTATTTTTTGTGTCAGTTTCTCCTATTGAGTTTTGGTCTATAAGCTTTCCCAATTTCAATGTTTATCTTGGTCTATCCTTACTAGAGTTTTGAGTTCTTTTGACTAACAGGCTTGTCAACCCCAAAAGTTGCCAAAATTATTAGTAATTTGGCCTATCTATCAAGGTCAAATTATTTCCCCTATCATATGAAACTTTCCAAAAAATGGTCAATATCCCTTTATAGTTGGTCAAACTAGTAAATTATGGTCTAAAAATACAAATTTTGGCAAAAAATGTCAAAAAATGGGGTAAAAAGGAAAAAATATATATCAAAAGTCATTAAATCATGCCAAAAGAGCTTTAAATATGTTTAAAGATATGAAAATAGACTAAGTCCTAAGTTTGAAATCATAAAAGGGTTATTTGATATGTCATAATAGCCAAAAAGGCCCCAAAATAGGTTCTGCATGCCAAATTTTCTAATTAATAGGTCAAAAATATGTAAATTTTCAAGATAGACACGAAATACTTCTCAAATATTCTTTACTAAACAGTGGGAAGTGAAGTTTGGCTTTTAAAAGGGGGAAAAAACTCTTTTTCACCTATTTTTCAAGAGAGGTACAGAATCCATATAGTTTATATACAATCCAAGGTAGGGGAGATCATATAAAGGGCATATCCAAGATTCACTAGAATTTTCATGAAAATTCATGGCCCTTAAACCATCTTCCTTTTGGTTTCTTACTTGTTGGCATAGAGAGACCTACATGTAGGTTTTTTGATGGTACGGTTTATTGGAAGAGGGTACCTATCTCAATTTTGGGGTGAATAAATTAGATTCAAAGGGATTATTTATGGTCCAAGTGTTTTATTAATTTTATTCTTCATCCTCATGAACTATTTAGTTGAAGATAGTTTAAATTATGTTGCCTACTAACCAAAAATGTCACTATTTTTCTCTAATTTCTCCTCAACTGGGTAGAGTTATAGAGAAATTAAACTTGTACCCAAATATTGAGTACTTTATCTATATCTATAAGGCATTATAAAGGTTTTATTCATCTATTTTAGGGTGAAATAGAGGCCACAAACTTAGCCAATCAATTTGTAGTGTTGGTAAGTTTGCAAAGTGAATTATACAGTCTAAGGAGAAGAAATTAGCTTCAAATTATCAAGAATTGATATTTGGAAGGTTTTCATCATTTTTTCATGGTTTCCAAGCATTATCATCAGATATTATTCAAGTTTCATGGCTAAGGAAGCCTATCTCCATGCTTTCTAGTGTCTCAAGTGAGCTAGTTTAGAATTTTTCAAGTAAACTTTGAAAAATTTAAGGTTTTTAGAGAAAACCATGTTTCAATTTCTCCTCCTTGCACTCATTCTATGACCTCAAAATTGTTGTGATATGAATTTTAGGTTTTTATATTTCTCTTGGTCTTGTAATACTCTCTCATCCTCCTTTCCCACCTTTATCCTTTTCACCTCTTTCCACTACCATAATCTACCTTTTCACTGTGTTTTCACTTCAATTTCACCCTCCTTTCATGTTTTCCCTCATATATTTTAAATCCTTCATCACATATCTATCATATCTATCATGAATAAGACCATTTTTAAAGAGAGGAAAGTATCATCAATCATGGTTAAGGAGGATATAGGCCAGTCAAGTATCAAATATAGTCATCGAATGAGCCAATCAATAGGGTTGTATGATCAAGTTTGGCTATAGGGCTTGATGAGTTTTCAAGAGGAGAGATACCTTCCTAAATTTATAATGGGAGTAAAAAATCCATCAATCTAAGGAGGTGGGCTAAGTAGGGAAATTTACCTTTCTTTTTTAACACCATGGCACCAGTTTAGGCACTTATTATAGATGTATACAGTCAAAAGAATCATTTACAACAAGTATATAATAGTCCAAGGTTGATTATCAAGTTGAATTAAGAACATAAAGATCCTTGAATGCCTATAAAAAACCAAATATCACTTACATAGGAGAATAAATCTTGAAAAATGCATCTTCCCAAGCATGATCAAGCAAGATAGACCATAAAGCTTCATAGCACAGCCAATTTAAAGATAAGCAAGCCTAATATCTAGCTAAGACATTATTGTAAACAAAATATATGATCTCAAAGGGGGAAATGCCTTTCTTATGATATATAAGAAATGAACTTATCATAGTTTACAATGGAAGAATAAAATCATGTTTTTGAGCTTTCCTTAGGGATAGAATTGGTCATTTCCATACAACATCCAAAGTATGCATAATCATGTTTGAGGAGAGATATGATTGTTCTCAAGAAATATGTTTGTTGAGGTATTGACAAGGTGTTGATCATGTTTATTTATCCAAATCAGACCTAAGAGGGTTTTAAATATATTTTTCCCAAGTATTAACCAACAAAAGGGACCTAAGGAGTAACCTATGGTATTAAGTATGCACCTATAGGCCTATACAAAATTTATCCTCATAGAGCATGGTTTTGGTCATCAAGAGGTTTTCATGGTTAATGTCAGTGTCTCTTATTACATTATATTAATGAATTATCATGTTCAAAGACTTATCATATGACAAAGATATTTTAAAGCAATATCAAAGTAGATTATATCAATGGTGATAGTCATCTATAGACTATAGAGGGCATCCTACATGCCTACTTAGTAAAATAAGCACTCCTCTAGGTTTTTGGGTCTAATAAAAAATCATGGAATATTTGAAGCATGAAATTTTATATAGGTTTACACAATCACATAAAGAAATATATTAAAAAGGGTGTGACACCTTGAGGGACTTAAGATATATAAAATCAACCTATAGGCCTATTAGTACTTTCACCTATAGTTGGAAAATGTTTGCTTATGAAGGAGACCTCATATAGAGGTTATCAATTTAAGATTTTGACAAATCAAGAAAATAAGTGTGGTATTAAGATTGTCATTTCCATGAATGGGTCAGATGCTTAAACTCCTATGAACATCCAAACTTAGCAATGTAACCCTATGAGCCTGTATGGAATGAACATCTACAACAGGCTTAAAATCCTAACCTAAGTCATGGCAGAGAGGTTTATTTTCAATATTGGATTATAGAAGACAAGATAATGTCAACCTAGAAAAGTTCTGTTAAAATCAATGGATTAAAGAAGTAAGGAGCATCTACATCCCCAAATGACCTTACAGGCCTGTAGGGGTATGTGTTTGTAATGAAGGGAGCTTCATCATATATACATCTTAGCTAAGCATCATAATAAAAACCCTAGGGAATTGTCATAGTATTGTAAGTTATAAAAAAATAAATAAATAAAGAAATGTGCAATAAATATAGTCACTCTTTTTCTACATAAGCTCCTACAACTATAAATAATGTATCCCTACAGGCTTGTATGGATGCACCTATAGCCAAGGTATAGGAAGGTTTGAGTCATATAAACCAAGCATTGCTTTAAATGATTCAAGGGTTCTTGAACCTTTAAAGGAAAAAATTGAAAATGGAAATTCATTCATTTAACTATTTTTCAAACTCAAGTGGACTTAATAGCATGCTCATCTAAGAGTCCTAAGGAGACCCTATTCTCAGTTCATACAAGGGCTAGTGGATATGAATACACAGTCAAGTTTTTAATAAGGGTTTGTGAATATGGTTTTAGTTTTTTCATACCATCAAGGGATATTTAAATTTTTCAAATTATATGATGAGTCATCAAAAGGGTAAGTGTCACTTCTAGATACTCACCTATAACTAACTCTTATAAGGAGACCTATAGTCAAGTAGGTATGTTTGTTAGATCAAGGACCAGCCAAGGTGCAAGGAGGTTAGTATGAATCAATAGATACATGGATTGGCACCTTATATTTGATAGATAATAAAAATCTTAAAGGACAAATATGATTTTATAAATTGACTCAAAACATTGATTGAGACCTATAACAACCTTATGATATTGAGCCGCAATTAACAAAGAGAGTTGGTGTTTTGGTGAGGACTAGCTTAATGCAGACTTCAAGATGGTATTTTTTTGGTCATCAAGGGATTATAATATGATAAAGGAGGCTAAAAAATATGTGAATATTTAATGAGGGATAATGAAAGACATTTTGAGCCTATAGTCACATAGAAAGTTAACCTACAACCAACATTTGATCTCATTAATTACCCTCAAAAGAAGGTATAATGATAATCATGTTTAAAATGGGGTTTGGGAGGTCTTGTTTCACTTTATGAAAGTCCTTATGTGTTTTAAAAGTGATAAAAATTCTTGAAAACGGATAGGGTCACTTCATTATTTCATGCCTAATAATGATCTCTAGTGCCCTAGAGACTAACCTACAGCCCTAATGTCACCATCTATAGTCATTTAAGGGAAAGCTACCTTCAAGTTGGTGAGAGAAAGTAGGAATAATATGGTACATATTTTTTTAATTTCTCATGAGCAAGGGCCATAGGGATAAACAATGCATTTGGATGAGATCAAAGAATGCTAGGAGGGACTTTCAAAGCTAATATATAGTCAATCCATGAGTCTTATGAGCCAAGGCCTAAAGTAAGGTCCATGCTTTACAGTTACCACAATGAATTTAGGGAGATACATAAATAAATTCCAAAATCCAAAATTCAACACCATTTATAGTAAATCACCTTATTTTAAGGACCACCTACATAGTACTGTTACATTATATGGACTTTTGGCAATTTGGAGGCCTAAAAGCTTGAACTAGTCAATTTTACTTTGAATAAAATGTGTGGAGGGATATTATTTGATTTAAATGGTATTAAAACAAATATTTAACATGGATTATCATCAAAATATTGTTAAAAAATGATCAATTTTCACCTATAATGCCAAAACATAGTCATTTTGAGGCCTAAATGCATTAGTTGAAGGTCATGATGTGCTTGAAAATATGGGTATATGTTATTTTAAAACATATAAAGAGTATTTTGAGATAAATGAATATTATTTTGAACTTAAAACCTATAAAATACATTAAATTCACCTTCAAAACACTAAAACTCAGTCAATAACACTAACAGTCCATGCACAGAGGTCAAAATTGAGGGAAATTTGAAGATTCTGGGAGCTATAGGTGGATGTAATACCTAATTTTTTTAAAAAAGATAATAAATAGTTGGAAAAACATATTAAAATTTTTAATTACCATTTGACAAGTGGAAATATTCATGTTTTTGTCTCAGACCTTAACTTGTTCATTTGAGGTCATCGTTGGAGCATGCTTCATTTTAGAGTGCTAAAAAAGCTTATGAGCCCAAGTAAAGGATTGATAAGCATGTGATTATGTTTTTAAATAATAATTAGAACCTTAAAGAATATAAAAACTTCAAATTTTATGCAAACCATGCTCATACAGGTTTATACAAGTAAATAGGCAAATAAGCCAAAAAGGCATTTTTGGAATTTTCAAGAGAAAATGAATTTAAAAGTGTTTTAATAGAATTATATAGGTACCATAATGATTTTTTAATCTTGGAAGGAATTATTTTCATCATATTGATGTTTTTCACTTTTTGTAGTTATAGGCACCCTTCCAAGCCTCTTGTTCAGATGCTCATTTTGTTCACCACATGTAGAGTTTAGCCAAATTATCTTAGTATGCTTTTAGGAACCATATGAAATTATAATTAATATACAATTGAGATCAGTTTAGGGCCTATGATTTATGAATAATCTCTAAGAGTGTAAGTAGCCTAAAATGCAATCAATTCCCCATAGGAAAATTTCATTTATGTGGTAAATTTTCATATCTTTCACATGGGAGCTGAACATTTTCAAAGATATTATAGGGGTAAATGTGATACACATAAATGGAAATAGTTTGGTATTTGGAGGTTTGTACTTCATGAATCATCAGTTTGAAGATTCAGTTTTAAAACCCTCCTAAACCCCTAAAAAACCAATTTTGAAAAAAGTGGATTTTATTGCCATCAAATCACCATGGATCAACCTAGAACCTTTTTAAATTCAACTAAACTTAGAGAGGATCCAAAAAATGTATTTTTTATGCATGGGTCTATATGGATGAGGGTAGAAATCATGATTTTTATGGAAAAAAGTGTGTAAAATAAAGTACAAGGTAATTCAATAGAATATAATAAATAGAACTCAAATATTCAAAAATTTTATTTATATTCAAATATTTAGTTGATCAGAAATCATCCTAGAAGTATGTGTACCAGCTCAAGCAAAAGGCTAGTCTGCTAGAAATTTGAGAAAAATTGGCCTAGTCAACTCTGTTGACTAAATGATGATGGTTTTCACATCAAAATCACATATTTGATGATGAAAATAGTTGTTCCAAGTCTAATTATTGGTTTTTTAAGGTTTCATGGCTTCTTATTTGTAGGTTTCATGGTTTCCAAGTGCACAAATTGGCTAATAGGCCTATTTGGCTTAGTTGGCCTAATTATTCAAAAGTCAAGTTGGAGTTTGGCATTGGGATTGGTCATCAAAGAGTTATAATTGGATTTCAATGCCACTTTTATGATGTTACATGGATATTTAATGCACATTTAAATCTTTAAGTTCCATTTTCATGTAAAAGAGGGATATTTTGGGATTGACTAGTCTTACTTCAGTTGATTAATTGTCAAGTGTTACATCTATTCTTTATGATCTTGTTTATTGTTAGCTTTCAAGCACTTTAAAATATTTAATCCTGAGTTATCCACCCAAGGATTGGAATAAAACCATTCATGCAAGATGGAGTTAGGTTGAGTTGACTTGTCAAATCTTGTTATTCATCTTCCTTGATCTCCATGCAAAGGGGAATGTTCTCTTGTTCCAACTCAAATTGCAAGCACTTTAAGTGGACTTCCTTTTGGATTTTGGTGTAACATCTACATGAGAGAGAATTTAAATTATCAAATGGGCCCACCACCTTTTATCCTATGCTAAAGTTTGAAAAGCATGCAAATTTTGTGGAGTTAAAGCATTTTATGAATTATTTAATCATTATAAAAGGAGTTAGTCTTGAGTTAGTCAACCAAGACTAACCCTTGTCCCTTTTCAACACCACTTAGGGATTGGATTAGTTTTATAAATATATATATTGGCTCTTTCAAGCCATTTTTTTTATTATTTTAGGAGTTGAAGAGAAATTGTAATCTAGACCATACATTAATAAAGGAGATTTTTATTTTTTGTATGAGTTTTGATAGATAATAAAGTGTAATTAATTATGTATCAGCATATCAGTGAGATTATATCTACTTTTATTAGGTCCCTTCCTCACCTATTGCTTTCTATCTCACCTTCTATAGGTCATTTAAAGAGGTTAAAAAGGAATCTTGTAGTTCAAAGTTCTATTTATCTTTCATATAAAATATTTATGATTAAGGATAATATAAGAATTTTATTGATTCACATGTGTATAATTATTTTAGGAGCTTCTAGAGGATATAAACAATTTAGGTGCATCACCCATTTAGATAGGTTTTAATTTAGTTTTCCTTTCCCCTTTTCACCCTAAAATCATAGTAGGTTATATTTAGTTGATAAATCTTAAGGAAACCAGACCTCTCTAGAGGTTATTCTCAACACAAAGTTACCCACACTCTGAGAAGATCTAATTATATCAGTTGGAGAGGGTGTGCTTTATACATCTTCAAGCATGGTAAAATCTAGAGCGATAAAAAGTTGGACACATGGTAGATTCATAGGGATTTGGGTATTTTATGCCTTTCTTGAAAATTACCCCTCTTACATTTTGGTGGGTAAAGTTCTTAAAGTCCCCAAGGCCCAAATATCTGAACTTATAAGAAAAGTGATGCCACGGGTAGCTCCTCAGGGTTTTCTCAATTTCAACCCCTTTTAAATATCACCCTTCTTATCTCTTAGTAGGCATAATCCAAAAAATCCTCAAAGGCTCGAATGCCTAGACTTGTAAATTAAAATTATGACCTTTGGTATTCCTAGTCCTAGAGGGGGCTCAGGGTTTATTACACCACTACAATAATATAAAATAACAAGTGAGAAAGTGCAAAAGTCCCTAAAGGCATGAAATAGTATCATGATGTATGTTCCACTCATGTCACTCCATGTGTTATAAGGAGGATCATCTGGCATAAAAGGAAAACATTCATGTTTTCCCTCTCTTTTTTGAATGAGGCTCAAATAATTAATGAGAGTGGGTGGTGATTAGCTATTGGGATTTGGAGCATTAATGGTAACCCTAAAATTGAAATGCAAGGGATTATAACTTAGGTATATGTCTTCACTCTAAAATTACCTTTTTCATTCAGATTTTGAATTTGTGCCTTTGAATTATTTCTGTGACCTAGCTAAGTATGGTGTAAGATCATGATTACAATGAATTATTTGTAGATCTTCAAATTCTAGTGTGAATAGCCCTCCAAATTAAATATAAATTTTGCATTTTCTCCTTGTGTTGTGTTCTTTGAGAGGATTCAAGAGATAGATTGAGAGTTGTTCAAGTGAAAAGTTCATCTGGTATTAAGATATTGCAATAGAGAGCTATAGAAATATGGTGACATCTTGAACCCTAATAAAGGGCAATATTGTTTCAATTTTGGATTTTATTAGAGAGACAAATGTTATGGGGTTAGATTTTAGGGCTTTATTAAATTTTTATAGTAACCTAGCCCCCTAAGTAGTTTTCAACATTGGCATGAGTTACATAGCACCTGTGGTAGCATTCCCCTTGACTTCTCCATACCAAAACTCATTATTACATGTGCTCAAGCATACCAACCAAACACTAGGACTGTTGTTGATGGTAGTCATTCAGTTGTGTGATCCCTCACCCATTTAACCCTCAGTATCATGCTTAGAATCCCCCCAATTAGAAATAATTACACTCTTTATAGAGGAAATCTAGGTGTATGATAAAAAGGATGATAAGGCAATTTGGGATGTTATCAATTCTTTTTGGCTAGCCATGAAGAGATAGAATATCTCTATAATTTTTAAGAATTTGAAATTAACAAATTTTAATGAACTACACTAGTGTATTATTCTCATGGCACCAATATCTATGGGGTACCTACAATAGAAAAGTTTAAACCATGGATGTTCCTAATTATGATCTAAGTGTTAGAATGGAAGAAGAAGCTAGAGTAGGAAACCATACTTAGTGACAATATGCATATGCAAATGATGCAGCTTTAAGCTTCAATTCTTTCTAAAGAAGCATTCACATGTAATTTCTACATGTCTTCTTATTTGATGTATAGACTAGTGCACAATGGGACTTTCAAAGGGCTCACCAGGAACCCTTTAGGAATACGAATATATAAAGTATACCTAGAAGATACAATAGAAGGGTCTAAGAATAATTTCTATAGAGTTTATAATTGCTTCTTCAACCCCATGATGATTTTTTTCTATCCCTTGAGGAGCCTTAATAGGATGTCTATGATAGCCAAATAAGTAATTGAAAAGTATGGCACCACATACATATAGTTCAAAACATCACATACATCAAGGTCAATGGGTACTCAAGGTCTCTAAATAAGTTACTGAGGTATTTGGATGATAGGTTGGTGGTGATAGACCTAAGACAATAAATGTTACCACCACATGAAATAATCATAGCTAAGGAGATCAACAATCCTTTCAAATTTCCTATGGTAATAGTGTATTATTCATGTCCTTCAATTTCTAAGGCAAAAGGGTTAGAGTAGGAGATGGACCTATATGCACTTGATAAGATGTCACCCTGACCCAATTATGATATTAGGTGGTTGGTAAATATGGATACTAATATGATATTAAATCAATCACATCATGAGGACATTTGGTCTGATTGCACCACTAACGAAAATGTCTAGAAATGGGAATTTATGAGGCTGAGAGTGCAAGAATTATAGCATACAACATTGATACCATCCCTAAAGACATAGTGGATGAAAAATTTAAATTATCTTCATTGTAAAACACAAATAACATAGAAGCCTAACCGATTGCCCAGCTAGATTTTAGTGATAAAGAGGATGTTTCTATCCTTAAGAGATTATTATGAATCATGAAGAGAAAATTCAGATGGCTTAAGGATCATGGGGTTGACTTTGGATCATATGATACTCCTTCCATTCAAGAGCTAAAGAAGGCTAAGGAGTTGAAGGCTTTTTTCCTAAAATATAGCAATGATCCTATATCTCCATCATCAACCGTAATAGGTAAGGAAAAACATAAGCTTGGGGATATTGAGTTCACCAAGCTAGTGGATATGGAGAAGATAACATCAACATAATCCAAGGCTAGGTTATCCTTTAAAAAAATAAAAAACTTGGTAGAAAATTGGGATAAGATTATTATGGGGTAGGTCATACAAGCTAGTGATATCTCCATATCCATTCCAAGAAAGGGAGCCTCAATAGTACTAGCCATTCCAATGGTCATTACTATGGCTAGCCTAGATATAGGCCCACATGCTTCACCTACATAATAAGTGGCACTTGATCCTCACCTAAAAATATATTTAAGAAAGAGAGGAGGTGAGGACTAGGGGGATCAACTAAAGTAGAAGAGAGTCAAGAAAGCTCTATAACCTCCAAGTAGGTTAACAATAAAGAAGAAAAAGGTTTTATTCAAAGACCCACTATCCAAAGAAATATCTATGAATAGAAAAGAGGACCAAGCCTCATATTCCCAAATAATAAGGGATATGAGTGAGGAGGACAATTCAGATGAAGACAAACCTATTATTAAAGTGATGAAGAAATAATGTGCCTTTACTCCTCAAGTGAAGACTGGGTAAAAGACTCATAGGGAGAGCCTCCAAACCCTAGTGAAGGTCCTAATAATGGGTTTGTTTATAGAAGAAGGACCCTCAGTGGTAAAAATCAAAGGTGATGAGGAAGGTGCCTTAACCTCATATTTCCATTTATATTTTGATGATGTTGTATAGGTTGGATCTAAGGTGGCTACCCAGGCTCAAATCTCTCTTGAGAAAGAGGCAAATTCTTTAGATACAGAGGCATTCATTAAAAATTTCATTTCTAGGACAAGGCTTGTGAAGTTGAGGACATTCAAAAATCTGATGGAAGAAATGGGGGTGAGCTAAAGCATGATGACCAAGTCTCCACTAGTAATGCAGAGGTGGAGAAATAAAAAGAATAATAGGCAGCTATCAGAGTAGTGGCGTATGCTCTTTCCCCTTTACAAGTGTCAAGCTCAACACTAAAGGAGAGAGTAAATATATAAGAAGGTGGGGGAGCAAACTTGAAAAGGGGTACCAAAAGAATAATAGGTAGCTATCATAGTAGTGGTGTATGCTCTTTCCCCTCTAAAGGTGTCAAGCTCAACACTAGAGGAGAGAGTAAATATAAAGGAGGGTGGGGGAGCAAACTTGAAAAAGGGTACCCCTACCCATTCAAAAGTAAATAAGGAGTTGGATCCATCAAATAAATATGTTGAAGAAGGTATTTTAGGGAGTGTTACTTCCATTAACGTACCCCAATGTGTCTTTCTTCTCATCAAGATTCATGATTCAACCCATAATAAAGGTCCCAAGGTTGTGATTGGTGAAGAGTTACCTAAGTGAAATAAGAAAGTTATCATAGCATTTTCTAACCTAGGGACCTAGTCGAGTAAGGAAGGCAAAGTGGTTATAGGGCCTTCTAGCCAACCCATGGAATAGGAGAAATCCATCAATAAATTTCTCATAGATTCCTACCAACTTAGGTTAGATTTTGAATTTTGGGAACAAATAGAGCCAACTTTGAATAAGAATCATGGAATAGAGAGGGATAATAAAGAGCAAGAAAGTGATGAATACATTGAAAAATTTATATTGATCCCATAACCCAAGCCTATGGCACTCCCTGTAGCTAACTCATCATTAAAACCACCCCTCATTGTCTCAAGGCCATCCATAGTGTTTATAAATTTTGTGGGATTTCAAACTAGGCCTCTTCTATGGGTCATAGAGAAAGTAAAAGAGAAGGAAGATATTATGAACAAGATAAGGGACATTATTGTAGTGAAGATTATTTAGATGCATAAGGCTAAGCCCTATAGTAAGGCTAAAACACATTATAAAACCACTTACACTTACCAGGGAGAAAGGAATGTTAAGGTAGTTGTCCCTCCACCCAATACATTAAAGAAAGATGCTCCCCTAGAAATTTATTCCATCTATAGTTATAATCTCAGGGAACCATCAAAAAAGGAGATAAATCACACCTCATAAGTCTTGTATAACATGGTGGCATAAAGGATGGGTAAAGATAAAGCCACCATGGAAGAATTGAAGGTATAAAACAAGGATATGATCTAGTACTTGCAAAAGTTATTGAGTAAGCCTTAATCAGTAACTCTAACTACCATTAAGGCTCAAAACCTTCCTCTTTTCTTCATTGGATTGTTGGACCTTGGTTGAGGTGATGATTTGA
This sequence comes from Torreya grandis, assembly GCA_037957365.1. NCBI lineage: Eukaryota > Viridiplantae > Streptophyta > Pinopsida > Cupressales > Taxaceae > Torreya > Torreya grandis. The sequence continues at coordinate 6,587,784 of JARHVA010000119.1, read as the reverse complement.
AAGCTAGAGGATGCACCATAGAAGAATGGAAAAGGATTTAAGCACCAGAGCTAAATAAATAATCCATTCAACACTAGAATGCTTGGATGGCATAGTGCGTAAAAAAGGATATTATGAAGCCCAAATGTTCCTTTATGATGCATACATAAAGAATTATTAAAAGGTCCAACCCAAGATGGATGAAATATTCAACATGGGCACATGCACTTTAGTGGAAAAAAAATTTATCTCCTCCATTGATCACAAAAGGCCTAGGAAATACCAATTAGTAGTAAAGCATCAATTGATGATGCTCAAAGAGGGCGTCTTTGATTTGAAAAGAGAAAAGCAGACTCTCAAGACTGCTACAAAATAAATAGATTCCACCCTCAGATAAATGGTGAACCTTTAAGGTGTAGGTGACTTGAAAAAAGAGGCAATAAGTATTACCCAGAAAAGCCTCTTTAATGCACCATAAGTAACCTTTGATGCCAATAAAATAAGGTAGTTGGTATCACTTGAGAAATCTTATGACCAACTCAAAACATTATTAGGGTGGAAACAGGTCATGATTCAAAAGGTCTCCACTTGGATTGAGGAATATAGAGTCAAATTCAAGTACCAAGCTGACTTAGACCAAAAGGATCTTACCTCCATGATTGATGAATATACCAAATACAAGAATAGGTTGGAAAAGCATTCAGTTACTAACATTGATTCTAGAACATGACCAAGTATTTTAGTTCCTTCTGAGCTAGCACCACTCCTCCTTCCTTTTATTTCTTCTTCTTATTTCTTCCATTGTCTCTTTTCTTCTGATTTCCCACTAGGAAAACATTGTACTCCACCCATTAGTGGCATGTCCCTTTCAAAGTTAGTTTGAATAATCATGTGTATAGGAAAGGGATGTTTTTTGTTTAATTACATTATGAGATAAAGGTTATTTTTTCCATTACAAAATTATTCTCCATGTGTAAAATTTAAAATATCCTACCATAGTGGAGTATCATGTTTGTCATCATCACAAAAACATGAGCTCAAATTTAAGGAATCATGTTTGTTATAATAGACTCTAGGCCCATGAAAGAATTTTCCAATTAGAGCATCTTTAGGAATGTGCCAAGATTAGCTAAAATTGTATAAGTAAAGGGGGTTTATCCCTTTTACGATGGTTGGTTAATTTTTGAGTCTAAAGCTATAGCTTAGGAGAGTCCTCCTATAATTTTCTATTATTGAATTGATTTTTTTATTAAAATCATTGGCAAGATTTGAGAACATTCAAGATGTTTTCCTTATTATAGAATTATTTTTCATAGTGTTCTATTATATAATTTTCAAAACATATTGTATTCATCTTTGATTTAGTTGATAAATGAAATTTGTCATGGTTTATTACTCCTTGTTATTGAAGTACAATGTTATATTTTACATGCTTGGTAGATTGATTATCTGATGTATTCTTCTTCATGGTAGTCATTTAGGGTCTATAAATAGAGTATAAAATCCTTTCTATTTTGATATTTAGGATTAAAGCATTGATAGCCTTTTTTAAGGGTATTCTTAGGGTCATGAATTCATCTAGAGGGAGTTCTTAAAGGGTGGTTTTTATTATTTCTTATAAACTTTTGAGGATCATTTGTGCATGATTTTATTTTACCTATTTCTAAATTGAACATCATTTGTTAATGAAGATAGTATAGCTATTTTGTGAACTCCTCCATGCTCACTTACTAGTCATCCACACATTTATCCATCATTCAAATAAATATAGTTTTAACCTATTTTACCTTGTAGATAACACACTATTTGAATATCATTAGTGTTGTTTTACTTATGGATGTACAAAACTCTGCATGTGTAAAGTGTGTTCAATATGTATGCTTTAAAACTTAGTGTTGTAATTTTCACATTTTCCCTATTTCTAAAAATAATTACCAAAATGAAAATTATAGTCACACTCATCTATCTTTAGTAGCTTGTATATGATGTAAAGCATTTGTGCATTTTACATGACAACCCTTCTCGGGTGAAGTGTATAAGTTTTGTTATACTTTGGTCATATTTCCCTTTTTGTACCAATAATCCTCATAAATATTGAAGTGCTAAATTATTTCATGTGATAAAGCTACTCTAGTAGGTCCTCTCACCTTGGTTAAGGTAGAGCCAAAAATAGCAAGGAATTAACATACCCTCTATAGGTTCCTCCTAGTCATTTTCTTCATTTAGTCTATTTTGGATGTTAAACCCTTCCTTAGCTATAATGACATATTAATGGTTTCTCAACTTAGTTTGCCATTCTTTCCAAGTATGCAAGGTTGAATGTTAGGGGTGTAAAACTAGGAACCAACATAGCTCATCAGATGAGAGTGAAGATAGTGACTTAGAGTATGATCATGAATATGATGGTCCTATTAAAGATAGATCCATCTTAATAGATAAGGAAATAAGTTTCTCATAACAAAAGGAGTCTACTTCGAGTGATTTAGATGAGGTGGACTGTGAGATTGAATTGATGAATGCTCTTAAAGAGTTGAAGATTGAGAACAAGATTAACAAAAGGATGAAGTCTCAAATCAAGGACTATGAAAATAAATTTAATGTGTTTGAGGCAAGAATTAATGAAGACACCATGGAACATGAATATATATTCAAGCATCTCAATTGTGAATTAAAAATCTTGTCTACAAGCTTGAAAGCTAAGCAATATGAATGTTCAAAGTATGTAATTGAAAATGAGTCATTAAAAGCTGAGTTAGAGAAGACATATAGTAAGATGAATTCATTTATGAGATTTTAAAAGAGCTCAAGTTATATAGACAATATTCTAAGTGGTCAAAATCATGTAAGTGATAGAATTGATCTTGGATATAAAGAAGAACTAGAAAATGCAACTCAAGACAAGAAGAATACTAATGCAAATCAGACCTTGAAGGTCAATAATAAATCAAGAAATGAAGATGCTGGTAGAATGAAGACAAATCAGATTAGACAACCAAATTCCATGAGGTATGAAAGTTTCAATGGTTATTATTACACATGTAATCATTTTGGGCATAGATCTAGAGAATGCAAGAGACCTAATAGAAATGATTTTTCATAGAACTATGATGAAGATCATCAGTAAAAAGGTGTGAATAAAGCTAAGTTCTTCAACTGTCTTGATGAAGAACATTTTTCTAAGCATTGTCCAAATAAGGTAAGGCAAGGTGATTCTTCTTCAAAAGGAGTAGTTTGTTTCAATTGTCAAAAGAATGGACATATTGTAAGATGTTGTTTTAATCAGGAAAGGTAGGATAAGATTCTTGTAAAGGTTATATTATGCTTCAAATATCAATAGAGTTTTTGTATGGATATATTCTACAAGCAAAGGCCTACAAGATAGAATAAGTTTAATTAGGCTCTTAGAGTGCAAAAAAGAAGACAAGTTATCTCATGGAAACCAAAGGTGGTAAGTATGAGTCATGATGAGTCTGTAAGTCCAAGTAATTTGATTTATATGGTGGATAATGCTACAAATGTTGGAAAGTACCAAGATCTCTCATTATCTACTCATGTTGTGAATGAAGAGACCAAGCTCAAGGAGAAGACCAAGGTTATAGTTGAGTCTAATTTTGAAGAGTGTTTGGATGTTAATGATCAACCTACTATGTGTGAGAAATTTTAAAGCTTGATCCCTATGTTGAAAATGTCTGAAGGTGATGTTTAACAATGCAAAGAAGCTACTTCAGTGACCAAAGTATGTTAAGATTTGATAGTTGCTCCAAATTTTATATATCCTATTATAAACAAAAAAGTGAGTGATGTAGAAAAGGAACAAGTTGTCAAAGTTTGGACTAAGGATAATAAGAACAAGAAGTCTTATAGATATAAAAGGATTCAAGTGGTTATTGAGGAGATGTGGGACACTCTTGGCTTCACTTTGTTTTAAGATCATTGTAGTGTAGAGGAGGTCTCTATCAATGCTTCTTAAGAGACTCTTTTTAGTGGAGAAGCAAGTGTTGCTTTGGTGTTATTTAGAAGGTTATATAAGGAAAGAGTTGAGTGTTTTCAATTGGAGTTGGTGTGTCACGATGGTAAAAGTACTTTGATGAGGTCAAAATGATGTCATAAGGTGTCTTTGATATGTATGTAGTGTTTGTAGGATCAAAATGGGTGTTTTTGGTGGCATTATGAGATCTATGGAATTTCAATAACATTTTTATGCTAAAAAAGGTCTATACACTTTGTTATGATATGCTCCAGGTGATTTTGTAATTTGAAGGTATGTTGAAGTCAAATTAGATATTTTGTGTGCTCTCAAGTTTATTTTTCTTATTACAGATTAAATCCATGGTATAGGAGTTCAAGGTTCCTAAAGGTATGAAGGCTAAAATCTTGTTTTAATAGTGTGTGATGGTTTTCTCCAGGTGTGCAAGAAGTTTTGAAGGTGGGCGTTGAATAGAAGGAGGTTAGTTGACCTTGTTTGTTTTGAGATTCTAGAGTTTTGGGCTATGATAGAAAAGTGGTTTTACTTATGATTTGAGGTATGAGGATTATTAATATGTTTAATGGGCCAAATGGGTTATCAAATCAATATTTATATATATTTTAATGTTTTTGGTTTTCAAATTATTCATGATTTTGTCAAGATGGAGGCCTAATTGGCTAGTAGGTTTGTGAAGAAAGTATGTTTTATAAGAGGACTTAGATGATGAAAATTAGTGTGATTAAGGGGTAATATGAGATTGATCTATATATGAATTTTTAGGTCTTGAAATTATGTCTACTAAAATTTATAGGCTCTACAAAGTTCTAGGTAGGGTTGTAAGGAGTCTAGACAAGCCTAGTTGAAGATTTGATGTTTTTGCTTAGTTTCTCCAAAAGATAAAGGAATTAGTGTTTCAAGGTAATTTATTATTTTTGTTTAAAATATTTTTCTTGTTTGGTGAGTGGCATGAAGTTTTGTTGGTGGTTCTTGAGATGGTTTGAGAGAGAAGGCTAGTAGGCCTATGTGGTGGTTCTTCATGGTGTGTGAAGATTTGAAAATGCTCAAGAGGTGAAATGGATTATATATCTTAGGGGAGTACCTATTATATGTTTCTTGGTGAGATCCATTAGGTTTAAGTGTTTTTGTGTGTTCTTTATTCATTGATTGTAGTGTTTGGCTGAAGAGAGTGTTGACATGTAGCAAGAAGAAGCTATCAAGGCAAGAATATGTAGGCTCAAGGTAAGGGGGAGTTTGTATAATATTTATAAGGTGTTACTTTCCTATTGGTGGTATTTTTATATCCTTAGGATAATTTTTTACACACTTTGTCATTGTGTCAAAGGGGGAGAAGGTTCCTATTGTGAGAGTGCTTAAAGAGAGAAGAAAGGTGAGTTGTATGATGGGTGTTGACATCAACGACAAAGGGGTAGATTATTAGAGAGTTTTCATTGATTTCATATAGGTGTCCAAGTGAATGGATAAATTTTATTGATATTCTAAGTGTTAATGACAAAGTGTGCAGTGTGCTTGCCTTAGTATGCTTGAAGTAGGCTTGGTTGATCTTCATTTTTGGCATGGTTAAGGATGTTTAGGGATGAGTATGGTGATTTGAGGTTGTGAAATGGGTCCTATAAAAGGTAAAGGATAATTAGATATCTTTGTGGAAGTGCATATTATTCATCTATTTCTTCATTTTGTTCATTTATTCATAGTTGGTTTTGTGATAGAAAAACTGAGTAAGCATATTGATGATGTTATATTTCACACCTGTGAAGGTTCCAAGATCATATTGATATATGGATGGATTATACTATGTGAGGAGATAATATATTTCAAATTTAGGTTATATGATTAAGTGAATTTTTTTTATTAAGGTTTAAATTTGGCTTTTGAGGTAGATTATAGAGGTTCCCATATGTAGCCAGACTGTCACTACCTGCCATGCAGATTTATATAAACCAATATGTTTGTGCATTTATTTAAGATATGTAAAAAGTCATTTTTTATTAAAGGTTTACATGGATATGTTATTTATATTACCAAGAATATACCCTAAATATTTGGAGTCTTGAGGTGTTGTCTAGCTCTAATTATGAAGCTTCAATGTTGTTCTATAAGATTATGATGGGTTAGAGATCATCAAGTTTAACCACATTGAAGACTGAGGTCATATAGTCAATAGATCTAATGGTGCATGTTAATTCATGATTTTATCTAATAGTGTATGCAATAGTCAACATGTCAAATTTTTCATGTGCAAGTGATAAGTTTCATAAGCTCACTAGTCTAATAGAGGATCAATGATGAGCATTGGTTCATACTAACAAAGATCAATGGTGAAAGACAATTCAAAGAGTTAACAATGTATGTGATACTGCTAAGAGGCAAAAATACATGGAGTATTAATAAAGCTCTCAAAATGCATGTGAGGGTACCAAGTGTAATAATCTAGGGATTTCTAAGAAATATCTAATGGTGAGCACTGTAAGGCAAGGACCAAGCTGATCCACAGATATCGATGGTGCACCTTTAGTCAATATTAAAAGGGTACACTAGATGAGGTCAACATATTTGAGGTTTAACATTTAGATAATAGTGCACTATGAGTTACTTTTAAATAATATCCATGGTGAAAATTGAGTGATATGAGTGAAGATCATGAGATGTGTTCTAAGTGACCAAGGTTTAATTGTGACCATTTGAATTCAAATATTTGAATTTAACAAAGGAAATACTAGTGCTTAGTTTTAAGCCATAACTTTTGATCTATGTATAATTTGATATTGAATTTAAATCAAAGTTGTAGAGGACTTCAAGGTGAATCTAAAAATATTAATTTTAAAGTCTAATGTTTATATGATTAAATTTATTGATCTCCAAAGTTGACTGTGTGTTCATTCATGCTCTATAAGTAACCTAAGAAGGGTAATTGAGTTGTTCTTGATGGCATTTTTATGTTTTGAGATGAGATAACTATCATAGAGTGTTTTATATTCTATGAGGACCATCTACATGGATTTTGGATGTTTGACCAATCCATATTCAATATGAACAATGCTTATAAGGTGACTATGTGTTCATTCATGGTGACTGTGTGAATAGAATGTTGTTTGAGTGATTTGAGCTTTAACAAAAGGGTGTTGTGATGGTTATTATCACTTAAGGAGGACCTATAGACTATATGGCATGGGTCTATATATTTTAAAGTGTTCCTATATTCTTAGTTTTCTCAAATAAATGTCAAAGAGGTTTTTAGGAATTAAGTGAATATAAACCAGATTTAATCAACCATAAAATCACATAACTAGATTTTAAATGTGTGAAAATTAGATTTAATTATGTGGAAATAATTGATTCAATCATAGTTTACATGAAAGCATAAATAGAGAGAACAAAACTAATAATAACACATAACATAAATATACCATGGTTCACCCAATGTGGGTTACATACATGAAAAAAGTCCTTAATAAAATCTATAATAAAACAATATTACAAAGACCTCTCATAGAGAGAATATCTCTTTCAAAATTCACAAATGAATTCTATGAATTGTTGATCCAAATCTAAAACCTATCAACAATAATCCATAAATTCTTTACCACACCTATACCTATATAAAATAAACATCCACAAGATGTTATACCACACCCTACAAAAATATCTCACATATCATGTCCTATCTTATCTATCATATCTCCAAAGCCTCACCACCACATGTATATCTAACAAATGAGGAGAAAACTCACCAAATAAATAAGATACATGTTATCCTTATCCAAAATATCCTCATCCACAAATGATAATGCCATTTCCACCTAATCATGCTTATCCATAATCCCCACCAAGTAGAAATATTCCATTCTCCTTCAAAGGGTATAACTTTCAATGCAAAGAGATAATAACCAGCTCGAAGTAATGAGAAAGTCCTCCCCACTTTAATAATATATCATATAAATTATTAAATAGAAATTTTAAAAAATTTCTCCTATAATACATCATACAAATTATTAAATAGATCATTTAATAATTCTACTCATATGGAAATTATTAAATAATTAATTAATTTCCTAGAAAATAAGGAAATCAATCCCACTTCCAACAAACATGGAAGTCAACATGAAAATTATTAAACATGCATTTAATTATATTCACCCACATGAGGAGTAAATGAAAAATGTTCTCCTCACATCCTTTGAGCTCTCTAAGCCCCTAAAATTTACCATCAGGGTCATGTGATAGCCCTAAAAGCTCCACACTCAACAATCTCCCACTTGGAGACCTTTTCTCCTAAACAAAATATATCACTACTCCATTATCACTAAGGCCAACCAAATCTAAACATAGTATCAGTTTGTCCAATGTGACCACCTTGGTCATCATATCCATAGGATTCTGACTAGTATAAATCTTCTCCAACTTCACTAAGTTCTCCTCCAAATATGTCCTAATGAAGTGCTAATGTAACTAAATGTGTTTCATTCTTGAGTGGAAAACAAAGTTCTTTTTCAAATGAATAACACTTTGAATATCACTGTGTAGTCTCTCAACTTCCTGCTCATGCCCCAACTCTTGAAACAACTCCTATAACCAAATCATCTCCTTTCTAACCTCTATGGTTTACAAAGCCATAGCCTTTTATATCCTATAAATCCAACTAACCACTATATCTCTAACAATAAATATATAACCTATCATACTTATCCTACTATCAATATCCCCTATCATATCCAAGTCCACATAACCACACAAGTGGTATCTGATCCATCATAACATAATGCAACATCAATGGTTCCTCTCAAATACTGAAGAATCCATTTCACTACCTGTTAATGCTCATAACCAAGATCACTCATATACATGCTCAAAACTCCCACTAGTTGGGAAATATCTGGCCTAGTACAAACCATGACATACATCAAGCTACCAACTATCAATGAGTAAGGTACCTTGGACATTTTTATCTTTTTAACCTCCATCTTGGGACACTACTCATTTTATAATCTAAAGTGGCCTACCAAAGGAGTACCAACATATTTAGTATCCATCATGGTAAACCTTTCTAAGACTTTCTTCACATACTCTAATTGGGATAAAACTAGCTTTCTCTCCTTCCTATCATGAGTAATCCTCATGCCAAGGATTTGCTTTGTAATACCCAAATCCTTCATAGAAAAGGAGTCACTAAGTTGTTTCTTAAGCATATGAATATGTTGCGTGTTCTTTCCTATAACTAACATGTCATCCACATACAAGCATAAAATAATAAAGGAACTATCATCAAAATGTTTGATGCAATGTAATGGTCATAATTATACCTTTGATATTATTATTACAACATAAAAAAATCAAATTTATTATACCATTACCATGGAGCTTGTTTTAGGCCATACAAGCTCTTCTTTAATTTTCACACAAAGTCATCCTTCCCTTTGACCTCATATCCCTATAACTATTTCATATACAACTCTTCATCCAAATCACCATGAAGAAAATTAGTTTTCACATCTAACTATTCTAAGTGTAAATCCTTAACTACAACTAAACTATGAATGGTCCTAATAAAAGTCATTTTTATAATAGGAGAGAAAATCTCATCAAAATCAATACTTGATTTTTGTGCAAAACCCTTGACCACCATCCTATCCTTATACCTTTTTCTCCCTTGATCCTCTTCTTTTATTCTAAAGATCCACCTATTTGGCAATGCACTCTTACCCTTGGGTAGCCTTACCAAATCCCATGTTTGGTTCTCCATGAGAGATCTATGATCCTCATCCATGGCTTGTTCCCATTTCATCCTATCATCTACCTATATTGACTCTTCATAACACTTTGGTTCTCCATTGTCAGTGAATAACAAAAAATTCAAAGAAGGAAAAAAAATTTAGGTGTTTTTCTTACCCTAGAAGATCCTCTTACCATAGGAGTTTGGGGTCCTTGTGTAGAAGATTCCTGAACTAATTAATTAGATACTTTTCCATCCACAATGTCATCCAATACTGTGTACCCTTTCTATTCTTTTTCATATTCTTGTAATTGATCCTTATACATGACTTTTTAATTAAAGACTACATCTCTAAACTAAAATATTTTCTTATCTCTAATGCTCCATACAGGGAAACCAAAGCTATCCTCACCATATCCAACAAAGGTACATTTATCTAATTTAGCCTCTAACTTGATCCTACTTTCTTTCTTGATGAGGGCCAAAGCCTCACATCTAAAGACTAAGAAAAGAATAATCAACATTGTTACTAGACCAAGCTTGTTCAATAATGCCTCCATCCAAAGGCATAGAAGGTTCTCTATTAATCAAATATACTACCATGCTAACTACTTCTGCCCAAAACTATAAAGGCAATCTTGCATGTAACCTCATGATCCTAACACATTCCATTATTTTTCTATTCATCCTTTTAGACACCCTAATCTACTATGGATTTCAAAGAACCATCCTTTGCCTACATATTCCATTGTTAGAACAATAATCAAATAAAGCATTACTACAATACTCACCTTCATTATCAGATTTGAGACATTCCAATTTGAGACCTCTTTCATTCTCAACCAAGTCTTTCCACTTCTTAAAAGTGTCAAATACATCACATTTATTTTTAATACAATAAACTCAAAATTTCCTAGTTGTATCATCAATATAAGTGACATAATAATTAGAACCACCAATAGAAGATACCTGGGTTGGTTCCCATACATCAAATGTACCAAATCTAACTTGTGTTCTTTCTTTGTGGGTCCAACATTTAGGAATTTAACCCACTTTTGTTTCCCATACACACAATTCTCACAAAAGTCTAGATCTAGATCTTTCAACCCAAGAAACTTATCTTTAAATATCTCTATGCCCTTATGGCTCATATGACTGAGCCTATAGTGCCACATATTTTCATCTCCATTTGTAGCAACTGAATCAAAAGAATCAACACTACTAGTCACATATAAAGTACCAAATTTCTTACCTCTCAAAATCACAAGAGATCCTTTAGTAACTTTCCAAAAAATTATAGTAAACATAACTAAACATCCTTCACTATCAAATTGCCCCACTAAAACCAAATTTGATCTCAACATAGGCACCTATCTGACATCCTTAAGTAACCATGTGTTCCCATTCTACATTTTCACCTGAATAGAACCTTTCCCTATTATCTCACATGGTTCATCATCACCAAGATAAAAATGTCCTAGATTCTCTTAAACATAATCATAAAAATAGTGCCTATGTGGGGTGGCATGAAAATAAGCCCTTGAATCTAATACACAAGACTCAGTAAAATTATCTAAAGAATAAATTAAGGCATCCTAACTTGCTTTATTTGATGTCACATTTACCTCATTCATCTCCTCCTTGTTTCCCTTGTTATCCTGAAGTGACCAACATTCCTTTTTTGAGTATCCACTCTTCTCACAATTCTAGCATATCATCTTGGCTTTAGATCTCAATTTATATCTACCTTTTGAATTTCCATGGTTTCCTTTGCTTTTGTCCTTTTTTCTCCCTCTAGTATCAATAGACAGAGCATTACCTAAAAATGATTCACTAGTGATTTTACTTTGTATTTCCTCACTGAGAATTACACCTACAACATCCTCAAAATTCAAGATTCCCTTGGTAGGGACTACATTACTCATAGCCATAACCAAACTATCCCAACTATCTAGCATAAAACATAAAATTAGCAAAACTCTAACTTCATCATCAAACTTAATTCCAATAGAAGTGATCAAACTTACAACTATATTAAAATTATTTAAATGATTATCAACTGAACCATTCTCAAAAGAATTCATGTTAAACAATCTTTTCATAAGAAAAATTTTATTTTAAAATGAGGGTTTCTCATACAACTTTTCAAGTTTATCCATGAGATCATTTATAGTTATCTAATCTACAGTGTTAATGCAATATAAGATGCAAGGCATAATTATATGGCTCCCAATGCCTTCCTATCAAGCAATGTCTAATCTACATCACTCATAGTTGGAGGTTGTCCTCCTTTCCCCTCCAAGGGGACTTGAAGTTCCTTATGATACAAGTAATATTCCATCTGCATTTTCCACAAACCAAAATTTTTACCATCAAATTTCTCAAATTTGAATTTGATTTCTTCTCCCATAGCTCTCACTCAAGATAATAACCTTTCCTATGATTTACCACTTTAGCTAAAACACCACCAAAGCTTTGACACTAGTTGTTAGGAATTAAGTGAATATAAACCAGATTTAATCCATCATAAAATCACATAACTAGATTTTAAATGTGTGAAAATTATATTTAATTATGTAGAAATAATTCCTTCAATCATAGTTTAAATGAAAGCATAAATAGAGAGAACAAAACTAGTAATAACACATAACACATATATACCATGCTTCACCCAATGTAGGCTACATCCACCAAGAAAGTCCTCAATAAAATTTGAAACAAAACAAGATTACAAAGACCTCTCATAGAGATAGAATATCTCCTCTAGAATTCACAAATGAATTATTTGAATTGTTGATCCAAATCTAAAATTTGTCAACAATAATCCATAAATTCTCTGCCACACCTATACCTATATAAAACAAATATCCATAAGATGCTATACCACACCTTACAAAAATATCTCACATATCATGTCCTGTCTTATCTATCTTCTCTAAATGGGTCATCATAGGACCTAAAAGGTGATTTAGGCCTATTTAAAAGAAAATTGTGCCTAAAGGTGACCCATGTTAGATTTCTTAAGGGTGAAGGCATGTGTTATGGCTGATAAGGAAGGTTGTGATCTTAGTAATCATGAAGACTCTATATAATGTGAAACAAAATGTGATGGTTTTCAGGCTTGTGTGAGACTCATAAGAAGAGGTGAGTGTGAGAGTTGAAAAGTAAAGGAAATAAGGAAAATGTGTGTGCTCGATGGATGCATTAAAGAGCAAATCAGGTTGATAATTGTGTATGACCTATAGGTTATATTTATGATATCAAATATAGTGTTATTACAAGTTTGAAGATTTAAGGTGGTCAAAAGGACTTGATCATCTTAAGGGTAGGTGCTCCTTATATAACAAGTGTTTCACTAAAGCTATCTAGAAAGACTTGAACATTAGGTGGTTAGAAGGACTTAATCATCTTAGGGATAGGTGCTCCTTATGGAATAGGTGTTTCACTAAATTTTGGTCAGAAAGACTTGACCAACCTAATGTTTGCATACTTATTGTAAGACAATTAGTCCTTGTGTTTACAGGCTTGAGAGTAGTTTTTATTCCCCAAGAGTATTTCCCACATAGATATTATGTTGTGTGTATCATGTTACATTATCTATTATTAAGCTTTATGAATGACTTGTATATTTTATGAATGCTTGTATTACTTGAATAAAGGTTTGAAAGGATTGGAATTGAATTTGAAATATCTTGCATCACTAATTCACCTCCCTCTCAATGATTGTACCTATAATAAAGTGTTAGTCCAAAGTTTTAATTTTATTATTTTTAGGTCCTCAAGATTAGCTTATACCCACTTTGTCATTATGTAAAATGGGGAGAAGGTTCCTATTGTTGGGATATTGGTGGTAGTGATGTGTTGTCATTGATGTCAAGTGAAATTGGTGATGACAAAGTGGTATGAGAGTGTTCTTGGTTAAACATGCATGATCTTAGTGCTTAGTTTAGTCTTGGTTGATAGTGGGAGTAGTTGGTTCTATAGAGGCATGAGTGGATAGCATGGATATTTGAGAGAGAGAATTTGGCATGTTCTTTATATGATCCTAGTAGGAGAAATATTCTCATATTGTCTTCATATGAAGTGTAAGTCATCCTATGCTTTGTGTGCTTGACTTTGCTAGGTTGCCTAATAAGGTAAGAGGTATATGAATTTTGTATTCTTGGTTGTTGGTTCTAGTATTTTACATGAGTGGATTGAAGATATATAAGGTTCTATGAGCTCAGTGGATAAGTTTCCAAGTATATTCAAGAGGTGAGTTAGTCTGTTAGTTCTAAGTCTATTAGGCAAGGTGGGCTAATGAGGTCCTTATGAGTAGTCATGAAGACATTTTAGTTAGTAGAGATCATGTAAGAATTGTTTATGATATGAAATGGTTGGTCAAAGGTGTTTACCAATTTTTAGGCCCTAAGGAGGAAGATAAAGTAGGTTAGTATGTTGGGATGTATTTTATGCATGTAAAATAGAGGTTTCCTAGCTCAAAAAGAAGTTTGTGATACTCATTGGAATGTGTAGACTTTTTATGGGGATATGATCCTTTTGGGAGAGGTGGAACATGGACCTAATAATCCTTTACAAGTATTTTGTAGTGGATTGAGGGATAGAACTTTATGAACATTTGTTAAGAATGTAAATTGGTTAGAAACCCTTTGTAAACCCTCATAATGGAGTGATTGGAGAGACCATGATACAAAGGACCAAAAATGGATTGGATGATAAAATAGGATGATTATAGGTTGCAACATACTCCTTCATGTTTTTGAAAAATTATTTTTGGTCTCTTGATAGTGTGTGGGTCCCATAGAAAATGGGTTGTTAACAATATTCTTGTTTATGAGGAAGGTTTCAATGAATGACTAGATGATCCAATGATTGATTATTGAAGAAAAATAATGTCCCAAATATCCATGAAAATTTTTAGGAATATTCATCCTTCTATGTCAATGTTCTAGAAGGTTAAATTTGACCAGTCACTAGAGTGAAAATGGAGTAAACAATGAGAAAGACCAGTTGGACTGAGAAGATGAATTAAGAAGGTGATCAGGTGTTTAAGGATGAATTTGAGAGATTGATGGTGATGTAGGTGTTGTATTCAATCTATCCATGCATTTTAATTGATTCCTATTCTTGAGTTATGATCAAGGAGTTAACTCAAAGTTTACCTTTTTGGTCCTTTTGAGTATGTGTAAACTAGTGAAGTGAAAATAACTTATAAAAGAGTTTTTTTATATTGAATCATATGATATAGATTATATGAGTTTGATATAAGGTCATTTTAGGATATTATTAATTCATTTTAATATCTCATTAAAGACATTTGGGGTGAGATAAAGTCATGTTTCCATGACTAGTTTTTGGAGCTTGTAGGTAGTCTAGAGTGGCATATTTGAAGAGGCTAGTTTGAGCTATTCTCAGTAGAGTTTGAGGTAAGAAAAAGATTGGTGATACTATATAAGTGTTATATATTTATTAAATGTATTTTTTCTTCATATTTTATCTCTAGTTTTCTGGATTAGTCAAATATCTTTGACTGAGTTTCTAGTGTGCATTACCAGTTTGAGTAATCAGTTTATTTGAGTTGGTTTGGACCTGTGTGAGCTATGTGAAAGTGATAAATGGATTTTGAGGTGTTTTTTATGTCATTTAGGACTTATAAATTTGATTTTTTATGTTTTTTTTTGATAAAATCAATAGTATGCCTTAGTTCTTCTTAGCAATATTTTTTTGGGTGTATGTAGGACTTGGAATGAGAGAAAGAATGGCTTAGATAGAGTAGTGGTTTAGAGTTATAGATGTTTTAGGCCCATGTTTGATTGATAAACTATCTATTTGAGGTATTTTTTATGTTTTTGAAGCATTTGTGAGGTATTTTATTCATGTATATGGTCATAAGTGTTGAATAACCTATAAGGGCTAATGTATTAGGCCTAATTGAGATCTAAAGGAGGATTGAGCTTGTTTTGAAGTATGTAAAAATTATGGAGAGATTTTAAAATTAATGTAACATGTATGAGGATATTTTATAATGGTTAGACAAGTGTGTAAAATATCTTGGATGACCAAGATGTGTTAGATGAAAGAGTAGTATATATACTAGGTCTATTTGGCCTATTTGGTGAGAGTGAGAGAGTATGGACAAAAGAAAATAAAAGAGATTAGTCAAGGAGCAGATATGGGTTATTTAATACCATCATATGTTGAATAATATTATTCATGTTTGATTGATCATGTTTATTATCTAACAATTCATTAGACCTAACATTCTAAAGTGTGACTTGGTTGAATGAAAGGCTTGTGAAGGGGATTGCAAGTGTTAGAGAAAGAGATGGTCATCATCAGGTGTAGAAGACATCAAAGTAGTGGTTTAAATTATAGAAAATGTGGTTGAGTGGGTGCTTAATTGCTTAGGTTGTGTTAGCCTCCTTGCTAGTTAGAGATAACTAAAGGTCTAGTTGGATCTAGACTAAATTGAGGGGTGGATACTCCTTGATCAGTTGGAGCTAGTCTAAAGTCTCATGTTTATATTATCCTTATAGGACTTTAGTCCATTGTTTTTTAGTCTTGAGAGTGGGTTTTCTCCCCCTAGAGGGTTTCCTACATAAATTATATGTTTATATGGTGTTTTCTCTTGTTCATGCTTTGGATGTATAAGCTTTCATGTTCATGTTGTTGTATGATGAATGAGTTTATAGAATTGGATGTGCATTATTAACTACTGATTCACCCCCATCTCAATAGTTACTTCCATCACCTATTGTGAGAGTTCTTGAAGAGAGAGAAGAAAGGTGAGATGTATGATCCCAAAATTATTGTTTGGCATAAATTAATAAGATTAAAATATTTTGACACACCAACATGTAGTATTTCACTCAAAATTAAGGTAGTCCATAGTCTAGTGATTGAGCCATCTTAAATATTATTCTCCAAAACTTTAATTTGTTCTAACATTTTTGTGGTAAATCAAATATATTGCTTCCTTAGCTTTGAAAAAACTAAAATGTCTTCAATTATTTAACCATTTAATTCTAAACTCTTGTATAAGTGTGTTGGATATTTTTCAATGATGTCATGGAGGTGTCTAGGTGAATGGATGAAGTGTCTTGATATTCTAAGTGTCAATGACAAAGTGTGCAATGTGTTTATCCTAGTATGCTTGAAGTAGGCTTAGTTGATCTTTAGTTTTGGCATGGTTAAGGATGTTTAGGGATGATTATGGTGATTTTAGGATGTGAAAGTGGTCCTATAAAAGGTCAAGGATTACTTGAGAGCTTGTGTAATTACATGGTAATTTGGTTCTATGGCAAAAAAACTAAGTAGGCATATTAATGACATTGTATTTCACACTTGTGAAGGTTCTAGGAAAATATTGATATATTTATAGATTTTTGTATGTGAGGATATCATATGGCTCACATTTTAGGTCATATAATTAATCATAAAAAAAGTTAATAAGGTTCAAAGTTGGCTTTCTAGGTAGATTATAGAGGTTCCCATACTTAGCCAAACTGTCACTACATGTCATACAGATTTATATGAACCAATATGCTTGTGAATTTATTTAATATACATATAAATTCATTTTTTATCAAATTTTTACATATATATGTTGTCTATAGTTCTAAGAAGCTACCCTAAAAATTTATAGTCTTGAGGTGTTGTCTAGTTCTACTTATGAAGCTTCAAAGTTGCTCTAATAGACTATATGGGTTGGAGACCATCAAGTTTAACCACATTGAATACTAAGGTCATATATTTATTAGATATAATTTTTCACATTAATTCACTATATTTATCTAATGGTTCATGTAAGAGTCAACATGTCAAAGGTTTCATGCATAGGTGACAAGTCTCACAAGCTCACTAGTCTGATAGAAGATCAATAGTGAGCGGTGATTTGTACTGACAGAGATTAATGGTGTGGGGTAAGTCAAAAAGTAAATAATGAACATGAAAATATAAAGAGGAAAAATCACATGGACTATCATTAAAGTGAGAACAAGTCATGTGAGGGTGCCAAGTTTCATAATCTCAAGAGTTCTGACTAAGATCTAATAGTGAGCATTACAAGGTAAGGACCAGGCTGATCCATAGAGATCGATGGTATGTGTTTAGTAAATATTTCAAGGATGAATGAGATGATATCAAAAATTTTGATTTTAAACTTTCAGATAGTGGTTCACTATGACTTAAATTTTGAGTTACTTTTGAATAAGATCAATGGTGTGAATTGAGCGAGCTGAGTAAAGAGCATGAGATGTGCTCTAAGTGCTTGGTTTTTGAGCCATAAATTTTGATCTATAAAAAATTTGATATTGAAATAAAAATGAAAGTTTTATAGTACTTTAAGTGACATATATAAATATTAATTTTAAGTTCTAAATGTTTATATATTCAAAGTTATTGAGCTCCAAAGTTGACTTTGTGTTCATTCATGATATGCAAGTAATAGATAATTGTAATTGAGTTGTTCTTGATGTTATTTCAATGTTTCGAGATGAGATAGCTATAGAATGTTGTTTCAAACTCCATTAGTATCATCTATATGGATTTTAAGGGTTTGAAAAATCCATATTTGGTATGAAAAAAGTCTTAGAAGGTGACTATGTGAATATAATGTTGTTTGAGTGATTTGAGCTTTAGCAAAAGGGTGCTATGATAGTTTTTATCACTTAAAGAGGACTTAAATATTGTTTGGAATGGGTCCATGTATTTTAAAGTGTTCATGTATTCTTAATTTTCTTGGATAATTCTTAAAGAGGTGAATGGTTCTTCATAGGACCTAAAAGGTGACTTAGGCCTATTTGAAAGAGGGTTGTGCTTAAAGGTGACCCATGTTAGATGCCTTAAGGGTGAATGTATGTGTTGTGACTGATAAGGAAGTTTGTGATCTTAATAATCATGAAAAATCTATAAAAAATGAAATAAAATGTGATGGTTTCTAGGTTTGTGTGAGACCTATGATAAGAGGTGAGTGTGAGAGTTGAAGAGTGAAGGAAAGAAGGAAAAGTTGTGTGCCTAGTGGATGGGTTGAAGATTAGATTAGGTTGATGACTATGTGTATGACCTATAGGTTATAATTATAATGTCAAAGATAGTGTTTTTGTAGGTTTGAATATTTAAGGTGGTCATAGGGACTTGATTATATTAGGGAAAGGTGCTCCTTGTGGAATAGGTGTTTCATAAAATATGGTTAGAAGGACTTGACCATCAAGTGGTCAAAATGACTTGATCATCTTAGGGATAGGTGCTCCTTATGGAAAAGGTGTTTCACTAAATTTTGGTCAAAAGGACTTGACCAATCTCATTTTGCATACTTATTATGGGACAAGTATTCCATGTATTTGTAGGCTTGAGAGTGGGTTTTATTCCCCAAGAGGGTTTCCTACATAGATCTTATGTTATGTGTATGATCATGCATTATCTATTGTTCATTGTTATGAATGATTTTTAAATTATATGAATTCTTGTAGTAATTTAATAAGGGTTTGAAAGTATTGTAATTGAATTTGAAATATCTTGCATCACTAATTCACACCCCCCCTCATAATTATTGTAACTCTAACAAAGTGTTGGTTTAAGGTTTTGATTTTATTCTTAAAATTTGATGAGCTAACATTATTCCAATATTAAGGTTACACCACAATCATAACATCTAGTAGTTCATCTCAAGGAAAACATTCCATGATCTTTAAAGAGATACATTGTGAAATTTCCTTCAAGGTGGAACTTAATAGGATAAAACCCCAAGGAATTGATATCTTGTAACATGAACTTCTTATAGTCTATTAGATTTACCAACTATGGCAAAAGATTATAGGGGTATTTTATATCCTCACACTTTTGCACATAAATTTACATCTTCATTAAATTGTAAATAGTTTTTATCATGTTTAATATTTGTCATTAAGTTTTATCTTGTGAACTTTTTCTCTATAAATGATTTATGTGTTAGATACAAATTATCAAGTGTAAGGCATATTAATTATCTCAACTTGGTATAGTCTTCAATATAGATTGTTATTTATTGATCTTTATTTATCATTAATTTAATTTCATACAGCATGGGTAGAAGGTTGGATAAGGTTAATAATGTCTCTATATCACTTAACGAAAAAAAAATGTCAGGGTATTTTTCTATTGTATGATGATTTTCCTCCATTAATCCCATCAATGACTGATATTATGCATATACTTTGTGTGCTAGTCCACAAAAAATAAATTCATTAGGTATCAAAATCATTAAATAGATTCATTATTTGTGTTAAACCTTTAACATAAATTTGAAATTCTAAAAATATTTTTGGACTTATACAAAATTATTAATGGATTTCATGAATAAGATCTTCAAATTTAGAGACTAATGTAAACTTGATCATAATTTGATTTCCAAATTCATTATATATGCCATGCAATGAATACTAATCATATACAGTGTACAAGAAGTTATTAACCTTACATAAATACCATTTCTTTGACCTTGCATAACGGATGATCCATTTTCTCCTACACAAACAAATTTTATTGTAAATGAGAAATCATTCATGCCACCAACCTCTTTCAAAGTATTTTTGACAAGTTCAAAAAAGTTTTGGGAAGTTGAATTTTATTTTATTTTTTATGAATGGAAATAAAATGAAGATGATGAACATTATTCATAATAATTTAAATATACATACACACACAATAATTATTATTTATGGTTGTAACTTCATTAAGTGATAATGCTAAGTATCTTGTAATCCTTATTGTCTCTTGAATATCCTCCTTTTCTACTTGAGCAAGATAGTTATCCCTTCCCAAACACTACTAGATAATCAATAAGTATTTAGAAATTTTGGGGTTATAAAAAATTGTATCATGTATTTATATCCTAAATAATATATTATTGGTTGACATTTGTTTAAAATTTGAAAGCCAACACAAATCCGTGAATTCTTTGATAGTCAGTTGATCCCCATCATTTTTCTAAACAAAGTTGAAATGGTAATTACACTTGAATTAATTTTTTATTAGTATTACAAGTATTCATCATATTCAATTAAATACCTAACATGCATTTATTATTATTTTTAGTCCACCATATCACTAATTTCTCCTCTCAATTTATAATTCTATTTTCATACACTTTCCCCTTATGCTTCTATAAGGTATCTAGTTTTAGTTGCAAGTGTTTTTCCCTCAAAAGTTTATAACTATATATATCTCACCTACACTCCTGTGGTGTCTCATCATTATCTTCATTGAAAATAGGTTCAATGAAAGAATACTCAAAAACCCAGTCAACCTAAAAATTTCTTGACATGTCCTTTTAGCATGATTTCATTTCTTAGAGAAATTAGAAATTTTAATAACTTATGTAATTATTATTTTTATTTTTAATTACATATTCTAATTGAAAGTAATTAGACTCCTGTTGAACATTATATTTATCATGATAAATAATGTTGGGATTTGGTTGATCTTCTAAATCAATATTTATCGTTAAAGGTTCTTCTTGTTGATGTTTGCCAAAATATGATAGCATGGTATTTCTCTTTGATGAATCCCATGTTATTTTATTGGCACCTAAACTAGGAGTAGAATTTTTATATAAAAATTACCTTTCAATAATAACATTACAATATGAATCACTAGTGCACAACACTCCCTTCAAGGATGAAAATATTAGTGATATCATTTTTCTACTTATTAAATTAAATTTTGCATTGAGTCTCTATCATAATGTAAAAGGAAACTTTTAAATTTGGAAATTAAAAAATAGAAATGATACTAACAAATGAATTTCAAAAAATTCCATTCAAAAATGATATCTTAGACAAAATTTGCTTGTAAAATTTCCATTCTATATGCATTTTAACTTCATTAATGAAAATAAAATATGAAAAAAATTCAAGGAAATTCAAAATATGGATTTAAGAAAAAATTGAAATTTTGAATCCATTGGTAACATGGCCCAAGAAATTTGTTTTTAATTTACAAAATGTTTCAGTTAATACATGTGTCAGTTGCTAGCATGTTTGATAGTGGATGCAGAAGATACATATTATTAAGTTCATAACACATGGAATTTGCACTCAAAATTTAATATATGGTCAATATGTTTAATATATACCTTCAAAATATTTTTTATCTTCAAATATGATTTTTACGAATATAAGGAATTGAAGCCTAATGTCTTAAATGATATAAATTATAATACATAGTACAAACTATGTTAAAAGAAAGATAAAAATACCAATCTACATAATCTAAAAATATGTAAATTAAAACTTGAACCAAACCACAACACAATACAAAATACTTTGAACCAAACCACAACTCATCTAAAAAACATGGAAATAGGGTTAAACATGAATCCCATAGGCTTTAACAACATTCTTATTGATTATTTTGATGCACGTTGGATCTCTATTTTTATGATTGTATAATAACAATGATTATGTAATTATTTGATAACCTAAATTTTAGGGACCATCTTTGGGAATTAATCACCTTTCATTCCTAAAGACTAATCATGGGTTTATATAGTGAATGCAATCTAATAGGACATGTTTAGATTAATGATCAAGATATTTTCAAAAGGGTTTTCCAAAGGGGGGATCCACAACCCTTCATACATTTTTTTTATGAGTATTTGAACTCATTGCATATAATTTACTCAATATTAGACCCTTAAAGGACATAAGGGTTGTGTCATATTAAGAAGTTGTTGAATTTAAGATATTATTGTATCTAATTATGATACTGGTAAGGATACTAAAATTTGATTTTATGTTTTCCCCTATACTTTATTTTATTTTTAATTATTTTTGAAGTCCATATTTGACATTTTATAGAGTGAGATTGAAAATAAAAATTAAGAAAAAGGCATCTTGACTACAAGATACACCTAATCTAGATCAACCCAAATAAGGGATCCATATCATCCAAAATGTATTACAATTGGATCCCTATGGGATATGTCTAGGATCCTATAATGGACCTATGGATATGTAGAAATACATCCCAAGATGTATTTATGCATATCCATAGGTCCCCTACAGGATCTTGGATGTATCCTATAGGGATCCAATTATAATATGTTTTAGATGATTTGGATCCCTAATTTTGGATGATTTAGATCATAATAGGATGATCTACATCCCTACAAGATAAACCTTGTATATGTCTAAGATCTTATAGGGGAATTGAGGAAACATTCAGATATATCTTAGGGCTAGGGCATATCTGGGTATATCTGTAGGTACCTTGAAAGATATTAGACATATCCAAGGCATATCCTACAAGGATACATATCTTAAAAAATTTGAATCAAGATTTAGGGACTTACAATCGAGGATATAACTCCTAAGAGGCTTAGTAATTTCTTTGGTTTCAAGTAGAGTTTCTTTTTGGATTTTCTCAAACTTAAAAGCTAGAATATATTTTGTAACACCTTCCAAATAATATTACGACATCAATGTTGTTTATATTAAAATGTTTAAACCATTTTTATTCTTTAATAGTAATAGATAACTTTGACTTTGATAATATATACAGGATTAAAACAATCAAAGGACTCCTTTTAGTTATAACTTATTTTTGTGTTCCTTACAGTAGTATTGGTTATTTATTATCATTTTAAAAGCTCAACCATGTTTAAAATTATTGAATTAAATAACCACAAAACACGGTAATAATTAAATGCCAAATGTCATGATATTCAATGGTCAAATTTAAATTAGTATTATAACAAGTACATAGTACAAATGTTGCACTGTATAGACAAAACTCAAGATAAATCAATATATTAAAGTAGGTTCATTGTAAATGGATCACATATACCAATATGGTTAATGTAAAAATTTTAGTGAACATGTCAAAATAATAGTAAATAAGTTATATATAATTTTACATACATGTTGTTGGTCTGTTTGGCACAACACACCAATTATAGGAGGAAAAGGAGAGGAAAGGTCCAACTTGTGAGGATTCCCCTTTCTCTTCCACCTCTCCTAAAAGGAAGCAAGCTCAAAAATAGCTTCCCCAAGGTCTTTATCTACTAGGTCATGTTGAACTAGATACCTCAGTTGGCTAATGTAAGTTTTTCTATACAAGGGGCATATTTGAAATGCACTCTGATATCTACAAAAGGAACTTAGATTAGGGAAGACTCAGTTTGTTCATATTTCCTAATGAGTTCCTAATTGAGAAACACTTGTCTCAAACATTCTAGGTTCAAAAATAATTTAAAAATAGACAAATAATTGACAAATAATCTAGATGAAGCATGGAAGCATTTTTTATAGATTAGGCTAATCTAAAACTAAATTAATAGGTTATAAAAATAGATCAAAATATGAAGGGTAGAGATAAAGAGAAAAGAGTCTATATTACAATAGAAATAAATCTATTTATTTGGTTAGATAAATCCCATGAAACCACTCTTGTATCTATCAAGTATTCACACAACCATAAACAAAGATGGTTCTAAAGTCTGAGGAAAACATGACCATGAAGAAAGAGGAACATAATTACCATATGCATAAATTATGAACATTAGCCTCACAAACTTTTGATTTAAAGATATTCCATAAAAGGAAGGATGCATGGGATTCAACTTCTCTAACTAAAATTATATAAATACCTCAAAATAGTATAACTCATAACAAAAGAAGTTGGCTAGGAAAGCAAAAACAATAATAAATTAAAAAAGGGTCTAGTTATTTTAAACTAGTCTCTAAATCTAAATGAACTAGCCCTTCAAAAAATGAAGAGATAGTCTTATATAGAAATTCAATCTAAAGAGTCCAAAGCTTAGCCCACAAATGGACAGTTATGATAGATCAAGCTAGGTCCACCTGAGGCTAACTCAAGTTCCATTATAACTATGATAAAAGTGACATATACTATGATAATTGAATTCCACTTGAATCTTACAAAGTGGAATTACATTGGGATATTTTTTAGGATTACCAATTGGTCATATTATAGTCAATTAGAGATCACACCTTATTAAGGTATAACATATATTTTATGACTTTTTCTTGTTCCCAAAGTTCACACCACTAATTAGTCAGTGACACTACCTGAATTACTTAGAGTTCTATATCCCATGATCCTCCTATTGCTAGATGATAAGATCATATTTGGTTGTATAGATATAATTAGACCCACAGTCTAATATATGGATATTGATGGTCTAGATAGGTAAGATGACCATCAAATTCAAGATCAAACTATTTTCATGGAGATCCATGTATCCATCTAGATAAATATGCAGCATATGGTTGATTCCCACTATGTAAGAATTCTATTGAGTATTTTATGTGCCAATACCATGTTATGTTGTGGTATTTTTCCCATATTCAACTTGGCTAATGGCCTCTTGTTCTTTTGAAGTTTCCTTGGATCTGGTGTAATGATATATAACCATATGGTGATATCTTGGCCACCTAGAGCTTATTGGTCCCAATTTTATGCTCAATATGCCATTACTACTTTGAAGCCTTGAAATTTTGACTCATGGCCTCATCTCAAGCCTTCAAAACTCTATTTCCTATATACCATGAACTAACCATCCCAATAAATTTGTGCCACATGGAATATTCCTACTTTTCCACAATCTTATTGTATCTTTATGGGTTAGGGCTACACTATGAGGTGAGTTTCTACTACTTTGGTACTTATCCCAATGACCCACATCCTTAGACTTTTCTCTAGCTTTGGCATAATAAAATAATGCCACATAGTGTGATCTATCTTATTTGGATCTTACTAGTCCTAGCCTAAGATTCCATATACTCTAATTGCTCTAGAGCCTTGATATCTTGATACATGGTCCTATTTCAAGAACCTAAGGATCTACTAATTATTTTGGATTCACATACTATTTGGGGCTTCAAGGAAACAAGATCACACCACATGGAATCATCATACTTACCCACTCAATCTCCTACCTTTATCGAATATATTGACCATCTTGAGGTCATGATGAAGTAGGTATTGACATGTGGTAACATCTAATTCACTCAAAATATAGCTAGAGAATGAGGCATGTATAGACCACCTAGGACATAAAGAAACTATATTTCACCAAGTGGATACATCATGTGCATCTAGGTCTCAAAATCCTATCGAGATAAGGAAACCATTAGGATTTGAAAAGATAAATTAGCTATTAGTTTTAAAATTATCCAATTTCTAAAAAATGGATAAATTTAAGGGCTTCAAATGAACAAGAAAACATTCATTATAAATAAAGAGTGACTAAGTCTATAAATTCAATAGTATAATCATTATCCATCTTGGTTCATTAATAAATCATAAAATGGAAAAGAAAAGGAGAATAAATGCATCTAAACTACTAGACCCAAAATCTCAAGTAGTCTATTTTAAAGATAACAATTAAGTCTAAAGATAGAACACAATAATCATATAGTTATTTCCTAGTTTGAATGAAGTAGAAATGGTCCAATATTTGAGAATAAAAACAACCCTATCTATAAAACCTATAGCCAAATTATCCCAATTTAATATAAGATGACCAATTACCAAAGAGGAAATAATAAAAATAGTCAATCAAATAAATTGAAAGGGAATAAAAGGGACTAAGTTTTTAAAGTGAATTCACAAAAGAAACCCTAAAAATCATTGAATAGTTTACAAATATTTAATTCCATGTTTAGATTTGATGGTTTTGATAGGCAAGAAAACAATCTAATTTAAGCTCATGTGATGCTAACATGAATGTTAGTGTGTCCTCTAGTTTGTAGTTTCATACCACATAATAACAATTCACTCATATACTTCTTATCTAGTTGTACACCTATACAATTTTCCCCTACAATATTGGTGAGGTGAAATATTAACACATCAATATCTCTCTTATCTAGACCTCCCAAAGGATATGAAACATATAAATTATCCTTGGGGAGATGGGAGACAAGGTCATTCCATGTGGAATGATCCCAAGCATTTAGAATATTGACTATTTATCAAAAATACATGGACTATCCTGAGGCTACGATCAAGAAGGATTACACCACATGGCATGATGTCATGTACCTAAAGGATCTCTGGTCTAGGCTCATAGATCTAGAATTCATGATGAAGTAGAGATCCAAGATCATGAAACCTCTCAAAATAATGTTCATCTAGAAGGTTGATGACTTGACATATAAGTTGAAAGGGCCTAGAGAATTAATAACATAGGATCAAAACATGTAGTAGCATCTTGGATGCCCAGGAGGTCAAAGACTCATTGAAATAGACTAAGTCCTAAATAGGCATGGGGGAAGTGATAAAGTGATAAGTGGATTCCCTTGGCTCACCTAGGCTTCACAAGAAAGGATGTGACCATTATCCTATGATAAAATAAAATAGCCACTAGTTTTCAAATATGATTTTTTCCTAAAATGACTATGTTCTAATCTAAAAGGAAGGAAAAAATTAAACAAATGAAGAAATACAAAATGAGATTAAAAGTAGATGAATTTAGTGGATAAAATAGTCTTGTTTGATCAAAATACAACCACCTTAGACCATTCTTAGGAAATAAACTAAGTCACATAATGAATCCATATGAATAATTATCCCACCAATAAAATAAATTACCAAAATGGACTAAGATGCTAAGGAAAATATATTTGAAAACTTGTGAACATATTCAACCCAGTACTGTCTAAGGTATTATATAAAAACTTGCATATATTATAAGTGACAATGGTCTAACATAGAATCTTGAAAGCATTCTAGAACATGACTCAAGATAGAACATGAATTATTAGATATAAGTGAATTTAGATGATAATATTAGTGAAATATTTTCACATCCTTTTTTGGACCACATATACATAATGAATATTTCAAGTTTAAACTTGGTTAGAATAGAAATGTAGAATTGCAGTCTAGGTTGTAACATCCTAAGGGTCCTTTCAAATAATCCCAAGGCATAAACTAGATTGAAATAAATGACTTGACTCCAATGTAAAAAGAGGTTCTATGATTTCATGAATAAATTAGGGCATGTTGTGTAAGCAACAACAAATGAAAACTCTGCTGGAAAATACTCCTGAGTATTTCAGAACATAGAAACACTTCCTCTAACCTAGAATATTTGGTTTAACCCAATGCATGGAACATGAAATAACTCATGAAAATAAAATAAAGGGAAGACTGTAGAACTCAAATTAGAGAATCTCATTGACTAATGTGTGTTAGTGTATTCATTTTCTTCCTAAAATTTTCAAGGACTAAATGCTATAGTTAGGATTATTAAGCTAGTGAATTATACCTTGGAATGTATACCTAGAAATTACTCCACTTTTAGCCAGGCATCTATATCCATGATAGAGTTGCCTTAGGTTCCATACAAATCCTTTCTCTACCACCAAATTGGCATCCATAGACCTACTATAGGTTGCTTGATTTACCCAAACATTGAGTTTTTTTAAATAATATATTTTCTTTCCTTTTTTCTTACTTTCACCTTTTTTTAGCATCTCAATCCTAGGTTGGGGACCACCATGGAAAATGAAAAACATAATTATATATTTTTCACTCTTGGATCTTAATTACAATAATTTAATCCATGTAAATTTAGAGGTCATTAAAGTGTATTTTTTGAATGGTTTTGAGAGAATACCTTTAAGATTTAAACAACCCATCCCAATACTTATAAAAAAACAAAATAATTTAGAAGAC
The DNA here is from genome assembly GCA_037957365.1 of Torreya grandis. Lineage (NCBI taxonomy): Eukaryota > Viridiplantae > Streptophyta > Pinopsida > Cupressales > Taxaceae > Torreya > Torreya grandis. Next base: position 6,559,426 of record JARHVA010000119.1, on the reverse strand, counting down.
ATAAATATATAAAGCCTTTAGAAGCAAAATAAATTCTAAATCTAATGCCACAAACTATTGGTAGTACTTATACACTAGAATGTCATTTATGACACTTACCTTCAGGGCTTTCATTCCTGATTACTTCATTGATTAACATGGAACTAAAAGGTAAAATAGATGGTTTGGACCTAAAATAAATAACAACAAATTGAGACTAATAATGAAAAATAAATAAAAATATACAAGAAACACATGCCAACAAGAAAAGGAAACAAGCAAGGAATGAAAATCAAGAAAGCAAAAGGTAATTATTTATGGGATCACCCCAAGCCACTTCAAGCTTGGAATTAGATCTTGAGGAATTATTCATCAAAAACTAATAGAACATCCTCACTAGTTAGACACCTTAGGTGGAAAGCATTTTCACCTAGGATTACAAAAATTTGGAAGGGTCCTAGCCAAAGGGCATATAATTTTCCATGTTGACCCTTATTTTCATGAGCCTTGTCCCAAAGAAGGACCAAATCAAAGTTATAAAAGGCTTTTATTTAGGCTCACTTATCAAACTAATGTTGATAAATCCTTGATTCTTGTTAAAGTACAATAAGGTTTCAACACACTTTTATTCTAATTAAATAAAATTAAGCAGGTGAGACTATATCTTGTTATTAATCTTAAGGTAATATTGAATGAATAACAAGGTTAGTATTATGAGGTTTATAGGGAAGATAGGGTCTTGATCACATACCAGATGACATGGGGAAGTGTCAAGAGAATATTTAAACCTAGTCTTATCAGACCATAATGAAAATTTTAAAATGTTATGCCAATCCCCAACATTCCTTTCTAAGACATTTTTGATCACATATAGTAAATTATTGTCTATTGACTCAGCTAACCCATTACCTTTTGGATAATAGTTGGATGAGAATTTAAGGATTACCTAATTTTTATAGGCCCACTTAGTATATTTTAGTGAGGAGAAAGTAGGTCCATTGTCATATACCATAATAAATAACATGCCAAACTTAGTGACATTGTAGACCTTAAGGAAGTTGATTGCCACTTAAGTTGTGTAATTACTAAATGGTTTGGCTCTATTCTAGTGTGTGCAATAATCATTTACAGTGAGGATAAACTTGTGTCCAACAAAGGAATTGGCATTTATGGCCCCTAGGGATTTTATTCTCCACTTTATAAATGAATGGGCCTCAATAAATATTTGTAATGGCATGGATGAAGTATGTTCTACATGCATAACTACTTGATAGGTATGTAAAATTCTTACATGAGCATTTGCATCCTTGAAAACATGTGGCAAGTAATATCTTGATCTTATTATTTAGTGAGTTGTGGCACTCCTTGAACTATGGCCAATTACATATTTCCCATGGAAATAAATGAGTATTATAGACACTTCATTTTTGTTTAGACATCTCAGATATATGCCTTTGTGGTTCTTTCTATATAATATGCCTAGTTTTACATGAAAATATTAATTTTTAGGTATAATGTTCTTATCTAAATAGAGTTCAGGTGACTTAGACATTCATTGTTGAGAAAATAATATACTACATCTTGGTACCAATCATCATTTGTGATGCTTTGTATTGTATAATATTGGAAGGTAATTTGTGGATCTAGTTAGGCTAATGTTTTGATTAGGACCTAACCTTTAACAATATTCATTAGCTATAGATCTAGTTTAAACTCTTGTATAATGACCATCAACTTTCCATGACACTTTCCTAACTCATTTTGCATCAACATTGCTTTGATAGTTGGATCAGGCACCACAACAAATAATTTACCATGCAAGATATAATGTCTAAACTTTTTGATGGTTTTGATTAAGGTAACATATTATTTATTGATGGTTGATTACCTAATTTCAACATTTTCTAGTGGGGAATATTGTCACCAAATCTCAGAACCTAGAGGAGGTTTTTCAACCCTATTCTAAGATTTTGGCAACATTGGAATATCTCTAGGCCTATGGGTTGCCTATAATAGAGGTAGACCTCTATATTTAAGGGTTAGCTCCCTAAATTGATCCTTAAGTGCTTATCACCTACACTAACTAATTACTTGGATAAAAAGGGGTATGAAAATGCATGAAAGTAAACTAATCCAAGTGGTTGATACCTCATAAAAATATCCACTTGACTACCATACTCTTGCACTAAGAGACATGACCTACAACACTAGCTTCAAAGACCTAGAATACTCTAACATTAGTGTTTCAAATATGGAGGTGATATGCATGAAAATACTCAAGGTAAGTGGACCATAGGTCAAATTTTAGACACTATGGATACCTTCACACTTGAAGGTGATCAAACACACTAGATACACTCCACATGACTTGTTAAAGTGATAACTACTTATAGCAAACATGAAATGACAAAGAGATGGCAAGGATAGATGTTTATCACTAGAATTCATCATACATCACTTCACACACTTATAAAATATGTTTGTGAACTCAAAATATATTTAAAATATTATTCAAAATCAAAATACAATATCAAACTAGTAGGTTTTCACCATACTAGGTGTGGAATTCCCATACAAGAGCCAAAATGGCTTACATTTTTAGAATGTGAGAAAGGAGAGAGAAGAATGAAGTTTAAGATTAATAAGAACAAGTGTCAATATGAGAGAGATAGAGTTAAATTTTTAGGAAAATATAGTATGAAATAGACCATGAAATGTCTTCTTGGATAAGTATCCATCAAAAGCATCAAACTCTCTAAAACTGGCGTAGGGTACTCTCAATTAGCTTCTTAAAATTGCCTTCATCATTAAGCCTCTCTTGAGTGATAAAAATCAGAATATGAGATCCAAAAATTATGATTTTTTATTGAGATATATTTCAAGGACACAAAATAACACAATAATAATTATTTCTCCTAGAAGAGTTATTTTATTATTCACAAGATTGCAAATACAAACATATGCTTATCTCTGGGAAGAGATGTCTGATCTCTTTCTTGAGATAAATCTTTATTTATACCTATTTTTAAGGGATGAGGAGGATGTGTAAGGTCACAAATATTGAGGGAGATGAATTGGTTCAACTTCCATGATTTACAACACAAAATTCAAGAAATTACTATTTTTAGATAACATTATTAAAATTGAAATTTTGGGAACTTCTATTGGGTTTTCTAGGGTCAAAAACCATTGAGAATATATATATGAAATATCATCATTTTATCGTCATTCTTATATTTCCAACTATTCAAACAAGGAGTTAAATAGAACTATGGTTCAAAATTTATGGCTCCTGAAAGTTCTACCATCAATTAGGGTAGAACCGTCACCCAAATTGTCACCTAAAGTGTCGCCTAGATCATTCCTCCCTCCTTGAGAAGAAATTGTCCCAATTATGTCAATATTACTCATCAATTGAGTTATTTTTGTCTTTATTTTATTCTTCATGAGTCACTCACCTTGGTAGCTAAGCTTGCCCCTTTTGACCACCTAATAAAGTGGAATAGAGTGCCCTCTTGTTATCTTCATCTAATTGTCCACAATCTGATCCTCCTCCACTAGAAAAAACATTTATGGATTAAGACCATAAATTTATAGTTGTTATTATATGACTAAATTTTACAATAAAGTTGGATGATATTGTTTGAGGAGTTCTACATTGAATATTGGATGCAGACCAAGGTAGGCTGGTAGGTTCAATTCAAAAGCATTTTTTCCAACTTTTTTGGTGATGGCGTAGGGACCATATCGTAGAGGCAAAATTTTTATATGTGGGCTTACAAGTTGTTCCTTTTGAATATGAAACCAAGCCTTGTTAGATATATAAAAATGGTGTGTAACCCTATGCTTGTCATGGTATTGCTTATACTTCTGATTCATCTTCTCCAAGATGTTATGAACTTGCTACTGGATGTGTTGTATTTTTTCAATAAAATTTGTTGCTTTTGCTACCTCATATCTCCCATGAGGTTTGTATTCCATGGTGGATAATGGAATGGCTACATCAATTAGTTTCATGGGTTATAACCCAAAGCATAATTGGAATGGATTGTGCTTGGTGGAGTTGTGCAGGACCCAATTGTGTCCATGTTGTATGAAAAGAAGCCCCTCATCCCATGTGGATGGATGTTTAGAGTGATACATCTGAAGCATGTGAATAATTAGGTGGATCACTTATATCTAACCATCATTATATGGATGGAAGGCCATGGACTTCATCAACTTGGTATCCATCATCTTCCATAGAGTGGACCAGAAGATACCTAGGAACATACTATCTCTATCTAAAAAAATGGACTTGCGGATACCAAAATGGATCCATACATGACTCAAATATAGTTGAGAAATTTATTCAGTATATATATTTTTCTTACAAGAAATCATGATATCTATTTTTTTAAAATGATCAACTACAACAAGAATACAATCCTTGCCATGTTTTAAAGTGGCAAACCTGAGAGAAAATCCATTGAGATAAATTCCCAAGGCATAGTTGGTTCTTGGTGTGTAAAATCTTTGCTTCTTATTTTTTGGCTTGGCTATTTTACATGGGGTGAAATATTTGATGTACATTTCCACATCCTTCCACATAAAGGGTCATTAGAAGTGCTTTTGAAGAACTGCCAATGTCTTCTCTACACCAAAGTGCCTAGTTATCCTTCTAAAATGTGCTTTCCATATCATATTTTGTTGCTCTATATCTGGAACATAGATTTTCCCCCAATTGAATAAATGAGGATCTAAAGTTTCATTTAAATGGGTTGAAATACAAAAAAGAGCATTTGAGAATTTAAAGAATAGACTTTGTTTAGCTCTTATTCTTGCCTTCCCAGACTTGCATCAACCTTTCAAGTTGATGACATATGCATATGAATATTCCATGAGAGCTATCATCATGTACAATGGACATCCTATTTCATATCAAAGTGAAACATATAAAATATAATGAACAATCATGGAGCTATGGTTTAAAAGTTATGGCTCCTAGAAGTTCTACCACCAATTGGGGTAGAACCGTCACCTAAATTATGACCTAAAGTGTTTCTCAAATCACTATGGATAGCTCACACACATTAACTATCAAGGATGGGTTATAAAAAATATTAAACATTCATTATATTCTTTCCTAATTGTTGTTCTTCTTCTGGAAACTTATTCTCACCATATGTAGTCACCATCACGAGCCTTATAAGTCTATCCTCACATTTGTCATTAAGATGGCCTTTATTTGTTTAATAAAATACATTTAGTGGGTGATATGACACCTATAAATAGTATCCTTTCCTTCCAATTCATGAATTAGACCTTAAAAGGTCCCTAATTGGACTTATCATTCTCTCACTTGGTAGTCATTCACCATTTCCATTATCTGTCACAAACTACTTGAAGTGAACGACTTAGCAGATGTGTTTGTGTGATTGTTAAGTAATAAATGGATATATTGGTTTATGAAAATTTAAATTTGATCTCCCCAAATGATTTTCCTTCTTTAAAGTTGCAGGGCCCTGTACCTATAAAACACACAAATCCTCACAAAAAACCTTTTTTGGTACTATTTTTTAAGGTGATTCTATGAACAAATTGGTGATGGATGAGTTTGACAGAGTTTTGATCATCATTAAAATACCTACCAAGCCAAATTACTCCATATGGAATCATTTCCTTGCATATTTTCCCCATCAGGTTAAATCCAAGGGTTTGAGAGGGTTTTGGATGGTTTGGACTCTTAATAATGATTCATAAAACTTTGACATCCAAACTCTAAAAAAAATACAAAAATTAGGGATATAAGACCCTTTAAACTATTTTTATCTCCTTAGACTCCCATGTACCTTGTCCATATAGATATGAGCTTCCAAAGATGGACTATTGAGCTCAAGTACATTTTGCATATCCTATAGTAGGTTTGAGCCAAAAATGACTTTCCTATAATTATTCTCTAAAAATTAATGGATATAATTCACATTATATCTCCCCATTAATTTCATAAAATTTTTATGAAGGTTAATCTTTCTTCGGAAGTGAGATTGAACCCCTTTAGGGCTTTAGGCCTAGTCAAGGACTAGTAGGCCTGACGGTGCTTTATTGGTTCATGACCATTCTATTTATTTTATTATTACTATAGTGACTCATTCATATTTTTTTATGTTAATCACAAAATTCATACCATTTTTAACTATTCTAACATTTCCCAACACATCTTAGCCTCTTCATGTCAAACCTACAACCATCTTCTTTCCTAAATTCCCCTCTATCTGAGATAGAATAGAGGGAATATCCCCTATTTTCTCAAGAAAAATGAGACTATGGGGGAATTAATTATGTCATAAATACATTATACACTAAAAATTTAGGTTAGATTACCTCTCTAGCATCTCCAACACTCAGACTTCCTCAAGACAACTTATGTAATGTTAACTATGTGTAGAGCTTGTGTATTGACTATAGGTTTTATGTTTAAACCTAGCCTCTACTATATTTACTTGATATTATAATAATAATATGGTCATCACCACTATGAAATTTTTCTCATTCATATCCACCATATTAACCTCTACTAACTTTCTTAATGTACACCATCCATTTGACCAGGCCTAGTTAGTAGACTGTACTGATTGTAGGTGTTCTTTTGATAATTAAAATTCCTATAAATTGAATTTATGATTAAGACATGTGTGTTTCCATATATTTTTAAATATCAAAAATGTAATAAATACAATCTCTACTCCCAAGAATACCATTTCTTCATCTAGGACTAGGTAATCTCTTCTTTAGTCACCATAGCTAGTTTTCAAGAAACTTAGTATGGTTGTAGGTGGTCTTCCAGCCTAGAGACCCTTGTAGGTGGTGTTCCACACCAAAACCTAGTACATAAACCTAATTATATGATTTTTGAATCATGGTGTCATGTATATCTAAATGGAGTCACTTTCCATGAGAGTATGCTTTCATCATGCCACTGTTGGACTATAGGGTCATTTAGGCTTCAAGAACTATAGATGACACTAAAAATACATAGTGAATTTATACTTAAGATTTAAACCCTATATACATAGTCTTTATCATGACCCAAAAACTAATTTTCATGCAAATTAGTGCTCCCATGATTGGGCTACATGATAAGAACATTTACAACTACACAAACCTCAAGACACTCTAGTATGAGGGGGTAAAATGTAAGGCAAAAGCCCTATTTTGGAGAGTTTAAGGTAAAATGTCCCTTAAGCTACATTCTCCACATATGAACATGGTTCTCAAGTCTTCCTACCACCTTAACAATCCACCATTATTTTTATGACATCCTTCATGTTTTGTACCTCAATGAAACTTCAAACCAGTTCAAATGCCTTCATTCAACTCTAATCAGCAACTATGGAGGTTTCCTATAGGTGCACATATATTATATATGACTATATGTATGTTTAATTGGTTATCATAACCAATCTCTTAACCTTTTAAATGGTTCAATCTCCTTGTTTCATCTTAAAATCATTCATACCATGTTGAAACCTCCATGTATCATTCTCATGGTTAATCAAGCTTGGTTTCACCTAACCGTGTGTCACTATTGCAAAAAATTGATTATATATGTGTGAACTAATCACTTCACTCCATATAAAAGAAACTTTGAGACCAATAATATCAAAATTAACTAATCACCATGAAATGTGAGAGTGGAAACACATTCCACTTTTATTTTGAAGCCATTACAAAAAAGATAACTCTGTAATAAATGAAATTTGGTATACAAACTGTGATATAATCTCCCACTGGCAAAATGGGGTACTTGTGTTTTTATCCTTCACTTCACTCATTAAAAATGAGTTGAGAACTATGTGAGAAGGATGTCCACACTCTCTAAAAACATATGTAACACTTGGTTTGTATGGACCAATTCAAACAAAGGGGAAACCTGTAGGGTATGGGGATGAGCATGTAGAAAATAGTAGAAAAGATTATTAACAATGTTTCATAAAGGACAAGAAACCAATCCTAGAAATTATGCCATGGATTTGAATTAGACAAATAGTAATACCTCCCACCAAGTGCATTTGACTTGACTCAACTCTTGTTGTCTGTGTCATCATAAAATCAATTGACTATTTCTACTTACCTAGGAGAATGATGGAAGAATGGAATGATTTTATGCCATTTTTTAGACCTTCAAATCTGATCAAACATGTAAGTGAGTTTAGGGGAGCTGAATAGACACTATTAATCTTGACACACATGGTAATCATGTTGCATAGGATGTACCATAGCTAAAAACTACCTAAGCTATCACTAGTCTTCTTGTTTTGATGGTAGTCCCATATTTTTTTAGTTATGAAACATCTACTTTGACACCTAACTAACAAATGGACATTTAAAGACACTTTAGAACACTTTTACTTATAGGAAAACCATACAAGCTTCATAAATGACCCTAAAATGATATTATGTGACATATATATACATGTAAAATTGCCTGCTTCATTAATGTCACTAATATTCCTATTATTCAACACTAATTATAATTATCCTCCTTTTATCCCTTTAATTTATCGTAATCATAGACATTTATCTAAAGTCCCCTTCTTTTATTATCCTTCCTCCACTATCCTTAATCTAATCCCATTTTATAATTAATTTATTTTAATCCCCATTATCCTAAATCTAATCCTAGTTATCTATTATATGGGAATTTTAAATTCCCATAACCCCACCTACCCACCTACTAACCTAAACCTTAACCTTTCCTACACCTCTTGTCACCTAATCCTTATCTAATCCCCACATAAGCTCCCCTTAATCATCATTAACTCATAAAGAGAGTTATATAACTCTCTCTAACCTATCCTTCATCTCTATAAACCTCTAATCTATAGGTTTCCAAGGAATTTAATATTCCTTAGATAATCTACAACAATTGATCTCACCCCTTCAACTTTGAATATTGGCCCTTTGTATTCGCTCCCAAATCTATATAAGCAATCTCCTCCCTCCATGAAAGGCCATCTCATGAAGACATAATAAATTCATGTCCAATTTTTCATTAAATCCTCCATTAACAATCCAAAATCAATCAACATCCATTATCATAATCCAACATCAAACAACATCACTTTTTCAATCTGAGTCTAAGGTTTGTATTTCAATCCTCTTGTCTTTTCTATTTTGTTTAATCATGATGTTAAAAACTTAAGATTTAGATTTTAAATGTAGGATTGAATATTTCATTCATCTAAATGCATTTATATTCTAATGAATTTATCATCTTACTTAGTGGTTGAGACTTGAGTTTATAATTTGCATTGCTAAATCCATAGTGAGCTCAAATTTCACCTAAAACATATAATCTACTAAGGACTAAAAATGACTCTGATCAAGGATAAAGACACATTTTAAGACCCCTATCTATGACCATGGAACAAATTTTGACCCTATTATACCCCTATCTAAGTTTTCAACTATAGGTGTTGACCTATTTTGACTTATGGTCAAAATAGTCAACCTTTATGATGATTTCCTAAGGGTGGCATGATATCTATGCCAATACCAATATCATATCCATATCCATTGGGATATGGAGTCACATATACACAAATTTTATATTAAATTTCATTTGAAACCACACAAATAATAAAAAAACAACACACAAAACAAAACATCGAAGGAAACACACATGTGTTCTTAAGAACACTTATGAAACACACACACAATAAAAACAAAGACACACACCTATCCTAATATTTATGAGACATCAAACACTTGAGGTGAATAAAAACTCACCATACTTAAACTAGGGTAAAAAATGGTTCCTCTTGCATCCTTGCTACTTCATGAAAGCAACCTATCATGTGGAACATGCTTGTCAACAAACACTTGTTTATGTAGATGGTGAAATGACTTATAACTATTGAATCTTATTCTATATACAAGTGTGATATTTAGAGATTTAAAGGACACTCCTTCCTTATAAGAATATTATTTGAGTTTGTATCTTATCTAAACTTTGTCATATCCAATTGGTGCTCTTCAAATTGTAGATTAGGAGTTATCAAAGCTACCTTAACATTGATCTATTCCAGGATACAATGTACTTGATGAATATGATCATAAAGTTACTCTTTTATATTTATCTAACACATGTGAAAATGGTTCAACCTTAGGTTGAGACCTTGATTACTCCTTAAACACAAACCTTTATACCTGATGTTCAATAGACTCCTTCATGACTTAAGACTACTTAGTATCAGCTTGATGTTCATCCTCATTCATAACATGACACTTAATTTCATGCTTGATAAAACACTCAACAACCTACTTGTTAGGCTCATCAACAAACTTACTAGTAGATTCACACTTATTAGGAGGAAAGGTTAACTTACCAAATTATTCAAACTCTAGACTTATGGCATTGAAACTTTACCATAGGTCATCATATTCCTCATGAATGTCATCTTCAAGGACTCATTCATCAAGTAAAAATAGAATGATATCATTTTTATCATCATAATGATCTATCATGGTCTTAAAAATATCATCATCATACACATGAATCAAGTAATTGCCTTCAACAACTTGTGAGAAAGAATGCTCAATGCTTACCTTAGATTGTTCATATACTCCGTCATGGATGATGTACATGCCAAGATCAGTTTACTCAAAGTAAGTGTATGGATCATATTCATAGATGTCTACACCATAAACATCCAAAAATAGATCAGATATTCCCTTAATATTAGAATATTTCCCATTATCCATATCAGACTCCTCATGCTCATTGATGATACAATTCAAATTGGAGCTTACTTCTACATAGGGTTTAATGTGAAACTTAGCTAGTGGTTGAATTTTTATGGTTACCTTTTCTTTATAATTTATACTAAAGTCTAATAAGGACCAATAAGATGAGAGGTAGCCTCCTATCTTTCCTATGATATCCCTTGAGAGGTAGATATTAAAGTGAGTAGGCAAGTCAACAACCATGATGTCTTGAAGGATGGGAAAACTATGACAATCATCAAGAAAAACATTAAAACTCTTGACCAATCCTAATGACTTAGTAGGTGACCCATCAAGTTGAATAACCCCTTTACTATATGGCTCATACTTTAGACCTAATTTATCAGCTACAACCTTGGGCATCACTGAGGTGTTAACTCCACTATCAACTACATGTTTATGAACAAGGTTATCCCCAATAATGAGAGTGAGGTACAAGGGTGGAGGATTCTTAGATTTAGTAGAGGGTTATAAAATTTTATTAAGAAAATTTTTGAGAGAAAAATTATTATGACTATGGCCTTATGATGGAGGGCTAACATAAATTTGAGATAGTTTCTTTTGTAAAAGTTATTTTTGACTGGGTAAATGAAGCACATTCCAAAGAGAGAGACATATTATCATTCTTAAAAGAGTCAATTATGTTTAGATAAGGATCATTTACATTTTATTGAGTCCTTGGAGGAAAGGAATTGTTTGGAACTTTAGGTATTTAAGTGATTGAAGTTACTCTCCCAACATTCTGACTTGAATAAGGTGTAGGAGTTATAGGGACTGTCATAATTATAGTCATACCTTAATTCCTTGTAAAATGGATATTTTAACTTGTATTCACACCATTATCATCTCATTGATATTTTATCTTAGATATAGTATTGTTTGTAATTGAATTTCCTTGATTGAGAACATAATTATCTTCAACTAGGAAGTTAGTGAAACTCACTCCTTGAGACCGCCACCCTTCATTTGCTTACATTAGAACTTCATCTTCTATTGATGGTTGAGGAGTGACTCCTCCTTGAGCAACAAAATATTATTCTCTCCCTTCATTTCCATCCATGAATTGACATTGTTTCTACTCTTCTCCTTTCACCAAGTTGTTTTGCATTAGTACCATTACTCTTGTATTTTAGGTGAACGTGTGATTGTAAACACTAGTAGGCCTATTGAAGTTAAGTTGACCTTGACCTCTCCCTTGCCCATATTGTTGATGTGGAAACCTATTTATTTTTTGAGGATATGGGTAGGGGTTTTAATGAAAACCTTGTTTTAGATTTGATTTCCTAAGCTAGGATTCTAAGAATTTAGACCATGCTTCCCAATCAATTATCTCTTCTACCTTATTAGGAGTAGTCCTTAACTTGGTATTGGAATTTGGGATTTGGGAAACACTTGGAGTAGTAATATAAGTATTTGGTATTATAACAATGGAGACTTTTATAGGAAACTTCCTAGCTTGTGTGAGACCATTTTTAGCTCTAATGGTAAGGTCATATGCTTTAGGTAAGGTGTAACCACCCATAGATTGTATAATTATGGCTATGTCAATACCAATAGCCCTTAAATAGGTGGGAAACACAAAGATATTAGGTGGTGTCATGGGAGGATATAACCTATGCCAATTCCTTTAGAATATCTCATTAAAATTATGCATTATCTCCTTAGGGGCTCTTTGAATTACATTGAGTTGGTGAATGAGTGATGTGTGATCACTATTATATTCAAACCTTGATGTTATCATCTCTTTGAAATCATCACAAGTTGTGATCCAACCACTAGGTAAATTCCTATACTAGTTAATCTATTTCCCTCTAAGGTATATAATAAGGAGTCTAATGGAAATATTGACCTTAGTTACATTGTGAAAATTATATAATTTTGATATATCCCTAATGTGCTCACTAGGAGTGACATGACCTTCACCATTGAATTTGGGAACACTCATTGTAGCATTAGGAGGTATGTCATCATATGCATCAATATGGATAATATTTTTATTGTTAAAGGATAGGAAGGCATGCTACCTATACATGTTCTCCTCAAGTTCTTCCTCTTCACTCTCTTGGTATTATTGACTAGAAAAATCATCTTGTTCTTCAAAGGGTAGAATAGGCTGAGGATGTTGAAATTTAAGAGGAAGTTTAGGTTGATAAGTGTACTTATGGGATTGAAAAATCTACTAGAAGATGACCTAATAAGGACCATGAAGTATGAAATAAATAATATGAAAAAAAAATTATCTATAACTATTTTTACCTTGAATGGAGTCACCAAATGCTGAGTAGAACACCATATGTAGCTTTGATGTTGTCAATACTAGCATTCATCTTAATAAGTTATATTTAGGAAAATGGTCCCATCAGGTGTGACAAAACTATTTTCACCAAATCTCATACCCTATAGGAAGTTTTTCAATCCTACTCTAACATTTAAGGCTTGTGGGTTGCCTATAGTAGAGGTAGACCTCTAGGTTTAAGGGCTAACTCCCTAAATTGATCCTTAAGTGATTATCACCTATAATAACTAATTAATTGAATGAAAAGAGGTATAAATATGAATGAAATTAAACTAATCTAAGGGGGTGATAAACCAAAAATATATTCACTTGACTACCATAATATTGCACTAAGAGACATGACTTATAATACTAGCTTCAAAGTCCTAGAATACTCTAACATTAGTATTTCAAATATGAAGGTGATATGCATGAAAATAATCAAGGTATGTAGACCATAGGTAATATTTTAGACATTATGGATACTTACACTTTTTAATGTGATCAAACACACTAGATACACTCCACATGACCTGTTAAAGTGAGAACTAGTTACACTGAACATGAAAGGACAAAGAGAAGGTAAGGATAAATGTTTATCATTAGACTTCACCATATATCACTTCACACACTTACAAAAGATGTTTGTGAATTCAAAATATATTTTAAATATTATTCAAAGGAAAATTACAATATAAAACTAGTAGGGCTTCACCATACTAGGTGTGGAATTCCTATATAAGAGCTAAAATGGCTTACATTTATAAAATGTGAGAAAGGAGAGAGAAGAATGAAGCTCAAGATTCACAATAACATGTGTCAATATGAGAGATAAAGAGTTAAATTTTTAAGATAATGGATTATGAAATATACCATGAAAGGTCTTCTTGGACAAGTGTCCATTAAAAGCATCAAACTCTCCAAAACTAGCATAGGGTATTCTCATATGGCTTCTTGAAACTACCTTCATCATTAGGCTTATCTTGAGCACTCCAAATCAGACTAGGGAAAGATGAAACATATGTAATATCAAGGAGGGGTTAGAAATAAGCTTCAAAAGGCATCAAATTATTTCTTAACCATTGGTCTTCTTCTAGACACTTGTTTTCACCATCTACAGTCACCATCACTAGCCTTATAGGTTTATCCTCACATTTATCATCAAGATGGCCTTAAATTTTTCAATAAAATATATGTAAGGGCTGATATGACAACTTTAAATAGTCTCCTTTCCTTATAATTCATGAATCTAACCTTAAAATGCCCCCAATTGGACTTATCATCCTCTCACTTGGCAATCATTCTCTATTTCCATTATCTGTCATAGACTGCTTGAAGTGAATGACTTAGCAGAGGTGTTTGTGTTATTTTATAAAGTAAGAAATGGATATAGAGGTTTAAGATAAGTCCCACTTGACCTCCCAAAATGATTCTACTTCAAAGTTTTCTTGTACCTATAAAACACACAAATCCTTGTAAAAAACCATGTTTTATACTATTCTATATAGTGTTTGTATGGACCAATTAGTGAATGAGTAACTTGAAAGAGTTTTGAGAAAGATTAAAACACATACCAAGATAAATTACTCTTTCTAGAATCATTTCCTTATATGTTTTCCCCATCAAGTCAAAACCAAGGGTTTGGGGAGGTTTTGGATTGCCTAGACTCTTAAGATTATTTATAAAACTTTGACATCCAAACTATGAAAAAATTACAAAAATTAAGGATATAGGACCCACTTATAACCTTAGACTCCCATGTACCTTGTTCATACAGATATGAGATTTCAAAGTTGGCCTATTGAGCTCTTTAAATGCATTTTGCATAACCTATAATAGGTTTGAGCCAAAAATAATTTTCATATAATTTTTATCTACAACTTAGTGGATCTAATTAAAATTATATCTCCCCTTGCATGTATTAAAATTTTTAGGAAGGTTAATTTTTCTTTGGAAGTGAAATTGAACCCCTTTAGAACTTTAGGCCTAGTTAAGGAATAGTAGGCCTGACTATGCTTTGTTGATTCATGACCACTCTATTTGATTTCTCAGTAATATAGTGCCTCATTTATATTTTTTTTTATGTTTATTATAACCCTCACACCTTTATACACTATTATAACACTTCCCAACACATCTTCTTACCCTCTTCATGTCAAACTTGTAGTCATCTTATTTCCTAGAGTGCCCTTTGTTAGAGATAGAACAAAGGGAATCTCCCCTATTTTCTTAAGAAAAATGAGACCATGTGGGGATAAATTAGGTCATAAATACCTTTTTCACCAAAAATTTATTTTAGATTACCTCTTTAGCATTTCCAACACTTAAACTTCCTCAAGACAACTTGTGTAATGTTGATTATGTATAGGGTTTATGTATTAACTGTAGGTTGTATGTTTAAACCTAGCCTCTACCCTATTTCCTTGATATGAGAACTATGATATGGTCATCACCACTATTAGATTGCTCTCATTCATATCCATCATCTTAAACTCTACTAACTTTCTTAATATACACCCTCCACTTGACCAGGCCTAGTTAGCAGACTTTGCTGATGGTATGTGTTCTTTTGGTAATTTAAGGTCCTATAGGTTGCATTTATGCCTGAGACATGTGTGTTTCCCAATATTTTTAAATCTCACTAGAGTAATTAAAACCATATCTACTCACAAAAAGACCATTTCTTCATCTAAGACTAAGCAATCTCTTCTTTAGTCATCATAGCTAGTTTTTAAGAAACATATTATGGTTATAGGTGGTGTTCCAGCCTAGAGACCCCTGTAGCTAGTGTTTCACACCAAAACCCTATACATAAACCTCTTTAGATTATTTTCAAATCATGGTCTCATTTATATCCAAATGGATTCACTTGACATGAGGTTATGCTTCCATCTTACCACTATTGGATTGTAAGGTCATTTAGGCTTCAAGAATTTTAGATGACATTGAAAATACACAATGAAGTTTTGCTTGAGATGGAAAACCTATCTACACAGTCCTCATTACCAAAAAACTAATTATCATGCAAGTTAGGGCTCCCATTATTGGGCTACATGATAGGAACATTTAGACCTACCTAAACCTGAAGACAATCTAGTATGAGGGGGTCAAATGTAAGGTAGAATCCCTATTTTGGAGAGTTTAAGGTAAAGTGCCCCTTAAGCTAATTTCTCTACATATGAGCATGGTTCTCAAATCTGCATACCACCTTAGGAATCCACCATTATTTTTATTTAATCCTTAATTTTTTGGACCTCAATGAAACTTCAAACTAGTTTAAATGACTTCATTCAACTTTGCTCAACATTTGTGGAGGTTTCATATAGGTACACATACAATATATAGGACTATAAAGGTAAGGTATATGACTATGTGTATGTTGAATTGGTTATCATAACCAGTCTCTTGAAAATTTTAATGGATCAATATCCTTTTTTCATCTTAGAATCCTTCATACAATGTTTAAACTTCTATGTATCATTCACATGGCTAATCAAGCTTGGTTTCACCTGACTATATGTGACTACTACAAAAAACTAATTATATATGTGTGCACTGATCACTTCACTCCACATTGAACAAAAATTTGAGACAAAGACCTTCAAAATAAACTATTCAACATGAAATTTAAGAGTGGAAACACATTCCACTTTTGTTTTGAATCCATTACAGGAAAGATGACTCTATAATAGATGAAATTTGGTATACTAACTATGATATAGTCTCCCACTAGAAAAATGAGGTAATTGTTATTTTATCCTTCACTCCACACATGAAAACTAAGTTGAGAAATATGTGATAAGTATTTACACAATCTCTAAAAACATGTACAACACTTGGTTTATATGTACTAACTCAAACAAAGAGGAAACCTGCAAAGTATGGGGATAAGCATGTAAAAAATGTAGCAGACCTTTCTAGCAATGTTCACAAAGGATAATAAACCAATCCTAGAATTCCTACATGGATTTGAATTAGACAAATATTAATACCTCCCACCAAGTTCATTTGACATGACTAAACTCCTATTATCTATACCATCAAAAAATTGACTGACTATTTGTACTTACCTAGGAGAGTGATGGAAGAATGAAATATTTTCATCACATTTTTGAGGCATTCAAAGCTGATCAAGCATGGAAATGAGTTCAAGGGGATGAAGAGACACTATTAATCCTACCATGTGTGGTAATCTTACTGGATAAGATGTACCATAACTAAAAACTACCTAAACTACCACTGTTATTCTTGTTCTGATGTCACTCTTGAATTTTATCATTTATGAAACATCTAATTTGACACCTAGCTAACACATGGATATTAAAAGACACTTTAAAACACTTTTCCTTAT
Organism: Torreya grandis; assembly: GCA_037957365.1. NCBI lineage: Eukaryota > Viridiplantae > Streptophyta > Pinopsida > Cupressales > Taxaceae > Torreya > Torreya grandis. The sequence goes on along the minus strand of JARHVA010000119.1, from coordinate 6,542,054 downwards.
ATAAAAATTATACAAGCTTCACAATTGACCCCAAAATGACCTTAAATAACATATAACCCACTAAGGACTAAATATGACTATGATCAAGGCTAAATACACATTATAAGACCCCTATCTAAGACCATGGAACACATTTTGATCCTAGTATACCCATATATAATTTTTAAACTATAGGGGTTGACATATTTTGATTTGTGGTCAAAATATTCAATAGGAACCTCATAAATGAAACATGCATCTCAACCCTAAATTCTTTTCTCTGAGTGAGGATAACTGCACTAGAATGTTCAAAAGTGAAGGAGTAGATATAGAATACTTTTGTGTAATATAGAATTTGAGAACTAATGTGTTAATAATTTATTTATTAATATCATAAAAATTTGCTTTTGCCTCAGGGTTTATTTGATCTGTATGTCCTTTTTGAGCATGTTTTTTAGTGGTCAAACTATCTCTATAAAGCATGAAATGAACTTCCTCATGAAGTTGATATTATCAATGAATGACTTCAACTTTTTCTTATTACTAGGTAATGGTATATTCAAATTTACTTTAGCTATTTATAGGTCTATGTAAATTCCCTATTAAAAAATGATGTGACTTAGAAACTTTCCTTCAGAAACCCTAAATATGAATTTATTTGGATTTAAAGAAATACCATGATTTATACATATTTGAAAAACCATCCTTAGGTCCTTGACATGGTTAGCACAATCCTTAGAAAAGATAATCAAGTTGTCTATGTAGATGACAATGCATTTTCCAATGAGTTCCTTGAATGTAATATACATGGCTCATTGGAAAGTGGCACCCACATTGATCAAGATAAATGACATCCTCTTGTATGTGAATGTACCCCATTTGGTTGTGAATGATGTCTTGATTCTATCCTCATAGCTGACCATCACTTGATTATATCCTGAATAGCCATCTAGGAATGACATTATTTGAGATCCATTTACTATCTTTAGGACTTCATCTAATGAAGGTAGTGGCTGGTTATCCTTATTTTATATTTTATTTAGATTTTTGAAGTATACATAGAGTCAAATTTTTCCAGTTTTATTTTGAATTGGTACCAAATTAGCCACCTAATTGGAGTGGATGATACAATATATGATCTTTGTATAAATTAGTTTTTATACTTCTTTAGAAATTAAAGGTTCCAATAAAGGATTGACTAGCCTTATTCTCTGGTGAAATGGTTTGACACCAAGATTTAGAGGGATAATATGTGTAAAGATGGAGGTATCAAATAACTTTAAATATTCATAGCTCCATGCAATAGTGTCACCTAAGTATTTCAAGGCCTACACAATCATTTGCTTTTCAATATAGGTGCTAGTTATACCTAAAATTACGTGTTTTAATTCACCAACATTTCCCACATTAAAATGTTCATGGGGAATACCTTTGGTAAGGGATGATTTTTCTTTCTTGCTATGATAATCTATGCAATGATACCATACCTTTTGGTATGTTATTATTTTTAAAGTTTATGACCCCTTTTTCATCTAGTTAGAGCTCTTCCCTATCTCCTCATCAATGATCTGAGACTCAAATATGTTAGTGTTGGTGATAAAGTTGATGATATATTGGTCATCAGTGAAGATTTTGAAGTTTTTAATGTTGTATAGAATAGGAGCAAATACCAACTCTAATGAAAATCTCATCAATTTGGAGTTAGCAATGGGTTACAAGGTACTCTTGACCATTTCCAACACATCTACTAGATAATTATTACTTTGGGGTAATGTCTAGATGTTGAGTACATTGAAGTATTCAATCATGTTCCACACTCAACTATAGTATCTATAAATATGTTTTTCATTACAAGTATAATGGCTTATAAACTGACCAAAAGTTATAAATCCCCAAGGACTTTTAGGTTATTCACCTTCTTCCTTAGTGTGAACTAGAGGCCATGCACTAATGCTTCATACTCATCCACATTATTAGTGTAGGCAAACTATAGTCTAAAAGGTTTCTAGATATGACCTCCCTCTTGGGTTGATGAGATTTATCCCAAAACTACACCCTCTCTTTTATTTGGAGCCATCAAATTTTAGGGTCTATATATGATATTAAACTATGTATAGTGGATTTTAAAAGGTGGGTATTACCATTATGTTCATTTTTTTTACTCTTTTCTATAGATTTTGACATGGACACACTTTTCTCTTTAGTGTTTTATGACCTTATGGTATAATACTCAATAGAAAACATAGGTAATAAACTATTTAGGATGATATCATATGCATCCTCAAATATTTTTACCCCTTGTTCTCAAATGGATAATCATGCTTAACATTATCATGTGTTAAGGGATAAATAACTACTAAAGGTACATCTAATGAATAGAGGATATCCCCCTCATCTACATAATCTAATTCTTCAAATTCAAGTTCTTCTTATATGGTCAACATGTTAATGGAGAATCTCTCATAAGCTTTTGCTTCTTTCTCAAGTATACAGATCCATATTTTAGGCTCGTATAAGATCTCATTGGCCTTATTGTATTTTGTAATCATGCGAGTCATCTTTGGGATAAATTGGTGGCTATATACCCATTTAGTGTCCTTAGCATTATCAACTAAGAATCATACCATATGCTTCAGGTATATCCATTACCATAATATCTATAAAATGTTGCACTCTAGGATCAAAGTCCAACTGCATGTGTATGTGATTCAACTTGCCAATAAATTTAACCTCTAATTTGTCTAACTGATCAAATTTTCTATTTGACTTTATGGGAGTCAAACCCAATTGCTAATAAATTACATAAGGCATCATGTTTTCAAAATCACTTGAATCCACCAACAATTGTGTAAGATTTTTCTAAAAAATTTAATTGTTAGTAGAAAAGGGGGAGTTTCAGTTTATTCCTTATAGACAATAACATGAGCATAAACTATGTTATTATCTTCTTTCATTTTGGGAGTAGATAATTATTGTAACAATTAGTATTTTTATTATATATCTAAATAAAATCAAACATTGTTGTGTTGGCCTTAGTTTTCTTAAGGTCCTTAATAAGTTTATATCTTGATTTATTTTGTTATAGTGGTTTATTTGTTTGGGAAGGTGTAGAACTATTTATATGCTGATATGAGGGAGTAGGTGATGATTCCACATTATGAATCATTATTTCCATGATATATCATCCTTCATAGCCTTAAACATGTCATTTGAATTGAGCATTACATGTAGTCTTAGTAGAAAATGGATGTTTTTATTTCTATAAGCTCATGTGAGTCTATGTTAGCATTCTTTGCATGATGTTATAACCATTTGTATGTTTAGTATTCATATTTGATATGTATAAGTATGATATCATCTTAATAAGAGTTTTGCTTAGATTTCATGAAGATAAAGATGTGACATGACCTATAACTCATCATTTAAAGCATAGCTATAGATTCTATTAGATATTTATAGATTATAATATTTAACTATAAAATCTATCAATTAGCTATGAATTATAATAGTTGGCTACAAATTATGATAGTTGTACTCTATATTCTTATAGTTCACTTTATATTTGGCCACAACATGTTTTAAATCATTTTAGAAGATTTTCCATCTATTCCATGATGATCTAAGACTAATTTTGATACTTTTTATTTATATACACGTATATTTATAGATTCCTAGTTTTGTATATCTTTCCATTTATGTAAGTTGTTGTTACAAGTGACATGTCTAGAATAAGAAGATATGGATATACTATATGTAACAATTTGGTGGTTAGATATGTCTATACACATTATTTATAATCTCACATGGATCTTTATAATACTATGAGGATCTTGTTGCAATTGTTTCTTTGTTTTGGATATATCACCCAATCTTTCTAAATATCTTCATGTTCTAAGAGAGTTAAGTGGTTGCCTTATTTTTAGGATAGTTTTTTTACATGTAATAAATGGGTAGATCTATGATAGATCTGGAGAGACATATAATATTGTAAGGTTTTTTATTTTGAATATAAAAAGACCTTGTAATAGATCGCTCTTTAATTCTATGTGTTGAAGATAAAATTTTAAGACTGAGTTGATTTAATCCTAAATCCAAGGGTGAGCAAGAGCCCATTCCCTAAGGAGATATAAGACATTAATTTTGGTATTTATAAGTTCATTTCTTATTTGTTTCAATTGGAATTAATTTATATGATTTATGTGATTAGAATTATAACATGTAGAATAGAATAGATGTTAATGTGTTTACTTTCATATTTGAATAAACATTTATCATTTCTTTAATTCTAGTAACTTTCATTTTTCAACTTAGTTTAGAAGTGTGGGTTTGAGATTTGGTTTTAGTGTGTTTACTTCATAGTATTATGTGATTGATTTTAGAGTATTTAATTTAGTAGTTTGGTGTGTTTACATTTTAGGGAAGAGTGTTTCTTTTACACATTAGTTTAGATTCTTAAGAATAGAAATTTAGGCTAGCACAACACCAAAATCCCCTCAAAGAACATTGTTAGCTGAAACCAATAAGTACCTTACTACAGATAGCCTTAGACATTAGCCTTAATAAGAATTGACACCAACACAAATTGGTTAAGTGAAGGGGTAATAATGACACCCATCATTTTTGGCACCATTGCTAGGGAATTCTTTAAAAGTGTTAGTAAAGTAAACATTCAAGATAACAATGAAAATATAAAAACCAAAAAAATGGAATAAATTACTCTCTTATCAAATACAAGAATATAAGTAGGAAAAGGTATTCACAAGGAAGGTTTGTTCCAAATTATTCTTATCCTTTAGAAGAAAAAATCAAAGTAATTTTAGAAAAGACATAAAGTTTGTAAAAATAAATGAGTCTTTTATAAGTACCTCTCGGGATCTAAAATAATCTTCCTCTATAAGAGTTGAACTTTCAAACACTGAATAACCAAAGGATGTTGAATAATATCCCCCTCTCAATATAAATCTATTTAAAATGGGAGAAAATATATGCCATATAGAAAACCCTCATAGGAATCCTCCAAAGAGGACGTTCTTTTATCCTATTGTCTTTGAGAATGATGACTGAACAATAATGAAAATTATTTCCCTATCCAATCTACCTACCTTTATAGGTCTACCCACTAAAGATCTAGAAAATTTTATTTTTAATTTCAAATTCCTCTTCCAAACATGTGATTACACTTCATACAATCAAAAGCTAAAGCTCTTTCCTTTTACTATGAAGGAAGGAACAATGAGGTGGTTTATGGGACTAGAAAAAAATTCTATTAGCACTTGGAGAGAAATGGAAATAATATTTCTAAATAAATACCAAGATTACTATAAGGTTAAGGATAGAAAATAAGAATTTTTAAAAATATAACAAAATGAAGATGGAAATCTTGAAGATTACCTAGACCAATTTGTTTTTACCCACAATAGGTGTGGATATGAGCTATCTAAGGAAGTGATCAAAAATATTTTTATTAATGGATTGGATGATTCCTCTAGAGATTATTTGAATCTAATGGGGAAGGGAGATATTACCAAACTAGACTTTCAAGAGATTACACAATTATATAACAACTACTCTAGGAAAAAACCTAGTAGTAGGAGAGGGAAACTAGGGAAATCTAGTGATGTAAGCCAACTCATGGAGGAACTATAAAAATTTAAAATAGATATACTAGTTTAAATAAACATAATATTTGATGGATTTCAAGCTAAGGCTAAATCTAACACTAAAATCCTAGAAATATATTATCCAAAGACTAGATTAAAACATGCACTTGGAGACTATCCTCTAGATAAAACAAAAATCTGTGGAATATGTGATGCTCAGGATCATGACACAAAAAATTGTAGTCACCTTACTAATCTTAAGAACCATTTAAAATAAAATGTAAAAACCATAGAATAAATAAACTATGTTTAAAGACAAAGAAATACCTTTCAACAAAATCAACCATAATAGTTTGGCTGAAGGATTCCTTTTTCATAATGGCATGTACCTCCACAAGTGTGGGTAGTGCCACCATAGTGGGGAACCCAAGATTGGATGCCACAATAATAGATGATACCCCAACCTTTTCATCAAAATTGGACACCCCAAGGTCACCAACATCTATGGATAAATCAACATTGGAATCTTGGTCCAAAATATAGTTAACAACAATAAAGAAGGTTTACATAATAATAAGCATTGATGGCTCTTCAAGGAAATAAAGTAGACCCTATAGAACAAGTAAACCAACCACATTTACTTCCCTAGCTAGTAGGAAATCTAAATGATAGATAGGTTTATGTAAATGAATAAGGTGAAACCATAGGGGTAAGTGTTATTAAATGTGTAGACATACGTCTTAGGTCAAGAAAAACTTTATAAGAACCTTAGATCATCATCATAGAAATGCCTCATGAAAAATAAAGTCAATAGACTCAACTAAATAAAGAAGAAGAATTAAGAGAGAAACTTATAAAATAGAGGATGTCACCATAACTCCTTAATCTATTCCTTTTTTATAATGATTGAAGGAAGTGGAAGACAAAAAGGAATCTGAGTTGATTCAGGAACTCAAAAAACTCAACATAGATTTTCCATTATTAAAATCCATTAGGGACATTATAGAACTAAATAGGGTGATAAAAAGTTTGTGTATTAAGATACCTAGTAGAAAAAGACAACATCTTAGGACCATATAGGTATATGGCAAGCTTGCTGATTTATTAGTAGGTAAGCTACTTTTACTTAAATATGGGGACCTAAGGAGTCATGTCATTTCTGTAAAGATTGAAATGTAGGAGATACTAAATGTATTGGTGGAATTGAGAGATACTATTAATGTAATGACTATAGACACCATGTAAAATATCCATCTAATAGATGTGAACTAGGAATTTGACTCAAGAGAGGATTGTTAGTATGGTGTTAGTTTCAAAATGAAAACAAAATGAAAGAAACACACTGACTAGCATAATATCTCTAGGCCTAGACACTAGGGAGAACTTAGTTAACAAACATGAATAAAACACACAACTAAAATACAAAAGAAACCTTATTTTACCACCCTTGGATGTTCCAAAATGTTTGTTATAGTGGCTTGCTCAGCTTGTGCTCATGAAGTCCCTGACAATGGAAGCTTAGATACCTCCATCTCTCCTTGGCACCTTTGGCTTATGGCTTGGCTTGGCTTGGAATAAATTTTTCATGGTAACACTAGTTTCATGAAGCTTTTATAACCAATCCTACATTATAACTTTTCATAATCATGTCTTAGAAATGATATTCATGGCCTCTCTATTTATAGATTTTTGTGAATGTCTAGAATCAACCTGAATTATCCATCCTGAGATTGAGATGTATGGTTGAGGATTAATTCAATTTTTGTAATTAAGTTTATAATTTTTCTCATCATGACATTGGAAGAAGGGGAAATTAAAAGGCATGAAGGGCATCATGGAAGGCATTGATGAGGCATGGAGGGCATGGATCCTAATATTTGTGGCATTTATGGCCTAGGGATGTCTTCCTAACAAATGAGGTCACTTGATGATGTAGATATTCAATATTCATTTCCAAAATAAATTATTCAACAAGTTTCCATAGAATTATTGATTAGGCTCTAATTTGGTTTAATTAGCTCCTAAGCATGATTAAGCACTTTGTTTACAAATTAGTCATAATGCCTTGTTATTGGTCCAAAATTTGATTGGATTAGAATTGAAAGTTAATGTTATATGCATTGGATTTGTTATCCCATTTAGGGTATTATTAACAAAAAATAATAAAGGCGTGTATCTTGTGTAAGAGATCTGATAGGAAAGAGCAATCCAGAGCACCCAAGTGCAAAATTAGCATTTTGACTCAAAATAATTTGATCAAAGTTAGCTAGCCCACAAATTGCATTTCCCCATTTAGGGATACCCTGGCCAAAATTGGTACTTGAATATGTCAATTTCACATCATTTAGCATGTTTTAGTATTTTTAGGCCAAATTGTGCATTTTGAGTGGAAATTAGCCAAAAGCTTGATTGGAGGTTATTGGTGGCCAGATTTAGGTGTCTATAAGTTTCCCCTATTTAAGAAGGCATTACAAGCTATAATCACAATAACATCTTTTCAAAGAATGAAAAGGTCCCGTATGCCTATAACTTCAATGATGATAAACTAACTATATGATGCCCCCTTAAGGGAACAATTGGCACAAGTAGGTTGACAAATAGTCCTTCAAAAAGAAAGAAGTGAAATGAGGGGACCAAAGAAAGGAAAGATGATTGGGTGAAAAAATAATGATCTTGAAAATGTAGTCAAAGTCAATGAGAATGTAAGTGGGATGGTGTATAATGGTTTGCCCAAAGGCAGTTATAATTATTGTATCCTAATAATGGCAACATGGTATGATAACATAATGATTTACCCAAAGGCATTTATAATCATTGAGAAGATAGAGTTACCCTTGTTAGGATAGATAAATAAGATAATAACATGCCCCTGTATAGGCAAAAAAATAAAGTGGTGACAACACAATGATTTACCCAAAGGTGGTTATAATCATTGAGAAATGCAGGTGGGATGGTGTGTAATGATTTTTCCATATGCAGTTATAATCATTGGACCTTGATTTGGAAAACATGATAAAATTAGTCAAAGATGATGATAACTTAACACAGAGGGTAATGATGAATTGGAATTACCTACTAGTAGGGAGATGCTCATTCAAACTAATAAAGGTTGAAATTCTTTCATGTTGAGTTACTCTGTTTGGGATATGATTTGGATGGAATCAGGATGTCAATGTTGAAGAGATGCCACCATTGCTGAATAGACTTCTTGAAGCTTATGTCTATTTTAGTATGTGTTGGTAGGCATCTTGGTATAACATCATGAGGACTTGGTTGAAATATGCATAAGGACAAACTCCTGTAATCCAATACTCAATAGAAGACAATGCACCAATGATAGAAATCATTGATGATAATGTAAACATATGAATATGGATGAATTCAAGTGTAATTGTGGGTAAGGAATCACCCAATAGACACACATAAAACTAAATCAAGGCAACAATTCTAAAATCAAAAAAATAGGTAGACAAACAAACAAAATAAGTAAAAACAAATAAATAAATAATGTAATAAAAACCATATAAACATTGCCTTAAAAAAATCGGTAATAATTTAACAAACAAATAAAATGGGGGAATATAATAAAAGGAAGGGGTATATGAGCTATCTCCATATGCACTAGGAAAGTGGATGCTACCTAAATAGTTTCATGGATGTAATATCCAATAAAAAACTTCAGGCCAAATTAGTTCTCTCAGGGAATGGGAAGAATGTGATAATTGAGAAAAACAAATAGAATGGATGTGAGAGAAGAACAAGAATGGTCTTGAAAAATGGTAAGTGAATGTGAGAAAAGGCCAAAAAGGATGGGGAAACTAAGTGACAAGTAATATTCTTGTAACTTAGTAAAGGTTCCTAGAATCCTTAAGGCAAAGAAGTGGTCAATGTTTTTGTTCTTTTATAATGATTTTTTAAATGTGTTTAGAATTTTTTAAAGTATCTCAACTCAATAAAGAATGATAAGACACTAAATGTTTCAATCTCACAAAATATTGAGAGCATTTAAACTAAGGTTTCCCATAAAATGGTGAGAGCAATCAAACTTAGGTTGCTCAAAAAATGGTGAGAGCGTTCACACTTAGGTTTCTCACAAAATAGTGAGAGTGTCCACACATAGGTTGCTCACAAAATGATGAGAGTGTGGTGGAAAGGGTGATTGATCTAACCTTAACAAGTATCAATCACTACCTATATAGTCCTAGAGTAGGGCCTCAAGTCACTGTAGTTCCACCCTATAATGAAGGAATTTGACTAGTGTAGCAGTCAATTCAAACAAAACAAGCACAATTGGTAAAAAGGCACAACATGGTATAGGAAGTGGCAATTTAGTACATAAAGGCTTAATAAACAAATATTTACCCTAGTTTGCCTAGAGATAGTTATAACTAGGATGCAATGACGTAGATCAATGGTACTAATTTACCCAAAGGTGGTTATAATTAGTAACAAGATTGGTGATAAGAAAGGAATAAAAAATGAAGGATGCAACTACCAAAACTTCTATCACACTTCCAAAATATGATCTCTATCTAAAGTAATTCAACTAACTAATGAAACTGATCAGATTCTTTGATGTTGAAAATGCATAATGAATAGAAAAAAACTAAGGTCAACTAAGCTAGGCTTTAGAACACACTGGGTCAATAGAATTAAATGGTAAAATGGATAAGAATGATATTTGTATAAAGAAGAATAGTGATAAAATGACATAATTGAAATTGTCCTTACAAAAAATATGCCTTAGCACTCAAACATAGTACTACTTGAGATGAATAATATTCATCAACTCAAAAAAGTCATCTTTCTCTAGTGTGGTAAGCCTATTGCTTTTGATCTATAATCTATAGTAATGATGAAAGACCCTATCCAATTTGGTTTGAATTTTCCTTTATGCTTCTTCTCAATCATGGTATTCTTTTGGTTTTCCTTAAGAACAAGATCACTAAGTTCAAATATTCTATACTTAACATGTCAATTATATTGGCTTTTGAGTTGGTTCTGATATGCCTAAAGATTTTTAAGCGTAGGTATGCATTTATCATCAAGTAGGTATAGCTCTTGTAGGTGAGCTACTCGATAGACATGATCATCCAGAACATGCTTGAAAGATATGCATAGTGAAGGTAACTTGACCTCAATGGGAAGGATGGCTTCAGTACCATATAGGGGTATGATGATTGGTATGATATGCCCAAAGGGTAGGGAATATCTGTAGGTGCCAATCATTATCAACATCATTGATAATCTTTTTGAAAATGTTAATAATTATTTTATTTGATGTTTCAACCTAGCCATTACCTTGAGGGTAATATGTTGTAGAAAAATGTTATGTGATGTTATATCTGATACATAGCTAGTCTACATCCTTGTTATTGAATGATCTTCCATTATCAGATATAATGTCAAAGGGGATACTATAGTGGGAAATGAGATGGTTGAAGATGAATTTGGAAATTTTATTTCCAGTCATGTAAGTTAGGGGTATATCTTTAACCCACTTAGTGAAATACTTGGTGTTGATAAGGATATGCTTATGGCCATCAAATCAAGTGGGGTTAATATTCTTAATGATTTTAAGTCCTAATGTAGTAAATGGCCATGGTGTCAACATTAGTTTTAGAGTTTTGGCTAGGGAATGAATTAGATTAGCATGCCATTGACATTTGTCACACTTATTTACATATGTAGTGGCATCTACATCCATCATGGGCCAATAATAACTAGTATGTAAGAGACTTTTGGATAGGACTAACATATTAGAATGAGTTCCACATACTCTTTTGTGAACTTCTCTTAACGCTAGTGTAGAATCTATCAAAGTTAAACAACAAAGCAGAGTATAATGAGTGGAATGATGAATGAAGGCTTTGGTTTGTTTTTGAGATAGGTTAAGTGGTATAAATTGGTTATGAAGGTAGTTTTAAAGTTCTAAGTACCAAATAGAATTAGGACCAACAATATCACAAATCATTATAGCAGTTTAAGGTTCATGAGGTGGTGCTGATAAATTCTTGACAAAGACTAATACTCTCTAGCTTTATCTATTGGTCAAATTAGAGATCCAATGTAGCCATGGCATCTATAGTTCTATTACTAGCATTTGGTATGTGCTCAAACTGAATGTTGGAAATTTATTGTGTAAGAGTGTTGACCATGGCTTTATATGGGACCAGCTTCTCATATTTGGTTTGAAAATGATCTATGATGAAGTGATGATTAACTGAGAATCACCTTAAACATGAAGATGAGATATGTTCTAACACACTACCTATCAAATTCCTATAAGTGCTTCATACTCAGCCATGTTGTTTATACAAGGAAAGCTAATTTTGAATGATTTAGGGATTAGATCCCCTTATGGTGTAATAAATAATAGGCTTACCCCTGATCCATGTGCAATAAATGAACCATAAAAATATAGCTACTATGGTTACTCCTCAAGGTGTGTGTCAATGATGGTCATTATGGATTTATCAAGAAATTAAAATGTGAGTGGTTGTGTGTCTACGAGAGGTACTTTAACAAGTTAATTTATAAGAACTTGTCCCTTGATTTCCTTCTAATTGACATACTCTATGTCAAACTCACTATAAAGCATGATCCATTTAGCCATTCTACCTTAAAAAACTATTTTATATAGTAGATACTTGAGTGGATCTACTTTTGAAATGACCATGGTCTTATTATTCAACATGTAATGGCACAGTTTCTAAGCTACAAAGACCATGGATAGATAAGCTTTTTCAATAGGTACATAGTTATGTTCATATGTGAGCAAGGTACGACTTAGATAGTATATGGCATGATATTTTCCATTATCATCATGTTGAGCCAAGAGTGTCTCTAGAGCATTATCAATAGCTGATAGGTATAACAAGAATGGATTTCCTAGTATAAAAGGCAAAAAAATAGGTGGATTAACAAGATAGTCTTTGAGTTGTTGAAAAGCTATTTAGTAGTGATCATCCTAGTGAAATGAAACTCCCTTCTTCAAAAGATGTGTAAATAGATGACACTTGTATACTAACTAAGAGATGAAGCATCAGATTGATTGGATCTTACCCTATAACTATGGAGTTACTCTAAATTGGTTGGTGGCAGCATCTTAGTGATAACATGAACTTTAGCTGGATTGACTTCAATACATTTTTGAAACATGATGAAGCCAAGTAATTCTCTTGAGGTTATTCCAAACACACATTTATTTGGATTGAGTCTAAATTTATATTCCTATAATCTTTTAAATATCTTATGCATCACTGCTAGATGGTCAACCCTAGTTTTAGATTTTCTTAATATGTCATTGACATAGTCTTGAACAATATCATGCATCATATCATGGAATATGATATTCATGTCCCTTTGATATGTAGCTCTATAATTATTAAATCCAAATGGAATTACTTGATAATAGAATGTTCCCCATGGAGTGGTGAACACTATTTTATGTTAGTTTTTTGGTGCTATTCTAATCTAGTTGAATCCTGAAAAGCCATCCATGAATGAAAGCATTTCATAACCTATCGTGGAGTTGATGATCATGTAAATGTTAGGCAATGGAAATTCATGTTTAGGACAAGTTTTTTTTATGTCTTAGAAATTAGTATAGATTCTAATTTCTTCAGGCTTTTTTACTAATAGGTACAACATTAGATATCCATTATGAGTAGTCAATTGATTAGATACATCCTGCATCTAGGAGTTTCTCCAAATCTTTTTTTACAAAGATAGTAATGCAAATATGCATCTTAAGTACCTTTTGTTTTACTAGTTTGGCATCAATATTGACCACGAAGTGGTGCATAACCAAGATGGGGTCCAAACTTGGCAAGTTAAAATAGGCCCATGTAAAGATTTCTACAAATTATCTCAACATAGATGTAAAGACTTTACATTCCTCCTTAATGAGGGATGCACCTAATTTTATCTATTTTAAGTCTAGTGGAGTCATGATGTTTACATCTATTGTATCTTTGACTAGAAGGATCAAACCATCTTATAGGCCCATGCAAAGATTTCTATAAATTATCTCAACATAGATGTAAAGACTTTACATTCATCCTTAATGAGGGATGCACCTAATTTTATCTAGTTTAGGTCTAGTGGAGTCATGATGTTTACATCTATTGTATCTTTGACTAGAAGGATCAAACCATCTTATAGGATGGTAGGAAATGATTAGAAGTATCAGTCTGTGTTAGAGTCTTTTGTTAGGAATTGATCTTCAAATTCTCCTAGGCATGATTAATCTGAGTCCCCTAATGGGAATTATAGCCATGTGACAAAAATAGATGGAAATTATTGAATAATTTGATCAAATACTTATTATTGTGCAAAAGTGAACCTAGATCCATAGGCAAGTTCATCATTGGTGGTCTCCTAGTCTAAATTTGAAGAGGAATGAGAATCCCCATCTAATGGTGCCTGAAATAGGTTTTCACCACTAGACTAACCTTTGTCTTTACTTTTTCCCTAGTCAAAAAGCACCTCATAGTGGTTTTCACTTTGGGACCTCATTTTTTTACTTATTTGTTTTTGGTTAGGGGTGTTTACCCATTCTCCAAAATAGGCTTCAAGATCTAATGTGATTGAGATTCTTGATTTGTGATCTCCCAATGAAATGTTGTCTCTAAGGCCTAATAAGTCACATAATGCCTCATCATTCTAGAACTCATCAATTAGAAGAGTGGATTCTTACTAATCCCAGTCTATCAGTTGGGATAGTATAATGGTAATGGGTTGTGATGAATGACTAAGGTAAGGGTAAAAATGGCATTGGCATCAAATAGGTTAGTCTCAATGAGGTCATCAAAGGTGAGGCTATGATCGGACTCTACTTTACTTTAGTATCATCCTCACTAGGCATTGGGAATGAAATTTGAATAGGATATGTGGGGTCACCCCTAGGTGGTTTAAATATAAGTCCATAAGGTCTTTTATACTTAGTCATGGAAATTGGCTCAATGGTTCCTTGTTGATTTAGTCTAAGGCCTCTTCCTTCATAATTGTGATGTTCCATGATCCTATTGGGAATAGGATACTTTGCAATTTTATAATAATTATCTTAGTCATCATTGTATAACCATGATTCATCCCCTTTAGGAAGGTCAGGTTTTAGGCTAGATGCTGGTACAAATATGACAGGTTATTTATCTTTATTCCTTCATTACCAATGCATATGTGGGGTGAATTTAGGTTTCCCAAAGGTTTTTGAATTCTAAGGAAGATTGGAAATATAAAATATATCATAGGTCACATACTATCCTAGTTTATTATCTAAAATGGTGAAATGATTAGAAGCTTCAGGAGGTGGCATATGGGAAAGGGAATCCAAGGTATTATGATCCATTCAATTATCTAGTGAAGGATCAATAAGTATAGCCTTTCCTTTATCTTGCTTGGAAATTGGATTCATGCCATATTGATAATTATAGCTTTTAAATTCAACCTCAAGATATTTGTAGTGTTCATATGGGTGTAAATCTCCTATAATATTCACTTACATCCCTAAGTGGGAAAACTTGATACATTGGTGTAGCATTGATGGGATTGCATGAATATTATATGACAACTCAAGATCAAGCACATGGAAAAGTTTATTATGGTTCAAAGGACCAATGATAACTAGCAAGTTAATGGTGCCTTGTGATTCTCTTTTTTGATTATCATAGGATTTCATGGTTATTGTTTCTGGCTAAAGATCTTCCATTATGTACCCAAGAATCTTGATGAGATTTAGAGACACTATGTTGAGGCTTGATCGATTGTGTATAAGGACACATATCACTTATTCCACTTTATATAAACTTCTATGTATAATGGGATATTATAGAGTGGGCCAAGAGAAGACATATTGCTTTGGTTGAATGTGACTTATTGGGATAGAGCTAGGTGTCCAACCAAAGATTGAAATTTATAAAGGGATATGTCACTAGAAATAGTGGATTGGGTTAAAAACTCATTCAAGATATTCTTGTGGATTAATGACATTTACAACAAATCTAAAATAGAAATTTGTGCTGGTGTCTTCTACAATTGTTCCACAATATCAAACTTCTTGTCTTGGTCAGTATTGAAAGGTTTATTCTAAGGCTAAATGGTTGGTTGGATAATAGGTAAAGTGGTAAATGGTTGTGGCTTGAGATAATAATCTTCAACCTCTAAGTTATGATTACATAATCAAGATTAGATACTGGACCATGATTTATAATAAATGGTGGAAATGGTGTGGGGCCAGATAAGACAAGTCTCAATTATCGGTGCACTTGTATATGGTCATGTGGCAAGGATAAGTTATTGATATAAGGTCCAAAAGGTGAAGTCCTAGTTTTTTGGTTTGCCTCTATGTACTCCTAGGTCAAAGAAGGATTATCCATGTAATTTTGTTGAATGTTGTTGTTTAGCAATGGTCTAGGTTGATTAGTGCTTGGTCTAGGATTAAAGGAGATGGTATTAACACTACCTCCTACAATATGACCTAAAATCATGTTGTATTCATGTGCAATTACATGGTATTTTTGTTGGTTGTTACTATTTTGATCTTGGTTTTTTCTATTGTTATATCATTATGGGTTTTGTTGATTTTATTAGTTCAGCCTTTGATTTTGATACTATTCATTTTACTGGTACATTGGCCATTAATGTTACTATTACTGATTGTTTTACTACTACTGATTATTATGTTAAGGAAAGGGGTTTCAATAAATCCTAAGAGTTTGATTAGAAGTGGAAGAATCATTATCTAATGTTATCTCCCCATTCTCCAACATATTCTCAATTAAATGCTTGATTTGGACACATCTTCATAGATTATGCCCATTGACCTGATGATATTCATAGAATTCCTTTTCATGGTACTAATCAAGATAAATAATTCCTTACAAATAATGCTTTGGTATATGCCAACTAATTAGATTAATAGTGGCAAGCTTGCAAAATATAGATTTATTAGGTTCTCCTAGGTCACTAAAGACACGATGTGTAATCATGATTGTCCTAGGAGGAGGGGTTTTCAATGGTAAAGGTTGTTGTATTTGTTTTGTATGTCTTGGTTGTTATGCTTGTGACATTGGTTAGAGAGGTTGTTGGGTAGGGGTTAGCTACAAAGGTGGTGCAGATGACATTTGCACCATTTGGACATGACATGACTTGGTTACTCTATTTCCTAAAACATTCTTATTATAGTTAAATTTCTTTGGTCTTTCTTCGTTATTGGCCTATGCTAGTTACAATGCTTACGCTTGCATTGGATGTTAGTTTTTACCATTTCCTTGATTGGTACTTAGATTATGATTAGTTGAATTAAGGTTGATGACTCCTTTATTTATGAGTGCTCACTCAATCAACAAACCTTTATCAATGATCTCTTTTAAAGTATGTGCACATTATAGTTCTAGATGATAAGCTATCTCACTATGAAAATTTTTAGTAAACATAGTGGCCAATTATTTATCTAGTAAATTGTGGGTGAAATAGCTTGTAAGGGTTCTCCATCACTATAGATAACTTACAAAACTCTTACCAACTTTTTGCTTTGCTTGTGTTAAATCCACTAATGAAATCTCATGTTCAATATTATAGAAAAAGTGTTGTATAAACTTATCATAAAGATCATCAAAATTCATTACTAAATTTTTGGAAAACTTTAAAAACCACTCTAAGGCCTATCTAGCCAAGATCCTAAGAAACAACAACAAAAGATATATGTCACTATATGCCACTAGTTGACATGCAATAAAAAAATTGATCAAATGAGACTTAGGGTCACCTTTCCCTTTGTATTTGTCAAATTTTAGTGGTTTTTATCTTAAAGGAAATGATATCTAAAAATATTCCATGTTGAATAGGTAAGAATACACATCATCCAACTTAAAATTTTTAGTCTATTTCCTAGCCTGAATGATAGAAATTGCATCTTTCATTTGTTGCAATTATTAGGATAGGAAACTGGAAGGAACATTAGTTTGAGGGAGAATATTGTTTTGGGTAGATGGATGGGAGGTCATAAGTGGGACATTTTGACTAGGGTATGATGGATATAACTATTGGTATATATTGTTTGGTTGGGAAATGGACCATGAATATGCATATATGGATTAGGATATACTTGAAATTTCACATTTAGTTGTGTGATATTCTAGTTTGGGTTAGCAATAAAGGTTTAACCAAGAGTATTTTATAGTTGGGATAGAGGGATATAACTATACTATGCATGTTATAGTTGGAAAGGGATATGCTATCGACTAATCGAAGCTTGTTGTTGAGTGGAAACTTATGGACCAAGACCCTATCTCTGAATTTGTGGCACATTTAAAAATAACAGTTGTCTAGTAGGTACTTGAGAAACATGGGAGCCTGCTTGTTGCATAAATCCCTATGGGGAAGTGAAAGTAGGTTGTAGATTTATCATATATTGATAACCAATATTTGCACATTGTTGACTAGTCATTACTTAGTTTTGGATTGGCATATTAGTCTGTAATTAAAGAGGTATGTTTATCATTACCTGATGAAGTGGAACATTAGTTACCCCTTGTTGAGGTGGAAATATATTTAGCCTCTATTGCATTGGTATACTATATTTTGCCTACTATTGTGGAATACTACTCAATACTTGTTGAGGAGGAGTAGGATTTATCACATTCTATCTTGAGGCATGACATTGGCTATTGTTTGACTACCTAATCTTGTAGGTTGTACACTTAAGGAAGTAGCTAGTTGAGGTTGGGATGTAGAAACTCTTACTCTCTAGTGTGATGATCCACTCATAGTATTAACTATCAGCACATGTTGTTGGCTAGTTATTTGTGCATTAGTACCACTTTGATTGGGATTAGACATTGTTTGCATAATTTCCACTATATTTTGTTTATTATTGTATGTAGAAGTAGAAGACACTTCTTCAATAATGGGTATATGCAACAAGTTTTTTACCAAAGTTTTTTTCATGAATGGGTCTAAACTCTGATTCTCTTGACCAATTAGCTCTATAAAAAATCTTATTGAAAGAATTAGGTCAATAAGAGGCTTACTCACTATGTTCATCTAATTGAAATTACATAATAGATTTAGGTAGGTTTGATATATTATCTACATTTGGTTAAAGTGGTCTTCCATGATGTTTTTGCCTCTATTAGGTAGATTAGGGTCCTGATATGTTGTTTGGACTAAAGCTAAAGGATTTATAGAAGAAGCCTATTGATCATAAATTATATTGTGGGGCACTCTTACTAGGATTGGTAAATTTTCATGGGGGAAGTCTGATGGAAACTTGGACCCTACCTCTATGGCTCTAACTAAAATCTTGTCTTTGTTCTCTAACAAATGTCACTCAAACAAAAATGAATCATACATGGAAGTTGTATTAGTATAATATGATTTTTGAAGAACTGGGTTGTCCACTGTGGGTATTATAGCTAGGTATTGTGTGGTTTGTTCTTAGTCTTGTTCTAAATAAGGTGGTGTGTTAACCAAATAGTTAGCCATGGGATCTTGACTTTGTGTCATTAATTGAGTATTATAAGAGGGATAAGAATCCATCTCATAAGGAATATTATCTACATAGGGGTCTTGCACCATTTCTTCCTACACAACTATATTACTAATCCCTAGATTGTACATGAGTCCACTATGAGTGAAGGAATACATGTTGGGATCCATAGTCAAGGCTTTGAGATAAAAAGTCAAAGAGTTAGAAAAAATCAAATGATAATATATAAAATAGATTACGGTCCAACTTGGTCTAGATTTGTCAAAAGGATCAAAAGGTTTATGAAAATCTTTGTGAGGAAACAAGCTATCATGAAGTATCTAATGTTTCATTATTCACACAAAGATAAGCAAGTAAATGGACCAAAAATTGAAATGTCAAACTCTAAGGTTGAAGTGTTTCAAATAAGTCTAATCTAATAAATTAAAAGTTACTACATCTTTTGGCCAAATACGATGTCAAAATATAGGCTCAAACAAGGCATGTGCTAGGACTCTTGTCTAAACGTTGTTAAAAATATAGACTTTGAAATAGATGAAAGTTTTAATCTAATAGATTTGAAAAACTTATAATAAACACTAGGCATTTGATTCTTGGACATGAACTCGATAAACTAGGTATAAGGTATGAAATAAAAGGCACTTTAGAGATAGTTTATTTTCTCACAAATAATAGTATAAAACTTGGTTCTTTTGACAAATAAGCTAGACAAAAGTGAATGGTATAATTGTGCTAGACAAAGGATCATAAAAGTACACTTGAATTGGTCTAAAAATTTAGGAACAAATTTGAACTCTATGCAAGAGGGTCTATGAGATAATATTTGAAATTTTTTAGGTAGCATAAAGACACTACACTACCTAAAAGGTGTGGCTAAATGTTTGTTTCAAAAACTCTTTAAGGCAAAGATAGTTTCTCACAATTTTCACAGCATAACACTACTTTTCATGACTCAATATATTGTAGTGCATAGACTCAAAGTGCAAGTTTTTATAACAAAATGGCTTAAGTCTATCAAGTGGGGATAATGATCTTGAGTCTAAAACAGCCTTCAACCCAAATGAGAAATTGAACCTAAGTTCCCTCATGTTTAGTGCAAATGGAAAACCCACTTAACAAATCAACCTTATGAACTTATAAAGGTGAAATTTCAAATTTAGATTATCAATGAAAGACTTAGATAACTTTGGAAAAGGTATAGACTCCATTAGGAAGCATAACTATGCCAAAGTGGATGATATGACTCCCAAGTTTTTGATGGACTTTTGAACAAGGAAACTTGATGATTTCACATAGGTAGCATAACACCTCTTTGTTCAAATAAAAATGAGTACCATGTATTTTGGTTTGTATCATTTGTTTACACCAAGTTTTGACTTCAAATAAGACTTTAATCTATGATAAAACTCAACTGATTAATCTCTCTTAGACTCTAAAATGACAAGGTTGCATGATATTGTTGGAATATGTCTATATACATCATTTAAGAAAATTTTAAGTGCTCATCCAAAAGTAAATGCACATTATATAGTAGGGTTTTTACACCCCCTTCTCTAAAATGATAGTACTATGACATGGACCTTGAGGTTCACCTTACACCAACAATACTTTCATGGCAAGTGGGGTTTTATCTAAGATTTATAAGCTTTTGAAAATTTTAGGGGAATCAATTACACAATGACTTTATTGCTAAACAATGCAATAGGAAATCATTGATTTTAGGTCTATATCACTTGGCTTGTTGTAAAAAGGTCTATTCATTTTTGTAACCACTACATCTTACTATTTTCTTAGTGTAGTGCGATATCCAAAGTACCACTACGTCTTATGTGCAAATCCAAAGAAGTAAGTGAAGTCAATGATGGGAGATGAAACCCTGGGTCAAAGCTTCACTAAATATCTCATGGGAGGTGATGAAGTCCCCTTCATAATCCAATTTTACATAACAATAAAGAAAACATAAAATAGAAAGACTTTAAGGTCATTTTCAAGGTCACCCAAACTTTGATGAGTTTTTAAGGACTACTTTAGATGACTTTATTTCTAACCCTTAGACTAGCCTATTTTCAATAGGAATGGTACTTTTGATTCTAAGGGTTCCATAAGGGGACAAATGGAAGAGCATACATGTGACATCCCTCTTTTTTCCAAAAAAAATTAGATCAAACAATATTAAAGACACAAATGACAAATGTGCTCAATTTTAAGCCCAAATTCAAAAAATGAGGTGGTGTTCATTTGACCCCTTGCTCTTAGTTGTAACTTTAAAAACTAATTCTAAAAACACTTATTTAAGCACCTTATATGTTACTTTAAGCACCAAAATAATGTTCCTAATTCATTTTTAAGCATGTAAAAGGTGATCTAAACATGTTTTTAGAAAATTTTAAGCTTGACCCTGCAATAAAAATGTTAGCATGTCCTTTAGCCTTGAGCTATTTTGGGTTTGAAATAATGAACTTCAAAAAAAGAGCTCTCAGGTTTGTGTTTTAATAAAAACATAGTGACCAACTTTGGTTTTATAACCAACAACGGTACACATACTAACTAACTACAATTATCTAACATTGGTTAGACAAATAATGACTAATGACATCTATCTAACTAATGATAGTTTTACTAACCAATATCGATTACTGTATAAACTTATGACAAATAAAAATAGAAAAACAAAGTTAGAAAATCAAATTGCAAGAGTTTTAATGATCCAAATGAATATTTTAAAGTTGTAGAATGATCTTCTTCATGTGTGGGATGCATTTGGTCCCATTGAGCATGATATTATGTGAAATAGGAATTTGACTCAAGAGAGGATTGTTAGTATGGTTTTAGTTTCAAAATGAAAAAAAAATGAAAGAAACACACTAACTAGCATAACATCTCTAGGCCTAGACACTAGGGAGAGCTTAGTTAACAAACATGAATAAAACAAACAACTAAAATGCAAAATAAACCTTCTTTTAACTCCCTTGGATGCTCTAAAATGTTTGTTGTAGTGGCTTGCTCAGCTTGTGCTCATGAAGTCCTTAGCAATGGAAGCTTGGCTACCTCCATCTCTCCTTGACACCTTTGGATTGTGGCCTGACTTGGACTGGAATTAATTTTTCATGGTAACACTAGTTTCATGAAGCTTTTAGAACTAATATTGAATTATAATTTTTCATAATCATGTCTTAGAAATGATGTTCATGGCCTCTCTATTTATATATTTTTGAGAATGTCTAGAATCAACATCAATCATTTGTCCTGAGATTGAGATGTGTGGTTGAGAATTAATTCAATTTTTGGAATTAAGTTTATAATTATCCTCATCATGACATTGGAAGAATGGGAAATTAAGAGGAATGGATGGCATCATAGAAGGCATTGATGAGGCATGGAGGGCATGAATCTTGATATTTGTGGCATTTATGGCCTAGAGATGTCTTCCAAAGAAATGAGGTCACCTAATGATACATATATTCAATATTCATTTCCAAAACAAATTATTCAACAAGTTTCCATGGAATTATTGATTAGAATCTAATTTGGTTTAATTAGCTCCTAATCATGATTAGGAACTTTATGCAAAAATTGCTTAAATTGATCATAATGCCTTATTATTGGTCCAAAATTTGATTGGATTAGAATTAGAAGTCAATGTCAAATGTGTTGGATCCATTATCCTATTTAGGATATTATCAACAAAAAATAACAAAGGCACACATCTTGTGTAAGAGATTTGATAGGAAAGAGCAATCCAAAGCACCCAAGTGTAAAATTAGCATTTTGAATCAAAATGATTTGATCAAAGTTAGGTAGCCCATAAATTGCATTGCCCCATTCAGGGATACCCTAGCCAAAATTAGCACTTGAATATGTCAGTTTCACATCATTTAACGTGTTTTAGTTTTTTAAGGCCAAATTGTGTATTTTGGATGGAAATTGGCCAAAATCCTAATTAGAGGTTATTGGTGGCTAGATTTAGGTGTATAAAATAGATATGAAACTCCCTATGATAATATTATAGATGTAAAATCATTCCAATACCAAACTATAAGGTGTCATCGAGGATATAATGTTGACTATAGAGTCATGAGAATACCTTGTTGATTTTATTGTCCTCCTACCTAAAAACATACAAACTAGATACCCATTGATTATAGGAAGGACTTGGTTAGTAAATATAGTATTATTTATTTATTGGTAATGGGATATGACCATATCAAATGGTCTTAAATAAAAATGCATTTATTTATATCCACTTGCTCAACCACCACCAATCTTGTCAAATAGTTATGGATAGATCAACCTAAATAAAAACATGATAGTATATCATTTATAGATATGGTCATAATCACTGATTATGTGGAAGAATAAGAGGATGAGTTATTAATTAGTATTTTAACTAATATGAATTATGATAGTCCAACTCTGGATCTTGACAGTCTAGTTATAGATCTTAACATTTTAGCTACAGATCTTGTTAGTCTAGCTATGGATTTTGATAGGATCCTATTATGATGGTAATTATTATCCTTATGAACACCCATCCTTCTCCACCTCTTCTATCATGCTATAAAACCATAAATACACTCAAAACAATGTTATGTAGTAGGCACATGAAGTTCAAAATTCATTTTTAACAACCTTCCATTATCCTTTAGCTGGAGTGATTTCTATAAGAGATAAGTTTGTCAAAGATACTATCACATTCCATATGTTGTTACCACATCCCTATCCTCTCAAATTTTTTATTATTTAATCAAAATAAATATATTCTTCCCATCCAGGCACTAAATTAATCATAGTAGCACCAAAGAAGACACTTAACATAAATAGTTGGCTGATAGATGAACAAGAAATGAAAGTATTTGATGTAATCAGAGATCATACTCAATATTTTGCTTAGGAATATCAATACATTAATGGAATCCATCCAAGTGTATACACACACCATATATAGATAGATACCATTAAAATAATAAGGCCACCTCAAAGAAGAATTAATCTTACCTTAAGAGACATTATGAAAACTAAAATAGAAAAGTTGCTAAAAGTGGGATTCATTTATCCTATTTATAATAGCCAATGGTTCTCTCCTTTTTTATAATTCCTAATAAAAATGGTAAATGGAGAGTATGTGTAGACTATAGAGAATTTAACAAAGCAACCATGAGAGATTACTTCCCTTTACCCTTTATTAACCAAGTACTTGACAACTTGGTAGGGGAAATATATTTTTCTTTCTTGGATGGATTTATTAGGTACAATCAGATACAAGTGGCACTAGAAGACCAAGACAAAAAAAGATTCAATTTTCCATGGGGGACATTTGAATATAGGGTATTTCCCTTTAGTTTATACAATGCACCTGCTACTTTCCAATGAGCAGTCCTAGCCATATTTTTATATTTAACCAATGAATATGTGAAGGTTTATATGAATGATTTTACTATTCATGGAGAGTTATTTGATAAAATTTTGAGTAATATTATAAAATTATTGAAAATATGTGAGGAACACCGTCTGTACTTAAGTCTTTAAAAATGTTTCATCATGGTAGAGGAAGGAATAGTTTTAAGACATCATATTTATACAAAAAGAATCCAAGTAGTGTTGGAAGTAGCTACCAAGAGGGGGGTGGTGAATTAGTTTCTCAAAATCTCATAATTAATTCCATTTTATTCTAATCAAATAAACACTTAATCATAATCTAAACAAATCAACACATAAACAAGATCAAGAACAATCAACACAAGTACACTTCATCTATGTGGGAAACCCTCATAGGGGATAAAACCCACTCTCAAGCCTATAACCAATGGAATAACTATTTTATAAATATATCACAAACATGAGACTTTTATGCTAGCATCAACTGATCAAGGAGCACCCACCCGCTAATTTAGTCTAGTACCAACTAGACCTTTAGCTAGTTCCAATAAACAAGGAGACTACAACCCCCTAGGTGATTAAGCACCCACTAAACCACCTCATAATTTATTTACACCACTAATCTGATGTCTTATTCATCTGATGATGACCTCCTTTTTCTCTAACACCTTCAAACTTGCTTCTCTTCTCTAGGCAAGCACTCCTAGTTCATTCACTCAACTAAATCACCCATTATATTGTTAGGTCTAATGAATTTTTAGCTCATGAACCTGATCATAAAAACATGAATAATCCTCTTCACCCTATAATGGTCCTCAATGACCCATCTCTACTCCTTTATTTATCTCTTTTCTTCACTTTTGTCCACATACATTCTCACACCTCAAATAGGTCAATTAGGCCTAGTATATATACCATACTCTCATCGAACCCATCTTGATCAACCAAGATGCTTTCCATGATTTATCTATATTTTAAATATATCTTCATACATGTTACATTAATGATATATAGACTCCTTAGGTTGATCATTTCCCTTAAGACCCAAAACACTAAATAGGCCTAATATAAACCTAAATGAATTAGGCCTAAAAACTAACATGTTACACCTTGGACTCCTTGGTCCACCTTCAGACTTCATAAATGAATGAAACACATCAAAAATACTCTAATAGACTCTTTAATACTCCCAAAAATGTCCATGTCACCTAGAATACTAACTCATGTCATGAACCAAGTCATCTTAGCCTACTTGCTAATAGGCCTAAAAACACAAAAAAGTTTGTCATATAGATTTAAGGCCTATGATTGATTTTTTTTAAAAACCCACTCAAAAAATTATATATATATATATATATATATATATATATATATATAACCTAAAATACCTTTTAAACACCTCCATATGATTTATACACTCTAACATAGGCCAACAGTCCTCAAACTACCTCTCTGAAGATAACCACTTAGACTGGTCACATATAGTTAGAATACAATCAAACCATTTTGATTTTCCATATATAATCAGAGACATATCATGACATAAAATAACTTATCATAAAAAATTTAAACTTATATAATAACATCAAACTCATTGTATACTCCAATACTTCTTAAACAACATCGGGCTTACTCCTTCAAACTGACCACTCAGACTGCCTATAGCTTCCAACAGTACAGTCATGTAGATGTTCTTGTTTACATATGAAATAACACTTTCATAACATATAATACATATTAATATATTATATGTGATATCTACATCACTCTTAGGTAGATTTTTCTCTTTTTCTAGTATCATCCATTGGTTTAATAGACCAATTCCTCATATCATTAAATCACAGTCTTCACTACTCAGATAAGCAACATTGAAATCAATACTTCACCTATGTATGAACATCATAAAAAATTTAAAACTAATTAAAAATAGATAATAGGTCTCAAAAAAATAACCCAATCCATTGAACTCATCCTTATTCATTTATTAGGCCTTCCAATTCCTATTTTCACTCTGATTAGTTTTTCTCACTCTTGGCACCCTTTCCTTTATATCGACTAGACAAATTTGATGACCTATAAATTTGAAAAAAAGAAATAAATATTCCTAAATATTTTAATTAATTTTTTAATAAATTTATAATCTTCATCACACACCCATTTTTTCCCCTAGTTACTTTCAAAAATCTATCACAATATCAAAAACACTGTTAAGAAGCACTTTTTTATGGAACCCAAAAATAGTAAAGTTTGACCAAAAACATATTTAGAATACTAGAGTATTACTATACAACCTAAAATAATCATTATATCCATCCACAATATTTTTTAACACCTAAAATCAATATCTTCAACGTCGGGTCTTAAGACTAGGAATTTTGCACATAAAAAATTGCTTACCTTCTTAAAAATCATTCATAAAGAATAGGAAATTAATCAATGAACTAATTATTAGAAATAATTTTTAGGAAACCTATCCAAATTATAAAAAATGATTATTTCCCCATGTAAATTCTACATGAGCTAATGAATGTGAGAACTTTACTCTCAAGCTCAAAATGCACTATTCAAGCACCCTTTGAAGTACATGAAGACTTTTATTGACTTTCTCTCTCCTTCTCTAAACTCAAACCTCATAAATATGATTTAAAAAAATTTATTGACCATATCTCATTCAATTAAAATCTTCACCAAGCCTAAAAACACCCTTTGACCCTTCATAAGGCCTCACATGCCCACCTAGGCCAACTAAGCCAAGAGCTAAACTATCTTGCAGACCACTAACTACTTCTTGAAAACCATCTATCTAACCTCTCAGCATTCTCAACATGTCTAAAATGTATATTCTGAGCATATTGATCTTTATACCATGGCATACAATCTATAGGACTCAAAAACCTATAGGCAATTATGCATGATCAAGCCTGCAAGGCACAAACTGACCTGGATACCTCATTAAAGCCACATGAAGTCAACCCTTGAGCATAGAACACATCAATAACAAGTCAAAAATCATCATACCAATCTCCATTCAGTCATACAAAATCCACCTAGGACACCCATGCATACCCTTACAAGTATCACATTGTTATATGTACATTAGATCACCATGTTCCATCACTCTAACCTATTAGACCACTTTGTCATCACTAATGCCACTTGACATCAATGAAAAAACATCTACCATCAATAACCTAGTAAGTAGATCTAAATAAAATTGAGGTAATTTCAAACTTACCTATCCTTCAAAATCAAATTGGTATCAAAAGCTTCTTAGACCATGTAGGATATTATAGAAGGTTTATAGAGGGCATCAACAAAATTGTTACTCCAATGTTTGCTTTGCTGACAAAATAAAATGAGTTTGTTTGGAGTCTAGACTACCAACAAGCCTTTGAGACCATCAAGGAAAAATTGAGCTATGCTCTAGTTCTAAGAGGACCTAATTGGTCACAACCCTTTCATATTTATAATGATGCATCTAATCATGCTATGGGAACTATTATGGGACAAAAAGATAAAGATGGACATATGTGTTCCTTATACTACATTAGCAAAAACTTGACTTCAACTGAAATAAACTACACAACCACTGATTAATAATTCCTTGTTGTGATTTATGCCATAAATAAGTTTATACACTATATTATTAACTACAAAATCTTTGTATATACTAATCATGCAGTTATTAGATATTTTGTAAACAAACTGGTGGTAGGAGAAAGAATTATTAGATGGCTATTACTATTGTAGGAATGTGATATAAAAATTGTTGATAAACTAGGTAAATTCAATGTGGTTATTGATTTTCTTTCTAAATTAAACAATGTAGATGAAGAAGAAAATTTAGAAGACAGTTTCTCAAATGAACAACTATTTATTGTTGTAGCACAATCACCTTGGTTTAATGATATAGCAAACTTTTTGGCTATAGGGAAGTTTTTTTTTTTAGTTTACCAAAAAGGAAAAGAAACATTTGATTAATGTTAGTTCTTATTATAAATGGATTAATGGTATATTATTTGAACTTGTACCTGATCATGTTTTACGTAGGTGTGTAAAGGAGAATGAAATGTATGACATCATTTGTGCTTC
Organism: Torreya grandis; assembly: GCA_037957365.1. Taxonomy (NCBI): domain Eukaryota; kingdom Viridiplantae; phylum Streptophyta; class Pinopsida; order Cupressales; family Taxaceae; genus Torreya; species Torreya grandis. The sequence goes on along the minus strand of JARHVA010000119.1, from coordinate 6,513,515 downwards.
TCATGATGAACTTAGTGGAGGACACTAATTAGTTAAAAGGACAATAAATAAGATCCTTGGGGATAGTTAATTTTGGCTAACTCTTCATAAGTAGGTAAAGGCATATGTTTAGCAATGTGATTCATGTCAGAGAATGGGTAAACATGCACCATCCTCTGAGATGTCCCTCCATCCTCAAGTAGTTCTAAACCTTTTGATAAGTGGGGTATGGAATTTATTGGGCCCATAGATCCACATTCTTAATGACAAGAGTAATTATTGGTATATATGGATTATGTGACCAAATGGGATAAATTACAAGCTCTTTCCTTTGCAAGAGAAGAAGCAGTAATAGATTTCTTATATTCTAAGATCATGCAGTGTTTTGGAGAATCGAGAGAGATAGTGTCTGATCAAGGACCTCAATTCATGTCCAAAATAATCCAAGCATTCACAGTGATCTACCAAGTTAACCATTAAAAAAATATTCTTTATACTACCCTCAAGGAAATGGATAGGTAGAGGTTACCAATATAGAATTACAAAATATCCTTACCAAAATAGTCAATAGCAGTAGAAAAAATTGGGCAGTCAAACTTCTACAAGATGTATGGGCATACAACACCATGTGGAAGATTACTAATAGCTTTTCACCATATGAATTGGTATTTGGTAAGAAACCTCTCCTTTTAATAGAATTTGAGATGCAAACTTTAAATACTACACTAGAAGTAAGAAATAACTTAGATGAAGCACAAAGAGAATTTTATAATTGAATGAGTTGGATGAGATGAGAACAAAATATTTATAATAGATAGAGATGATGCAGTACAAAAGGAAATAATGACATGATTTTCACATCAAATAAAGATTATTCAAAGTAGACTGGGCATTTTTATGTGATTCTAAGTATCAAGACTTTAAAAGTAAGTTAAGAAATAGATGGATAGGACCATTTCATATAAAAAATATTTTTGACAATGGTTGAATATAATTACTGCGTATAGATGGTAATTAGAAAACACTCCTTATTAATGGACATAGGTTGAAGCTAGACTAGAAGCCTTCCAATAAAGAAGCATTCATCCAGCTAGTATAAAATGAGTTTGGCCCCATGGAAGAACTGAAAGATTTCATGGATATTGATCCTTTAAGGCAAGATGGCCTTAATAAAGGAAGAGGATCCACCTCTTCTCTAAAAATTCATAAAAAAAAAAAATAAAATAAAATAAAATTCAACAATGAAAATCCTTAAATAATTTGTTGATAGCCATGACCAAAAAAACATCTTGATAGTTGTTCATGTACTACATGATGAGCCTTGATAAAAAAACCAATAATTGGCTAGTTAAGGGCAAAAACTAAATAATAAAAAAGAAAAAAAGTGAGTTTATAAATTTAGGAGTAATGATTGATTCTCCTTGGTCCAAAGCAATAAACATTGATCTTATTACATTCTAGACTATTCACTTAAACTAATTCATGTAATTTCCTTTGTTAGAATAGGTGAAGAAGGTCAAACAAGGACAATATCATAGGTTTATAGTTTATAGTATCTATTCTTTTACTAAAAGTTAGTTTTTAAATTTCTGAGTTTACACACATATGCTTAAATCTTTGGAAAAAATTACCCTAAGTGTTATATGAAGAATCTTCCCCCCACATTAGTAGGGAATATTTTCAACAAATTAACCTTTTTAAAACTTGATTACATGTTACGTATACTATCCTATCAAGTAATGAAATACTTTATGATGACTTGTCTTTATCATCATATTATGTTCATATGGATAAACAACTACTAGAGATTTGGAGGCATAATGATTACAAATAAATAAAAAGGGAAAATTCAGTAATCTTTATCACTTTGTGACATGATCAACTAGCATTGTCATTATCACTTGACACATTTGAAGCCTCCAAGTTTTGTCTGCAATAATTAAACCAAAGGAATATCATTTCTATCTATTACTTTCCATCAAAGTTTCATTTCCTTCTCGAGAAAAACTATATATTGGCTATGTTTTTTGTATAATTAAAATTAAAAATAGGGTAAATTAAAAACAATCCAAACCTGAATCTGTGAATGATATTTTAAGAGACAAACTAGCAAAGCAAGTGTTTGCAATAGCAAGGTGGTTTTAGTTTCTCCTAAAATTCTAGGGTTTCAATAAAACCCTTGTTACATATTTCATCCTCTATTTGAAGATAGACTTTTCTACTATTTGAGGCATGTAAATTTCATTCTCCAGTGATGTTCTTAGTGAGTTATCTAGAGTTCTATATGAAGGGGCCAAAATTGTAGGAAGATCCTCCTTCAATGACCTCATCTATATATTCAGTAGTAAAGGAGAACTAGTGCTAATATATGTTCAAGATATCAAAGGTAGAATTAAAGGTATCAACATGGATTCTTTACCTAAACCTTAGATGTCTATTTTGTTTTAGATTATCAAAATACCTAACTTGTGAGGGTCAATATATTATTTTAAGTTATATTGTGATTTGAATATTGATTCATCTAAGGTATGACATTTAACAACCCCAGCAACAAATAAATTTACAATCATTCTTATTAGGATCCATTCAACTCATGGATATGAGATACCCTAATAATGTATTTGCTATTCACCACCATGGAATAATTTAATTGATAATCCAAAACCATTTTATATAGCAAGAATAAGGCACAAAAGCTTGGATTGCTTTTCATGAAGGGAAAAAGAGCAAATATCTCAAACTTGCTAAGAAAATACCATGAGATCCTTGTGCCTCAAGCTTTAAGGATCCAACTAGGATTTATTCATCTAAATTAATTAATCTTGAGTCAAATTAAAGTACAAAATCAATAGTTAGGGTTACTACACTTTATTAGGTTATGGAGCTAAAAGCTTCACTGATGCAAATAGGGAAGGAGGTTGCTGAGGTTGCAGAGGTTGCTGAGTTGCAAAACAGTTGCAAGGCAATCGACAGCGATCTAATCAACCAACATCGGTCATATTATATTCCAAAAGCAACCGACATCAGTTATGAGTCAGCTGACATCAGTCAGGGAAGAGCTGATGTTGGCAACCTATGTGTGCATGTAATTTGCATGCGAGTTCTAGACTGGTCTATTTTTGGATAGGGAGTTTGCATGTAAAGACTATTTTCGGTCTTAGAGTTACGAGTCTAATTATTGTATGCATGAGATCTATATAATAGACTCATGGGCTATTTGTAAAAGTGTGCTAGAAAGCCATTGTGCTTGAAGAGAGAGCAAGAGTAGCTCCTCCTAGTTCCAAAGGGGTGCCGAGTGTGTATGATCAGGGAGAGTTGCAGGTTGTGCAAGTTCTACTAGGAGATCCACTAGGGTACTAGTTGAATAATCATGAGGACTTGGTGAGGCAAGGACAAGGGTTCTTCAAGGTGTAGAGACATCTACATGGTAAGGTCTGTTGACTTGCAGGTGGCAGCAAGAGAAGGGAAGATCTACTTGGAGTACAGTTGTGTACTTGGTGTACTGGCAGTGTTGTTACTAATTGGTGGAGGTGAACAATAACTCTATATTGGAGTTGATTGTTGTGACCATGATTGAGAGAGTGAACTATTGAAGGAGAATTACAGGTGAACCCTAGAAGTGTGGGAGCTCTAGAGGTGTGGGAAGAAGTGTGGCATCTTCTTTATTGTATTTTCTTCTGAGTGATTATTAATACAATTGGGTCTTGTCTCTCATATCCTGTGTTGTTTCATATTTCTAGTTACTTATTCATTCTAGTTAAATTTCATGTTTAGTTGCTAATACAAAGGTAATCAAGTGTGCCCTTAGTGGGCAGTAGGATCCTGACAGTTGATATCAGAGCTAAAGTTGCTGGGAGCAAGTTATTGTTTGATTACAAGTCATTCTCAAGGGTTTTTGATTGAGTGGGAGTATAGCAATGGTAGAAGAAAGTATGCTACAAATGGAGAAATTGAATAGCACGAATGGTCAGATTGATGGAAAGAAAGAGTAGGTAAAGGAAGATTATTAGTCGGTAGAAGATCAGCGTGTAGAAGCAGATGTTGTAGGTGTTGTTACACAGGTTGCTCTAGATAAAGTAGAATCTTGGTCTATAGATTCTGTTGCCTCTTTCCATGCAACCTAAAATAGAGCATCTTTTCATGGGTATGTCTTTTGAGACTTTGGAGAGATTTATTTAGGAGCTGGTGAGCCTTGTCAAAAGGTTGGCAAAGGGGAAGTGAAGCTAAAATTACAACCAGATAACACATGGGTGTTGAAGGAGGTCATGCAGGTACCGGTCTTGGAGATGAGTCTAATTTTTTTAGGAAAGTTGGGTGATGAGAGATGCATAGTAACTCTCACAGTGGATGCACTTAAATTAGATGGTGGTAAGAAAGTAGGTATCCTTTATCTATCTACTTATATTACTGATTCACCTTTTGTTGCAGAGATGTGACTTTGTAGGCTTGGTTACATATGTAAGAAGGGAATGCATGTTCTTAAGTAGAAGACATATATGTTTGACAAACTTAAGAACTGGAAAGCCTTGGTGTTCATGGAGGAGATGACAGATAGAGATCAGTTGAGGGGACTAAATTATTCTAAGCAGGGCTATGTTAATATGGACAAGGGTTTGATCCAAAAGGAGCTCATGGGTAAAAATTCATTACTCACAGGCTAACACAGGTACCAACATCAGTCAGGAGGAACCAACATCAAACAAATAGGCACTGATGTCAGTCATGTGCAGATAAATAGAGTCAGTGGTGTCGGGTAGGTTAAGACCGATGTTGGTTAGACAGTGACTAACGTTGGTAATAGGGACACTGACGTTGGTTAGTGGGAACTGACATTGGCAGTAAGGGTCAGTCATAAGAAACTGACGTCGATCGGGTGCAGATTGGGAGATGGCCAAGATTGGTCATTGGAATGGATGTTGGGTGGATAAAAAGCTATCAAAGAGTCTCAAATGATCATATGGAGGAATAAAAGGGTAAGTGAACCTCATATTCATTGTTCACCTTCTTACTAGTTGCTTACTGATGGTCAAGAACCAGGAAGACGTGAAAAGGCAATGCAGGTAGAATCCAAGAAATAGTGGGAGCATGGCATGAATTCTTCAGAAGAGAACCAAGCAAGAGATTTGGTAGAGTTGCCAATGGGGATGAAAGCACTAAAAGATAGATGGATTCCCAAGTTAAAGAAGAGAGTGGATAGATATGTGAGATGGAAGGCCAAGATATATGGTCTTGAGGAAGCTGCAGGATAGTGGTATAGGTTTTGACAGGTGGATGATAAAGTAGGGCTTCAGTCAATGTCAATGTAACCATTGTGTTTGTCTTTACCAATTTAGATGATGATTGCAACATTATCCTATTACTATTGTGTGGTTTCTTGTTGTAGGGTTACACATGCAGGGAGTTTCTGAGCTAAAGGTAAAGTTAGTTCAAAGGTATGTCATGAAGAATTTGGAAGCAGTGAAATTCTTTGGCATAAGAGACATGGAGATTTTGTCTCCAGTGGGAGTTGATGTGAAGAAGGTGTTAGCAGGGTTTAATATGTAGGATATAGAATTGGTAAGCACACCAAAGGCTGGACAGTTCAAGATGAGCTTAAAATAGTGTTCAAAATCACATAAGGTCTAGTGTAGACTTGAGTTTTCCCAAGCAGTGGGAGTTGTCAGAGAGTTTGGAGCCAATTTGGGGAAGGTGGATTCTTAGGTATTTGAGAGGGACCAGCAGTAGGGATTCATGTTATGTAGGGTCAAGGTCTTCACTACATGGAGTTGTAGGTTTAGATGTGGCAGGTTACTTGGATGACAGGAGGTGCACCATAGGTTGTGTGGTGGTTGGTCTTTAGGATTAAGCTTGAAGAGGGATACAAGCTAGGAAACAAATTAGATGGTGTATAGGTACAAGTAAAGTGCAGTTGTTTATCTTGAAGTGGGATATTGTTAGGTTGTGAAGCTAAAATCTTCACTGATGTAAATAGGGAAGGAGGTTGCTAAGGTTACAGAGGTTGTTGAGTTACAAAATAGTTGCAAGGCAATCGATGGTGGTCTAATCAACTAACATCGATCATATTATAGTGCAGAAGCAACCAATGTTGGTTAGGAGTTAGCTGACATTGGTTAAGGAAGAGCCGATGTCAGTAACCTGTGTGTGCATGCAGTTTGCATGCAGGTTCCAGACTGGTCTATTTTTGGATAGGGAGTTTGCATGTAAAGACTATTTTTGGTCTTAGAGTTGTGAGTCTAATTATTGTAATTAAGAAAATCTAATTATTATACGCATGACATCTATATAATAGACTCATGGGATGTATTGTAAAAGTGTGCTAGAAAGCCATTGTGCTTGAAAAGAGAGCAAGAGTAGCTCCTCCTAGTTCCAAAGGGGTGCTGAGTGTGTATGATCAGGGAGAGTTGCAGGTTATGCAAGTTCTACTAGGAGATCCACCAGGGTACTGGTTGAAGAATCATGAGGACTTGGTGAGGCAAGGATAAGGGTTCTTCAGGGTGTAGAGACATCTACATGGTAAGTAAGGTTTGTTGACTTGCAGGTGGTAGCAAGAGAAGGGAAGATCTACTTGGAGTATGGTTGTGTACTTGGTATACTAGCAGCGTTGTTACTGACTGGTGGAGGTGAACAACAACTTTGTATTGGAGTTGATTGTTGTGACCATGATTGAGAGAGTGAACTGTTGAAGGAGAATTATAGGTGAACGCTAGAAGTGTGGGAGCTCTAGAGGTGTGGGAAGAAGAAGTGTGGCATCTTCTTTATTGTTTTTTCTTTTGAGTGATTATTAATACAATTAGGTATTGTCTCTCATATCCTGTGTTGTTTCATATTTCTAGTTACTTATTCATTCTGGTTAAATTCCATGTTTAGTTGCTAATACAAAGGTAATCAAGTGTGACCTTAGTGGGCAGTAGGATCCTGAGACACTTAAACCTTTAAGTCTTCTCAATGTAACTAAATCATCAAATCCAAGCAAAAAATTAAGGCTTAGGTCTTCCACTATAAACCCTAAGAAATCTTCCTAAATTACCCCTTCATAAGAACCTATTAAAATTATTGAATATGAATCATTAGTAGACCTTGTTTCACATCTTGTACCTTAAGAAACCTCACATGTATAAATTATTTTTCTCCCTCAAAAGAGAATGAGAAAATTGATATTGGTTGTTGATGATGATGAAAAAATTGATGCAAAAACTCTAGATAGTCTATGGTAGGAAATCACTGCCACTACCAATGGGGCATAGGAAAAAGAGGAAGGAACAAGGTCATCACTCAGATAATTATTGATCTAATTTAAGGAGGAGGAAACAATTATGGATATGGATGAGATTCAAGCCTCCTTTATTACTCTCCCCTATGTCTCCATGGTAGATTATTATTTCATAATCTAATGAATAGTTTACTATTTGTCTTCATTTTTTAAATAGAGATATGGTATTTACTCCTCATCATGGAAGAATATTTTAAGATTTGTATTCCATATATGATCTCAGTCTCAAGATGGAGTACAAGGTTCATTCTTCTGATGATAGGGAGAATTATTTTGTAATGGGACTTGTAAAAGGTAAGGTGTTGGGGAAATGAGGATTCCAAATTATGACTTATTATTGATATGATATATCATCCTTCATAGCCTTAAACATGTCATTTGAATTAAGCATTACATGTAGTCTTATGCTTTATAACTAGCCTAAGCTAGAAAATGGATGATTTTATCTCTATAATCTCATGTGAGTCTAAGTTAACATTCTTTGCATGATGTTATAACCATTTGCATGTTTAGTATTCATATTTTGATATGTATAAGTATGATAGCATCTAAATAAGAGTTTTTTTAAGATCTCATGAAGATAAGGATGTGCCATGACCAAGAATTGATCATTTGAATCATAGTTATGGATTTTGTTAGATATCTATGGATTATAATAGTTAGCTATAGATTCTATCAGTAAGTTATAGATTACAATAGTTGGCTATAAATTATGATAGTTTTACTCTAGATTCTCATAGTTCACTTTAGATGTGGCCACAACATGTTCTAAATCATTAAAAAAGCTTTCCCACCCATTCCATGGTGAACTAAGACTCCTTTTAATACTTTCTATTTCTATACATGTCTATATATAGATTCTTATTTTTGTATAACTTTCTATTTATAGAAGTTATTTTTATAAGCTACAACTCTAGAATCAAAAGATATGGATATATTATATGTAAAAATTTGGTGGTTAGATATGGCTAGACATAGTAGTTGTAGACACCTAAAACTAGCCACTGATAACCTCTAACTAGGCTTTTGACCAATTTCTACCCAAAATGCACAATTTGGCCTAAAAACACTAAAATGTGTTAAATTATGTGAAACTAAAATATTCAAGTGCCAATTTTGGCCAGGGTATTACTAAATGGGGTAATGTAATTTACGGGCCAACTAAATTTGATCAGATCATTTCAAGTCAAAATGCCAAATTTGCACCTAGGTGTTCTAGATTTCTCTTTCCTATCAAATATTCTCCATAAGATGTGTGCCTTCATTATTATTTTTTGGTAACATCCTAAATGATAATATGGTTTCAACACATCTGACATCACCTTCTAATTCCAATCTAGTCAAATTTTGGACCAATAACAAGGCATTCTAATCAAAGTGAGTAATTTGTGCACAAAGTGCTTAATCATGCTTAAGATATAATTAATCCAAATCAAGGCATAATTAATAATTCCATTGAAACTTGTTGAATAATTTGTTTTGGAAATGAATATTGAATATCTACATCATCAAGTGACCTCATTTCTTGGGAAGACATCCGTAAGCCATAAATGCCATAAATATTAGGATTCATGCCCTCCATGCCTCATCAATGCCTTCCATGATGCCCTCCATGCCTCTTAATTACCCCTTATTCCAATGTCATGATGAGGATAGTTACACAAATTAATTCCAAAAAATGAATTAATCCTCAACCACACATCTCAATCTCAAGATGGATGGTTTAGGTTAATTTTAGACATTCTCAAAAATCTATAAATAGGAGGCCTTACCACATAATGTCTAAGCTATTTTAGTGCAAAGTTATTATGCTCAATATATTAAAAGGAATTGATAATGCAAAGTTACCATGCCAAATTGATTCCAATCCAAGCCAAGCTACAAGCCAAAGGTGCCAAAGAGAAATAGAGATAGCCAAACTTCCATTGCCAAGGACTTCATGAGCACAAGCTGAGTAAGCCACCACTATAAAGGCATTTGGAGCATCGAAGGAAGGTGAAATAATTCTTGTGTTTTCATTCCTTAATTTTTAGGTGTGTTTGTCATTTGATTTTGTTAACTAAGCTCTCCCTAGTGTTTAGGCTTAGAGATTTTATGCTATTAGTGTGTTTATTTCATTTTTTTGTCATTTTGGAACTAACATAATACTAACCATCCTCTCTTGAGTCAAATTCATAGATCACAATAGTTGTAATCTCACATGGATCTTTCTAATCCTATGAGGATCCTGTTGTAATTCTTTCTCTATTTTGGCTATATCACCCAATCTCTCTAAATATCTTCTTATTTTAAGATAAATAAGTTATTTCCTAGTTTCTAGGATGTATAGTTTTTTTATATATAATAAATGGCAATATCCATGCTCAATCTAGAGAGAAAAAATATGGTAATTTTTTAATTTTGAATATAAGAAGACATCACAACAAATCACTCTTTCATTCTATGTGTTAAAGATAACATTTTAAGACTGAGTTTATTTAACCCTAAATCCAAGGGTGAGAAAGGGCCCACTCCCCAAGGAGATATGAGACATTACTTTTGGTATCTATAAGTTCATTTCTTATTTGTTTCAATTGGAATTAATATAGTTTCTCTATGTGATTAGAATTATAACCTATAGGATATAATATATGTTAATGTGTTTACTTTCATATCTAAATAAGTATTTATCACTTATTTAATTCCAATAACTTTCATTTTTCAAATTAGTTTAGAAGTGTGGGTTTGGGATTTGGTTTCAGTGTGTTTACTCTACAACATTATGTGATTTCTTTTATAGTATTTAATTCATCAATTTTGTGTGTTTACATTTTAGGTGAGAGTATTTCCTTTTAGCATTAGTTTAGATTCTTAGGAATAGACATTTAGGATAGCACAACACCAAAACCCCCAAAACAACATTGTTAGATGAAACCAATAAGTATTTTACTATAGATAGCCTTAGAAACTATCCCTAGTAAGAATTGACACCAACTCAAATTGATTAAATGAAGGGGTAACAATAACATTGATTAGTAGGTCATTTAAGGGGAGGGTTATTACTTTATTTTTCATTAGGGGGACCCTAAATGTTGTTTGGAGGAGTAAAAGTAGTCAAAATACTTTGTAACTTACTTCTTAATTGATAGTTATTCCCCCTCTAAAACTATTTGAAGGCATGGACTTATTCCAAGTTATCCTCAGGATCACTATCACTTTTAAATGGAAAATCATAGGTCTCTAAGACCATTATAGTTATCAAGTTGTCTCCACTTGGGATTGGATAGTTATTGTCTATTATAGAAACTATTTCAAGGTTATTAATCGCCTTTTAGAAGATGTTTGAGGCTAATGTAAACTAAGCATAATCTGGTACAACATGGTTTGTTGTATTATGCACTCTACACTTGTGGGTAAGGTTAGGTCTACTATGTTTACTAAATTAGAGGCATTTTTATTCCTTTGATTGGTGTTGTTAAGGGAATAGGCACATTTACATTACTAGGTCAAGTGTTCCACTACTTATTAGTCCTCTAAAATTTGTAATTACTATTATGAGGTGGGTTATTTATAGTTTGATTAATGTTTTGAGGCACCTACCTATGTAACTTGACCATATCTTTGGTTAATATCTAGACCATTTACTATAAATTAGCTATGTTAGGATTCATGATGACACCTTGGATAATTTATACTTGAGGTGATGGGTTAGCCATTGATGTAGTAGTGTTTAAAATTATATGGACAATAGGATGCACTAGGTTATGGGTATTACTACCAGGAATTTGATTGTTTATAAATGAAGGGATAACCTATTGGTTATTGTTAGGAGAAATATAACCACTTGAACTAGGTTTGGTAGTAGTGTCATTATAGGCAACTAGAATGATTTGTTAACTCATAGGACAAGACAATAGTGATATATAGGAACATATAATTGATTTTTAGGTATATGGTTCAAGGTCATTAGATTATAAACTAGATTTGGACTTGAAGGCATAATTGTTGGGAATGGATTCATTAAAAGGAGTGTTTTGTATAAGAGCCTAGCTAACCATATGAAATTAGTTGTAGGCATATGGTTGTCCTATTATGGGAAAAGGACAAGAATCATATCCTTAAGGTACCATGTATTATTAAATATTGACTACTTCATTAAAGGCTAAGGTCAAAGATGTAAGCATTTTTGGGGTCCTCCTAAGGAATATAGAATTCATGGGGTCTAGGGACTTCAACTACGTTTGTATAGTGGAAAGTTTTATCTAAGTGTATGGTTCTTTTTATATTTTGTAAAACTTATGAAACTGAGTATTTAAAATACCCATGGGCACATTAGGTTCTCTATATGTAGCTACAAATTGGTGATAGAGTATGGTAGGGTCTATTGGTATCCTAAAGTGGTTGATGAATGCAATTAAATGTTATCCCAATAGGTTATGGATCCATCTAGGAGACCTAAATACTAACCATGCATTGACTCATATAATGTTTAATGGAATAACATGTAAGTGACATCTTCATGATGAGCTTTAGTTCTGATCATGGCATCCTTGGAGGTTTGTATCTATTCTTCTATTATTCTTACCCCACCATGAAAATAACTTGGGCATTACTTCTTAGGATTTTTTTGAAAGTCATGAGATGTTCATATGAAAACTACCTCATCTTAACTAGGTAGGATTATCTATTTTTAGGTTCTAAAGGAAAGTAAAAAGGGTAATGAAATGAACTATAGTAGTGGGGCAACTATTGGTTGAGTAAATTTGTTTGAGAGTTGAAATTGATCAAAGTCACTTTCAACAGACTTCAACCTTGTGACAAATATTTTATTTTTGAGTTTTAGAAACCTATAACATTCTTGTCTAAGTAAAACATGCAAAATGTAAGAGACATTCAAGTATAAATATAAAATAATACTTTGATTAACCTCCTTCTACCACCAATTTGTTGGTAGTACATTTGGAAAAACACACCAAATATAGGAAGAAAAGGAGAGGAAAGGCCTAAATATTGAGGATTCCCCTTTGTCTTCAACCTCTCTAGAAAGGAATCAGGATCAATAATAACTTCCCCAATGTATTTTTCAACCAAGTATTGGCAAACTAGATACCTTAGTTGGCTAATGCAAGTTGTTCCATACAAGGGGCCTATTTGAAATGTGTTGTGATATCTAAAAAAATAATTTATACTAGTAAACACTTATTAAAATTTCTCAATGAATTCCTCACTAAGTAATACTTATCTCTGATATACTAGGTTTAATAATACTCTAAAAATAGACAAGTGAGGGAAAATCAATCCAGATGAAGTATGTAAGCACTCATTATTGATTAGGTTAATCTAAAAAATAAACTAGTAGGTTATAAAAAAAGATCAAAAGATGAAGGGTATAAATAAAGAGAAAAAATACTATATTGAAATACAAATAAATTTGGTTCATTCATCTGGATACATCCTATGAAACCACTCTTTTGTTTGACTAGTATTCACATAGTCATAAACAAAGATGCTTCTAAAGTCTAAGGAAAACTTGACCATGAAGAAAGAGGAATAAAATTACCATATGAATTCACAAATTATTAACATTATGCCTTGTAACCTTTAAATTTAAATATATTTCATAAAAGGAACAATGTGTGGGATTCACCCTTTCGAGATAAAACTAAAGAAATATAAAATACACTAACTAGGAAAGAAAAAATAATAATAAAATGAAAAAAGGGTTTGTTTCTTTGATTATAGTCTTTAAATCTAAGTTAACCAACCCTTAAAACAATGAAGAATTAGTCTTATATATACTTTTAGTCTAAAGATTTCCAAGATTAGCTCACAAATGGGTGGTTATGATAACTCAATGAGTTGGGTCCACCTGAGGCTAACTCAAGTTCTATTTCAACCATGATCAAAGTGCCAAAGACCATGATAACCAAATTATAATTGAATCCTACATATTATAATGTCATTGGGATCCATTTTAGCATCACCAATCGATCACATTATACTCAATCAAGATCACACATTATTAAGGAAGAATTTATCTTTTATGACATTATATTGGTCACAAATTTCACACCACTAATCATTATATGCCACTACTTGATTTACTTAGAATTCTACATCACATGATCCTCCTACTATTAAAGTATAAGATTGGACCTAATTATACAAACTTAGTTGGACTCACATTCTAAAATCTAGATATTGATAGTCTAGATGGGTAAGAGAATAGTTAGATTTAATCTCATGCTCTTTTTATATAGATCCTTGTTTCTATATAAGAAAATCGATGACATATGGCCACTTTATGCTATGCAATAACATCAGTGAGTATTTTATGTGCCATGACCATGTTACATGGTGGTAATATACTCATACACTTCTTAGCTAATAACCCCATGTTATTTTGAATTTTTATTGGCTCCAATTTAATGAAATATCACCATGTGGTGAAATACTAGCCACACAAAGCTTGTCATTCCAAATTTTATGTTCAATGTTCCTTAACTACTTTAGAGCCCAAATATTTTGATGTGTGGCTTCATCTTAGGCCTCTAAGACTTTGTTGCTGACATAACATGAAATAACCATCCTTATAAAGTGGCACAACATAGAAGGTTCCTACTATTCCATGAGGCCATTGTATCTCCATGGGCTAGGACTACACTATGTGGCAACTTTCTACTACTTTACTACTTGGCCTAAGGACCCACATCCTCAAACTTTTCTCTAGATATGATGTAATGAGATCACACCAAATAACATGATCTCACTTACCTAGAGTTTAATGGTCCTATCCTAATATTTAATATACTCTTATTGCTATAGATCCTCAAGATTTTGACATGTGACCCCATCTCAGGCATTTGGGGTTATACTAATTTTTTGATTTGTATGGACTGTCCTGGGGATATGAGGAAGTGATATCACACCATATGGAATCATCCCACTTACTACTTGATATCCTACCTATCTTAACTATACTAACCATATTGTGTCTATGGTGAAGCAATATCTTATCATGTGGTATCATCTTATTCACCTAGTAGTTGGATAGAGAATTCAACATGTATGAACCACCCAGTGATGTAGAGAGATTGGATCTTGCCACATGGCTACATCTTATGCATCTGTATTTCAAAATAATGTAGAGATAAGGTAACCATTAGGATTCAATAAGATAAATTAGCCATTAATTTTTGAATTTTCAATTTTTTAAGAAAATGGCTAAGTCTAAAGGATTCAAATGAATGAGAAAGATCCCATTACAAAGAAAGAGTGAATAAGTATACATAGTCAATATTATAACCATTATCCGTATCTATTAAGAAATATAGTAAAAAATGGACCAAAACAAGAGATTAAATCCATCAAAATTTCTAAACCCAAAATCTAAAATAGTCCTTTTTAAATATAATGACTGAGTCTAAAGAAAAAACACAATAATCATTTAGTCATTTCCAAGTTGGAATAAAGTAAAAATAGACCAAGTTTTGAAAATAAAAACAACCATATTTACAAAACCTATAGCTAAATTATCCTAATTGAATATAATATGACTAATTACCAAAGATAAAACAATACAAATTGTCAGTCAACTAACTTCAAAGGAAGTAAAAAAGAAACCTTGAAAACCACTGAATAATCTACATAGATTTAAACCCATTTTTAGGTTTGATGGTTTTGATGATAAATATTTCCATCAATTTTAAGATAATGTGATGTTGACATGGACTCCATTTGGTGACTTCATGCCATGAGGTAACTATTCACTCATCTATTGCCTAACTAATCATCCAACTATATCATTTGCCTCTATAATCTTGGTGAGGTGATATCTTGACACCTATCAAGATATCACTTATTTAGGGCCTCACTAAAGTTTATGATACATATGGTCTATCCTCAAGGAAAAGGGAGATAATAACATGCCATGTGGCATGATCTTGGGTACCTAGGAACTCAACTATTGAACATAAGTACGTAGACTATCTTAGAGCCATGATGACCAAGATTACACCATATGGTCTGATCTCATGCACCTAGAGGATCTATGGTATAGGATTATATATGTAAAAGCCATGATGAATAAGAGAGTCAATATCATGACACCTGTTAAGATCTTAATTATTTGAAAGGTCAAGGGCCTGGTATAGAAGCTTAGAGGGCTTATAGAAGTGATGAAACATGATCAAAACACATGACAACATCTTGAGTGCCTGAGATATTGAGGACTCATAAATATAATAAATGCCAAAAAGGATCAAGGGAAGCAAGTGAGTGACAAGTGACTTCCCCTCATTCGATAAAACTTCATGGGAAAGGAAGTGACTGTTATCTAACAACAAAATAAAATAGTCGTTAATTTTCAAATATGAATTTTCCTTAAAAATTAATAAGTCCTAAACCAAAAGGAATGTAAAATACAAAATATTAAATGAATGAAAATCAAAATTTTGTCACTCTGAAAGCCTAGTTAAGCTTGATATAAATAAAATGACTAAGACTAAGAATAAAACCAACTAATCACAAAGTCATTTTGATTCAAAAGAAAGTAGAAATGAGATCAAAAGGAGATACATTTAGTGCATTAAAAAGTATTATTTAATTAAGATACAACCACCTTAGTCCATTATCAATAAAGTGACCAAGTCATATAATTAAGCCATATAAAGACTTATCCCACTAATAAATATAAAATACCAAAATGGACAAGATTCCAAGGAAAATATTGTAAAAACCTTTGAAAATCCAAACAACCTACATAAAATTTAATGTAAAATGGTCTAA